>OY728137.1:176802065-179302065 GCA_963277665.1 Viscum album
CCGTCACTACATTGAAAAAGATATTGTTTTAAATTATGAGAAATGTCATTTCATGTTTGAGTGGGGGATAGTACTTGGGAATGTAATTTCAAATAAAATAATTCAAGTTGATAAATATAAAATTGAATTAATTTAATCCCTTCCATATCCAAAATGTGTTTTTGAGGTGTGATATTTCTTGGGTCATGCTAGTTTTTACTACTGATTCATTAAAGACTTTTCTAAGATCGCACTTTCATTATCCCAGTTATTACAAAAAGATTATGATTTTGTGTTTGATAAAAATTTTGAGGATGAATTCAATTCACTAAAAAGGATTCTCACATCACCTCCCATCATCCAACCACCAATGTGGGATATTCCCTTAGAACTTATGTGTGATTCCTCTAACTTTGAAGCTGGGAAGTTTTATCACAAAGGTTTAAGAAGGCTCCTCGTGTCATTATGTATGACTCACATACCCTTGACCCTGCCTAGGTAAACTAAAAAACCACTAAAAAGAACTCCTTTCTATTGTTTTTCCTTGGAAATATTTAGTTCATATATTCTTAGGTCAAAAGTCATTGTCTTTTCTGATCATGTTACCCTTCGATTTCTCCTAAAGAAACATTAAGCTAAGCCTCACCTCATTCGATGGATGCTCCTCCTCTAGAAGTTTGACCTTGAGATTAGACATAATAGGAGAGTGGAAAATATTGTAGATGACCACATTAGTAGGATTTATAAACCATTGTACCACCATGTTAACTCATCCCTCTCCATTGGATAATTCTTCCCTCATGATAACATTTGTGATATTGTATATCTTACCCACTAGTATACCAAAATTGTGAATTTTCTAGCAACAGCTAGGGTCCCCATTGATTTTAGAACTTCACAATCCCAGAGACTTAAGGATGATTATCAGTGGTACATTTGGGATGACCCATATTTTTGGAGAATTTGTGGTGACCAAGTAGTTCCTCAGTATTTCTCTAACCATGAGTTCACCTCTATTTTGACCTTCTTCCACACTTTGGCTTGTGGGGGCCACTTTGGATCTCAATGAACAGATCAAAAGGTCATTGACTCAAGACTTTATTTTCCAACATTGTATAGGGATGCCCATATATTTTAAAATTCATGTAATCATTATCAATTCACCAATAATATCTCCAAGAGGAATGAAATTCCCCAAAATCCCCTTGTTATTCTGTGAAATTTTTGATACATGGGGCATTGAATTCATGGGGCCTTTTTCAAATTCATTTGTCTTTGTGTACATATTAATGGTTGTGGAATGCATTTCTAAATGGGTGGAATAAAAGGATACTAGGATCAATGACTCTCGAGTTCTTGTTGATTTTTTAAGCTCCCAGATTTTCAGAAGGTTTGGTTTACTAAGATTCATCATTAGTGATCAGGTTTCACATTTTTTCAATCACAACATGAAAAATTGTCTTTGTATGTATGGGGTTGATCATAAAGTATCCACTACATATCACCCCCAAACTAACGTACAAGCATAAATCTCAAATCGGTAAATTAAGAGAATCTTAGAAAAAATGGTACAACTCAACAGGAAAGATTGGAGTTTGTTCTTGGATGATGCACTTTGGGTGTACTGTATAGCCTTTAAAACCCCAATCAGAATGTCACCATACAAAATTGTGTTTTTAAAGGATTGTAACCTCCTAGTGGAGGTATAAAATCGTGCATATTGGGATATTAAACAATTTAATATGAATCTTTCAGATGTAGGTGAGCATAGGAAGCTGCAGATTCAAGAGTTAGAAGAAATTTCATGTGATTCATATGAGAACTCCCATATATATAAAGAGAAGACAAAGGCTAACCATGATATCATGATTAATCAGTGGAAGTTCTATATTATTTAGAAGGTCCTCATGTACAATTATAGGTTAGATCTCCACTCAGGTAAGCTTCGTTCTCGATGGCTCGGTCCTTATAATGTTACTAATGTTTACCCTTTTGGTGTAATACAAATTTTTCATGAGTAGAGTGGAAGAAGTCGTACCATCAATGGGCAGAAACTTAAACACTTATATGAGGATTTTCCAAAGAATTCAGTGGAGGAAATTCACCTTCTAGAAGAAACATACTAGTGAAATGCACTATGTTTTATCCTTTCTTCTCACATTCTCAACTATTACAGTGATAACACTGCACATTCTAGGTGTGGGGGTAGATATATTCATGGGTTCATTAAGATTTTCATCGTCTTTATTCCTTATATTTTTATCCTTCTTTAAGTTATTTTCACTTTTCCCCATCTTTTTTAGTTCATTAGGATTTTCATTTTCTTTCTTCTTTCTTCTTTTTTTATCCTTCTTTATGGTATTTTCACTTTTCCCTATCTTGTTGAGTTTGTTAGGATTTTCATTTTCTTTCTTCTTTCTTCTCTATTTCTCCTTCTTTATGGTATTTTTACTCCCCCCCTTATGGTCACCAAATCATGGAACTTACTAAAAATGCATGTTGAAATTTTTTATTCCGTGTTGTTTTAACATTTGATGAATACTTGTATCTATTATGGAATGAATATTTGTATGAATTTAATATCAAGGAGTGATTTTTAGTGAATTGGTTTTCTATCAATGATATAAATTTTTGTATCTCTGTGAAACCTTTGAGATGATTGATGCCCCTTGTGTGGGTTGTTTTTGGGAAAATCGTGTCACTAATATCTCCACACATTTTTTCAAAAAACTACAAAGTTTGAATATTTCTTACTTAATAAAAGGTAAATATATGTTAGGTTAATATTTTTCAGCCTAAAATGATATTTCCATACGTTCGTTCCATATCTGATCTGTTTTATTACTGTATCGGATTGACCTATGCATGTGTACCAGATATCTGATTTTTGTGTCTTGGGTAAGTCAAAAACCACTTATCCTTAAACTTTGATCTTATTATAACTATTAAAATTAGTTTCGTGAGGAAATAAAATAAGGGTTGAGAGATGAGTGTGAGATTTGTTCCAAATTAAACTTATGAAAAAAATGAGGGGAGTGATGAAATGTGAAACATATGGGGATATCTAGGTCCATAGCTTATGGTTTGACTTATGAGAATACTTAAGTGAGTGGGTCTTGAAATATAATTTCAAAGGATGTAGGGTAGGTTCGGTGGACAAAATCATTTAAGCTTAAAAATGTTAAAATATCCTATATTTATTAGATAGAAATTGGAAACAATAACATGGAATGGTTTTCACACACACACAAGGAGAGTTAGTGGCATGGTTGACTTTTGAATTCCTTTATTAATTTGGTATCATGAATCTCTTTTAACTTCATTGTGATATGATTTATGAGATATATTTTTCAATTTTCACTAGGAAGAACTCCTTGGTGTGGTTTGTGCATTGATCACATTATTTAATGAATTAAAATTTCCTCAAATGTTAAATATGCATGATTTTTGGAATATATACATGCATATTTTTTTTATATATGACTTTTCCCAGGACTGCAAATGTTTAGGTGTGGGGGTGTGATCGTATGGTAATTCACTATTCAATTCCACCCTTACACCGTTGTTTTAAACTGGTTTTGTAATGAATATTCCAAAAATAATAATAAATTTAACTTCATGTTTTATTCAATGAATTAATATTTATCACTATTTAATTAGGTAATTTTACTTTTTTATGTGTTTACATTGTAGGAGGAGGTGATTTGAAGAGCTGGTGATGGAATTCAAGCAAAAGAGGCCAAACTTTGTGAGATCCCAAGCAGGCATGTGGACATTAATATGTACTATGGATAATAAGTGCATACAATTGGGCTAAAAATTTGTGTATGAATGAAAAAAAAATGAGAGATACATTTCTCTAAAAGGTCACGGAGCCCAATCTGTCCATTTGGAGGCCCAAAATTGGCCCACAATGTGAAGAAATTATGGGTGGGCCAGTTTGGACCACCCTTTTGTATTTGGGCCATATCCCGAGCCTCGAATATCCAATTGGGATGATTTTACCTCCTTTGGATAAATAACTTGAATAATCTCCTCTCAACCTAATTTCATGAAAATTGAATACGTTTTTTTCAGTCAACTATCCAGATAAATAGGTATTAAAAAGTCTTCCCTGAATAGTGACTTAGTCTCTTAGGCACTTGACTTATTTTGTGGAAAGTGTGATTTTTTTGTCCATAAAATCACCCCTCCCCCTCATTACTTTATGAGGAACGACTATGGGTAAGGGTGAGTCTAATTAGAGAGCTTTCTTAATCCATTCTCTCCCTCTTCTCCCTCATGTACTTCTAAGTCTCTTAGTGATCAATTTAGGGGGTGTTCTTTGTTGTAATCCTGAGCCCCATGCTTGTAACGATTGGAAGGGAATTGAATTTACAGGTTTTTATTATATTATTATTCATTTTTACCCTTTGATTTTTTTTTTATTCTGGTATTATATAATAAAAATCAAGGGAACAAAAATCCTCATTCTTCCATGCATAAATCGGATTTTGTGATGATTTGAGTGCAGTTGCCTCTTCTCTCACCTCTTCTCTTTCATGGGTGTGCTTATGGATGGTATCATTTGATTAAATCTAGAATGTATAAACCATTATTATTATTATTTTTGTTGAGAAAAATTTGTGATATGGACCCAAATCTAGACATCTCATCATGTTGTTGATGTGATGCCTTGATTGAGTTCGGTTCTTACATTGACGATATTTTATTGATTCTGAGCGGTCATCGGTAATTAGTATCATCGATCGATAAAATATTAGATTTTAACCTAGTAATAACTCACATATCATAATTTTTATAGTGTGTATAAATCAATTAATCAATGATCCTTCCCATTCCCTTGAGAACGATGACGAGCATCAAGGGACACTTACCCAGGTTGATCACAATTTCTCCAACCAGTTTCACTCACTTAGTAATATAGTTTCAATTTCTATTTTATATAATCAAAACCCAAGTTTTAAAAAACCCCATTCCCATTTTTACTTTCATAATCATAACATTATTTTGGAATTAATTATCTAAGGATCCGTTGAGAGATGACCTAGGGTTGCTGCTATACTGCAGAAAATCTAGTTAAAAATTAGCATCTAATTTGACGTGCTCGAAAACGCGATCATATATAGAAAAGGATAAGTATTTTTTTCAACCATGAGAGATAAATATTATACTTAATAAATTATTTTGGAATATATTTATGAATTTTAAAATTATATAACAAGATAATTATTCAAATTCTTACCTAGTGCTTGTGTATGGTATGAAAAGTCAAAATTCTTAACTTAAAAATGTTATCATGATATAAATGGGTATAAATAGTATTAATAATAGTTATAGATGATAATAATGGTTAATAATAAATTTTATTTATTTTTTATATTTAAATAAAAGTAAAATTATCAAAAAATTCTTATGTAGTATCAATGCAGTGCTTGTACAAGTAGGAGAAAAGTCAAAGTAAATGGTTTTAAAATATTTAAAGATATATAATTTGGATGAACTATGGTGTTTCAAGATTTTTAGGGATAAAAATTATAGTAAATAAACTTTTAAAATGATTAAATTCAAATTTCATTGATATATATATATTTATTTATTTATTTATTTATTTATTTAAATTCAAATTATAAAAAAACCCTGAAATTTGACTTTGATGGGTATTTAATGTTAAAATTTATTTATTATAAATTAAAAATCATAAAATCATATCATGAGATAAGTATTGATTTTTAATTTCCTATAATGTCATATTTTTTCCATTTATTAACCAATTTCATTTTTAAAATTATATTCTTGACCCTTAAAGACTTGATATTTGTGAAAACACCATCAAAATTTGTCTATAAAAGGGGACTCATTATAACCTTCCAAAAACACTTCTCAAGTTTATTTTTATCTCCATAGTATTCCCAAATAATTACTTAACCATATCTTTCCTTGTTAATAATTCTCTCGACTTTCAAAAATATGTTTCTCCATAGGTTTTACACTCAATCCAATAAAGGTGGTTCAAGGAGAAAGGTAATAGTTTTTGAACCTCTTTCTCCTTTCTTATTTTTGATTATTTGTCTTAAATATATTTTAAAAAATATCTTAATTTATTTACATGATTTCATTTCCTTGGTATTGTAATATTTTTTTATTCATAAAATATGAAATATCATCCATTACCTTTCACAAAACAATTTTTCATAAGTCGTTACTAAGTCAAAATATATGTTTTTCAAAACAATATGTTTTTCATTTTAATTTTACAATTAATATTTTAAATAACATAATTTATTTTTAAAATTAACCATAAAATAGTACCTTGGTTATAATATAGTTTTTTTTATAAAACTCAAATATTTTTTCCCTTTCTTTTAAACTCTTTCACAAAACATAACTCACTATGGTGGTTTTACACTACCTAAGTGAACGATGATATTTTTATAAACTTATTTATTCCATAGATATTATTCAAAATTGATTTTATGATTAAATATAAAATTAATATTCAAGTAATTATATCATTATGGTTCTATAACTTTAATTTATCCATCATAACAATAAAATAAAAGGTAAAAAGTCATAATCATTTTTAACCTTCCAAAACAAGTTTTTTTATGAAGATTCATAGAATGGTGACTATTTCATGACTTATTAAACTTACTTGATTATATAATGATTTGGACATAATACCTTGAAACTTATGAATCTTTTGGAACCCATGTGTAACATCCTTGTATTTTTCAAGTGTGTTATGAGTTAATTTCATCATTTATTCATGTTTTTTTTGAACTATGAATTGATTGGGCTGAGTTTTGGAGGTTTCTAGTTGGTTTTGGAGAAATTATGAGGCCTTTTTCAGGGTTTAAGGTTTGATCATGATTAGGGAAACCATATGGTTCTCTATAGGAAATAATTCTATGTTTTTGGGGAAGGAAAATAGATGGCGTATGGTTTTCACACAATTAGATCTAACTATGAGACATTTCCCACAAACTGTGTAGCTTGAGATAGCACTTGGGGTGGGGCATGGTTAAGGAGAATGGTTTATCAAACCGTGCAGCCTCTCCTTGAAATTGTGTAACTCATACCATTATAAAAAATCATGGTTGTCACACTATTTAAAAAACCATGAAACCAATCCATTTAGATTCCCAATTATGGTTAAGTATCTCACATGGTTGGCACACGGTTTGTCAAAATGTATGACCAAACTATGTGTGCGTAAAATTAATGTTTTTAAACTCTTATTAAATAGAAATTATCCACCCAAATTCACTCATTATTCCTTATAATTATATCCCACTCAAATATAGAGACTCCTTAGGTATCCCTCAAGGATTCATCTCTCTTATAATCTTGATTCTAGTGGATCCAAGTATGTTGGTGATCATGAATTAAGGTATGTGATACATAAACCTCCCTTCTTTAGGTGTATTTTAAATCTACCCTTATTACCTTTATAATAATCATAGATCTATCATGTCATTTCTAGATATATTTATTCGGATAACATCTAATGAATAATTATTAGATCATTTCTAGAATGGTGATGGATCTAGTACACTAGTGTTGCCTCCTTTGATCAATATCATATCTAGCATCATTGGTGGGTCCTCATAGGTGTGTTGGTGTAGAACCTTTTCTATTGTCTTAGAATATTCTTGAATATTTTTCTAGAACATTGATGTGTTTTTTATGGGATTGGTTATAGGGGTTATTTGTGTTCTATATCGATCCTATTAGATCTTAGGTGTGACTCAGGTATTTCTTCTTAATAGGTTTCATAGTTTTTCATCAACATAATAAATGTAGGAAGTTCTTTTCCATGTATGGCTCTTATATACTATTATTTTTCTGATATGAAACTTTTGTTGGTGTATCTTGTTTGAAAAATCTTGATAGTAATCACCTGTGTGGGAGTGTGTAACCCATGAGACCCATATACAATGCTTGATCCCATGATTATGCCTATACATCTTGTTAGACCATATTTGAAATTCATCGCATGTATTTTTATGTTGCTATTGATTCTCATTATGCCATGATACCTTCTTCCTATATATTTTATACCATATTATGCATGATTTTTATACCTTTGAAGGTTTTGCTAATAGTATTTCGATATGGTGGACCATAATGATATGGTTATCCCATAAAGGGGGAGTATACATGGCATGTGACAATGATGATGATGGACCTGAACATGGGGTAGGAGTATGATGTACTTGATTCCATACCCAAGGTAGTAGAAGTAGGGGTATAATATCCTTGTGTCATGACCCATTGTATAGATAGGATACGATGACCTTGAGGTCTGGCCTATGATTGGGATAGTTTTTAACAGTCTTGAGGCCTAACCCATGATGGAGGTAGGATATGAAAGCTTCATTTTCTGATCCAACTAGATTCCTTGTAACTATAGATATATGTATTCATCATCCTTGTTGGTAGTTCTTGATCACTCCTCGAATCCATTACGACTATCCTAATGGCATGGAGCTGAAGTAGGTAAGGTTAGGGTTTGTGGTATCTTGGTTGGAATATGAGTTCTTGGTTTATGATTATTAATTATTGCTTGCACATTTACATTTATCATGGAATACACCTTTTATACTTGTTCATTTGTGTTAACTATGCATTTTTGGTGTCCTAGTGGGTTTCATTACTCACACCATACACATTTATCTCAATACATGGTTAAACTACATGATTAAGGATCTAGGTAAGGTCAAGGGGTGCATGGAAGATAATTGGGTTGTAGAGAATAGATCCAGTAGTGGTACTGAGATAGACTCTAGAGGATTCCATAGTGTTTCTTTATTTGTATTATTAAACTTTTTATACTCTAGTTTGGCTTGCAATATTGGGATCCTGGTTTATTTATGTGTATTAAATGGGTGGCTTTCATTTCTATATTTTTTGTTACTTTATATACCATAGTGATATTCTATATTTTTATATTTTATTTGTTTTTATGGTATATGGTCGTGATTACTGAGGTTATAGTCTCCCCACTGTACCCTAAGACCCTCACTGCTAGTTGGAAGCCTCTTTGCATATGGAGAGGCACGCACGAGGTCTTTTCATGTCTCTACTCAGGTGTTGTTTGGGAAAATATGAGTTGTGTAATTATGAAATGGTATCAAAGTAGGTTTATTTTATTTTATTTTTGGGTTATTTTTTAAAGGAGGTAGTGTATGTAGAACTTGGGTATGGAAGTTTCCATGTGCCTGGATATCTCATGTGTAATGGCCCTCTGAGTTACCAGGGATAGGATTGTTTTTTCAGTTTTATGGGATTTATGAGTGTTTATGAATCTTGAGTAAGAACATAGGATCAAATTTCATGTATATACCTATTGTGTGTTTCATAATAGTTATTTGATTTAATTTATTAATCTATGCTTGTTTTTGAGTGATATATTTTTATTCCCTACTGTTGTGATATATTTTTTGGTATTAGTTAGTTGAACTTGAGAATACTGTTATGTTTTGTATAAATATGATTGTGACTGATGTGAAGGTATAGATTACTAGGCTTAAGCCTTGGGTAGATATAATAGGGCCATGCCTTTTCTATTGGTACCTCCTAGGATAGGTTTTATAATAAAAATACATTTTTATTTTTATAAATTTCTTAGGTTTTTATCTTAAGTTAGTTTCTACATATGTTCTAAGCATACATTTAGAATTTCAGAAAATGATACCTCAGAGATGCTTGACTAGACTACTTGGTGAAGCAAGATATGATACTCCATCAAGGGTGGATATACCAATTCCACCACAAGCTACACATTAGGATACACATGAGCATTCTCTCGCACCTTCTCTAGTGGTTAAAGCATTGGAGCCACTCTAGCCCAGAGCCTTCTAGATTGTACCTTCCCATGGTAGAGGGGTACAGAGGACCATGGTTAACTATTCCCAAGACTTATATCTCCAACATTCATTGTACTTCTGGGTAAATAGATAACCATAGGGTGTCAAGGACTGGATATACATTATTGATGGAATATTCAACTTGTTTGAGATATTATTGGACTGAAGGGTCAATATAGAAGCATTTATGCTTTAGGGACCCACCAAGAGATGGTGGGGTGTCATGGGACAAGAAGGAATATGGTAGGGTATTTATTGGGAGGCCTTAAACAGAATTCTCTTTAGGGAATTATTTCCTTTCATTTTGAAGTTGGACCATGCCTAAGAATTCATGGAGCTTTAAAAGGGATCCATGAAGATATCTCATTACTTTGGTTATTTCACCAAACTACTTTGTTTTCCCCTAAATGAAAATGAGGTATATAAGTCTAGGAAGTTTGAGATCAATCTTTTCCCTAATATTATATTAAATTTTAGGAGTTTTTTATTGAACACTTTACCCATAGTTTCTGTGCAGGTCCTTGAATATTAATAAGGCTCTGGAGGAGGATTGAGAAACTGGTCTTCTTCCATCCTTCAGTACTCAGGTGATTGGACCTTCTAATTAAAAAATGAGTGTCACATATGGAAGTAGGTAGAGGAAAACCAAGGATGTGTATTGGGGTGTTGTAAAGTTGGTTAATATAATTTTAACTTCATAATCCACCTCAGGAGGAGTTCCATAGTGATTCAACTATGGTAAGTTTGGTCATTATTATAAGTTATTCCCAACACCTCAGAGAAAGTATCAAAAATGTGAAAATATAGTTCATATATAGAAAAACTACTCCAAATATTTGAGTTCATGTTTCTATATGGGTGAAGTATAGATTCAAACTATAACCCATGGATATTTATATAGTCTTTAGTAGAATTTTAGACCCCTCATGTGATGTTGAAACAGGCAAGTTATGCACCTCAGGGTCGGGGTTGTAGAGCTAAGAAAGGATGATTGTATACAATGGACTAGGTTTTGAGTGACTTTATAGAGGGTACATAAATCATTAATGGTATAGTCTTTATCACCTCTTCTCTTTATATCAATATTTTTTATATTGTTTCATCCCATTCTTTTATATCTTCCCAAGTTGTTGTTGGTGTTGACTTACCAATTAAGTTATCTTCTAAGTTACTCTCTCACAACACACCCTTGGGGAATAAATTCGAACATCTCTAGATACGTATATAGTGTCCTATGTTTTTATTTTATATATAAATCTCTAGGATTTCATAATCCTTAAAATTACTAGTTTTTATGTGATCCTTCGGATGGACTAAATAACAAGTTCCATTCTCACGGCGACTATTATTAGAGGATAGTGTCCTTTATTTCACCTAAGGGGGAGAATTTTGTAATAACCGGAGAGTGGGATATTGAATACAATAGATTGGGACCATATTTGATCCATATTAGATCCATTATATCTCATTTATTAGGATTTTCTCTTACAATGGAATCGGATAGGGTTCACTTCATTTCCCCCTATTTTCAATCTCTATCGATGTGTTTTTCTATATGATTTATCATGTCTCCCTCTAAATCAAGGAATTGATTTTAGGATCCATTTTAATCCTAAGGAACAACCAATATTGATTCCTCATTATCATATGGCACCAACTGAGTTGATAATGTTTAAGGTTCATATAGAGGACTTGGAGGTGAACATCTTTATTAGATCGAGAATATCACCTTAGGGTGATCATGTGGTGTTTTCCAAGAAGTAGAACTATATTATATGGATATATGTGGACTAAAATAATCTAAATCTATTATAGGTTAAGAACATGTATCCTATACCTTGTATTGATTATATCTTTTATTGGTTATGGTGAGCTCAGTGGTTCTCCAAGATTGATCTTCATTTGGGCTACCACCAACTATGGGTCAAATAGGTGGATATCCCTAAGATGGAGTTTAGGAGTATATGTGGATTTTATAATTACTTTCTAATGGATTTTAGTTTTATTAATTCCCTTGAAGTGTTCATGAATCTAATTAACATGATCTTCAATACATATCTTGACTATTTTTTTGTGGGTTTTTTGATGATATCCTTATATATTCATGAACTTTTAAGACACATGCCAAACACATTGAGACTGTTTTGAGTACACTATGAGTGCATCAAATTTATGCCAAGATTTAAAAGTATAGTTTTTTGTATCCTAGAGTTGAATTTTCTTATCCATGATCTATGAGGTAGGAATTTTATTGGGCCTATAGAAGGTGGAAGTGGTGATGTCTTGGGATCACCCTCATAATATTTTTGAGATTATAATTTTCCTTGGGTTAGTTGGATACTATTGACTATTCATTCAATACTTCTCCCTCTTATAATTACAAATGATTGGTCTTACCATTAAGAGGGTGTATTTTGAATAGATTGATCAGTGTGAGGAGGATTTTCTTAAGCTGAAGAGGAGATTGATGAAAACTCCAGTTTTGATTCTTATAAAGCTTAGAATCGAATACATAGTGTATTTTGATGCATCAGGTTTTGGGTTAGGATTTTTTCTAATAAATCGGGATCTAGTAGTTTCTTATGGTTTTCATTAATTTTTATCCCATGAGTGGAACTACCTAACATAATACCTATATTTATAAGTTATGACCCATGCTCTAAAATATTGGTGAAATTATATATTTATTGAGAGGATTATTGTTTAAAAAGACTACATGGGTCTCTGATATATCTTCTCTCAGTGGGATCTCAATTTGAGGTAGAGTAATTAGCTAGAAAATATGCATAAATTTGAATTTGAGATGACATGTAATCCAAGAAAATGTAATGTTGTTGTAGATTCTCTTAGTAAGAAAATTTCAAAGATACGGGATCTTGATGAGAAACCTTCATTGGAGGAATGAAATTTGATGAGTTTGATTTTTTATTAGTATATGGATTTATCAAAGGATTGTGGTGTTTTTTCATGTACATATTTGGTTATCACGTCTTCATAAGTGGACTAGATGAATACTATACAAGAGTCATATTTTGAGTGTATGGTGATATGAGAATTATTGGAAGGTAGTTTCCCTATCCCTAGATGGTTAGTTGATGACAATGATGTGATCAGCGTGTATGGGTGGATTTTAGTTCTATCCTCCATGAGAGAGGATATGATGAGATAATATCATGCTTCAAAATGGGTAATGTATTTATAGTTTAATAAGATGCACCGTGACACTTGACATTAGTTTTTGTGGCCTAGTATGAGGAGGGACATCATTGGTTTTGTTTCATGATGCTTTACCTTTCAGAGAGTAAAGGATGATAATTAGCATCCTATTGATTTTGTTAAGACACTTCTAGTGCTGATATAGAAGTAAGAAGACATAACTATGGGATTCATGATAGGGATACTCTAAACCTTGAGGAGTTTTGATGTGGTTTGTGTAATAGTTTATTGGATGATAAAATTTGTTCATTTATTAATAATCAATCAGACTCATTCCATGGATTAATTGGGATATATATGTACATATAAAAGATTTTATGCCTTTATGGAGTTCCCTAAAGCATCATACCTAATAGAGACAAGTGTTTCATTTCATGGTTTTGGAAGTTATTTCAAAAAAAATGGGTACTTAGATAAAACAGAGTAAATCATATCATCAAAATACGTATGGTCAATAAGTGAGGATGATTCCTATATTGAAAGATATATTACAGTTATGCATCCGAAGTTTTGGTGGATCTTGTGATTATCATCAATTCTGGGATGTATTCATATATAAAAACAGTTTCCAAGATTCTATTCAGGTGGAAATTTTTTAGGCTCTCTATGTTCAGTCATTTATTTCACCACTATATTGGAATAAGGTAGGTGAGCCAGTTGTTTTGGGGCCAATAATTGTATAGGAGACCTCTAATAGAGTGTGTCTGATTAGGAAGTGGTTTACCACAACTCAAAGTAGTCAGCAATCATATACTGTTTGGATGATGATACCTTTTAAGTTCATTGTTAGTGATAGAGTTTTCTTATGGGTGACTCCTTGGTTAGGGAATCAATGGTTGTAAAAAAAATAAAGATATCACTAATATTATTTGGGAATTTTGATATTTCTAATAATTTCAGGATTTTGACTTTTTGTTTGTACGTTCTTCCATTCTATTGAGGTATGCATGATGTGTTTCATGCGTCTCAGCTTCGGAGGTGCATTCCCAATCATGTCCATGTGATCGACTGCTAGGATGTTGTGATGGATCCTAATGTATCGTACATGGAATACCTAATATGGATTATAGACTAGGGTGATAATTTTTTATGGGGGAATAAAATTCCAAATTTATAAATCTTATAGATATATATATGGATTCAGGATTAATACTAGGAATGGGTGTTAGATATTCAATCTCAATGGCTCAAGTTGTTTGAGTAAAATTACTAGAGATTCTTATCTAGGATGATAAGTATTTATAGTGGGATATTGTAGTGGCTTCATATATTTAAAGTGATTTATGAGTTAATTTTATCCTTTAATCATTTATTTTTTTTTTAAAATGATTTGGATGAGTTCTTGGGGTTTATAATTGGTTTTAGAGAGATCTTGAGGACTTTTTAAGCATGCATGATTTAGTCACAGTTAGGGGAAACCATGCGGTTCTCCCTAGGAAATCGTATGACTTTTTTGTAGAATGATAGTGGGTTGTTAATAGTTGGAACATGGTTAGATGTAACCATACAACATTTCCAAAAAATGTAAAGCTTGAAATAGAAGCACTTTGGGTGAAGCATAGTTAAGGAACCAGGTTTATAAAACCTTATATCCTCTACATAAAACCATGAAACTCATTCCAGTATAAAAAATAATGTTTGGAAAATTGTTTGGAAAACTATTTGACCAAATAATTTGGGTTCCCATAGAAGGTTTAGGACCTCACATAGTTGGCACATGGTTTGTCTAACTATGAAGCCAAAATGTGTGTGCATGAAATTAATGACACACTACCCATCCATATTTACTTATTCTTCATCCTAATTATATCCCTATCAAATATAGACACCCCACAGGCCTCTCTTGGGGATTTATTTCCCTTATAAACTTCATTCAGGTGAATCCAAGCGTTTTGGTGATCTAAAATTAAGTTATGTGATCCAAGAAACTACGTTCATTGGGTTTCTTCTATATATACCCATATTCCATTAATAAAAATCATATATGTGTCATTTCATTTCCAGATCTATGTATTCTGATACCATATAATTAATAATTATTGGATTGTTTCTAAAAAGATGGTAGATCTAGTGTACTGGTGGCACATCCTTTGATAAATCTAAGATATAGCATCATTGGAGGATCCCAAGAGGTATATTGGTGTAGAACCTTTTATATTGGATTAGAATATTCTTGAATATCATTATAGAACCTTGATGTGTTTGAATTGGGATTTTTTAGGGGTTCTTATTGTGAAGGCTCGATCCAGTTAGATCTCAGGTGTGACTCAGGTATTTCTTCTTGATGAGTTTCGAATTTTATATTCAATAAGATAAGGGTGAAAAGTTTCTTACCATTTAGGGTCCTTTTATACTCATTTTCCATTAATATGAAACTTTTATTGGCCTATATTTTTTTACCATTCTTCATAGGAATTTTATGTGCTTGTGTGTAACTCATGAGACCAATATATGATTATTGATCCCATGAGCATGACTATATATCTTATTAGACCATGTTTGATATTTATCACATGTGTTATTATGTTTCTACTGATTATCATGATGAAATAAAATCTTATACATATATAATATCTTCCCTATCATGTGTTATTTCCATAAATTTATAGGTATTTCTTCTAGAATTTATAACTAGTTGACCATATGATATGGTTATCCCTTAGAGGGGGAATGTGCACTATATTAAAAAATGGAAATAATAGACCTAAACATGGGATAGAGGAAATAAAAACTTGAGGCCAGATCCAAGGAAGTGGAATTATGGGTATGATGAACTTAGAACTATTTCTGGGGAGGCACATCACTTTCACATCCTTTTTTTCTAAGAAAAAAAAAGATCATAAATTTCAAAAAAAAATGAAATTCATTGAAGATTAACCCTATAATTATTTAATTGAAATTATTGAATTTCTTGTAATTAAAATAAGAGGGTTTTATAGGTCTACTTGTAGAGAGTATGTGTTTAAAGAGTTCATTTGGGACTATAAATAAGACCTCGATCCACCAATTTTAGATGACTTGGTTAAGGAACTTGAAGGATTATTACACTATTTTCTGACATTCCATCAAGAGGTAGTTGAGGAATAGAAAGATCTTATCCATATAATATTTTAAGATGAAATCATGGAGTTGTAAATTAAAATACATAACCATTATCTCTTACATAATTATATAATACTCTTAGTGGCCTTTCAAGTGGAGCCAACACTTGAAGCCGATCGATTAAAGGGAGTGGACTTAATATTAGATTCTCTTATTTTTTTATTTTAAATTTTATCAAAGAAAATTAACTACCCACATTTGTATTATTTATATTCATCACCTATTCATGTCTTAGAGATTGATTATGATAAGTATGAATGTCCAACATCGAGGACAAGATGGGGTCAGAATTCAAAGATGAAGAAGTTCATGGGGATGTGAAATCTAGCTTGGAATCCAATTATATTTAGGAGGATCATGAAGATTTAAATTATTCCTATTTTAATATTTATCAAATGGAAATATTAAATGATTTCACTTAATATTTTCATATAGACTCAGCACTTTTGATACTATCCCTAAATGATATCGAATATGTGGCTAATGAAGTGGTGGATGATGTGAAAGTATAGGACTCATTCATTCTCCTACCACAACCTTACAAGCTATAATACATTTCTAAGAGGATGGAACTATAGTAATATATTCATGGGTTCCTCTATAACTAATTTAAAGTAGTTTCCGTTATAATAAAGAGGGTGTGGTGGTTCAAATCAAACAAACCATATCCAACATCAAATTTTGGGAGACAATTGGAACTTCTAACTAGAGGTAGTCAAAAAATAGTACCTACATGGGGGGTCCAAACCAAGTTTTATCACTTCTTATTCTTTCTCATATTATATTTCCTTTTATTTAAATTTATTTCAATAAATTTCATATGTTATTTTCTTTCATTATTATATTTTTAGAGAGGTGGAAACTAGTGGAATAACTCAAGTTTTTCAATATCCAAATAAACTCAGATTTTGTCTTTAATTATATTGGGTTGTGCTTCTATTTTCTTTGAATATGTTCATATGAAATGAAAGGTTAGTTTGATCTTAAGTGTAGGTGGGTTTCAAAATTCCTTTAGGAAAAAAATTACCTTTTTATTCTATAATTTTTCATATTTTTTCTTTTTAATTTTTGGTGTGTTTTTAAATCTCTTTAACATAATTGAATACTTTAGTAAATTATAACCATCATATTATTTTTGTAAAATTCTATTATTTGAGAGTTTTAGGATATAAATGATTTTTAAAATGGATTTTGTTTCTTGATTTTCAATCTAATTATTTAAGGAAGTATAATTGATTATGAAACTCATGTGAACTAATATTGTCTAAAATGAATATTTTTCCTCACTTGAGAGGATTCTAAACCTTTTTCATATCTTATTTTTATTTATATTTTTCTTGATAGTCTTGGTTCATGTTTTGAAATCTAGAACTTATGATTTTTCTCTTTCAAAGTTTTATATTTCATGAAATTTTTTTGATGTGATTGAGACATTTCTTTAGAAATACATGTTTTTAACTTGAAACCTACCTTTTACATCAATCCTTATTAGCCCTTAAAATACATAAATTTTTTTATAGGTTTAAACTATTTTACAATCCAATTTTTCCTTACCTATCTTAACTCTTAATATTTGTGCATGGATATTTTAAGTTTGAGTGTGGTGGAAGGGCCTTTTATGTGTGTTCTTTCAGATGAAATTCATTATTGGGTGTTTGGGGTGTGTTTCATTATTTTTGGCGGTATAGAGAGGGAAATATATGTCAGTCAATATTTATTATATTTCATTTTTGTCATCTCATTCTCTAAAAAAATAAAAATATATATAAAAACATGGGTTGTTTCTTGAGTAGGTAAAAAATACTCATTACTAGACTGATGGACATAATATCATATGGGGTTAGGTGGTGGATGAGAGATCCATTATACATGAAACTTTTGAATAAAAAAATAAAACAATGAAATAAAAAAATGAAAATAAAAAAATGGAAATGATATTGAATTATTTATTGAGCTTACATGATATTTCATTCACAGTATTTCCTTTTCATCTCATTTACAATGAAAAAAATTAAAAAGGGAAAATTGGAAAATTTGGATGAAATATTTCGTTGAATATTTTTTTCTACTCATGTTTCATGTGATTCAAAAATTAGGGGTGTGGGGTTTTAATTTTTTTTTAAGAGGAATTGAGTGAGTATCATCCTGTATTTTCACTTGAATATTCATGAATGGTATGTAAGAGTTCAACCTCATATTTCTATCCTTTTTATTTTTAAAAGATATTACCCACCAACCCTTGGCCATAGAATAAACCATGTAAAATTCCTTATGATTGAAACATTTTATGTCTCATAGTGTGGAGTGATCATAATTTCACAAGCCTATATAGATCACACATGTTTTTGAGAATGAGAAAAACTCCATTTAAAAAATCCTTAAGTGAGAGATAAATAAAATTCCAAATAGGTGGGTGAGATATGTACATGGGGACTAGATTGATATTAAATGTAAATTTATTATCATTTATAGAATTAAGGAATTTAGATCCATGTATGAGGCATGATATTTTCTATGAATATGAAAAATGAGTAGTGTTTCCATTTATACCTTGAGAATTTTATTTTGACCTTAGCATTCATGATTTTCTAGGAGTGTAATGTTTAAGTGTGGTGGATTGATCCATGAGATTTTTGATGAATCTCACTTCAATAAATTCTTATTTTCCCAAGAATTAAATATAGTGTAGCCTTAGGTTTTATTTCTCAAGGAGTCCACTCACACACTATTTTTCTATTTTCATGATTATATTTTAATATAAAATATTAAAATTGTCATTTTTTATATGTGTCATGACCCACCTTTTTCAAGATAAGGGAAGGGATAGAAAATTTCCATGTCATTCCTTCCTCAAGATAAAGGAGAGATAAGGACCCATAAGTCCCACCTTCAATAGGCCCCAGAGCGGTGACTAGAACTAAGGGTATATAATCTCACATAATATAGAAGGTATTTCCCTTTTATAGAACAAGATTAGGAGATAAGATGGTAAATCCCAAGAAACTAAAAATACTAAAAGTAAAAGTAAATCCAAAATCCATTCCTACATGCATGTTCAAAAGTAAAGCTGATACAAAGCACAACAAAACTCAAATTTAAAGTACCAATAGAAAATATACTAAGCAGAAATAGTAACTAATCCTGATGCCTGAGCTAGTAAAGTCCAGCATGGCCCTCAAAGTCCTCCTGGAAACCTAAAAATAGTTTTATTTACGTAGGGTGAGCATACGAGTATACTTGGTAAGGAAACTAAATCTACCCATGCACAAGTGGGGGAAAAATACTAATGTCCCTATGAGAAAATAGTATAACCTCAAAGAACCTACTAAGGAATACTAACCAGCCCAACCTCACCAAGGTATGCTCACCAAATAACACAATTCAAGTAAGGTAGTAGTATAAGCACATAAACATTTGGGTACCCCGCACCACTTTCCCACTGGTTAACTTCTCATTCCTAATGGATAACATCTTGATGATACCACTCTTCCAAAACATAGTCTCATTATCACAACCCACCCACACAAACCTAGGCCTCAACCACACCACACATCTCGCCCGCAGAGACCTAGGCCACAATAACCACACCTCTCACCCGAAGACACCTGGGCCTCATCCCAAAGACACTTGGGAAACAAACCTGGCCCACAAAAACCTGATCCCCTCATCCACAACAAACCTACCCAAAGGATCTGGAACTATGTTAAGCCTCAATCCATTACAGCCTACTAAGATATGCTCGAGCAGTAAGAACCCAAAAGAGGGTGCGAGGAAGAAAGTCAGTAACCACCCATTCATCCTCCCACCGGGATGTTGGGAAAGAAACCCTCCCCCATGAAATGGGGGTGTTTATCACATGGTGCTCAAAAAGAGTGGGGTGCATACAAAAATCACAAAGAACTAAAATTTATACATATAGGTAATCAAACACTCATCCCAACCTACGGGTTATAAACAAACAAACAAATGAGCCTACCAGTACCATCTTTGTTGTTACCCCTATATGCACAACCACACAACATCCACTTCCAATCATAAACCCAACCCCTTTTTGTTTCACCACTTTCCATTTATTTATTTAAGGGGATTCACCTTAATTTATTCCAGCACTATCGGGAAACTACTAACCATAACCATATCAAAACAACAAACAAAACCAGATTTTGTAGTCCCACTACATGCCCCCGTTCAGCAACTATCAACTATCATTCTTTGAAGTTATACCGCACAATCCTTCTCTCATAACCCAGACCTTTATCCCCATTACCCTAATAATTCCCAGATGTAGTCCCATTGAATAACAAGTTCATAACCACCCCACAGTCCCACTTCCCAACGTCGCTCCATGGACACAACACAAACAAAGGTAGTCTCACTGACTACAAGTCCATCCATTCCACAATCAATCAGTCTCTCAACCTAAGATACCAACACACCATATGTACCACCCGACACCAAACCCATAGAAACTACCATTAAACCAAATCCCCATTGAACACATGTCCCACACCCTTCTCACAGATCTAACTTTTTCATCCACCCCTGCACCCATAATGGTGCTTCTAATAGTAGCACCACACCACTCACACAAGGTTTCAAAACACAACAGAACACAACACTCATATGCACCTATCAAAACAGGACATATTCAAATTTTGTAAACACCATTATTTAAGTCTACTTGATAAACAGGGGTGATCACATAAGGGTTTTCATCCTGGGGCATCTGTTTCAATTAACCAAGTTTACGTGATTAAGAAGATTTCATGTTACAACCATTTATTAAGCATCTCAACAAAAAAAAACATCACTAGTGCACAAGAAAATACCACCAACGACCATGATTTTTAGAAGGTATACAGCCATAACAACCATAAAAGAACCAAATATAACAAATAAAATAAGTGATCAACATTAACCTATCTTCAATTCCCTACTCGTTATTATTTTTTTTAAGGTTGGGGTCGAAGCCTCATTTATTATTAAAGAAAATAAAAGACCTATTTAACTGGGTAGAGGGAGGCCCATTACATAGCCCGAAGGCCCAGTGGGCGTTTATCCCATTACATGACCGGTAGGCCCAATTTTTAAGCCCAAACCTCATTCTGTGAATAGTACTGCTACAGTTTCCACGCTGCATAGGAGGGGCTCTAGCATAGGTGAATGACTCGTCTAGAGAGTAAGGCTTTAGATACACCAAGTGGAAATGGAAAACATGCTAGGAAGGGAAGATCCTGACTTTGAAGAGCTAGATCCTATATTAAAGGAAGAATGGGTTCTAAAATTCATTAATGTGGGATCGTGGTCAAGATCACATGGTTTAAGTATCTAAAATCCCCTGGGGTGTTAGGATATTAAATATATAATTAATATCCTTTTAAACTCCCTTAAAAACTCCCAAGGAAGGCTTGAAACTCAGTTTACATCAAATAAAACATTAGAGGGGTGAAATTGGGGAAACTTTGGAAACTGGAAAAATTGGCAAAGGGTGAGACACCATTTCGTGTTCCACCATTTTGGTGTGGCACCGTCATGGTGCCACCATTACAATGTTCCACCATTATGGTGCCACTGTTATGGTTCCACTGTTACAGTGTCATCATTTCAGTGAAACCGTTTGGTTGAACGATATTTTTGGAAAACCCCTACAACAAATCACTATGACCCCCAAGAACACCACAAGAATTGGATTTGTACAAAGGAAATGCCTGGGAAAATTTGTATCATTACATCAGATACCTCTCAAACTATTCTCATCCCTAAGAATTTAAAACTAAACTCAAAATGAAGAGGGTGTTCTTTTATCTTAGGCCAAGACTGATTCCATCATCCTTCATGATTCTCTATTGGGCAAGTGTGGTGTGTCGTGGTCTATAATGTACACTGTGAGGTAGTGTAGAAATCTGATCTAGGATTCCATAATTATTTCCCACTCTCGGCGGGAGGGCAACAAAGTGGCGGATCATTTGGCTTCCTTAGTGGCTCAGCCGGTGGGCGGCTCCTGCCTCATTCCTACTAGTATTTTGAAACCATAGATGGTGAACTTAATTAGAGGGGATGCCCTCAGATTACATTATTTTAGACCCCCGTAGGTTGGGGGATTTGCGTGTGTGTTTTTTGGACTTTCTCTTAATAAAAAATTTATGTTGGATGATGAAGAGAGAAAACCTTGACATCTATCTCCTAAACAAATTTAGAAACACTAAGGATCCATTTCCCTAAACAACTACACAAACATCAAAGGTCGTACTATCTAGACACATAGATTAGGGAGATCCTTCCCCCATGTCAAGATACTATCCACTTTTGGCAGTAATGACTCACCTGCATGGGTTTAATATCATCCACATTAATGCATATTGATTACCCTCTCCACATGTCTGGATTTTTCACACACATTCAAAGAACAAGTGAAACAACTCATCTCATAGAAAAAAAGGTTAAGCATTACATTACAAGGAAAATCACAAAAGTAAAACACCGAAGCAAAACTCGGAATAGGTCTGAGTACTGGGCACGCATCTGTTCCTCCAACTCCCAAGTACTCTCCTCAAGGCCACCATGCCTCCATAACACACGAACCAAGGGAATGGTCCATCCATAAATCACCTTCTCCTTATAATCCTCAATCCTTACCTATCTCTCCACAAATGTTGCAGCATCCTCAATATCCAACTCTCCCTATTCAATGGTGTGGGAGTCATTATGTAGATACCAACGGAACTGAGAGACATGGAAGACGTCTTGGATCCTCTCCAACTACAATGGAAATGACAACTAATATGACACCTCTCCAACTCATCCCAACACCTTTAAAGGTCCAATAAACCTAGAATAAATCTTGTTTCCCTTATCGAACCTCCATTGACCATGCCAATGGGAAAACTTTAAGAACACATGGTCCCCAATCTCGAACTCCAAGGTCCTTCTCCTATGATAGGCATAAGATTTCTATCAGTCCTGAGCTACATTCATCCACTCACGCACAAGTTGAACCTTATCTATTGTTATCTACACTACCTTTAGTCCAAGAACACCTGCCTCCCCAACCTCTGTCCAGCATATATTTGAATGACACAGTCTTCCATACAAGGCTTCGAACGGTGCCATGCCAATGGTAGAGTGATAGATATTGTTGTAAGAAAAATATACCAAAGGTAAGTGTCGTACCCACAATCCTACGAAGTCCAGAACACATGCTCATAGAATATACTCTAATTTCTGAATGGTCCTCTCTTTCTGACCATCTGTCTGAGGGTGGAAGGTAGTGCTAAGGCATAACTGAGTTCCAAAAGCATGTTGTAATCCCCTCCAGACTCATGAGGTAAACCGTGTGACTCGATTTGATATGATGGATCTTGGAAATCCATATATTCGTACCACTTCACCTACATACCTCTTTTCTAAGGAATCCATTGCACTCAATTCCTTGATTTCTAGGAAGTAAGCTAATTTCGTTAATCAATCCACCACTACCCAGATATCATCACAGCCCCGCTATTGGAAAAGGAGTCGATCCCCACGCAGCTCTACCCACGGTTTTTCTAAACTGTGGGTATAGGTGTTTTTTCTGGTCTATACCCATGGTTTTATTAAAACCATGGGTATTCAATGCCCCAATATCAACCTTCCATCGGGCTTCTCCTCCTAACTCATATTTTCCATCTGGTTCTCCCTACTTGAACCCTCTCCTACTTGACCTACCACCTCCAGGCCCTCTCCTCCCCTCCCCGACCTCCGCCTCCCAGCCATCTGACATCTGCCTCTCTTACCTCTACTCCCCTCTATGACCTCTGCCTCCTAGCCATATGACCACCACTTCCCGGCCATCTCCTCCCCTCCCCGACCTCCACCTCCTATCTCCTCCTCCGATCTTGACCTCGACCTCCTGACCTCAACCTCCTCCCCAACATCCCGGCCTCCGCCTCCTTTACCCTAGCCCCTCTCAGCTCCCTTGACTCCGGCGACATCCCCCCTCCCCCCTCTCAGCTCCCTCTCCTCCAGTGATGTCCCCACAAGATTAATTTCTTCTATTTTTTGATTTTCTTCTCATACTTTCTTTTTTATTCTTTCTAAACTAATCACTTATTATTATACCAACATCCTCAACAAGTTGACTACACAATTGATCTTTTGCATTATTTATTTAATAAATAATTATTCACCATATATTTAAATTCTAATACCTCACATTGTTATTTCTAAATCCTTTTCATAGATTATTATTTGGTTGGTAGGATAGTTAGGAAATGTTTTGTTCCACACATATTTTTCTCACACCTTTTACACTTTTTGATTTTCAATCCACCATTTATTGATGCATCCTAACTATTTATAGCCTCCTAATATAAAGACACCTATTTTAATTTTACTTTAACTTGATCTTGATTTTTCTACATTTATTTATCTTGGTCTAGTTTGTTAGGAAAAATAATCAAGGATACTTTCTTAGATTTCTCTTAATTTTATTAAGGTTTCTTATTTACCTTATTAGCATCTTTAATTTTTCATAACATATCTAGATTTTTCTTCAGAATAATATTCCCTCTCACACTATAAGGAATTTATCCTGAGATTTTGGTCTTGAATACATAATATTTATGAAACTATTATCTATATATACCACACACTTCCTCTAAATGTTCAAATCTATATTGGGTGGTTAGATTTGGTGATATCTGGTCACATATATCTTTTATTGAGTTTTACCCCCTTAATTGATCACTAAAACTCCCTTTTAGTTCTTTACTTTTCACTATAAAAGATATATTATACTATAAAGAAAAATATTTGGGTCCATACCTTCCACAACACCAATAAAACCCTTGAAATATTTAACTTTTAGGTTGATTCAATATCAACCCAACTCTATGTTCTAGTTTTCATGATATAGTGTAAGCCTACTCCACAAGTGGAACAATATATTTTATATCCACGCATGGGTGGCTCTAAGATTAAATCAAAACTCAGAGGATACATGCTCATGCACAAACTTATCATGAAGACTATATCCAAGATCCAATAACCCACATTTAATATATATTATCCCCACACGTCCCAAAAAACTATACATTCCTATTCTATATTCCAATCTCACTAAGCATAGATCACCCTTATTGTTTCTTGAAACCATAGTTGTCTCACCATGTCAAACCATGTAAATGGAAACTCATGATTATATCATAATTTTATAATTTAACTAAAGTTCATTCATAGTCTCACCATAGTTCTAAAATCTTATCCTGGGTTTATAGGGCAATGAACATAATAATTTTTCCATTAAAAACTGTAAATTCTATCGAAATACTAACTCATAGAGTGTATTCATCTCAAGATCACTAGGTATATTCATATGCTTGAACCCAAAATCATTCAATAATGTTATTACCCATGGGAATCAGACATTGTATCCACCATTAATATAGTTGTTCTACCTGATATGTGCCGATGTCACCTAGGCTAGGAATATGAATGAGACTTCCCTTCCTAAAACCATCCATATGGATCAAAGAACTAGCACATAAGTACTTATCTTAGAGAAACCAAGTCACCTAACACACCTATCAGAAATATGTTGTAATAATTGTGTAAATTGATATCAGAAACCAAAGTTTTTACTTATTCCTCACGCATCTAAATGTTCCTAAAAAATGTCCAACCAGTCTGATGGGTTACCCTCAAAGGTCAGAATGTACTAAATCCCAAACCTGGATTCATGCTAAATAAGGTAACTAGTCTCTCAAACCTACTCCACACATTATGCCTAACATTGGACATAACTATGGGTTGTACTCATCCCCATCTCAATGTAACCAGGCAGTTTACATTCCAAATACTTAATTTTATGTTTCAAACACCTATTAAAATTAATTTCAACATAGCCACTCATAGGTCAAGCATAAACCAATAGTTTCACAAGTAATCTCTACACATCTCAAAACAAGCTCACTCACACTTTGACCTACATAAAAATTCACTATAGTTTTAGAGCTTCCTTATCATAGGGATACCACATAACTCTGGCACTCTCAATATCCCCAACCACCCAAAAATAGGGTCAACATCTGCTACCCACCATGCCACCAATATATATATAATTCAAAATTATTTTTATTGCACTTTAAAATTTTATATTAACCCAAAAATTCCATAATAAGGGCTTAGATAAATGAAATTTCAATTAAATATTATGGATAAAAACACTCATTATGTTGTACTTTGAATTTTATTTTATATGGTTCCTCATAATAATAATTTTAAGGAAAATAATAATATACTTTAACCATTTAATTTTACCCAAAACTCCATAGTTATGCTACGGTTAAATAAAATTTCAATTACATGTTATTTATGAAAACATTATTTATGTAATAATTATCATTTTTTTAGTTATAACCTTTTGATAATATCTCAAAGTAGTCATAGAACATGCCTTTTATAATTTATGGGATTGGATATGTAATATGAAACCATACACTTATATGAAAAAATATATAAATTTTCTCAAACACTTGAAATAACTAACTCAAGTCATAGTTCACATAAACAATAAAATTTCATCATGCACAAGAATTTTACATGCTATATAAGATTCTTTAACACGCACCCTCTTGTCATACTATGCCATGAGATTAATCCCATAAATCCTTCACCTCATAAACAAGTGTGTCACCTATGGTTAAATTAGATCAATTATATAATCGAATAGTATAAATATAAATTTAGTCCTAGATAACATGGACTTTCCTCGCACATGGGTTGGATATTCCCAGGGAAAATCTCCATACCATGTCTTGACACATTCTTATTCTATTTTTTACCATTCCAAAATAGTAAGACTAAAAAACCTCTAATAATATTTTACTAGATCCTACCATCACATACCACCAATTGGTTCTTGGACCATTAGTAGATATAATACCACAGGAATGCCTCCCCATATGATAAAGGATGTTGACTAATGGTGAGGGTCTCAAGTAGTATGGTGGGGAGACTATACCCACATATTCGATTAAAAAATAGTAGAAATTAACATACTAATATAAACATATGTAAATAATACATTTAATAAAATAATTAAATGTTTCAATAATAATAAAAATAATACACTCAATAAAAAATTATTTTATGTAATACATTCAGGTAGTCATAATATAACTGGAATACCAGAAGATAAAACTGTGAAAACTATGACAAATGGTCTTGAGTATCAACCTAGACCCAACACCCATGCTTATTCAGAGAAACCATTCAATCAGAAACATGATGTGCTTTCCCAAATCTAAATATACAATATAATAATGACAACAACTTAGGTTCCCAAGTTCTATGGTAGAAAGTGCAGGTTTTTATTATGACTTGGTAAGACTCCAAAAATAGTGTCCCTAAAATTAAAATTCAGTTGTTTTTTCATTGATATGTGATTTAATAATCAATTATTGATTATCATATTAATATTTGACAAATTTATAATTTAATTAAAAGTTTAATAAAAATACTACTAATTCTCAATCTCTACAATGACACTCAACGTCATTTTTTATCTACTTTTTCCATTAATAGTGAGTTTATAGTCATGGTACATGTCAAATCATAAATGGTAACAATGTAAAAATCCAATGAAGCCAAGGGAATAATAATATAAGAGAACCCACATGGATCAATATAGAATTATCTCTCAATAAAACTCATAAAAAATACAAAGGGGTGAGCCTTTCCATTCTTCCAAATCCATTCTTCCAGTATAAACTCAAGGAACCATCCTTGACATTTAGAAGAATGGTGGTATTATAAACCATAGATTATAATGGAGGTATTCCAACCAAATATATCAAGTCTAATACAGTTAACTCATCATTCAAAATTAAATGAGGGTACTCCATAGGAATCCAAAACATTAATCGTTCACATTTGATACATAAGACATTACCTAAATCCCAGGGGAGATTCCCCTAGACATTTCACTTAAATTTCCCTCATTTTCATTTCTTATGAGAACCCTAATCATAGTGAGTGTAAAATTAAGTGTTCAATATTAATCTAATAATGTTTATTTTATTTTTCTATTGATTTTAAATTCATTCATTTTACTAGAATGACCTTTTCCTTTTTAAGATTCTTGTTGTGACTTGTTCTACTTTGTATGTAGTATATGTTTCTAGGTAATTATTTTATTGAAAAAAACATGAAGTGATTTAGTTTATTAAATTCATCTTATAGAATATTTAAACCAATATTTTATACCCATTATTGTTTTATATAAATTATCTAAATTATTTTCATCAATGTTGTTAAAGGCACGCGCCTTGGAAAGGGGTGTGGCGAGGTGAGTATGGAGCGCCTAACCACTGACAAGGTGAGGTGACTTCGTTGAGGTGTGTGAAAGTCTCACACCTCACCCTCCATTACTTAACATGATCAGGCTCTAAGAATAGTAAATATGTGTCTTACCCTCATCTTCCTCATTGGGAGGTGACAGTGCTAGGAGTTGGAGAAGCAGATGATGCCGGTAGCGGCAGGGGTTTTGAGTGTGTGGAAGATGAAGTCGTTGCAGCGTAGATTGGAGTAGGAGTAGGAAAGGCAGACAGATGAATTTGTTGTAGCATTTTGAGTGTGCGACATAAGAAGTCATTATATCATAGATCAGGGTAGGAGGCGAAAAGTCTAACAGAT
Source organism: Viscum album (assembly GCA_963277665.1). Classification (NCBI taxonomy): domain Eukaryota; kingdom Viridiplantae; phylum Streptophyta; class Magnoliopsida; order Santalales; family Viscaceae; genus Viscum; species Viscum album. Next base: position 176,830,907 of record OY728137.1, read on the forward strand.
AAAGTTATTGGGTAGGAGGCAGAAAGGCAAAGATCGAGGTAGGGGGAAGAGATTGTGGAAGTCATAATTTCAATTAAATATAATATTTAATATATTAATAAAAAATGGCATACTATTTTTTCTTTTTTGGAAGTCAAAACATATCATACTATTTAATTGAAATTAGGAATTCCACTATAAAAACATCACTCACACCACCACTAATTGATTATGATTTTGTTTATAAAATATCAGTATATATTTTAGTTTATATTTTTTTTATTGAATTTAAGTTTTTTAAAGTTTAAAATATTATTGAAAACTATATATAATTAATTATGTTTGCATGCGTCTTAGTTGCACCTCACATTGTGCCTCGTACCACATACCCAAACGGTCTTTGATGCTTATTGTGTTGCATGCCTTTTACAATAATGATTTTCATTCTTGGAGATGAAGTGGTTTTCATTAAATTTATTTTACCTCTTTGAATTAAATTATTACGCATGCCAAATATTAAATTAAATGATTATGGGGATTTTTTAAAATATTTTTGATGATGAGTGAATGTTTTTATCTCTCCTTTTGTTTTTAAATTAAATAACCCATGTTTAAGGGTGTCTTTAATGTTAAAAGTTTATTTTTTTTATGTTACACCTAAGGGAGGAAAAACTTTTTTATCTCTACCTTAGTTAAACTATAATGACACATACCACTCTATTATAGAAATGGAACCTTTCTTCTCCCATTATGGTTTACCTTATTGATCATCCCTTTATAGGATAGAGGTAATAATTTTATCTATGATACTAAAAGGGTTGAAATTGGTGATAAAAACTAAGGCACTTGAAATACAAGTGTGAATTAACTATTAAGTTTTTATGTTCTAATGGTTTTATTTTCTATAGTACATATCCATTTTTTAATTATGTTTTACATTTTTGATTGGAAGATAACTTTTTTTTCTTGTTATAGAATGGATAGAAGCTTGATGCATCGTACCGATCGGATTTCAACCACGTTTCAAAATAATTTGGAGAATTTTTTAGATTTTGCATTTGAAAATGCTTCATATAGAGGTTGTATATAGTGTCCATGCTATAAATTTGTTGGAATATCATGGTTAAGATGGGAAGAAGTTAGCTACCATATAATGAAATTCTTATTTCAAACAAACTATTATGTTTGGTATCACTATAGAGAGACAAGTCAATGTTATACTAGTCATGAAAAAAATGAAAGAAGTGGCATGGAGAATTTGATATTTGATTGGTTTCCATTTTTGAATAATCTAGAGAGAGATAGTATACAAGTGCAAGAAGTTAATTATATCAATACACATGATAAAAATACTTAAGATGATGATGAGGGAGTGAAAAATTTATTGGATGATGCCAGAACTCTAGTATATCAGGAATGTACTAAAATTACCAAGTTGGAATTTTTAATGTGGTTATATCATGGGAAAACTATGTATGGAATATCTTATACCACTGTTGATTATATTATTACATTTTTGAAGGAATTTCTTCTTGATGGTGAAGATATTCCCTTAAATCATTAAAAGTCATGGAAGTTAATTAAGCATCTTGGATTTGATACTAATAAAGTTCATGCTTGTCTGAAAGATTGTAGTTTATTTTGGGAGGAAACAGTTGATCGTAATGATTGTAAAGAATGTGGTACATCTCAATAGAAGAAAAATTCATATGGAACACCATCTAATGGGGCACATAAAGTCATGTGTCACTTTCCATTGATTCCCAGACTTCAAAATCTATTCATGTCTACAGAAATCTCATCCAATATGTGATGGAATGATGTTAAGATAATTAAAGGTAATGATGAGTTGGTTCATCCTTTAGATGAATTAGCATGGAGAAAATTTGATACACAACATCCTGATTTTTTAGTTGAGGTGTGTAATTTCTTTTTGGGTTTACCCTGTGATGGTTTTAATCCATTTGGTCACATGCTTACTACTCAAAGCACATGGCCAGTTTTTATTCATGTTTATAATCTTCCTTTGTGGATGTGTATGAAAAAACCTTTCACTTTCTTGATTATACTGATATCTATACCTTTTGATCTTAGTAATGATATTTATTTCTACTTGAATCCTTTAATAATATAGTTGAAAGAACATTGGTATTTGGGTGTTCGTACATTCAATGCTTCTTCAAAGAATACGTTTTAGATGTGTGCTACCCATCTATGGACCATAAATGATTTCCCTGCTTATGCAATGATTTCTAAGTGGATCATGAATGGAAAACTATCATGTCCCATTTTTATGAATAATACACGATCGATAAGGCTTAAATATCATCATAGTTTCAGTTTAATGAGGCATCGACGATTCTTTCCAATGGATCATCAATACAGGATGAATCATTGGAGGTTTGATAATATCGTTGACACTGAAAAACTACCTCAACGTATGTCAAGAAGTGATGTACTTAATGAATTTAAAGATTTCGGTTTTTCATTGGGTAAAGGTCAGTTGAAATCTAAAAAGAGGAAGAATGTTGACACTGAATCCACTTAAAATTGGAAAACGAGAAGTTTTTTTTGATTTTCCATATTGGTCTACCAATTTTTTACATAATTTTTTAAATGTAATTCATATTTAGAAAAATATATATGAAATTTTTCTTGAAATTCTTTTGAATATCAAGGGGAAGACCAAAGATGACTTTTGATCTCATCGGGACTTGTTGGATTGGGGTATTAGACCATAACTTCATCCTGTGTGTATTGGAAAAAATAAATGGAAATTTCCTTGTGATTCTTATGTGATGACACCATCAGAGAAAAATCAATTTCTAGCAGTATTATAGAATATCAGGGTTCCTAATGGTTATTCCAACAACATATCTAAATGGTTCAACCAAAGATATGTGAAACTAAAATCCATAAAAACTCATTATTATCACATCCTTCTTCCTGAATTGATTCCAATAGCAATTCGGCATTTTTTATCCAATAATGTAAGGGTTACGATGATTCACTTGTGCCATTTTTTTAGAGACCTTTATGATAAAAGGTTATCCAAGTCATTCTTGATAAAACTATAGTAGGAGGATCCATTAATTTTATGTGAGATGGAAAAAAATTTCCTCTATCCTTTTTCACTTGTATGTTTCATTTAACAGTTCATCTTCTAACCGAAACACTTCTTGGGGGACCAGTTGCTTTTTTTATGGATGTATCCTACTGAAATAAATATGTGCACAATGAAACCATATGTCTGAAACAAGAATTATCCTGAAGGTTCAATTGTGAGGGGTTATTTGTATCAAGAATGTATGGATTTTTGTTCAATGTATTTATCTGATGTGACCACAAGACATAACCATCCAATGAGAAATGAAGATGAAAAATATGGGTAAATTGATCCCTCATTTCCAACTCTTCCCCAAATAGGATGAATTGTTGGGTCTTATACATTGGCAACATTAAGCCTTGAAAAGAGGGAGATGGAACATCACACAGTCTTGTTTAATTGTGGTTTGTTTGATGACTATATCAAGTAAGTAATTTAGATATTTATATGTTATCTCATGTTATGAAATTTCACATATACCTTACACTTTTATTATCATTTTATGTATGGAATATAAACAAATTATAAGTATATTTCATCGATATTTTCCTTTGAGAAGTAGAGAGGCTTTGTATAGCCTAGAGTTTCCTGATTTGTTGAAATCAAAGGTATTACCATTACTTTAATTAGCTTAAAATATAGATATCCATTTAATTTTATTATTAATATATATTTTAGGTGTTGAGTTTACCTGTTGACTCTATTTATCAAGAATTAATATATTTGTATTTTGGTCCTAATTCTTTCGTTTATGAATGAAAATATTTAATAATCAATAAGTATAAATTTGTTATAACTTATCGAGCGATGAAAATGAGAACACGACATAATGGAGTTATGTTAACTGCTAAAACATATTGTTATGCCCATGTACCAGATAGTCATCCTTGATAAGAAGATGTGTATTATTATGAACTTATTGAGAAAATATTGTTATTATATTACTAATCTAAAGGTATATTCACTATGATGAAATGTAAATGGTTTGATTCAATGAGTTGATAGGATACATTTATTGATGACTGTGGATTAAGAGTCATTGACATGATTCGATTCTTTCATACCTATGAACCATACATTTTGGCATCAATGGATAAATAAGTTTTTTATGTGAAAGATCATCTGAGAACAGATTATGGTTTCATTAATGACGTAATCCTAAGAAATATTTTTCATGATGATGGTAATTAAATTTCCACCACTGATTCCCACGTTCGTGTTGCCCAAAATATTTCATTTGATGAATCAAACTGTCCCATTGTGAGAGTTGATGTTGAACCTGAAGTAGTGGTTGGTAATATATATAAGCAACCATATATCTTCACCATTCAATCAGTTTACATAAACATGAGTTTCTCAGGTTGGTATTATTGTAATTAATTTAATTATGTTTTAGTTTTGAATGATATGTTTGGTTTTTTTATTTTCCGGTGTCGTTTCATTAAATCATATTTATTTCAATGTAGAAAACTTGGTTTAAATCTTGTTTTTTAAAAATGTATAACTTGGTAATGTAATTTGAAAACTATGTTTTTTGTTGATTAGAAACTGAAATAGGATAATCTTCATTGTTAATATTTATAATATTCATGATATTAATTATTCATAAACACCATTTTAGTTCATTTTACACTTTGAACATTATTTCACATTATGATTGTAATTATTTGTTAAAGTGAACTATTACATGGTACATATTTTAACACATCCCAAAATAAAAAATGGTCTTGATTTTATTTTAATATTTTATTTTCAGATCTCCCATTCTATAAGGAAAAATTCATGTTTTTGGATCACTAGAAGATTCATATTATAATACCACCAAAGTTGGCCTTGAACCAACAAAATTCTGGGTAAATTAAACTGGACAGCATCCCAATAATTAGACTGTAACAGAAAATATAAAAGCCCAATGATTCTCAAAATTTAACTGAAGATAGAGGAAATAATTGAGAACATTTAATCAAACAGTTACAAGAGCTAATTAGGATTTTTTAATGGGGTTCCAAGTGGCCCACTTTGGAGATAAAATTCTGAGCTAGATTCTGCGGCCTAGAAAAATGGCTCACCATTTAGATAATATCTCGCAAAAAAATTCCATTTGGGATAAAATTTTATAGGCTGTTAGGAGACATCTGGAGATCCATTTTATTATTATATGGACCACTCTAATTTGGCCATCTAAAATGTCATTTCGATGTTTCTGTTCGATGGATTCAAGATGCCTTCCACTTCGGGTCTAGGGTGGAAAAGTCTAAGTTCCACAAGATTTCCACCACCCTAAGCCTACCATAATCAAGTGGGATGACTTTAACTATTGGAGGATCTATACAAGCCTCCTAAAATTATTATTTAAGGTAGTGGTGTTGGAGAATTTATTCATCTTGTATTCTTTCTTTCATTTAAATTATTCACACAATGGTGGAGTGATTGTTTTCTTTTTATTGTTTTTTTTTACTTCTTCAATTCCTCCCTCATGAGTCTACTTCCCACTTTCATTGAATCCATAGCATCAATGGAGGGATAACCCACTTATGGGTTGATCAAATAGAGTATCAAGGGGATGTATTTTATGTTATTTATTACCCCATTAATGTCTAATCACTTCTTTTAATTGATATTTTTATTTGATGATTTTAAAGCTTCTTTCTCCTTGTTGAATTTTAAGGCCACATACTTCAAGTGCTAATATGAACCTTTACCTTCGAGTGCTCATGAATTTGATCCTCCAAGTATATAGGTGATTAGTATTAGGGTGTGTAGGAATTAAATTAGTAAGTGATGATATTGTTTTATCTACTTAAATGAACCCATCTCAAATATAAGAAATTGAAATAATTGAAAAAGGAATGCATCTAATCCACCCCAAGTGATAACCTAGGATCAACTCAGTATTTTAAAATGAATTCACTTAAAAATCTTAGTGTTCACTTAAACCTATATAAAATCAACCCAAATTTGTCCAATTCATATCCAAAAATAGTCTATAGAATGTGTGTTTCTATAGGTTTCTTCTTAGGTCTCTGAGGAATCAACAACCCAAGCTACTCTACAATCGATCTCTTAACCCTAAAAACTTGGGTAAATTTGGGAGAGAGAAAATTTTGGTGTCGTTTCTGGGGACCCAAGTAATTAATATCAACACCCATTATATTCTTCTCTCATTTCTTCTATTCTCATCCAAATTCTATTATCTTTTCCCTTTCTTGTTTTTTTTTCTTTTGGCGCATGTCTGCCTATACCTGTGACCAATTAAACCATCTAGTTAGGGTGGATAGTCCTGGGTTTGGGGAGTCAAGTATAGTAAGGGAACTATTTCCATTAGATCATAATCTTCCTAATACTCTAGAGTCAAAAATTGAGCCCATGTCAATGGAAGGTCTTCAAAGAAACCAACTCATAAATTCTGGTGGGAACCAAAATGGAAATCCAAATGAGGCAGCCCCAAACTTGGGGAATGTAGTCGATCAAAACATGAATGATTACCTCATACCTGCCTAGACCAATTCACCCTATTACATTAGGCATGATGCCCTAGGAGAATCCCACTATGTTTTCAAACCTCATTTCCTAAACCACCTTCCAACCTTCCATGGGATTGAGTCAAAAATGTCATACCTTCATGTCAAAGAGTTCAACGACATTGTTGAAACCATGTGCCCACCACATCAACTTGAGTCAGCTAAGATGAGGATATTTTCTTTATTACTAAATGATCAAGCAAAGAATTGGTTAAACAATCTAAAACCTGCATCAATCCACTACTGGGACCAATTACAAAGACAATTCTACAAAAAATACTTCCCCCATCACAAAACAATTGCACTTAAAAAGAGCATCCAAAACTTTTTTGAAAAAGAAGGGGAGTTATTTTATGAAACTTGGGAAAGGTTCAAAGATACAATCAACATGGTACCTCACCATGGATTTTCAATCCCAGAACAAGTTTGAATTTTCTATGAAGGGTTGGGCCTAGGGAACAAACAATTCATTGACATGATGTGCAATGGGACCTTTAAAAACAAATCCCCAAATAATGCTTACGATTATCTAGAAGGACTGGACGAACAAAACCAAACATGGGGGATATCACCTTAATATGAGAAGCCACCCAAATATGGTGGAATTAACATACTTATGGAGGAGGAAATCCTTAGGTTGAAACTTGTTGCACTCACTAGGAAGGTCAAGGAGATCAATCTTAGGAAGGTCTATGAAATCCAAACTGTTGACCCTGTTTGCACAATTTGTGACAAACATAACCACAAGACCGAAAACTGCCCAACCATTCCATCCATCAAGGATGTTCTTCTAGGAGGACCACCTACTGAATTCAATGCCCTAAACTTAAAAAATCCCCCAATACCAAAACACATTCAAACCAAGGTATAATGACCACCTAGGCTTCTGCTGGAAAGATAACCAACAACCTAGCCAGCCACAAGGACCAAACCCCTACCGTACACAAAATTTCCAAAACCATAACCAGTACCAACCACAACTAGTACAATACAAACACCCTCCTATCCAATACCAACAATCCATCCAGTAACCCATGAAATAACCAATCCAACAACCAAATTATCCTCTTGGGATAAACCAACCATCACAATCCCCTACTCAATTTGTCCCTCTTCTGATCCTTGATAAATTGTGTAAAAATAGAGAAAATGAACTCAGAAGTCTCATCCCTTAAACATGAACTAAAAACCATAAAAACCAGGAAGGCACCCATGCCTACTCAGGAGGTACCATCCTCAACTTTAAGGGGATAATCCAGTTACACACAAACCTCTCATGAACAACTCAAAGAATTCACTATTTTAAGAAGTGGTAAATCCATTGAGAAACCTAACCAAACCATTCTAGAACCATTAAAAGATTAAAAAATGCATGAAAATGATGAAGAAACACCCAAAGATTTTGAAAACCCAAATGAGAATGTGAAGGGACTACAACCACATCAAACAATCAAACAACCTGCTCCCTTCCCTCAACACATGAGAGGAAAAACTAAACCAAAACTGAATAAAACTTTGAGGGAAATCTTCTCTCAAGTTAAGTTTAACATTACACTTCTTGATGAAATCCAAACCATTTATTCATACTCAAAGTACCTTAAGGACTTGTTCACTTTTAAAAGGAAATTTTCACATAAAACCAAGTCCTTTTGGATACTAATGTGAGTACCACCATTCAAGGGACCATTCCTCCAAAGTTGAACGATCTGGGATGTCCATACATCAATTTTGAGATAGGAGAGAACAAAGTTGTCAAAGAACTTTTTGATCTGAGAGATAGTGTGAACCTCATTCCTTATGCCATGTATTGTCAGTTAGGGATCAAAGATCTCCAACCCACATCTATCACTCTTCAACTTTCCGGTCATAGTGTTCAAGTTCCTAAGGGGAAATTAAAAGATTTTTTTGTGAAAGTTGAAAATTTAATTTACCCAACTGACTTAATTGTCCTTGAAAATCACCCAAGATTATTTCCTAGGGAGAAAACCCCCATCATCCTTGTTCATTCCTTCTTAGCAACAATCAACTCAGTCATCCAAGTCTGAAATGGGAACATGACAATAACCTTTAGGAACATGAGTCTAGACTTGAACATATGCAATGAAAACTCTCAAATTGGGAATGATGAAGAGATATATGAGGTTAATTGGATTGGTAGTGTTGATAGTGAACTCGAGTGTAACGAACCGAATCTAGAGCCACATAACTGGTGCCCCGTACCCGGTTCGCCAAATAACCTCAAGCGTGTTTCCCCAAATTCCAGAGGCTGCCGACTAGCAGTGAGGGACTTGGTGAGTCATTGGAGAAACTATGCCCTCATTTGGTAAGGTATGCAGCGGAAGAATAAAGATAATAAATAGTGGAAGCAATAAATAGCATGAAACAACTGAACTAAAAGTAGAAGCAATGTCTGATATAATAATGATGCAGAATGGTACATGTATCTATGGAAAGCAGTAAACAAAACAACATGCTGAAATATAACTGAAACCAAAGTACTAAATGTAAACAGCAACTCCAGCAGCATCGCGGGCCAAAGCCTGGTCCCATGATCTCCAGTTCCAACTAGAAATCAAGTACCTGAGGTAAAAGGGCCATAATCCCTACCTATACCTGCAACAATGTAATCTGTTTGGGCCAAAAAGTAGGACCCAAACAGGGTGTGATACTAATCCCAGTAGGCAACCACCACAAGATTTGTGCCCTACTGTCAGTGAGTGATATAGCAAAAGTAAAGGTAAATAAATACAGTAATGAACTAGGAGTACACCGGTAAATAATCCTACCAATTACCATTCACATTAATTTAATTAAACGACCAAGGAAAAACTAGCAAGTTTTCTATTCCAAGGTAAAGTATCACAAAAGACTACCCAAACACAAGCAGTACAAAACCCAAGATTGTTCTTTGGGTTGGTGGACTCATCATAACCAACCATAAAAATTTCACACTAACCCTCTGGGTGGCTCAAACTAGAAGACCCCTATAGTCCAGTAATCAAACAAGGCACAGACACTCTGGGAAGCTCTCACGTCAATTCCCCTATGGTCTTGCAACGATAGCTACAGACTCTCTGAGGAAACACTTACGTCTAATTCCTCTTGTGGTCTCGATGCGTGGGTAAACTAAGAACACTCTTGGAAAGCACAAAGTCCTATTCCCGTAGGTCCTGTGTATGAACTAAAACCAACAGACCCTCTAGGGAATCACTTAATCATTTATTCCCTCTTTGATCTCCCGCACCAGGTTCTCACAGCCCTGAGCAGTCCAGTCGAGCGTAATCGACTGTCAGCAGCCCTAAGTAAGTTCAAAAACTACTTGGATAATAGCTACCAAGCATCAAAAGAATTTAAACAGCAGGAAACACATGCAATCAGTCATAATAAGTAAACTAACAATCGCAATAGGGTTTTCCTCACAGGTAAACGGTGCCAAACGGTGATAAACAGCCAAACAGGGGGAGAAACACCAGTGGGGTGATCCTCAAACATGAAACCAAGCATATATTAGTAACAATTAATCATAAACTAACAAGAAATCAAGGGAAAACAAACAATAGGATCAAAATCCCAAACCCATGATACCTGATACATGGGTATCTAGCACTTTTGCAACCAAAACTCAAATAACTTCAACATAGGGCAACAAACCACCTACCTCGATCCTTGAAGATTGATATACATGAACCTCAGCCCGTGAATTGGCCTAGAACAGAGTAGATCTGCAAAAACATCTAAAACGTTCAACCTCAGATAACTCACACGAGAGAAGGAATCAGGAAACGAGGCCAAAGAAGAACCAATAACTCACTGCTGCGATTCTTCTGCAATCGACGGAGTTCGATTCGAAAAACCGGTGACTGATCGGTGGATCAGAAAAGAATCAGCATCCTCGGACGCTCTGGACGGAATTAGGCGGAGAAGAAGGTGTTAATGATCATTAGGCGCGGCCTCGGTCTGATTAATGAAATAAAAAAGTACACAGCGTGTACTTTTAAAGTACACGATGTGTAGTGGGTTTTTTCATACTCTGCCAAAATCGGCCTCCACGTCAACCCTACACACCGTGTGTGTGGCCAGGACACGGCCAGCACATGGCTTCGGGTGAGAAAAGAGTACACGGTGTGTACTCAGAAAGTACACGCCGTGTACTTCAAAAATTTCCAGAAACTTCGTTTTTCCTTAAAAAGCCTATAAAAGAGATCCATACCTGGAACTGAAGATCTGGGTTCTTAAAAACTTCCCCCCTTAAAGAAATTCATCCCCGAATTTCCCTAACAAGGCGTAGGAGAAGAATCCTTGAACAACTCTGGCCACTGCGATCGAACATCGGCATCCCTCTCCCAGGTCTCGTCCTGTACTCGCCCGTGCTGTCATAGCACCCGTACTAGAGGAACAGACCGGCCACGGAGAACCTTCGTACTGCGATCGACAATCCTGATAGGATGCTCCTCGAAAGATTCATCATGCTCCAGCTCAACCTCCTCAGGTTGAAGAACATGATATGGGTCTGAGAAATACCATTGAAGCTGAGAAACATGAAAGACGTCGTGCATGGACTGGTACCTATGAGGTAACTACAACCTTTAAGCGACCAGACCGACTCTCTCTAGAACCTCAAACGGCCTGACGTATCTCGGTGAGAGTTTCCCCTGTCTCCTAATCTTCTTATGTCCCAACCTCGGGGTAACACATAGGAAAACCTAATCTCCAACCTTGAACTCCAAAGGTCGTCTCCACTGATCAGCATAAGACTTCTGTCGAGACTGTGTTGTAGCCATCCTCTTCCAAATCAACTCTATCTGCTCTAAGGTCTCCTGAACATGATGAGGTCCTAGAAAATCTGTCTCTCCTACCTCTATCTAGCATAAAGGTGATCGGCATGGCCTACCGTACAAATCCTCGTAAGGTGCCATCTGAATAGTCGCATGAAAACTGTTGTTGTAGGTGAACTCCACCAGAGGAATATGCTTCTCCCAAGTATCTCCAAAGTCTAGATTGCAAGCTCGGAGCATATCCTCAAGCACCTGGATTGTACGCTCGGACTGGCCATCAGTCTGGGGATGGTATGTTGTACTCAAAAGTACCTGTGTACCCAAAGCCCTATGTATCCCATGCCAGAAGTGCGAAGTAAAATGCACATCCTTGTCTGAAACAATGGATTGTGGAACTCCATGCAGACGTACAATCTCTCAGATTTACAACCATCCCAGCTCATCAGCACTGAAGGTCTCCTTGATCGGCAAGAAGTGTGCAACATTCGTGAGCCTGTATACTACAACCCAAACCACATAATTTCTTCGAGGCGATCTCAGTAATCCTGTCACAAAGTCCATCACGACATCATTCCATTTCCACTTAGGAATGGGTAACTGCTATAAAAGCCTTGTTGGTCGTTGATGCCCTGCCTTCACCTGCTGACAAGTGGAACACCACATAACAAAACCAACCACATCCTTCTTCATACCTGGACACCAATACTGATGGTGTAAGTCTCGGTACATCTTGGTGACACCAAGATGAACTGCCCAAGATGAAGCATGAAACTCCCGCATCAACTCCTCACGTATGTCCTCTGAAACCCATATGCGTCCATGAAAATGTATCACCTCGTCATCGCCCAGTGTCCACCCCGGAGTAGGGTCTCTATCTGACACACCCTCCCGTAGGACTAAGGCCCTCTAGGTCAGATAGTTGCCTCATTCGAACTCGATCTAAAAGAGTAGAGGTAACAACTACAGAAGAAAGAATCGTCTGTACCAGTCTATCATACACCTCCAAATGCATCTTAAAGAAAAGATCCATAAGCTGCCACTCGATGCTGGCCTCCTGAACCGCCTGCAACTGATTCCTCCTGCTCAGTACGTCAGCCACAGCATTTCCTTTCCCAGGCATATAAGAAAGCTCAAAGTCGAAAGACTGTAGGTACTCGACCCACCTCCGCTATCTCAGATTCAATTCACGTTGCGTGAAGATATACTTGAGGCTCTTGTGGTCATTATATACCAAAAAATTATCTCCCATGCGATAGTGCCTCCAACAATGCAAATAATGAACAACAGCAGCCAACTTCAGGTCGTACGTAGGATAGTTCTTCTCATGTGGCCTCAACTGCCGAGATCCGTACGCAACAACACGATATTCCTGCATAAGCACTGCTTCAAGACCTATGCCAGATACATCACATAAAACTGTATAACTCTTGCCTTGCTCTGGTAGAACTAGAATCGGTGTTGAATTCAATCTCCCCTTCAGCTCCTGGAAGGCTGAGTCGCAAGATTCTGACCAAACATACTTCACACCCTTCTTAGTCAAGCCCATCAACGGTGCTTCTAAGCATGAGAAGTCCTGTATAAAATGCCTGTAGTAACCAGCCAGTCCCAAGAAACTACGTACCTCGAAGACATTCTTCGGCTGCTCCCAGGTAACTACTGCTCTCAACTTCTCTGGGTCTACTGAAACACCTTTCTCTGAGATGACATGGCCCAGGAAGTGAATCTCATTCATCTAGAAGTGGCACTCTGAGAGCTTAGAATATAACTGATGCTCTCTCAGTGTACTCAATATAATCTCAAGATGGGTAGCATGGTCATGTCGAGTGTGAGAGTACACCAAGATATCGTCCATAAAGACAATGACGAAGGAGTCCAAGTAAGGATGGAAAACTCTCTTCATCAGCTTCATGAAAACTACAGGCGCGTTCGTGAGATCGAACGGCATAACTAGATACTCGTACAGACCATACCTACTTCGGAAAGCTGTGAGAGGTATATCAGATGGTCTGACCCGCAACTGATGATAGTCGGATCTCAAGTTGATCTTTGAGAATACCCTGGCTCCTCAAAGCTGATCAAAAAGATCATCAATCCTCGGAAAAGGATATCGGTTCTTGACCGTCAACTGGTTCATCTTCTGATAGTCCACACAAAGTCGTAAGGTACCATCTTCCTTCTTGGCAAACAGCACAGATGAACCCCAAGGGGAAGTACTGGGTTAGATGAAACCCTTATCCTGCAACTCCTCCAACTGCTTCTTGAGCTCTTACAACTCAGGCATAGCCATCCTATAAGGAGGTATGGATACCGGTGTTGCTCCTGGCATAAGCTCAATAGAGAAGTCTACCTCACGCTCTGGAGGCAAACTTGAAAAGTCTTCTGGAAAGACATCTGAAAAACGGTCAACTACCAGAGGGAAGTCCATATGAGAGGTTCCCTGATTATCCAGATATAAACTAGAAATCTGGGGTGTAACACTGCCCAACCCATGATGCTCTGGTCCAGCTCTACTTGCTTGGACATCCCATTCGCCCTTGTGATGAAAGGACCCGCCCTCTGGTGACGTGAAACTAACCCTGTGGAAATAACAATCGACAAAGGCCTGAAAAGGATCTATCCAGTCCATTCCGAGAATGACATCATAACTCGTCATCTCAAGGACATAAAGATCCCACAAGAAGTGACACCCACCAACCTCAAGGGGGCACTCCTTGCATTGACGCACACTAGTAGTTCTATTTCCCAAAGGAGTGTCTAGTTCCAAACTATCCTCAGAAGTAAAGACAGTAAGTCTAAGGCTCTCCACAGTGTGCATAGAAATAAATCTATGAGAAGATCTGGTATCGAAAAGTGAAGAAGATAAAACTGAGGCTACTAGGATCGTACCTCGAACTGTGGAAGGTCCAGGATCCGGCTCCCAATGAATCTTCTCTACTGAAAACATCTGGCCAGTACCGCGGCCCTGTGTAGCAGTCTGATATCCCTGAGCTGATCCTCCCTAAGTCTGACCACCGCGTCTGCGACCTCTACCTTGGCCTGAACGACCTGAATGACTCTAGCCCCCAGTCTACTGTGGAACTGGTAATCCTGGTCCTGTACGAGGAGTAGAAACTGATCCTCCTTCACTAGTTGTTGGAAGAAGAACCCTGTAAAAACGCTATAGATGACCCATCTTGTCGCAGGCTCGGTACTCCACTGGATCTCTCGGGCACTAAGGCTTCTTATTCCTGCTCTTTACACACTAATAGCACACCACCTGGTTTCCATAAGTAAGATCCCATCTACCAGAAGAAATACCTCGCTTCCTCGAGTCACCTCGAGTAGACTCTCGGTGGCGCTTCCTGTTGTCAGTATGAAATGAATTAGCCTTGGATACTGAACCGCCCTGGTCAACAGCTCCAGTCTCCCTTAGATTTCGTTTAGTGATCAGTACCTGGTTGACTATTAGGGTAATAAAAGTCAACTGGAAGACGTTCACCTACTATCTGATCTCTGGTTTGAGGCCTTCCTCAAACTTCCTTTCCAAAAACAGCTCGTCATTTCTCGGAACGGGAGTGAAACGCTATAACTCAGTGAACCGGGAAGAATAATCCATAACTGAAAGAGTACCCTACTGCAGGTTCATGAACTCTCTGGATCTATCGTCTCTTAGCGTCTCCAAATAGAAGTAGTCATTAAACGTACGCTGGAACTCGTCACAAGACATAGTTCGCTGGCACCCTGCCTACGAGACTACATCCCACCATCTCTTGGCAGAATCTCGCAGCATGTAAGTCACGAGCTTCACCCTTCTGTCTGGGGGTGTCTCTAGATGCTCTAAGATGGAAAGAATGGTTTCTATCCATGTCTCTGCAGCCTGAGGTCCTCCATCCCCTGTAAAAGTGGGAGGATGTTGTTGCTGGAAGACTCGTGTCAGCTCTTCTATAGACGGGGTAGGATGTTGATCTCCCTAGAAGGTCTGCATGAACCTCATGAAACCCTCTCTGAACTGAGCATTGGCACCAGTGTCTGGAATCACTGCGGGTTCCATGTCCGGAACGATCGACGGAACTACAGGTAGTCCCTGGTCTGCCGTATCAGGCGTACGGTCACTGCCTGGTTCCTGGCATTCAACGGGAAAACTTCTTGGTGCCATAGCCCTGAAAGGTCAAAATCACACTCCAGATTTAGGATTAACAAGGACATAAAACACAAGAGTACAAAACAGGGATAGGAGAGAGAAACACCTAAGTTTGAAAAACAGGACTACATGGCGTGTATTTAAACTACACGGCGTGTTTTTTAAAGCCATTTACATGGGTGTGTACTTCCACCACCACTGGTCATGTAACATCCCAGACTACACGGCGTGTTGTCCCAAAACACGGCGTGTACTTGAACTCCACTCCCTTGCCTGGGTCTCTTTACACGGCTAACCTACACGGTCCTCCAAATCCTAAACTACACGGTGTGTGCTCTAGAGACACGACGTGTACTAGACAGGTTTCGGCGGCCCATGTAGCAGGTTACACGGCCGGCTACACAGATAACCCCTTACACGGCGTGTTCCAAAAAAACACGGCGTGTATAGGAGAAGATAACATCGACCAGTGTTGTTCGTGACACGGCCGGGTACCTAGGAGAAAACTACATTGCGTGTTTGTACAAAACACGGCGTGTACTACACGAGTTTCCCCCGACCCGTGTTGTTAGTGACATAGTCGGGTATACGGTTAACTACCACACGGTGTGTACTTAAGGTAAACAGCGTGTCCCCAAAGACTCTCTGACACCTTGTGTTTTTGTTCACACAGTCAGTAACATAGTTTAAAAACTACACGGTGTGTATTAATAAAGTACACACCGTGTATTCTGGGTTTTTCCGGGCAGTAGCTCAGAAACTGCACCGAACGCCAGAAACACTGAAAAACAACATTTATGTGCCAAATTCCAATCTATGGGGGCCCATACTCCCCATGAATCAAAGCTTGGAATCATAAAAATGCATATATCAAGTAAAACAGCATAACAAGTATGTCCGTCACAGCAACTATCACAACAACATGCATCATTTATCATGGCATCTATCACAACAGCATGAAATTCTAATGCACCCTAGATGGCATGGTAAAATGCATGACATGTGATTTCCTACTCAGTGCTTATATGATGCATGAGATGGCACACCCTCATCTCATCGGGTTGCAACAAAATAGAACCACAATCATATAAATGGTAACAGCACAAAACATGTGTATCACCCAATGGTGAAATATAATAAAATGTAACACTTGCAAAAACTGAAAATTGCAATTTCGAGGTAATATAGCTTTTCCCTGTACACAGGTTAATTACTCCCGGGCACAGTTAAGTACTAACTACCCATTTATTCCTATCCCTGTCTATTGTCGCAAAATAGTAAGGCAATAGAAAAGAAGAAAACTCCTCTGATACCACTTTGTAACGACCCAAATCCGGATCCACATAACTAGTGCCCCGTACCCGATTCACCACATAACCTCAAGCGCGTTTCCCCAAATGCCAGAGGCTGTCGACTAGCAGCGAGGGCCTTGGTGAGTCAGTGGGGAAACTATGCCCTCATTTGGTAAGGTATGCAGTGGAAGAATAAAGATAATCAATAGCGGAAGCAGTAAATAGCATGAAACAACTGAACTAAAAGTAGAAGAAATGTCTGATATAATAATGATGCAGAATGGTACATGTATCTATGGAAAGCAGTAAACAAAACAACATGATGAAATACAACTGAAACCAAAGTACTAAATGTAAACAGTAACTCCAGCAGCATCGCGGGCCAAAGCCCGGTCCCATGCTCTCCAGCTCCAACCAGCAATCAAGTACCTGAGGTAGAAGGGCTACAATCCCTACCTATACCTGCAACCATGTAATCTGTTTGGGCCGAAAAGCAGGACCCAAACAGGGTGTGGGACTAATCCCAGTAGGAAACCACCACAAGATTTGTGCCCTACTATCAGTGAGTGATATAGAAAAAGTAAAGGTAAATAAATACAGTAATGAACTAGGAGTACACCAGTAAATAATCCTACCAATTACCATTCACATTCATTTAATTAAACGACCGAGGAAAAACTAGCAAGTTCTCTATTCCAAGGTAAAGTAAGTATCACAAAAGACTACCCAAACACAAGCAGTACAAAACCCAAGATTGTTCTTTGTCTTGGTGGACTCATCACAACCAACCATCAAAATTTCACACTGACCCTCTGGGTGGCTCAAACTAGCAGACCCCTATAGTCCAGTAATCAAACAAGGCACAGACACTCTGGGAAGCTCTCACGTCAATTTCTCTATGATATTGCAACGATAGCTATAGACTCTCTGTGGAAGCACTTACATCTAATTCCTCTTGTGGTCTCGATGCGTGGGTAAACTAAGAACACTTTTGGGAAGCATAAAGTCTTATTCCTGTAGGTCCTGCGTAAGAACTAAAACCAACAGGACCTATAGGGAAGCACTTAATCATCTATTCCCTCTTTGATCTCCCGCACCAGGTTCTCACAGCCCTGAGCAGTCCAGTCGAGCGTAATCGACTGTCAGCAGCCCTAAGTAAGTTCAAAAACTACTTGGCTAATAGATACCAAGCATCAAAAGAATTTAAACAGCAGGAAACACATGCAATCAGTCATAACAAGTAAACTAAAAATCGCAATAGGGTTTGCCTCACAGGAAAACGGTGCCAAACGGCGATAAACAGCCAAACAGGGGGAGAAACACCCGTGGGGTGATCCTCAAACATGAAACCAAGCATATATTAGCAACAATTAATCATAAGCTAACAAGAAATCAAGGGAAAACAAACAATAGGATCAAAATCCCAAACCCGGGATAACCGATACATGGGTATCTGACACTTTTGCAACCAAAACTCAAAGAACTTCAACGTAGGGCAACAAACCACCTACCTCAATCCTCAAAGATCGATATACTTGAACCTCGACCCGTGAATTGTCCTAAAATGGAGTAGATCTTCAAAATCATCTAAAACATTCAACCTCAGATAACTCACACGAGAGAAGGAATCAGGAAACAAGGCCAAAGAAGAACCAAGAACTCACCGCTGCAATTCTTCTGCAATAGACGAAGTTCGATTCGGACAACCGGTGAAGGATCGGTGGCTCGGAGAAGAATCGGCCTCCTTAGACACTCTGGACGGAATTAGGTGGAGAAGAAGGTGTTAATGATCATTAGGCGTGACCCTGGTCCAATTAATGAAATAAA
This sequence comes from Viscum album, assembly GCA_963277665.1. Lineage (NCBI taxonomy): Eukaryota > Viridiplantae > Streptophyta > Magnoliopsida > Santalales > Viscaceae > Viscum > Viscum album. Next base: position 176,849,527 of record OY728137.1, read on the forward strand.
AAAAGTGCACGGCGTGTACTTTTAAAGTACACGGTGTGTAGTGGGTTTTTCCGTACTCCGCCAAAATCGGCCTCCACGTCACCCCTACACACCATGTGTGTGGCCAGGACATGGCTAGCACATGGCTTCGGGCGGGAAAAGAGTACATGGTGTGTACTTATAAAGTACATGGTGTGTACTTCAAACATTTCCAGAAACTTCATTTTTCCTTAAAAATCCTATAAAATAGATCTGTACCTGGAACTGAAGATTCGGGTTCTTACATCGAGGAACATCAATGAATTATTGAAGGATGTTTAAGTCAAGAAGTGATTGATTTTATTTGTTCACATGAGGTAAATTGGTCTCCTTAGCTTGAATATATTTTAGATATCTCTATTGATGATTTTATAGAATCACCAATCAATGATACCATGGGTGAAATTAATAACATTAAGTTCATACCCATTCATGACATTGATCTGGCTAATTTAGTGGATGAAAATTTTGTTCACAAGGAACCAATTCTGTCAAGAAATCTGCACAAAGAAATTGAGTTCAATAAAAAGCCTCATCCTTTCTTAGAAAGTGATAACCAATATGATCTTGAATTTAAGGTCCTACCTTCATCACTCAAATATGAGTTCTTAGGGGACAATAGAGCCTTTCCTATTTTCATTTCTTCCTCTCTTGAATTAAATCAAGAGATGATGCTTCTGGATTTCCTAAGAAAGCATAAGAAATCAATTGGATGGACCCTTTCTGATATTACTGAAATTAGCCCACTCATTTGGACTCATAGGATTGTTCTTGAATCTGAATCCAAACCATGCCGTCAACCTCAAAGGAGAATCGATCCAAATCTTATGGATTTGGTAAGGAAATAACTTCTTAAGTTGTTGAAAGAGAGTATCATCTACCCCATTGCTAAGAGTGAGTGGGTAAGTTCAATTCAAGTTGTCCCAAAGAAAGCTGGAATTACTATGATCACCAATGAGGATGGTGACCTTCTCCCCACAAGGGTTGGCAGTGGCTGGAGATTCTTTATTGACTATATGAAGCTCAACTCTTATACCAAGAAATACCATTTTCCCTTGATCTTTATTGATCAAGTCCTCGAGTGAGTAGTAGGTCATCAATTATATTTATTCCTAGATAGATTCTCAGGGTATAATCAAATCAATGCCTCCTTAGAGGATCAAGGGAAAACAACCTTCACTTGTCCATTCAGCACTTTTTTCTTCAAGCATATGCCCTTTGGGTTATGTAGTGCCCATGGTACCTTCTAGCGGTGCATGATGGGAATCTTCTCAGACATGGTGGGGGGTTGTTTAGAGGTCATCATGGATGACTTATCCATATTTGGGGATACTTTTGAGGGATGCATTCTGAATGTTGAAAGGGTTTTGTCAAGATGCAAGGATAAGAATCACATCCTAAATTGGAAAAAATGACATTTTATGGTAAAGGAAGGACTTATTCTAGGCCATCTGGTATCTGGTAGAGGGATTGAAGTTGATAAATCTAAGTTCAATATCATTCATCACCTTCCCTCTCCTAAAACTATTAAGGAAGTGAGGTCCTTATTATGACATGTTGGTTTCTATAGAAGTTTCATTAGGAATTTTATCTCTATTTCTCGACCACTTTGTGCTCTATTGGTGAAAGATGCTCCATTTTTGTCTAAAAAAATTTGTAAGGAATCATTATCTACACTCAAGTCAGATATTATCTATCCACCTATCATGCAATCTCTGAATTGGAAACTTCCTTTTTAGCTCATGTGTGATGCGAGTGACTTCGTTGTAGGAGCAGTCTTAGGACAACGGTGTGATAAAACTCCATGTGTCATTGATTATGAAATAAAATATTTAAATGATTCACAAATCAACTACACCACTACTGAGAAAGATTTTCTTACTGTTGTCTTTCCCTTAGATAAATTCAGGTCTTATCTCTTAGGATCACCCATCATTTTCTTCACCAACCATTTAGCCCTAAAATACCTTTTCCAAAAACAATATTCCAAGGCTATATTGATTAGGTGGGTCCTTCTTCTTCAAGAGTTCGATTTAACAATTAAGGATAAAAAGGGTGTTGAAAATTTTTTAGTTGATCACCTCTCTATGATGGAATTCAAAGAAAACTCACATCACCTTTTTGTGTCTGATTAATTTCCTAATGAGAACATCTATTCAGTGAGTGATTTCCAATGGTATGCTGACATAGCAAACCATTTGGTTATGGGTGACATTCCAAAATTCCTTAGGACCCAAGCTAAGAATAAATTCATTTTTGATGTCAAACACTATGTGTTTGATGATCCTTATTACTTTAAGTTTTGTCCTGATCAAATCATTAGGAGATGTGTTCCTGAGTCTGAGAAAGAGTCCATTCTAAAATTTTGTCATGGAGTGGCATGTGGAGGCCACTTTTCCACAAATAAAACCACTTCAAAGATCATCCAAAGTGTTTTCTACTGCCCTAACCTCACTAATGATTCCTTCTAATTCTGAAAAAGTTGTCCTCAGTGTAAACAATTAGGACCCATTACCAAGAGGAATCAAATTCCCCTCCCTCCCATTTTGGTTATTGAAATCTTTTATTGTTGGGGAATTGATTTCATGGGACCCTTACCAAACTCTAAGGGATATCTCTACATCATTTTATCTATTGATTATGTATCAAAATGGGTTAAGTCCATTCCCACCAAGTCCAATGACCATCATGTTGTGATTTAATTTCTAAAAGAGCACATATTTTCTCGATTTGGAATTTCTAGGGCTATAATCAGTCATCGAGGAACCCATTTATGAAACCTCCCATTCTCTTCACTCATGTCTAAGTATGGGATTTCTCATAAAGTTTCCACTGCATACCATCCTCAAACCAATGGTCAAGATGAGTTAGAAAATAGGGAGATTAATCAAATTCTTGAAAAAACTGTCAATCCCTCTAGGAAATATTGGTCCAAGAAACTCTTGGATGCTATTTGGGAATATCGTATATCATTCAAAACCATCCTAGGCATTTCATCATATAGGTTGGTTTATGGAAAATCATGCCATTTACCTGTTGAAATTGAGCATAAGTCATTTTGGGCAATCAAAAAAATGAATTTTGACATTTCTTTGGCCGAATAAAAGAGGAAATTAGATCTTAATGAACTTGAGGAAATTAGGATGGAGGATTATGAAAATTAAAGGATAAATAAAGCTAGAGTTCAAGCCTACAAATATAGGAATCTCAATGGTAAACACTTTGAACTGGGAAAATGTGTACTCTTGTATAGTTTGAAACTTCGTTTACACCTAGGAAAGTTAAGGTCTAGATGGTCAGGTCCATTTATAGTGCATCATGTGTACCTCCATGGGGTAGTAGAGATTCAGGATCCCACAAGTGGTCACATTTTTAAGTTCAATGTTCATAGGTTAAAACCATTCATTGAATCATTCAATAAACAAGAAACAGAGGTTGAGTTAACTGAGCCAACCTATGAACCAAAAAATTGATAGATTTAAGATCCATGTCAGGATAACGACATTAAACAAAAGCATTTCATGGGAGGAAACCTGTGGTTTTCATGTTTCAAATATTTGGGAATCGTCTTTATTTTTCAAATAGGATTAATGAATCATTTTGATATTTAAAAAAAATAGATTGTTGACCTATTTTTCTATTATGAGTATGGATGGGTATGAAAGGGGAGTACTATATTCATCCGTGTCATGTGGTGTAATACTTGAGTAATACCTTGCCAATAATTTTAAAAAGAAGGCAATGTATCATCAGTTAATTTTTTTTTTATGTGTTTGTAGGTTAAAATAAAAATACAAAAAAAATAATTAAAAAAATTAAAAGGATGCATCGTAGGTCATGGGGAAAAACCCGTCACAATTGGCGAAGCTGCGGGGACTTGAACCCAGGACTGAAGGGAGATAGGGGAGCATGCTTACCACTGACCTACAGCTTATAGTGCTCCCTTATTCTATAATTTTTGTATATATACTTATATTTTAATTTTTTTTATTATATGAATAAATATATATAAATATATATTGTTTTGTTTTTTTTCTCCTTTTTCTATTAGGGAACTATGCGAGTAACATGGATATCAAAGGACTAAATTGGAGTATCATGAACTTCAACTTCAACCACCAGGTGACTTCATTCCATGATCCTCATTTTCAATTTCCTTTTTGAACTCCCATTATCTACCTCTACCCCCTTCTAAATTTTCTTTTCTTCAAACACTGGGGAAAGTGTTATTTTAAGTTGGGGGGAGATGAAATAAAAAAATTTCTTTTCTGTAAAAAAATTGCTTTTGTGTGAAAAAAAAATAATTTGAAAAAAATGTGTGTAAATGGAAGGAAAAAATCATTTAGCTTTGAACATGATAATACACATTGAAAACTTTAAAACTGAATATCAAATAATTTAGCATTCCCTGATTTTGATTTTAATCCATGTATAATTTCATGATCATAGATTTTTGGAAATTTTGGCTGTCTAATGTGATATTTCATCATTTATATTTTCATCCAAAAAAAATTCACAACGCACATCCTTTGGGTAGTGGGGTATTAGTTTGAGTTCATGGGGTCCCCCAAATAAATAGCATAGGTTTGGTGATCATTTAAGTTTTAATATGATTATTCAAAAAAACAAAAAAAAAATTAAAAAAACAATAATAAATGTGTGCGTAGAGCAATGAAATGACCTAATGCATGGATTTAGGCACTTAGGGATCGTGAATCCATAGTTTTCTGGCCTAGATTTAGTAATTTTATCTCTATTTTTGGTAATTTTATTTTATTTTTTGACTGATTTGAATCGAGATGATGCCTGAGTATGTGGGATTCACTTGGTGCCCTAAATTCTTCGAGCTTGGGAGTCATCGGCAAAGTCTCGCTACATGGGTTGACTCTATTGAGTTCAATTTACATTACCATGGAAAAATTGAAAAAAAAATGAATACTCATCTTAATATTGAAATGTGTTTCCACCTAGTGCTTCTGTCATTTCCCCCTTGAATTAAGATGAACCCCCCATGTCTATTTTGATACACAACACATCCTCATGCTTAATTGATATTGGATAAAATATGGAGATGAATTTGAACAAAAAAATGGGCTTGGGATTGGGATCTGCTTATGAAACTATCTTTAATTAAAATATTTTTATGGGTTTTATATTTGTTTGGTATAAGGGTTTTTGGTGATCATTGTGTATTAAAAAAGTTTTCGAAAAGGGAATTCAGATTTCATATTTTTGAGATTCATGTTGCTCTGGACTAGAAAAACTCAACATGGGGATGTGATTAGACATTGAAATAGGCTAATATTCACTGTTAATATTTATAATATTCATTATATTAATTATTCATAAACACTGTTTTAGTTCATTTTACACTTTGAACATTATTTCACATTATGATTGTAATTCTTTGTTAAAGTACACTATTACTTGGTACATATTTTAACACATCCTAAAATACAAAATGGTATTGATTTTCTTTTAATATTCTATTTTTAGGTCTTCTATTCTATAAGGAACAATTCATGTTTTTGGATCACTAGAAGATTCACATTAGAACACCACCAAATTTGGCCTTGAACCAACATTTTGGGAAAAGTGAACTGGGAAGCAGCCCAATAAAGAGACTGTAGAATCCAAGATACAAGCCCAATGATTCTCAAAATTTAACCTAATATATAGTACATCATGGAGAATATTTCATTAAATAGTGAAAAGATCTAATTCGGATGTTTTAATGGAGTTCCAGGTGGCCCAATTTGGAGATAAAATTTTGGGCCCGATTCTGCGGCCCAGAAAAACAACCCACCATTTCGATAATATCTCACAAAAATTTCAATTTGGACTGAAATTTTATAGTATTTTAGGAGAAATCCGTATCTCCATTTTATTCTTCTATGGACTACTATAATTAGGACATCTAGAAGGTCATTTCGACGCATCTGTTCAGTGGATGCAAGCTGCCTTCCACTTCAGGTCAAGGGTGGAAAAGTATAAGTCCCAAAAGCTTTCCACCACCCTAAGCCTACCATACTCAATTGGGATAAAATTAACTATGGGAGACTCTACCCAAGGCTCTTAAAATGACTATTTAAGGCAGATGTGTTGGAGGATTTATTCATTTTGGATGCTTTCTTTCATTGTAGTGTTATGCTGCCACTTTTCCTTTGTAATGTTCTTCTTCATTTGTAAGTTGTTTGAATCACCTTAGCTTTTAATAAAAATTATTCAACTTATATTATTTTGTTCTTATTATTATCACTTTTATACCTTTTCTTTATGGTGTGAATTTATTCATACCAAACCTTGTAAAATTATTCACACAATAGTGGAGTGATTGTTTTATTTTTATTGTTTTTTACTTCTTCAATTCCTCCCTAATTAGTCTACTTCTCGCTTCCATTGAAACCATAGCATAAATGGATGGCTAACCCACTTATGGGTTGATCAAAGGGAGTATCAAGGGGCTGGATTGGATGTTATTTATCACCCCATTAATTTCTAATCACTTATTTTAATTGAGATTTTTATTTTATGATTTTAAAGCTTCTTCATCCTTATTGAATTTTAAAGCCACATAATTCAAGTGCTAATATAAACCTTTACCTTCGAGTGGTCATGAATTTGATCCTCCAAGTGTATAGGTGATTATTATTAGGGTGTGTATTCATTAAACCAGTAAGTGATGATGTTTTTTATCTTCTTAAATGAACCCATCTCAAATATAAGAAGTTGAAATAATTGAAAAAGGAATGCATCCAATCCACCCCAAGTAATAACCTAGGATAAACTCATTATTTTAAATTGAATTCACTTAATAATATTAGTGTTCACTTAACCTATATAAAATTAACCCAAAGTTGGTCACTTCATATCCAAAAATAGTCCATAGATTGTGCATGTCTATAGGTTTCTTCTTAGGTCTCTGAGGAATCGACAACCCAAGCTACTCTACAATTGACCACTTAACCCTAAAAACTTGGGTAAATTTGGGTGAGACCAATAATTTCCTTGTAATCATTTGTAAAATTAGTAATTAAAAGAATTCAAATTGGTTCTTCTCATTAATTACTGATAGATGTAAGTTTTATGCATGATTTGTAAAAAATATTCTAAAAAAAATACATTTCATTCTTATGTAGATTATGCCAAATACTACAGAAGGCTGAAGTAAGTGGCTATTTGATCCTAATTGACTGGGTCATGAGTGTGTGTTTCCTTTTTCTCTTCCATCAGTGAGTATAATAATTGTAATTTTTTTCTTCTTCATTACATAGAATTTCATGTTAACATTCTTTATCAAATTTTTTTAGGGATATTCAGTTCCATCAGATTTGACTCCTAATCCTGTTAGCATGGGTATGAGTGGGGATGCTCCTAGACTTAGACAAATCACCCATAATACCCATTCCCACACTGACCCACTAGTGGACACCCCTTCCACCGCAACTTGATATCCTTCACTTGAGTCTCTAGGGATGTTCTTATCCATGCCTTCATCATCATATCAACTACCCTCTTATTCACATGCCATGTCTTTTATGCCTTCAAGTATGATTCCACTAATGCATCCATCATCTCATTTTGCCACTTCTTCCCATAAAATGACTAAACTTACTCCATAGATGTTTCCACCTTTACCATATCCATATCTGATGATGTATCCCCCATCTTACTACCCATATTCTACCATGTCTACACCACCTCCAATTTTTACCATCTAGCCATCATTTGATGAGTTTGTTCCATCAGCTTCCACTCTAGTGCATGAAGGACGCCTAGAGCATGCACTGAAACAGACACTTCCTTCAGAGGTTGTTGAGTCAGGACAGCCCACAGATCCATCATGGTCTACTGAGCATCTTGCAGATGGTTTTTTTATTATAACCGTTTTAAATTATATCACTCTATTTTTTGATTTTTTTACTGTGACTTAATTCTTCTCCCCCCCCCTATTTTTCTTATTTAGTGGGATCTTCTGCTATGAGATGTGGGAGAATTCAGATGAAGGAATTTTGAATCATCAGACACAGCTAATGGTTGATTACAATCAACAAAATCATATGGTTGGTCCAAATAAAATGTAGTGTAGAAGTTTCATGGACACTTTGTCCAAGTATCGCGATATCATTCCTGTGGAACTAATTTCATGGAGACATATTAGTAAATATATCAAGGACAAAACATGGGAGAAAATATGGGTAATAAAACTTTATAAAGTCATATCTATATTATTTTTTTATTTAAATGAAATAACATGTTCATTGTAGATTCGGTTTAACTTTACCTATAGAGAAGCTAGTAAGACTGTAAGGTTGATGTATGTTGGGGAGTTATGCTGCTAATACAAGCATGAGTTGTATGTTGGTTGGAAGAGAAAGGTTGGTACTGACTTAGAAGATGTACCCACATTCCTCGACTATCCAAAAAGTCAATATGAAAAAATGATTGCACATTGGAAGACTTCTGAGTTTAAGGTATATCAATCTTTAATGGTTTGCATATAAAATTTAATTCTTATTACTTGTATTGGAATTTTTTTTAGGAAGTGTCAGAGAAAAACAGAAATAATAAAGATTCAATGCCATATCTACACACGTTGGTACGCACTACAATGCTCGAGCATGAGAAGCGCTAGGTACTTTAACCAGGTATTGTGATGTTATATAGGATGTTCTACTAAAAATATTATTGAATATACATAGGACAGATTTGTGCATTTCTCAAATTTGGTTCTAATCTAGATTTATGCATTTATCATTTGTAGCAATCTATATTGGGCATTGAAGGTCTTGTACCTCATTCCAAATTATTTTTCTCCATTAGAAAGAAAAAGGATGGAAGTGTAGTAAATGCACAGACACAAGATAAAATTATAAGGTTTTTTATTTCTATTTTATATATTTATACTAAATTCATAATTTAATATGTTTATAATTTCAACATTATACCTTGGAGTCCCTCGATGGTAAGGAAGATGACAACTTCAGGCCACATAATCATTTAAGTCAGGTATTAGGTTAGGAGCATCCAAGTAGAGTACAATGTTGACCAGGGAAAAACATAATCCCCTCTAGGTATTGGTCATCATCAGGATCCTCTCAATCCTCTCAGACCTCTGAGATAGGAATTGCTCGTGCTGAAGAAGTTGAGGCAAAGAAAATAGCTTTAGAGGAGTGTAAAAGAAGTAAGATGATGACTGAGCATTTCATGAAAGCTATGGAAGTTTTGAGTCAGTCACATCCATCATAGGTTTTTTCTACTTTTAAATAATATATGGATTCAATTCTCTCTTTAAATGATTCATTGGGTGATTATAATGAGGGTCGTAGTGGTGATGAAGGTGGTGGCGATAGAGTTGTTGGTGGTGAGGATGTTTCAGATGCTATTATTGGTGATGAGGTTGTTGACGATGTTGTTGATGGTGATGATGATGATGATGATGATGTTGATGATGGGAATGGGGATGGGGATGGGGATGTTGGTGATGAGGTTATATTAATCCCCTCCATTTTTAACTTAGTGGGGAGACTTATGTATGTACTTTAAGAACTTGAATTGAATTATTGTATGGATGAGAATGGTTAGTTTATATTTAGTTCATGTAAATAGTAAATTTTGTAGATTTATTTTAATATTGTTCTGGATATTATTTTTTCACTTATTTGAGTGCTTGATTCACAAATCATGTAAATTAAGGATCCTCATCAGCATGTAAAGGTATTTGTAGTTAGTTTCATAGGGTGTGTATTGGTCTTCATAAGGGAAATATTTAAATTAATGAATTATTTTAAGGGTAGAAACCTATGTGTGTAAGGGAATTAGGTGTGGAAATAATATAGGGTCTTTCACAATAGAGGTAATTAACACATCATAGTGAAAAATTAGGATGTATAGATAAGATTGGGGGGGGGTTAACTAAAAATAATAGACATAAATATGGTTATTTTCTTCTAAAAATTTTTGCATAAATTTTCACATGCATTTACATAAAGATAACATTATAATCCTTATTCATGAATATGGGTAAGTGGGTGAGGAGGTTATCCTACTTCTATGTAAATGTATTTGTGATGTATCTTAGATATAACCATGTGGTGTATTTTCCCTAGTCTTATTCATATAATTCCTATTTCATTTCTACACTATAGTAGTTGGTGCTAAAATTCCATGTGAGGTTAATTTATTTAACACATCACAAAGGATATTGATCAACTACATGAAAGGGTTGAGATACCATGGGTGAACTGAACTACCATAATTGTAATGACCTGAATCATTACAAGTTGTAAAATTCTCAATGGAATTTGAATTTTCCATTTTTTAGATGTTTTTTTTTTTGAGAATCAGGAATCAAAACAATATTTTGAGAGTTTTTAATCCTTAAAAGAATATTTTTGGGTGGGTTTTATGGACCAGTAGGTGACTTTGTGGTTTCAGAAAGCACCAGAGAAAGGATGGGTGGTTGGCGTGTTTTAGTAGTGATCTTAGGAATTTTGTCTATTACTCTTCTATGTTTAAACCCCCATTCATTTTCCTCTCATTTCACTTGGTTTTAATTAGGTATTTAATTTAAATTCTACCAGAGCATGGTAGAATCGACCAAAATGGATAGGCTTTCATATACCCTACTTAGAAGTCATCTTGGGATGACGTATGCATGCCACCGCTTTCTATTTTGGTGAGGTATGTCATAATTGTGAATTTTTTAAGAATTTTGGTTTAAATTAAACTAATTCAGTGAATTATTGAGTTTTTTTGTTAGGAATTTTTCTCAGGTTGTTGTTGGGGTGTGTTGTGAACCCTTTGGTGTGGTTGGTCGAGGTCTCGGTGGTGCAATGGTACTTTTTGAGTTGTGTAGTGATTATTTTAAATTTTTAAAATTAAATAATTAATTAAATTTTTTTATAATTAATTATTTATGTCATGTGATGAAAGGTATGACCTCTGGTGGAGGTGTGTGCTTAGATGGGGCATGGACAGGCTTGACCAAGGATTGATTGATCTTGGAGATGGTGGTAACTCCTTGATGGAGGTAGGTGATACCTTTAATACAAATCCCCATATGTGGTAATGCATGAGTTTCCTACTATATTAATGTTCCACAGGTTTAGGTTAAATGGATAGGAACTATGAGTGGACTGGGAGGAGAGATAGGGTAGAGTTCGACCTCCTATGATTGGGGAAAGTGATTTTAAGCACTTGATTGTACTATATTAACTAGAGACTATGTTTCCAAGGGGAGAGAGCGATGTTGGGATGAAGAGATTCCTTGGATGGTTTTTGGATGTGATATGAGATGTATGTAGCCTAGGTGGAATATCCTAGGGCTAGTGAGCAGGTGAGATAGGGATTGGGCCCTGATCTAATGAATAAGATGGTTGAATGTATCATGTGGGATATGAACATACACTTGAGGGTGGTGTGTGATATTGGAATGAATTGTGAGTAAGAATATTCTTCTAGTACTTGATGAGATATGATGGGAGGTTTTTCCTCTAGGTTATAGGTTATGAGATCTCCCTTTATATATGCCATATGGGACCCAAGTGTGGGTTAGAGGAATGTTTGGGACTTGGCTTCGGGATACTAATGGGCTTGGATCTTTCACTTGTGATGGCCCCTGGGTAGAGGTGCCCAAATTATTAAGGGGGTTGATATAGTCACCCCTCCCTCCCAACCTTCACTCCCACCCCTCCCAACCCATTTTCCCCCTCCCTCCCAACCTAAACCACCCCCCCCCCCTCACTCCCAACATTTAGCCACCCCCTCCCAACCTGCCCCCCTACACCCACTCCCAACCTGCACCCCCCCCCTCCCAACCTGTTTCCCCCCTCCCTCCCCTCCCTCCTAACCTGCACACCCCCCTCCCCCTCCCAACATGTTTCCCCCCTCACTCCCAACATGCAGCCCCCCCCCTCCCCCTCTCCCTCCCAACCTACAGCCCCCCACCCCCTCCCTCCTAATATTCACCCCCCCCCAACATGTCCCCCCCTCCATACATGAACCCCCCCCCCTCCCTCCCAACCTGCACCCCCCCCCCCCCCCACTCCCAACCTGCACCCCTCATATTGGCTACTATATTTATTTAAATTTTTTTACACTTTTTTATCATTATTTCTATTTTCATACAACAAGGGCCTTATTTTACCTTTATATTTCATATTATTTTATCTCTTTTCATGAGATTTGTTGTATATAGATATTTTCATGTGTTTATATAACACTCTTTATACATTTAATCTCCTCTTATCTCATATCCATGAATCTATTTTACATTTTAACATATTTCTCTTCATTATAAAATTGTATTTCCCTTGTTATAGAGATTGTTTCCTTACATTCTCCTTCACCGCTATTGATGTTTCATCACCTTTCCATATTTCAATGATTACCAAAAATAATATATCTTCTAATGAAATTATACTTCTTATTCTAATTACTTATTTGAGATGCTTTATAATGTTTTATTTATTTTCTTAGTTCCATGGGCTCTATACACACATGAATAGTGTATATCCTCCATTCATGGTGTCTTCACATTGTTAAAGCAGAGGGGTTCCATTGGATTGGCTATCTAGGTCATGCATTAATTATTTTGTGTAAACATAAATAGGAAAACCTATCACTAACCAAAGTATATGCTCTGGAATTTAATGTCAGTTATGTTTTGGTAAGAAAATTTTCATTTGTAATGTAGGTTCAATTTTTATTTTTATCACACTTTCTTGTAGTTTTCATTAGTAGTGAAATTTTGGTATTATATATGTATAGGGTGTTCTTTGATTATTTCTTGTCTAATACATGGGGCCAATTGAAACATTTATTAATTCAATATGTATTTTCTGTTAACATTAAATATGAATATATGTGTTATGAATTTCATTTCTAATATGTGATATTCATTCTATTTCTAATATTCCATATGTATTATGTTTATTATGAGTATATGCAACATTTTTTCTCTTCCTAATACAAATTATTCATTTTTTTATTTTCAATAAATGGAATGTTCATTCTTTTTGTTAGGAATGTATAAAATATGGAATATGTAATTTTTATTCTGAATATATGCGGTATGGAATATAAATTCAGAATATATGAAATATGAAGTACACATTTTATTTTCACAGGGAAATAAATGTGAACTAATATTAATTTTTTAGGTTTTAAGTTTTAAAGAATTATAGAGGATTTATTGAACCAAACAATCAATGGTGATTTAGATGAGTGATGAGTTCCAAATTTTATGTTCTCATACCTTCATCGTCAAGGTTTTATTCTTCTCTTTTTCTTATATTTTTATTTTCTATAATTATTTTATTATAATGTTCATGGGATGTTGATAATGAATTCTATAATGAATTGATTATTTTTTTTCAAGGATCCAAATTGTATTCTCACTCTGCTTGTTATTTTTTTTTGTAATGTGGTATCAAATTTTCTATAATCATATAGTAATCCTTCTACAGGTAAAATAATTTCTATTTATTTCTCTTTTACATTTTCTATTAGGTTTTTTACTGATCCTATTGATCTTTTTTCTCATAATAATGATTATATTGTTAATTTCATCTTCTAGAAATTAGAAGGAGGCAGTGCAAATTGGTATGTAATTTTGGACTTTCATGCTCAAATTAATTATTGTTATTGCATCTTTTAATGTCAGTTAATCTCTATTTTGTTATCATAATTTGGAAACTTCTAGAATTATTAATGAAAATTTAATGTCAGTTATGTTTTGGTAATACAATTTTCATTTGTAATGTAGGTTCAGTTTTGATTTTTATCACACTTTATTACAGTTTTCATTAGTTATGAAAGTTAAGTATTGGATTTTATCATACTTCATTATTGTTATCATTTGAAATGAAGGTTCAAAATTAGTTGTTTTCATGTTATTGAAATTAGTATGAGGCAATGAATATGGTTATACAGTCTCGGACATTCATGATCAAATTAATTTATTTTCTTGCAGTTCGTAATGCAGGTTCTTCTCTATTTTATTATAATACTTTGGTTAGTTCTAGGTTTTCCTATTTATGTTTAGAGAATATTAGGTTACAGAAGTTGGGAGGGAGTACTTTCATCCAACCATTCAAGGTATGAATTTCTTTTGGGCTACAGAGTAGTTCATTTTCCCTCCATAGTTTCCATCTATGCAGTTAAGGACTCTATAATGTTGAGGTTCTCTTGAGATACCTCTACCTGGACCATCTCCTTTAAATGGGGATTGATAAATACTTGACATGGTTGTTTTTATTTACTATCATATTGATTTTTAATATGTACTAGGTCTGTATGATTACCCCAATTAGGAGTAGGTTATCATCTTAATGGTGTAAAGTAATGATCATGCTCAACTTCCTTGTTAAAAAGAGATACCTAGGACTCCACTAGATAGAAACATGGCCTCACTAACCATATATAGGCTGGTGAGTCTAGAACCCATATAGGGGTTCTGTTTTGGACAATGGTTTACTAGTGGCCCCTCACCATCTAGATGGTATCCCCCTATAGATTTAAATATGTTACAGGACCTAGACTTGATCATTTCTCCTTCCACCACATGTTACACCATATTTTGCTCCTCCCCATAGTGATTCACCTATAGTGAATTTCCCTATAGGTTCAATCAACTCCACCTGACCATCCACCTTAGCACCTGAACTTATATCTAGGCTATATTCCATGTAAAAAATAATTCCTTAAGAGGTTCAAACTCTAATAAAACTGATCCAATGACCATGAGAACCATTGAGATGGGGAGTTTAATTAGTGGTGAACTTTTACAATTTTAATTCTCTAGAAATTAACCATTATAAATTGTTAGAGTTATTATCCTTATGACCTGAATGGCCCAAAGGCCAAAATTTTTATTTATTTTGGATAATCCCCCTTTTAAGGGTAAAGGGGGGGAAACCAAGACTTCAAAGACATCAATACATTAAAAAATATGAGAAAATAGAGGGTTGCAACCCATAAAAAAACTACAAAGAAATGCTTCAACCCAGCATCAATAACATTAAGGAATGACTCCACCAAAGCATGGCTACTCAGCAAACTGTCTCGTGTAAGAATGCATGAGCCCGGTACTGATGGCTATTCCATACCCTCTCAATCAACCAAATCTGAAAAGTCATGCACGGTGAAGATGACCAGCTCAATCCTCATCTGAAGTAAAACCTTATAGATTGTTTGGGTTCCCCAAAAGTCCAATTTCACCTCCAGCAACAATCAACCAGTAGATTACCAGCAGACATATCCATTACCAACAAATCACAGCATCACCAAAATCACATCTAGACAAATCCATTACCAGTAGAATCACAGCATCACCAAAAGAATATCCAGACAAACAGAGACTCATCTTCGCAATATCAAAAACTAAATCAAAACCGGAAACAACTTACAGCAGCACCAAATGGAAAAACCTCCCCCCTCCAAGCTAGTGGAACCGACCCTGAGAATACTGTATACGCTGGAGCCGACAACGAAATGGGATGAATCTGAGCCGAGATCTCAGAGACGGAAATCCCACCAAAGCCATCGATGAGCACCCCGGAGCTGCCGACGACGATCAAATCGGTTCCTTGACAAGATTATGAAGCCAAAACCAAGCCTAATTCATCACCAAAAGCACCAGATCCGACATCCCAAGCCAAGATCCTGAAGCCGAACCACCCAAAGATGACACACGTTGACTCCGAGCTGAAATCCGAAGAGGAATGCTGAGGTTGTCGCTTCTCGTACCGGGTTCGAGGAGATAGCTCGAAGACGAAAGATGCAACGAATCCATCGTTAGTCTGTGAACAAAGTTGTACAATGCGGATCTGCCACCCATCGTTGTTTATCTGAGGCGAGACAGCCAATGCCGAGGCCGGGCCAAACCGGTCGGAGGAGGGGAGGAGAAAGCTAGGAGGGAAAATCTAGTTGCGCGAGGAGGGTGAAGAATTCACCGCTCATAGGCCTCAAACCAAAAAATTTATTATACTTATAAACCTTGTAAAATAGACACACAATCATGTAATTATAATAAAATAAACCAAGGCATGAAATATGTACAAGGTTTCCCCCCAGTGTGGGTGACTACATATTTTCCATGGAATCTCTGGTTGGTCCATGAAATTCTTATATTATAAGATTTAATATAATTATTCAACTCTCATTATATTCCTTCCATGTACTGATAGATAATATTATACTAACTCTCATTAGTTTCAAAGATTATACCAACTCTCATTAGTTACAAATTTTTCCTTATGTTCCCAATCCAAAACAAAATAGAAAACTTTTATGCATGACTCACTAAAATTTTATCCAGAATTTATCTGTATGATATGCCTATTTGGTATTCCTTCTAACTCAATATTATATTCTTCATCATATTTTCATCACTAACTACACATGATATTTGATCTCCATCCAATGAATAAAAATATTTCACCTCTCAACCATCTCATAATCTCTACCCAATGCAGTCATTGTCTAGTATCTTTGACTGACACCTATGTATGATGTCTATGAACTAAATATATGTTCAGTGTTTCATAAATAAAGCCTATTTATGTTTAATATTACCAATAACCTTTATTCTTTGATTAATTTTTTTTAAACACACATTGATCAAAACTCTATCTTTTGACTCTTCATCTGGTATCGGTGTCTAATACATTTTCTACAGTAATTCAACTTTCTAACATGTGTAAACAGTACTTCAAACTATATTATGCTTATTCTATTTTTATAGGTGAACTCATAGGAGAAAAATTATGGAACTTAATTTCATTTTCCCACTCAACTCAATTTATTGAATGGTTCTCAATACTTATAGAATATTCTTGATGTTTCGTGAAAACTCCAGAACTATAACCTTCTTAGAACTTAATTAACCTCACTATTAAGGAAATTCATCAATCTTCCTTATCTAATATAGATAAAAAATAATGATATATCATATCATCATCAAATCATAATTTTTACAGGATTTAAAATTTTATGTAACACTTCTTAAAAACTCTATCTGGTATATGTTTGTTTGGTGTACTGATTCTTTATCGAGTGAACATAAACTATTTATCTGACTAGTGGTCTTCTCTATTTGAATTATCTATGTTAAATACACTTATACCAATGAGATTTTAATATTTTAATAAGCGAATCATACTTTGGAACAAACTCCATGTGATAAAAAAACACATCCTAGTGAAACTTCATGGAATTGTCTGTTGGATGGAGTCATTAATGTTTTTTTGTTTTTATTTGTTTAATTGAGGATAACTACTAAATATAACTTTAAAAAAACATTCAATCATCTATAATGATTGTTCACCTTCTACCTCTATCAATTGATCTCATTTAATTATCTTTTTAAAAGAATTTTTGTAACTTCTAAATACTTCTTCCAAAAAAATATTCTCTATCCAGTTACAACATCTCTAATCCTTCTAGTAACTTTGTGCAGTATGTTTTTATAATTAAATTTTTTCAAATTCTAATTAATTTTTTCACAAAATAGTTTCTTTAGGTTACATTAAACTCAAAATCTGATATCTACCCTTTTTTGGTAGAAACATATCTACTCCATATGATATTGTAGCTTCAAATTTATACTACCACTTGAACATAAATATTCTTTCCACTTTGAACATCTTCCCTATTTGGACATTCATAAAATTTATACAAACTCACAGTGAGGACTTCAAGATAAATATTCAGCTGGTAAAAATTTTCCTAGTTCATCTAGTTACATTAAAATTATCCATCTAGAATGCAAGTTCAGTATTGGATGTGTATGGGGTGTTCTTTGATTCTTTTTGGTCTGATGATAAATTGTGTTTTGTAACTAGTTTGTATTATATTCTAGTTTGTATTATTTTTATAGGTGACAGATGTAAGGAAGTAGGAAGGCAGGAAGCAGTTAGAAGTAGAAAGAAGATTTATACCCATGGTTCATTGAACTGTGGGTATATTAGATTTATGTGAAAATCTATTCCCATGGTTTTTAGAATTGTGGTAATATATACCCATGGTTTTCTTAAAATATGGGTATTATGATAGTATGGGAAGAATTTATACCCAAGGTTCATTAAACCGTGGGTATATTAGATTTTTGTAAAAATATATTCCCACAATTTACAGAATCTTGGGAATAGATATAAACCCACGATTTAGTTAAACTATGGGTATGATGAAATTTCCCTTAGTTATAACCACAGTTTTGATAAAACTATAGTTATAGGGCAACACCTATGCCTTGGTAGCCCACGGTTCATGAAACCGTGGGTATAGCCTATACACACGGTTTCATGGTCTATACCTACGGTTTCAAACCGTGGGTATGGGGTAATTTTTCAGTAGTCTCTCCTTTATCCCTAGGTATTCCTATGATAAAATCCATCAAGATGTCATCCCACTTCTAATAAATAACATCTAAGGGATGCAACAGACTGTCAGGAACACAGTGCTCAGCCTTCACCTACTAACACACTAGGCACCTTGCCACAAAATCTTTGACTATCTGCTTCACCTTGGGACACCAAAATTGTTCCCTCAAGCCTCGGTACATTTTAGAAACTCATGGATGTACCGTTGTTCTACCTCTGAGGTGGCACACTTTAGGTATTGCGGAAATGGTCCGATGAGGATCATCACCTTTCACTTTTTCCGAAGACAGTTTCTTATCAAATTTACCATTTATTTTGTTTCAACCTATTTTGTGTCATTATCCCTTAAATTGAGGTTGTATTAACCCTATGGGGATTGTACAATTCACCCCTTTCACATTACTAAGGAGATTCTATAGTCGGATGATCCCAGTGGGCAATTGCATGGGGTCAAGTACTTGTGCAATCGGTCCTCCTTGGATATAACTTCCTCAGATGGTCTCCAACAGGTTTATTCGTAGAGCCAAAAATTTCCAAATGATTGGGTATCCATGATTCATGGGCATTATTTCTCAAGGAAGGCGCTCGTTAATTGATGATTCATCCAATGACACTTAAGGACTCCATTGGTCAAGAGGATGGGAGGTCAGGCTCACCGCACCCCTTTGGGGGAGGATTGTTTCATGTTTTGGTATTCTCTTATATATTTAAGTCATGTTCATATGTTCTTGAATCCTTGGTTCATTCCTGAATAGTGTGTCCACGGACCACCCTTGGTTTTCATGATCGTTGTAGGCATGCATATATATTTGATGTTATGGAGGCGATGATGACTTGATCCATATAATAGGAAGCTTTGGAGTTTACTGTCATCCAGGGGGATGGAAGGTGACTTGATATTGGGACCAAACCCATAATATGGGTTTCCTACGTATCCTCAAGAGAGGAATTAGAGCCCACGTAGTTCGGATTGGATGGGGCTTAGGCATGGGAGCTGCCCATTTGGGGGGAACATGGTTGGGTGGACCCTTTATGGGAAGGCACCCTTTTGAGATCGATCCTTCGAGTAGGAATCCTATGTATCCTGATTTGATCAGGAATTAGAGTTATCATAGTTCATATGGCTGGGTCTTACGCATGGATGTTTCCCATTTAAAAAGACATGATTAGGTGGACCCTTTTGGATGAGCATCCTTTTGAGCACGGGCCTTCATTCAGGTATCCAACATATCCTAATTTGATCAAGAATCATAATTCTCATAGTTTATATGGTTGGGTCTTACACACTGAGGCTTCCCATTTAAGGATACATGATCAGGTGGACCCTTTTGGATGAGAACCCTTTTGAGCTCGAGCCTTTTGGTAGGCATCATACATATCCTGATTTGATCAGGAATCAGAGTTCTCATATTTTGGATTCATGTGGATATTGTAATCATCACAAACCTATAATCCCATATGATTCATACTTGGTGTGATAAATAAGAGGATTTGAAAGATTTAATAAATCACATGCTTCCTCCCCTGTTGGTGGGGGAGGGAGAGCCCACGACGGAAGAGGTCAGGGCGACTGTGGGTGAGGGAAAGGAGCAATGAATCCTTTATTGTGAGATAAAATTAAAGGTCACATCACTCAGCCCTAGAAAATTAGGGACTTACCTCAGTTGGAGGGACCCGAAATACGTTCTGGGAAGGAGAGGAGTTTTGTCCTCGTCAAAGGGGGGAGCGAACATAACCCCTTCGACTGATCACTATTCCTCATTGAATGGAAAAGTGAGTGATCACCCTTAATCCCTAGAATTATGAGGTTAATTTCGGTGTCCCAAGGTTAGAATTTGGGTTACCATGGGAATTTATACCCACAGGCATTCCCTAAGCCCGAACCGTTTTGGGGAGAGCCTTCGTGACTTCGCTTACCATGGGTATGTAGACTCAAAGGGGTGCACTGATGCACCTGATGGTCTGATCATATAGGTCTGGTGGCTTTAGAGGAGGCTTTGGCCTAATTCTGGAGTACTGGTTAGTGGAGGGATCATGGAGGACTGGACGGTAATGGAAGGGTGAGGTTGGAACCAAAAGAAATAATACTCAAAAATACCCCATTTCGCGTACTAGCTTCTTATGTGAGATGGAGAAGGCTCTGCATACCATAGTGGTATGAAGACATAGGGGCCATCCACATACCGATGTGGTAGTATTCATGGGTATAGATCACATTTTACCATAGTGGTACATGGCCCATCATGTCGCTTTAGGTTCCATCCGCGTACTGATGTAGTATGCGGCACCGGGTTCAATCCGCTTAGAGGTACACTACGTGGAGCACCATATTGAAGGAGGTTCCGGGGGATTATCATTCCCGAGGAGTTCATCCGCAAGAAATATATGGTTCTTGGTTCACCAATTAGGTTTATGGTTCCCTTTTTATTATTAAATTCCCCTTTTTATGGTTCGCATTCGGTTGTACCTGCAGAGAGAGTGGTTTGCGATTCGAGCTTTGTCGATGAATCGAGACTAAAGCCAGAGACTTATCCAAACTCTTTATTCCAACCTTTGGGTTCCCTTCAGTCTTTCATCATCCATACTTTTTCCTTCCTACTATTCTACTTTTATAGAGCATCGGGGCAATAGTATCTATTGGGAATGCGACACCATTTGCGGAGGCCCGTGAAGTAATATTCTGTCCCGCAGAAGACTCGGTCAATCTGGGGTTTGCGGAGGATTCGGTTTGAGATAATGGTTTGCAGAACTCTATCGGTTAGCTTTATTCATGAACTGATGGGTTTTTAGCACGGTACGTGGATGGCCTTCGTGCACATGATTCCTTTGGCATTGCGGTTCGTAGTCCGCTGGGTTCGATGGCCATTGCTCCACGGGCCAGTGTCTCCTGGATCGTTCTACATACCTGTTGGTTCGCAATCAAGCTATTCCATGTACCTTTCCTGGTTATGGTTCATGGGCCACTTTAAATTCTTTGAAAAATTGAATCCCTTCAAGTTTATTCTTAAATTCACAACTTGATTTGAGTCCATTCACCTTGCTATACTTGTAGGAATACTTGATTCCTTTTGAAAAGTGATTTTGGTGGTATTTTCTTCCCTTAGAGGAATTTTCAGGACCCTAAAACCACCAAGGGTGAGATATGGAACTCATGGAGAACTCCATCATGCATTTCCACTAGGACAAACAACTTCCCATAGAACAACATCCAATTCTGACTATCCTTCTGGAGCATCACCATGATCAACCTGATCACGCATCACTTCTGGATCTAAGTATACACACTAAGACTCCTCCACTTATCGCACCAAGGAAGATTGAACTATCATTTGAAATAGGTATCCTCTTCCAATTTCCTCCCTAGCATCTAGGCACAAAGCAGACAACTCCTTTATTGGCTTCCAAGCATCCATGGATTCCCAAACTACCTCCTTCTATGACTTCCTGCTCAAAGCATTAGCTACAACATTTCCCTTTCCCAAGGTTTAAGAGATCTCGAAGTCATAGTCCTGTAGGAACTTCATCCACCTTCGCTTCCACGAGTTTAGGTCTCGCTGGGAAAAGATAAACCTCAAGGTCTTGTGATCTGTGAAGACCACAAAGCACTCCCTGATGAGGTAATGTATCCACAACATCATTATGAACACAATCACTACAAGATCTAGGTCGTGGGTGGAATAGTTACATTCATGAAGATGTAACTTCCTAGACCCATAAGAGGTCACTCCCCGCTGCTGCATCAGCACACACCCCAATCCTAGATCGGAAGCATCACAAAACACCTCAAACAACACCCCTTCTTCTAGAAACTTGATCACTAGAGCACTAACAAGCTTCCCCTTTAGATAGCTGAAGGCTTCCCAAAAATGCTCAATCTATATGAAGGTCTGGACCTTTCTAGTTAATGCTTTCAACAGAGCTAAAACCTGATAGAAGTTGGGTATGAACCTCCGGTAGTATCCTGCCAGACCTAGGAAACTACGAACCTCTGCCACATTCTTGGTTGCTTCCAAAGAAACAATCACTTCGAACTTCAATGGTTCCACTGTTGTCCCATTCTAGGACACCATGTGTCTAAGGAAGTGCACCTCTCTTGTCCAAAACTTGTACTTGGAAAACTTTTAATAAATCTGGTGGTGTCAAAGGACCTCTAAGACTATCCTCAGATACTCAGCATGCTCCTCCTCTGACCTTGAGTAGATCAGGATGTCTTTGATGAACACGATGAAAAAATGGTCCAAAAATTCATAGAAAATAGATTTCATGAGCCCCATGAACACAGCTGGTGTGTTCGTAATGCCAAATAGCATGACCAAAAACTCAAAGTACTCATACCTGCACCTAAAAGAAGTCTCAGGATGTCACCCTCAATTGGCGATACCCAGACCACAGATCAATCCTAAAAAACCAACCTACTCCCTTTAACTGGTTGAAAATATTGTTGATCCTCGGGAGTGGGAAATGGTTCTTGACCGTCACCAGATTTAGTCTCTGGTAGTCTATGAATAGTCTTAGGCCACTGTCTGCCTTCTTCATGAAAAATACTAGACTACCCCAAAATGACATGCTTGGCTGGTTAAAAGCCTTCTTCATCAAGTTGTCAACCTGAATCTGTAACTCCTACAACTCAGAAGGCATCATCTGATAGGGATCCATCGAAATCGGACGGGCACCGGGTTGTAAGTCTATCCTAAACTCAATGTCATGTTGAGGGGGTAGAGTCACAACCTATTTAGGGAAGACATCAAATAACTCACTGACAACCCCCCAGAACTTCCACCACCTCTATATCTACTGATTCTACTGATGGCTCAGCAAACAAGGAAAGAATAGGCTCCACACGCTGGCTACCCACCTGACAACTCTGCTCGCCAACGAAATCTACGCACTGGATACCCATATCTGATAACACGACTCTTCTATAGAATCATTTGATAATTGTGTGAATACAAAAAAAATGATTTTATGCCCAAGATGACATTATATGGTTTCATTTATAGCATAAGAAGATCCCCACTAGACTGATGTGGCCCCAACATCAGTCTACATCCCCAGAAAACATCAAGGAAACTAGTCTGACCTCCAACAGGTGTAATCAACACCAGGGGCACAGAAATTCTCTCTACATCTATACCTAGATCATGGGCTAATCTGGGTGCAACAAAGTATTATAAATCTCCTAAATCAAACAAATCACACACAAGGGTACTAAATAGACTGATCATACCTCAAACAACCTCTATCCCTATTAGAACTGCTGCCTCTACGGCGTGCAATTTTCCACAACTAACTCCTCTACCCATCAGCTTTCGACCGACTCCTCAACTATGCCATGTTTGAGGTCCCTGAGGAGATCCCTGAGGTTGACCTCCTCCAGCACTGTCTATCCTCAGTGGAGAGGGAGCTCACTGCCCCTACTGCTGGAAAGGCCTAACTGGAAAGTGTTACTACTGAGGTGGGTGATGACCTTTCCCACCCTCAGTGTACTAAGTTTGAACTAGGAACTGGTTTTTAAGATGCCCATGTACTCCACAAACAAAGAACCTTGGTCCTGGGCCCATGAGGAAAGGGTGAGGACTAGGAGATCGGAACTGGAACTGCTGAGGCCTACTCCCCACTGGTTGAAACCTGGAAGGACCTGATGTCAAAGACCTGCTATTGATTTCCTTCCCCTTCAATGAACTCAGCTGTCTCCCCTCTCTTGGTACACCTCCCTACTAGTGCATCCTATCCACTACTTTGATCTTCTTCTAAACTTCCAAGTATGTCAGTAGAGTAAAGGGAGTGACGTCATACTAAAGAGAAGGTCGGAGTGCCTCCTCCAAGAGTCTCTCCCGCAACTCCTCATCTGGAAGAGATCTGGAGAAAACCATAGGAGATCCTTGAACTTTATCCCCAGTTCCCTCACCGACATACACCCCTACTATAGGGAGTGCATCTCCTTCCTATTTTCGACCTTCATCATGGAAGAAAGGAATTCCGCCCAGAACTCCTTCTCAAAGTCATCCCATGAGACAACGGTCTCCTTACTCTCCCTGAGGTAAAGCTTCCACCACTGATGCACCACTCCTCACATCTGGATCACTTACAGAGGAACCAAGTACTTTTTTGAAGTCCGGATCAAGCTAAAAGTGATCACTATCTCCTTGAGACAACTCTTTATCTCTATGTCTGGGACACTGCCCTCGTACTTTCCCAGAGTCTGTCGTTGGAAGGCACAAAGTGCCTTTTACCATTGGTCATCCTCCTCCTCTCGATTTTCCCCCTGATGATCAATCAGTTCAACCTATTGGGCCTCAACTTCTCTTACCACATGTGAAATATGTCTAGGATCCATAGCTTAAAAAGTAAACAAGGAACTCCTAAGCTTGGGTAGTGTATAAATTTTATCTTAAATTCTTTTTAACTCTTCATTTATTTTAAATTCCCAAAACACCCAAGACACACAAGAACACAAGTCATTATGATGAATGTACCTTTCCTAGGGTCTCTACCCTACAATCGGTGTAGCCTCACTTGGTCGTTCAGTAGGTCCAGAGTCCTTGCATCAGATCACAGGGGGCCCTAAAATCATGTGCCCTAGCTAGTCTTATCAATCCAATCTCACACACCAATATTACCTAACACTATTACCCTATAATCCCATGCAATTTTCAGTGTGCCTAACTACAAACTCCATCATATCCCTTAACCTTCCTCTGATACCATTTTGTCAAGACCTGCTTTCTTCAAGACGAGGGAAGGTACAGCAAAGTGCCACACCCTTCCTTCCTCAAGATTAAGGAGAGATAATGACCCCCTGAGTCTCACCTTCAATAGGACCTAGAGAGAAGACTAGAACCAAGGGTATAGAATCTCACATAATATAGAAGGAATTTCCCTTTTTATTGAATAAGATCGGGAGATAAGATGGTAAATCCCAAACAACTCCAAATACTAAAAGTAAAAGTAAATCCAAAATCCATTCCCACATGCATGTTCAAAAGTAAATATGATATAAAGCACACAAAAACTCAAATGTAAAGTACCAACAGAAAAGAGACTAAGAAGCAACACTAACTAATCCTGATTCTTGATCTAGTAATGTCCATCATGGTCCTCAAAGTCCTCCTGGAAACCTAAAAATAGTTTTATATACGTACAGTGAGAATACAAGTATACTTAGTAGGGAAACTAAATCTACCCATGAAAAAGTGGGGGAAACATACTAATGTCCCTATGAGAAAATAGTATATCCTAAAGGCACCTACCAAAGAATACTAATTATCCCAGCCTCACCAAGGCACGCTCACCAAATAACACAAGTCAAGTAAGGTAGTAGTATAAGCACATTGACATTTGGGTACCCTACACCACTTTCCCACTGGTTAACTACTCATTTTTAATGGATAACGTCTTGATTCTACCACTATTCCAAAACACAGTCCCACTTCCAGAACATGCCCACACACACATGGGCCTCAACCACACCACACATATCGCCCACAAACACCCGGGCCACAATAACCATTCCTCTCACTCAAAGACACCTAGGACTCATCCTGAAGACACTTGGGAAACAAACTTGGACCACAAACACTTGAGCCTCTCATCCACAACAAACCTGCCTATAAGATCTGGGACTATGGTAAGACTCAAGCCATTATATCCTGCCCAGATACGCTTGAGCAGTAAGAACCCAAAAGAATGTGAGAGGAAGAAATTTAGTAACCGGTCATCCATCCTCCCACCGGGATGTTGGGAAAGTCACCCTCCCCCATAAAAAGGTGGTGTTCGAAACATGGTGCTCAACAAGGGTGGGGTGAGTATAGAAATCACAAGAAACTACAATTTATACATATAGGTAATCAAACACTCATCCCAACCTATGGGTTTTAAACAACCAAAAAAAATGAGCCCACCAGTACCACCTTTGTTGGTACCCCTATATGCACAACCACACAAGATCCAATACCAAGCATAAACCCGACCCATTTTTGTTTAACCACTTTCCATTTATTTATTTAAGGGTATTAACCTTAATTTATTCCAGCACTACCAGTAAACTACCAACCATAACCATATCAAAATGACAAATAAAACTAGCTTTTGTAGTCCCACTACTTTCCCCCATTCAACCATTTCCAACTATCATTATTCAAAGTTATACCACAAAATACTTCTCTCACAACCCATCCCTGCATCCCCATTGACCTAAAAATTCCCATATTTAGTCCCACTTCATAATAAGTTCATAACCACCCCGTAGTCCCACTGCCCAATGTCACTCCATGGCCACAACACAAACAAAGGAAATCCCACTGCCTACAATTCCATCCATTCCACAATCAAACGGCCTCTCAACTAGAGATACCAACACACCACTTGTACCTCCCCACACCAAACCCAAAGAAACTACCATTAAACCATAGCCCTGCTGCACACATTTCCCACACCCTTCTCATAGAGACAACTCCTCTATCCACCCTTTTACCCATAACTGTGCTCCTAACAGCAGCACCACACCACTCACACAAGGTTATAAAACCCAACAGAACATAGCACTCAGTCGCACCTATCAAAACAGGACATATTCAAATTTGGTAAACATCATTATTTAGGTCTACTTAATATAAAGGGGTGATCACACAATTTTTTCATCTTGGGGCATCTGTTTCAATTAACCAAGTGTACGGGATTAATCATATTTCATTTTATAGCCATTTATTAAGCATCAAAACAAAATTGAACATCACTGGTGTGCAATAAAATACCACCAATAGCCATGATTTTTAGAATTCATATATCTATAAAAACCATAAAATAACCAAAGATAACAAATGAAATAAGTGATCAATGTCAACCCATCTTCAATTCCTTTCCTTTTATTATAACAGGTCTTGTTATCTTTTTATCATCAACTTTACCATCCCTTATTTATTACTTGTTAAAGAAAATGATTCAGCCATTATTCATGAGGAATCATTAGTACACCCACCTCGCATGATTCACAATTAAATATAGATATAATAAATCCCTACTTGGATGATCAAAGGATCTAAGTTCCTTCTTGTGCTAAGAACAGGGGATCGCGTGAGTAATAAGAAACTCCAAGAAAACTGAGTAGGAGGGGATCTAGCATAGGAGCATGACTCATATATGGTGGAAGGCTCTAGACGCACCAAGGGGAAATGGAATACTCACTATGAAGGGAATATCTCGACTTTGAAGAGATAGATCCTATATTAAAAGAAGAATGGTTTCCAAAAGTCATTAACATGGGATCATGGTCAAGATCACATGGTTTGAGTATCTCAAATCCCTTGAGAAGTTAGGATATTAAATATATAATTAATATACTTTGAAATTCCCTTAAAAATTCCCAAGGAAGTCTTGAAACTTGGTTTACGTCAAATAAGACGTTAGAGGGGTGAAACTGGGAAAACTCAAGAAATTAGAAAAATTGGAAAAGGGTGAGACACCATTTGGTGTTCCACCATTTTGGTGTGGCACCATCATGCTGCCACAATTATGGTTCCACCATTTCAGTGTGGCACCATTTCAGTGTGCTACCATTTCAGTGCCACCATTTTGATTCCACCGTTTCGGTGAAATCATTTGGTGAAAAGGTATTTTGGGAAAACCCCCACAACGAACCACTATGACCCCCAAGAACACCACGAGCACTAAATTTTCACAAAGGAAAGGCCCAGAAAAATCTGATTCATTAAAAAATGAATGTGATATAAATATATAAATATATATAAGAATGAAAAATAAAATAAATAACACAAAATAAAATAAAAGAAGTTAGTGGGAAGAAATTTCCTTTCTTAGGAGTTCACAGTGAAGAAAATCATTTTTTTTAATATTAATTCTCAATATTTCATTCAATATAGAGATCAACCCTATCACTCTACACTCTTCCATTTTAATTGTTATTACCCCTCATGAACCCTAAAAAAATTGGTTTCACTACTATTGAATTTATTAGAATAAAAAATAAAATATATTGAATCATGATGAATTCAAAGAATCATCATTCCCTCATTTGAACAAGTGATAATGTGGGTTCTCCATTTTTATAGAGTTGAGATGGAAAACGGTGGGGGAGAAACAAAAAAGAGAAAATAAAATAAAATAAGAGAGATAAATAAAGATAATATATATTAAAAATAATTAGATATATCATAGCATCAAATCTCCACCTTATCCACCTGAAAATGACTCTACCAAAAATAGTTCGATGAATTCCCCCACAAAGGGAAGAGAAGATCTCAATTTATAGGCCAGAGAAAGGAAAATATTTGGATCTGAATCTGTCCTTCTAAAATTAATTCTTACTTAACCCAATAAAATGTAGAATCTCCAAACTAGGTATTATTAAAAGTTTTTTATAAACTTATCCTCTTTTATTCCTAAAAATTTCAGCTTATTTGGACATGTATTTAATAAGTTTTTTCCAAATAATTAAAGAAATTGTTTTTTTATAGACAGGATACCTAGATTCAATATACTAAAATTCCATGAATTTTTGGATAAGTTAATGGTAGAATATTGGAATGTGGTATTATTTTTAACTTTTTTTCCAATTTCTTGTCTACACCATTAAAATATTATCCTCTTTAATAAAGTTTTGAAGGATTTATAGTCAAAAATTTGATGACAATATTTTCATCCTGGCTGATTCATTGAATTTCTATGTATTGAATTTACATGTATTTTTACCATAATAAATTGAGAACTAGAAACTTCTCCAGTTGGATGAAATGATCCAAATAATTTATTCTAACATTTTAAAAAATTACAGTCCAATATAAGTAAGTTAAAAAAAATATGGCTACATTATTGTGGTGGGATCCATCTAGATGAATCCACATCAACATTGACTTCATGTAAAACTTTTTACTATTAAATTATGGATCTATATTTCATTATCTAAATTAAAAATGTATATATACATTATTTTAGAATCTAACCATAAAAATTATTTAAAAAATTCATCACAAATATTATTTTATGATAAAAATACTACGGTGGACTTAAAATGTATAAAGATAGTTTTTTATTGAATTCAAAAATTCAAATCATATTATTTTAAAAAAACTAAAAAATGATAAAAATCCATAAATATTAAATTAGTAGGATTATAAAATTTAATTATAGAATAAAATATATGAAATTATTTGTTTCATAACCCACGTGCATACTGAAGGGTGGATGAAAACCAAATACTCGTACCTCCTCCATAACCTTATCAATAGTCAAGGCCTTATACAGAACCTCCGGGTATGTAGCTATGTCAAAACTTTGAACCTTTAGTCAGATATTGGGATGAAGTCCAATCTCATTTTTTGGTTTTTTTTTCCTAAATTCCATCCAAGAGAAAATAAAAGTGTAGAAGCTCTATGAAATGATTGGAATATGCAGATACTGTCATGGACCCCTAATATAGATCCATGAACTCCTACACTCAATCAAGATTCAACATGTAAGGGAAGAAATTCTAAAATAACGGGATCTTAAAAGTCTCTCAGGTGTGACCCTAACCTCTACCATTCTATTTTATCATGCTCCACCACCTCCTGGAGGGTCCTTGCAGCATGAACGCTAAAAGATTCACTTTCTGGTCCTCAGGTGTCTCAATGAGATCGAATACACCCTTGATGATTTCTATCCAATCCTCTGCATCCTATATTCCTTTAATTCCCTAAAAGGATAGAGGATACTAGATCTATAATTATTTGGAGTAGTTGAACATGGGCCTCGTTTCCCCTTTATCTTGGGAAAGAATAGTTGGAAGGACTCCCAACTAAAGTGGGCCTACTATCTATACTACCAGAGAAAGTTTGGGAGTGTGCTTTGCAGCACCCTTTTGCACAAAAGGTGGTGGAAATGAGGTTTCCTCCATAATAGGAGTACCCCTTACCACATTATATGGAAGTCCCATCAACCCCTATTAGGAGGAATCTTCTATAACATAAAGAAACATTTAGGAAAATCAAAATCGCTATGATAAATATGAATTAGACTAAAGGATCACATAAGGTTATCCTTGGAGTTTGTCTATAACCCAAGGTATATCCCTCCTATCACTAACCAAGGTCACCATCCCAACACATTAATCATATTCATATATATATATATAAACATAATATCATTCTCATACTCCTCTAATTAATTCTATCATAGATATATCACAATAGGATTGAAATAGATATATCAATCAATAAAAGAATAAAAATCTATCCTAAATAGATAAAAAAATCAATGAATTAAATTAAAGAACTAGTATTCATCACAAAATAGATATATATATATATATATATTTCATTTAATCCTATATTACAAGTCATGATGCATGAATACACCCAAATTTCATAAAATAATAATAGCAATCCCTTAATGGTAACTCATAGGCTCATTACTCATGTGCTCACCAGGAACATAGAAACTCCCCTACTTGAGTCCTACACAACTAATCATTTCTAACATTTATTAGGTTAGTCAAAATAAAGTAAAGAAAATTGTTCTTTGATACAATTTTGTAACGCCCCAACTCAAACTACCAGTCCAAGTTGGAGAGTCACATGATCTCATGCGAGCCTCTACGTACACAAGTGGTTTCTAACTAGCAATGAGGGACCAAACACCATTAGTAGGGATACTACACCATAAACATCATATCCTTACACAAATAATAATAAATAAAATATAATAACTCAAAGTAAAAATGTGGAATAAAATAACATCATATGGAATCTATTCCATATAGATATATAAACATGCTCACAAAGTGACAATCTAACCCAAAGTATAAGTATAGAAGATAAAATTAATAAAACTATGGTATCCCCTAGAGTAAATACTAGTACCATTAACATCTCTATGATCCTCATTTCAACCATATGTCATAGGCCCCTTTTCCTTGATTGGATCCTTATGCATGAAGTTAGCATGCACATAGAATTTCTTGTATAGGGTATGAGTAATAAAACTCTATAGGACACCACCAATTCATCCTTAAAAAAACACATGTATAAAAAGTGTATTATAATATAATAATAAATTAAAAGGAAATCATAATAAAAATACAATCATGTACTGAGAGGTCATGTGAAAACCAAGCTTCTACAAACCTCTAGACATATCTGATTCGGTTTCATGTCATATAGATGATCAGGGGCCATTAGAAATGATCAATAACTATATATAAGTCTAGTAACATGTTCCTTGGTATCCACAAGGAATAAATATGATCATGACACTTTGTATCTTGTATTAATTGAGTTCTGACACATTAATCAGTATCTTTATGTCATCAAGTTTTGTTTGGGCCACAAGGCTATCAGACTCTTGCCCTATGTAGGGGTCCACTATCATCATCATCACATGTCATGTTCACTTCCCCTCTAAGTGGAAATCAATCAATAATGGTCCACCAATCATATATACCAATACCCAACCTAAAAATGTAATGTAACATACAATAAGGCAGAGCATAATAATACAAACATAACATGGCATCATGAGAAAAATAGTAGCATCATATAAAAACCTATGAATCATCATCAAGCATTATAAAAATCTACTCTATCAATTCTCATTCAAAAAAGAATCATATATGGGTATCACAAAAATTCACACCCAAAAGCAATCACTATCACTCAAGAACAACAATATATGAAAACGCATGAATCATACCATAGAAAAAAAGTATATACAAGAGCCTCAAATGGTAATGTGCTTCCTACTTCAAGGTTTTCAATATCAAAGTCAAGGTTTATCAAGAAATAATCACCCAAATCATGTATGTTTATTAGTCAGTTCAAAATAATCACTAAGTAATCCTAGAACCAATTCTAAATATTTTATTTCTATAATAAATAAAAACTCCATGAGTGATAAAAAATTTCTCTCTCCTAAATAATTTCCAAATTATCGATTGAAGTCTTAGCATGTGCTTAATAATTTATTTCTTAAATAATAATTATAATTTGAAGTGAGAAAATATTATATCTATATATAATTATCCAAGATAATCATGATAATTATTCTTTATCATTATTTGATAATTTTTAGTTATTATCATTTAAGATTTCTTCATAAAATTTTGAGAAATTGTTAAAAAATAATATTTTTTAAATTAGACAAGAATAAAAATACCTAGAATTTATCCTTGGAAAACAATGATCTTAATAAAAAAGGAGATTGAGGAAGTTTTTTCATGCCTAGAAACTAGAAGAATGGTTCTAATTTATAAAAAGAGTATTTTTTTGATCTTACATAAAGAAATTTTTGGGCTTATTAGACTCAAAGGATCTCCTAAAAAATGAAGCCAGTAAAGGTTTGAATATTTTTAAGGAAACAAACCTCATAATGGTTTTAAATCATTTAAAACTTCTAAATTAAATTCATAATTTAATTTTACTTTGATTTTATTTTTGAATGGATGTGTTTAAAATATTCCATAATAGTTATTAAAAAAATTAGATGAGTCAAAAGAATAAATTCCCATGATTTTAGGATTTTAAAATTGTGAATATAAGTTTTAGGTTCTCTCTGGAAGAAGAAAATGAAAAATTAAAATGAAAAATATTTTTTCCTCCAAAAGGGTGTTGCGTAAGGGTAACTTGGTTTTACCCTTATTCAGATCATAGATGTCATGTGAGGGTACTTGGTTACCCTTATGAATCCTTTAAAAATTAGGGTTTATCTTTATGAAGTAGTTGGAAAAACACTCTACCCATACATAGAGGCTTTGAAAACCCATCTTACCCTTATATAACCCTTGTAAATATTGGGTTACCTTTACACACCTTAAAAAACAGGTTTAAGGGTAATATTTTCTAAAAAACTATATTCTCACATAGAAATAATTATAAATTATATTCAAAATAGAATTTTAAGAACATTTAAAAATTGAGAATTTTACACTTTGGGGTTATTACTGTAAGTTGAAACTGTGTCAGAGCTTGCATCTACTTTCTAGTATCCACACAAGGATGTATTTTCTATGAAAACTAAATATCCCATACTTTACTAATAAATCATGATGTTATCTTAGACTTATCCTTAGGTTTTTCACTAATGTTTTCTCATCCTAATCTCTAAATATAAATATAACTTCCACTAGAACCAACTATAGAGAACCAATCCTTAAACATATATTAATTCATGAATTTTAATATAAATTTTAAAAAAAATACAAGACAAGGATCAAGAGTTCTAGTTCCTTTGTATGATTATACACATAAATACATAATCTTAAACATAAAAACATCATTTTTATTTAAAACTTAACATAGATCTCCTAACTCCCTTAGATCTTCTAAAACTGTATACGATGCCCTAGGAAAAATACATAAGGAAAAGTGTAAGACAGAAATCTGATTAAGGGGATAAACATAGAAATAAATCATAAAATTAGAGTTAATATTTGTAACATGATATCATAAAGATAATGATCATAAAAATGAAAATATGGCATAAGAAAATGAAAGAATAAGATCATGGAATCATGGAATATGTGGAAACAACATAATACATGACATCATAAATGTAATTCAAGGGTTAATCCAAAGACCATAATTAAAAATTGGACAAATATCATGGTGGATTGGGTTCACTCCACATTCCTATAAACATAACGTACAAAGTCCCATGGTGGATTAGGTTCACTCCCTAATCTAATACATAATATCTTACGAGATATAAATCTTTACCCAATTCATTAGAGGTCTGTATAATTCTGATCCCACTCACCACATAAATTAAAATCATGAGAATGTGTTTTATATGAATAAATTAAACCATGCATAAATCATAATCATGATCAAACCTATGAGAAAGAAGTGGGTTTTATAATTCTGATTTACTACATAACTAAAGGATAAATCATAAGGATTCCCAATAGATGAAAGAATTAAATCATTTTTAACTTTCGTAATTGAAAAATTTACATAGGTATTTAATACGGAGTTCCAATGTATAAAATTCATGAGAAGGATTTAGGAGAATATTGAATAAAAACAAACCACTTGGGTGATGCTTTATAAAATAAGTAAAGATAAATTTTTTAAAGAATAAAAGATCATATTATTTTATATAAAACTATAAATTAACCAATATGGTTCTCTATAAAATAATAAGGTTTTTTATAAGTTATTCGTGGTTTAAAAACATTTTTGGGGGTTATTCTTGACATGACACAAGAAATATGAAAGTTATCTTAAATCGTGCTTACATAAGTGTAATAATTTTTAAGGGAACTAAAAGCATGTATAACACAAAATATTAAAAGGATATTTAACTAGTTATATATTTAATATAAATATATAAAAATAGAATAAATTTATAGGAATAAGGTTGTGTAAATGGGAGAAAAATAAAGAGAACATGTAAATTAAAAGTAGTGAGGGTGGTACAGAAGATCATTTACCTCATGTTTGAAAGTGCTCTAAACATGAACATAACTTCCTAAATAAATAAATTAATTTCATTAAATATATACCCTAAAAATTTATTCATCTATATTTAATTTTCTAAGGTCTATTTATTATATTTTGTTATTTATTTTTAATATAGTTTCTACTTATGTTGATTACTGAGGGTTATTTGGTAAATTTATTCATAACACTTTTGGTTTTTTGAACGCGGTCAAAGGTGTTGTGAAATAAATTCATGATCTCCATATTTTTTAATATTTATGTCATTTATTATTCCATTAGTACAATAGTTATACATTTTCAGATTTTATCCCACAAATATCCAAATTAAGATGGGTATCTTGATAAGTCCATTTAAGGCAGTTAAAGTTACTATAAACATTTGTTATTTTTATTAATTATAGATTATAATTTTATAATATTAATAGTGTGAAAAATATAATTTTTAAATAATAAATACATTTTTAAATTTATCCATCTTAGGTTGTCATGGAAAACAATACATGTTGTTCATGGGGGTGGTAGTCCGCACACACGCATGATGATGTTTTTGTTTTTCTCAATGATTTTAGAGAAAGTGTAAAATGGATATTTAATCAGTATAATAATATTTAATAATATTAAAATTTATTGTTTTATCATATATTCATGGATATATGGGACTTTATGGGTGTATAATAAGAAAATAACTTAGAAAAGTTGGGTTAAGAGTATTACCTTTCCCTTGAAAGTTCTCCCTTAGGTAAATCCTTAAGACTCCTTAGCATGGTATTTTGGTGAGAAAAAGGATTAAAAGGTATGAGTATGGTGTTTAGGAGAAACTAGGTAATATTTAATGTTAAGACAAGTCTTTTTGATGTATTTATAAATAGGGAGGAGGAGGTATCCATTTAAAAGTGAAGAAAAAGGTAATTTTATAAAAACTCATTATTTATCAATAATATCACTCCATTATTCAAGGTAAAAGGATCCAAAAATAACCAATAACGGTTTGGGTAAATATATAAGGTATATTATCTCTCCAAAATCCAATATAAAACATTCTTCCATATTTTTTAACCACTTTCACTATGTTAAACCACTTTTACCCTAATTTATCCTTACCGTGGTAACTCCACTTTTACCCTTAGAAACTAATTTTAATGGAAAAAATTAAAATTAAACTAATTTAATAAATTAAAAGTTATTATTTAAATTATATAAATCATTTTATAAAATAAAATTTCTAAGAGTTATGGAAATTAATTTTAGTATTAGTACACATGACGCGTAAAAACCTTTTCTTAGAAAAAGTTCATTTTAAGCTTAAAATTTAAGTGTGGGATAACATTATCAATTTTTTTATTTTAAATAAATATATTGGTTTATTATAAAAAAATAAATTTTATTTGGATTTCAAAACAATTCAAAACTTAATTTCAACAAAATAATATTTAATTAAATTAAAAGACCAAAACTGTATTTTTTTATTAGAATTAATATATTACTTTTATTTTATAAGTTTAAACATAAATTTTATAAATTTAAAACTATACATTTAAAATAAGTTACATTATTCACTAAATAAATATTTGATTAATCAAATTATAAGACTTTATTATATACTGATAAAATTCATCGTTTTGAAAAAAAACTTTTTTTCCATTTAAAAATCATTTTTTTATAAAAAACACAAAAAATAATCCTATGCTCATTTTCATATGATGAATCAAAAATTGAAAGTAAATTTATTATATTAAAATTATTTAATTGATAAAAATTAATTTTAAATATGATTTCTCAAAACATAATAAAAATAATTTTTTTGAGAATACGTTTTAAAGCATGAAATATTTCTATATTATTAATATAACACAAGTTAGATTTTTATCCAAAAGGTAATATTATAAACATATTATGGTAAAAATTAATGATAATTCGATGTTATTTATTATCATCTATATTACCTTATAGAACACATGTATATATTCATAAGGTAGATTTCTATATATAAACTTAGGGTCACTACATTCTTCCCCCTTAAGAAATTACACCCTAGAGATTTAATTCTATATAATAGGGTGAAAAAATATGTGGTTAATTTTGTTCCATGTTCTCTTCAGGTTCCCATGTAGCCTCTTTATACTTATTATTTCACCAAAGTACCTTAACTAGGTGAGTTATCTTGTTTCTCATAACTTTGTCTCTACAGTCTAATATTTTCATTAGATACTCCTAGTAAGAGAGAAAATTCTCAAATTATACCACCTTTGAATTAATTACATGTGAGGGATATATTATTTACTTCTTTAATATGGATATATAAAACATATCATGTTCTTTTTACATGTATGGTGGAAGCTTTGGTTGGTATGCCACTACTATGATGCGATCAAGAATCATAAAGGGGTAAATGTATCTAGGAAATATCTTTCCCATCTTCCCAAACCTCATGAATATATTACATGGAGATATGTGAAGGAAATATTTTCCACCAACCTTAAATCTCAAGTCTCATTGATGGTTATTAGTATAACTCTTTTGATGACTTTGAGACATTCTAATGTGTTTCTAAATAGTATTTTCATTTTTTACCATTTCTTCAACTATATCATGTCCTATAAACTTTTTTTCACCAACTTCATCCCAAAATGCAAGTGTTATACATATATTCCCATAAAAGGATTCATGTGGGGACATTTTAGAGCTCAAGTAGAAACTGTTGTTTTAAGAGAACTTGAAAAATGGAAAATGTTGCTCCTATCCTCCCTTGAAATCCATATAGAAAGCTCTAAACATATCCTCAAGTGTATGGATTTTCTATTAAGATTTGGTATAATACTAGGAAAGATAGGTCCTAATGAAGTTCAACTATGTGTTTAGAGTATGTTAAATACTCTTCCAAAACATTAAGTTAAACCTTGGATCTCGATTATATACAATTGGTAGTGGTGTTCCAGCAGCCTCACCACTTCTCTAATGTATATCATTACAAGTTAAATGAGTGGGGAATTCCTCTCAAATTTAAATAAAGTGAGTATTATTTATAATACAGTCCATCACAACCCATATAGCATTGTTCCCTTTCGATGTATTTGGAAGACTAGTCGAAAAATACATAGTGATGTTTTCCCATTTCCATGTAGGTATAAGAAATAGTTTCATCATCCCTTTAGATTTTTATCTCTTGACCTTCACCTACTAACACACCTAGAATTTTGATGTATATTCTATAATATCCTTCTTAATATTTTCCCTCCAATATTGTTTTAGGATATATTTATACATCTTCTTGTTTCCTAGGTGGATGGAGAATGTTGATCCATGAGAATCATTTAGTATCTCATTCGTTATCTTTGAATATGATGGAACACAAAGTCATTTCCCAAATATCACAACTCATTTATCATCAACCTTGAACTCAGAGGTTTTTTCCTTCCCTATGGAATCCACCTTCTTCTGTATCTCCATATCATCCCTTTTATATTTTTTAATCTTCTCAATTAGTGATGGTTGAGTAATAATTTTAGAAAGGTATGATATATTCCTTCTTTCATTATTCACACTCTCATACTTTCCATGTTTAAGGAGATCAAATTCTTCTCAATTTTCATCAAAGATAAGGTTTTAAGATATTTTCTACTTATAAAATCTTCCATTTTTTCTCCATACTTGGATGTTAGTGGATTTAATAGTCATAATATTTATCATATATTACCATATTAATCAGTTCATGTTGATTTCATTCTATATGAATATATATTTTAGGATCTTGTGGTCCATATATATATATCACACTTATCTCTGTAGATATGGTGCCTCCAAATTTTTAATCCAAAGATTACTGTGGTCTACTCAAGATCATGCATTGGAAAAAATTTCCCATGCACTTTTATTTATCTTAATGTGTAGTCTAACACTTTATTATTATATATGAGTACACATCCTAAACCCTTCTTTGAGGCATCACTATAAATTACAAATCCTTACCCGTTTGTGGGTAGTTTGGGTATAAGTGCAGTGTTTATCCTCTTCTTTATCTCCATGAAGATATTTTAACATTCATATATCCATACATACTTCACTAAATTTCTAGTTATATTGGTTAGTGAGTTTTAAAATCATGAAATATTTCTCACAAACTATAGATTGTAGCCATCTAATTTGAGGAAACTGTGAATCTCTATAACATATGATAGTCTAGTTCATTATTCAATAACTATAATCTTTGAAGGGTCCATGGATATCCCCTTATATGTGATAACATTACCCAATAATGATACTTTCTCTATCAAAAAATAACATTTAATGTACTTTTCATATAACTTCACCTTCCTCAATGACTTCAACACAATACTCAAATTCTCCTTGTGTTCCTACTTTATTTTGGAGTATATAAGAATATCACTTATAAATACTACACCAAATTTATCAAGGTAATATCTAAAAACTCTATTAATTAAGTCCATAAAGACATATATAGAATTCATGAGTCTAAATGGAATGAATATGAACTCCTGGTGCCTATACCTTGTACAAAATGTTATCTTGAGAATATCTTCCTTCTTCACCTTCAACTAATGATATATCGATCAAAGGTTCACTTTAAAAAAGTATTAAACTCCATATAACTGATCGAAAAAAATCATTAATTTGTGGTAGGGGATACTTTTTATTTATTTTTATCTTATTAATTTCATTACATCCAATACATAGATGCATAAACCCATCCTTTTTATTGAAAAGGAGAACCAATTAACCCCATGGTGAAGCACTCAGGTGTATGAAACTTGTATCCAGGTGTTCTTGTAATTGCTTCTCTAGTTTATCTATTTCAATGAGGTAAATTATATATTAAGACTTGGATATTAGTATAGTTCAAATTATAAGTTCAATGTATAACTCAATCTCTCAATTAGGTGGAAGAATGGGAAATTATTCGGGGAATTCATCAATATAATCCCTTATAATGATAATGTCCTCAAGAGTGGTCCTCTCCTTTGATTCAATAATTTGAGCTAAATATGCTTGCTCATAAGGAAACAATATATATGATTTTAAATAATATTCTAAATAAGATTCATCCTCCTCCTAAAACTTTTATAGAATTTAAGGGTTATTCGGGATATATAAGGTGATTTATTTCTCTTAGTAGTCAATGTGTGGTCTATATAGAGATAACCATTTCATTCCTAGTATAGAATAAAATTAAACTAAAGGTATTATGACAAGGTTTACTAGGATATTCATCCCATGGATATAAATTAGAAAAATTTTATGTACTTGAGATTCAATAATCTCTCCATTAACAGTTTTCACTAAAAACTTAACCTCTACAATTTGTGGTGGTGTTTGAATGGTTCTACTTAACTTTCATGATGTGAAAGAATGTGTATAAATGAGATCAAATAGTATAATATCTATTATTAAATGAATAACTAGAGTACCTATCACTACAAAATTTTCGTGATCCACCTATTTAGTAGTGATATTATAATCCCACCCTTTCTCTCTTGTACTTAGGGGTTGTTGTCATGGGTTTTCTTTAACAACCCTTGTCTTGGTTCATTGGTTTTCATAGTTTCCTCATTCTTTGTAGTTAAAACATTAAAAAAAATTGAGGATTAGACTGGACATTCTTGTATTAAATCACATTACTATAGTTTTTTTATAACTTATACATGTGATAACTTGATTTCCCTCCTTTCCACACTTGAAACATTTCCCAGTCCTCTTAAGATTGTTTCCAGGATGCTTCTTTCCACACTTTTTACATATGGGGTGTTGGATTTTTTTCAATATAATTTTTATCTTGTGATCCCCTATAGTTAAACTCTATTCTCTTCTTATTATATCTATAATTTACTTTATCCAAAAAAATAATTGGTCAATGTTACTTTCATTTTTAATGACAAAACTAAAGGTATCTCGAGAAAGACTTGTGAATTTCACCTCATAAGATCTAATAGATTCATCTTACTTTTTCTTGAGTGTAATTAAATACATATCCATTTTAAGATAGAGATTGAGAGGAAAATATTTATTTAAAAATAACCTCTTGAATTTATCCCACTCCATATATTATATTTTATCTGTGGTATTTTTATTCATGATTAGTTTCCACCACTAATCGGTTTCTCCCTCAAGGTGGTAAAAATATAAAATGGTCTTCTCTTGCTTAGAGAATTAGAGGATAGAGAATATATTCTCAATTAAGTTAATCCATTTTTTAGTGATTATGAGAACATAATATACACTAAAATTTGGAGTTCTATGACGCGTAAAGGACTCAACTACAACTTTGGATCTCATAGGATTTTCCATGCGATTCAAGTTATTATTCATAACTTGAGTCAGTTATGGTAGTACTTTCATGAGGTTTTCAACTCCTTCTCCCATCATGTTAGGAATTTTATTAATGAATTCATAACATTTACCATTGAACTTATTTTTAACATTATTCCTTTTATATCCCACCATTTTCAAAGATAAAGGATAGTTAGATATGGGAATACTTTGATTAATGCATGTATAAAAGGTAAACCATAAAATTAGAGGAATTAATTCATATATGATGTGAATAAACTAACTTATGAATCTATAAGTTTCGATCTATGTTATCCATGGTCATTTTCCCATTAGGTTCTCTAACTTAATTAAGTTCCATAAAAAAAATTCAAATCCTTCATAATGGTTTGTAAAGAAGATGTGAATTTACCAAATCATATCCTCTAAGAGTGTCTAGCCATGTGTGTAGTTGGGCCTATTTGTCATGTAGGTCACAATTGAGTTAATACCCAACATTCCATCTTTAGGGTTATTACCCATAGTTAAAAATATGTTATATCCTGCATCCACTTTCTAGTATCTATATAGGGATGTATTTTCTAGGAACACCACATAATCCATAATTTACCAAAATATCATGATGTTATTTTAGACTTGTTATTATCTTTTTCACTAATTGTTTCTCATAATAATCTCCAAAAATAATTATAACTTCCCTTGATACCAATTATAGATACTCAAGCCTTAAAAAATATTAATTCGTGAATTTTAACATACTTTTAAAACAAATACATTCCAATAATAAATATATTTAGTATTTTTAGATGATTAGACACATAAATTCATAATATTAAACATTAAAACATAATATTTATTTAAAAATTCACATATCTCTCATAACTCCCATAGATATTCTAAAACTGAATAGGATACCATAGGGAAATACATAATGAAAATAGTGATCTAGAAAGACCATTAAGGGAATAAACATGGAAATAAATCATAACATGAGAGTCGGGAGGCATAACATGATATCATAAATAGAATAATCATAAGCATAAAAACATTACATAATGAAATGAAAGCATAAGATCATGGAATCATGGAATATGTGACAAAAAAATAAGACATGACATCATAAACATAAGTTAAGGTTCACTCTCAAGACCATATTCGTAAAGTGGACAAAGTATCATGGTAGATTGGGCTCACTCCACATTCCCATAAACATAGTGGAAAAAATAAAATGGTGGATTAGGTTCACTACCTAAACTAATACATAACATCTCATGAGATGTAAAGTTTTACCCAATTAATTGGAGGACAATATAAATTCATGCCCACCCATCACATAAATGAAAATCATTCATATGTATGCCACATGAAAAAAAGAAACCATATATAAATCATAAGTGATGATGAAACTAGTTCATTTACTAGCACTGGGTCAAATTAATTATTTATAAAACCCTATAAAAACCTATAACTATTATGTTGGTGAGTATGGGTATCATATTTATAGGTAAGGCTGGTATGAAATTGTGGCCAAAAAATGTGAAAAAATGATAAAAAATGAAAAAAAAACTGAAAAGAAAATGAATTTTCAGAGAAATCATGATGTGAATTGAAAGTAATAGAGAATGTGTAGAGGTAATACAAGGAAAAAACAATATAGAGAGTTGAAAAAATTGATGATATTATGGATTTATAATTGTTTTGAACTCATTAAAAATATTTTTTGATCCTACTCAAGTTAATTAAAAAATTTCAATGCATTGATAAAAATTAAAAATTCACTTATCTCTCACTCTAGTGAACTTACATAGCTTAGTGGTATTTCTTTAGTCTTGATATATCGATCTAAACTTTAGAATTAATAATTTAATTATGGAGAATAGATACATCTTACTTTTCTATTTTTTGGTACTTTGGTCAATGATCAAAAGTCAATTAATTCACTATCATCACTCTTTGGTTCTTGAGTAGCATGAGATGATATTCATAATTGAAAAACAAGATAACTATGAACTTAAATTGCACTAAACAATTACATTGAACAAATCAAAAAGGATTAATAAATTTTAGTCAATCATAATCTTAATTCCTTAATCTATTTAGTTACGCATCATAGGGACAAAAATCATGAAGTGAAGAGGAATTTAAGAGAAACATCATCTAGAAATAAATATTCCTTACTCAATCTCAAGCTCCAGGACCTACTCCAACCTCTGTCATTTTATCACTACTTTGTGTGCTCTACTCTAGGATTATCCCATAGAATTTTTTCTCCTAAATAATTATATGGTGGAAATTCTCATATATTCATCTTATGTCAGTCCCATTTTAAAATTTATCTTCATTTTTATTAGGTTGGTCACTGACAATTTGCATCCACCACATGGCACTAGTCACGGTATTTATTCACCAGCATGTAACTTAAGAATACCTCTTTGAACAAATTAAACACACACAAATGTGATCTATTAGGCCTCCAAAATAGATTCTAGAAGCTTTGTAAGGAATCATTTAGTTTTCCACCTCTGTTCCAGCTACCTCTTTCCATTTCATAATCTTGAGACTCACTAGATCCTAGTGCTCCATCAATATCCAGATTCAAGGTTTTTTTTCA
Source organism: Viscum album (assembly GCA_963277665.1). Classification (NCBI taxonomy): domain Eukaryota; kingdom Viridiplantae; phylum Streptophyta; class Magnoliopsida; order Santalales; family Viscaceae; genus Viscum; species Viscum album. Next base: position 176,893,251 of record OY728137.1, read on the forward strand.
AAAAAAATCATCAACCTCAAGATATGGTTAAGTTCACACATTGAGTTCAAGAGAAAAAAAACAGTAAAAAAACTCTCTTGCTCAAGCCCCTGTCCATTGTTTTAATGGAGTTGAGTACACATTAGTAGTAAGGATAATCTTGTGTTACATGAGTTTTATCTTCAAAAATGGGGATCAAATTTACCAATGTGGGGTTCATTGACAAATGTTAGGTTCTTGAACCCAACATTTGATTCAAACATGAGGTACATCCTCACCAATGTGGGGTTCATCCTTCTAATGTGAGGTTCACCAATGTGGGGATTATTGTTATATGATAGGTTTCAAAACCTAAATTTTGCTTCAAACATGGGGTTCCTAAACCATTATTAGAGAAATTGAACACAGACTGATCGTGCATGGAAAAATCATAGATTAAATACATTAATTTTATGAATAAAAGTTAATAAATAGATTGAAAGTAAAAAATAAAAGGAATTAAATATTTATTTCATATAACTCAAAAATTTACCAAAAATGATTTAAATTAAAATTAAAAAATAGAATTTAGAAATGAAATAAATAAATAATTCAAATAATAATCATAGGATAATTTAAACTTAAAAACAAAAAATAAAACATAATTACCAAAAATAACTAATTTCACTATAAATTAACCACTTAATTATAATTAACCATTTAAAGTACAATATAAGATTAAAAATACAAAAAAAATCCAAAATTGATGCCATAAAATAAGAAAATTAATGGTTACATAAAATTTCCCCACACATAGCACATTGCTTGTCCTTGATAAATCCTTTAGTCACGTTCAATAGTAGATAATAGATCTCAAAATCAAAAAACTAGAATGCCACTAAAAATTGATTCTCAAAATTATTTTCCCTCATGGATCCTTTCAATTTAAAAGTTTGAATACCCTCTTAAATTAAATTTTATCAGTGAAAAATTGGTTATTATTTTACAAAATTGATTTGAATTGAAAATTTTAAAGATAATTTAACAAACGTCAATTTAAATCCAACTAAAAGTTCAAAATTCTCTTTACCTCCAACAGAAAAGACTCATATAATTTAAGAAATCATAATAATTAGACACACTATTGAATGGGTTGGAGTGATGATTTATTGGTGGAATAAATAACGTATCCAATGGTTAATGAATAAATAATGAAAAGAATAAAACAATAAGGAGTTCAACCTGGATTAGGATTTTCATTTCATAATCCATTCGGATTCATATCTTATGAGTTAAATTCTAATTAAAATTAGTCAGTTATTATTGTATAACATTTCCCCAAGATTTTATCAAAATACAATATTTCCAAGAGGCTAAGAACCCAATTAAATATATTGGGTAATAAATATTGATATCCTCATAGTGGCATCATGGCCTTTAATTTTAATAAAAAATTTCACCAGGTGGAAATAATTAATTGATGCTTAAAAACTCAAAATTTCAAAAAAAAAATAGGGGTTTTTTATGGGTTTTGTTTTAGTCATTTTAGCAGATTTAATACCCACCCACCCACCCCCCACCCACCCCCCCCCCCCCCACCCACACACACACACACAATTAAAACCCAGAATTATCCCATATCCCCAATGTTGTATCTCAAAGTGGGAGAAACATTTAAAAATATTGATTCAAAATGATTTGAAAATGTGTCACAGATAAATACAGTTATTAGGGGTAATATGGAAGATCATAAAAAAATTACCCAATAATCAACAACCATACAATAAAAAAATATACACAAGGTTACTGCTAGCCACTACTTATAACAATTAATAAAATAAAATGATTTTCCATAAGTTTTCATGAATCAGGTGATTTCAATAATGAATTTCAAAGATCACAAAAATTTAGCATGCAATTTCATCAATTTTTTAATGCGATTTGAAGAATGGTAGTGAAAATAGGTCTTTAACACAAACTTCATCAAGTAATATATAAATTCAGCAATTAATCTAAAGTAGTGAATTCCATTAAACCATTAGAATCTTTCAAAACAAATAGAAATAAATTAAAATAATTACTCCCTAGATATATAGAATCTTTTCTAATTTTTGTATAAAAAATGTGTAACCTCCATTTAATCCAATGAAACGGTTCTATGGTTGTGAGTTCAAGTTCCTAAAAATGAGCATATCCCAATGGGTTTCCAGAATTTAAAATTCAATAAAGAATAACCAAAGTTAGAGTTGAGAGAAGTTTTTATCTGGTTTCATCCAACTAGAAACTACATCTATACTTGAAGTTCAAAATGAATCTACCACTAGTAAGAAAATTTATCAACTAACCATTCCCTCTTCTTGTGGTCACTTGACTTGCCACATGGCCAATTGTCGCGGTAACTTCACCTAACATAAAACAATTTCACCTCATGGTCAGTGGACCTAGTCACTTTCAAACAACTAGAAACCATGCATGAGTAATAATATAAAAATTAAACTATAAAAAATTGGTTCTCCAACTTAGGGAGACACATAATAGAGTGAGAATAATTAATAAAACAAAAAATTAAAATGAAAAAATAATAAATCCATGGGTTTTCTCCCATGAAGCACTAAATTTATAGTCTCCAGCCATACTTTACCTCTAAAGTATTCTATCCATGATAATTTAAGTAGTAGGACTCAATATTTATTGGGGATTGACTATTTTGGTTGGAAATTTCATCATCTTCACTCAACAACTATAACTCCATAACAATTCTAAAAAAATCTTCAAGATAATATAATACAAAAAATAGGGTGATTGGAATGGGTTATTTTTTTCATTTAGAGGGGTTAAAACCCCCTCTAAATACTTTAGCAGCGGCTACTTAGATAGGAGGTGGTTTTGGGTAACCGCTTGTAAAATAGGATTGTATTTAGCAGTGGTTAATTTTGAAGGGGTTTTAACCCCTCTAAAGTTTCCCAAAAGTGACCATAAACTGTGGATTAGGGGTAGTTATAACCACCCCTAAATCGGACATACATTTAGGTGCAATTCTAAACCACCCCTAAACTACCCCCCCCCCCACACACACACACACTTTTTATTTTTTCCCCACTTGGGTGCCCCCCTCACGACCCCAAGTGCTGCCCAGACCCCCTGACAATCCTAGGCACTCCCCTAAACCCCAGAATTCCCCATTAACAACCCTAGGTGCTCCCCTGAACCCCAGACAGCCCTAGGCACTCCCCTGAACCCTGAACAACCCCAGCGCATTCCCATGTGACCACCCCGAACAAAATCAGTGCCTATCCCACACACCCCTTGATGCTGACCCTCAGACAACCCAAAGAGGCCCAGGCAGTGGGGCCCCCACAAGCGCACGTTCGATGCCCTAACTCAAATGGAGGAAAAATCCTCTGGCAGGATTTGAAGACCAGACTGACTGGAAAGTACTGAGCGCTTGTAACACTAAGCTGAAAGAATTTACATTTAATACATAAAATAAATTATATTTATTTAGATATATAAATATTATATAATATTTATATATATATATATATTTGTGCATAGAAATATAAACAATGTAATATATTTTTGTATATATAATATATTTGTGTATAATATTTATATATAATATATATTTGTGTATAATATATATATATATATATATATATATATATATTATACTTGTGTATAAATAATATGTAAAAATAATTATATTTACATGTATAAATATATATTTTTGTGTGTGTAACGATAATATTATTAATTATTATTACTATTTTTAAACTATAAAAAATATATGTTATTTTATAAATACTATACATTTATATATTTTATGATTTATATTATTCATATATTCTATTAAATACATTTATATTATGTAATTATCTATGTTATTGTATACATTTATATTATATCATATATACACACATATATATACATACGAAATCAAATACATTAATAAAATTGAAAATATAAAATATAATTAAATGATATATATATACTAAATTAATTTATAATTAATATGGTATACTACAATATATATAAAATAATTATATAATATATGTAATATAAATATATAATATTTAATTTTAATTTTAATTTTAATTTTTTCTATATTATATATATTTTTATACATAATATAATATAAATGTATTTATACATAAATATACAATAAAAATGTAGTTAATAAAATATATGTATAATATAAATCATAATATAAATGTATAGTATTTATAAAACCATATATAAATTTTATATATTTGAATAAATATATTTATAATTACATTTATATTATATATACCAAATTTTATATAAATATATACATTTTTGTTAATATTTATAAGTATTTGTTTAAATTATTTATATAATGTATTTATATATATGTTTATAATGCATTTAAATACATTTATATAATGTGTTAATGTAATATATATATATACACACACATGCGCACATACACATATATATTATAAAATTTTAATTTATATGAGATTTATTTTAAAAAAAAATAAAAAATTAAAGGAGGTTAAAAACCCCCTCTAATCAAAGGGATTAGCAGCGGTTCATGAACCCCCTCTAATTTTTTGAATTAGAAGGGGTTAAAACCCCTCTAATATCATAAATTAGTGGTGGTTCATGAACCCTCTCTAACGTCATAAATTAGAGGGGGGTTCAAAACCCCCTCTAATTTCGTAAATTAAAGGGGGTTCACAACACCCTCTAATTTCTTAAATTAGAGATGGTTGTGAACCCCCTCTATTTCCATTTAAAAAAAACCATTGTATATATATATATATATCCTCTAATATCCAAAGGAATATTATATATATATAGTGCCTCTAAAATCCAACCAAACATATAGCACCACTAATTATTAAATTGGAAATGATTTTAACAAAACCACCTCTAAAATCAAACCAATATTTAAAAAAATAATTCTAAAAAATTTAGAGGGGGTTGTACATAACCCCCTATAAAATTAATTTAGAGGGGGTTGTGCATGACCCCCTCTAAAAAACCATCACTGATCTTTTTTTTGTAGTGAACCAAAATTCTAATACTCATTTTTTCCAATAGCTTCAAATACCATAATTACACTCACATAAACTTTTATTGAATAAAATAGCTCAACACTTACACTATAATGACCATATTAACTATAGACTTGTTCCCCCACACTTAGGATGGAATCAGGTGCAGAAAATGGAACAATAGTTTGAGAAGATTCAATAGTTTGTGCAGTGGAAGTGATACTTTCAGTTTTAACACCCTTACATGATACAAAGGAAATATCCTTAAGCTTATATAAAAAATACCTAATCTCAAGGATAGAAAATTTATCATTAAATATTCTCAAAGGAGCTGTGAAATTTTTTTGTTCATCAACTGATAATCTCTCTAGGAACTCATCCATCACACTCTCATCAGATTGGGAAAAATCATTTTCAACTCCATGTTGGACAGAAGTAACCATAGACTTAACCTCATCCATTAAACACTCATCTTTAGCTAAAGAATTAGAAAATATAGACTCATATTTCTCCAATTACAAAGAATAGGAAGTAGAAATAGGTTTGAGTAAAGGGGAGGATTGTGAAATTAGAACAGCATCTTGAGGAACACTCTTAACTAAAAAATGGGTTTGGATGGACCACTTAATGGTATTTAAAAATTTATCTCGTAATATGGATCTCAATATATCCTAACCTTTCAAGTTCCTATATATAATTAGTTTCAAAAAAATGATTCAAAATGATCATGAACTGATTATATGATCAAATCATCAAAAGGATGGTGGTTTTCCTTCCTAAATTTATCTCTAAACACTTCCTCAGTAACATCCATCAGCTTAAAACTCCAAGAAGTGGAGATTATTTGAAAACATGAAACTATTATTAGTCCTCACCAGCCTGAGGGATCAAATTACCCTTTGTAACGTCTATAATAACCCCAAAAGTGACTAATAATGGACTTCCTAAAATGATTGGGACTTTATTATCACACTTCATCTTAAGAATGAAGAATTTTTTGGGCAAAGAGAGTTTCCCAATATCAACTAGAAAATCATATATCCTCCTATAAGGATAAGTAAGTGATCTATAAACTAATTACAATGACACTGATATTGGTTTGAGATCCCTAAGGATAATATTTGTGAACAAGGAGTAGGGTATAAGGTTTATTCTTTCACTTAAGTCAAAAAAGGCACCTAATCTCATCACTTTCTCCAATTCTACAGGAAATGAAAAAGGATATGGGGTCTTTCAATTTTTGGATAAAATATTTTTGAAAAATGGAAGTACAATCCTAATTAAGACTAATGGTTTAACTCTCACCCCAATCCATTTTTCTAGACATAAATCTTTTGAGAAATTTTTGATAAGATGGGATTTTATTCAAAGCTTCCACAAAATTAATGCTGATAATAAATCACCTAAACATTTAAAGAAACTTGAGATAATAAAGTTCAATATTCTCTTTAAATATTTATGGAAAAGGAATGATATGGGAATGATTCTTCAAGTCTATTAGATTTTTACCCTCATCCTCAAACCTTAATTTTTATTTTCTTATTTAATGAGTTCTAATTTCATTTTATATTTCTCTCGAGATTTATCATGTGAAATTTCATCATCCTATCCATATTCATCAAATTTTTCTAGATTTATGGTTTGGGTACTTTAAATGTTTTCATTTCCATAAACTGTCTATTCTTCAATTTTATCTTCACTAGACTGATCCCTAATTGGTTCTTGAGTTTTCAACCTTGATCTAGTAGTTACATCAATTAAATTTCCCTTGGGTTTGGATCAGTTGTACTGGATAGTTTTCTTATATCTTTCCCACCTATATCTCTATCCATTTGATCCATTTGAAGTTCAAGAATATGAATCCTAAAGTATGTGCCTTTTTTTCAAATAACCAATCTCACCCAAAACCTTATATAATATACCCTTAATTTCCCTTTAAGAGCTTGAATATTCATCCCCATATTAATTTGAATAATAATTTTTGGGATGAGGTTGGTAATTTTTGATAGTGGACTATTTAATTACAATGTGTTCTTTCCATGATAGATTTGGGTGGTTTTTGTACCCACCATTGTACTGATTTGAGAATGGGTCATTAAAACCTTGATTCCCTAGCTCTAAAATAAACAAACTATACACTCTCATTTGATTGGATATGGATATAAAAGTTGGGAAAACATTTTTTATCATATCCAAATATCCCTCAATAATAGCACTACTCCTTAAGTGAATTTTTGTTAACTATAGCAATTTGGGTGCTAGTTTTATCCCCATGAATGGTTCTCTTCCTAGTACACATGTGTGAAGAATTTTTGACTAGTTTATCAAAAGTTTTTTTAAGTTTTTCAATAGTTTAATTAGAGAAGTCACCCCCAAAAAAATGATCCACTAGATTTTGGTTATATGGTGTGAGAGAATTATAAAAGGTATCAATCAAAAGATGGGGAGACAACCAGTGTTTGGGAAACTATCTGATTAAGGATCTAAAACTATCACAATATTTATGGAATAAATCTACCTCATCTAGGAAAAAAATAGTGAACTTATTCATAACATCAATTGTGGTGTTTCTATGAGAGAATTTAGACACAAATGCATTGAAAATTTCATCCTAGGTTTAAAAGATTTCATCATCTATGTTATAAAATCATGTCATGTACCTAAACTTTAGAAAAAATGGAAGAACTCTTAACCTAGACTCTTCTTCACTCAAACCTCATAGAGGAAACTATTGGAAATAATAGTAGAAATATCTAATGAATTTAAGTGAATCGTCTACGGATAAACAATTGAAATTGGGTAGCATAGAGAGGTGTGGATATTTTATTTCCATGTTCCTATACCTAGGGGTAGCCTTATGTATTAATGATTTTTATACATATAAGTAAAGTGAAATTACCTTAGCCTCGGTCTCTTAGTTGTTGGAACAATAGGTTGGACTATGTTCTGGTTTTGGTTTTCAACTCTGTTTGGTTTCAAATTTTCCAAATTTTCCATTTCTATTTTTTTCTAAGTTTTAAACAATGCTTGTTGATTTAAATAATTTTTATTTCAAGTTATGAATTAGATGATAGAGTGGTCATGGAGAATAAAATTCAGTGAATTTAATGAAACATGCAGTAACACTCAGAATTTTTTTAACATGTTTTTTATATGATTTTTTAACAATTTTTATATATATGATAATTATTTTGTGTTTTTTTTTCAAAAAAATGTCTTTTTTTGGGACACACATTTATTCCTTAAAAATGGTGTCAAAATTTGACAACAACACTAGGTTATTGACTAGTGACAACTCAAATTAATTATTTATAAAAACTTACAACTACCTATAACTTGTATGGTGGTTAGTATGGTTATTATATCCATAGGGAAGGATGGTATGTAAGTGTGACCAAAACAAAGTAAAAACAATCAAAAACAACTTGAAAAAAATGAAGTAATAGAGAAATCATGATGTGAAGTGAAAGTGACATAGAATGTATGGAGGCAGTGCAAGGAAAATAATAAAAAAAAGAGTTAAAATTTTGATGATATTAGGGATTTGAACCTGTTTTGAACTAATTATAAATATTCTTTGATCCCTCACAAGTTAATTACAATTGTTTAGTGTATTTATAAAAGGTAAATATTCTCTAAACTCTCGCTCTAGTGAACTTCCACAGCTCGGTGATCTTTCTTTATTCTTAATCTCTTGATCTAAAATTTAGAATTAATTTTTTAATTATGGAGAAAAGATACAGCTTACTTTTAAAATTTGTAGTACTTTGATCGATGATCAATGGTCAATTTATTCACTACCATCACCCATCAGTTATTGAGTAGTGTGAAATGATACTCATAATTGAAAAACAATATAACTATGAACTTAAATCACACTAAAAAAATTTATTAACCAAATTATAATGGATTAAGAAATTTTAGTTCATTATAGTGTGAATTACCTAATCTATTTAGTTACACATCATAGGAACAAGAATAAAAAGGTACGAAGGAAGATAAGAGAAAACTTCTCTAAAGAGAATTATTCCTTCCTCAATATCCAACTCCAATCCCTACTCTAAGCTCTATCATCTACTCTCTTCTCTGTGTGCTCTGCTCTGGGAGTCCCCTGTAGAAGTCCATCTCCCAAAGAATTATTTTATGGAAGTTATCATATATTCTTATTCCATCTGTCCCATATTGAAAATTTTATTTGTTCTCTTTATATTGGTCCCTAAAAAATTTCACCAACCATGTAGAACTGGTCACGGTATTTGGTTAGCATCACATGACTTAAGCATACCTCTTCAAACAAATACAAACCACTAAAATGAAATCTATTTGGTATCTAAAATAGATTCTAGAAGCATTGTGAGGAATCCTTTATCGCACCACCTCTATTCCAATTTCCTCTTCCCATTTCTCGATCATGGTCCTGAATAGATCTTAGTGTGCCATCAATATTTAGATTTGAGGGTTTCCTATTATAAAAATTTATCAGCTTCAATATCCTGATAAGTTCCCACATCGAGTCCAAAAGAAAAACAACAGCATAAAATACCTCTTTATCAAGCCCCTATTCGCCACTTTAATGGATTCAGATACACATAAGCAGTAATGACAAGGTTATGTTTCATGAGTTTCATCTTGAAATGTGGGGATAAACTTCACCAATGTGGGGTCACTGACAAATGTTAGGTTCCCAAACCAAATGTTTGATTCAAATGTGGGGTATATCCTCACCAACATGGGGTTCATCCTTCCAACATGGGATTCACCAATATGGGTTTCATAGACAAAATTTAGGTTCCTAAACCTAATGTTTTTTCAAACATGGGGTTCCTTAACATTTTTTAGAAAAAAACTATGCATGGACTGACCACACTTGGAAAAATCACAGATTAAATACATTTATTTTATGAAGAAAAGTTAATAAATATATTGAAAGTAAAAAAAATAAAGGAATTGAATATTTAATTCAAAGAATTCAAAAATTTACCAAAAAAACTTTGAATTAAAATTAAAAAAATAAATTTCATAAATTAAATAAATAAATAATTTAAATATTAATCAAAAGATAATTTAAACTTAAAAACAAAAAAAACATAATTACCAAAAAATAATAATTTTAATATAAATTAAATATTTAATTATAATTAACCGTTTAAATTATAATTTAATCTTAAAAAATTAGAAAATACACCAAAAAATATGTGGCAAAACAAGATAATTAAAGGCCACATCAATAAGCATGATCAAATCCATGAGAAAAGTGGGTTTTATAATTCTGATTTTTGGCATAACTGAGGAATAAATCATAAGGATTCCCAAGATATTAATGAATTAAATAATTTTTAAATTTCATAATTTAAAAAGGCACATAGTTCATTAACATTTAGTTCTAATATAGAAAATTTATAAAAAGTATTTAGTATAATAAAGAATAAAAATGAACCACTTGGGTGATGCTTTATAAAATAAGTAATTATCTTTTTTAAAGTAAGAAAAAGAATATCATTTTCTATAAAAACATAATTGAACCAAGACATTTATCCTAAAAAATTATTATTTTTAGAAGATATTAATGGTTTAAAAACATTTTTTGGGGGGTGATTCTTGGCATGAGACAAGAAATAGAAAAGTTCCCTTAAATCATGTTTACTTAAGAGTGAGAATTTAGAAGGGAACTAAAAACATGTATAAATCCATAAATAAAAATTATATTTAACTATATATATCTAATATAAATATATACAAAAATATAATAAATTCATAATAATAAGGTTTCATATAATGGATAAAAATAAAGAGAACGTGTAACTCAAAAGTAACAAGGGTGGTACAGAAAATATGTTACCTCTTATTCTAAAGAGTTATGCACTTGTACTTACCTTCCTAAATAATTAAATTAAGTTCATTAAATATATACCCAATATCCTTATTCATATATTTTTAATTTTATAAGGTCCATTTTTTATATTTTTTATTGATTTTTAATATAGTTTCTGCTTACGTTCATTACTCGATGTTATTTGGTTAATTTCTTTGTAACACTTTTGGTTTGTTGAAAGTGGTAAAGGGTGTTGTATAATAAATTCAATATATATATATAATTTTGGAGGTTTATGACCTTTATTGTTCCATTATTACAATAATTATACATTTTTTAAGGTTATTCCAAAAACATCCAAATTAAGAAAGGTGTCCTGATAAGTCCATTTAAGGTGATTAAAGTTGTTATGCCCATTTATTATTTTTATTACTTGTAGTTTTTAATATATTATATTTATAAAATATTAATAGTTTAAAAAATATAATTTTTACATAATAGATATATTTTTAAAGTCAGTCATGTTAGGTGACCATGGAAAACAAAACATGTCATTCAGGGGGGAAATAGTCCGCACACATGCATGAAAACGTTTTCGTTTTTCTCAATGATTTTGGAGGAACGTATAAAATGGGTATTCCATTATTATAATAAAATTTCATCATATTAAAAAAATTGTTTTATAATTACTTCATGGATAGAGGGGGCTTGAGGGGTATAGAAAAATAAAAGAACTTGGAAATGTTGGGTTGAGAGTATTACCTTTCCCTTGGAAGTTCTCCCTTGGGTAACTCCTTAAGAATCCTTAGCTTGGTCTTTTGGTGAGACCAAGGCTTTAAAGAAATGGGGTGGGTCTTTAGGAGATAATAAGGAATATTTTTAGTTGATACAAGTATTTGGAATGGGAAGATAAATGGGGAGGATGTGGTCTGCTTTTACAAGTGGAGAAAAGGGAACTTTTGTAAAACTCATTATTTCTCAATAATATCACTCCATTATTATAGGATAAAGGCTCAAAAAATAGAAAATAATGGTGTGGGAGAAGATATAAGTCTAATAGTGTATAAAAAATAAATATCACACATGTTTTCCACATGTTTTAACCACTTGTTCTATGTTAAACAACATTTACCCTCATTTACCCTTACCGTGGTTACTCTACTTTCACCCTTGGAAACTAATTTTAATGAAAACAAATTAAAATTTACCTTATTTAATAATTTTAACATGATTATTTTAAATATTTAAATCATTTTATAAAAAAATATATAACATTTAGAGAAATTAATTTTAGTATCAGTGTACATGACTCGTAAAAACTATTTCTTATAAAAAGTTCATTTTAAGATTAAAATTTAAGTGTGGGATAATATTTTCAATGTTTTTGAATATCAATACATAAATTGGTGTATTATAAAACAATTAAATTTTATGTTTCTTTAAAATCAATTCAAACCCGAATTTTACCAAAATAAGGTTTAATTAAATTAAAAGACTAAAAATAGTTTATTTTTATTAGAATTAAAATATTACTTTTTTATAAGGTTAAAAATATATTTTATAAATTTTAAATAATATATTTAAAATAAATAAAATTATTCCCTAAATAAATATTTTATCAATTAAATTCTAAGACTCTCTTGTATACTAATAAAATCCATTATTTTTCTAAAAACATTATTTTTTCATTTAAAAAAATTAGAAAAATTCCAAAAATTAATCCTCAGATCGTTTTCATATGATGAATAAAAAAATAAAATAAAATTTATTATATTTAACTTATTTAATTGATTAAAATTAGCTTTGTAAATAAGTATTTAAAATAAAATAAAATAAAAATTAAATGAATTTTAAAGCAAGAAATATATCTATATTATTACTATACCACAAGTTATATTTTTATCCCAAAGTTAATATTATAAACATATTATGTTCTAAAATAATTATAAGGTTATGTTAGTTCTTATAATATATATTAACTTATAAGGAACATGTATATATTCATAAGGTAAATTACTATATATAAACTCTGGGTCATTACAAGTTGGATATCTTCACTCTAGGATTACTCATGTGGATATTGTCAATCTCGTATAACTCTCTGTATTTACAAGAAAAAATCATGTATCTTATTCATAATATGTGTTCATATATGTATGAATATTTTTAGATTCTTTTTTTTGGTGAATTTCACTAACATGTAGGTTATGTAAAGAGTTACACATTAATGTGGTGGGAACACATTGATTTGGTGGATAAAATAGGGTTTCCAAAACAAAACCATTAAAATAATTCATACACAAAGGGATAAAACATGATATAATAAATTTTGCATGAAATGCAATGGGTTTGATATGTATGAGAAGTAAATTAAATTAGTGAGGCTTTTAAAATAAATAATCTTATAAATACAAAGTGTGAGACTCCTTCCAAAGAGGAACTTGTCAAGACCTTTATCATCCAATAGGGTAGGTTCTGCAAAATTTGGGTGTCTCTGGATTATCTTATATAAGGAAAGTAAGTAATGGGTGACATTGGATCATTAATGGGTAGGTTCTACCAAAGCAAGGTGCCTCTAGGTTATCTTTTGTTAGCTTGTTCTTGATGTTTTCTTTATGTTACACCTAGAGGGAGACTCTAAGAGTTAGGATACCATATGAATAGAGTTAATTTTTTTCATATGATGGATCCGAGAAAAGATTTTCTCACTCAATTATCTAAGACTCGTGACTATTATTATTGGGATGATTCCCTACCTAAATAATTAATTTGTGAGAGGAATGAAAAGGTGGACTCATTTCTTAGTGAAATATGGATTTTAGATCATTAAATAGATGTGATGTTTAAGTCATCTTAATGGGATTTCATTTATTAAAATTTCTTGAGAAAAATATATAATACATGATACTCGCTCATAGATATGTCTCTATTATAGTTTATGAATTACTTCATGATAATCATATTGAGAACCCTTAGGTGTATGACCTATAGAATAGTATATTAGTGTCAGGGTTTAGAAATGTTCTTAAAGAAAAATATTCTAAGCATCTAATTATGAATGTTATAGATGTAAATTTCACCAACTTTGACTCTTAGGTATTAGATATTGGTTGTGCATCACAAATTTGTGTTGAAAAATGAAGACTTTGAGATATAAGTGAATTTAAAAAATGTTAAGTAGATCTTTATGCCTATTATAGATAAAAATTTCATGCATTTTAAGTTTTCACTTATAATATGATCTTACCAAGTGGATTAATATTAGAATTAGAAAACAATTTTATATTCCCTCGATAAACATAAATTTGATTTATGTATCTCATTTTTATAAGATGGGATTATAATTCACTATTAAGAATAATATTTCTTCTATATATATGAGTGAAATGTTTTATGGTATGGGTAATATGATAAATGGTTTATATATTCTAAATATGTATAATCTAGTTTATAAAATTCAAAATAAGAAGGTTAGGGTTGATTTTAATCCCACTTATTTTTAGCATTGTTTCCTTAGAAATATAAATGAGAAACATGTCCCAAGACTTCATAGATATAGATCATTGGACTCATTTGATTATGAATGATATTAAAATTTTGAATATTTTTTATTTTTAAATATGAACAAAGAACATTTTTGTTTAAAATGTGAAAGAGATAGTGGACTATTGAATCTCATACATAGTGGTTTATGTGAGTACTCGATAAAATGGTGGTTTTAGCTACTTAATTACTTTTACTGGTGAATTTAGTCAGTATGGGTGTGTGTTTATGATGATACATAAGTATGAAATTTTTTGAAACTTCAAAGAGGTTTAGAACTAAGTATAGAATCAACTAAGAAAATGTATAAATATCCTTTGATTGGATAAGGGTGGTGAATACTTTAGTCAGGAATTTATTGATCATATGAGGGTTTGTGGGATTTTTTTATAACTTACTCCACCTGGAACACTGTAAGTGAATGGTGTGTCTGAGAAGGGAAATCAAACCTTTTTAGACATGGTTTGATCAATTGTGTGTCAATGTAACCTTCATATTATATTCTATGGTTATGCTCTGGAGACTGTTGTGACTCTACTAAATTACATTCCATATAAAGTATTCATAAAGAAACCATATGAGATATGAATTGGGAAACATAATGTTATATATTTTATAAATATTTTTGGATTTGAAACATTACTATGACATTTTTATTCTAAAAATATTGATTCTAAATATGAAAAAGGCCAAAAAAATTTATCTCAAGGAAACTAGGGGATGTTATTTCTATAATCTTATTGAGCACAAAGTGTTTGTGGACCAATTTGATACGTTACTTGAGAATTTATTTATCAATAATGGAGTTGTTATGAGGAATGTAAAACTTGGATAAGTTTAAGATCAAAAAATGAGAAATGTTTCTAAGATGGAAGTTGAGTCGGTTCCATAAAGAGTTGTGGAAGAAGAACCATCGCAAGTCACACAAAAACCTTGAAGGTCTGATAGGATTCATCAAGAGATTTTAAGATACAAATTTCTTATAGATTATGATTATGAGGTAATATTAATAAAAGATGAACCTACCACCTATTGATAGACCATATATATATCTTATTTTGAGAAGTTATTGAAACTAATGGAATCTGAAATGGTCTCTATGGACACTAACCAAGTTTGGAACTTGGTGGATACACCTTAAGGGATGAGACCCATAGGTTAAAAGAGGGTTTTCCATAAGAAAACTAACATGTATGGTAGAGTGTATACCTATAAATAATTTAGGGTGGAAAATGTTATAAGAAAATTCATGGTATTTACTATGAAGAAACTTTTTTGCCTGTTATGATGATAAAGTGTGTTTGGATTTTTCTTGTCATAGCACCTTATTTTGATTTTGAGATATATCAAATGGATTTAAAAACTTATTTCCTTAATAGGAATTTATTCAAGGATTTTTATATGATACAATATAAATTTTTTGAAGTTCCAAAAGAGACTGCTAAGGTATGAAAGTTGCAATGGTCCATTTATGAATTGAAGAAAGATCTTAGAGTTGGAATATCTAGTTTAATGATGAAATCAAAGAGTTTGGTTTCATCAAGAATGAAAATAATTCATGTGCATACAAAAAAATAGTGGGAGTGTTTTAGTTTTTCTGATATAATATATGGATTACATACTACTTTACCAATGTTACATGGCACAAATATTAGGAAGATTCAAGATCCTTCTAAAGTGCTAGAAAGGATGAATAGAATCCCCATGTTGTGTACTTGACCTAATGTCCCCAATGCTCTAAGTATAACCAGTAGATACCAAATACAATCCATATGAGAGTCATTATATTGTTGTAAATAAAATACTTGATATGGACTAATGATATGTTCTCGGTCATTAAAGGATATGATGATCTCTATGTAAAGGGTTACACAGATGCTAGTTTAAAATTTGATAGAGATGATATGAAATATCAATATGGTTTCATGTTTTTTCTAAATGGTGGAATTATTAGTTAGAAAGGGTTTAAAAAAACTACCATATAAGACTCGACAATAGAGACAAAACATATAGATACATCGGATGTTGAAAAAGATGTTATTTGGATCAGGAAGTTCATCTCTAAACTAGAGGTAGTTCCTAGTGTTGAGGGAGTTATTAAGATTTAATGTGACAAAAATAGATTCATTTTTTAAGATAAGTAATCCTATAATTTCTAAAGGACCAAATACATCCTTCACAATTACCATATCATATGAGAGATCATTGAGAGAGGTGATGTTAGGATTTGTAGGGTAGCTATAGAGGAAAATGTTATGGATCCATTAATGAAATTGTTATAACAATAGAATCATGAGTTTCATGTAGAGTCTCTTGGTATATGATACTTAGAGATTAATGTAATGGTTGAATAATTTATCATGTATACATAATAAAGGAAATATTTATTTATCATTTATTCATATGTTCTATAATTTACTATACATGAATGGTGGGATGATAATATCCCCTCAAAGTATGACTTTGAGTTATCCTTAATCGATGATTTTCACAGAGTATTATGGGTTGTGATGATATGTTAATATTTGAATGAATAGAATATTTTACTTATTGTGAAGGTTTGTATATGAGATACAAGGAATATATTCATAAGTTAATAAGTATAGACTTATTATTTGGACTAACCCGCCAAGTATATCCCATGAGATATCATACAGTCATCAATATACTTAGGGGTGTATGCTTATTATAAATACTTACTTTAGGTTTGTGAGATACCTATCATGATAACCTTTATAATTTTATACCTTTATTATACAATTCATTGTGACTTAGTTGATCAGGGGGTGGCTAGGTATTTTGTTGATCATGTTGTCGATTAGAGCATGAACAAGATAGGATTTTTCCACTCGAGTGATGAGTACAGACAATTTTTCCTTAATTGAATTAGACTGAGGAAATGTTTGGTTATTCTTAGTTAAGTCACATATGATATATAGTGACCCAATACTTTTACACATATTATTACATTATTTTAAAAACAAATATCTGATAAAACAACCCAAAGATCATGAGGCCTAGTGACTTTGGAAGACTGGGTTAAAAATAAGAAACTAAAACAAAACATCTTTATTTTATTCACTATAATGAGTTACTAAATCCCTTAGAGCTCCTAAAAATGTATAGTATAACCTATGGAATACCTAAAATAAAGGGGTGAGATATAAATCTCATTAAGGGAATAAACATGATAATGAAACATTACATGTAATTTAACTAACATAACATGATATCATAAAAGAAAAGGCTCATGAATAATCACATAGGAGAATAAAATAAATAATATGGTATCATAAGGTCATGGAAACATAGGAAATTTTTATCAACATAAAACATGACATAAGCATAAGTCAAGGCTAACTGCTAAGACAATATCACGTGGTGGAAAGGGTCTCGTCATGGATTAGGTTTACTTACAAATCCCATACATACCGTCTCATGAGAAAAAAAACATTATCCAATGTATTAGATTGTTATCTGGGAACACCCATAATAATTTTTAATTGCTTATGTGTTCCAAAAAATGAAATCATTCATAATGCATAAACATAATAATTGCCCATGGGAAGAAATGAGTTTCACAATCTTGCCTCATGTCATAATCAAAGGAGATTTCGTAAAGATTACAAAGAGAATAAGTAATTAAATATTTTGGATTTTAATATCTAATTATATAATAATAGGTCTCAAAATATGTTTTTCATTTGAAAAAAAATCATGATTAAGGTATAGAAAAGTTCCCCTAAATCGGGTTTGATTTTAAACAAGGCATTTTGAGAAATAAACTTAAGGCATGTATTACCCCCATCAAATGAAGGTATAATAAGCTAGGTATATATGTAATATGCTTATATATAGAATATATAATCATTACATGGAATAAAATAGATATATAAAGTGATATAGAGAGAGAAAATTCATAACCTATAGAAAAATGGTGGTTTAGAGAGATCTCTTACCTTATGTTCCAGAATCATTCTTCACTTGAACTTCATGACCTAAATAATAAAATTGAATTAATTAATTGCTTAATAAATAACCTTTTACATATATATTTGATTTATTATAATTTTTTAATGTTCATTTAAAATCATTTCAATGAAATATAAAGTTTAATTTATCTTTTCTGAGGGCGTTCGTTTCATGGTTCTATGGTCAAATCACTTGTGTATAATTATGGATGTTTTTGTAAAATGGGAATACTGCTCTAAAAGTGAAATTAAATGATATTAATTTACTTTCATAAGTTTTAATGTTCCCAAATATCCTTTTTTCTAACATATGAATGATTCACTTAGTAAAAACGTTAACATTATGTGGTTAGTTCATTTAGGCAGTTTTACCAACCATCACAAACTAGTTTTATTTTATTTAATATTATGCATATATGTTCTTTATAGAACATGAAATAAGTTATAATTTTTATCATATTATTTTACCGTAATAATATTTTTTTTACCATCCTTGAAGATGGTAATGGAAAACCAAAACTCGTTGTCCACGGAGGCGGTGAACCGTCGTAATATGGACAATGGTTTTGTTTTTAGAATAAGAGGAGATGAGAAGGGGGTGGATGGTAGATATTAAATTATAAGTATAAAATTATAGTATATATATGATACTAGATTTATTATTCTATGTTTTATGAGGGGGTGGGGAGAAGGTAGAAGAATAAAATAATTTAAAAGAAGAAGTTTGAGAATATTACCTCTTGAATGTCATCGCCTTGAAAAACTCTTCAAGGAACTTGGAATTGGTCTTTTGGTGATACCAAAATAACTATGACTTGGGGAGAATAATGGAAAGATAATTGGGTATAAATTTTGAAAGATACAAGGTTTATAAGGTGTGAGGATAAGGGGTTTTGAGGGGTTGTATTTATAAGGGGTGATAGGGGTGTTTTTGAATATTATAATCATTAGTTTATTATTTTGGATTAGGACTACAAATAGTATTGATTCTTATGACTATATAAATTAAATGGTCTATGTGATTTCAAAATAATGGGTTCTTACATCATATATGACTCAAAAAATCATGCATTTAGCTTATAATGTTAAATATCGTATTTTGTTGTATTTCACAATTCACCAAAAATTCAACTATTTTAGAAAAATATAAAAAAAAGTATCCTAACCATTTTTTGATGTGAATATTTAAAAAATTAAGTCCATTTTATGAAAAAAGTTTTATAAATGTGATAAATTTAATTTTTAAATAAAATCCTCATTTATTTGAAAAATACCAATTTTAATATTATGATCAATTTTATGGCCCTTTGAAAATTTACTTAAGGACTCATAAAATTATATTATCATAATAATAAAATGTAATATTAATTTATTAACCCATTTTATGAAAATAAAATTTCTTTTAAATCATTATATTTATCATAAAGTGCAATTAAAACATTTTTTTACAAAAATACAAACACTTAATTTATCATTTTCAAAACATTTATTTACTTGTACCGTGATATAAATATATAATATTTTCATTTTATAAGATACATAGATATTATTTTTTGTTTCCATAGGTGAGGTTACTATAATAATGGTCAAGTTACTAATCCTAACAGCCATATTATTGTTCCAATGGTCATGTTACTATTCCAACTATCGTATTACTATTCCAATAGTCATATGGGTTCCCAACTTCCTATATATACCCCATATTTTATTAATTTTTAATTTGATTCTATTTTATCTCAAGGTTAAAAATATATTCATTTTCAAGATGAATATTTTATTATTAATATTATACTTCATTTCTGCAGTGTTGTTTATGAGTGGTTATTATGGTGGATCGAGCATATCTAAATTTTCATATTTTAGTTATCTTATTTTATATTTTTTATCCCATTGTAATATTTTCAATTATTATGGCCATGTTTATTATTTAAATGTAATGTTCAAATTATTATAATAAAATGTAGTTGGTTTTATCATGTGGTGTGTGTGCATTATATAATATTATATGACACAATTATATATTTAGGAGGGAAATTCCATTGATAAGATTATCAGTCATTACATGATATTTTCAACTACTTATATGAGGGGCATGTGATGTACTCATCTATTAGATGAATGAATTGTGATGTATTCATTAAACATGGTTAGAGAATCATGAAAAGTTGAGATAGCCTATACTAGATTGACATGTTTCCATATCTTTTGGTCACTCATTGTCATGGTAAAAGGGATTGTATAGGTATGCATATGATGTATGTGATACATCTTGCAGTGGACATGTTTGTATAAAGATGTGATTATGTTTTATGGAGATCACATCAGGCCCCTTGGTAGCTTGAGTAACACTAACTCTTTGCTAGATGTCGTTCTTTGCTTACACCTAAAAAATCGGGATTTCATATTTTTTTTGGCACTGCTTAGGCCCAAAGGGTCACATACATTTGGATAAGGATTAATTTTTAGAGAAATTTTGTGTTCCAAAATAAATTTAGTTGGATGAAACTGTATCCAAAAGGAGTTTTGGATGGATTCACAAAGAGTTATGAAGTTTTTCATTAAATCCATATAGGATTTAAGTGCAAGTAGAAGATTTTTGGATGTGCATTGTATTGTATATTACGATACACCTATATCATAGGTTATGATATCCATGAGTTGGATATTATAGAATATGATATGAGTGAATCATATGAAAGGCATAAGATGCCTTTTCTAAATATATCATATCATATGGCAGGCTTTACAATTACATGCATGAAGTGCATGCAACCTCCACATTCCTCTCATATTGTTTCCTTCAATTTATAATATATTATGAATGGATTAAACATGGACTGTGTATACATTGGTCAAGTTCAATGGATTCTTCAATGAGATTTGATTCACAGATGTCATTTTATGACACCTGATGTGTTTCATATGGCTAAATCATTCATCATTCAATGAGGAGAATCAAGGATGGCTATCTAATGGAATGAGTTCCCCCCTTGGTGGAATGGTGGTTTCAATGATCTACAATTTCATGTAAATATTTTTTATCTCTCTTCCTCCTGTAACATCATTTTTCATAAACCGTGAAGAAGCTAGCACCCCATTCAATGTATAGGAATCCTCATGTTGTGAACTAGGATCCTTTGTCTGGGGTATTCCCTTAAAGGTAGGAAGCATTGGTTTTTTTTGTGATCTGCATCAACCATACTCCATCCAAGAATAAGATGGAGTATATTACTTCTACAATACAGGTATGATGTTCTTCATTTTTCATACATGTTGATTCTTTGAAGGATAGTTTGGAAATATATGATTTTTTTTTCATTTTCAATTATCATAATATGATTCCCTAAAAACCATGAAAGTCATTAGCGGATGATGTTTTTCTCAAAAATCACAATGTGGATTCCCTATTATGACTGGATTTTGGTATCTTGTCTAGGAAGAAGTTTTATCCTAGGATGTTGAACCCTTTACAGGGCGGCGCAACCACATCTGAGTATGTGTTGTGGCCCACAAACTTTGTAAAATTTTCCCTAAACATGTTTGGGAATAATTTTTTGAGCTCAATGGTTCCTCTAAAGATTCTAAGGAAATAGTTTTCAAGTTATGGTTGTATTTTCATGAAACACCACCTATGTAGAATTACCCTAAGTGACCATTGGAATATGAATGCTCTAGGTAGATATGAACTCTAGTTGTGGGAGTGAGTTAGCATTTCACCTGAATACATCCAAAGTGGTGTTCTGGATGGATCTTCAAATTGAGGATAATTTTGGCATCATAGATTTCCATGATGAAGGTAGTGGCCTAGTAAGAAGTGGTTCTGGTTGGGAAGTGGTTGGTGCAGGAGTAGATGGAGATGGATGACGCTTCAATCCTCACTCATCAATACCACCTTTGATTAGTTCTTATCAGGAACAGAGTGATAACAATCAGAACTATGAGAATATGCGAGTGATGAATGATTATGGACAAGCATCAATGGATGTAGTTCATAGTACGATTCATGTCCCCTCTTCATGGAACCTTGTACTAGATTGTATAATTGTGAGTTATTCTTCTTGCATCATATGTTTGGAAGATAGAGATTATATCATCCCGCCTTTTTATCACATAAACTTTCATTACATTTTACAAAACCGAGGATCTTTAAGGTTTAGTGTCTTGGAAACCAGGAACTTAAAACATGAAAACATAAAACATTCTTCTTAAACACTTGAAAGGCTTCTCCTCATGTTCATCCTAGGTTCATTATTGCATCTCATAACATGGGGACATACATCAAAAGAAAGGGTGAGCAGAAGGCCCAGTAAGGGAAACAAGAGAAAAATTTTACATGTGAACTTCAGATACTTCAATAAGGTCGTGAAAAGAACTTTAAGGCATGAGAAAGAAATCATGAGGCATATCATAATAAAAATAACATTTTTCATAACTTTAAGATGTGGTTGCAACATTTAATATTGACAATCATTTCGTTTCACCAAGGTCCATCCCCAAGGTGTCATTAAAAATTACCAAGGTTATTCACCAAGGTATCAGTCTAAAAAGTCATCTCTAGAGATTAAGTCTTTACCCAATGCATTGGAGCGCTATCTGGGCGCACCCTTGACATGTCTTTATTATCATGTGAGCCACATATATCATCATCAATCATTTCATAAACAACCCATATTTCATAAAAAAATGGGTTTCATTTCATAATCATAACGTTTTAAAAACTTCTTTAAATACATGATCTTTATGTCACTTTAAACCCACGAAAAATGAAAGCGGGTTTCATGTATGTAAATCCCAGAATTTAAAATAGAACATTTTGATATATATGAGAATACCCCTGTAGAAATAAGAGATTTGAGTATTCACTTAATAACATAAAATAATTTTTAGATAAAGAGGGAGGCATTTTGAGACGAAAACTAAAGGAGGAAAGGGTGGGTATTTATAGGGAAAGTGAGGGGACAAGGCATTAATGGCCAAGGGACACCTCACAAGTGCTTTTCTCAAAACCATGTGCTCTCCCATGACATTTACCATGGATTTAGGACACATGGGGCCCCCAATACAATAATTCATCACCTTTGGCCAGCCAACCCTTAAAATATCTCATGAAATCATCATGACACAGATATGATGTCATTAAACATACCGAAACCCCTAAAACTGCATTTTTACTTTTCACTGAAAAATTCATCTTTCTCAGAAAAATCCCAAAATTTTACCTTAACCAAATATCTATTCTCTAATTACATTTATGAATTCCATTTTATAAAAATAATTTTCTAAATATTTTTAATTTAATTTTTAAATAAAACACTATTCATCGAGAATTCATTTTTTTCAGAAAAATCTGCAAAAATTACCATAACATAATATCGATGCTCTGAGTTCAAAAATAAAGTCCAATTTATAAAAATAATTTTCTAATTATTTTTAATTAAATTTTTTAATTAAAAAACACTATTCACCCGAAAAAACTAATACTTGACTAATAATTTATGAAACCATTATTTACCCATTTTATTGAATCTCATTACTTAATCAAGGTGTCTAAATTATATTAAAACTTTCTTTAAGTGAGATTACTAATTCATTTGGAAACATTACTAATCCTAATCAAAAAATCACTATTCATAATTTACTATTCATCAAAAATTAAGTTGATCTTATTAGACTCTAAATTTTGTACTGAACATAATTGTAGAAGACCATTTTTTGAAAATCATTACACATTTTTATTTATTTAAGGTTTACATAAACATTTTTAAAATATCATTTCTCTAAAATTCATCAAAAATATGCATACTATATTTATCCGGACATTTGAAAATTCATAAACTTCATCATAAGAAGAAATCAAAAAAATTTATTTAAAACAAAGGGTTACACAAAGCAGTTACGATCTCCTTACATAGACTCTTATCACACCAGTATAGGACCTAAGTGTAAGGTGTGCTAAGGTGACAGAATCTGAGAGAGGCTCGGCCAACATCGCACGAGTAGTAATTTCTATCAGTTTGAACTTCTCGCAAAGGCGATTCCGTTCTAGCTTCACACGATGAAGTTAGGATTGGGTTTGGTCCAGAGAAAAGCCCAATGGTGCTACATCCTTCCCAAGTTCTGTTAGATGGGCTTCGATCGGTCCAAGACTACTGGGTGAGGCCATCAAATCTTCTTTCTATAATAATTAACCAAGATTACTTGTATTTTGAGACAATAATCAAAACGTTTAGTTCTCAGTGGTCATATTGACCAATGGTCATATAATAGTCAAAACCCAACGGTCTCATTTTAATTATACTCATGTTATCAAATGAAACAGTTTTGTTGAGTATCAAAAATAAAATAACACATAAAATTAGGAAACAAGATTTATTCAAAATTTCGGGTCATTGCAATCTTCCCCCCTTAAGAAATTGCATCCTCGCAATTTTTTTAAAACAATTGGGTTTTGAAATTTCATTGAAAGTCCCACATCGGAAAAGGAGTCAGAAAAACTATTTCTTTAAACGAAAGAAAGGTAAGTACAAAGGTCACCCGAGTTAACCCATACTAGGATTCCATGGAGGAAAACATGGATATGGAAGAAAAAACAAAGGGTCAAGTTCTGGGGAAGATTGATAGAAAACATGATTAGGGGAAATTTAACCATAAGAAAATCCCAAACTTATGATGTGTGTAAACGGTCTTTGATTACCTAGTAGGAAACGTAAACCAACAACATTTTTGTTTTACGTTCCTTTTCATAATTTTGAGGAATTCATTTACTACATAGAACAAAAACATAAGAAAATATACCTACCTTCATGTAGAGTTTCATCCTTTAATAAGTTTCTACCAAAACTAATCTTTTCTCTAAACGATGAGCATTCAAAACTACTTGGTCTCATCAAAACACAAGAATCATCTTCTAGAGAATCACATAATCCACAAAAGATTAACTATCTATTTCTTCTATCTTTAAACATTATCCCAAAAATAGAAAGGGTAAGGTAAAACAACTCTTCAAAAAGAAAGAATCCCATAGGAATGGAAACTACTTTTAAATCTTCAAAGTTCCATGGTACTACCCAAAGTTCATCATAGACCATTCCATAAATAACGGTCCTTAAGATTCCTCAAAATAAACCAAACTAAGATTGAAACCCAAACACAAGAAGGATTTGATAACATAGTCTTCCTAGGTAAACTTTATCATTCATCTCCAAACAACATGAACCACTCCTAACATCTTATAACAAAAGTAACTAACCTAAACATATTTACCCCAAGATAGGTTAATCATTTCCATAAGTAACCTAAATTACTATAAGTCTACCTTAAATTCATCGATTCTTCAAAATATAATTCAACCTTACTCCTCAAAGAAAATATCGTAGTAATCTATTTACCTTGATCAAATAGGATTCCCAACATAGTTAACGTCTTCCAAAATAATAATCATCTTTTCATCCCCTAATCACCCTTTTTTTAGAAGAACAGCTTTACTACATCAATATGTGGTACATAACAATAGATGTTTTCCTTAATGATATAAAATCATCTTAGGTAGTGACTCAATGATCTTAGAAAACATAAAAGATATTCTCATAGAGCAAGAACTAAAATACAACATGACATAGACAATTATTGCGAAGAAGTTACATGTACTTCAGTCATCATGATCCATCACAGCATAGGACTTGCATTGTTCCCTTGTCCTCAAAGATTGTTGATGCTCATCATGTTTATCACCCATTCCAAGAGAGCATTGCCTTGGATAATGTCTAACTTCTCCACATTTACGACATCGAAAAGTATAAGGTACATTAGATCGAACCTTATCTCTATTCATCACATTATCCATTTTTTTAAAGAAATTGGATACTTTATGCCCTATCTTCCCACACTTAAAACATCTCCTGGTTCCTTTGTAACATTCTCCTTGGTGGCCCTTTCCACAGTTTTTGCACAAAGGAAATCGTGTCTTCTTTCCCTTATCAACTTTATCATATGAACATCCTTGAGACTTTGTCTTCTTCTTCCTTGATGAATTTGGGCATTCAACTAGGTACCAATTATTAATTGTGATTTTTGATAGCTGGTTTTGCATAATCACAATATGTTCAACTTGATCTTCCATCATCTCTGTCACATCAATAGGGCAATCATCACATTTCCTATCACATTGGTTGTTGGGACATGTTCCTCCATTTCCCGCCATTAACTAAGAAAAGAAGGTATAATTAGGGGCTTGAATACTTATCTAACAATCACGAAAAGGAAACTTTAAGCATAGAAGGATAAACTTGTAGAAGGAAAGTATACCCTAACTTGTGATCCCCTAGGTTCCAATCTAGGTTATCCATGATCATATCTTCTTATGTGAATCTTTATTTTATTTTATCTTTGTTCCTTTAATAATGGTTCATACTAAGCTTATGAATTTACCAAATCATATCCCCTGGGAGTATTGCAACCAAGAGTGCAGCAAGGCCCATTGTCGCGTACCATATCCCGTTCGAGTCTAGCTCAAAGCGGTGTTTTGGGGTTTTACCCCTATGTACATCTGTGCCAGAGCCACCTCTACCTGATCGTATCCAGACAGGGATGTATTTTCTTGGCAACCCATTACTCAATACTCACCAAAATACCAGGAGGATTCCCTATATATAAACTTTTCTATAGGCTTCTTCCTAAAGTTTTCATATCCTAATTTCCACAAATAACTAAACCATCCTTTGATACCAACTATAGCATCCCGCCTTTTTATCACATAAACTTTCATTACATTTTACAAAACTGAGGATCTTTAAGTTTTAGTGTCTTGGAAACCAGGAACTTAAAACATGAAAACATAAAATATTCTTCTTAAACACTTGAAAGGACTCTCCTCATGTTCATCCTAGGTTCATTACTGCATCTCATAACCTGGGGACATACATCAAAAGAAAGGGTGAGCAGAAGGCCTAGTAAGGGAAACAAGAGAAACATTTTACATGTGAACTTGAGATACTTCAATAAGGTCATGAAAAGAACTTTAAGGCATGAGAAAGAAATCATGAGGCATATCATAATAAAAATAAAATTTTTCATAACTTTAAGATGTGGCTGCAACATTTAATATTGACAATCATTTCGTTTCACCATGGTCCATCCCCAAGGTTCCATTAAAAATTACCAAGGTTATTCACCAAGGTATCAGTCTAAAAAGTCATCTCTAGAGATTAAGTATTTACCCAATGCATTGGAGCGCTATCTGGGCGCACCCTTGACATGTCTTTATTATCATGTGAGACACATATATCATCATCAATCATTTCATAAACAACCCATATATCATAAAAAAATGGGTTTCATTTCATAATCATAACGTTTTAAAAACTGCTTTAAAGACATGATCTTTATGTCACTTTAAACCCACGGAAAAGGAATGCGGGTTTCATGTATGTAAATCCCAGAATTTAAAATAGAACATTTTGATATATATGAGAATACCCCTGTAGAAATAAGAGCTTTGAGTATTCACTTAATAACATAAAATAATTTTGAGATAAAGAGGGAGACATTTTGAGACGAAAACTAAAGGAGGAAAGGGTGGATATTTATAGGGAAAGTGAGGGGACAAGGCATTAATGGCCAAGGGACACCTCACAAGTGCTTTTCTCAAAACCATGTGCTCTCCCATGGAATTTACCATGGAGTTAGGCCACATGGGTCCCCCAATACAATAATTCATCACCTTTGTCCAGACAACCCTTAAAATATCTCATGACATCATCATGACACAGTTATGATGTCATTAAACATACCGAAACCCTAAAACTGCATTTTTACTTTTCACTGAAAAATTCATCTTTCTCAGAAAAATCCCAAAATTTCACCTTAACCAAATATCTATGCTCTAATTAACTTTATGAATTCCATTTTATAAAAATAATTTTCTAAATATTTTTAATTTAATTTTTAAATAAAAACACTATTCATCGAGAATTCATTTTTTTCAGAAAAATCCCCAAAAATTACCATAACATAATATCGATGCTCTGAGTTCAAAAATAAAGTCCAATTTATAAAGATAATTTTCTAATTATTTTTAGTTAAATTTTTTAATTAAAAAACACTATTCACCTGAAAAAAACTAATACTTGACTAATAATTTATGAAACCGTTATTTACCCATTTTATTGAATTTCATTACTTAATCAAGGTGTCTAAATTATATTAAAACTTTCTTTAAGTGAGATTACTAATTCATTTGGACACATTACTAATCCTAATCATAAAATCACTATTCATAATTTACTATTCATCAAAAATTAAGTTGATCTTATTGGACTCTAAATTTTGTACTGAACATAATTGTAGAAGACCATTTTTTGAAAATAATTACACATTTTTATTTATTTAAGGTTTACATAAACATTTTTAAAATATCCTCTCTAAAATTCATCAAAAATATGCATACTATATTTATCCAGACATTTGAAAATTCATAAACTTCATCATAAGAAGAAATCAAAAAAAATTATTTAAAACAAAGGGTTACACAAGGCAGTTATGGTCTCCTTACATAGCCCCTTATCACACCAGCATAGGACCTAAGTGTAAGGTGTGCTAAGGTGACAGAATCTGAGAGAGGCTCAGCCAACATCGCACGAGTAGTAATTTCTATCAGTTTGAACTTCTCACAAAGGTGATTTCGTTCTAGCTTCACACAATGAATTTCGACTTGGGTTTGGTCCAGAGCAAAGCCCAATGGTGCTACCTCCTTCCCAAGTTCGGTTAGATGCGCTTCGATCGGTCCAAGACTACTGGGTGAGGCCATCAAATCTTCTTTCTATAATAATTAACCAATATTATTTGTATTTAGAGACAATAATCAAAACTTATAGTTCCCAGTGGTCATATTGACCAATGTTCATATAACAGTCAAAATCCAACGGTCTCATTTTAATTATACTCATGTTATCAAATGAAACAGTTTTGTTGAGTATCAAAAATAAAATAACACACAAAATTAGGAAACAAGATTTATTCAAAATTTCGAGTCGTTACAATCTTCCCCCTTAAGAAATTGTATCCTCACAATTTTTAAAAAAAAATTGGGTTTTGAAATTTCATTGAAAGTCCCACATCAGAAAAGGAGTCAGAAAAACTATTTCTTTAAACGAAAGAAAGGTAAGTACAAAGGTCACCCGAGTTAACCCATACTAGGATTCCATGGAGGAAAACATGGATATGGAAGAAAAAACAAAGGGTCAAGTTCTGGGGAAGATTGATAGAAAACATGATTAGGAGAAAGTTAACCATAAGAAAATCCCAAACTTATGATGTGTGTAAACGGTCTTTGATTACCTAGTAGGAAACGTAAACCAACAATGTTTTTGTTTTACATTCCTTTTCATAATTTTGAGGAATTCATTTACTACATAGAACAAAAACATAAGAAAATATACCTACCTTCATGTAGAGTTTCATCCTTTAATAAGTTTCTACCAAAATTAATCTTTTCTCCAAACGATGAGCATTCAAAACTACTTGGTCTCATCAAAACACAAGAATCATCTTCTAGAGAATCACATAATCCACAAAAGATTAACTATTTATTTCTTCTATCTTTAAACATTATCCCAAAAATATAAAGGGTAAGGTAAAACAACTCTTCAAAAATAAAGAATCCCATAGGAATGGAAACTAATTTTAAATCTTCAAAGTTCCATGGTACTACCCAAAGTTCATCATAGACCATTCCATAAATAACGGTCCTTAAGATTCCTCAAAATAAACCAAACTAAGATTGAAACCCAAACACAAGAAGGATTTGATAACATAGTCTTCCTAGGTAAACTTTATCATTCATCTCCAAACAACATCAACCACTCCTAACATCTTATAAAAAAAGTAACTAACCTAAACATATTTACCCCAATATAGGTTAATCATTTCCATAAGTAACCTAAATTACTATAAGTCCACCTTAAATTCATCGATTCTTCAAAATATAATTCAACCTTACTCCTCAAAGAAAATACTGTAGTAATCTATTTACCTTGATCAAATAGGATTCCCAACATAGTTAACGTCTTCCAAAATAATAATCATCTTTTAATCCCCTAATCACCCTTTTTTTAGAAGAACAGCTTTACTACATCAATATGTGCTACATAAAAATAGATGTTTTCCTTAATGATATAAAATCATCTTAGGTAGTGACTCAATGATCTTAGAAATCATAAAAGATATTCTCACAGATCACGAACTAAAATACAACATGACATAGACAATTATTGCGAAGAAGTTACATGTACTTCAGTCATCATGATCCATCACAGCATAAGACTTGCATTGTTCCCTTGTCCTCGAAGATTGTTGATGCTCGTCATGCTTCTCACCCATTCCAAGAGAGCATTTCCTTGGATAATGTCTAACTTCTCCACATTTACGACATCGAAAAGTATAAGGCACATTAGATCGAACCTTATCTCCATTCATCACATTATCCATTTTTTTAAAGCAATTGGATACTTTATGCCCTATCTTCCCACACTTAAAACATCTCCCGGTTCCTTTGTGAAATTCTCCTTGGTGCCCCTTTCCAGAGTTTTTGCACAAAGGAAATCAGGTCTTCTTTCCCTTATCAACTTTATCATATGAACATCCTTGAGACTTTGCCTTCTTCTTCCTTGATGAATTTGGGCATTCAACTAGGTACCAATTATTAATTGTTATTTTTGATAACTGGTTTGGCATAATCACAATATGTTCAACTTGATCTTTCGTCATCTCTGTCACATCAATAGGGCAATCATCACAATTCCAATCACATTGGTTGTTGGGACATTTTCCTCCATTTCTCGCGATTAACTAAGAAAAGAAAGTATAATTAGGGGCTTGAATACTTAGCTAACAATCACTAAAAGGAAACTTTAAGCATAGGAGGATAAACTTGTAGAGGGAAAGTATACCCTAACTTGTGATCCCCTAGGTTCCAATCTAGGTTATTCATGATCATATCTTCTTATGTGAATCTTTATTTTATTTTATCTTTGTTCCTTTAATAATGTTTCATACTAAGCTTATGAATTTACCAAAGCATATCCCCCGGGAGTATCGCAACCAAGAGTGCAGTAAGGCCCGTTGTCGTGTACCAGTTCCCGTTTGAGTCTAGCTCAAAGCGGTGTTTTCGGGTTTTACCCCTATGTACATCTGCGCCAGAGCCACCTCTACCTGCTCATATCCATATAGGGATGTATTTTCTTGGCAACCCATTACTCAATACTCACCAAAATACAAGGAAGATTCCCTATATATAAACTTTTCTATAGGCTTCTTCCTAAAGTTTTCATATCCTAATTTCCACAAATAACTAAACCATCCTTTGATACCAACTATAGCATCCCGCCTTTTTATCACATAAACTTTCATTACATTTTACAAAACCAAGGATATTTAAGGTTTAGTGTCTTCGAAACCATGAACTTAAAACATGAAAACATAAAAAATTCTTCTTAAACACTTGAAAGGATTCTCATCATGTTTATCCTAGGTTCATTACTACATCTCATAACCTGGGGACATACATCAAAAGAAAGGGTGAGCAGAAGGCCCAGTAAGGGAAACAAGAGAAACATTTTACATGTGAACTTGAGATACTTCAATAAGGTCATGAAAATAACTTTAAGGCATGAGAAAGAAATCATGAGGCATATCATAATAAAAATAACATTTTTCATAACTTTAAGATGTGGCTGCAACATTTAATATTGACAATCATTTCGTTTCACCAAGGTCCATCCCCAAGGTGTCATTAAAAATTACCAAGGTTATTCACCAAGGTATCAGTCTAAAAAGTCATCTCTAGAGATTAAGTCTTTACCCATTGCATTGGAGCGCTATCTGGGCGCACCCTTGACATGTCTTTATTATCATGTGAGACACATATATAATCATCAATCATTTCATAAACAACCCATATATCAAAAAAATGGGTTTCATTTCATAATCATAACGTTTTAAAAACTTCTTTAAAGACATGATCTTTATGTCACTTTAAACCCACGGAAAAGGAAACTGGGTTTCATTTATGTAAATCCCAGAATTTAAAATAGAACATTTTGATATATATGAGAATACCCTTGTAGAAATAAGAGCTTTGAGTATTAACTTAATAACATAAAATAATTTTGAGATAAAGAGGGAGGAATTTTGAGACGAAAACTAAAGGAGGAAAGGGTGGGTATTTATAGGGAAAGTGAGGGGACAAGGCATTAATGGCCAAGGGACACCTCACAAGTGCTTTTCTCAAAACCATGTGCTCTCCCATGGCATTTACCATGGAGTTAGGCCACATGGGTCCCCCAATACAATAATTCATCACCTTTGGCCGGCAAACCCTTAAAATATCTCATGACATCATCATGACACAGTTATGATGTCATTAAACAAACTAAAACCCTAAAAGTGCATTTTTACTTTTCACTGAAAAATTCATCTTTCTCAGAAAAATCCCAAAATTTCACCTTAACCAAATATCTATGCTCTAATTACATTTATTAATTCCATTCTATAAAAATAATTTTCTAAATATTTTTAATTTAATTTTTAAATAAAAACACTATTCATCGAGAATTCATTTTTTTTAGAAAAATCCCCAAAAATTACCATAACATAATATCGATGCTCTGAGTTCAAAAATAAAGTCCAATTTATAAAAATAATTTTCTAATTATTTTTAATTAAATTTTTTAATTAAAAAAACTATTCACCCGAAAAAACTAATACTTGACTAATAATTTATGAAACCGTTATTTACCCATTTTATTGAATCTCATTACTTAATCAAGGTGTCTAAATTATATTAAAACTTTATTTAAGTGAGATTACTAATTCATTTGGAGACATTACTAATCCTAATCATAAAATCACTATTCATAATTTACTATTCATCAAAAATTTAGTTGATCTTATTAAACTCTAAATTTTGTACTGAACATAATTGTAGAAGACCATTTTTTGAAAATCATTACACATTTTTATTTATTTAAGGTTTACATAAAAAAA
Source organism: Viscum album (assembly GCA_963277665.1). Classification (NCBI taxonomy): domain Eukaryota; kingdom Viridiplantae; phylum Streptophyta; class Magnoliopsida; order Santalales; family Viscaceae; genus Viscum; species Viscum album. The sequence goes on from OY728137.1 coordinate 176,926,595, forward strand.
TTTAAAATATCCTCTCTAAAATTCATCAAAAATATGCATACTATATTTATCCGGACATTTGAAAATTCATAAACTTCATCATAAGAAGAAATCAAAAAATTTATTTAAAACAAAGGGTTACACAAGGCAGTTACGGTCTCCTTACATAGCCCCTTATCACACCAGCATAGGACCTAAGTGTAAGGTGTGCTAAGGTGACAGAATCTGAGGGAGGCTCGGCCAATATCGCACGAGTAGTAATTTCTATCAGTTTGAACTTCTCGCAAAGGCGATTCCGTTCTAGCTTCACACGATGAAGTTCGGCTTGGGTTTGGTCCAGAGCAAAGTTCAATGGTGCTACCTCCTTCCCAAGTTCTGTTAGATGGGCTTCAATCAGTCCAAGACTACTGGGTGAGGCCATAAAATCTTCTTTCTATAATAATTAACCAAGATTACTTGTATTTAGAGACAATAATCAAAACGTTTAGTTCCCAGTGATCATATTGACCAATGGTCATATAACAGTCAAAACCCAACGGTCTCATTTTAATTATACTCATGTTATCAAATGAAACAGTTTTGTTGAGTATCAAAAATAAAATAACACACAAAATTAGGAAACAAGATTTATTCAAAATTTCGGGTCATTACAATCTTCCCCCCTTAAGAAATTGTGTCCTCGCAATTTTTTTAAAAAAATTGGGTTTTGAAATTTCATTGAAAGTCTCACATCGGAAAAGGAGTCAGAAAAACTATTTCTTTAAACGAAAGAAAGGTAAGTACAAAGGTCACCCGAGTTAACCCATACTAGGATTCCATGGAGGAAAACATGGATATAGAAGAAAAAACAAAGGGTCAAGTTCTGGGGAAGATTTATAGAAAACATGATTAGGAGAAAGTTAACCATAAGAAAATCCCAAACTTATGATGTGTGTAAACGGTCTTTGATTACCTAGTAGGAAACGTAAACCAACAACGTTTTTGTTTTACGTTCCTTTTCATAATTTTGAGGAATTAATTTACTACATAGAACAAAAACATACGAAAATATACCTACCTTCATGTAGAGTTTCATCCTTTAATAAGTTTCTACCAAAACTAATCTTTTCTCCAAACGATGAGCATTCAAAACTAATTGGTCTCATCAAAACACAAAAATCATCTTCTAGAGAATCACATAATCCACAAAAGATTAACTATCTATTTCTTCTATCTTTAAACATTATCCCAAAAATAGAAAGGGTAAGGTAAAACAACTCTTCAAAAAGAAAGAATCTCATAGGAATGGAAACTACTTTTAAATCTTCAAAGTTCCATGGTACTACCCAAAGTTCATCATAGACCATTCCATATATAACGGTCCTTAAGATTCCTCAAAATAAACTAAACTAGGATTGAAACCCAAACACAAGAAGGATTTGATAACATAGTCTTCCTAGGTAAACTTTATCATTCATCTCCAAACAACATCAACCACTCCTAACATCTTATAACAAAAGTAACTAACCTAAACATATTTAGACCAAGATAGGTTAATCATTTCCATAAGTAACCTAAATTATTATAAGTCCACCTTAAATTCATCGATTCTTCAAAATATAATTCAACCTTACTCCTCAAAGAAAATACCGTAGTAATCTATTTACCTTGATAAAATAGGATTCCCAACATAGTTAACATCTTCCAAAATAATAATCATCTTTTAATCACCTAATCACCCTTTTTTTTAGAAGAACAGCTTTATTACATCAATATGTGGTACATACCAATAGATGTTTTCCTTAATGATATAAAATCATCTTAGGTAGTGACTCGATGATCATAGAAAACATAAAAGATATGCTCATAGAGCACGAACTAAAATACAACATGACATAGACAATTATTGAGAAGAAGTTACATGTACTTCAGTCATCATGATCCATCACAGCATAGGACTTGCATTGTTCCCTTGTCCTCGAAGATTGTTGATGCTCATTATGCTTCTCACCCATTCCAAGAGAGCATTGCCTTGGATAATGTCTAACTTCTCCACATTTACGAAATCGAAAAGTATAAGGCACATTAGATCGAACCTTATCTCCATTCATCACATTATCCATTTTTTTAAAGCAATTGGATACTTTATGCCCTATCTTCCCACACTTAAAACATCTCCCGGTTCCTTTGTGACATTCTCCTTGGTGCCCCTTTCCACAGTTTTTGCACAAAGGAAATCGGGTCTTCTTTCCCTTATCAACATTATCATATGAACATCCTTGAGACTTTGCCTTCTTCTTGCTTGATGAATTTGGGCATTCAACTAGGTACCAATTATTAATTGTGATTTTTGATAGCTGGTTTGGCATAATCACAATATGTTCAACTTGATCTTTCGTCATCTCTGTCACATCAATAGGGCAATCATCACATTTCCTATCACATTGGTTGTTGGGACATGTTCCACCATTTCCCGCCATTAACTAAGAAAAGAAAGTATAATTAGGGGCTTGAATACTTAGCTAACAATCACTAAAAGGAAACTTTAAGTATAGGAGGATAAACTTGTAGAAGGAAAGTATACCCTAACTTGTGATCCCCTAGGTTCCAATCTAGGTTATCCATGATCATATCTTCTTATGTGAATCTTTATTTTATTTTATCTTTGTTCCTTTAATAATGTTTCATACTAAGCTTATGAATTTACCAAAGCATATCCCCCGGGAGTATCGCAACCAAGAGTGCAGTAAGGCCCGTTGACGTGTACCAGTTCCCGTTTGAGTCTAGCTCAAAGCGGTGTTTTCGGGTTTTACCCCTATGTACATCTGTACCAGAGACACCTCTACCTGCTCATATCCATACAGGGATGTATTTTCTTGGCAACCCATTACTCAATACTCACCAAAATACAAGGAAGATTCCCTATATATAAACTTTTCTATAGGCTTCTTCCTAAAGTTTTCATATCCTAATTTCCACAAATAACTAAACCATCATTTGATACCAACTATAGCATCCCGCATTTTTATCACATAAACTTTAATTACATTTTACAAAACCAAGGATCTTTAAGGTTTAGTGTCTTGGAAACCATGAACTTAAAACATGAAAACATAAAAAATTCTTCTTAAACACTTGAAAGGCTTCTCATCATGTTCATCCTAGGTTCATTACTACATCTCATAACCTGGGGACATACATCAAAAGAAAGGGTGAGCAGAAGGCCCAGTAAGGGAAACAAGAGAAACATTTTACATGTGAACTTGAGATACTTCAATAAGGTCATGAAAAGAACTTTAAGGCATGAGAAAGAAATCATGAGGCGTATCATAATAAAAATAACATTTTTCATAACTTTAAGATGTGGCTGCAACATTTAATATTGACAATCATTTCATTTCACCAAGGTCCATCCCCAAGGTTTCATTAAAAATTACCAAGGTTATTCACCAAGGTATCAGTCTAAAAAGTCATCTCTAGAGATTAAGTCTTTACCCAATGCATTGGAGCGCTATCTGGGCGCACCCTTGACATGTCTTTATTATCATGTGAGACACATATATAATCATCAATCATTTCATAAACAACCCATATATCAAAAAAATGGGTTTCATTTCATAATCATAACATTTTAAAAACTTCTTTAAATACATGATCTTTATGTCATTTTAAACCCACGGAAAAGGAAACTGGGTTTCATGTATGTAAATCCCAGAATTTAAAATTGAACATTTTGATATATATGAGAATACCCCTGTAGAAATAAGAGCTTTGAGTATTCACTTAATAACATAAAATAATTTTGAGATAAAGAGGGATGCATTTTGAGACGAAAACTAAAGGAGGAAAGGGTGGGTATTTATAGGGAAAGTGAGGGGACAAGGCATTAATGACCAAGGGACACCTCACAAGTGCTTTTCTCAAAACCATGTGCTCTCCCATGGCATTTACCATGGAGTTAGGCCACATGGGGCCCCCAATAAAATAATTCATCACCTTTGTCCGGCCAACCCTTAAAATATCTCATGACATCATCATGACACAGTTATGATGTCATTAAACATACTAAAACCCTAAAATTGCATTTTTACTTTTCACTGAAAAATTCATCTTTCTCAGAAAAATCCCAAAATTTTACCTTAACCAAATATCTATTCTCTAATTACATTTATTAATTCCATTTTATAAAAATAATTTTCTAAATATTTTTAATTTAATTTTTAAATAAAAACACTATTCATCGAGAATTCATTTTTTTCAGAAAAATCCCCAAAAATTACCATAACATAATATCGATGCTCTGAGTTCAAAAATAAAGTCCAATTTATAAAAATAATTTTCTAATTATTTTTAATTAAATTTTTTAATTAAAAAACACTATTCACCCGAAAAAACTAATACTTGACTAATAATTTATGAAACCGTTATTTACCCATTTTATTGAATCTCATTACTTAATCAAGGTGTCTAAATTATATTAAAACTTTCTTTAAGTGAGATTACTAATTCATTTGGACACATTACTAATCCTAATCATAAAATCACTATTCATAATTTACTATTCATCAAAAATTAAGTTGATCTTATTAGACTCTAAATTTTGTACTGAACATAATTGTAGAAGACCATTTTTTGAAAATCATTACACATTTTTATTTATTTAAGGTTTACATAAACATTTTTAAAATATCCTCTCTAAAATTCATCAAAAATATGCATACTATATTTATCCGGACATTTGAAAATTCATAAACTTCATCATAAGAAGAAATCAAAAAAAAATATTTAAAACAAAGGGTTACACAAGGTAGTTACGGTCTCCTTACATAGCCCCTTATCACACCAGCATAGGACCTAAGTGTAAGGTGTGCTAAGGTGACAGAATCTGAGGGAGGCTCAGCCAACATCGCACGAGTAGTAATTTCTATCAGTTTGAACTTCTCGCAAAGGTGATTTCGTTCTAGCTTCACATGATGAAGTTTGGCTTGGGTTTGGTCCAGAGCAAAGCCCAATGGTGATACCTCCTTCCCAAGTTCGGTTAGATGGGCTTCGATCGGTCCAAGACTACTGGGTGAGGCCATCAAATCTTCTTTCTATAATAATTAACCAAGATTACTTAGAGACAATAATCAAAACGTTTAGTTCCCAGTGGTCATATTGACCAATGGTCATATAAAAGTCAAAACCCAACGGTCTCATTTTAATTATACTCATGTTATCAAATGAAACAGTTTTGTTGAGTATCAAAAATAAAATAACACACAAAATTAGGAAATAAGATTTATTCAAAATTTCAGGTCGTTACAATCTTCCCCCATTAAGAAATTGCGTCCTCGCAATTTTTTTAAAAAAATTGGGTTTTGAAATTTCATTGAAAGTCCCACATCGGAAAAGGAGTCAGAAAAACTATTTCTTTAAACAAAAGAAATTTAAGTACAAAGGTCACCCGAGTTAACCCATACTAGGATTCCATGGAGGAAAACATGGATATGGAAGAAAAAACAAAGGGTCAAGTTCTGGGGAAGATTGATAGAAAACATGATTAGGAGAAAGTTAACCATAATAAAATCCCAAACTTATGATGTGTGTAAACGGTCTTTGATTACCCAGTAGGAAACTTAAACCAACAACGTTTTTGTTTTACGTTCCTTTTCATAATTTTGAGAAATTCATTTACTACATAGAACAAAAACATAAGAAAATATACCTACCTTCATGTAGAGTTTCATCCTTTAATAAGTTTCTACCAAAACTAATCTTTTCTCCAAATGATGAGCATTCAAAACTACTTGGTCTCATCAAAACACAAGAATCATCTTCTAGAGAATCACATAATCCACAAAAGATTAACTATCTATTTCTTATATCTTTAAACATTATCCCAAAAATAGAAAGGGTAAGGTAAAACAACTCTTCAAAAATAAAGAATCCCATAGGAATGGAAACTACTTTTAAATCTTCAAAGTTCCATGGTACTACCCAAAGTTCATCATAGACCATTCCATAAATAACGGTCCTTAAGATTCCTCAAAATAAACCAAACTAAGATTGAAACCCAAACACAAGAAGGATTTGATAACATAGTCTTCCTAGGTAAACTTTATCATTCATCTCCAAACAACATCAACCACTCCTAACATCTTATAACAAAAGTAACTAACCTAAACATATTTACCCCAAGATAGGTTAATCATTTCCATAAGTAACCTAAATTACTATAAGTCCACCTTAAATTCATCGATTCTTCAAAATATAATTCAACCTTACTCTTCAAAGAAAATACCATAGTAATATATTTACCTTGATCAAATAGGATTCCCAACATAGTTAATGTCTTTCAAAATAATAATCATCTTTTAATCCCCTAATCACCCTTTTTTTAGAAGAACAGCTTTACTACATCAATATATGGTACATAACAATAGATGTTTTCCTTAATGATATAAAATCATCTTAGGTAGTGACTCGATGATCTTAGAAAACATAAAATATGTGCTCATAGAGCACGAACTAAAATACAACATGACATAGTCAATTATTGCGAATAAGTTACATGTACTTCAGTCATCATGATCCATCACAGCATAGGACTTGCATTGTTCCCTTGTCCTCGAAGATTGTTGATGCTCATCATGCTTCTCACCCATTCCAAGAGAGCATTGCCTTGGATAATGTCTAACTTCTCCACATTTACGACATCGAAAAGTATAAGGCACATTAGATCGAACCTTATCTCCATTCATCACATTATCCATTTTTTTAAAGCAATTGGATACTTTATGCCCTATCTTCCCACACTTAAAACATCTCCCGGTTCCTTTGTGACATTATCCTTGGTGCCCATTTCCACAGTTTTTGCACAAAGGAAATCGGGTCTTCTTTCCCTTATCAACTTTATCATATGAACATCCTTGAGAATTTGTCTTCTTCTTCCTTGATTAATTTGGGCATTCAACTAGGTACCAATTATTAATTGTGATTTTTGATAGCTGGTTTGGCATAATCACAATATGTTCAACTTGATCTTTCGTCATCTCTGTCACATCAATAGGGCAATCATCACATTTCCTATCACATTGGTTGTTGGGACATGTTCCTCCATTTCCCACCATTAACTAAGAAAAGAAAGTATAATTAGGGGCTTGAATACTTAGCTAACAATCACTAAAAGGAAACTTTAAGCATAGGAGGATAAACTTGTAGAAGGAAAGTATACCCTAACTTGTGATCCCCTAGGTTCCAATCTAGGTTATCCATGATCATATCTTCTTATGTGAATCTTTATTTTATTTTATCTTTGTTCCTTTAATAATGGTTCATACTAAGCTTATGAATTTACCAAAGCATATCCCCCGGGAGTATCGCAACCAAGAGTGCAGCAAGGCCCATTGTCGTGTACCAGTTCCCGTTCAAGTATAGCTCAAAGCGGTGTTTTCGGGTTTTACCCCTATGTACATCTGTGCCAGAGCCACCTATACCTGCTCGTATCCAGACAGGGATGTATTTTCTTGGCAACCCATTACTCAATACTCACCAAAATACCAGGAAGATTCCCTATATATAAACTTTTCTATAGGCTTCTTCCTAAAGTTTTCATATCCTAATTTCCACAAATAACTAAACCATCCTTTGATACCAACTATAGCATCCCGCCTTTTTATCACATAAACTTTCATTACATTTTACAAAACCAAGGATATTTAAGTTTTAGTGTCTTGGAAACCAGGAACTTAAAACATGAAAACATAAAACATTCTTCTTAAACACTTGAAAGGCTTCTCCTCGTGTTCATCCTAGGTTCATTACTGCATCTCATAACCTGGGGACATACATCAAAAGAAAGGGTGAGCAGAAGGCCCAGTAAGGGAAACAAGAGAAACATTTTACATGTAAACTTGAGATACTTCAATAAGGTCATGAAAAGAACTTTAAGGCATGAGAAAGAAATCATGAGGCATATCATAATAAAAATAACATTTTTCATAACTTTAAGATGTGGCTGCAACATTTAATATTGACAATCATTTCATTTCACCAAGGTCCATCCCCAAGGTGTCATTAAAAATTACCAAGGTTATTCACCAAGGTATCAGTCTAAAAAGTCATCTCTAGAGATTAAGTCTTTACCCAATACATTGGAGCGCTATCTGGGCGCACCCTTGACATGTCTTTATTATCATGTGAGCCACATATATCATCATCAATCATTTCATAAACAACCCATATATCATAAAAAAAAATGGGTTTCATTTCATAATCATAACATTTTAAAAACTGTTTTAAAGACATGATCTTTATGTCACTTTAAACCCACGGAAAAGGAAAGCGGGTTTCATGTATGTAAATCCCAGAATTTAAAATAGAACATTTTGATATATATGAGAATACCCCTGTAGAAATAAGAGCTTTGAGTATTCACTTAATAATATAAAATAATTTTGAGATAAAGAGGGAGGCATTTTGAGACGAAAACTAAAGGAGGAAAGGGTGGGTATTTATAGGGAAAGTGAGGGGACAAGGCATTAATGGCCAAGGGACACCTCACAAGTGCTTTTCTCAAAACCATGTGCTCTCCCATGGCATTTACCATGGAGTTAGGCCACATGGGGCCCCCAATACAATAATTCATCACCTTTGGCCGGCCAACCCTTAAAATATCTCATGACATCATCATGACACAGTTATGATGTCATTAAATATACTGAAACCCTAAAACTGCATTTTTACTTTTCACTGAAAAATTCATCTTTCTCAGAAAAATCCCAAAATTTCACCTTAACCAAATATCTATGCTCTAATTACATTTATGAATTCCATTTTATAAAAATAATTTTCTAAATATTTTTAATTTAATTTTTAAATAAAAACACTATTCATCGAGAATTCATTTTTTTCAGAAAAATCCCCAAAAATTACCATAACATAATATCGATGCTCTGAGTTCAAAAATAAAGTCCAATTTATAAAAATAATTTTCTAATTATTTTTAATTAAATTTTTTAATTAAAAAACACTATTCACCCGAAAAAACTAATACTTGACTAATAATTTATGAAACCGTTATTTACCCATTTTATTGAATCTCATTACTTAATCAAGGTGTCTAAATTATATTAAAACTTTCTTTAAGTGAGATTACTAATTCATTTGGACACATTACTAATCCTAATCATAAAATCACTATTCATAATTTAGTATTCATCAAAAATTAAGTTGATCTTATTAGACTCTAAATTTTGTACTGAACATAATTGTAGAAGACCATTTTTTTAAAATCATTACACATTTTTATTTATTTAAGGTTTACATAAACATTTTTAAAATATCCTCTCTAAAATTCATCAAAAATATGCATACTATATTTATCCGGACATTTGAAAATTCATAAACTTCATCATAAGAAGAAATCAAAAAAAATTATTTAAAACAAAGGGTTACACAAGGCAGTTATGGTCTCCTTACATAGCCCCTTATCACACCAGCATAGGACCTAAGTGTAAGGTGTGCTAAGGTGACAGAATCTGAGGGAGGCTCGGCCAACATCGCACGAGTAGTAATTTCTATCAGTTTGAACTTCTCACAAAGGCGATTCCGTTCTAGCTTCACACGATGAAGTTCGGCTTGGGTTTGGTCCAGAGCAAAGCCCAATGGTGCTACCTCCTTCCCAGGTTCTGTTAGATGGGCTTCGATTGGTCCAAGACTACTGGGTGAGGCCATCAAATCTTCTTTCTATAATAATTAACCAAGATTACTTGTATTTAGAGACAATAATCAAAACATTTAGTTCCCAGTGGTCATATTGACCAATGGTCATATAACAGTCAAAAACCAACGGTCTCATTTTAATTATACTCATGTTATCAAATGAAACAGTTTTGTTGAGTATCAAAAATAAAATAACACACAAAATTAGGAAACAAGATTTATTCAAAATTTCGGGTCGTTACAGAGATTTTGGTGGAACCCTTAGAAAAACCCTTAACAACTAGAATGTTTCCACTAATGGTGACCAAATTTCACCCCCACCACTATAGTAGATTGAATTTATCCTTGGTGGAGAAATATGACTTTTAAGATATTTTCATGGTCGAGAAGAGATACGGTGGTACCTACCTTGGTATGGATTGGTCACCAATGATGGTATTATGCAGTGAAGTCCACTCCCAGTAGTGAGTGGGATCCCCTTAGGTGTGGAAAGCGGATCCCACCCTCAAGAAGTTATAGTCAACCACCCGTAAGATGGTAAGGATTAATTTATGTGTTATGTGCATGGATGAGAAATTCAATTCCAAGTGAATGTGGAGGAACACATGGATGCTTCAATATGGTGACCCATGGTTGTCCCTCGATAGGGGATGAGCATATACATCATCTTTCATTCTGGAGACAATATTCAATTGTTTCTAAGTGGGATGATGAGCAGCCTTGTGGAATTTATGGGGCTTATGGGTTGAATCCTTTCTTATTTTTGATCGAGAAGGAACAAGATGGGAATTTGGGAATTGCCTCAATCTTACCCCGAGAGTATCAGTTGTGCGGTCAATTCTCATAGTGTGAGTTCCAGTATCATGGGTTATTGATTTCCCTTCATGAATTTTAAACCATAATAGTTGATGATATCAGTGTGGGTAGAAGTGGAGAAGTGGTTAACACTCTAATAGAGGACTATGTGTCTAGATTATGGAGGTGATGTGCAAGCAAAGTGCATTGAAGCAGTTGATTCTTGCATAGAGAGAGAGATATTGTTCGCCTTTGATTGATGGCGGTGGTTCATGAACTTCCCTTGTGTGAGATAGTCCCATGATGGTGATGGTGATTCAGTATAACCTAATCTTCTCAATAAATATACTCGGAGGGTTATCCTAAAGGTAGGGAGTACATCACCCATTTCTCTAGGAAGAGATTGTTTTTCTATTGATACTCATACTAAATATTGTGATGGGAATCCTGAGTGAAGATTTCCCTAATGGAGCACGTCCCTCAATGTGGTATGTTAGGTGGATCTTTGTGGATGTACTCATCACATGGAAACCCTTTCTATGTGATAGAGGAAGAGGTTTTCTTGTGAGTTTTTTGTTTTAGATCACTCTATTTTCAACAAGTGTTATCCTAGGGTCTGAATCTGACAAATTAGGGCCATCTAAATGTCTAGGACTATCCTCTTCAGATTATGGTGGATTAAGACACTCGATGAGTAGTGGAATAATTTTGGGTAGTTTGATGAGGTTAAATTTATTCTTTAGGTTCTCTTTGGTAACTTTCATGAAAGAGTAACGACGATACAACTAGGCTATCTTAGATAGTGGTTATGGGCCTATTAGAGATCAGAATACATATGGAGGGTTCCCAAAGATGTTGATATTATTAAAGGATGTCATGTTGTTCTTGTGATTTAAGCTGGTGACTTTGGGGAATGTTCCCTTGTTTGCAGGTGATAGTAGAGTAACTGATGTGGATTCTATAGATCATGTGGCCTTACAGCATTTCCAATGTCAGTGAATAATCGAGTAAGGCACTCGGTGTAGGGGTGTGGTGTGGATGGGTTTCCCTCATACAAAAATTGTCTAAAGCTCTCTTTAAAGGAGGGGAGTAGAGCACACCCACCAGAAAAAATATTGTTGATGAACCGATTTTATTTGGATGTCGGTGGTTGGTAGATTTGTTTCATTCCGTGTGACAGGATGACCTTTCATATGGGAAAAGGTTTTGGGTGTAGAGGATTGGTAAGACTCATCTAGAGTAGAGGCATGTTTTTGCTTAGCTATTACCTTGAGATGGGTTGGATCTTGTATCTCTATAGATGAAAGAGGATGTTTCACTCCTAAATAATTTTTTGTTGAGTTCACTTAGAGATCATACCTCTAAAGAAGAAGGAAATACGTGAGAAGTTTGGTCGTTTATTCATTGGGTTGTTTTGTGAGCTTCCTTATTATGAAGCCCTAGTTGTTTCCTTTTTAGGGATGGAAAGAGTTAAAGGTGGGGAGGATGTAGTGACCTAGGTTTTTTCTTGGTTAAGACTTAGCCTAATTTTGAGTTTAAGAGTCTCAGGACCTCCCCCAGGGTAAAAATGTAAATTCACCCTAGTAAACAACCTCAACAAAATTTTATGATGGTTTCTTTGATCTTGAAATGTGGTGTTTACCCTCAGGATGAGCCAACGCTGAGTTGCGGTCATTACAGAGTCTCAAGAATAATATATTAAGTATAATATATTATTTTTAACCTATGCACGTGCATTTGAGGGGATAATTCTTTTCATCCCTGAATGAGGCTTTGGATGAAGAAATTGATGTTGTGGTTGTGCCCAGAATTGGGGATTTACCCAAGTAATGGTCTTAGTTTAGTTTGCATCTAGGTCCTTCAATTTGGTTCATCATAGGTGGAACGGATTAATTAATTTTATGGATGGAGAAACCCTAGAAATTCCTCTATTTAATCCCTACAATAGAACCACTCTAGGGTTATCTTTTCTTTTCATTGTTAAACCCTGGAATGAGGGAGAGGGACCAGATCATGGTGGAAACGACAGTGGATTGATGATGTGAGAATGGATCCTTGACAATATCAACAATCGGATTATGCTATGATGATGAACGAACCCATGGCACCAATAACGAATTGAAACGATGATTGTTGTGTCATGTGGTAGGGATTCTTTCTTGAACGCGTGTCTTGTTATTTGTGATTGATTTATGGAATCGTTATGGATTTATGATTTATCATCGTAATTCGTGACAATCATTGCTCAAAAATCTTCCCCATAATCATGGAAATTCTTCAGCACGACAATCACATGCAATGTTATTCTTTGATATTCATTGCATTCTTCTCATGGAGCATCTTTTTGCCTTGTGTTCTTTGTTATTCACATTGTGGATGGATATTCGGGTGGTCGGTATTGGTATAAGCCATGATTTTTCCCTAATTTCCCTGGTCATTTTGTTTCCACATGATGATGGATATTGTTGGCCTTCATCATAACCAACGAATCAAAGTGTTGATGTGGATCTCGGTCAAAGAACAACAAGTTGGTGGTGACTTAAGAAGAAGGGGGTGGTCATCGTGCATGAAGAGAGCACTAAATGGTTGTTCGGCATGGGTTCGACCAAGAATGATGAAATGACATCGCAAGGAGCGACGGGGATGAGCAGTTCATCAGGGAAGACCCCCAATGGTCCTAGATGGCAATGGACAGCACGTCACGTGTGATTGGGGCCGAAAATTGCGGTGATGTCATATAAATAAAGGATACATGTATTCTAAACAAAGAGCTCAACTACATGATGTGTGGTTCGTAAGAACACACACCGTGTACACCCTGGCTGCGACACTAGGGTTTTTGGTGATTATAAATATCACACAGTGTGTTGTAAGGACACACACGTTGTGTAGAGCGACCGAGTGCACGCCCAACCACATGGAGTGTAGTTGGGATACACGTCATGCATGGCTTACATGACACGGTCTGGGTGGCAGTACAGGCCTAGGGTCACATCATGGACAACACACTGTGTAAAGGACTACACGACTCAGGCAACGAGCGAAACACACCAAGTGAGTCGGCTGATTCCACATGTCATGTACCCCATTGTACACTTCATGTAGGTTGAATTCACACGCCATGTGGGCAGATGTACATGGCCAGGTAAACATTGAGGGGTTACACATTGTTTACCCTTATAAAAACATACAGTGTATTTTTTTCAACCTTAGTGGTTTTCCATACCTCATTGCTTGGGACTCGGATTTGGGTGTGCGGGTTGTAACAATTAGGTCCCACTGACAGCACAGACACCTCGCCTTAACATGGTCGTAGGGTCCTGGCCCGCCAGGTACCACCAATTGGCCCGCAGACACGTGGTCCTCTCCCTGGGGCCCACCCATGGGCCAACACATGTTCTTTCCAGTGTGTTTTGTCCTCACTCACACGCATCCTAGAAAACTTCTTAAAAGGTCATCCATCATGATCACTACTCCAGACCAAGCACGCTTTACTGTGGAGTTCTAATCAGGTAGGAACCCGAAAAGAAAGGTACACCTTGTTGACATGAGTCATATCATTTAGTCATTTAACCCTTTATCATTCTAGGGTGTTACATGGGTAGCATGTCCTAAGTGTTTATCCATATAGATTGGAATGGTGTTGCATGTTTTTTCATCCAAGACTGTTTCCAAGGCAAGATGGGTAGTTCTGAGATTTAGCTTCGTAAGGCTGACGATGGGGATTTGGGCATGGCGACCAGAGGGTTCTTGGGATTAACAACCCTCTTCAATGTGGTGTCAGGGTGTGGGCCTCCCGCCATCCTCAGATAGGGTCGGTATCCCCCTCCCCACACACACACACACTTATTCGGGGCACAAGATTGTCTATTTACAAATTAGATAGTGTTGGTATTCTCCCCACATACATAGGGCGTGGGATCCTCTATCTGCGGAGTTAGGGTATTCCCCCAGTCTAAGAGCTCAGTCGGGGTGCGGGATCCTCCACCTATGGATCAGATAGGGTCGGAATTTCCCTCACTTATATGAGATGTGGGGTCATCTATCTGCGAAGATGGTATCCCCCCCCCCCACTTACTCGGAGCACTGGATCCTCCACTAGGGTTGGTACTCCCTTGGTCGATGTTTATCCTTTTGCGAGGCACGGGTCCCCAACTACAGTTCTCGTGAGGTTACATGGGTTGTTTGGCATTGGTAGTTCAGATGCGTGATCGGTGGTTAGGCATTAATGGATCAGAGGGTGCAATACCCCCTACGACTGATGAGCATGATTCAGCGATGAGCAGGCTCCCCTTCATGGGTTATAGTGGCAGTGTAGTAGTTGGAAGGGCTTAGCAGTACGGTTTCCTTTGAGACTTGTGATTCATCGGGCACCCCCCGAGTTGCCCTTGAGATGCGGTATATAGTTAGCTATTGACTTTAGGCTTTGTGGACTATTCGGTATTTCGAGCACCCCTAGTTGCTCGTAGGATATGACTTTCACGAATTAAAACTGATATGATTGGGACCTTCCTTGCACCCTTGAGACTTATAGTCATAGAGCATATTTTGATCTTTGCTTGCCTTCCCTCCAGTTACTCTCACACATCTTGGGAGCTTTGAGCTAACTTGTTGGGTTGTTTTTCCTTTGTGGTTTCGAGGTGTTCTAGTGAGTATGTTTTTACTCACTCGTGCACATGCATTGTACCCACGTGTGTTGTGTCGGTGCAGATAACGCAAGATTCGGATGTGGTATTGGTGGACATAGAGCTAGTGTTGCTTATTCGAAGTTAATGTCAGGTGATACTTGGCGATGCATAGTGGGATCATGGTTGACCATGATGGTGGCAGTGACTGTTACAGCTAAAGATCAGTCCAGGAGTATGTACACCACGGGGGAGCTTTCTGGTGTCTTGTATCTATCGGATTTGAAGGTTTGTTGAATGTGCAGTTCCTTGGAAATCTGTCTTTGTGGCGTTGTGCTTATATTTGATTCCTCATGCATGTGTTGAATAGAGTTCAGTTGTTTTTATATATACATTCTTTTGTTGTTTTGGGATATATGGTGTATTGGAAATGTGTTTGTTGTAGGTTAAAATAGGCCAAGTCCTCACATATGTCTATGACCTATTGGAGACGGGTTTAGAGTGGCATGCCTAGCTAACTACAGACCCAAGCGGGGCCTCAGTGGGTCAGGTCGTGTCAAATGTGCCTTACAAATAATACAATGTCATATTTATATCATTTTATTTGAATTTATTGTTTAAGTACAACTCTTCTTCCACTCGTCAACATTGGAATGGTATCAAACATATATTAAAATACACATAAAGCTAGATACTGGATAACCAAAGTGCATAACCAAAGTTGGTTGTATATATCGATACTGGATATTTTCCCAATCCACATAAAGCTA
This sequence comes from Viscum album, assembly GCA_963277665.1. Taxonomy (NCBI): domain Eukaryota; kingdom Viridiplantae; phylum Streptophyta; class Magnoliopsida; order Santalales; family Viscaceae; genus Viscum; species Viscum album. Next base: position 176,942,448 of record OY728137.1, read on the forward strand.
GATCGCAAACTGGATATTTGTTCACATAAGATGGAACTATCATTTCATAGCATTATACAAAATAAACCACTTATGTGGCTTCCTTCAATCATGCTGAGTTGATTGTGATTTATGAGATCAGTTACTCCTCATATTAGAAATAATTATGGATTGGATATGAATGATAATATTTCCACCATATAATGAGGATAATGATGATTGACCTAGTATATCAAAGGTGAAAGAACAAAACATCTCATCAAAATTCTTTATCATTCTTCAACTTTAAAAGAATGGTGAGATTGATATCCAACAAAAAAGATCTTGTGATAATCTTACATATTTATTCACAACGATGTCACCAACTGCAACTTTTGATAAATTGATTTATAAAATTAGGATGTGACTGAAAAGGATATAATGATTTTATGAGTGAGAATTGAGAACGATGACATGGAATTCGATTAATTCCGTTTCACATGTTTTTCCAACACAGTCTTTTTAAGTGAGGCTTATATGAGATTCCATGAAATTGTAGTTTTTTTTTTTCAAGACTTATGAAATATTTATTATATGAATGTCGTAATCCCCAAATCATTTGCTCACTGTTCCAAACCTTCACATAATCACCCATTCATTGTCTCTTAACCCATTATTGCTCTCTATTCCTAACTCCAAACCTTCACATAATCACCCCTTCATTTTCTCTTAACCCTTTCCAACCGTTGGAATTGATATATAGGGATTGATACAACCTCATGTATCCAATATAAAGGACAATATGTCAATAGAAATTAGAACTTTTGACCCTCTATATTTCTTATTTCTACTTGTCTAGCATTTTTAAATTAACATTTTCAATTGTCAATCATCCCAAATATTCAACACAACGTTTCATCAATGCTTTATTTCACCTACAAACAATTACGCGTTTCCAGTTTTAAAATTCCTGACGGTTTTAATCATTTTCTCAACATTAATACATATAAATGATAATACAACGAACTATTTGATTTTTATCATTCAGATTAAGGATTTGTTAAATATGGATTTGTTAACAAAAGTAAATTTCAACTTAAAGATACATTTTCTAAAAAATCAAATAAGGAAGATTAACATATTTTCACTAAATTTCATTTCATGATACAGCATAGAATTCTACATTTGACTATTTAAAAATATTTTAAAATAAATAAAAACAATTGATTTATCTTCCCACAAGTCCAATACAAACAAAATAATAATTGTTTTCAAAAAAATACCATTGGATTGAAAATAAATTATAAACTACTATCTCTGAATGATCAACACAAATATCTTGACAAATACATGAGTGAAATTAATTATAATCTGATCAATACAACAACAAATAATGAAAATTAAGCCAAACCCACAAACACTACAGAAACACCAAACACTGAAGCATGCGTTTTTTACAGTTGAAAAGTGCAGAAAGAACCGCAATGAATGTCAGAGGATGGTGTTTGAGCAAATCAAGCGAAACCCAGAAACAAACAAAAGTGGTTCATAGTAATCTTTGCATGATGGACGTCTAAACACCACTTGTCAGATGATGGAAGGATATTGCCTGGCCTGCAGCCGCACCCTCCTCTTATACTCCGTTGCATCCTTCGGGAGACAAAACAAAAAGCTGTTTGTAAAACTAACTTCCAAATAGGCCTAAAATCTTACGAGGGAATGGAATGCAATGGACAATATTACAAAAATCAAAATTAGTGATTTTTATTTGGGTTTATCAAATAATTGTAGGGGGGAGTCAAAACTCTAAAGGTGTCAATTCATGTCATGTATGTTGAGATTCTAAAACTCAAATCCGAGCCGTTTATTAAACAGGTTATCGTATGTGTTTAATTATTTAATATATTTATACATATTTATTAGGGATGGCAATGGATACCCCATTAACCAAATATCCGACACTACTTGACCAATTTAAATAAGGTTAGAGTAGCGGTGGGTGTTTATAAGGTCGTTGATAGCAAATTGAAAACCCAATTAATAAATGGTAGGGTCAAGGTTAAATGGACATTTATAGGGTCATCGTATAAATTGAAAACCCGATTAATAAACGGTGGGATCAAGGTAATACTCTTAGGGTACTATAAACCTGAATCCAATTGTCAAAAATATTAATAATTAATCAATAATAAATTTTTGAATGGCATTACAATTATAAAAAATCTTTGTTTGTTTTGATTAAGGTTCATATTATATTTATAATTAAATTTTAAATTTAAATTTGTTGAATATATGTTATTAAATAAAGTACAATTATAAAATATATTTACTCAATTTTTTTATATGTTTATTCTAAATTTCACAGGTACCCGACCCGTTGTCATCCCTAATATTTATTATATTTTATAGATTTACATCAAGTAAAATTATTCTTAAAATACAAATAATTACTAATCAAATAAAATATTCATATATAGACATACACACTAATTTACTTAAAAATAAAATATGTATAAATTTTTTAAAAAAATAAATAATCGAGTCATTTATCGTGTGGCCGTGCTATGTACTCTCAACCCCAACCCGACACATTTATTTAATCTTGTATCCGGTTCGTGTTGTCTGTTTACATGTCCTGTCACAAATTCTCACCCCTATCAAACTCTGATTAATTGGTGATGACATCTTGTCATACAAAATTTTCAAATCCTTGGGCCTAGTTTGGTTTCACTTCATTAATGAAATGGAATGAAATATGATGAACTGAGGAGTGAAGGAATGAAACCGTGGTTAATTTTGGGTAGTGTGGTACAACAATAAACAGTGGAATGAAATGAAACTGTTAAACAAAAGGACAGATTTGCCCATATTAAAAAGGGTTGATGTTTTCTTTTGTTACATTGGGCAATTTAGTCCTCCAAAGCTATCCGCACTTCAAGAGCCCTCATTGCCTAGCTACTCTAAACAAATCGGGATGTCCTCAAATCTGGTCATCAAGTCTCCTAAAGCATCCACAATCCAGGAATTTAATGCACCAAAATATTATCAGAATTAGCATTAACATCATACCGGACTCCTTGCATCAAAGTAGAGGCGGCAATTTTGAACTCAACACAATAATCCAACACAAGACGAGTTAAACAGATTTGGATCGGACATAAATAGGTTGGGGTTGTAAATAGGCCGAGTAATACACAAATAATATTCGGATCAAGTTCAGGTTGACCATTCCCACCCATCCAACGGCTGTAGCCTATTAAAAAATATAATAATAATTAATTTTATAATGTCTTATTCTTGTAATCAAAACAAATTGAAATAATTCAACATGTTAACGCATTATTTATTTTAAAAGATTTAAGAGGATTGAGTTGCAACATTGATAACATGCCATTCATATTAATTAGGCTTTTTTCATCTAAACTGGATAATTCAACTTGATTAGGTAATTGAGTTCATGTGATATGAACCAGTTGTCCATGTCATGATGCAGCCTATGTTATATATTTAAAGTTAACATGGTTGGGGGTCAAATTAGAGTTGAACCCTTCATAAATGAATTGGGTCGGGTCCACCAGCTTACTTAAATGGGTTAGGTCCACCAGCTTAAATGGGTTGGGTTAGAGCTGAACTTAAATGGGTTCACTGAATGACCAATCCGACAAGAACCCAACCACCGAACTGGAATTGCCACCTCTACTCATTACCTAGCTTCTTTAAAGGAATCAGGATTTCTTCAAATGTGAGCATCGAGTCTCTAGAACATCCACGGTCTGGGAATTTGATGCACCAACATATTATCAGAATCACCAAAATTCCTCTAACACATCCTAAGATGCTCATTTTTATCAACACCAAACAATCAAAATGACATGTCATTACAAAGTGTTACAGTATATTTGGTATTTAAGATATGGGTATGGGCTCGTTTGAATTTGATATTTAGTATCTATACCGAGTTGTATCTCCTGTCTGTCTATAAACAAAGTGTTTCATCCTAATTCAAGTGGGATGATTTCTGGGCCTACTCTTTCTACACAAAACAATATCTCGAAAACCATCGTGCCAAATGGGATGATAGAATAGAGTACCTGAATGAAGAGATGATAGCCATCAGTTTGGGCTGGATCAGCAGGATTCGGCTGGTCCAGCAAATCTTGAATACCCACCAGAATTTGCTTCACCGTAATAGCGGGCCTCCATCCCTAAACAAAACAATAAAATCAATGAAAACCGAAAATTAGATCAATTCAAAGGGTGCTTGAGTAAGGTGTCAATACTCACGCTATCCTCATTTAGAATAGACAAACACACGGTTCCAGAAGGATAGACATTAGGGTGAAAGAAACCCTGGGGGAACTTGCACTTCGGGGGTTTGCTGGGGTAGTCTTCAGTGAAGTGCAGGGTAAGTGGGTAATGGCCATGCTCCCAGTCAGTCTGAAACCATTAAAATGGACATGGAAGATTTTAATTCAGAAAAACAGCAAAAGGGATTTTCCAGATTGCTTATTGAAAAAGCTCTTTTCTGTCACTTATCTAAGTGATTTTCTTCTGGAATTTAAGCATAACTGTTTTTTAAGAAACATAGCATGCACCAGTTATTTTTTTGAACTGTTTTCCATCAGTGATAAGTGCTACAAACAGTTTTCAATAAGTGTTGTCAAACAGACTACTGCTCTGTGTGACAGCACTTATCGCTTATGATAAGCAGTTGAAAAAAATAAGTGCTGATTGTTATGTTTCTGAAAAAGTTCTTACACTTAAATTCCTGAAGAAAACCACTTAAATTGAATCACGTATCAAAATTGATGAGTGCTATAAGCAGTTTTTAAGAAGTGTTGTCAAACAGAGCCGAAGTGCTCCTCTGCAAGTGCTTTGATAATGCTTATTAAAAAAGTTTTTTTCTGGCACTCATTTAAGTAGTTTACTCCTAAAGTTTAAGTGTAAGTGATTTTTTAGAAACTGAACAGACACCGCCTATACTGGCTTATCATGATGAACGCCATAAGCAGTTCTCAATAAGGGCGCTATCAAACGGAGACTTAGGGAGGGTGCAGTTTTTTTTTTAAAGCTTAAAGTTCATAACATCCTGCTCATGATTTCATAAATGAAGTTGAACTTCGGGTGAAATTAGTTATTTCACCCAATGAAGCCAGTGATATAAGTAAGCCATTTGAACATATAAAACTGATGATCGACACATTTCTCATATGTTTAATCTGAAAATTTGTTCATCATGTAAACTACTTTCAGAAGAATCATCACAGATCACATTTTGCTAGTGAGAAAGCAAGCTTTGGGGTCATAACTTAATAATGACCTTGCTTAAAAAAGAAAATCTTCAAACTTGCACAAAACAAAAAGGCAAATGTGTAACAGAAGATTTTGTTCAACAATAAAACATTCAAAAAGAAATCAAACTTTAGTATAAGTGCTGTTGAAATAACAATTGTCCTGAAAAAAAGAATTCTGATCTGTAAATAAATAAAGAGATGAAATTAAGTCCAAAAACAAGAATAAAATGGTTACAGGTGAAGATAAAAACAGAGAAACATCTGCAAAATCAAACAGAACACACAACAGGTCCTGAAGCAAAGTAAGATACAAACAAAACAGGTCTTGATAGAATGGCTGGGGCTGAGACCCAGAAACGTAGACTTATTTTAGGAGGAAATGGCTAGGCTAGGATGGGCAGGGGTAATCTGGTAATTGCCACAGCATGGGTTGTTAAAAGGGGAGTTCTATTTGAGGTTCGGGTACACGGAGCAATATTCGGGGACAGCTCTGCACGGCTGTTGAAGGTTTTGGCCTTGGCACCTGGAGGTTCTGCTAGGAGAGTTCTCTGGTTCTTTCTTTCCAGTTTACTTCTATAGCTTTCTATTTCTTTTCCTGAGCTAGCCTACTAGTACAATCTGTTTGATTCGTTAATAGAAGAAGAATTCGGTTTTTCCTCTTAAGCCTCTATCACTTCGGTGCTTTCATTGAGTGACCTTCCTTCGATGAGGAGTAGAGTTGGTTCGGCTGGTGAATGCCGACCAGGATGGAGGCGAGAGTGACTACAGTTGAAACTTCAATAGACCGACTGATGCAAGTACAGGCCACCGAAGCAGTACGACAGGCGGAGCTGCAGAGAAACCAGAACACATGCGGGAGTTGCAAACGACAATGGAGTCCCTCTCGCAGCAGATTGTCAAGTTCTCGACGAGGCAGGTTGAATCAGGGCGGAAGCAGCCGGTCAAAGTTGAACCAGAGGCATCATGAGAACTTCAGGCTGAACAAAAGAAGCCCGGCGCAGAGCGGGTTGAATCAAATCCAGTTCGACTCAAGAAAGAGAGTTTTGAACCTAGTACCAGTAAGGTCAGGCGAAGTATGGGAAGCGACGATCTAGGAACAAGGTTCCATTCAGGCTGCGAGACGATTTCCAAGGAAGATGAGTTCATGTCGGAGATGAGTGCCTTGGCCAGGCGTGTGGAACTGCCTACTTTTTCTGGAGACAATCCAATAGTGTGGATAGTTCGAGGTGAGACGTACTTCATGATTCACAAAACACATGAACATTTGCGTGTACCAATAGCACAGTTGTACATGGAAGGAATTGTTCAGCACTGGATGTTGTCACTATTGTCGCGGCAACCGAACTTGTTATGGGACGAGTTTAGGGCTGAACCCCTTAGTCGGTTTGGTACCGCTTTGGACAGTGATGCACTGAAACAGCTGAAGAGTATCAAGCAGACCAGTTCGGTGAAAGATTATATCAATGAATTTGAGAGAATTGCACTCCGAATTCCAAGACTCCAAGAACAGTGGTACATAAGTTTTTTCTTGGAGGGACTACGTCCAGAAATTGAAAGTACGGTGGCAACGCATGAGCCCAGCAATAAAACCAGGCTTATTACATTAACTAGGAAGGTTGAGTGGGAGTTGACAGTAAAGGGAATGATCTGAGAACAGGACCTGCGGAGGACTGGACAAATTTTTTGGATTCGTCCAGGAAGTGGGAATGTAAGAATGAGCCCTGCTCCAGCTGTTCCAGAAAGGAGTAGATTGGAGGGGAGTTCGGAATCTTTCCAGATATGAGTATGAGGAACGGCGAGCAAAGGACTCTGTTATTCTTGCGGATCAAAGTATGGTCCATAATGGTTTGGGAATGCGAGGAGCCCCAAGAAGAAGAAGAAATGACAGAAACTGAAGAGGAAGCGGATGTGATGGGGAAAAAGGGATGATGGAAATGGCTTGTCAGACATTGTTTCTCAGCACTTTGGAGGGTCAGGGCACTCAAGGAGTCAAGGCCATCATGCTGGAGGGAATCGCAGCAGGAGTACCAATTCTGGTGATTATAGACAGTGGGGCCAGCCACAATTTCATGTCGGGAGCCCTTTTAAAGTTCCTTGAGTTGCCTATTTCTCAGACTAAGACTTTTGGGGTTCATTTGGGAGATGAACATCGAGTTTTGTCCAATGGGTTGTCTAAGGCACTCTCGATGCAGTTGGGAGACTTAAAAGTTTAACGTGGATGCATATCTGTTTGACACGTCAGGGCCAAACCTTATTCTGGCGATGGAGTGGCTGGAAACGCCTGGTTAGGTTACTTCTCACTGGAAGAAATTAACAATGGGTTTTGATTATCAGGGGCGGCAAGTAACTTTGCAGGGTATGCAGTCACAGCAGGAGGTGCCCTCAGCTTTGCAGACCTTTTCAGACGGCAAGAAACTGTTGACACAAGGCCTTTTGTGGGAGACCGGTATGGCAGACGTGGTTACAGAGACAGATTCGGATCGGTAGTCGGGCAAAGATATACAGAGGCTGCTAAAGAAATTCCGCCAAATTTTGGAAGAGCCGGAGGGATTGCCCCCATGCTGAGCTACGGATCATGCAATTCAAATGAAGCTGCAAGTCCAATGAATGTGATGCCATATAGAGTGGCTCACGGATTGAAAGATGAAGCGGAACACCAAATAGAGGACTTATTAAAACAGGGAGTGATCCGAAATAGCACTAGTCCCTACTCAAGTCCGATAATTCTAGTGAAAAAAAAAAGATGGAGGGTGGAAGATGTACATAGATTATCGTGCTTTAAATAAGTCGACCATTCCGGATCTTTATCCAACCCCTGTAAAAGAATAATTGCTAGATGAGCTACATGGGGTTTGATTCTTCACAAAGTTGGATCTCAAGTCTGGATTCCACCAGGTTCCAGAGGGAGGAAGGCATAGAAAAGATGGCATTTCGTACACACCAATGGCATTATGAATACTTCGTAATGTCGTTTGGGTTGATGAATGCTCCAGCCAACCTTCCAAGCGACCATGAATATCATTTTCAAGCCCTTGCTTAGGTAGAGTGTTCTGGTGTTCTTTGACAACATTTTGGTCTATAGCAGCAGTGGGAAAGACCATTTGGAACACTTAAATCTAGTATTCACTGCTTTGCAGAAAAATTGTTTGCATGCGAACAAGAAGAAATGCTTCTTTGGCCAGACAGTTATTGAATATTTGGGCCATAGAATTTCCTTCAAAGGGGTCTCAATGGACCCATGTAAGATTTCGAGTGTGCAGGGCTGGCCAGTTCCCAAGAATGTCAAGGAGATGCGAGGATTTTTTGGGATGTACAGAGTATTACCGCAAATTCATAGACTGTGGCAAGTTGGCGAAACCACTTACTAACCTCGCCAAAAAAAATAATTTCCAATGGGGACCTGATGCCCAGCAAGCCTTTGAGATTTTGAAGCAGTGCATGACCACAACCCCAGATTTAGGCCTTCCAGATTTTTCTAAACCATTTCTGGTGGAGTGCGGCACCCCGGGAGGAGGATTAGGGGCGGCACTCATATAGAATGGACGGCCAATCACCTTCTATAGCAAAGCCTTGTCTGAAACCATTCTGGTAAAATCGGTCTATGATGCAGTCCATCATTGGAGACAATATTTGTTGGGAAGACATTTTATTATTCATACTGATCATAAGAGCCTTAAATATTTGTTTGTCAAGTCAACAGATTACTTCCATGGACCAACAGTGCTGGCAGACGAAACTTTTAGGATATGACTTTGAGGTGGTGTGCAAACAAGGTATAACTAACGGGGCAGCAGATGCTCTTTCTAGAATGGTGGATAACAAAGTGCTAGGCTTAGCACTTTTAGAGCCTTATTGGGTTGAAATGCCATTGGTGCAACAAAAAGTTCTTGGGAATAAATACTTGCAGCCTGATGTGATGGCTCTGGAGAACCATTCTGACGAAAAGAATGGCACCATGGGATGCTTTGCTCTATGGAGCGGCTAGTTCTATCCAAGGACTCCCAGTTGATTCCAAACCTGCTCCATTATTATCATGCTACACCTACAGGAGGACATAAGGGGTTCTTGAAGACCTATAAGCGGTTGGCAGGGGGTCTATTTTGGCAGGGGATGACTCGGACTGTACAGAAGTTTGTTCGAAGTTGTGACATTTGTCAGCGACAAAAGTATCAGACATTGAGTCCAACTGGTTTACTACAGCCACTTCCGATTTCGGACTTGATATGGGAAGAGATCTCTATGGATTTTATTTCTCGACTACCTAAATCTTAGGGTTTTGATGTGGTTTAGGTAGTGGTGGATCGACTATCGAAGTATGTTCACTTCCTCCCATTGAAGCATCCATATATTGCTAAAGATGTGGCAACTCTTTTCATGGAAGAAATAGTTTGGCCGCATGGCATGCCTAATGCCATTGTCAGCGATCGCAATCAACTGTTTACTAGCCTTTTTTGGAAGGAATTAGTCAAGCTCCAAGGAACTAAACTTGATATGAGTTCATCTTACCATCCCCAAACAGATGGTCAAACATAAGTAGTAAATCGCGGCCTTGAAGCCTATCTACAATGTTTTTCTTAAGATCATCCTCGTCAATGGGTTCTCTGGTTTCCATGGGCCAAGCACTGCTATAATACCTCCTTCCACGTGTCAGCTGGGCAAACTCCGTTTGAGGTTGTGTATGGGCGGAAACCTCCTGATTTTCTTCATTATTCTGGGGGGGGGGGGGCTTTTGAGGTCGCTGCTTCTACTTTGCTTGATCGGAATGAAGTTCTCCAACATAAATCCCATTTATTAGCTGTCCACCGGGCTATGAAGCACACAGCTAACAAAAGAACGCCGGTCAGTTGAGTTGAAATCGGGGGATTTAGTGTTCATCAAACTCGGATCCTCCCATTCCAATTTTACTTCTTCCAAGGTTTGTCCAGAGCTTGCAGCACGCTATTATGGTCCTTTTACTGTGCTGGCCAGAGTTGGGACGGTAGCCTATCACCTTGATCTACCGGCCAACAGCCGAGTTCATCCGATTTTCCATGTTTCCCAGCTTAAGTTGGTCGTTCGTGATATTGTTAGACAGCCTCTGCCGCAACAATTTCTGGAAAGCACTGCCAATCAAGTTCTCCCTGAAGTTGTTTTGGACACAAAAGGCCGAGGTTCTAAACACCAGTGGTTAGTGCAGCGGTGTTGGCGTCCTGTTGAGGGCACTACTTGGGAAAATGCTGCTCTTTTCCGTGCCCAATTCCCTATTTTAACCTTGAGGACAAGGTAGATTTTCAGGGGGGCGGAATTGATAGAATGGCTGGGGCTGAGACCCAGCCACTTAAGACTTGTTTTAGGAGGAAACGGCTAGCAGGGGTAATCTGGTAATTGCCACAGCATGGGTTGTTAAAAGGGGAGTTCTGTTTGAAGTTCGGGTGCACGAAGGAGTATTCGGTAACAGCTCTGCATGGCTGTTGGAGGTTTCGGCATTGGCTCCTGGTGGTTCTGCTAGGAGAGTTCACTGGTTTTTTCTTTCCTGTTTACTTCTATAGCTAGTTTTCTCTTTCTTTTCCTGAGATAGCATGCTTGTACAATCTGCTTGATTCATTAATAGAAGAAGAATTCTGTTTTTCCTCTTAAGCCTCTATCGGGTCTATATGGTTGATTTCATCATAGAAAACATTCCAATCCTAAGGGAACAACATGATATTCAACAAACATTAATACAGGAACTAACAAAAAATGAAGGCAGAAAAGTTCATCATTGCTGCCTGGGACTAAAAATAAAGTAAAATTTGGCCCAAACAAGGGGAAAAAAACTCAGGAATACACTTGATCACAGGGTTGATAAGAGTCGTCAAACTTTCTCTTTTGTTAAACACATGAACTAAACCATTTTATTTCAAAATAACTATTAACATGAGTAACACAGGCCTACGATACACCTGAAAGATTTTTTATTAAAATTTCAAGACTAGCCATGAAAATACCACGGAGCCTGGATTGAGAATTCAATCAGTTAAAACAAAAAGAGGGGGGGGGGGGACTAGAACGAAAAAAAAAACACATTTTGAAACAAATCCCAAGGATAAATCGCCAGGTGAAGGAAATCAGGCGCGGAAACCTTGCATGGAAGAGTTAAAACACTCTGACACAGTACTCATATTTGGTATAGTAGCAGTAGAAAACTAGACTTACCCCCGGCTTACCAGGGATGGTGCACTGCCACACCATCAGATTCACAGACCCATCTGCCAAAGACTCTGGCTTCGCAACAAAACCCTAGAAAAGAAGAAAACGAACGAGAAAAGGATCATATAAAAGGAAGGGAAAACGGGTGGGAATCAAATAGGGGGGAGACAAGGGTACGAACATGAGGGTGATTCTTACGCCAGGCTTTACGCTCCTCGGCAAGACGACCACGCGCGATGCCGCCTCCTGACATGTTAGCCGCCGCTACCGTCTTTCTCTGTCTTCCTGTCGACTGCTATACCTGGGATTTACCCGACGAAATGAAAGTCGGGTTGAAATCGACCTCCTCTTTCCCCTCCCTCGCAGTCCAAATTTCCGTTGCTAGGAATAAGATGCGGTATCTATCTATTTTGTCCTGAGCTTTATTTCTAAGTTTGACCCCTTTTCAAGTTCTGTTTTTTTTTTGTGTGTGTTCTTTTACCTTCATTCTATTTCTCCTAAATTGATCTATAAAATGGCATTTGTTAGATGATGGTAGACATCTTTTTTACTCTCCATCTGTTTAAATGTTAACATTATTTTTAAGATGTTCATGGACGTAACTTAGTGATTGCGCTCTGTGTCGATGCTTGAGAGGTCGCGATTTTGAGTCTCCTCATCCGCAATTAGAATATCTTTTCATGTGTTTCATCCCCCTTCCCAATCGATGTAATAATAGAACGACATTTTTTAGTAATTAATAATTTATCTCGTTCTTTAAACAAAAAAATGGCTTAAATGTTTGATATTATTTTTTAAGCAAAAAAATAAATTTTATTGAAGGTCTCGTTTATGATGAACTTAAATCTTTGTACACAAACAATATAAAAAAAACATAAAGGAATAGCCAATGTGGGAGAGAGGACAGGTTACCATCATCCTTAGATGAAAAAAGATACATCCATTTGGTAACTAGTAAATCCGCGAAAAAATCTTTAACACCGTGATTTGCCCGTCATTGATGAATAATAACAATGAGATAAATGTATTCGTCTAGAGAAACCTTAATAGGTGTCAATCGTGTAAAAAATGCATCATCTTGCTCATGTATCCAGTCGTGTTGTTCTTTTGTGAACTTCATCGGCGACATTTGATGGCATTCCAATATTTTTTATTTATTCTCATCAATTTAACTCACCTTGGCTTGGAAAGCTTGCATGCACCGTTCTTTCCAAAAAATACCAAAACAATTAGTTGCATCCAACATAACTAAGGTCATTTTGTATGTGTACAGTTTGCTTTGCGATCTTGTAACCATAGCCCTTATCAAGGAGAAACATGTATTTTGACGATGAGTCTTCTTACCTTGATATAGTGCAAAACCTTGATCACTAGTGCAGACTTCTTTTAATTTTGAATTCAATAAAGTTGATTGAACCATGTCCGTGGCAATTTGAGATTCTAAAAACGATTGATCATTGCCATTCCCCTTCGCTTTCGCTCGTTGCCCTTCTAATATAGCAATTTTAACTTGAGCCTTGGACACCCACACAACGGTAGTCGAAACTGAGACTACCTAGCCCAGTGCGAGATAATATCACCAACATGAGCATGAGGAACATCTTCAAAGGTGAAAACATCAACGACTTAAGTTTACACATGTAACGACCCCAACTTTTTGAATGATAATTGTTTCATGAAAATGTGTTACATTATTTTGTACTCAACAAAACTATATCTCTTTAATAATAAAGTGGGTATAATTGAAATGTGACTATTGGGTTTTGACCGTTATATGACTGTTGGTCAATTATGATCGGTGATCAATATGACCGTTGGAAACAATAATCTTAATAATAATTTTAACGTTATAATTAGTATTATAAATAGAAATTATAATGGTTAATTAATGCAGAAAGAAGAGTCGACGACCTTATCCAGTATAGTTGTGTCGTACGAAACTCATTTGTCAGAACTTGGGAGGGAAACAACGTCTCTGGGTTTCGCTATTGACCAAACCTAAGTCGAGCTTTAACATATTAAGCTTGAATGAAATCGCCTACAGGAGAAGTTCAAGTCGGTGGAGATCACCACTCGGGCGATGTTAGCCGAGCCGCCTCATGAGTCTATCATTATCGCATGCCTCACCCTTAGGTCGTATGCGGGTGTTATAAGGAGTTATGTGTCAAGAACTTAGTTAATTATTGTATAATTTCTTTGTGTAAATAAAATTGTTGTTTCATCATTTTCTTTTTGAGTTTATTTTTTCTTAAAAATATGACAAATTTGATAAATTGATTTTTCAGGCAGAAATTGTACTTTTCATAAAAGACATAATTATTATAATAAACTAATGTATTATTAATAATGTTTATTTTAACGAAATAGTATGATTAAAACACTCTTATTTAAATTTAAATGATACAATAATTTTATTTTTTTCAAGTGTCAGAAATTTTACTATGCATTTTCTATCTGCTATTATTTTTAATAAATAAGGATTTTTATATTTAAAAGCTAAATTTCTCATAATTAGATAATTATTGTGATAAAATAAGCATCTTTTTTGAAATTAGCACGTTGAAATTAGGTTTGGGTGAATTATGAGATTTTTCTAAAATATTCTGTTTTTCAATGAATAGTAAAAATATAGTTTTGAGTTTTCGGTATGTTTAATGACATCATAATGATGAAATATGTAATATAAAATGCTAGTCAACTCTTTAGGAATAAAATAACACAATAAGTGGCCTAAGTGGCCAATACCATGGACAGACCCATGGTTTTGAATATACCACTATCGAGGTGTCTAAGGAAATCAATAAAAAAATCATCCACTTTTGCTATAAATACCCATCCATTTCTCTACTAGATTTAATTCCCAATTCATCATCCACAAAGCTCTAATATTTTTACCTCTCAAGGAGTCATCCCAAGGTGTCCTCAAGCTCCCAAGGTCTCGATCCTCAAGTTTTAGGAACACTCTTCAATATAAGGGAAATCTCAACTTCTCTTTTTATGTGGTATGTCTTTCAAATTTCCACACCATGTTCTTCTGTACATTTTATTCTATCCCTTTACTGTATTTAGAGTCTTTTATAAATGAGTGACCCTTATCCCCTCTCTTTTTAATGTTTTCTAAAATCATGTTTCATACTTGTTGTGTTGTCGAATTTTCTTCTCAAAAATTCTCTATTTTTCTCAAGAATTTTTTTTTTATTTTTTTTATGTGAATACTCAAACCTATTTATTTTCTTGGGGTATTCACCAACATGTAAAAATGATTTATTTGATTATGTAATTGACATACATAAAACCCTCATTCCCTTTTCGTAGGTTATAAATGACATAATGATCATGTTTTTTAGCACTTTTTAAAACGCTGTGATTTTGATACGAAACTCATTTATTTTATTCCCCAGGAGTTATTTATGAGATGTTTGACTATGATCCTTTCAGCTCTCATTAATTAAGACATATTAAGGGTGCGCCCTGATATCACTCCAATGCATTGGGTAAAAAATTTAAACTCTAAGGATGACATGTTTTACGATACTTTAGTGAATAATCTTGGTAATTTTTATGACACATCGGTGATAAAGTTTGGTGATATGCTTATGAATGACTCAATTAAATGTTGTAGCCACATTTACAAGTTATAATTCATTTTCTTATTATTATGATATGCCTCTTGCTCATCCCTTTATGTATTTCCTCAAGTTCTCATTGATATTCCTCAAGATCACAAGTAAACTATTTCTCATGTTTTCCCTTACTGGGCCTTATGCTCACCATTTCCTTTGATGTATATCACCAGGTTATGATATGTAGTAAAATTACTTAATATGAACCAATGAATAATCCTTTCAAGATTTTTAGAATAATGTTTAAAGTTTTCATGTATTATGTACCTTATTTCTAAGAAACTAAACTTTAAAAGATCCTTTGTTTGTTAAATGTAATGTAAAGTTATATAATAAAAAGGCAGGATGTCATAATTGGTATCAAAGGACGGTTTAGTTATTTGTAGAAATTGGGATTTGAAAACTTTAGGAAGAACCTCAGGGACAAGTTAAAATATAGGAAAACATCCTGGTATTTTGGTGAAATATTAAGTAAGTGGTTTCTGAGCAAAGAAATCTCTGTCTGGATACGAACAAGTGGATGCGACTCTGGAAAAGATGTATCTAGAGGTGAAACCCAAAAACACCGCTTTGAGCTAGACTCGAATGAGAACTGGTGCATGACAACATGCCTTGATGCACTTTTGGTTTGACACTTCTGAGGGTATGCTTGGTTAATCATAAGCTTTTTATGAACCATTATGAAGGATTTATAGAAAACATAACTGTTGTTAAAGAATAACATATTTAAGCATGGTGTTTTAATACATGAAATTCCTTTAGAATTATAAGATTATTAAATGAAACATTTTTCTTATTAAGGTTTTTTTCTTTTAGAAAATGGAGGGAAATAAGAGAAACTGTGTAAATGGGGAGCGCAATGAACTAGGCACTGACGAACTTCCGATAAAAGCCGAAATGGAAAACTTCATGAGAATGATGAATCAACCGACTCAAGTTATGAGAAATAACTTGAATCAAGTTGAGAGACCAAATTCACCTCGAAGGGAACAACTTTCCGTCGAGTCCTTTATGCATTAACGACCACCTTCTTTCAATGGATCTATCGACCCATTGATTGTTGAATAGTGGATAAGCTCTATAGAAAAAATCTTTTATGTACTTTGTTGTTCAGAAAAAGAGAAAGTCACCCTGGTTGTGTACGACTTAAAGGGATAAGCTGATCAGTGGTGGACACTGGTTAAAAACACAAAGCCAATAGGAGATATTGAAGCTATGGAATGGGAAGAGTTCAAGGGAAGTTTTTTCAAAAAATATTTCCCCCATTCAATGCGAACAAAATGGAGAAGGAATTCCTAGAGCTGAAGTAGAAGGAAAATGATTTTGTGGGAAGCTGTGAGATGAACTTCACAAAACTTCCCCATTACACCTCTAGCTTTTTTATGGATCCTAATGGGAAGGTTGATAGATTCTTATATGGACTAAGACCTACTCTATGAAAGAATATTCCAACTGAGACTATGACAACTATGAGAAGATCACGAGGAATGTAATGAAAGTTGAACTGGAGTTCAGAGAGACGCAGTGGTCCCATAGATCGAATGAAAAGAAGAGATATTTGGAGCCAAACTTGGAGAGGATCTTTGATCAAGGAAGAGAAGTAAAACAAGTTCAACTTTACACATGCAAAAAATGTGAGAAGAAGTATTCAGGGAACTGCTTTCTTAGGAGTGGGAAATGTTACAAGTGTGGAAGAGAAGACCATATTGCTCAGAACTGTCATAGTGAGGTGAAGCCTCAACTTCTCAACACTAACGACAAAGGGAAGATGGTGCAGGCCCTACTTGAAGTCCAATGCTTCAAGTGTGGATAACTTGGCCACTTTTCCAATCATTTTCCAAATACTAAGTTAATGGAGGGGAATCACCATCAACCTTATCATAGGCCAAGGGAGCAAGGTCGGGCTTTTTCTATCATGACAGCTGAAGTTGAAGCTCCAAATGACGTGGTAGCAGTTACTCTCACTGTTCTCTCAAAGTAAGTAAGTACTTTGTTTGATTCTGGTTCTGTTCATTACTTTATTTTTTCTATGTTTGTAAAGAACATAGAATCAATCCCTGAATTTCTAGAAGTAAAACTATCAGTCAAGACTCCTAGAGGGATTATCCAAGCATCAACAGTGTATATAAACTCTAGTATTCACTTTGGTGAGCATAATCTCATCACAAATATAGTAGTCATTCCTATGCTAGAATTTTACATTATACTAGGGATAGACTGGCTCTAAAATTATAATACTAAGATCAACTATAAAAGAAAGGAAATATCAGTAGTCTTGAATGGACAACTGAAAATTGTTTTCAAAGAAGATATATCTTGACCTAAGCTTTGTCTAGAAGCACCACCCGTATCCTTCTTTATGGAGATGATCAGTGAAGATGAAGAAGGAAATGAAGGTATACGAATAGATAATGTCCCCATAATTCAAGAATACATTGATTTATTTCTTGAGGAGTTACTTGGACCTCCCCCAGAAAGAGAGGAAAAGTTCTCCATTGAACTCATGCTTGAATCAAGATGATATTAAAGACCCTGTGTAGAAGGGAAAATGTGGAGCTGGAGGAATTAAAGAATAAACTCTAAGATCTTTTGGATAAGGGGTTTATCTGACCAAATGTGTCTCCTTGAGGAGCACCTATTCTATTTGTGAAGAATAAGTATGGATCAATGCAGTTATGAATTGATTATAGAGAACTTAATGGGATCACAGTGAAGAATAAGTAACCTCTTCCACAAATTGATGATTTATTTGACCAGCTTCATGGGGGTCAATTCTTCTCCAAGATTGATCTTCGATTTGGTTATCATCAACTAAGGGTGAAGAAATAATGTATTCTAAATACCACCTTCCGATCAAGATATGGGCATTATGAGTTTGTTGTTATGCCCTTAGTCTTGACTAATACTCTTGCTATATTTATGGACTTGATGAATAGATTCTTTAAGGACTATCTTGATAACTTTGTGGTAGTTTTTATTGATGATATTATGATATTTTCTAAAAGTTGTGAGGAGCATGAGGATTATCTAAGGGTTATATTGCAAACTCCGAGGAAGGAGAGGCTATTTGAAAATTTCAGCAAATGTGAATTTTGGTTACAAAAAGTTTCTTTCTTGGGGAACATTTTAACTAATGAAGGAATCTCAATTGACCCTATAAAGACAAAGGTTATGTAGGAGTGGCCTCATCCTACAATAATAACTGAGATTCACAATTTCCTTAGATTAGAGGGATATTACAGGAGGTTTTTGAAAAACTTTTCACAAATTTATAATCCACTGACCAAGTTAACTCTAAAAGGGTCCAACTTCACCTATACAAAGAAGTGTGAAGAAAGTTTCCAAGAGCTGAATAAGATATTGGATATTGCACCTGTGTTAACTCTACCCTCTATCGGATAAGGATTCGTTATTTTTAGTGATGCATCTCTGAAAGGGATTGGGTGTATCCTCATGTAAAATGATAATGTGATTGCTTATGCATTTAAATAGTTGAAGCCTCATGAATAGAACTATCCTATGCATGACCTAGAGCTGGCTGTGGTTGTTTTTTCTCTGAAGATATGGAGGTACTATCTTTATGGGAAGAAATGTGATGTATACACAGACCATCAAAGTTTGAAGTATATTTTCATGCAAAAGAAATTGAACACGAGACATAGGAGATTTTTGAAACTTCTTAAGGACTATGATTGTTCAATTCATTATCATATCATAAGAGCGAACAAAGTTGCTAATGCATTAAGTATGAGAGACCCTGTTGTGCTGGCAATGATAAGGATTCAATGAGATCCTTTGATCAAAGACCTAGTAAAACTGGACATGAGAATCATAAGAGAAGGGACATCATCAAACCTATCCCAAATGATTTCTCAACCATCATTGCTAGATAAGATCAAGAAATCTCAAATAGAAGATCCTTTGTTATAGAAGAATTTAGAGGCTGTGAAGAATGAGAAGTTTCTTAAGTTCAATATTGATGATGAAGGTGTACTAAAATTTCATACAAGGCTATGTGTTCCATATATTTTGGAAATAAAAAAGGAGATTATGGATGAAGCTCATAAATTTGCTTACTCTATACATCCTGGAAGCATGAAAATGTATAGAGAACTTCGTGATCATTATTGGTGGGATAACATGAAAAGAGAGATTGTCGACTACACTACAAGGTGACTAGTGTGTCAATAAGTGAAGGAAGAGAGACAAATTACTAAAGGGGTATTAAACTAATACCCATACCAGCATGGAAGTGGGACAATATCACTATAGACTTTGTCATTGGTCTCTCAAAAACATCTAAAGGAAATAACACGATATGGGTTATAGTGGACCGTCTCACCAAGGCTGCCCATTTTTTATCTATTCAGGAAGATTTATCTCTTGACCAACTTGCCACGATATACATAAAGTAAGTGGTAAGGCTGCATGTATTGACACTTTCTATCATTTATGATCGTGATCCAAGGTTCACGTTAAAATTATGGAGAAGTCTTCAACATTCTCTGAATACTGAATTGAATTTTAGTATGTCCTATCACCCTAAAACTGATGGCCAATCTAAAATAACTATTTAGACACTCGAGGAAATGCTAAGAACATGCTCGATGAAATTTAAAGGTGGATGGGATCAACATCTCCCATTATTTTAGTTCTCATACAACAAAAAATTACATTCAAGTATTAAAATGACACCCTATTAAGCTATATATAGAAAGTGATGTAGAACTCCTACTTGTTGGGATGAAGCTGGTGAGAGAAATCTTCTTGGGTATGATCTTGTTCAAGAGATAACTGAAAAGGTTCATGCTATCCAACAACACATAAATACTGCTTAGAGTCGGTAAAAGAGCTATGCTGGAAACCATTGAAGGGACTTAAAGTTTGATGTTGTAGACAAATTCTTCCTTCGAATTTCACCTTGGAAGAGAGTCATGCAGTTTGGGAAGAAATGGAAGCTCATCCCCAGGTACATTGGCCCCTATAAAATCCTTGATCTCATAAGAGAAGTTTCCTATCGACTTGCACTTCCTATAAATCTCGCTCAAGTTCATGATGTTTTCCATGTATATTTCTTGAGGAAGTATATACCCGACCCTTCACATGTACTAAATCTTGAGGTGGTATAACTAGAACATGACCTCTCTTATGAGGAGTAGTTGGTGGAGATCTTGAACTATAGAGCCAAGGTTCTATGCAATAAGACTACCCACCTCATTAAAGTGTTGTGGAGGAACCATATATACGAAGAAGCCACATGGGAACCAGAGGAAATAATGAGGCAGAAGTACCCACATCTCTTCTCAACTAAGAAAACAAGTTGAAATTCCGAGGATGAAATTTCTTAAGGGGGGAGAATGTAACAACCTTACTTTTTGAATAATAATTGTTTCCTAAAAATGTGTGTTACATTATTTTACACTAAAAAAATATCACTTTAATAATGAAGTGAGTATAATTGAAATGTGACCATTGGGTTTTGACCGTTATATGATCATTGGTCAATATGACTGTTAGAAACAATACTCTTAATAATAATTTTAATGTTATAATTAATATTATAAATAAAAATGATAATGATTAATTAATACAGAAAGAAGAGTTGTTGGCCTCATCCAGTAGAGTCATGTCGTATGAAGTTCATTTGTCAGAACTTGGGAGGGAGGTAGCGTCTTTGGGATTCACTCTTGACCAATACCAAGCTGAGCTCCAATATGTTAAGCTTGAATGAAATTGCCTATGGGATAAGTTCAAGTTAGTGGAGATTACCACTCGGGCGATATTAGTCGAGCTGCCCCATGAGTCTATCACTATCGCACACCTCACCCTAAGTCTATATACAGGTGTTATCATGGGTTATTCTTCAAGGCCTTAGTTACTTATTATATAATCCATTTGTATAAATAAAATTGTTGTTCCTTCATTTCCGTTTTGAGTTTAGTTTTTCTTTAAAATATGACAAATTTGATAAATTGATTTTTCAGATAGAAATTGCACTTTAAAAAATATATAATTATTATAATAAATTAAGGTATTATTAATAATTTTTATTTTAATAAAATAGTATGATTAAAACACTCTTATTCAAATTTAAATGACAACATAATTTTATTTTTTTCAAGTGTCAAAAATTTAATATGCATTTTACTATGCATTTTCTAGCTGCTATTATTTTTAATAAATAAAGATTTTTATATTTAAAAGTTAAACTTCTTATAATTAGATAATTATTATGATAAAATTAACATCATTTTTGAAATCAACACATCGAAATTAAGTTAGGGTGAATTTATGATAATTTTTTAAAATATTTTGTTTTTCGATGAATAATAAAAATACAGTTTTGAGTTTTCAGTATGTTTAATGACATCATAATGATGTAATACTTAATATAAAATTCTGGTTGACTCTTGGGGAATAAAATATCATAATAGGCGACCCAAGTGGCTAATACCATGGAAAAATACCATTGTAAATCCCATGGTTTCGAATATACCACTATCGAGGTGTCCAAGGAAATCAATAAAAATACCCTTCACTTTTGCTATAAATACCCACTAATTTATACATTATATTTCATTTAAAATTCATCCTCCATGAAAATATGTTATTTATACCTCCCAAGGAGTCATCCCAAGTTTTCCTCAATTCCCCAAAGTCCCGGTCATCAAGTTTTAGGAACATTCTTCAAGGTAAGGGAAATCTCAACTTCTCTTTTCCTTTCAAGTTATCTTTTTATGTAATATGTCTTTCAAATTTCCATACCATGATCTTATATACATTTTATTATATTACTATAATTTATTTAGATTATTTTATGAATGTTAGACCCTTGTACCCTCTCTTTTTAATGTTTTATAATACCATGTTTCATACTCGTTATTCTACCAATTTTTTTCTCAAAATTTCTCTTTTTTTCTCAAGAAATTATTTTATTTTATTTATGTGAATACCCAAACCTCTTTATTTTCTAGGGGGATTCAAAAATATGTAAAATGATTTATTTTATTCTATAATTTACATACATAAAACCCTCATTCTTTTTTCATGGGTTATAAATGACATAATGATCATGTTTTTGAACACTTTTTAAAACACCATGATTTTGATACAAAACTCATTTCTTTTATCCCACACGAGTTATTTATGAGATGTTTGGTTATGATATATGTGGATCACATTAATTAAGATATATTAATGGTGCACCCTGATAGCATTCCAATGCATTGGGTAAAGAATTTAATCTCTAGAGATGACATGTTTTTACAATATCTTGGTGAATAACCTTTGTAATTTTTATGACACACCGATGATAAACCTTGGTGATATTCTTATGAATGACTCAATTAAATATTGTATCCACATTTAAAATTTATGATTAATTTCATTATTATTATGATATACCTATTTCTCATAACTTTATGTATTTCCTCAACTTCTTATTAATATTCCTCAATATCACAAGTAAATCATTTCCCTTGTTTTCCTTTACTGGGCCTTATGCTCACCCTTTCCTTTGATGTATATCCTCAGGTTATGAAATGCAGTAAAATTGCTTAAGATGAACCAATGAATAATCCTTTCAATTTGTTTAGAATAATGTTTTAAGTTTTTTTGTATTATATACCTTATTTCCAAGAAACTAAATTTTAAAAGATCCTATGTTTGTTAAATGTAATGTAAAGTTATGTAATAAAAAGGAAGGATGTCATAACATAACTAAGAAATCCTTTATTCAAGGCAAGTTCAACACATAAAAATTAACCTATTGGGTTTACACAACCTCCTTGAGCAAAGAACCTTCATCAATTTTATTAGCAACATCAACATTCAAAACCGAAGGTGTCACGACCCGTCCTCGGGGCCCGTGCCGTGACTACCCCAAGCCTGCCTTCCATAGGCCAGGGGCTGGCGACTAGCACCAAAGGCGTAAATCCCGATAACTGGGAAGGCATTGCCTTTATAAAAGTAAACAAAACACCACAGAGTACAAGCGGAAGTACAACTCTAAGTAAAACCGAAACAAGATGTGCTGAAAGTAAAGGGGTCAGAAATACAAGCCCAACTGTAAAGTACAAGGAAAAAGATAAAACAACCGAAAGGTGACAAGCAGCTCCTGGATCGTCCACCAAGAATCCTACCTGAAGGGTAGGTACAGATAGCGCAGCTCCTGGATCATCCACCACGGATCCTACCTGAAGGGTAGGTACAGATAGCCTCCACAACGCTCTCACCCGTCAACCTCCTCCGAGTGTCGTCTCGTCATGAAGTCCACCACCAGATACTGTATCGTTGTGAGGTCCACCTCTGGGTACCGTCCAGTCCTCAAACACTCGGCCTCTGTCTGCGCTGCCCGTTGTCTGCAACCAACACAATGAGGTGCGGGCATAGCCCGTGCAGGGGTGAGTATAACGATACTCAGTAGGGACCCTGAGACCCTCAAGGTCTCACTAAATCCAACAAGGATAACCACAAAAAAGATCTCAATAGATAACCTCTACCTAGGTATATGCCCATACATATAGCCAAGTTATCAAGTAACCCATATCAATCATGAGGAAACACAAAGATTATGAAATCAACGGATAACCACTACCCAGGTATATGCCTATACATATACCTAAGTTATCAAGTGACCCATCTCAATCATGAGGTAAACACAAAGGTCATAGACTCAGCTCAAAACAGGATTTTCATTATCGAAGCCGTAACTGCTGAAGAGTCCCGTCTCTGGAGTGTATAGTGGTCCTATCACGACTCCGAGGTACTGATCACTAACCTAATACTGCTAAGGTACTCCTCCTGTCGAGTACCGCGGGTCTACCACCTCACACAGTAGTGCTCCACCGCTATGGGTCTGCCACCTCACACAGTAGTGCTCCCCCTCATAATCTACAGAGGTACTCCTCCTGTCGAGAACCGCGGGTCTGCCACCTCACAAAGTAGTGCTCCTCCGCCATGGGTCTGCCACCTCACAAATTAGTGCTCCCCACTGGGATATGCTAGTCACTCCGAATCGAATCGAACAATCAGTCATCGGTCATAGCCAGCTACACGGTCTCCGTACTCTGTATGCTCGTCTCCAAGAGGGTCCGATCCATGAGCTACAGGTCGATACTCCAAGTATCACAAGTCCCACGAAGAAGTATCTCAAAGGACTGCCTCGTCATAGGGGTCTCAACGCAACAGACGGCGCGTCAATTAGACGCTCGGTCTGTGAGTTATTATCCTTTTCGTCCTAGGGGCCCGATTGGTTTCGTGTGCGAACCAACCCGGCCGTATCTCAACTGTACCCCGAACTCTCATAGGGTATACTCAAAGGGACCGTTTCTCAACAAGATCACCAACGCCGCTGACGTTTCGTCAAACAGACGTCCAGTCTGAAAGTTATCAGCTTTTCCGTTCCAGGGGCTCGGTTGGATTTCGGGTACAATCCAACCCAGCCATACTCTAACTACGTCCAAACCTCAGGCGAAGTATACCAAAAGTTCTGTCTCTTCAATAGGAATCCAACAAAGTCGACGGCACGTCAATCGGACGTCCGGAGCTCAAGTTATAAGTGTTTCCGTTCCGAGGGCCTGGTTGGATTCATGTTCGATCCAACCAAGTCGTACTTCAAATGACACCGGTTAACCAAACCGGGCACACCATTGTGATCCATACGAAAAAACACACGATATGGACTACCCATTGGTCCCAAACGGATAGCCGGTGAAAAAGTTGCATTTCACCGCATCATGCGTGAACCGGGCCTCGTGGGACCCACGCCTCAACCTCGACTTAAATATCCAAAATTAGTCTTGAAACATCTGTCGTAATTCCAGGGTTACAACGTCGCAGACGGTTCGTCATTCCGACACCGTATGAGAGAGATATGTCCGATACAAGATCCCGTAATAATAATAATAATAATATTATTCGGTGTTTCGTGGGCCCGAGCCACGAACCAGAATTTAATATCCAACATTAGACTTGAATCGACCGTCTTAAAGACAGAGTCACATCGCCGCTGACGGCGAGTCAATCGGACGTCGCACGCATGAGTTATAGCGGGTCAAAGATTTAATAATAATATTAAATCTATTATGTACGAGCGTTTCAGGTACCCGATCCAAAAACCCAAAAAGGACATCGAATATTGGACTCATAAATTCCGTCTCGAAGTCAGGGTCACACTGCCACTAACGGTTCTTGAAACCGAGGTCGCACGAAGAAGATACCGTCAAAATACGGTTTTCCCAACGAAAATAATAATAACATTATTATTATTATATTATTATTAGTTTTAATTTAATTTAATTCTTAACTTAACACACCCAAAAGCCATGCACCACCCAAACTAGCGCCTCCTCTTCTTTACGCATGGCCACCACCTTTGGCTGCCTGCCAGCTGCGCCTCCAGATCCTTCCACAGTCCATTCCGACTTCAATTTAACTCGAAAAAATGATACGAACGCATATCCTTGATCCTCGGGTCGAGATCTTCGCGTCCGTATGTCGCGCTCAGGGAAACATTGAGTTTCCAGCGTCAATGAATATTTGGACGCCTCATCCCGTGAGCCATTGCGGCTTCGTTCCAAGCCTGAAAAATTAAACGATCGCATATTTGTGATCCTTGCGTCGAGGGCTTCACATCCATATATTGCGCTCAACAAAACTCCGTGTTTCCAACGTCAATAAATATTTGGACATTGAAGAATGCACGAATAACACGTGAAGAATAAAAAGAGAAAGGAGAATGGTTTATGTGCAGGACGATGATCATGTTCATTTGGTCATCATCTTCGTGAATTTAGGATATGAAGAATCAATAAAACAAATTCAAACATATATAAAAACCCCTACAGTTTTCCCCGCAAACAAGAATTCCCAACCCGCAAACATATTCTTCGCGGATCAACTTAATATTGAGTTGATCCGCGTTCTTTGTTTTCAAAAGGGAACATCCATGGAAAAATATATCACTATCAAAATAATTCCCTTCAACCTCTTAAATAAAAATAATCATACCAATATTACCCTACCTTGATAACGAGATGAAGTTCGAAGAGCGTCGCGGAAAGTGGCGTCGCGGGGTGAAGTTCCATTGTCATCGGAGGAAGAGCCGTCATCGATGGCGATGTTCCCCACGGTGGTGTCTCCTCCCATGATGTGGAGGAATAATAAGAGAAGGCACGTCGTCGGTGACTTCGCGTTCTCTGTCAGAGGCGTTCTTCGTCGGAGGCGTTGTTCTTCGTCAAGAACGTTCTTCAAAACTCAAGAGCTCTCTTCCCTTTCACTTAACACATCAATTCCAACCAAAATAAAATAAGGCTCCACCTTATTTTATTTACCCATGCCATGCATTCAAATTTACAAAATTCAAATCCAATACACTTAATTAATTAAACCAAGAGTTTTTTAATTAATTAAGAGGTAGGTTGGCAAATTAAATAAGGAAGTGGAAGAGTTACTTAATTAAAGGGAGTTAACAAGTTTAAAGGGGAAGTTTATGAGAGTTATGGGAATGTGAAAGGTTGGGGCTTGTGTGGGCCCCACCTCACATTCATCCTCAAATTTATCCTCACATGGGTAGTTAGGTGCCACCCCAACTTCCCCATGTAGGATAAAACCACCTTAGACTTAAAAAAAGTTGTTTTACAATTTTATTCACTCCTCATTAAATCCACAAATTTAACTTCTCCACCCGCACAAATGCAAATCCGGAATAGGTGTTCCTAAGCAATTACTGGCGCTGCGGTTTCATCGGTGCCCTCATATTTCGATTTCGAGCACCGGTTCAAAAGTTAGAAAAACCCGCTCGTTCGTTCATTGAACGTACCCGAGCTAATTTTCGGAAAATGATTCCGGGCACACCGGGCCTCGGAATCAGGTTCTGTCTGAAACTATGTTCTTGTAAAATCCCAAAGAAATTAAGAAAAAAATTTCCTTGAAATTTTCAGGTCTTTACATTACTCCCACCTCAGGGCTTTACGTCCCCGTAAAGCTTTAACAAAAACTAGGGATACAAAAGTGGTACTGAGCACACATCTGAGCCTTCCGCTCCCATATACTCACCTGGAGGTTCCCATGCTGCCTACGGAAACGCACAAGAGGAATCGACTATCCTCATAGGACCCGCTCCTGTCGATCCTCAATCTCTTCTGGAACCTTAGTGCATGTCGCCCTGTCATCGACGTCCAACTCCCTGAGGTCGATGATGTGTGAAGGATCAAGCACGTATCTCCTCAGACGAGGTACGTGGAAGATTTCATGCACCCGGTGCAACTGAGTTGGAAAGGTAAAGTGGTAAACCACCTCGCCTACCCTACTGGGGACCTAGAAAGGTCCGTTGAACCTCGGAGATATCTCGCCGCCTCGGCTACATCTCCATAAACCTCGTCGAGGTGAGACCCGTATAAGAACGTGGTCGTCATCCTCAAACTCTAGAGGTCTCCCTTTCCTGATTAGAACTGAAACTCAAACTCCTGCTGCCATGAGGGTAAGGTTGGACGACCCAAGAATGATCGGCTACACTCTCCCATGCACGAGTTTAACCTGTGCTGCCTGGGGTTTCCTTTTCACCGACCAAGGAAAACCTATCCCGACGTTTGCCTAATACCGTCAATTTGAGTATGAGTAGTGATTTCCCAATCCATACTCAAACTAACGTCATAAGCCCTCGATGCTGCCACCAAGAGGTCCCAACCGAGACTCTCGCCTCAAGGTTCAGATCACACCGTCGGCGTAAGTGTGACTATCAAGTCTCCTCCCAAAGGTATCTCCAGACGTGAGGGTCAAGTCAACGGCTTAACCGAAAACTCTAGGTCTGGTACTAGATTCATGGAAGGAAGGGATGATTCGTATTGATGTCTGTGGCTACGGTAGCTAGTAGAAGACAAAGTCTGCACTTCAAATCATCTTATAGCCATTTCGGTTGCACTCCTTGACCGCATGCAGCTACACTTTTCCCCTTCCCTCTAGCTCCCTGAGCCTAGAGGGGACAACAAAGGTGGGTGGTTGTAATATGTTGAAATGTACACCACCTCATGCTGCTCTCCTAGCTCTGCCTCCACGTCTGATGCTCTACAGATTTATCTGTCCTTAACATTTCCTCTTCTTGAAACATTCGCACACCCAAGTCTCAGAGACTGGCACCAGGTCGCTGCATTCCAACTTCTAACATTCTCTAGCTGTATTCATTCAGACAAAGAACATTCAACCTCAAGGTTCTCTCTAGCACCCTAACGTGAGTAGGAATGAATAGAGGAAAAAGTGATGGCTCGAATTGTATTCATAGAGTACCCGGAATGTTCGGTACGCCTCGATGAATTCTCAGCTACTGACACGTCGTCCTGCCGAAGTTGTATAAGCTCTAGAAAACTCTCAGCCACCTCCTCAAGCCAGTCCTCAGCCGCCTGTGAATCAGGTTCACCTCAGAACTTGAGGGTATCTGATGTTAGAACACGTGTAAGGCAGTAAGCTTACATGTGTCACCTAACGGTACCGCCGGTTGTAACTGCTGACCAACAGGTAGTGATGTATAGATGACACACTACCCGAAGGCACTATCTCAGGCATCGGTCCACGTACTGAAGCCTCATCACTATGCATAACATCCTCATGGTCATTCACTGGAAAACACTAGTGGCCAAGTCCACCATCCACTCTCCTGATGTCTCAGCTAGGCGGATAACTCTAGCAATCGCCTCCAGCCAGTGCTCTACTGTCTGGGAATCTGGCTCGCCTTGTAACCTCGGAGGCCTCTACTGCTGAAACTCATGCAACTTGCTCTGCCAGCGTGCATAATTCGCTAGTATAGTTATTGGCATCTGCTGCCCAACAGGTGGTGGTGCTGCTGGTACACCACCCGAGGGTGCCAACATAGTAAAAAGGGCCCCGCACCAGAGCCTCGTCGCTCGGTGAGCCGTCATCGAGTACTCTCTTGAAACTCCAACTGACTGTCTGCATGGAGACATCCTGAACAGATGCGACATGGTCAACGTCTTATACCTGGTGAGATGACCTGGTTTGAGCAGACTTTAAAACTTTTGGAAACACACACACAATTAGTGTTTTCGTGCACAATGTCGGAAATCAGTAGTCAGGGTCCTTGTGTACGGATACGTCGGCCACTGCACCAACACTGGACTCCCTGAACTGAAGACCCCACTCGGTACCCTTAACACTATTGCTTCATAAAAAAGAAAATATCAAAGTTATAAGTCCTGCGGTAGAACCGACTCCTCTGATACCAATTTTTCACGACCCGTCCTCGGGGCCCATGCTGTGACTACCCCAAGCCCGCCTTCCATAGGCCAGGGGCTGGCGACTAGCACCAAAGGCGTAAATCCCGATAACTGGGAAGGTATTGCCTTTATAAAAGTAAACAAAACACTACAGAGTACAAGCGGAAGTAAAACTCTAAGTAAAACTGAAACAAGATGTGCTGAAAGTAAAGGGGCCGGAAATACAAGCCCAACTGTAAAGTATAAGGGAAAAGATAAAACAGCCGAAAGGTGACAAGAAGCTCTTAGATCGTCCACCAAGAATCCTACCTGAAGGGTAGGTACAAATAGCACAGCTCCTGGATCGTCCACCACGGATCCTACCTGAAGGGTAGGTACAGATAGCCTCCACAACGCTCTCGCCCGTCAACCTCCTCCGAGTGTCGTCTCGTCGTGAAGTCCACCACCAGATACTGTCTCGTTGTGAGGTCCACCTCTAAGTACCGTCTAGTCCTCGAACACTCGGCCTCTGTCTGCGCTGCCCGTCGTCTGCAACCAACACAACGAGGTGCGGGCATAGCCCGTGCAGGGGTGAGTATAACGATACTCATTAGGGACCCCGAGACCCTCAAGGTCTCACTAAATCCAACAAGTATGACCACAAAGAATATCTCAACAGATAACCTCTACCTAGGTATATTCCCATACATATACCCAAGTTATCAAGTAACCCATCTCAATCATGAGGAAACACAAAGATTATGAAATCAACAGATAACCACTACCCAGGTATATGCCCATACATATACCTAAGTTATCAAGTGACCCATCTCAATCATGAGGTAAACACAAAGGTCATAGACTCAGCTCAAACCAGGATTTTCATTATCGAAGCCGTAACTGCTAAAGAGTCCCGTCTCTGGAGTGTATAGTGGTCCTGTCACGACTCTGAGGTACTTCTCACTAACCTAAGACTACTGAGGTACTCCTCCTGTCGAGTACCGCGGGTCTGCCACCTCACACAGTAGTGCTCCACTGCTATGGGTCTGCCACCTCACACAGCAGTGCTCCCCCTCATAGCCTACATAGGTACACCTCCTGTCAAGTACCGCGGGTCTGCCACCTCACAAAGTAGTGCTCCTCCGCCATGGGTCTTCCACCTCACAAAGTAGTTCTCCCCACTGGGCTATGCTAGTCACTCCGAATCGAATCAGACAAGTAGTCATCGGTCACAACCAGCTACACAGTCTTCGTACTCTGTATGCTCATCTCCGGGAGGGTCCGCTCCACGAGCTACAGGTCGATAATCCAAGTATCACAAGTCCCACGAAGAAGTATCTCAATGGACCGCCTCGTCATAGGGGTCTCAACGCAATATACGACGCGTCAATCGGATGCCCGGTCTGTGAGTTATTAGCCTTTTAGTCCTAGGGGCTCGGTTGGTTTCATGTGCGAACCAACCCAGCCATATCTCAACTGTACCCCAAACTCTCATAGGTTATACTCAAAGGGACCATTTCTCAACAAGATCACCAACGCCGCTGACGGTTCGTCAAACAGACGTCCAGTCTGAAAGTTATCAGCTTTTCCGTTCCAGGGGCTCGGTTGGATTTCAGGTACAATCCAACCCGGCCATACTCCAATTGCGTCCAAAACTCGGGCGAAGTATACCAAAAGTTCTGTCTCTTCAAGAGGAATCCAACAAAGTCGACGACACATCAATCGGACGTCCGGAGCTCAAGTTATAAGCGTTTCCGCTCTGAGGGCCCGGTTGGATTCATGTTTGATCCAACCCAGTCGTACTTCAAATGACACCGGTTAACCAAACCGAGCACACCATTGCGATCCATACGAAAAAAACACACGAGATGGACTACCCATTGGTCCCAAACGGATATCCGGTGAAAAAGTTGCATTTCACCGCATCATGCGCGAACCGGGCCTTGTGGGGCCCATTCCTCAACCTCGACTTAAATATCCAAAATTAGTCTTGAAACATCTGTCATAATTCCAGGGTTGCAACGTCGCAGACGGTTCGTCATTCCGACACCGTATGAGAGAGATATGTCCGATACAAGATCCCGTAATAATAATAATAATAATATTATTCGGTGTTTTGTGGGCCCGAGCCACGAACCAGAATTTAATATCCAACATTAGACTTGAATCGATCGTCTTAAAGAGAGAGTCACATCGCCGGTGACGACGAGTCAATCGGACGTCGCACGCATGAGTTATGGCGGGTCAAAAATTTAATAATAATATTAAATCTATTATGTACGAGCGTTTCGGGTACCTGATCCAAAAACCCAAAAAGGACATCAAATATTGGACTCATAAATTCCGTCTCAAAGTCAGGGTCGCACTGCCACTAACGGTTCTTGAAACCGAGGTCGCACGAAGAAGATACCATCAAAATACGGTTTTCCCAACGAAAATAATAATAACATTATTATATTATTATTATTATTTTTTAATTTAATTTAATTCTTAACATAACACACCCAAAAGCCATGCACCACCCAAACTAGTGCCTCCTCTTCTTTACGCATGGCCACCACCTTTGTCTGCCTGCCATCTGCGCCTCCAGATCCTTCCTCAGTCCATTCCGACTTCAATTTAACTCGAAAAAATGATACGAACGCATATCCTTGATCCTCGGGTCGAGATCTTCGCATCCGTATATCGCTCTCAGGGAAACATTGAGTTTACAACGTCAATAAATATTTGGACGCCTCCTTCCGCGAGCCATTGCGGCTTCGTTCCAAGCCCAAAAAATTAAACGATCGCATATTTGTGATCCTTGCGTCGAGGGCTTCACATCCATATATTGCGCTCAACAAAACTCCGTGTTTCCAGCATCAATAAATATTTGGACATTGAAGAATGCACGAAGAACACGTGAAGAATAAAAAGAGAAAGGATAATGGTTTATGTGCAAGACTATGATCATGTTCATTTGGTCACCATCGTCGTGAATTTAGGATATGAAGAATCAATAAAACGAATTCAAACATATATAAAAACCCCTACAGTTTTCCCCGCAAACAAGAATTCCCAACCCGCAAACATATTCTTCGTGGATCAACTTAATATTGAGTTGATCCGCGTTCTTTGTTTTCAAAAGGGAACATCCATGGAAAAATATATCACTATCAAAATAATTCCCTTAAGCCTCTTAAATAAAAAGAATCATACCAATATTCCCCTACCTTGATAATGAGATGAAGTTCGAAGAGCGTCGCGGAAAGCGGCGTCGCGGGGTGAAGTTCCGTTGTCATTGGAGGAAGAGCCGTCGTCGACGGCGACGTTCCCCACAGTGGTGTCTCCTCCCATGACGCGGAGGAAGAAGAAGAGAAGGCACGTCGTCGGTGACTTCGCGTTCTCTGTCGGAGGCTTTCTTCATCGGAGGCGTTGTTCTTCGTCAAGAACGTTCTTCAAAACTCAAGAGCTCTCTTCCCTTTCACTTAACACATCAATTCCAACCAAAATAAAATAAGGCTCCACCTTATTTTATTTACCCATGCCATGCATTCAAATTTACAAAATTCAAATCCAATACACTTAATTAATTAAACCAGGAGTTGTTTAATTAATTAAGAGGTAGGTTGGCAAATTAAATAAGGAAGTGGAAGAGTTTCTTAATTAAAGGGAGTTAACAAGTTTAAAGGGTAAGTTTATGAGAGTTATGGGAATGTGAAAGGTTGGGGCTCGTGTGGGACCCACCTCACATTCATCCTCAAATTTATCCTCACATGGGTAGTTAGGTGCCACCCCAACTTCCCTATGTAGGATAAAACCACCTTAGACTTAAAAAAAAGTTGTTTTACAATTTTGTTCATTCCTCATTTAATCCACAAATTTAACTTCTCCACCCGCACAAACACAACTCCAGAATAGGTGTTCCTAAGCAATTACTAGTGCTGCGGTTTCATTGGTGCCCTCATATTTTGATTCCGAGCACCGGTTCAAAAGTTAGAAAAACCTGCTCGTTCGTTCACTGAACGTACCCGAGCTAATCTTCGGAAAATGATTCCGGGCACACCGGGCCTCAGAATCAGGTGTCGTCTGAAACTGCGTTCTTGTAAAATCCCAAAGAAATTAAGAAAAAAAATTCCTTGAAATTTCTGGGTCTTTACAGAAGGAACCTCACAACTTGGATCAAAGAAAGATTGACCGTCATTCACTTCCTTAGAAGATATGCACCATCATACCTGAGCAAGAAGCATGAGTTGTAGCTATTGGAGTTGGATCCTTAGAACCAACTTATGATAATTTATGATAACCTGTATTCATAGTTTTGAATATTAATAAACTTTTTATCATAACATAAATTTTCTTCTGTGTAACATTGTATGTGATAATGTCCCAAGAGTAGCCGTCGCACTAAAAGTCCATAACAATTCTCTACTATGATGAGAACCTGGAAGTGCTATGAAACCATTCTTAATATATGTTCTATAGCCAAATGATATCATTTGAGGGACACAAATGATACAACCTATTAGGCATGGAGACTTATAGGACTTTGATACACCTTCTCATGGTGTACATCCTTCGTAATATCCAGTAAGATATTATGAGAACAAGACCTGCCAGTAGAAAATACACATTTACATGTGTTATTGGATGTTCCTATATACGTACATGTGTATTGATCTTTAGACTTTAAGATTATTATTTATGATTATTATGAGTTGTACACCTAGATGTATTGATGAAATCTGTGATGACATATGTTCACGACAAAGTAGGATATGTTGGGTGTGTCACAAGTAATATTGAATTAATTAATAATGAAAGAAATTATTTTTCTCTTCTGTTCATTAACAAAAGTTGATATCTTAGTCTCTTTTATGGAAATGATATAACCTAAATAAATCCATGGTCATGGTGTTCTATAGGCAAGTTCAATTTCCAGGAATTCAAAGAAAGATACATTGAGCACATAGGTTGATGGAACCAATATGCAACCTTATTGATTAGTGATATCATGATAAATGGATTATATTACATAGTAATCATTCTTATGAGATATCTTTTGGAGTTGGTGGCCTAGAACCAACTACTTTTTACTTTATTCATTAATAAATACCTTATCACATCTTGATTGTTCTTATGCGTGACAATGAATGTGATAATGTCTTAAGGATAACTGTTGCATTAAAGGGTCATAGAGGATCCCTACTATGATCAGAACCTAGAAGTTCCATAACACTATTCTTGAATATATGTTCTATAACCGGATGATTTTATTTGAGGGACACAAATAATATAGGACATTAGGGGTGATGACTCATAAAACTCTGAGGCATCTTCTCATAGTGTGCGCCCTTGGTAATATCCAGGAGGATATTATGAGAACGAGACCCACCAACAGGAAATCCACATTTCATAGTGTCATTGGATGTTCCTATCTGTGGATGTGTGTATTGGTCCTTAGACTTTAATATTATTATTAATGGTCATTACAACTCTCACACATAAATTATTTGACGAAAAATGTCATGACACATTGTTCGCAGTGAGGTAGGATATGTTGGGTGCGTCATGAGTAATACTACATTAATAGACAATGCAAGAAAGGATTTGTCCCTTCTGTTCTATAACAGAAGTATATATCTTAGGCTCTTTGATGGAATTGATATAGCCTAAATAAATCCATGTCCATGGTAAGGAATGGGCGAGTTCAATTTCAGAAATTCAAAGAAAGAATAATTGAGCACATGGGTTGATGACACTAGCATGAAACCCACTTGATTAGAGATATTGAGCTAAAGGGATTACATTACACGATAAGTGTTTGTAGGAGGTGACATGTTATTGCAGCGTTAACTTCTTTCTCTATGGGTGCCTTGGCATTTTGCTAGATTCTAACCTTGGACTTTAGGCAGCCTCCACCTAATGCCACTGAGAAAGAGGGCTAGAGGTTCACACACTAAGTGTGTCTAAGTATCTTAGTTAAATATTAATTTATCAAGTTGAATAAATATTATTCCCAATTGTGGTTTAATAATTATTCAAGGATGCCTGATCACATTTATTTCGACACTAGTTATTCGAGTGAATATATTGTGGGCGAAATAATATATTTATTAGCGAGTAATGAAGTGATATTTATTTGAGAAATAAATAGCCATTATTCAAGGTCTATTAAATGTGGATGAGGAAATAAAGAAAATGGAAAAACAAAAGTACACGCCATGTATATTAATATACACGCTGTGTAATTTTTTCTAGGTATTTGTGAGAAATAATATTATTTATTTAATTAAATAATATTAGGTGTAATTCGCTGGGCATATGTCAAGTAATAATAATAGTCAACTGTTATTATTAGACATGGGGTCTTACTAATAATTAAATGAACTAAATAAATGATTTCAGATAATTAATTCATTTTATTATTCTAAGTAATTAAAATCTCAATTATATAATTCTTATTAGCCTAGCCATTTTTGGGTGTTGTGCACAAAGGATCTAGATAAAGCTCTCAATCCAAGAGGGAATTATTTTCTTCCAAGAATGCTCTTAAGCTATGATAGAGATCCTCCTCCATCGGATCAAGGAGAAAGCTTTTCAAGAGGCTCCCAAGGTGATCGAAGGCGGACATCACAAGCAAAGGCTCTTCCGCACTAGCACCCGAAGATCCCTTCGACGACGTCCAGAGATATGTGGAGCATGCATGGATCACTGCTAGAGGAATCCTACACTTGGATTCTACGACACAATGACGGATCACATTAGATCGTGACCAGAAACATCAATAGAGATAGAATTCCATCAAGGTAATTCTTGTATTTTAATTAAATTAATTATAACCAACATATGATGATCCTCCCTATGGTTCTGGTAATCCCTTCCTTTCTTTAATTCTTCATTATATTCTGATGATCCAGCGTTTTATTATCATGATGTATCTTAGATTGATCATTGTTAATGGAAAAATTAAAGTTGGGAAAACCCACCAACGCGCTTTCGTTGTGCCCAGAACCTTCAGTATCATGTCATTGCAACATTAAATTCTTTCTATGGTGTGTTTCTAGATGTTAACCTTGGAATTTAGGCTGCTTCACCTAATTCCACTAATAAA
The DNA here is from genome assembly GCA_963277665.1 of Viscum album. Taxonomy (NCBI): domain Eukaryota; kingdom Viridiplantae; phylum Streptophyta; class Magnoliopsida; order Santalales; family Viscaceae; genus Viscum; species Viscum album. Next base: position 176,978,791 of record OY728137.1, read on the forward strand.
TAGGTCTATAGGGTCACATAATAAGTGTATCCCAAATCTTAGTTAAATAATATATTATTATTTATTATTTAACAATTTGAATCAATACTATTCTAGCATATGGTTTAATAATCATTCATGTTTTCTTGATCACATATAAATATTTATTTTCTATTTTAGTGAATATAATATTTATTTAAGAATAATGAAGTGATATTTAATTAATAAATAAATACTCATTATTCAAGGCTCAATAAATATTGTCGAGGAATGATGAACCAAGTTTAATGGTTCGGTGAGAAATAATAAATATTGAATATTATTTGATTAAATAATATTTAATTTAATTATCAAGTTAAGCACATGTCTATAAATAATAATATTACTATTATTATTTGACATGAGGTTTTGTAGGGATTAAATAAATAATAAAGGGAACTTGTGAAATTATATTATTTTAACCCCAACAGTATATAAACCAAATTATATTATTTTCTCCAAGTGAAAATTCATTTGTCTTGGTTGTGCACAATGGATTTTGAGAATCCTATCAAGCCCCAGATAGCTCCCTTCTCCAATAATGCTCCCAACAACAGAGAGTGATCTTCCTCCACATCCCACTCTTAAGTAAAGAGAGATCCAAGAGAATGTTTTGGAAGAAGTTATCGAGGTGATCAAAGGCGGATGACGCAAGTGATAGGATTTTCCACGATAACACCCAAAGATTCCTATGGTGATGTTTGGAGATTTTTCAAACACATGTGGATCATTGCTAGAGGGAATATACTTTGATTCCTACAATGCAGTGATGGTACAACACTAATCTATTGTCAGATTCGCCAACAAAGAAATAATTCCATCAAGGAAATTATTTATTTAATTAAATTGATTATAAATAATATGTGATGATCCTCTCCTGGTTATGGAATTATATCCATTATATATATATTCTTTTATTCAATTATATAGATCACAAAGTTTATTATTGTGTAAATATCATATTGGTCATTAGTCATGGAAAAAATCAATGTTGGGCATGACCCATCACATGATTTCATTGCACATGAAACCTATAAGTGGTATCAGAGTGGTAAAATAATTATTTATAATTATTTAAAAATAATTTATTGATTTATGCATTTGTAATTTATTTTTTTCAATTCAAGTTTTAATCATTCTTTTAATCCAAACTGCGAGATATGCTTCTTCATCCTTCGTTTCTCATAGATATAATTGAAACAATTAATTTTATGATTAGAATAAAATAGAGGAACTCATACAGAGGTGCTAAGGATTCTAGCTAGATAACACAAGAGTATACACTATTTAACTGAAGTTACACACCATGTACTTGTGTTCAATGCATTAGAAATTAATTCAGAAATTAATTTAAATCGTGTGTATTGATGGCATGCAGTGTAGTTAATTCTTACAACGCGTGTTGATTGGGCCATCTTGGCACACAATCATCCAGATTACATGTCGTGTAGCCCACATACATGATGTGTAGTCCCTTTGAGTCACAGATTGTCTGTGTATTCCATACATGGTCTACTTGACTAGTGACCATGTAACTCAGAGTTAACATGCCATGTAGTCCATGATGCGCACCATGTACTCCAATTTTCTGAGGCACTATTTACACACCGAGTCCCTAAACATGTGCCTCAGATACACAATGAGAGATGTACACACCATGTAGTTTGTCTGTACATGCTGTGTACTTATACCAAATTATGCAGATTTAAAATTTGTTTATTATACTATGTAAACCTTGAGACATGTACTTTCATGCGGTCATAAAGATAGGAAACTCCATATAATATGTTTTAATATATATATATATATTAATGTTTAATTAATATCTATGTAATGTTTAGATCTAAATGTCATGTATAATTCATATTAAAAGTTGTTACTTTATGTGCATTGAATCATAACACATGATCAGAAAATCATGCAAATCATGTGATCATTAAGTTGATAGTACACGTCATGAAAGTACATGATAATTCATGTATGCTATATGTCACAATAGTAAAACTATATACGAGTATAATACATGTTGGGTAGATTCAGATAGGTATTCACCAAATTTCCACCAAGGTATATTTATGTACATAATTAATTTTAATGAATTTATTTAATTTGTTTAAAATTATAATGGATGAGAATCTCAAGGAAATTCGGATAAGAATTAAGATAAAATAAATAAATAATTAAAGATGACAATTAATTGATTCAAGTGTGATTTATCTTAAATAAGAACAATTAATAATTGAATGCTAGTTTTATTAAATGAATAATTCATTTAATGTGTGTGGATGATCATGAGATAGACCAAAACTTCGTATGTGATTAGTTTCATTTAATTTATTATTAAATTAAATTGTTGGTCTGCATGCCTTCTCTCCTCTTATTATGTAAGGTCCTATATAAGCACAGTTTCTTTTATGTAAATCCTTTCCCCTCACCTGTGTGTGAGTAAAATCACATGTAATAGATGGATATCCCAAGCTAGTGGAGAAAGTTCAAGTTTGTAGCCAAGGAAAAACCAATCCAAGAGAGATACATTGGCAGACAGGTGGAAAGTTGTAACATGAACCTTAATTGGTTCAAGGTTTCCCCCTAAGTCAATAGTTAGTTTATCAACCGCTAGATAAACTAACCACTAGTGAAATATCATGATCATACCACTTTATTATTTTATTTCTATCAATTTCATGGTTATTTCATTATGGATGTTTTGTTATGATCACATGAATTAATGAAATTAATGACAATGCAAGATAAAACTAAAATAAATTTTCTTATGCATGAATATTATTTAAGACATGGTTAATCACTTAAGTAAATTCACTTAATATTAAGACGCATATAATAAAGATAATAATTGGAAATTTATGCATAAAGGATAAAATCCCTTAATTATATATATTAAGTCGGTATAGTCTTACACTACTTTAGTTAAAATCAAACTATAGTTAAAAGTGCTTGACTATCCAAAGTTGGGGTGATTTTAATTATCAGGGAATTCAAACTTAAAGTTTTGGTTTGACCTAACTTAGTTCACATCAACGGTTAACTGTCAAATCAAGACTTGGTGTAACTGAGAGGCAAAGTTTGAGGAAATCCAATTTAAGGATTTCAAGATTATGGAGTCCACTCAATAGATCAAGGAACTACCAGTTAATGCAGTCTACATTTGGAATGCCTACCTAAAACCATTCATGTTCCTTGACCAACCAAAGTTAGGGTAATGAAAAAGGGGAATATAGACCCTTTCCACTAGAAATTCCGAGTAACAGGACATCCTGAAGACAATGGTGATGGATATTGGGTTTTGATAAAATAATAGAAGGCTAATAAATATAATATTTATTATTTGTCAGAATTTTATCAGATAAAGTAATAAAATTATGCCTATCTTATTTTGTAGAAAAAACATTAAAATGACTTCAAACATATCACTGTGATCCATACTTGATAAGGATAACCTTCTCGCTAGCACAAATTTCCAAGAGTGGTAAAGGCACTTACATGTTATCCTTCTCCATGAAAGGAAATTGTATGTGTTGGAAGAACCTATTCTAGTTGCGCTTAGTAATTAGGTAAGTTATGAAGAGTTATCTCTCTATGAGAAACATCTAAATGATGCTACATATGTTCATTTTTTCATGATATTATCTATGTCTAATGAGCTTTTGAAGCAATATGAGGAAATGGATGTGTATAACATGATGCATCACCTTCAGGATATCTATCAAGAGAAGGAGAGACAAGAGAGGTATGAGATCTCCAATAATTTGTTTACAACTAATCTTGGAGAGTTTATATCATCTGGGCCTCTTGTAGTTAAACTTATTGGCTATATTTAATGCTTATACATCTTATGGATTAAATTCCCAGATGGGTTGTATACAAATATCATACATTCATCACTACCCAAGACCTTCTTCAGATCTATTGTTAATTATAATATGATCAACAATGAGAAGAGTTTTTCGAAACTTCTTACTTTGATTCTCCAAGTGGATAAAGACATGGGGTGTGATAAACCCACAATCCTTATGGTGAATAATAAAATTAAGAATAAGGAAAAGGGCCCCAAGACCTATAAAAAATCTAAATCTCTGAGCATCATCCTTCTAAGAATAGGAAGATCCAAAGGAAGGGTAAGGAAAAGGAGGTAGTATGTTTTGCATGTGGAAATCCGGACCACTGGAAGAGGAACTACACCCAAAATCAAGGGGAAGCTAAAGGTGTATTCATTATCGAATGTAATCTTTTAATATCTACACATTTGTTATTAGATATAACTTGTGGTGCTCACATCTATATCCAAATTAAAGAACCAAGTATATTTCAAAATATTTATAGAGGATAGGTGGATCTGAGAGCTGTTAATGGTGTGAGGATGGCTGCTCTAGCCATTTGAGACTACAACCTTTCATTAACAACGTGAATTATTTTTGTTTTAAAAGATTTTTATTATGTACCTATTGTTTCCAAGAATATAATTTTTATATAATTCCTATATGTATATGGGTTTATTTTCATGTTTGGAAATAAAAGTTATTTCTTTTATAAGGAAAACATATGTTATGGTATGACATATTTAAATAATGGTCTTTATGTATTAAATTATGAAAACCAAGTGTTGGAAATTGATAAAAAAATAATGTTCACATGACTCATATAACACCCATCTATGACATCACTATCTTGGTCATGTAAACAAGAAGAATTTGACAAAGCTCTATCAAGATGGTTATTTAGACTCATCTGAGCTAAAACAACTTGAATGATGTCATGCTTGTTTACAAGAAAATGACCAAACCACCATTCGGTGGATAGGGTGAAAGGGCCAAAGTGCTTCTAGGATTAGTAAACACTGATGTGTGTGGACCATTTCCAGTAGAATCTAGAGGTGAATATTCTTACTTCATAACTTTTAATGATGACTTGAGTAGATATGGATATATCTACTTAATGAGGTATAAGTCTGAGTCCTTTTAGAAATTCAAGGAATTCAAGAATGAAGTAGAGAATCAACTTGGTGAGAAGATAAATAAGCTTTGATCGGATTGAGGTGGTAAATATCTTAACTAAGAGTTTATCGACTTCTTAGTGTATTTTGAGATTATATCTCAACTCACTCCAACTTATACACCACAGTAGAATGATGTTAGTGAAAGGAGGAACCATACCTTGTTGGACATAGTAAGGTCAATAATGAGTCATGCATATATTCCATTATCCTTTTGGGGATATGGATTAATAATTACAGAAGACACATTAAACCAAGTAAAAAATAAGGTGGAAAATGGAATTCCCTTAGAGTTATAGAGTGGAAAGAAACCCATTTTGTCACATACACGTGTATGAGGTTGTGAGGTGTTTGTTAAGGCCTTATCAGGAAACAAACTAGAACCCCAAGGCACAAAGTGTATCTTTATAGGGTATCCCAAGAAATCAAAGGGATACTACCTATACAAACCCTTAGACAAGAAAGTTACTGTCTCTAGATAAGCTGTATTTCTTGAGAGGGATCACATCCTCAAAAAGGATAGTGGGAGAAATATTGACTTTGATGAAGTTGATGCTCAAGATACACAAGATTTGGTACATGAATAGATTCCACAGGTCCCTATGGAAGAAGTAGTCCCTGAAACACAAGTACTATGTAGGAGTGTAAGAGAGGTAAGAGAACTAGAGAGTTATGGTTTTCTAGTCACCAAAATGGTGAATCATTATTGGTTGACAATGATTAACCTCTCTCCTACAAGGAGGTAGTAGAGAGCTCAGAAGCTGCAAGATGGAAAGAAGCCATGAATTATGAAATAGATTCCATGCATCAGAACCAAATTTGGATTTTGGTCAATTCTCTAGTTGATGTAAAGCCCATTGGATGTAAATGAGTATTTAAGAGGAAATTATACATGGAAGGTAAAGTAAATACCTATAAAGAAAGACTAGTGGATAAAGGGTTTAAACAGCGTCAAGGAATTGACTATGATGAAACCTTTTTACCAGTTTCCATGTTTAAATCCATTATAATTCTACATGATATAATAGCTTACCATGCCTATGATATTTGACAGATGGATGTCAAAACTGCATTCCTTAATGGGAACCTTTAAGAAGATGTCTATATGACACAACCAAAAGGGTTTGTAACTCTAGGTGATGCTAAAAGTATTTTCAAGTTGTATAGATCCATTTATGGATTGAATTAAGAATCTAGTTCATGGAACATTTGTTTTGATGAATTCATAAAATAATTTGGTTTTATTAAGAACAAATGTGAGTTTTGTTTTTACAAGAGGTTTAATGGGAATTCGATCATTATCCTAGTAGTATATGTTGATGAAATATTATTTATTGATAACGACATACCAGTATTATAGTTAGTTAAGGACTAGTTAAAAAAGTGTTTCTCCATGAAGTAATTAGTTGAAGTAGTCTACATTCTAGGGATCAAGATCATTCATGATATATCCAAGAGGCTTCTTGGACTAAGTCAAAGTACATATGTTGACTAGATACTAAATAGATTTAGTATGGAATAATCAAAGAGGGGATTAGTTTCAGTGTCACATGGTTTACATCTTTACAATAAAATGTGTCCTCAAACACAACATGAGAAAGAGAGAATGAGTAAGATCCCATATGCTTCAGTGATAGGATAAATCATGTATTCCATGTTATATAATAGACTTGATGTTGCCTATGCATTGATCATGGTAGGAAGATATCAACTTGATCCAGGAGAACAACACAAGGATGTTTTTAAGGATATCCTTAAGTATCTAAGAAAAACTAAGGATATGCTCTTGGTGTATAAAGGAGATAAAGATATGGTCATTAGGGGTTATAATGATGCTAGTTTTTATACCAGAATGATCTAAAGTCACATTTAGGATATGTTTTCTATCTCAATGGAGGAGCTGTGATCTAGAAGAGTTCAAAGAATCTAGTTGTCGTTGATTCTACAGTGGAGTCCAAGTATATAGTGGCTTCTGATTCATCCAAGGAAGCCAATTGGATTTGTAATTTTGTCCAAGATCTTGATATGGTACCTAGAAGTTAGGACCCTATCACATTGTATTCTGTTAATACTACAATGGTGACTCTTGAAATAGAGCCAAGGTCACACCAACGAATAGAGCATATACTCCAAAAGTATCACCTATTGAGAGATTTTTATCAAAGGGGTGAAGTTTCAATAATTAGAGTACCCAAAAAAGAGAATGCGATGGACCCCTTGACTAAATGCCTATATTAGTAGAAGCATGAGTATCATGTGAGAGCTAGTAGATAAAAGGTTGTTAGCAGTTGGATCTAGTGAAAGTGGGAGTCTATTGGAGTTGGTGCCCTAAAACCAACTCCTAGTAATTTATGATAACCTGTATTCATAGTTTTGAATATTAATAAAATTCTTATCACAACATGATTGTTCTTATACGTAACATTTTATGTGATAATGTTCCAAGACCAGCTATCTCACTAAAAGGACATAACAGTTTCCTACTATGATGAGAACTCAAAAGTACTATGACACTATTCTTAATATATGTTCTATACCCGTATGATATCCTTTGAGGTACAAAAATGATATAGGCTATCAGGGGTGGATACTCATAGGACTTTGAGGCACCTTCTCATGATGTACTCCCTTGATAATATCCAGTAGGATATTATGAGAATGAGACCCACCATTAGGAAATCCACATTTACATGTTTCATTGGATGTTCCTATATACAGACATGTGTATTGGTCCTTAAACTTTAATATTATTATTAATGAGTATTATGAGTTGCGCAATTCAATGTATTGATGAAAACCATGATGAAAGATGTTCACGATGAAGTAAGATATGTTGGGTGCGTCATGAGTAATATTGCATTAATGAACAATGCGAGAAAGGATTTGTCCCTTCAGTTCATTAATAAAATTTGATATCTCAGGCCATTTGATAGAAATCATATAGCCTAAATAAATCCGTGGACATGGTGTTCTATAGGCAAGTTCAATTTTTGGGGAGTCAAATAAAGATACATCGATCACATAGGTTGATGGAACCAGCATGCAACCTGCTTGATTAAAGATATCATGATAAATGTATTATATTACATAATAAGTGTTCGTATGAGGTATCATGTCATTATGGAATTAACTTATTTCTCTATAGGTTCCTTGGTGTGTTTCTAGATGCCAACCTTGTACTTTAGGATACTTTAACTAATGCTACTGAGAAAGAGTCTTAGAGGGTCACACACTAAGTGTATCCAAAATCTCAGTTAAATAATATATTATTATTTATTATTTAAAAAGTTGAATAAATATTATTCCAGCATGTGGTTTAATAATTATTCATGTTTTCTTGATCACATATAAATATTTATTTTCAATTTTAGTGAATACAATATTTATTTATTTATTGGTGAATAATGTAGTGATATTTATTTAATAAATAAATAGTTATTATTTAAGGACTGAAAAATATTTTGAAGGAATGGAAGACCGAGTTTAATGGTCCGATGAGAAATAATAAATATTGAATATTATTTTATTAAATAATATTTAATTTAATTCACAAGTTAAGCGCATTTATTATTTGACATGAGGTTCTGAAGGGATTAAATAAATAATAAATGGAACTTGTGAAATTATTTTATTTTAACCTTAACATTATATAAACCCAATTATATTATTTTCTTTGAGAGCCAATTCATTTGTCTTGGTTGTGCACAACTAATTTGGAGAATAATCTCAAGACCTAGTGATCTTGATTCTCCAAGAATAATCCAAATAATGGAGAGTGATCTTCATCCACCTTCCACCCTCAAGTCAAGAGAGATCCAAGAGAATGCTTTGGAATTAGTTTTCAAGGCAATCAAAGGTGGAAGACGCAAGCGATAGGATCTGTCGTGCTAACACCCGGAGATTCCTATGACAATGTTTGGATATTTGTGGAACATGTGTAGATCACCGTTAGAGGGAATCTACTTTTATTCCTATAACACAATGACTATAAAACTTAGATCTGTTGTCAGATTCATCAATGAAGAAATAATTCCATCAAGGTAATTCTTTATTTAATTAAATTGATTATAAATAATATGTGATGATCCTCTCTTGGTTTCATCATTATATACCTTGTATATATTATTTGATTCAATTTCGTAGATCATGAAATTTATCACTGTGTAAATCTAGGATTGATCATCAATCATGGGAAAAATCAAAGTTGGGCATGACCCATTACATGCCTCTACTGCACCCAGAACCTATAGTAACTACATTATCAAAAGATTTGATCATTGAGAGAGGTGAAGAAGCTTAAAAATCTTCCTGAGTAATCCAAGTAACACCCTTTCCCCCATCCTATAGCTTAGCGGGGATCCATTTGTGTTTAGTTTTTAAGCCAGTATAGGAGTCATGATCATGCCCTAGTTTCCTACACTTGAGGAAGAAAGAAGGAAAAAACCTACCATCCCATTTTGAATCCAAATTTGATGAGGTGGGATAGTCGAGACATCCAATTATAACCAAAACCTAGATATTAAGTTCCAATTGAAACTCTTGTATTATTAAATTTGATCAGTTTACCTAAAGAACTTGTAACACCTCATGATTTTAGTATGAATTTCCCATTAAATAATATTATGAGCTTGATAGCTCATGATACACGTAATACATAACTAAAGTGAACAATGATTTATTATAGTAGAATATTATAGTATTAAATAAAATACATTACAATATATCAAAATTAAACATAATTAGAAAAATCAAAAAAGGAATAAAACCATAAGTAAATAGTTTTTAATAAAATTAAAAGTTACAAATTCACTTGGGAAAATACTATTAACTCTAAAGAAACCATTTTTGTGAATTACATGTTTTTATACATTTATTACTTTTAAAGGATGATATCAATAAAATTTATTGATGAAATTTAAGGAATGATTAGTAAAATAAATTAATAACATCCAAGAAAAAATTAACTATAAGAAATAAAAATTTGATTATCCATGGCCAAATAAAAATGATTTGTTTAAAAACATTGTTTTTATGATATATTATATGTTTTTATTTAAAAGTTAAATTTCTTGTATTTAAAGTATGAAATTTAATGAAATTTATTGTTTATATATATAAAAAATGAATAAAAATTCATGAATTTATTATTAATTATTTAGTAATAAAAATAAAATCATTCAATTTTAAAGGACAATTTTTTCAAAGAATTGGGTTTTTGATATGATTTGTATATTAATTTTAATAAATTAATATGATATTTATTTTTCATGACCCCCTACCTCTAAAGGTAGCCCTCATGGTCCAATAATAAAGGAAGATAGATAATGACCCCCAAGTCCTACCTCCAGTAGGCCTCAAGTTGAAAACTAGCACTAAGGGTATAAAAATATCACAAATAGGAGACATTACCCTATATAATAATAGGATCAGAAAATAGAATAAATCAACCATGAAAAAATACATGAAATAATATAAAAATGAAACCAAAACCATCCCATAAATGAATGTATAATGAAAAAATATATAATAATCTACAAATAAATACCCAAAAGAAAAGCTAAGACAACAACACAACAACAACCCAAAGGTTCGAGCTAGTAATGTCCAACACAATCCACATAGTCCTCCTAGAAACCTGATTTTTTTTAATATATGTAGGGTGAGAATACAAGTATACTCATCAAGGTACCCAAAGTATCTTATGTACATATGAAAGAAGCATACTAATGAACTAGTGAGAAAACAACAAAACCAACAACACCTAAACATGTCAACTAACCAAACTCATCCTCACTAGGGCTCAATCGCTAAATAATGCATCCAAGTTTAGTAACATAACATGAATAATATCAAAGAAGGGTACCCCACACCACTTTCCCACTGATTTTACGCTCTCACACCCCAACGTCGTACATCCCGATGCTCTCATATCTTTTTTATATCACATCATTCCAAACACCTCAAGTGCAACTGGACATTATATCATATCTCACCCGAAGACACCTGGGCCATCAAATCACAACCATAAATAGAATAGTAGGGTATCGTGAACATGAAGGACATAAACCTTGTGATCTTCTCCCAAAACACATGACTCCCACCATAATCCATCTCACCATATCTCACTCGTAGAAACCTGGTCCATCACATCACATATTTCCCAAAGACACATGAGCCATCACCTCATATCCCTTCCAAATACACTTGAGCCATCACATCACATCAAATATTGATAGTGAACTTTTAACTTCTGTCCATCAAAACCCATGCATGTCCACATTTACTGGAAGAGAGATAAGGAATAAGAAGGTTTCCAACCATCCATCCTAACCACCTAGATATTGGAAAAAACACCCACAAAATAAATGGGTGCTGACACATGGTGCTCGACATGGGTGGGATGCGTATCAAAAATCCCAAGGAATATAAATGGTATATATATATATATATAGCTACACACAAGCTTGACTTATGAGTTCACAACAAGGCACTAAACAACTTACAATATCCACCCTCACAACAACACCACTCTCGCTGCCACAACTAAATGCGTAACACCACACAAACAGGACAAAAGACACATTTCATATTCTTTATCAATTAAATCAAATTTCTATATTCACATTACCAACCAATTCTATTCATTTATCCCATTAAATTTCCCAAACCACTCATTTCATTATTAAAAAATTATTCCATCACTACTTGAGCATCAAGCACAACACAACACAACAAATCATCTCCCTTTATCATGCCAACATTCCCAAATCACCCCTTTCATAGTAAAAACCAATTTTCACATCACAAAAATTCTCCACATCATAACTACCACATACCACATCCACTTATCATCACATCACCACCCCATAACACAACCACACATTACAACACTTTCCACATCACATTTCAATTTATTTTTAAGGCAATTCTAACACAATCCAAAATTCCATGTGAAACTAATTCATTAGAAGAATATAAGTAATTAGTCATTTTAATCAAGGTGATAAAAAACAACCACACAACCTCGTTCCACAACTCATCAACTAATGCACGAACAATTCCCCCAACGTCCATGATTTTCTAAAGGGCATCAAAACCATACAATTCAACCTCAAACAATGTTAAGGTGGTAAAAACATGTAATTCAATCCCTCCAACCTTTAATTTCAATTAGAAAAGTTATTTTATATTTTAAAACTATCTTACCAAAAGATAAATAGAGTATAACCCCTCCCGCATGATACAACTAGATGAGAAACAAAGGATCCCCTACCTCAAATGGAAATATCTGATCCACTATGCAAGGTTGAAACAATAGTAAGGCCACCACTAAACACCACAAGGAAGAAGAACACATTACCAGCCTAGAACACAACAACCACATCATTCACTCATTAAAACACCATAAAAACCACTAATTACCTGACAAAATCCCCTCCCAGATGAGAAAACAAAGGAAAAAATGGAAAAAAATATTGGAACTCACCTAAACCACCACAAATCAATACTCTAAGGCTAGGGTCGAAAGCCACTAATTAGGGGATAAAAGAGATATTTGGGATGCACTTGGGTTTCCCAAGAAATGAGAGAAAGACTAAAATAATGGATGGGTTTGAGGGACTCTAAGAATTTATACTTAGATTGAAAAACATAATGCCATAATGCAACCCACAGGACCATGCCGAAAAAATAGCTGAAAACTTAAGGGACTAAGGCGCAACACCACTAACTACACCAAAACCATTATGGTTAAACTGGCATCCAATATTCATGATTATTCATACATTTTAGGTACTATAAAATAGGTTGTGACCATGAAATAGTCCACGTCACTACACCATTAACCCCATCAACTAGGAAGAGGCTTCAACACCACCTCATCTTCACAAAGCAGCTATGAAATAATTGGAAGTAGCACCAAACTCCACTTTATCCCCCCTATGTTTTAGCCATTTATCTACACCAAATCCATCAACTAATGAGAAGGGACTATGTTGTAACCAAGTCTCCACAATATATGTACCCCCAAATCAGTAGGTTGATTTAGTAGTTACAGGGACCCCTATAAAAACATTTTGGTATCTTCCTATAATTCCTTGTTTGAAATGTTTGTTTGAAAATTAAAATGACAATAAAAGGTTAATATGGAATGAAAATGAGAGGATATGTGATATAAAATTATAGAATCCTATTGATTGTCCATAATGGAAGAAAATTGATCACCAGTTTCCTATATTTGGAAATGAAGTTTGAAATCTCATAACTGGACTATGCACAGATGGAATGAATCCATATCGAATCCTTAGTATCACACATAGTTAATGGACTATTTTATTGGTAATTTAAAACTTATATATTGAATTTTGTATAAAGAAAAAATATTTCATGTTGAGTTTAATGATATCTTGACCAAAATAGCCTGAAAATGATATTGATGTTTTGTTTTCACCATTAATTGATGATTTGAAACTTTTATGGGAGGAAGGTATTAGGGTGTGTGATTATTATAAAATGAAATATTTTAAAATGAATGAAATTATTATGTTCATTATAATTGACTTCCCAACATATGAAAATTTTTATGGACACAATGTTAAGGGGCATAAAATATATCCAATTTGTTAACAACAAACTTCATATTATCAACTGCATCATGGGAGAAAAATAGTATACATGGGTCATTGAAAGATTTTGTCTATGGATAAATATTATATAATATTAAAAAACGAATTCAATGGCTCACAAGAATTTGATATTTATCCAAAAACTTTATTCAGTAATCATTATTTTGAGAGGGTGAAAAACATTGATGCAACATTTTAAATGGCACATAAATCTGTTAATGATAGAAATATTTGGAAGAAATAGTCAATATTTTTTGTTATACCATATTAGAGATATCATGAGTTTAAAAAAAATTATTTCATGCATGTGGAGAAGAATATCTATGATAGTTTGATTGAAACATTGTTAGATATTAAAGGAAAGACTAAAGATGGGTTGAATGCAAGATTGAACTTACTCTCAATGGGAATACATTTGGAGTTAGCTCCCACTCCAAATGGAAGGTGAACATTCCTACCACCCAAATTATCATACATTATCCAAGTGGGTGAAAATTATGTTTTTTAGTGTCTTCATGATATTAAAGTGTCGCAAGGTTATTCCTTAAATGTAAATATATTTTGTGACTTTAAAGGATTTGAAGTTGATAGGTACAAAATCTCATGATTGTCATGTCATGATGCAATAACTCCTACTAGTTTCATTATATGGAATATTTCCCATATCTTTCAAAATGATTATCATGAAGGTGTGTTATTTTCTTAATTCAATTTGTAATAAGGTTATTGATCTAAATGATTTGAAAAATTTAGAGAAAAAAGTGGTTTCTATACCTTTTCAATTAGAAATGTATTTTTATCCATCTTTTTTTTGATATCATGGTGAATTTAATGGTTCATTTGGTGTGAGAAATAAAGTTTTTCAAACTTGTATATCTATATTAGATGTATCCTTTTGAAAGGTATATGAAGATATTGAAGGGGTATGTTAAGAATCCATACCAACCTGAAACCTACATTATTTAGAATTATATTTATGAGGAGGTTTCAAATTTTTGTACAAGGTACTTGTCTACAGTGGAGCACATTGATTTGCCTACATCTCACCATGAATGAGTTAATTTTGGGGGAATAGGTATTTTTGGATTGAAATTCAAATCATTGATAGGTGAATAGATAAATAAGATACATTTATATATTTTGAATAAAATAAATGATGCTAAAAAATATATAACATTGCATATTAATATGTTGAAACAATCTTATCTAAAGAAGAAAGATATGTGGATTTTGAATGAGCATAAAAAAACTTTTTCCCCATGGTTTAAAGAGACCGTGCATGGTAGATCAGATGCATCTAAAACATTGAGATGGTTAGTGGGAAGTCCAAGTTTAAATTTTATCACATGTTTTGGGTATGAAATTAATGTACATACATTTCATACAAAAGATTAGGACAATAAAAGTGAAATTCATAATAGTAGTGTATTGGTGTTCGTAGAAGTAATGCATTTTTCGAGTTCCAAATACAAAAACCCAATTTTCACATTAAAAACATATTATAGAGTCATTGAAGAAATATGGGAGGTTTATTACATTAAATTGCAAGTTCCAATGTTTAACTGCAAATGGTTTATTGATAATAATAGTGTCAGACATGATGAATTTGGAATGACAATAGTTAATATGAATAAATTGGAATACACATCTGATCCTTTTATCATGGAAACACATGAAAAACAAATTTTCTATGTTCTTGATCAATCCAATTTGTAGTGGTCTATTTTTTTACAAGGAAAAAAATAGTATTTTGGTGATGATAAACTTGATGAATATGATGATATATGTGAGATCCATACTTCCATATAAGGATTAACATATAATATTGATGAGAATGTCATAGACATGGTTTGTTCCATACAGAATGATCATGACAAAGTAATTTAGGAAAACAATTCTTTAATACATTCCTAATATTATAGGTAACATATGTTTATTTATAGTTTAATTTTTTAAATTTCATAAAATGTTAGATATTTTAATTTTATTTTAATTATTAAAACACATATAAAAACTAATAAGTTAAATTGTTTGTTTATATTAGTTTAGTTTTATTTAGTTTACCATGTTTACCCTTACATAACTTATCTATTTTTTTTGAAAAGAAAATATTTTAAATTTAATATATTAAATAAAAACAAAAATATTTTATAAGAGTATATTAAAAAAATATTCTTTTTAGTGTAAAAATGATTTATTAGAAGTACTGTTCACTGACGGGTCCTTTGGGCCAAAAAATGGGCTTTCAAGCCTTGTATTCAGGCCACTTGGCCTTGGGCCTTTAGGCTATGTATTGGGTCTCCCTCTACCCTCTAAAGAGGTCTTTGATTTAATAATAAATTGAGGCTTCGGCCCCGACCTTTTGAAAAAAAATATTCCGATCCACCACATAATTTTGGAGATGATCATACTCATAAATTTGGGGAGGAATGTACACATGCTTCTATTGATGAGCATCTCCATCATTCATCATAAGAGACATCTACTTCCATAAGGGAAAAAAAGTTTGAGGGTTGGTAAACGTGGAATAAAACGTTTACCAAAATTAACAGTTTCTCATAGCCAATACCAGAGGATACCCATAGACTTTGATGATAATGATATTCCAAGAGGTCTAAATTCAAATCAATTCAAGACTTTTATAGCAGTGTAGGCTAAAATCAATGCTAGTATTTTGTTCGATGATTAGAAAAGTGTTGAAAAATTGAAACTATCTCCCTTATGGGAGACCATTTTTGTAAGATTGTTTGTTATTATTTTACTTATCTTGAATTTTTTATAGTAATATATGTTTTCCCCTTCTTATCAGATGACATATGATATACCTGATACTAAAGGATTTAGGAAGAAATTTTTATCATTGGGTTCTAGGAGATGGCAGGATTTTAAATCAACCCTCACATCAAATTTAATTTTTTGGAATCAATAATATCATAATCCATGTGATATATATCCATTTATAGATGAAGATACATAAAATAAATTTATTGAAAGTACAAGATGAGAAGATTTTTTGGTAAGTGGAATGTTACCTTTTAGAAGTTTTTATATATATTAATGATCTTATAAATGATTTATTTATTCTTAATTTACAATAATTGAGGAGATCTCATCAGGAGATCCAATATAGAAATTCATACCCCCATACTTTATCTAGGGGAGGGTATACGTTATTGAAATAAAAAATGATGGCTGAAAAAGTTCAAAAACTAAGAGTTGAGTCTTCAGGATTTACAGAGGTGAACCCTCCCCCCCACTAGACATGAAAAATGGAAGAGGTATCAAATAAGGAAAAAAGTAAAATATATTACAGAAGAGTTGAGTGTTTTAGTTGAGAGGATTGTAATATGTTTACTTTATTTATTTATTTAGTTAAATCAATTATTTATATATTGTGATTCATTATGATTTTTTTCAAATATTAAATATAGGATTATATTAAGGAGAAGAGAACACATAGGGTATTTATAGTTGAGGGTGGGAATGATATTTTATCTACAACATTGGGAAATCCTGATCACCCAGGTCGTGTACGAGGATACCTGATATGTGTATCGGTGAAAGAAGCCATGTTCTAAAGCTTATTAAATGGAGGATGTTTATAAAAAATAGAATATTTGGAAGCTAAAGTTCAGAATATTCATGTGACAATGGAGAACAAGATCAGAGCTTCGGTACAGTCTATGTTTATAGACATAAAAAGACAATTTTAGACTATCGATCCCACTCATCCTCCTCCAATAGAATCTCCCACTCCTCCACCTCCAACATCATCTCCCACTCCTCCACCTCCGCCTACATACCCCACTCCTTATCCTACTCTTACACCCCTCCTCCATGTCTTTATAGTTATTTTGATTTATATATTAATGATCTCCAACATTATATTATTTCATATAGGATGATATTTTATTTTGGTAATATCATTAATCATCAACAGATAGAGATTGAGCATAATAGGGTCACTGTAAATGATATTATAGATAGATAAACAAGAATACTATTACCTATAGATGAGGTGAGTACAGACTAGTATAAAAAGTATTTACCACGTCGGCATTTTTTATGTCAGTTATAAATAACTGACATGCACAGCCGTAAAAATTGATTTATCACATTAGTTATATTATAACCAATGTAAAAAATGCATTATATTGATTTATCAGGTCAATTATATTATAACTGACGTGATAAATCAACTATCTCACTTTATCACGTTGGTTATAAAATAACCAATGTGATAAAGCCAATTTTTTACACCGGTTATTATATAACCAATGTGATAAAGAAAACATCATTGCCTTATCACATCGGTTATTATATAACTGACATAAAAAAACAGGTTTATCACGTCAGTTATTTTATAACTGAAATTATAAATGTAGTAAAAAACACTTTATTACATTGGTTACTAAATAAACAACATGATAAATCATTTAAATTTTTTATGAAGGCCCATATTGGGTTATTGTGGTATTTTTCAATCGGGTGAAAATAACTCTTCTCTCTCATGTGGAAACCCTAGAAACAATTCTTTGAACCCGTGGCATCCAACCTTATTTTTCCAGCATTGTTCATCATCTTTTTTATTGCCACATCTATCTGATCGATTCAAAACACTCTAGTAAGCCTCACACACCTCTATTCTAGTTGTTTTTTTTCACATAATACCTATATTTATGTTTTGTGATTTTGTTTTTTAAAATATTGAAATATCTTTTTTAATTTCCTAATGTTATCATTATTGGATATGGTTTTTCTTATCCTTGATCAGAAATTGTTTGGCATGAAGCTCCATGTTACTTTGGTTAGATTTTTCCTTATTTAAATATGAAATTACAATATGGATTTCCCTCTTCATGGAGACATTGGTTATATACCATATCTCCCTTGTTAATTTACATAACACATTAAATTTTCAGTTATTATGGCTTAGAAAAAAAATTTATACCTGTCCACGTGATTGGTGATGAATATGTACTCAGTATTCCTATAGGAGTTAGACCATTTGTTTATTTAATTCTTTTTCTATATGGTCAGGTTGTATGTAGTACATATTTTATATTGACTACTAGTATTATAACATAGTATATTGATACATGGTTTCTTATTTATTTAGAACTTCATTGGTCAAATATTTATTATTAGATAAGTATCCCCCCCAAAACCTCTAAACATACCTTGAATATGATATTTTCACCCCCTTACCAAGACAATCTAGGTTCCTCTCAAGGAATGTACTTTGAGTCTAATATAAATCCATTTAAAAAAGTAGCTCAGAACCTAAAAATATCAACTTACCACCCAAATCAATTTTAACCATACACAATACCATTTTCCACAACAAAATCAATAAGAATGTTAAAACCCATAAATGTGACCATCAAAATTACATTAAATAAATAAAATATTTCAATTCAATACAATCCTAAGACCTATTAGGTTAATATTTTAGATAATTAAGATAAAAATTAAGTAACCAAACTCATGCTGTGATGGTTTAATAATACATTACACCAGTGAATGATGATTTATTTTTACATAGTGGTTTTTTATCTTATTTCTCAAAACAATATCATTATAATTTTTAAATATGTATATATTTGTTTTATTATATTTCAAAATTGTGTTACTTTCAAATTATGGAATATTTCATATAAATATAAAACTGTATTATCTAACTATATTTTCTTTTTAAAATTATTTCCATGCATATATTTTTCAAATATGCATATATTTGTTTTATATTTCAAAACTGTGTTACTTTCAAATTATGACATATTCAATATAAATATAAAATTGAATTATCTTAAAAAGATGTATAATTTTGATATTTTTTATAAGTAATAATGAGTCGAAGTTGGATTATGGAACATCAAATGAGTGATGAATATGAGGAAGGTGTTGATTATTTTTTGTAATTTGCTAAAAAAATGTTACAAACAACAATATGTTTTTCTATCCATGCCTAAAATGTTTAAATATGAAGAAGTTGAAAAGTATATAGATCAAAGATCATTTAATTTTTCATGGTTTTAATCCAAGTTACAACCCTTGGATTTGGCATGGTGAAACTGGATAAAATTTCAGATCTAATGATGATGATGCTTTGCAAGATGGTAACTCTGATGAAATTAAAGAAATGATTTGTGATATTGAAGTAGAAAAAATTGATAAAGAACCGAAAATTGAGCATCTATATGGTGATGCTGAAAAACCATTGTATCCTAGTCATAAAATTTTTAGAGTTTTATCATTGGTGTTAATATTGATTAACTTGAAGGTGAAATATGGATGGAATGACAAGAGTTTTACAAAGCTGCTACAATTGTTGAAAGACATTCTTCCTAAAGACAATGATCTTACATATTCACATTATAAGGCCAAGAAAATATCACGACCGATGGGATTGGGATACAAGAAAATACATGCTTATCCGAATGACTGTGTGATATATAGGAAGGAATATGAATTTTTACCGGAGTGTCCTAAATATGGAACATCACGGTATAAGCTGAAAGAAAAATCACAGGATGATGTAGAGATTACAGAGATACCTGCCAAGGTATTTTGGTATCTTCCTATAATTACTCATTTTAAAAATTTATTTGATAATTCACATGATGAATAAAGGTTAAGATGGAATGCCGATGAGCAGATATGTAATGGAAAAATATGTCATCCAGCTGATTGTCCACAGTAGAAGAAAATTGATGAGCAGTATTCTATATTCAGAAATGAAGTTAGAAATCTCAGACTTGGGTTGTGAACAAATGGAATAAATCCATATCAAATTCTTAGTAGAAAACATAGTTCATGACCTATTTTATTGGTAGTTTATAACCTATCTCTTGAATTTTGTATAAAGCACAAATATTTCATGTTGAGTTTAATGATATCTAGACCAAAGAAACCTAGAAATGATATTGTTTTTTTCTTGTCACCATTAATTGATGGTTTGAAACTCTTATGGGAGGAGGGTATTAGGGTGTATGATTCTTATAAAATGGAATATTTTCAACTAAATATAGTGATTATGTTCACTATAAATGACTTCCCAATGTATGGAAATTTTTCTGGATATAGTGTTAAGGGGCATAAAGCGTATCCAATTTGTGAACAACAAACTTCTTATTGTCAATTGCATCATGGGAGGAAAACAATATACATGTGTCATCGAAAGTTTTTTCATATGGATCACTCTTATAGAAGATTAAAAAAAGGCATTAAATAGATCACATGAATTCAATATTTCTCCAAAACCTTTATCCACTGATGAGTATTTTGAGTGGGTGAAGAACCTTGATATGACATTGGGAAAGATACATAAATATGATAATGATGGATATATTTGGAAGAAATAGTAAATATTTTTTGATTTACCTATTAGAGATATCATAAAGCGAAACATAAAATTGATGTCATGCATGTGGACAAGAATATCTATGACATCTTGATTGGAACATTGTTAGATATTAAAGGAAAGAATAAATATGGGTTGAATGCAAGATTAAACTTACTATTAATGGGAATACGTTTAGATTTATCTCCCACTCATGATGGAAGGCAAACATTTCTCCCCTTGGCTTTTCATATATTATACAAGAGGGAGGAAATTAGATTTTATCAGCGTATTCATGATATAAAAGTGTTGCAGGGTTATTTTTCAAATGTAATTTTTTTGTCTCTTTAAAGTATTTGAAGTTGATAGGTATTAAATCTCATGATTGTCACATCATGATGCAACAACTTCTACTGGTAGCATTGTGTGGAATATTACCCATCAGTGTCAGAAAGACTATCACGAAGATGGGTTATTTTTTCAATTCAATTTTAATAAGGTGATTGATCTGGATGCTTTGTACATTTTGTAAAATTAATAAACTTCTATAATTTTTCAATTGAAAATTTATTTTCCTTTATTTTTTTGATATAATGGTTCATTTAATGGTTCATCTAGTTTGAGAAATAAATCTTTGTAGACCTGTATATCTATGTTGGATGTATCCTTTTGAAAGGTATATGAATATATTGAAGGGGTATGTTAAGAATCTATATCAACATAAAGCCTCCATTGTTGAAAAGTATATTTCTGAGGAGGTTGAAGAGTTTTGTATGAGCTACTTGTCTACGATAGAGCACATTGGTTTGCCTCCATCTCACTATGAACGAGTTAATAACGGGGGAAAAGGGATTCATGGTTTAAAAGTCAAGTCATTGTCAGGTGAACAGATGAAGAAGGTAAATTTATACATCTTGAATAACATAGCTGATGCTCAACCATATACAATATTTCATATTAATGAGTTAAAACAATGTCATCCAAAGAAAAAAGAAATGTGGATTTTGAATGAGCATAACAATTTTTTCAATGGTTTAAAAATACTATGTTTGGTAGATCAGATGCATCAGAGACATTAAGATGGTTAGTGGGTTATCCAAATTTAAATTTGACAACATGGTTCAGGTATGACATAAATGGATATACATTTTATATGAAAGCTCAAGACAATAGAAGTGTAGTTCAGAATAGTGGTGTATTGGTGTTTATAGAAGCAATGAATTTTTCGAGTTTTAAATACAAAAACCCAATTTCTGCATCAAGTGTATATTTTGGAGTCATTGAAGAAATATGGGAGGTTGATTTCATTAAAATTAAAGTTCTAGTGTTTAACTGCAAATGATATATCGGTAACAACAATGTCAGACATGATGAATTTGAAATGACACTTGTTAATCTGAATAGATTGGAAGACACAACTGATTCTTTTATAATGGAAAATATACCAAACAAATTTTTTATGTTCTTGATTAATTCGATATGCAATGGTCTATTGTTTTAGAAGGAAAAAACAATATGTTGATGATGATCAACATGATGAAGATTCTGATTTATGTGATATCCCTACTTCTATGGAAAGATTAATAGATAATAATGATGAGCATGTTGTAGACATGTTTTTTGTTATAAGGAATTATCATGAAGAAGGAATTTGGGAAAATAATCCATTAGTACATTCCTAATATTATAGGTAACATATGTTTATTTCTCATTTAATTTTATTAATTTCATAAAATGTTAGATATTGTAATTTTTTCTTTATTAAAACATGTATTAAAACTAATAAATATAAATGATTGTTTATTTTAGTTTAGTTTTGTTTATTTTACCATGTTTACCATTACATAACTTATATATTTATTGATTTTTTTAATGATATTATTTTAATTCTAATATGTTAAAAAATATTCTTTTTTGTGTAAAAAATGATTTATTAGGTTGGACCATTTTTAATATTCCTACACCAATTTTGGATTTTTTTAATTCATCTACATGAAATTTCATATATCATTACTATTGTTAGAATTTTAATTAACTATAATAAATATGTATAATAACGTGTTAAGTTTTAGTTTAATTTTTGTTTCACAATTTTTCATTTTTTGTTTACATTAGAATTTTAATATATGAATTTTTATATTTGTGTACTAAATGTTTGTTTCTTTGATTTAAATGATAATGAAAGATCAATCAGTTGATCAACCACATACTTTTGGAGATGAGCTTCATGATTATACCTCTAGTAAGGGACATCTATATACTCTTATTGACGTTCCCCAGTCTTCTTCATGCACTCCCACAATTGAAAAGAAGAGTTAGAGGGTTGGTAAATGTGGCTGCATACATTTACCAAAATTATTAATTTATCGTAGACAGGACCAGAGAATAGTGGTAAAATTTGATGAGAATGATATTCCAAGAGGTCTTAATGCAAAAAAATCAAGGCTTTTGTATCAACTTAGGGTAAAAGAAAAGTCATCATTTTTTTAATAATTGGAGAAGTGTTGAAAAAACAAAACTAGATCAGTTGTGGGAGACCATTTTGGTAAGCTCTGCTGATATTATTTGACTAATATTGAAATGTTTATATTATAATATGTTTTCCCACTTATTTATCAGATGATATTTGATATACCTAACACTGGAGGAGTCAGGAGGAAATTTTTATCAATGGATACTAGGAGATGGAGTGATTTCAAATCAACCCTCACATCTGATTTCATTTTTTATCATATGTAATATGAAAATCCATGTCATAAATATCCTTTTTATAGATGAAGACACATGGAAACAATTTTTTGAAAGTAGAAGATAATAAGTAGTTTTGGTAAGTGAAATTTAAAATTTTAGAAGTTTTCTTATATTAATGACATTATTAATGAATTATTAATGATTTCTTATTCTTAATTTATAGGAATCTAGGAGATCTCATTAGAAGATCAAATCTAGAAATGTATACCCTCATAGTTTATCTTGGGGAGGGTATACTTTATTAGAAGAAAAAATGATGGATTAAAATTTACAAAAAACTTAGAGTTGAGTCTTCAAGCTCTAGAGAGGCTTCCCCTCCATCCCCTCCATCTAGACATGAAAAAAGAAAGTGGGCTCAGATGAGAAAAAAGGGGTAATATTTTATGGAATAATCAAGGGTCGTAGCTGAGAGGATTGTAAGATGTTTATTTTTTTTAGTTAAGTTAATTAAATTCTTTATATAATTTGAATCATTATAGAAATTTTCAAATAATTCATACATGATTCTCTTGAGGTGCATAGAACACAGGGGGTATTTAAAGGTGATGGGGGGGAAAGATATTTTATCTGTATCATTGGGAAATCCCAAACACTCGGGTTGTGTATGAGGACACCTAGTGGGTCTATGAGTGAGAAAAGTGTTACCACATTATTTAGCTTCTTACATAGAGGGGTTTTATAAAAAATAGAATATTTAGAGGTTGAAGTTCAAAATATTAATGTGCTGATAGAGGAAAAGATCAGAGCATCGATACAGTCTATATTTGCAGACATTCAAAGACAATTTCAGACTACAACTCCCACCCCTCTACCTCTACCAATAGCTCCCACTCCCCCACCTCCACGTACAAACCCCATTTTTTATCCTACTCCTACACCCCTCCTCCACAGATTCCTAGTTATTGTGAGTTATATGTTGATGATCCTCACTATCACATAGTTTTATATGGGCTAATATATTATATAGGAGATACAATTCATCATCAACAGTTAGAGGTAGAGAAAAATAAGGTCACTATACATGATATTATAGATATATCATCTAGAGTACTGTTACCTTTAGATGAGGTGAGGACAATCAGACAAAGTATCATCCACTTTCTAGTTTGTCCATATATACTTTTTCAACACATTACCATAGAGGTATGTGTATATTTTATACTTTATATTTTTCTATTAAATTTGTTTTAAAATTTTAAAGTTAATATATTTATCTATTTATTTACAAGAATACTTTAAAGGTAAAAAAATACTGTATAGTAAACAATAAAGACAAAGGGATATGACATTAGATACAAATTCTAGTAGTCTTGAAATATTATCAAGATATTCAAATTTATTAGTGAGTCATTATACGTTTCCAATGGAAGATCATGTTTTTGGGCATGAAATAGATGTAGGGATTCTGAAAAATGATATCATGGAGCTTGTTAATGCAGACAAGTTGGGCATCAATAGGATTCAAGTTTTTCCCATGTAAGTCTTAACATAAATCTTTCCCTGTGTTAAATTTATTAAAAATTTATACTTATGTCTATTTTGAATTAGGTATATTTATAAAATATATGAGGAGAATGAAAAGACAGATGTATATGGATTGATGGACCCATAGTTGATTTCACATGAATTGCACGCATTGACTGAGGAACAAAGAACAATTTATATTACTGAAATATTTGAATAGAATGTAATTACACAATGCTGGATGTTTCCTTATGTTGAGAGGTATGGAACATATATCTCAAAAAGTGTTATTTATATTTTAACATAATAACCACTAACATTAAATTTTCTTTTATATCAGTGACCATCGGATGTTAGGTGTTTTTTGTCCAAGATAGAATATACTTTACTGGATATGATTTATCCATGGTGATGTGCAAGGAAATTTTAAGAACATGTTGGAAATGTAAGTTTTAATTTCTTAATAGTTTATATTATAACGAATTTTAAATTCATTTCATTCATATTATTTTCTAATAGGTTATGGTCTTTCTTTCAAAAATCCACATAGAAAAAGAGTTCTAAGATCAAATATGTAAAAGTAAAGGTGAATATCTATTTATAATTAGTAAATTTTGTATGTATTACATAAAAATGATATTTTTAATTGAAAAAATCATTTAAACAAAATTTTCATACACAACAAGGCATCATCGAATGTGGATATTATGTGTTAAGATTTATGTATGAAATAATTACAACTAGAACAATTATGAAGTTCAAAGAGGTTAGATTTCCTTATAAATTATTCCTTAATATTTAATTTATTTTATTTATTATACATTTTAAATACTTTACTTTTAATTTGTAGCTATTTTATGACCCTCAACCTTATAGTTCACAAGAGGTCACACACTTACAAGTGGAATGGTCAAATTATTTTATAGGTTTTATTGGATTTTAGTTTGTGTGAATATTGTAATTTTGAATATTGTAATTATAAATGTGTATTTGGAAGTTTTTTTGGTTGGATTTAGGTTTTTTAGTTAATATTGTAATTTTTTAACATTATAACTGTGAATTGTTTATGTGTAATTTTCTTGCTAGTTCTGCTACTGGTTCTGCTTGTTTATTCTTCCTTAATTTTGCTGATGTTATGCTGTTGGTTCTTCTTGTTTCTAGTTTGGTTGGTTGTGGAGAGTAAGGGTAACATGAATTATTAAAAAAAAATTATTTACATCAGTTATTTAATAACCAACATTAAAAATCTATGCAATATATAATATTTTACGTCGGTTATTAAATAACCAATGTAAAAAAATCTTTTCCATTATTGATTACAATGTAAATTTTTTTAATCGATGTTAAAGAAAATATTTATAACATCTCCATTAATAATGGCGACTAAAAAGAGATGTAAAAAATAAATAAAAAAACCCAATGTTAATAAGTATTTTTTCACTAGTGATAGTTGGAAAAGTATCATCCACTTTTTAGTCTTTCCATCTAGACTTGTTTGACATATTACCATAGAGGCATGTGTATATTTTATATTTTATTTCATTTTTCTCTTAAATTTGTTTTGACATTTTGAAGTTTATATATTTATATATTTTTACAGGAATACCTTAAATATAAACAAATACCATATAAAAAACAACAAATACAAAGTTATATGACTTCAAATACAAATTCTACTAGTCTTGATAGATTGTCAACATATTAAATTTTTTTGTTAGATGTTTATATGATTCCAATTAAAGATGGATTTTTTGGGCATGTAATGACTATATAACTTTTTAAAAACAATATCACGGAGCTTGTAACTAGAGATCAGTTGGGAATCAACATGATGCAAGTTTTTTGTCCAAAGGATAAGACACTTTATTGGCTATGCTCTATCCATGGTGAAGTATGAGAAAATTCTAAGAATTTATTGAACATGTAAGTTTGAAATTTGTAATAAATTTTTATATTATAATGAATTTTAAATTCATATTATTCATATTATTCATATTATTTTCAAACAGGGAATGGAATTTCTTTAGAGATACCATAAGAAAGAAGATCACCAAGATAAAATATGTAAAATCAAAAGTGGATTTTCATTTATAGTCACTAACTTTTAAAAATATTACTTAATAATTCTATTTTGAATTGAAAATTTATTTTAACCAGAATTTACATAAACAAGAAGGCATAAAAGAATGTGGATACTATGTTTTAAGATTTATGTATTAAATAATTACAACTAGGATAGTTATAAAGTTCCAAAATGTTAGATTTCTTTATAAACTTTTCCTTAATATTTAATTCATTTTATCTAGAATACATGTTAAATGATTTCCTTTTTTAGATTTTTGATGACCCTTGGCCTTATAGTGCATCGAAGTTTAGGAACTTACAAATTGAATAGGAAAATCATTTTATAGGTTTGATTGGATTTTAGTTTATTTGTGCTATATATTTTAAACTTAAAAGTTAAAAATTTTAAGTGTCTTGCTATTTTTCTCTTGGTTCTATTGTTTTTTGTTTTTTTGATTGTTTCTTATAGGGAGGGGAAGAATAAAAAGAAATATATTTTAGAAAAATTATTTTTCCTATTGGTTATAAAATAACTAATGTCAAAATCAATAATCTATTGGGTTTTATGTCAGTTATAAAATAATTGATGTGAAAACACCCACAAACAATATTTACAATGTCTATTTTTCTTAACATATGTTTAAAAATTATTTACAACGTCTCAAGAAATAACTTCATGTAATAACTAATGTTAAAAATAAAAAAATCGACATTAAAAATAATTTTTACACTAGTGTGTTAAACTCCCAAACACCCAAAATAAGGAATAGATATCCATTGATTCCTTAATGTGGCAATTCCTACCCTCATTTAGTGGTTATTTCGATCCATTAATTGCTGAGGTGTGTATAAATAAAAAAATATTCTTTCTATTCTACAATTATTAGAGCATGAAATATTTGTTTTATATATTTATCATTTGGATAGTGAAGCGGATCAATAGTGGAATTCAATCAAGAACATGAGGCAAGAGGAATAAATCAACTCAATAAAATGAGAGGAGTTTAATAAGATAATTTTAATAAGTATTTTCCCCAAACTCTTTGCACTAAAATGGATAGGGAATTTATAGATCTAAAATAAAGTGAGAATAAATCCATTAGGACTTATAAATCAAACTTCATAATACTTTCATGGTATTCTATTAGTTTTATCATTGGACCTAAAAGAAAAATCAATCATTTATTTGGTGGTTTAAAACTAAGTCTATAAAAAGTGTTAGATATAAGGGACTTTGGAAACTATGAAGAAATTGTTTGATGTGCTCTCAAGGTGTAAATAAATACTAGACTCCCATTATTCTTGTGGTTTTTGGGGATAAGAAGAGAAAAATAAAATTTCATGGAAACTCAAATAATAAAACATATGAAGGAAAGAATACTCATCTTCTTACATAAAAAAATGTGGGAAGAATCATGGGGGGATTATCTTAAGGGAATAAGTAAATACTTTAAGTGTGTAAGAGAATAACATCTATCGCAAGAATTATGAAGATATATGAAGAGGTCAACCAATGAAATGGATATAAAGGAATCTCATCCCAATACACTACCCACACTACAATGGTTCAACCATACAAAATATAGACATTACACCAACCAAATCACAAATCCAAGATTTAATGATGATAATTTATTTTAGAAAACTCTATTTCTAAATGATAAAGGTAAATCCATTAAATCATGACTATGAAAGTGTGTTATGAAAATGAAGTGGTGAAAGGTACACTCATCATATACTCAAGGACTGAAAATGTTTTATTTGATTATATTTCTCCAACTCCTTTATATATATAAAGTTTTCTAAGATCATTAAATCACCACCCCAATGGATAAATATTGAATTATTGGTGAAAACTCCTAGTGGTGTGGTGATTGAATCCCAAGTTTACAAATCTTATCTAATTGAAGTTTGTGGGAATGTGATTCCTTTAAATCTTATTATTCTCCCTCGAGTTGAATTTTATCTAATTTTGGGCATGGATTAAATCTATTTACATAGATCCCATATCAATTTCTAGAACAATTAAAGCACATTTCATATCCAAAATCAACCCATTATCACCTATTGGTGTAGGGTTGAGTATGAAATCCCTATGGAGTTACTTACATTGTATTGTTCTTTTTACATAATAATCACTAGTGGAAAATTAGACCATATCCATAGTCCATTTACATTAATATAGTCCAATTGACCATGGTTATAGGTCATATCCATGGTTAGGCCTCCCGTGGGTGCTATCACTATTGTTATAGCCTATAGGATATAACCACAGACGAACGTGATATAACTATGGGCAATTCCTATGGTTATAGCCTTTTTCATTGAGGGAATCTATATCCATGGGTTCCATGATCTTTGATATAAGATAAAAAGCACAACTATCAATATTCAAACATGTATATACCTTCTATAACTTAACATACTTTACCACTTCACAAACATACTCCTCTTAATTAAATAAATATATAAATATATATAATATATATGAAAGAATTTATAAATAAATTTTATTATTATTTAAAACCTAAACATGGATATGGGATATCCTATAGCCACAATTAGGTTTGAACATGGATATAGGTTATTTCCCGCACTAGCATAGGAAAACTTATAGCTATGGTCGAGTTTAACCATGACTATAGTCTATTTTATACCCCCTGTGGCTATGATCAAGATCGATTGTGGATATATCCCCATTGATATAGATCAAATTTCTATTAGTGAATGAGTGATATATAACTCAAATGGTTAGGGAGAAACTCAATATTAAATTCATGAATATTTTGTGGGAATATGTCAATGTATCTTCAAAAGAGTTTTCTAGTCTCCCCTCAGATTGTGAGGTTAAGTTTTCAATAGAACTTATACCTAGTGCTATTACCATTTCAAAGAATCATCATAGAATAGAACCTATTTAATTACATGAATTAAAGAAGAAACTCCAAGAGAATTTGGATAAGGGTTTTATATGGCCAAATGCTTCACTATGTGATGCACCGATTCATCTTTTAGAAGAAAAATGGATCAATACATCTTCGTATTGATTATCATGAACTTAAAATTATTACAATCAAGAAAAAATATCCTCTACCCTATATTGAAAAATTGTTTGATAAACTATGAGTAGATCAATAATTCTCAAATATATTCCTTCGGTTCATATATCATCAATTAAGGGTAAAAATGGAAGATATACCTAAGATGATATCCTGTATAAGATATATACACTATGAATTCATAGCGTTGTCATTCAGATTTAAAAATTCCTTTACTATCTTTATGGACCTAATTAATGAGTATTTATATATTATATAAATTGATTTATTCTAGTATTTATAGATTATATGCTTATATATTCCAAGAGTAAGGAAGAACATGAATATCATTTGAGGGTTGTGATAAAGACCACGAGAAAGGAAAAACTATATACCAAATTTATCAAGTGTGAATTCTGGATACAAAAAAATATCCTTCTTGGGTCATGTAATCACAAGTTAGGGAATATATATAGATCCTTAAAATATAGAGGTAATTACAGAGTGTCTAAGACCAACCACTATAATAGAGATACATAGTTTTCTTATATTATATGAACACTATCAATACTTTGTGAGAAAATTATCATGATCATCAAATCCACTATCCAAGTTAACTCAAAATGAAGACACATTCCTTTAGATAGATTAATGTAAAGAAAATTTCAAGGTATTTAAGAGAAGTTTGATCAATGAACCTATACTCACACTACCCTATTATGAAGAAGGGTTTGTGACATACATCGATGCATCAAATAAGGGATTAGAATGTTTCCTCATGAAAAATGACACGGTGGAAGCTTAAACCTCTCATTAATTAATGGTTCATGAGAAAAATTACTTGATGAATTATTTGGAGTTAAAAATGGTAATATTTTCATTCAATATATGAAGGCATTATCTCTATGGTAAAAAGTGTGAAATATATATTGCTCACAAGATCTTAAAGTATATATTCATATAGGTGGAGTTGAACATATATTAAAGGGGATAATTGGAGTTGATCAAGGAATATGAATGCTTAATAAATTACCACCTTATAAAGGATAAAAATGTGGATTATGATCTGATTAGTAAGGATCATACTACCTTATCCATGACGAGGATTGAAAGAGACCCAATTCTAATGTATTTGAAAAGGATGAACCTTAAAATCATAAGTGGAGGGGATAAATCCTATATTTTACAAGTGATTTCTCAACCATCCTACCATGTGAAGATTAAGGAATCATGAAATGATTATATAGATCTATATATTAAGGTAAGAAATATTTCAAAGTTTTACCTTAATAACAATGGAATGATAAGATTTAGTAAATGAATATGCGTCCCATCAATACCAAAATTGAATAAGGAGCTATTGGATGGTGAACATAGATCATTATTATTTATCCATACTTGAAGCATAAATATGTATAGAGATCTCAAGAATAATTTTTGGTGGGACAACATTAAGAGTGTAACACCTTGATATTTTTAAAGAACATTATCTTCGACAACGTATAAGATACACAACACCCAGTTTAAACAAATAATGAAATATTATTATGTGATTATTATAATAAAGACATTAAATTGGAAGGAATGAATATTATTAACTACAATATGAAATATATAATTCCCCTAATCATTGTTAATTTATTAATTAATTCTTTGTGAATAAGCATTTGTTTTTTAGTAAAGACATTTTATTTTTCAAAAATATGTTTTCTTCACAAATTATTTTCTTGAATTTTATAAGTGGATATTATAATAAATTTTTGTAAATTTTATAATTATATTTTATAAAAGTAAAATAATTTTTTAAATGTACATATTAAAATTATTTTAGGGTGATTTTTTCTGAAAATATTGATTTTCAAGTGAATAATGAAAAATACCGATTTTTATAAAACTGTCATTTCCTTTATATTTAAAAGCACCTTTATTATTTTAATTTAATATAAAAGTAAATTAAGTACTATTTATTTATATATAATATAATTAATTACATTTTAATCATCATTATATCTTTTTTTGTATAAGTGCATTTTTGGGCTTAAAAATGCATTTTTCAAGAAATCAGTTTTTCATTGAGTTTTGTGGGATTAATTTTAAATTAAATTCTGTAATTTATATGTTTTGATTTTTTAAAAATAGATTATATATTTTTAATCATTGAGTATAAATTTATTAAATATTTTTCTTTTATTTTTGTTCAATATGAATAGTAAACTTAGTAATTTTATTACAATAGAAAACACTACTAAAAAAATGACCTATACCCATGGTTCAAAACCGTGGGTATAGGCTATACCCACGGTTTTGGGAACCGTGGGAAACCGAGGTATCGGGATAGGTCCCCAGTCTATACCCACAGTTTTACAAACCGTGGATATAAATATCACTAAAATTCCTATTCCCACGGTTTAGAACCGTGGGTATAAAATATCAAAAAAAAAAAAAATCAAATATCAGTAAAACATAGATGCTGAATATTGATCCCATGACCTGAATCTAAAAATCCTACAGCCTAACCAATTGATTTTCCTAATTTATATATATATATGTATACATCTCCCAATATATATTAATACACATCATTCGTATTTGAAAAAAATCATTCAACAAAATTTGATCCCACAATCTTCTGCTCGAAACCACGCTGTCTCCCTAACTCAGCTGAGTTAATTACATTTTTTTATGTATATATCTGCCTAATTATTTTAATTTCAACTACTTGTAAAACTACCCATGGGAGTTTAGAACCCGTGTTTCTACGATAAGGCACAACCATCTTACCACTAAACTAATCAAAATTACAATTGTATATACATTTATTATTGTATATATATTTTTTCGAAGTCAAAAAATAAGGGACCCTATATCCACGGTTTAGTAAAACCATGGGTATAGGTCCAATCTATACCCACGATTTATGAAAAACATGGGTATAGGCTTTAATACCAAAGACTATACCCATTATTCATAGAAACCATGGGTATAAGTGGCATTTATACCCACGATTATAGGCTTATATACTGAAGGCTATACCCACGGTTTATGAAAACCATGGGTATAGATTCCACCTATACCCACAGTTTACATTGAACTGTGGGTATAGGTTTTCCCACGGTATTCCCATGATTTGTTTGGATTCCCACGCTTACACGAGTACCCTATACCCATGATTTAGCAATAACCATGGGTATAGGTTAGAAAATGTCACCTATACCCATGGTTCCTGAAAACCGTGGGTATAGGTGAGTCTATACCCATGGTTTTTGGGAAAACCGTGGGTATAGACCCATTTTCCAGTAGTGAAAAGTTAAAATGGATAATTTAGGTTAAAAATACAATTACAAGAACCACAAAATCACCTAAACAATTAAATAAATATATTTTATGAGTATATATAGAACATAATTATCTAAGGGTCTAATTTATAACCTTTTGGGACCACTTGGATAAGGTTATGACCTTTATAATTTTTTATTTAATAAAAAGTCAAACATGTCACACTCTTGTTTTTAATAAGTGTAATACTTTTAATATGGGGTTAGCTAAAGGATATTTTAAACTATAAATAGAAATTTAAAATCTAAAAGATTTATCTAAATCATGGTAATTTATTTTTAATTTTTATTTAAGAAATAATCAACTTAAATTCTTATACAACACTGATGCGATAATTATTTAATTAATATAATAATCAAATAAATGATATTATAAATATTAAACTTGACATTATTTGAGATATTTAAGGTGATAAAAAACTATTTAGATTAAAATTACATGTTTATGATATAATAAAATAGTTTTTTTTGAGTTTTAATTGTTGTATTTATGTTTTTAAAATCAAAGTAATGAATAATATCATAATTGGAAATAATAATATTTTTTTGGATTAATATTTATTAAATTATTTAAAAATATTAAAAATATTAAATAAGAAAAAATGAGATAATATATGGTATAAAACTTTAACCTATCTTTATTTATAGTCCATTTATAAGAATTTAGCTCTAGAATAGTCTTATAATATTTTAATATTTTGATAAATTCCAAAAGTGCCCCTCACTTAAATTATAAAAGGTCACCCATTACTTCACTTATGTATACAAATTTGAGCCATAAATCTTTACCAAACCATAACCATTACTCTTATAAAAATTATTATACAAGTTATATTGGTTTTGGTATTTTAAAAAGACCAACCCTAGATCCCTTAAGAAGTGATCTAAAGGAAGTCCTCCTAAGAAGAGGTAATCATCTTTACCAACTCTTTCAAGTTTATTTATTCTTCTAATTCCTTTTAATGCTCTATTTCCATCCTAAATTAATAAAACAATTATCATATATATATACTGAGATTTTATTATGATTATGATACAATAATATTCCCCCTTTATTCATTCTATGAAAAATGAAATCATCACGCATACGTACGTACGACTTACCATCTCCACGCAGCAATGTAATTTGTTTTTCATCACCAATTTTCTTGGATGGTTATAATGATGAAAATAATGTATATATATGATAATTATGATATGATATTGTTTTTTAAAATTAATATATCATTAATTTCCTTACCTATTCACCATTAATGTAATGATACTGTCGCTCATGCATACGTATGACCTACCACCTCCACAAAGAGATGAGAGTCATTTTCCATATACAACTTTAAATAATGGTTCTAAAAATGAATTAAATAATTAAATATGATAATTATAGAATTAATAAAATTAAATATATTATTAATATATATTCCATGCACATTAAGTGGAACTTACGTGGCAAAACATGCATGAAAAAACGAAACAATTAACAACCAAAACAATGGTAATAATGAAATATTATTAACGAATGGGTGGTAAGATGTTATATAAGTATTATATATGGTATAATAAATATAAATATAGTTTTGGTATAAATATAAAACATGATTTAAACCATTATATAGGAGGTTAAAACATGTTCAACTAAAGAAAAGTGCAAGGTACGGGACTTCATCTTAATTTCCTTTCATTGAGGCATATTATAATGTTATGCATCTAATTTATTTTATATGGTGTATATACTAAAAATTTTATATATAATATCATGATTTCATAATAATTTATGAAATTTTAAGTTTCAATTTTAATTATTTCGTCCAAGTATATTTGACTTACCAAGTCGTAAAAGTTACAATCTCACTTTATTTTGTGATTGTTAAATTTCTCTTGAAATAATCACTTTCTTATGATTTTTTTTAGAAAATAAATTTTTCTTAAATATCCATATTATTGTATTATGGATATTATTATTTCATAAACCATATACCATTTTTACATATGGTGTTTACTTTGAATGTTATTTGATTATCTAGAGAAATATTGATAAATCTGTGTTCTTTACTCAATGTAGATATTTGATGATAAGACACATTGTTCATGAATTAAATTGATTATTCAATATATGAGGAATTATTTGGATCTATAGTTATGGACGAGCCCTGAAATTATATATCCCCTCAATACATCGGTAGTCTCATGAGGAGAATCAGTAAACAAGCATTAAATAGGATTTTACCTATAGTTTAAACTATCTTGTAAAAGGTATTGACAATAGAGGTATCATGTTCCTGAGAACATGACATCCAATAATTAAGTATTTCATCCATTAAGAATTCATTTATTATTATACATGATATTTTTTTGTAATGGTATTATCTCTGTATTCATTTTATTCTTAGTTTATTGATTAAATGGCACATGTTTTTAGTTATTTATCTTTCTATATTGATTATGCTAGTCAAATTATTTAAATGTCATGTGTGTTCAGTTATGTAACTTTCTATGTCATTTATGATGATTTATTAATGATATCTTCTTCTATACGCATACCCTTATTGAGCATTAGAGATCAAACCTTTATTATGTATCCTTTCTCCAGGATCCAGGAAGTGTATTATTATTGATATGCATGGATATGCTGAAGTAAAGAATGATGTACTCAAATAAAATACTATGTTGTTTTTTTAATTTTTTAAATTTTAATGTGAAAATAAATTATGTATATAGTTTACTAAGTCTACTAAAGTATTAGGTCCTTCAGGATGCGATTAATTGTATATAGTACAATTTAATAAAGTAACTATCGAATCTAGGCTACTAGAGTTAGGGTTGTTACAAAGGGGGACACTATAGAGTATGTATCCTGATTATTGGTTTTCCAAAAAGTTGAGGCTGAATATAATAATTATAAGGGGATTATGAAACCATTATACATACCTATATATAAATGGGTGAAATTAAACATGGATTTCATCTTAGGATTTACCAAGAATTTTAAATGACATACTTTTATTTGGGTTGCAGTTGATCACCTTATAAAGTTGGAACATTTAATTACTATTTAAAAAGATTTATTGTTTGATTAAATTGACAATATATAAATAAAGGAAGTGGTAAGGATTCATGGGTAACTGATTTCCATTGTATCTAATTTATATCTAAGTTTTCCCTCAAAATTTTGGAGAATTCTTCAATAAGAATTGGATATGAGGTTGAGATGTATCATTTCTTATCATCCTTAAACTAATGGTAAATCTAAAAGGAACATTAAAACTTTGGAATATATGTTGATATCTTGTTCAATTGATTTCAAAGGATGTTGGGATAAATGCCTCCCCCTATTAGAGTTCTCATTTAAAAATGTTTTCCATTCTAGAATTCAAATGGCACTATATGAGGCTTTGTATGGGAAGCATTGTAGAACTAAAATATGTTGGGATAAATTTGGAGAGTGTAAACTCATGGGTCCATATCTTGATTAATAAATGTTATATAGGATTCAAACCATTCAATTATATATTAAATCTTCATAAAGTTAATAAAATATCTATGTTGATAATCATCAGTGATATTTGGAGTTTGAAGTCAGAGACAAGGTATTCCTTTGAATATCACCATGGAAGAAGGTTTTGTGATTTAGGAAGAAGGGGAAGTTGATCCCTAAATAAGTTGTACCTTTTAAAGTCCTCTATCATGTGGGGATGGTAGTTTATCATCTTACACTTTCACCAAACCTCATTTAAGTGCATGATGTGTTCCATGTTTCACTTTTGAGTAAGTACATACCTAACCCTTCACATATACTTAACCAAGAGGTAGTAAAACTGAAACATATATCTCTTATGTGGAACCACCGGTATAAATTTTTGATTGTATAGTTAAATTACTATGAAACAAGATCACTCACCTGTTTTAAGGCCTTTGGAGGAATCATAAGTTTTAGGAAGCAACATGGGAACCATAAGATGTAATGAGGTAGAAATACACTAATTTTTTTCATCACACTAACAAAGTTTTGAGGGTGAAATTATTTTAAGTTTGGTAGAAATTAACACCCTATTAATTTAGTTTTCATTTCCCTTTAAAAAAATATTACGTGTTCAATAGATTATGATACACACAACACATAACTAAAGTGAAAAATGCTTTATTATTGTAGAATATTAAAATAAAAAATTAAATACATTACAAACATAATTATAAAAATTATAAAAGGAATAAAACCATAATTAAATAATTTTATAAATAAATTAAAAGGTTTAATTCACTAGGTAAATACCTATTTTTATGAATTACATATTTTTATTAAATTTATTACTTTTAAAGAATGATATCAATAAAATATTGATAAAATTTAATGAATTATTAATAAAATAAATTAATAACATCCAAGAAATAATTAAGTAACTATAAGGACTACTAATTTTATTATTCATGACTAAATAAAAAATGTTTTGTTTAAAAACATTAATTTTATTATATATTTTATTTTTTTTATTTAAAAGTTAAGTTTTTATCATATATAAAGCATGTAATTTAATGAAATTTATTATATATATATATAAACAAAAAAATAAAAATTTCATAAATTGATTATTAATTAGTCAGTAATAAAGATAGAATCATTTAATTCTAAAAGTCCTATTTTTTCAAAGAATTATTTTTTATATGTTGTGTATTTTCATTTTAATAAATTAAAATGAACACAATTAAAAAATTATTTTAATAGAATATATATATATATATATTTATTAAAAAATAGTACCAATCATATAATTATTATTACTTGGTAATAAATAAGAATAAATTCATTTTTATGCTTAAAAATTTATATTTCTAAAAATTATTTTTAGGAGATATGCATGATTATATTAAAATTAATTTTTAAAAAGTTTATAAATTTAATCTAATGTAATGGTTTTAATATTTTTAATTATCATATGCAAATTAGGTAATGATATTAATTTTTTAGGCAGAAAATTAATTTACCAAGGTAAAAGTTAGTCACCATAGTAAAAGCTAAAATGAGGTAAAAGGTTTAAATTAAGGGATAAAATCATAAAATATCACAAAAATTATCTCTAAATGTGTTTATGAGGGAATTATTGACATAACCTTATCTTATACCCATTATTATTTCACTTTGGATCCACTTTACTTGAAAATGAAATTCCTTTTATATTAAGGAATGAGTATTTACAAATATATCCCTCATTCTCACCTATAAAATAACCCCTCCTATACCCACATAAAAGAAAGAATTTACATAAGTTTTATATTAAATAAATACCCAAATTATCTCCATAACAATTCTCTCCCATATTTTGAAACCTCTAGTCATAATAAGAAGTCCCGAATCCCTAATTTCTAAGAGGCTCTCTAAGAGGAGATTCAGTTCTTCAACGTAATTTTTATCCTCTCCTTAATCATTATTCATTATATTATTCATCCATATATTATTAAATATGATTTATCACTTTAATAAAATATTTTTAAAATTATTAATATTCTATAAAGGTGATATTATCATCATATAATAACATGTTCTTACTCATTTTATCCTTAAATGTGTTTTAGTTTGGGTCAGTTTTACCACCTACATGAATGATGTTATAATTTTTACATAATGAATGAATAATAAAACTAGAATAAAATAAATATTATATAATAATTATTAATTTCATATGTTTTCATAATTTAAAATGTTAATATTCTATATTATATTCACTAACTAATTCAACTTTTTTATAAATTCAATATCACTAAAAAGGAGATTTTTAAGTGTTCTATGAAAACTATCTCCATAAGTTTCTTGAAATGACCAAGATACACTATAATTATATAAAAAACATATAATAAATCTTTATAAACATTATATATACGATAAAACCATGATCAATGAGAAAGTACCATAACCACCAAATCGAAGCATGTGTGAAAAATCAATTAACACCTGAATATTAATTTTAACAATAAAAAATAAATATGTGAGTATTAAGAAATTATAAATGAATTATATTAAGTAAAATATATATGAATAATTTTCTTATACATATTACTAAAAAACCTATATTTTTTATATAGGGAGTTAGAGTATGTCCGACTAAGAAAAAGTTCAAGGTAAGTGTTTTTTTTCCAATCTCACTTTGAAATCGAGATTGTTTATATCTGAATTAATATCTTTGAAAAATGTTTTATCTATATATTAAACCACACATATTTTCTTCTAATATATATTTTTATAGTTTTTAAATTTATTCTTACCATTTCACCTCCCTCTTTTTCACAACTCATCTTAAAGTTTTCTAGGAAATTGAATAGACCTTATCTTAACTTTTTTGGTCAATAATCTTTCTCCTCCATGTCCATATTTTTTATATTGTATTATGGATATCCTTATCTATAGTTTTATGATTACTTAAGTTCATTTTATATTGCCTATGAATATATTTTAAAAGGTGTTAAAGGAAACCCTTTTTTATTTTTTCTCCACGAGTTATTTTCTATTGACTTTGATTTTATTTTAAAAAGTGTGTAACAAATATATTTTTAATGATTTTGACATGATCCTTTTTTCCTGAAATTTTATTCAATTTTATGTATTAATATTCCTTAATTTTTTTTATGGTTTTAAAAATTAATTATTATTCTAATTATTTTATAAATTATTACTTTTGAAATAAAAGTTATTAAAAATGTAAAGGATATTTCTTTATATTTTTTGAAGTTATATTCTAATGCTCTTATAAAGATTTTTTTCACTATGTCTATAATGGCCCAAAATTTTCTTCTATTAATAAAATAAATATTTATTCTCAATAAATATTTTATTATAATTTATAATAAAATAAAATATAAAGACTATAACATTTCTTTTCACATCATGTAA
The DNA here is from genome assembly GCA_963277665.1 of Viscum album. Classification (NCBI taxonomy): domain Eukaryota; kingdom Viridiplantae; phylum Streptophyta; class Magnoliopsida; order Santalales; family Viscaceae; genus Viscum; species Viscum album. Next base: position 177,019,315 of record OY728137.1, read on the forward strand.
TAGTATTTACTACTACAACTAGGAATAATACAAGGATATAAATGCTAAAGAATAGTGAAACCACTAAGAGGAATTCCATAGGCTTGAATTATCCCATGAAGATCATTCTTACCATGATGACCATAAAAATAAATTGAATCATTAGAAATATGATAAACATTAACAAGGGATGCGTAAGAACCTTTATGAGAGAAGTTGTTAATGATAAAGTATGATATTAGTGGTGGATATATAAATGGAAATTTGACCATTGGGAATTATGAATGTTGATTAATATGAAAGTTGTACATTATGACTATTGATTAATATATTCATTTATAATTATGTACATTGGTCAATATAATCATTGTAAATTATGATCTTTGGTTATTTATCCACTATAAAGTGAGAATTGGGATTATTTTATGATGTAGAGGGAAGAAACCATGGCCACTACCAGTAGGAACATCCCCGATGAGCTTCACCTATCAGAGCTCAGAAGAGAAGTGGTATCACTATGATTTTACCTCAATAAAACCCAAGACAAACTTAAAAAAATGTGACATGAGTGGGATCATTTATGATAAAATTTCAAGCTAATAGAGATCACCACCCGAGAGATGTTAGTTAAACCACCCCAACAGACTACCACCATTGCACATATTACCCTTATGACATATGTTGATGTAATAAGAGATTATGTATCCAGAACTTAATTAGTTTTAATGTGTAATTATATAAAAATTAAATAGTGATTAATCTACTCGAAATTACATTATTTCTTATTTTATTTTAATCTCCCTTATATGAAAAACAAAATTCACTTAAATATCAAATAAGTATGATAAAATAGATTTTTAGTATAAATAAAACAAAATTGTATTTTTGGAAATATGTTTAAATTACATTTTATAATAAATTTATACATTTTAAATAAAAGTTATTTTTATGAAATATTCTTAGATTTTTTTTATTTAAATATAAATGATAATATATTTTAATGAAGTTATGAGTAATTTTTTATAACATTAAGATAGTTAATTATGTCATAAAAATATTTTCCAATAAATAATGATTTTTATTTTAATGATAAAATTATCATATTTATAGAGTTATTTTGATAAAATGAATATTATTTTTGGGCTTAGTATATCAAAATTTTCTCATAGTGAATTTTTTGGAATTTTCGACAAAGTTGATTTTTTAGTGAAAATGAAAAAATTACCATTTTATGAGTATCATAAATTTTATGACATCATTATGATGTGATAATGATGAAAAAAAATTCAAAAAATTTATTTAATAAAAAATCCATTTAAGGAGTATAATAATGAATTTAAAAATAAAAAATTTCATTTAAAAATTTGTAATTAAAATTTTGGAACCTTAATTTAATTTTTTTCCTTTATATATATATTTTTGATTCTATGAATTAATTGATATATTTGGGAGGTTTTATCCAGTTTTGTCTTGATTTAAAGTTCATTTAATCCTTATTACTCTGAAAGCATGAAGGCCTTAGTTTTTTATTTATTTTTGGATAACCCCCCTTTTAAGGGTTTAGGGAGAACCATTACATGACCTGTAAGCCTAAGGAACAAGGCCCAAACATGAATCTAAGGCCCATAGACACAAGTACCAAACATAAACTTGAAGGAAAAGACCCGACTACACTTAAAAACATCCCCTCCCTAGTATCTGCATCTTTGAAGATGCCTATCTTTCCACCTCGCATGGCTGATCGGTTAACATTGCCCCATGAAGAGTTGCACGATGACTGATACTGATGATAATTTACATAAAATATCATTCTTCCAATCTATTTATCTTCGCTCTGGTAGTTTATAGTTCCTATGAATCCTTTTCTAGACCTACTCCTATGTGGTCTGCCCGGGCAGCTTCTTGGTCTATGTGGACCAATGTTCATTGGTGGCTTGAAAGTACTGACTAACTAGAAAGTAAATTTTTATTAGAAATAAAATTCATAAAACATACAAAAGGTGACCAAAAGTAAAACAAGGAAAAAAAAAGATATAACTGGTTAATGGAGGTCAAAAGTGGTGGAGGCCAAGGGATTCACCCTAAATTATGCTTTTGCAATCAATAGGTAGGAACCCTAAATTGGTGTAGATAATTAACTTCTCATCAGGTCTTCTACTCATGGAGATAATATCCACCCTAAATTCCTTGGTGGTCCAAATTCCCTGAGACCCATAGGCCAAAAATAGTGGCCCTAAGGCCAAAATAGGATAAATATTTCCAACCGCTACAGTACCACACAATACCTGCTACAGTAACTGCTATAATATTGCTTTAGTACCCCTAAAATTCACCCTGCTTGGACTTGATTTGGGGTATTTTGGAAGCCAAGTAGAAGCCTCTACCACTTGATTACAAGATCTTTTTCCATCTAAAACTCCTTGGGATCATTAATTATCCAAAAAAAATCGTTGTAATTGATTCCAATCACAAGTGGATAAATTAAATAATAAAATAATAAATATTTTAACCCTTAAAACCACCCCTCTACAAGTAAAAATAACCACCCATTCATCCTTAAATCCCCACTCCAAATCCTTTGAGTATGAATCCCCACTCATCCTCCATCTCAAAAGTCCCTCCAATGTGGTTATAATATTTTTAGGAGTCTATCTCTTACTTTAAGAAGCTACTTTACAAGGTAAGGGTTCTCTCCCTTCTCTTTTTACATTCAAGAATTTTACTTTATGATAATCCTTTGATTATCAATTTATTCTATTATCACGTGTTTTTAAACACTAATATACCATTCATATGATTCGTTTTTAATGATATATCACCTTTATTTCTCATTAAATCCAATCCATAATCCCTTTTGTACACCTATTATACTGTTAAAATCATTCCTTGACTTTCCTTGCTATATTTTCTTATTATGAATACCCAACCCTATTTTCATTCAAGGGAATTCATATAGATGTAACTTTCCATTACTTAATGTGGAAATCCAATCATTAAACCCACATTACTTACTATTAGGATAAAATAATATGTACTTATGATCTTTGATTGATGTGGAACACATAATGCTAGACATATGAAGGGTGCTCCCTGATAGTGCTCTAATGCATTATGTAAAGAATTAATCTCTAGATATGACATGATTATGATACCTTAGAAGCATTCCTTGAAATGTTTTATGATACCTTAATGAGAAAACTTGGTAATATGTTTTATGAAACCTTGGTGATATGAATGTCTCATATTTATGTTGTAGTCGCATTTACATCTTATTCCTCATGTTATTAAATTTATATACTTATGTTATGCATTGTGTTCTTATGTTCATGTTATTATTTTATGACTCATATTTTTTCCATGATGTTCATTATAGATTTATGATCACCCCTTTCAGCAGTTCAGGTGGTGGCTTTGGAGTTTCCTTGGTTGCATTCATGGTGGTTCTATGATGTTGAATCACTGCAGTTGTTTTTTTTTGGTTTGAGATGTGATTCCGATGCATTTGTATTTTGGAATTTGTGATTTGGTGCGGATCTGATGGTTTGTTAGATCCTGTTTGAACTCAGTGATGTTGTTGATTTTATCTGTGGAGCGGATGGTGATTTTGTTTTTGAGTCCTTTGTGGGTTCTTGCCAGTGATGATCGATAACAGTTTGAAGCCGGCTCTCTGCTCCAGTGGGTTTCTTAATGGAAGGATGGGTGACTCGAGGCGGCAGTGCATCATGAGCCACGTGGTGTATGGTGTATCTATCAGAGATATGCGGCTTCCTTGGAGATGATAGAGGATGGAAGCGACGCGACCCCAACTGACCCGATGAGTCTCCTCGGGTTTGGTGTGGGTTTTGAATTTCAAATTTTGTTTAATCATCATGTAATTTTGGATTCCCGCACGGTGTAATGTGGTTTACCTCTTTTCCATAAAGAGGCTTTCTTGAAAATGAAAAAAAGAATTTTCATAGTAACTAGTTTCCAAGAAACCAAACCTCAAAAGGTCTTTTGAAGTTATTTATATAATTTTTACTCAAGGATTTATGTTAAAAATAATATATGAAAATGGTAGGTTATTATAGTTGGCATCAAAGGAAATATTTAGTTATTTATGGAAATTAAGACTCAAAAACATTAGTAATAACCCGATGGATAACTCTAAATATAAAAAACTTCCTAAAATTTTTATAAAGTATAAATCAAGTGGTTTGTAAGTAATGAAAGTAGTTTCTAAACAATAAAATCCCTATTTGGATAATACAAGTGGATGTGGCTTTGACATAGTTGTAGCTAGGGGTAATAATCCCAAAAAGGGAGAATTGGGTTTTAAATCAATCCTTACCTGACTGACTGATAATTAATTTTTATTTGATTTTCCAAATCCTCTTTAAGGATGAGCAGTAACCTACATTCCATTCCAGGTGGGAATAAAAGAAAAATAAACCCAATATACATTTCAAAATTCAAGAGCATCCGCAAAACCTAATGAAATCAATCATTACCTAGTGCATAATAAAGAGGCCTTACTATATACCCAATTTTAAACTCATGGGGGATATTCTTTGGTTATCATAGGATTTTTTTGAACCATAATGAAAGGATTTATAGGTGAATTAATTATTTATTTTAGGGTTAAATTATATGATCCTAAAATAGAAATATTGGAAAAACATTAGGATTAAACTTACTTTTATAATTTATTCTTAAAGGTGTCCTTTTTCTTATTTAAGTGTTTCTTTTTTTTGAAAATGGTGGGAAATATAATGGCCTATGTAAATAATGAATGCAATGGGAAATGCAACAATGAACATACTAATATGATGAAATCTAGGGTAGAAAACTTCATGATGATGTCAAATTAGATATCCAATGTTATGAATATTAACATAAACCATGTAGAACACCCAAATTCACCTAGTAGGGATCAACTAGCTATTTAATCCTTTATATTCCAACAACCATAAAATTTTAGTGGACCCTATGACCCATTGTTCATGGAACAATGTACCAATGCTATAGAAAAGTTATTTTCTATACCTTGTTGTTTTGAGAAAAATATTTTCACCCTAGTAGTATATCTCTTAGAGGGATAAGTAGATCAATGATGGGTGTTAATAAAAAATAAAATCCCAAGGATGATATTGATTCTAGGGAGTAGGAAGTATTCAAAAAAGTCTTTTTCAATAAGTATTTTCCTCATACCCTATAAATAATTATGGAAAGGGAATTCATTTATCTAAAGAAAAAGAAAATTGAATATGTGGGAAGTTATGAGATGAACTTCACATGGATTTTACATTATTATTTATCCTTGGTCATCGATTTTTATAGGAATATTTATTGATTCCTTTGAAGTACAAGGCCCTATATATGAAAAGATTTGGAAATATAAGACTTTATGAGTTATTAGAGGATAGTAAGATGTGACCTAAAATTTGAAATGGAGTTCAGAGATGTTCAATTATCCCATGGATATAATGATAAGAATAGAATGATGAATCAAAATTTTGGAAAGAATCCATACTATAAATGGGAGGGTAATAAAGTAAAACATCCCATGTGTAACAAATGTGGGAAAAAGGAACTTGGGAAATTTTCTTCTAAGAAGTGGGAAGTGTTTCAAGTGTGGAAAGGCTGGAAACATTAATAAAAACTATTAAGGATATTAAAAATCAGAACATCCTAATGAAAATGGCAAGGTAAAGATGGTACAAGCACATCCTATTGTGCTATGTTTAAAATGTGGATACTATAGATACTTTAATGACCAATGTTTTAATCCAAGAATAGTGTATGGAAACTAAAATCAACCCCAATAGAGGCCAAGGGACCAAGGGAACACTTTTTCTATCATGAAAACTGAAGTTGAGGCTCCAAATGTCATGGTAATAGGTACACTTGTTGCTCAATCAAATCTTGTTAGTACACTTTTTAATTCTGGTTTAATGCATTCCTTTATTTCTTTTAAGTTTATAAAGAACATAAAATAGAACCCTAAGATATTAGAAATAGATTTATCAGTTAAAATCTCTACAGGTTATATTAAAGCTTCAAGAGTATATAGAGATTCTCCAATTAAATTTGGTGAGTACAAATCATATCAAATATAGTAGTCATTCTAGTGGCGTAATTTCACAAAATACTAGGGATGGATTATATCTCAAAGTATAATTCCACGATCAATTTTAGAAGAAAGGAGATTTCAGTTGTCTTAGTGAGGGATATAAACTTATTTTAGAAGAGAGATATCCCATACTGAATCATTTCAAGAACTACATCCTATATCATTATTTATGGAAATGATTGGTGAAAAAGGGGAGGAAAGTGAAACTAAAAAAGCTAGAATTTATACCCATTTTTTAAGAATAAATTGATGTATTTCATAAATAATTATCTATACCTCCCCTAGAAATATAGATAAAATTCTCTATTTAACTCATACCTATATCCAAATATATATTGAAGACCATATATAGAATGAAATTCATGGAGCTAGAATAATTGATGAATAAACTATAGGATATTTTGGAGAAGGTTTTTATCCATCCAAGTGTGTCTCCTTGGGGAGCACCTGTTCTCTTTGTGAAGAAGAAATATGAATCACTATGACTAGGAATTGATTATAAAAAATTTTATTGTATCATAGTAAAGAACAAATACCATCTTCTGATAATTGATGATTTATTTAAATAGCTTCATGGAGCTCAATTTTTTTCTAAGATTGATCTCCAATAATGGTATCATTAATTGAGTGTGAGGAAATATGATATCCAAAATAAAAACTTTTGAATAAGGTATGGACATTATGAGTTAATTATTATACACTTTTTTTGACTAATTATCCTATGATATTTATTAATTTTATTAATATAATCTTTAGGTACTACCTCGATAATTTAGTAGTGGTCTTTATTGATAATATTATGACATATTCTAAAATACATGAGAAACATGAGGAACACCTAAGGGTAATATTAAAAAATATAATCAAAGAGATGTTTTTTCTAAATTTAGTAAATGTTAGTTCAAGTTGAAATACACATAATTATCAGGACACATTTTATATTTTGAATGAATCTATGTGGATACAACTAAGACTAAGGTAGTTGAGGAATTTCCACTTCCAACAATAGTAATGAAGATTCGTAGTTCCTTGGTTTATCTGGGTACTATATAAGGTTTGTGAAAAACTTTTCATAGATTTATAATCCACTAACAATGTTAATTGAAAAGGAAGTTAATTTTACCTAAAAAAAGGACTATGAAGAACTTTTTCAAGAGAAGAAGAATAGGATGGTTAGTGCACTTATTCTAACTTCACCCTCTAATAGAGAGGTATTTTTCATTTATACTGACACATTATTAAATGTAATTGGATGTGTAATCATGAAAAATGATAAAGTGATTAATTATGAATCTTGATAGTTGAATCCTCATGAGAAGAATTATCCAACCCATGATTTGGAGTCAGCTATAGATATTTTTTCTTTATTGACATGGAGAAACTATATTTTTGGGGAGAAGTGTGATATATACACACACCACCAAAGTATAAAGTACATATTCACACAAAATAAACTAAAAATGAGATAAAGAATATGGTTGTATATTTTAAAGTAATATGATTATTCTATTCATTATCACCTTGTAAGGCAAACAAAGTCATGGATGCACTAAGTAGGAAAGACCCCATAGTTCTTTAAATGATGTGAATTAAATGATATCATTTGATCAAAGACTTAGTAAAGATGGACATAAAATTAATATGGTAAGGGAAATCCTCAATCCTATACCAAATGATTCACAACCATCTTTATGGTAGAAGAATATGAAAACAAAAAGAGATAATCCTATGATATAGAGTAAGATATAGGTGATGAGAAATGGAAAGTTTCTTGAGTTCTATATTGATAAAGAGGGAGTAATAAGGTTCAAAACAAGTCTATGTATCCTATATATTCTAGAGTTTAAGAAGGAACTAATGGACAAATCTCATAAATCTGCATTCTCTATACATCCCAGAAACACCAAAATGTATAGAGATATTCATGATAATTATTGGTAGGATAACATGAAAAGGGATATTGATGAGTATATTTAATGATGTTTGGTATATCAATAGGTTAATCTATACTGAAAAATTATGAAGGGAGTGATACAACCACTACCAATACCTTTATAGAAGTGAAAAAACATCACTATGGACTTTGTTACTAGCCTTCCTAAGATACCCAAGGGAAAAAATTGCATATGGGTAATCATTTATATATTAACAAAGTCTGCCCATTTAATTATTATATAAGAGGATTTAACACTTGAGATCCTTGCTTGTCTATATATTCAAGAAGTGGTGAGAATTCATGGGGAACCTCTATTTATTGTTTATGGCAGTGATTTAATATTTACTTCTTAGTTCTGAATAAGCCTTCTAAAGGACATGAATATGGAAGTAAACCTAAGTAGAACCTATCATCCTCAAACTGATGGGTAATTTGAGAGGACTATTCAAACTTTGGAGGAAATGTTAAGGTCTAGATCACTTGATTTTAAAGGGACTTGGGATAAAAATATTCCACTAATTGAATTATCCTATCACAACAGTTTCCACTCAAGTATTCAAATGGATCTATATGAATCAATTTATGGGAAAAAGAAAAAAAACTCTAATATATTGGGATGAAGGTGGAGAAGGAAAATTATTGGGAGAATACCCTATGAAAGAAACCATAGAGAATATACATGTAATACATTGACATATCAAGGTTGGTCAGAGTAGATAGAAGAGTTATATGTAAAATAAAAGTAAGCACTTAGAATTTCATGTTGGAGATCATGTGTTACTAAAAGTATCACCTTGTAAAGGTTTCATGAGATATGAAAATAATGTGAAACTAAGTTCAAGGAATATTAGAACATTTCTAATTTTGGAGCATGTTGGAGCACTTGACTATCATTTAACACTACCCCCAATTCTTACCAATGTCCATGATGTCTTTCATGTGTCCCTATTAACTAACTGAAAATTGATATTTTTATTTTCCAAACACTTTTGAGGAAAAAGTGAGAAACCAATAAACACTTTTTAGGAAAAGTGGTAAACCATACATGACTTCACAAAAAACTTCAAACACCATTGACAATGACTAACCAAACAACTCATTCAACATACAAAATCAACCACACCATCATTCAAATTGAAAATATTCATCAGGAGCTAGAATCACCCAAGAGAAGGTCAAATCAAAATCCATTCCACTGATTCCACATTCAACTAGAAGATCCACCAATCCCGAGCCTTCAACACAGTAGACAAAAAACACCAAAACCAGACCTGTGATTCACATCTCCTCTAATGCTTAGCCAACCACCCGAATGCCAACCAGCCGGATTCATCACATAAAAGTAGTCTAAGCTCAATCTGGACGAACCCCCACGCTCCATGACACTCCCACCACCACCACATCCATTGAGGTAAGCAACGAGAAGTGAGGGAGAGAGGGAAGGTAGGACCGAACCAGCAAAATCCACAACGCAATCCAATAGATCCGTAACTTTTAAATCCATCAAAACAAATTGCAAATCCACTGAAATCAAACCTGCGAAAGAGCCATAGAAACATCCAAATCCAAAACCAGAAACGAACCTCCCCCCTCTGAGCCACTTCGAATCCAAAGCCAAGCCATACTGGATGACAATAAAAATAAAGATAAGTGTAAGGAATATGATAGAAATTATCAAGGGGTGTTTACGAATCTTTATGAGTGAAATAGTGAAAAATGAAGTATGAGATTATTGGTGCATATATATAGGGAAATTTAATTGTTGGGAATTATGATTGTTGGTAAATATTTACATTGGTGATTATGGACATTGGATAATATAATAGTGAGTAATTATGTCCATTGGCTAATATTACTATTGGTAATTATGACCATCAATTATGTAGCAATTATAAAGTGATCATTGGAATTTTTTATGATGTATAAGAAAGAAACCATGTCCTTTACTAGTAGGAACATCCCCTATGAGATTTAATTATTAGATATTGAGAGAGAAGTAGTGTCATTGGGATTTTTCCTTGACCAAACCCAATCCAAACTTCATAAAATGACACATTAATGGGATTGTTTTCTCGAAAATTTCAAGATAGTAGAGACCAACACCTAAGTGATGATGGTTGAACCACCCCAACATAATACCACCATCGCACATCTTACCCTTAGTATATATGCCAATGTAATAAGGGGTTATGTATCTAGACCTTAAGTAGTATTAAGGTGTAATTATATAGAAATGAAATAGTGGTTACTCTACTTGAATTACATTGTTCTTTATTTTATTTTAATCTTATTTATATGAAAGAAAAAATGCATTTGAATTCAAATTAATATGATAAAATAGATATTTATTAAAAAGAAACCAAAATTTTATTTTTTGAAATATATTTAAATTCTATTTTATGATAAATTTATAAATTTTAAATAAAAGTTATTTTCATGAAATTTTCTTATAAAACATGATTTTATTTAAATATAAATTATAATATATTTTAACAAAGTCCTGTGTATTTTTTTTATAATGGTCATAAAGTTGATTATGTCATAAAAACTATTTTTGAATAAATATATATTTTTATTTAAAAGATAAAAATATTTTATTTACAGAGTTATTCTGATAAAATGATTATTATTTTTGGACTTATCACATCAAAATTACCTTAGGATAAATTTTTGGGAATTTTATGACAAAGTTGTTTTTTTGGACAAAAAGAAAAAATTACTATTTTACAAGTACCATGACTTTATGGAATCATTATGATGTGATCATAAGGAAAAAAATTCATGAGAAATTTTATTCAATAAAAAATTAATTTAGGTATTATAATAATGAATTTAAAGATATAAATTTACATTTAGAAATTTGTACTTAAAATTTTGGAATGTTAATTTGATTTTTCCTTTATAGTTTTTTTGGACTCTATACATTAAGTGGGGTATTTTGGAGGTTTCCTATAGTTTTGGATTGATATAAAGGTTATACCAAATTCCTTGTATCATTTATTATTCAGAAAATTTATTGGAATTTAGTGAACCCACAAGTGGTTGACTTAAATAATAAAATAACCAATATTTTAACCCTTTAAACCACCCCACTCAAGTATAAATACCCACTCATTTTTCATCACTACCAACTCCAAATACTTGTAGCATAAATAACCTATAATTACCCCTATCAAGAGACTCTAAAATTTTCTTATAATATTATAAGGATTCTCTCTCTATCTTTAAGAAGCTACTTTGCAAGGTAAGGGTTCGCTCCCTCCTTTTTTTACATTCAAGAATTTTATTTTATGTTAAGCCTTTGATTATTAGTTTATTCTATTTTCATGAGTTTTTAAACACACCTATACCATCCATATTATTAATTTTTAAAGAAATATTACCATTCTATTTCATTGAACACAATCCATAATCCATTTCTTATGCCCGTTATGTTTCCAAAAATCAATCCTTGACTTTCTATTCTATATTTTATTATTGTGAATACCCAACACTATTTTCATTTAAGGGTATTCATATAGATGTTACTTTTTATAATTTAATGGCTACATACATTTATGAAACCATTATCCCCTACTTGTGGGTTAAAATGATATGTACTTATGATCTTTGATCGAAGCGGGACACATAATGTTAGACATATGAAGGGTGCACCATAATAGTGATCCAATGAATTGGGTAAAAGATTAATATTTAGATATGAAATGATTATGATTCCTTAATAGCATGCCTTGATATTTTTTTATGATACCTCAGTGAAAAACCTTGGTAATATGTTTCACGACACCTTGGTGATGAACCTTGGTGAGATGAATGTCTAATGTTTATGTTATAGCCACATTTCCATATTATGCCTCACATTATTATATTCATATACTTATATTATTACTCATGTTATTATGTTCTTATTCTTACAATATGCATAATATTTCACCCATGACATTCATTTTTGATCTTTTTTTATTGTTTATCCCTTACTAGGATTTATGATCATCCCTTACATTTGATAAATGTCCCCAAGAAATCCTATATAGTGAGGTAATTTATGATGGTATAATAAAGAAAACTTTCAATAGAGTTAAAAATTTACTCATGTTTTATTTTGTGTATCTTGTATGTCTTGTAATATGTACCTAGTTTCCAAGTCACTAAACCTGAAAAGTTCCTTCAAAGTTATTTATGTAATATTATTCAAGGATTTATGTTAAAAACATTGTATAAAAATGGTTATTCATTATAATTTCATTATCCTTTAACATTTATTATGCTTAAATGGTGATATTCTCAAATAATATCATCCAAATTCATTCTCTAGATGACTTATGATCATGTTTTATGGAAATCTTTATTAAGCCCATTTATTTCTCACAGTTAATTAAAAATTGATTAAATTATGAATGTTTTCATATTCATATGATACACATATGTTTGATTTATCATTATATGATAGGAGGTTCTGATATAAACCTAAAATTCATTAGGTAAAGTTTTATATCTCATGAGATAAGGATGATACATAGGTGGTTATCCCAATTCCAAAATGTCATGGGACACAGGTGGTTAGCCCAAGTCCACTATGTTATGGGTAGGTGGTTACCATAATCAATTATGATATGAATGTCTTGGTGGTTAAAATTAACATATGTTATGATTTTAATGCTTATTTGTGTGCCACATTATTATGTTATAAAACAAACCTATTCTATGTTCTCAAGGATCATGATTACTGACTCATGTTTCTATACTCCTATGATTCATGTATTATGCTATTCCCAAAGAATTATGTCATGATTCATGATTTATTATCCATGTTTTATTTGGAATGATTTTTATATTATGTTCATGTACCTTGATTATGTTATGATGCCTGCATGTTCATCTTATACTCACTTATTATAATTGATTTATATCACTTATTTTATCCCCTTACTAATAATCTAATCTCAAACTTTATTATGTTTCAATTTACCTAGGATATGAAGAAGGTTATTATTTATGATATGAATATATGGGAATAATGTGTGAATAATATCATGGGATATGTTGAATAATGTTTTTAAAATAAGTTGGTTATATATATAGTCTCCAAATACACTAAACCTATAGGTTATGGGGTGTGTTTTAATGTGATATGTATGAAAAATCATGTAAAATGGTGTATTAAGTATGTTATAATTGGGAAATATTTGAACTAGAAATAATGATATGAGATTTTATTAAAACCAATGAATCAGATGGCCATACATAGAGATCAAAACTGAAATAAAAAGATTGATCATAGGAACCAAATATGATGATTGTTTTTGAAAATTCATTTTGAAGGCCTAAAAGAACCAAATGTCCCTATTCCAACATTTGAAAAATAATTTCCCTCTTTGAAAATAAGACTGTTCATGATTAAATTAGACAAATTAAACTAGACAAATACTAGTAGAAATATGGGCATTGGGGATTGCCAAAAGTAGTCACTGATGGGTTTTTACGACCACATCACAATCATTTTTGGTGGACACATTAATTGAGGATGTCAATAAGTATTGGTGACTACTATAAGCTATTAATATATTTAAATAAAAATATCCCCTTTGAAAGCAAGGTAGGGATGAACCAAATAAATAAAATTAATTTTTTTCAATACATAAAATGAAAAAGATAGAGAGTGAGGGGTGGGGGGTAGGGGTGATATATGATAGGGATGGAAGTGATGACATGGATAACATGAAATGGGGAAGGTGAAAGAGGATGAAACTAATAAGGATACATGCGGTGATGATGAAAACGAGGTGGGGACAACATGAGATGAGGACATGTGGATGGGATAACAATATGTAAGGGACAACATGGGATGAGGATAATAGAGATAATGTGTGGTAGGGATGATGTGTGATAGGGATGATGGTGGGGGTGAAGAAAAGGCATGGATGAGTGATGAAACAAGGATGATTAAGGTGACCAGTTATGAGGCAACATAATAGTGTGTATGAAGGGGGTTGGAATAGTGTGGGTGTTGCGAGACAAGATGAAGGTGGTTGCATGGATAAAGAAGAGGCTAGGATGATGATGTTACCAAGACAATGAGGATAATTAATATGGTGGTGTGGTAATTCACTAACATGAATAAATCCTATTAGTACAATAGGGACAACATGTGAGGGGAGAAAGGTAGTAAGGGAGATGAGGAGGATGATGACATGAGGATGGTGGGGATAGCGAAGGCAATGAGTGAATGAGGCTGGAAACATAGGTAGTGTTTTTGGGGTGAGGGAGCACATGATTTTTTTAAAAGTAGGGTGAATGCCATAGGATTCACCATATTAAATTTTAGTGACTGCCTTTGGCGATCACTCATTTTACCCATTTCATTTTTCTATAATTATAATAGTGACACCAAACCACCTTAAACTAATAAAATTCAATTTAAACCAATCAATTAGTTCAAGTTAGTTGATGAATATTATATATTTTGGGTTTTTGATTCAGTTTGGTTTTTTAAACTTTAACCATTATTAATCATTCTTAACAAAAACTAAACAATTAAATAAATATATAAATTATTGTTGCAATTCTAATTGATGATTAAATTTTTATGATCAAATTTTAATATAATAAAAATCATTATTGATTTTTCAATACAATGAAACACTATGGACATATTCAATGATTAAGAGAATATAATTCATTAAGCAATATTTAATGTTTCCTCTTACATTATTAAATATCTTTAAATATTATCTTTGTTAATGTCTTGGGTTTTTATCAAACTATTTCTTGTTAGGATCACATAGGGACGTGTACACTCTAGGGGGGGGGGTGGGGTGTGAATCAGTGTTGTTATAATTTTATTCTAATTTTACTTCTTATCCCTTTATCACCTATTCACTTGTTTAATGAGAAATTATCTATTTCTATCTATCTCTCCTTGGTTAGTATGTTTCCAGATACATAATAGTAAAGCATCATAATAGAACCCCAAGATTTGTTGATGAGGTTCACCTCCTTTTCAGGATGACTATATCCCTGATGATACATGGTTATTATCCCACATATTGATTCCATATTATTATCAAAATAAGCATGATCAAGGGTATGGTCTTGGACCCTTTATCCTAGCACTGACTAGGTATAAGGCATGTTACACCATTATATTCTTCATGTAACGTCCCGAACCCAGATGCCACCCAATGGTGCCCCGATCCTGATTAGACACATAGCCTCAAGTGCATCTCCCCAAATGCCAGAGGATGATGACTAGAAATGAGGATCTAGGTGAGTCAGTGGGGAGACTATGCCCTCATTAACAGAGTATCACAGTGGAAGTCAAACACACAATAAATAGCAGAAGCGAAATAAATAGAAGTCAACTGAAAGAAAGACAAGACATGATTACATATCAATAATTAGGAAAGTCTCATATAAAAAATAATGCAGATGATACATGTATCTAAAAAATATCCAAATTAGTACATGGAAATACAATACAGTACAGGTAACCAAAAATAAAAAAGACCAAAATTTCCCGTAGCATCGCAAGCCTCATATTAGTCCTATTCTCCCCTACTCCAAAGTCACAGTAAACAATCTGTACCCGGACATTTTCCTCTATCATCACCTACAACCATATAATCTGTTTGGGTCCCTGAGGATGCCCAAACATGGCCTGAGATAAACATCCCAATAGCCAACCACCCAAGTCTATACAGTTCTAATATCAATATACAAAGCGCTTTCAAGTGTAAACAAAGAAGTAAGGTAAAGTTAATGCCCATGACATAAGTCTATTGCAAAGTAAAACTAAAAATCCCCTCAAGGCTACCTACAACAAGGTTATCTCCTAACAAGGCAACTATACTAAAGTAAACAAGTCACACAACCACATTGTATATCTATCCGTATCAAATAAACCACAACCATGATGTATAAAGAAGTCAATAATCCCACGAACACACTATATGGTAAAGTGTGGAATCCCAAATACACGCCATATAGTGGAGTGTAAACCCCTTGGGTTAGATCTGAGGTGTCATGTACCAAGGCATTAATGAAATAAATCTATACCACGAAGGTCTGGATCCAAGGAGCTTGTCCAAGGCATCCACATCAAGTCCCATGGACGTCCCAGTGGAGAATCAGTCTAGGCATTGGTTGGGTTCCTAGGAGCATGGCAACAACATGTACTACATGATCCCAAGCAAGCCAGATCCACAAGGTATCAAGGCCCAAGGCCTCCTACAGAATCAAGACCCAAGGGGTAGAGTCAACCCAAGGCATCCACTACTGTGTTCCAGATCCATGGAGAGAAATCCATGGCATCTATCAAACCATTCAATTTAAACAATCATTCCAAGTGAGTATACCTACTCACCTAATCATGCACAAGACATGAGTATACCCACTCATTCTAACCATTTATCAACTACAAAGCACACGGGACTACCCTCCCATATAATCCATTTAACATGACATTAATCATTTATATAGGTATACCCACCCATATTACCCATTTAACAATCTCTGTTAAATTAAACAAGCATAGAATAACTAGATATCACTAAGAAAGGAGGAAATACATCTCCTAATAAGACTATTCAACTCATTATGGCATTAACGGACTTCCTCTATCTAGGAAATCATAAGAACCCACCCATTGGGTGGTTTAAATAGGTATAAATAATGAATTTATGAACGTGCACCCCATGGGTGAACTTAAATCGAGCAAAGTGTGCTAAAACACCTAAACAGAACCTACGAGCATCCTCACTAGGTTCAAATATAGCTACTACAAGCAACTCTCTAAAAAATGAGGCATCGCTGGAAAATCCGACAGATGGAGAAAAGGACGAATGCATGAAAAGCACTAGAAAACACAAAAGAAAGTATAGACCACCTACCTCAGCTTGGTAGTAGAGATATCGTTCAGTATCAAGTCCTGATTCGTCCTAGTTTAGATGAATAATATATGAAGAATAGAATATTAGGGCATAAGATCCTAAAATCAAATAGCGCAATCGATTTATAGAAGAATAAAATATGGATAAAAAGGAATGTAGGCCTTACCAATACAGATATGATGAGATGATCAGAAATTGAAACGGAGGTCGGATGGAGAGTAGGGATTGATCCCTACCTTAAGTTCCAAAGGGGAGAGCTCCATAGAGAGTGGGGTTGTAAATTGAATAAAACCCAAAAGGGTTTAAAAGAATCCTTAAATTTAGAAATAAAATTTTAAAAAAACTTTGATAGTAGGCTCACATGATTTTCTCTCATGGTTTCCCAAATTTTATGAAAACTATGCATGACTCACTACCTCAAAATGGGCACTTCGTATAGTTATCTTGGATGGTCTTACTAACCATGAGGTAACCATGTGAAACCTTATGTTAAAAACTTGAAACTTTTTCAGAATTTTTCACGACTGTGCAATCTTCACCTCACGGTTTCTCAAATCATGTGCAAGCTACTACCTCCCCTCGCATGGTTACCTCAACCATGCACAGGCCATGGGCAAACCATTCACAAGTCAATTTTCATCCCAAAACTCAGTTCCGGGCTCTGAAAAATCCCCGTACACATCCGAAATACCTATGATCAAGAGGGTTATATATGTAAGGCCATAAAAAAGCATTTAAATTGAGAAGGAAAATATTTGTACCTCAAATAAAAACCCAAGTTATTACAATATTCCCCCTAATAAAAATTTTCCCCCAAATTACTCTATGAAGGGTGATCATGATTCGTCTGAGAACAACTATGGACACTAAGCACGTACGTCAGTCTCCTGCTCCCAAGTCTCATCTTGTAAATGGCCATGCTGCCACAACACCCGAACTAGAGGAACTGACTAGCCTCAGAGAGCCTTTGTGATCCAATCAATGATATGTATCAGATGCTCCTTAAAGGATGCATCAACCTGAAGCTCAATGTCCTCGAGCTGAAAAGTGTGAGATGAGTCCGAATGATAATGACACAACTGAGATATGTGAAAGAAAATATGCATGGATCGATATCTCTAAGGTAATTCTAACCAATAGTAAACCGATCCAACTCTCTCCATAATCTCAAATAGCCTAACATATCATGGTTAAAGCTTAACCTATCTTCTAATCTGCCTATGTCCAAACCTTGGTGAAACACACAAGAAAATATGATCCCCAACCTCAAACTCTAGAGGTCATCTACAACAATCAACGTATGATTTCTGACGATACTGTGTTGTAGCGATCTACTTCTGAATCAACTGGACATACTCATAAGTATCCTATACGAGTCGCTGTCCCAGTAAATATGCCTCACCTACCTCCAACTAGTATAGGGGAGAACGAAATGGACTTCTATATAGAGCCTCACAAGGTCCCATCTATATTGTCTTTGAATAACTGTTATTGTAGGAAAATTCAACTAGGAGAATATGCCTCTCCCAAGATCCCCCAAAATTCAGGATGCATGCTCACAGCATACCCGCTAGCACCTGTATTATACACTCTGACTGGCCATCAGTCTGAGGGTGGTATTTTGTGATTAGAATAACCTGTGTACCCAATGCCCTCTGAAAACTCTACCATAAATGAGATGTAAAGTGGGCATCCTTATCTGAAATGATAGTGCACGGGACCCCATGAAGTCATACTATCTCCTGAATGTACAACCTACCAAGATCATCAACACTGAAGGTATCCTTGATCAGAAAAAAGTGAGTAAACTTCATCAATCTATCAACAACAACCCACACAACATCATTACCTCGAGGCGACCTCGGTAACCCAGTCATGAAATCCATCATTAAATCATCCCATCTCCACTCTATAATTGGTAACTACTATAAAAACCTAGTCAGTTGTTGATTTTCCACCTTCACCTACCGATAGGTGGAACACCTCGTAACAAAACCAGCCACCTCATGCTTCATTCCTGGACACCAGTACTGATGCTCCAAGTCACGGTACATCTTGGTGACCCCAGGATGCACTACCCAAGACAAATCATGAAAATACTATATGAAATCCTCACGTATATTCCCTAGAACCCAAACACATCCATGGATATTTAGTATCTCATCATCACCTACCGTCCAACCAAGAGGAGGATCCTCACCTGCCACACACTACCATAGAACTAGGACTTTTGAATCTGATATCTGCCTCATCCTAACTCTATAAATAAGGGTATAGGTCATAGCTAAGGATGATAAATAAGCCTGCCTCTGACTTTCATGAACCTACAGATGCATCTCAAAGAATAATGCCATAAGCTGCCACTCGCTACTAGTCTATTGTACTGCCTGTATCTGAGTCCTCCTACTTAGTTCATTGGTCACTGTATTTCCCTTACCAGGTGTGTAGGTAAGATCAAAGTCAAAATACTATAGTTACTCCACCCACCTTCTCTACCTCATATTTATGTCACACTACATAAATATATACTTGAGGCTTTTGTGGTCCATGTACACCAAAAAACACTCTCCCTATAATAGTGCCTCCAAAAGCACAAAGAATGAACAACTGTAGCTAACTCTAGATCATGCGTAGGGTAATTCCTCTCGTGAGTACTCAACTGCCGAGACCCATATGCCATGACTCAATCTACCTACATCAACACTACCCCCAACCCAATACCTGAAGCATCACAGTAAACCATGAAACTCTTGCCCTGCTCTATCAGTATCCGGACTGGTATTGATGTCAACCTCCCTTTCAGCTCTTGAAAGTCTATCTCGCAAGAATCTGGGCAAAAAAACTTCACACCCTTCTTAGTCAAGCTCATAAATAGTACTGATAAGCATGAGAAGTCCTGTATAAAATGCCTGTAGTAGCCAGCTATCCTCAAGAAAATCCTTATGTCAAAAACATTCTTGGGATATTCCCAAGAAACTAAATTTCTCACCTTCTTCGAGTCCACTGATACTCCTGTCTCTGAGATGATGTGACCTAGGAAGTGAATTTGATCCATCCAAAAGTGGAACTCTATGAGCTTAGTATATAACCAATGATCTCTCAATGTATTCAAAATAATCTCAAGATGTTTGGCATGGTCGTGTCAATTATGAGAATAAACTAACATATTTTCCACAAAAATCACCACAAAAGAATCCAAATAGGGATGGAATACTCAGTTTATAAGTTCTATGAAAATTGTTGGTGCATTTTTGAGATTAAACGACATAACCAGATACTGGTATAGACCATACCTGCTACGAAAGGCTGTACAAGGTATGTCTGCAGGTCAAACATGCACCTGGTGATATCCTAACCTCAATTATATTTTTGAGAACACTCAGGCACCTCAAAGCTGATAAAAAATATCATCTATTTGTGGTAAGGGATATCAGTTTTTAACCATTCGCTAGTTTAGTTTCTGATAACCCATGCATAGCCTAAGGGTTCTATCCACTTTTTTTTCTAAAAGGACCGGGGAACCCCACAAATAAGTACTAGGTCTGATAAATCCCTTCACCTCCAAATCCTATAGCTACCTCTTGATCTCCTGCAAATCTGTTTTAGCCATCCTATAAGGAGGAATGGATACCGATGTAGCTCCTAGCACTAGCTCGATAGAGAATTACACTTCTCTCTAAGGAGATAAACTAGAAAAATAATTGGGAAAGACGTCCCTGAAGAGCTCTACTATTTGAGGGAAGTAAACCTAACTCACTCCCTATTCATATAGAAACAAACTAGCAATCTGAGCTATCATCCCTCCCAGCCCACGATGCTCGGGTCCATCTCGACTCGCCTGGACATCCCATTCACCCTTGTAAGTAAACACTGCACCCTCTAGTGATGTGAAAGACACCCTTCAATGATAATAGTCAATGTATGTTCAGTAATGTACTATCCATACCATACTGAGAATGATTTCAAACCCTATCATCTCGAGGAAATAAAGATCCCAGATAAAGTGACACCAACAAACTCTAGGGGACATTCCATACATTGGTGCACATCACCTGTTCTGACTCCCAACGGTGTGTCTAGTGTCAAAATTCCCTTAGAAATCAAAACAACAAGCCCAAGGTTTTTAACTACTGGTGAAGATATAAAAATATACGATTCAACTATATCAAAAAGATCACATGAAATAATAGAATATACTAAGATCATACCTCTCACCATAGATGGTTTGGGATCCTACTCCTGTTGGGTCTATTTCACTGCATAAGTCTAGCCTATACCGCGGAACTGTGACCCTACCTAGCTACCCTGAGATGATCCACCCTACTATCTCCGATAACCCAGTGTATGGATACCATAACCACAACCACCACTACCATACTCTGACTGACCTGCACTGCTCTATCTCCTAGCTTGATGCTGAGTTAAAGAACCTACTCCTGAACTTGACATCGGAGCTGACCCCCTACCGCTCACAGTTGGAGGGAAGGTCCTGCAAAACCTCTACATGTTTCCTATCCTACTACAAGATTATCACTCTACTGGGTCATGGTCACACTGATTCCTCATGTGGCCCCACCTACCACACTGATAGTAATACACCAAGATGCCTGCACCTAAAACCTAACTAGCATTAACCTCACAGAAAGCCTCGAAACAACGCTTCCTACCTGAAGATATAGATCCACTGGGGCAAGAAACAACACTCCTCTATTCTATACCCCCATCTCCCCTCAGGTTCTATTATGTGATCAATGCCTGATTCACAATATCAATGATAGAAGTAAACATGAGCATGTTGACCTGATATTTGATAGAATGTCTGAGACCTTCCTCGAAGCATCTCTCTCTTGACATATCATCAGTAAGATACATCGTTGCAAAACACTACAGCTCTATAAAGTGTGATGAGTATTCCATAACTGTCATCACGCTCTTCTCCAGATGCATTAATTCACTAGCCTACTCTGCTCATAGAGTCGCTAGGTAAAAGTAGTCGTAGAAGCAGGTCTGGAAACCAGTCCAACCCCTATCTCGTAGGTCGTTAGCCTGGTTCAAAACTTCACACCAGATATTCATCGCTCCACATAACATATAAGTTGAGATCTTTACCCTCCACTCTATAGGTGTCTCTAGATAATAAAAAATCACTAATGTGGTCTCAATCCATAACTCTATAGCCTATGGACTGCCATCCCTTGAAAATGTGGGAGGATTTTGCTACTAGAACACCCACGTCAGCTCATCCATAGACACAACAAGATACAATGCTCCCTAGAAGGTCTGCATATATCGAAAGAAGCCTTTTCAGAACTGTGACTCAAAACCTGTGTCCAGAACAGCCCCTGGTGCCTCATTTGGAAGTAAACGAGGATCAAATAGTAGCTTGTGTCCCACCATCTCCAAAGTATAGTCATTGCCTCCCTCACGACGTACCACTAGAGAATGTAATGGTGGCATTTCTTTACAATTCCAAACGCATGCCTTATAAAATAACAACATCAAAGTGCACAAATAAAAAGTGTAGTACATTTCAAAATCCTCCTAGAAACCAAGTAAAACCCACAACCTTCTCATAAAACAAGGATTGTATAAGGAAAATCCATTATACAACTAGAAACCATGCCTCTTGCCCACTCAAAATCTGGGTCTAGGTCAAGTCTCTATTTTCCATTTCATTCATTTCATTTAACATCCATTTATTTAAATGATTTAACCAATGGTACACCATGTTCCGATCCCTAAGGGCCCATAATACCTTATGAATAGAAATTTGATGTCCATATAATCCATACATATCAAATTCATTCTAGAAATTTCATTCCATTAGTGCATCATTTTCAATATATAAGGTCCCATACGCCTTATATATTGAAATATGACATCACTCCTTCATCTATTGCACCCAAAATAACAAAACAAAAAAAAAATCTATCACATCAACTATCACAACAACATGAAATAACTAATGCGTCCTAAATGGAATAAAAAAATGCATGGAATGTTATTTCTAACAAGTGTCTATATGATGCATGAGATGGAATACCCTCATATGATTGGGTTGAAACTGAAATATAACCCACAATTGCACCAATAGTAACATAATAAATCATGTGTGTCACCCAATGGTGAAATCAAAGTAACCGTAACCATCAAAATCCCAGAAAATAGAAATCAATTCGAGGCAATTTGGATTTTCTCTGTACGTGGGGTAGCTACTCCTGAGAACAATTTATTACCAAACTACATTTAATTTATATCCTTGTATAATTTTTACAAACAATAAGTTAAACCAAAAAAGAAAACCCAGCTCTGATACCACTTTGTAACATCCTGGACCCGGATGCCATCGAACGGTGCCCCGAGCCCGATTGGCCACATGGCCTCAAGCACATCTCTCCAAATGCCAGAGGCTGTCGAATAGCAGTGAGAGCCTAGGTGAGTCAGTGGGGAGACTATGCCCTCATTACTAGAGTATCACAGTGGAATTAAAATATACAATAAATAGAGGAAGTGAAATAAATAGCAATCAACTGAAATTAAGACAAGACATGATTACATATCAATAACCAATAAAGTCTCATATACAAAATTATGTAGATGATATATGTATCTAGAAATAATCCAAACCAGTACATGGAAATACAATATAGTATAGGTAACCAAAATAAAAAAGACCAAAAGTTCCTGTAGCACCGCAAGCCTCAGTTCGGTCATATGCTCCCATACTCCAAAGCCACAATCAACAACTTGTATGAGGGTGTTTTCCTCTATCATCACCTACAACCATATAATCTGTTTGGGTCCCTGAGGAGGACCAAACAAGGTGTGAGATAAACATCCCATTAGGAAACCACCTAGGTCTATACAGTTCTAACAAAAATATACAAAGCTATAGCAAGAGTAAACAAAGTAGTAATGTAAAGTGAATGCCCAAAACATTGGTCTACTGCAAAGTAAAACTAAACAACCCTTCAAGGATACCTGCAACAAGGTTAGATCCTAACAAGGAAACTATAAAAAAGTAAATGAGTCACACAGCCACACCATACATCCATCTGTATCAAATAAACCATAGCTACACTGTATAAAGAAGTCAATAATCCCACAACAATGCCATATAGTGAAGTGTAGAATCCCACAACCACACTTTATAGTGGAGTGTATACCCCTAGGGTCAGATCTGAGGTGTCACGTACTAGGGAATCCATGAAATAAATATAGATAGCGTAGGTCCAGATCCAAGGAGATTGTCCAAGGCATCCACATCGAGTACCATGGGCGTCCCAGTGGAAACTCGGTCTAGGCACTAGTTGGGGTCCTAGGAGCATGGAAATGGCATGTCCTACATGATCATAAGAAAGCTCTATCCACAAGGTAGCAAGGCCCGAGGCATCCCACAGAATCAATACCCAAGGGGAAAAGTCAACCCAAGGTGTCCAATACCATGTTCCAGATCCATGGAGAGCAGTACATAGAATCTATCAATCATTCAATTTAAACAATTCAATTTAAAAATTCATTCCAAGTGAGTATACCCACTCACCTAAACATGAACAAGACATGAGTATACTCACTCATGCTAACCATTTATCAACTACAAAGAATATAGGCCTACAATCCCATCTAATCCATTTAACATTCCATTAATCATTTATATAGGTATACCCACCCATATTTTCCATTTAACAATCACAATTAAATTAAAAAATCATGGACTAACTAGATATCACTAAGAAAGGAGGCAGTACATATCCTAAGTAGACTATTCAACTCATAAGGTGTTAATGGGTTTACTCTATCCAGGAAATCACAATCACACACCCCTTGGGTGTTTTAAATAGGTATAAACAAGGAATTACTAAAGGTTCACCCCATGGGTGACCTTGAATTGAGAAACGGGTGCCAACGCACCTAAACGAAACCTGCAACCATCCTCACTGGGTCTAACAATAGCTACTACAAGAAACTCAATAAAAAATGAGGCATCGCCGAAAAGTCTGAAGGATGGAAAAAAGTACAAACACCCGAAAAGCACCTAAAAAATCCAAAAATAAAGTATATACCACCTACCTTATCTCGGTAGTAGAGAACTCATCTAGTATCAAGTCCTGATTTTTCCTGGTTTAGGAGAGATTTAAAGAATAGATGAAGAAAGGAATATAAGGGAATAAGAACCTAAAATTAAATAGTGCAATCGATTTATAGAAGAATCAAATAAATTTAGACCTTACCAATGAGAATCTAATGGGATGATTGGTGATCAAAACAGAGGTCAGATGGAGAGTAGGGATTGATCCCTACCTTAAGCACTAAAGGGGAGAGCTCCATAGGGGGGGCTGTGAATTGAATAAAACCCAGAAAGGGTTTAAAAGAAACCTTAAATTTAAAAATAAATTTTTAATATAACTTACATAGTAGGCTCACATAGTTTACCCGCACAGTTTCCCAAACTATACGGAAACTGTGCACAACTCACTACCTTAATAGGGGCACTTTGCATGGTTATCCCGCATGGTCTGACTAACCGTGTGGTAACCATGTGAAACCATCTGTTAAAAACCTAATTTTTTTTTCAGAATTTCACATGAACATGTGGCCTCTACCGCACGGTTTCCCAAACTGTGTAGAAGCTACTACCTTCCCTTGCATGGTTACCTTAACCGTGCTCAGGACATGCACAAACCATGTGCCAGTCCATTTTCAGCCCAAAACTCAGTTCTGGGCTCAAAACAATCCCCAGACACCTCTAAAACACCCGTGATCAAGAGGGGTACATATGTAAGGCCATAACATAGCATTTAAATTGATAAGGAAAAGATCCGTACCTCATATGAAAATGTGGGTTCTTACACTTCAATCTCAATATATTAGTGGTTTTGGCTTGCTCCTTGTGAATATTATCAATAATGGAACTACAGTGTCCTTCCTAGATAATATGGATGATATTATTCCTCACTTACAATAAATAAATGTTATACCTCAATATTCTTAAATTTTTTGTATAAGATGAAGGATACAATATGAATCCCTTAATTCCTCATCTTGGATATGATTTGTAATAGACAAGGCCATATGCTTCCCCATTTATCCTCTTCTTCTTCAGTGCCAAGAATAATCACTCATGTAAAAATAATAACACCTTATTCTATTTTTAACTTCATAGAATAATCAAGTGTGTATAGAGTCTGATCTCTCTCCATCCCTCCATCCCTTCCTCCCTCTATATCTCTCTCCTTTCATGAAGAAACAACAACATTGGGTATCTCTACCTTATTCTTAGATAATTCAAATATGAAATAGGAATAAAATTAGTTTTTACTTTTTTTCATCGACTTTTATGATATTTAGTATTCAAAAAATTCATGATCTCACTATATTTTTCCTTTTTTTTGACTTCTAGTAAGTTTTGAGTATGCAAAAATTTGAAAAACACATACCCCTTTATTCTTCAACTTCTTCCTTTTCTTATTCTTCTTCTAATATTTCATATCTAATTCACCTTAAAAATATAGAAACTAAAATTACCATAATTTTAGTGACCCCGACCCCAATAACCTAGAGCCGATGTCTAATTTATTACATTGGAATAAGATACAAGGAATCACATCCTAAATAACAAAATAGTTTAGTAGTTTTGGTAAACTAGATACATACTTAAAATTCACATTAAATTTTAAAACATAAAATACACAAATAATTTTCTTTGATAATTACATTATTACCCTTAGAATATCCTTGTATATCATTCAAAAAAACACTTCCTCATATCCTGGGGAAATTAAAACATAATAAATCAGTGAGCTTAGATGCTCAGTAAGGGTAAGAGTACAATGGAAACTATAAATAAATAAGGAATAATCAATATTTCAAGGTAAATAAAAGAAAAACATTACATATAATTAATAACTTGATGATAATATGGTAGGAATAAATGATGATAAAATAATTCCATATAAATAATCACATGATCTTGAAAACTTAACCATGGATATTCTAACTAATCGAATAATCACATGGAATATCAATAACTAAATTTATAATGATATAATTCATAATGATTGACATCTAAAACATATCATAAATGATTTTTTCAAATACTTATAACACCATAAAGGTATTTTTCCAAGATATCTATATAAATAGATAAGGCCTCAGACAAAACCCTATATAGTTTGTCTCATGAGACCTACCAATGTATTGAGGGGCTATAGAGGGCCCTGTCTATCAATTACTAAGTCCAATTCATTCCTCATATGAAATGGGTGAAACATAATCAACCTAAAAATTCATATTGAAAATATAACATATGAAATGTTAATACTTACCCCAATCAATAAACATAATCATAAACCATCAAGAGAAAAATGGATAATGGTAAAAAAAGTATACATCCCCAGTTAAACTGATCATAAACCATCCAGAGAAATCATAAAGATGGTATCAATACAATATTTCATCAGTGGAGCATAAGTAAAATAGAGGTTTTATGTCATTTATTAATAGGAATAATGTGAAAGGATCCTTAAAAATATATTTTATAAAAATAACATTTTCAATTTGAAAATAACATTTTATAAAAAAAGTTCAAAAAATACTTTTAAATTAATTTTCATGGAAAATAACATTTTAAAACTTTTAATTTAACCATTAAAACATTTATTAGTCATTATAGTAGAAAATTACATTCTTTCCATACATGTTAAAACACATATTCCTTTCACATTTTCAGTAAAATAAAAATGTGTATTTTTTGAAAATGACATAAAGATTCCTTTTATTTTTTTTGTAAAAATTAAAAATAGGTGAAAATGTATTTAATAAATCATTTTTAAAAGGTTAAAAACATTTTTAATACATTTTTAGAAATAATAGGTTTTGATGAAAAGGGATTTCCAACTGAAGATAGAAATAAAGTCGGATGTTCTTAAAAACATTTTCTCAATCATTTTAAGTTGCAAAGAGTGGAAAAATGGTACTACTAATTGAAAATGTTCATAAACAACCATAGGTGAAGAAAATATATTTATTTTAAGATATAAATATTAAATAATCCCCTAAGTTAGATATAAACATAAACAATCCAAAATAATGATGATATTGTGAAATAGACTCTTACCACTTTGGTAACATCTAAATTATAAGACCCATAAAAGAAATAACATCAAATGAAACTTTAAATAACTTGAAGATAAATAGATTCATGATATAAAATATAAAAGGTTAATTATCACTAGTACAAAAAGTGTTTTTTATGAAGGTTATTTTTTAGTTTTTACATCTGTTTTTGGTCGATTTTATTACAAAAGATGTTATAAATATTGTTTTTTAAGTCAATTATTTTAAAACCGACGTAAAAAACAAAAAACCGAAGAATTTTTCACGTCAGTTACTCAAAAATCGACGTGGAAAACACTTCAAAGTCGTGATGTATTACGTCGGTTATTTAAAAACCAACGTTGTATATACTTTATCATGTTGGTTATTATATAACCGAAATCCTAAATCATTCATCTGAAGCATTTATCACGTCGGTTATGAAAATAACCAATGTGATAAAGCAGTCTTCCAAGCGGTTTTCCATGTCGGTTAAATAATAACCGACGTGAGAACATATCTACTATGTCGGTTATAAAATAACCGACATAAAAATCATTCTTTTCCATTTATTACGTCGGTTATGAAATAACCGATGTTAAAATTAATCCTGGTGCATTTTTTACGTCAGTTATAAAATAACCGATGTAAAAACCAATTTTTTTTTTAATTTAACTGTTCAACCACAATTATGCCCAACCAAAAGAATACCTGAAATAGAATAAAAACAGAACAACCCCCCCACCTGGACAACCCCCCTGAAAACCCTCCCACCCCACTGGACACCACCCACACCCCTGGACTGCCCCCACCCTCCTAGATAGCCCCCACACCCATGGACACCCCCCATAATGATTACCAACCAAAAGAATACCTGAAACAAAATAAAAATAGACCACCCCCCCAACCCACCTGGATAGCCCCCACACACCCCTGGAAACCCCCACCCCACTGGAAACCCCCCCACACCCCTGGACTACCCCCACCCTCCTAGAAAGCCCCTACACCCCCACCCCACCTGGATAACCCCCCACACCCCTGGAACCCCCACCCCACTAGACACCCCCACACCCATAGACTTCCCCCACCCTCCTAGACAACCCCCACACCCCTGAACACCCCCCACAACTATTCCCAGCCAAAATAATACCTGAAACATAACAAAAATAGACCAAAACCCCTAGCCCACCTGGATAGCCCCCCCACACCCTTGGAAACCCCCACCCCACTGGACACCCCCACACCCCTGGACTTCCCCGACCCTCTTAGACAACCCCCACACACCTGGACACCCCCTACAACTATGCCCAGCCAAAAGAATACCCGAAACAGAACAAAAACAGACCAAAACCCCCCACCCCACTGGACAGCCCTCCCCCACCCCCTGGAAAACACTCCCACACCCCTGGAAACCCCCACCCCACTAAATAGCCTAACCACAACCCTGGACACCCCCACCCTCCTGGACATCTCCCACCCCTCTGGATATCCCTCCCACCCTCCTAGACACCCCCACCCCCATGGACACCTTGGGCAACCCCACACCCCTGGACACCCCTCCCACACCCCTAGAAACCCCCACACCCCTGGACACCCCCTGGAATTCCCCCATCCTCATGGACACCCTGGACACCCCCCACCCCACTGGAAAACACTCCCACACCCCTGGAAAGACCCCACCCCACTGGACAACCCTCCCCACACCCCTAGACAACCCTCCCACACCCTAGAAACCCCCACACCCATAGACACCCCTGGACAACCCTCCCACCCTCTTGGACACCCCACCCCACTAGACAGCCCTCCCCCACCCCCTGGACAGCCCTCCCACACCCCTGAAAACCCCCAACCCACTAAATAGCCTACCCACAATGCTAGAAACCCCCACCCTCCTGGACAGCCCCCACCCCCTGGACATCTCTCCCACCCTCCTGGACACCCCCCATCCCCATGGACACCCTGGATCCCCCCACACCCCTGTACACCCCTCCCACACCCCTAGAAAACCCCACACCCCTGAACACCCCCTGGACTGCCCCCACCCTCATGGACACCCTGGACACCCCTACCCCACTAGATAGCCCTCCCACACCCCTAGAAAGCCCCAACCCCACTGGACAACCCTCCCCACACCCCTGGATAACCCTTACACACCCCTAGAAACCCCCCACACCCCTAGACACCCCCTGGATAGCCCTCCCACACCCCTAGAAACCCCCCACCCCACTAAACTGCCTGCCCACAACCCCAGACACCCCCACCCTCTTGGGAAAACCCCACCCCTGGATATCCCTCCCACCCTCCTGGACACCCCCACCCCCATGGACACCCTAGACACCCCCACACCCCTAGACACCCCTAGAACCCCCACCCCTAGACACCCCCTGGACTTCCCCTACCCTCATGGACACCTTGGACACCCCCACCCCACTAGACAACCCTCCCACACCCCTGGAAATCCCCCACCCCACTAGACAAACCTCCCCACACCCCTGGACAGCCCTCCCACACCCCTAGAAACCCCCACACCCCTAGACACCCCCTGGATAGCCCTCCCACCCTCCTAGACACCCCCCTGGACACCCACTGGACAGCCCTCCCCCACCCCTGGATATCCCTCCCACACCCCTGAAACCCCCACCCCACTAAACAGCCTTCCCATAACCCTGGACACCCCACCCTCCTGGATAGACCCCACCCCCTGGACACCCCTCCCACCCTCCCAGACACCCCACCCCCATGAACACCCTGGACACCCCCACACCCCTGGACACCCCTCTCACACCCTTAGAACCCCACACACCCCTTGACACCCCCTGGACTGCCCCCACCCTCATGGACACCCTGGGACCCCCCACTGGACAACCCTCCCACACCCCTTGAAAGCCCCCACCCCACTGGGAAGACCTCCCCACACCCCTAGAAACCACCCACACCCCTGGACACCCCCTGTAATTCCCCCCACCCTCATGGACACCCTGGACACCCCCACCCCCTGGATAGCCCTCCCACACCCCTGTAAAGCCCCTTGACCCCACTGGGCACCCCACCACACCCATGGAAACCCCCTAGACAGCCCTCCCATCCTCTTGGACACCCCCCACAAAATTGTACAACCCTCCCACACCCCTGGAAACCACCCCACCCATTGGACACCACCCCACACCCCTGGAACACCCCAGACCAGAATCCATACCAGAAAAACCATCAGAACTCGACCAAAACAAGAAGTAGCACAAAATTAAACAGTCACATATATTACATTCATAACTTAAAATGTCTACAAAAAAACCCTAAATCCAACCTAAATGACTAAAAAATACATAATTATAATGACAATATTCAAAATTACATTTTACACTACAAAAAAACTAAAATCCAATCAAACCTGTAAAATAATTTGACCATTCCACTTGTAAGTGTTTGACCTCTTGATCACTATAGGGTTGAGGGTCATCAAATAGATACAAATTAAAAGGATAGTAGTTAACATGTATAATGAATAAATCAAATGAAATATTATGTCAAAGTTTAAAAGGAAATCTTACAATGTAAAAGTTTAAAAGGAAATCTTACCATGTCAAAGTTCACAAGTGTTCCAGTTTTAATTATTTCATACATAAATCTTAACATATAATATCCACATTTGATTAAGCCTTGTTGTTCATGACAATTATGTTTGAATGAGTGTAAATTCAAAATATAATTTTTATGCAATACATCAAAAAGTACAAATTATAAATGGATATTTACCTTTACTTCTACATATTTGATCTTGGCACTCCTTTTCTTTGTGTTTTTTCGAAATTAGACCCACTCACTGTTAAAAAATAATATGAATAAAATAAATTTATAATTTGTTATAATATATACAACTATTAAGAAATTGAAACTTACTTTTCCAACATATTCTTAAAACTTTCCCGCACATCGCCATGGACAGAGCATATCCAATAAAGTGTTTTCTCCCTTGGGAAAAAACACCTAACATCCAATGATCACTGATAAAAGATAATTTAAGGTTAGTGATTTTTTATGTTAAAAGATAATGAACTCTTTGCGAGAGATATGTTTCATACCTCTCATAAAAAGGTATCATCCAACACTGTGTGATTATATTCTGTTCAAATCTCTCAGCAATATAAAGAACTATTTATTCCTCATCCAATACATGTGCTTCAGGGGAAATCAAATGCGGGTCCATGAATCCATATACATATGTCCGCTCATTCTTCTCACACATGTTATAAAGATACCTAATACAAAACAGATATAAGTATACATTTTTAATAAATATAATGCAGGGAAAAGGTGTTAAGACTTACATGGAAAAATTTTTCACCATGTTGATGCCCAAATTATCTCTAGTAACAAGCTCCATGATATCAGTTTCCACAATCCCCACAGTTATTTCACATACACAAACATGAGCTTCCATTGGAAACTCATAACGATCCCTCAACAAATTTGAATATCTTGACAATCTGTCAAGACAACTAGAATCTGTATCTGATGTCATAGCCATTTGTATTTGTTTTTGTCTATAAAGAATTTCTTTACCTTTGAAGTATTCGTGTAAAAATAAATAGAAAAATATATTAGTTTTCAAATGTTAAAACAACTTTAATAAAAAAAATAAAATATAAGATATATCATACATACCTCTATGGTAATGAGTCGCAGAAGTATGGATGGCTGAAATAAAAAATGGTTGATACTATGTCCAACTGTTGTCACCTCATCTTTAGGTAATGGTACTTGAGTTAATCTATCTATAATATCCTGTACAGTGACCCTATAATACTCTACCTCTAACTATTGATGATGAACTGTATAATCTATACAATATACCATCCCATATGCAACTATATGATGTTGAGGATCATCAACATACAACTCGCAATAAGTAGGAAGCTGCGACAGAGGAGTAGGATAAGAAATGGGGTCCGCAGGCTGAGGTGGGGGAGTGGGAGCTACTAGTGGAGGTGGAAGATATATAATGGGGTCTATAGGGGGAGGTGGAGGAGTGGGACCTGCAGTCTGAAATTGTCTTTGCATGTCTACAAACATAGACTGTACCGACGCTCTAATCTTTTCCTCCATCGTCACATTAATATTATGAACTTCAACCGCCAAGGATTCTATTTTTTTTATAAGCACCCTCAATGAAAGAATTAGAAGAATGTGAAAACAATTTTCTTATTGATACACCCGTCAGATATCCTCATACACGAATAGGATGTTCGAGCTTTCCCAATGCTGTAGATAAAATATCTTGCCTCCTAGCAGCTGTAAATACCCCCTGTGAGCTCTACTCCTCAAGAGAATACTATATTAATTAATTGAAAATTTCTTTAACGATTCAAATTATATGAAGAATATATTTAACTTAAATAAATAAAATAAATATATTACAATCCTCTCAGCTACGATTCTTGAATCATTCGAAAGATATTTCCCCTTTTTTCCCATCTGAACTCTCTTCTATTTTTCATGTATAGATCGAGGGGATGGAGGGGAAACCTCTCTAGATCTTGAAGACTCAGCTCTTAGTTTTTGTAAATTTTCCACCATTATTTGTTATTCCAATAATGTATACCCTCCCCAAGATAAACTACGAGGCTATACATTTTTAGATTGGATATTCTGATGATATTTCTTGTTTACTATAAATTAAGAATAAGAAATAATTAACAAAACATTAATAAGATCATTTATATAAGAAAGCTTATAAAAGTTTACATTTCCCTTATAAAAAATGAATCTTTTCTTGTACTTTCAACAAACTGTCTCCATGTGTCTTCATATATGAAAGGATATATATGACATGGATTGTCATGACTCCTATGACCAGAAATGAAATCATATGTGAGGGTTGATTTGAAATCCCTCCATCTCATAACAACCATTGATAAGCATTTCTTCCTGAATTTTCTAGTGTCATGAATATCAAATGTCATCTGATAAAGAAGAGGCAAAACATATTATACTAGAAAAATTTAAAGAATAGGCACACAATAGAAAAAGAACTTACCAAAATCATCTCCCACAATTGAGATATTATTGCTTTGTCCACACTTTTCCAATCATCATACAAAATTTTTACTTTTCTCTTACCCTGACTTGATACAAAACTCTTAAAATCTTTTGCATTTGGACCTCTAGGAATATCATTCTCATCAAACTTAATGAGTATCCTCTAGTCCTGTATACAGGCAAGTGATAATTTTGGTAAATGTGTGCACCCATGTTTACCAACTCTTGAACTCTTTGTTGTTATGAGATCACATGATGAAGATTGGGGAACATTAAGAGGAGCATGTGAATGTTCCTCCCCAGAGGTATAATCATTATGATCATCTCAAAAATCATGTGGTTGATCAACTGTTTGATCTGTCATTATCCTTCAAATAAAAAAAACAAACATTAGTTCACAAATATACAAATTAAATATTACAATACTAATGTAAACAGAAAATGGAAAATTGAACTAAGTTACATAATAGTAAATATGGCTAATATGGTAATCATGTTAAACAATAGTAAAGATGGTAAATGTGGTAAACATGGTAGTGTAATTCTCATTCACCAAAATCGATAAATATATAAATTACGTAAAGGTAAACTATGGTAAACAATGGTAAACTATGGTAAACATGGTAAACTACACTAAAAAAAATTAAAATAAAAAAAAACTTCTACTTGTTTATTTTAATACACATTTTAATAAAGAAAAAAATTATAATATCTAAAATTTTATGAAAATAATAAATGTAAAAAAGAAATAAACATATGTTACCTGTAATATTAGGAATGTACAAATGGATTGTTTTCCCAAATTCCTTCATTACAATTGTTCCTTATGGCACAAACCATGTCTTCAACATGCTCATCATTATGCTCTTCTAATATTTCCATGGAAGTAGGGATATCACATAAATAAAAATCTTCATCAAGTTGATCCTCACCAACATATTGTTTTTTCCCTTGTAAAACAACATACCACTGCATATATAATTGATTAACTACATAGAAAATATGTTTTTCATGTGTTTCTATTATAAAAGAATCACCTGTGTCTTCCAATATATTTAGATTAACAACTGTCATTCCAAATTCATCATGTTTGACACTGTTGTTACCGATAAACCATTTACAGTTAAAAACATGAACTTTAATTTTAAATTAATAAACCTTACATATTTCTTCAATAACTCCATAATATGAACTTGATGTAGAAATTGGGTTTTTTTCTTTAGAAATCGAAAAATGCATTGCTTCTGCAAACACCAATACACCACTATTTTGAACTGCACTTCTATTGTCCTGAGCTTTCGTATAAAATGTATAGCCATTAGTGTCATAATCGGACCATGTTATCACATTTAAACATGAACCACCCACTATCCATACTAATGTCTCTGATACATCTGATCTACCAAGCAAGGTCTTTTTAATCCACGACAAAAATGTTTTGTTGTGCTCATTCAAAATCCTCATTTCTTTATTCTTTGGATGACATTGTTTAAACTCCTTAATATGCAATGTGATATATAGTTGAGCATCAGCTATGTTATTCAAGATTTATAATTCTAACTTCTTCATCTGTTCAGCTGACAATGATTTGAATTTCAAGCCACAAATCTCTTTTCCCTCATTATTAACTCGTTCATGGAAAGATGGAGGCAAACCTATGTGATCCACCACATCCAAGTAGCTCATAAAAAACTCCGAAACCTCCTCATAAATATACTTTTCAACAACGGAGGCTTCAGGTTGATATGGATTCTTAACATACCCCTTCAATATTTTCATATAACTTTCAAAAGGATACATCCAATGAAGATATACAGGTCCACAAAGCTTTATTTCTCAAACTAAATGAATCATTAAATGCACCATTATATAAAAAAAAGATAGAGGAAAATACATTTCCAATTGAAAAAGTATAGAAATTGCATCTTTTTCCAAAATGTTCAAAGCATTCACATCAATCACCTTATTACAAATTTAATTGAAAAAATAACACAACTTTATTATAGTCTTTCTGACATGGATGGGAAATATTCCATGCAATGAAACTGGTAGAATTTGTTGCATCATGACATGACAATCATGAGATTTTATACCTATCAACTTTAAATCCTTCAATAAGACAAAATTTTTTACATTTTAAGAATAACCTTGAGGCACTTTGATATCATGCAGACACTGAAAAAAGCTAATTTTATCCCTCTTGGATATGTATGACAAGACGGGGGAAGAAATGTTCATCTTCCATTAAGAGTGGGAGCTAACTCCAAACTTATTCCCATTGATAATCTTGCATTCAACCCATATTTTGTCTTTCCTTTAATATCTAAAAATGTTCCAATAAAACTATCACATATATTCTTCTCCACATGCATGACATCAATATTATGTTTAAATTCATGATATCTCCAATATGGTAGCTCAAAAAATATTGACCTTTTCTTCCAAATATGTCTATCATTACTAGATTTCTGTGTCTTTCCCAATGTCACATCAAGGTTTTCCATCCTATAAAAATACACATCAGGGGATAAAGGTTTTGGAGAAATATCAAATTCTTGTGAGACATTGAATTCCTTTTTTAGTCTTCTATAAGAGTGATCCATAGGCAAAAACTTTTGACGACCCATGTACACTATTTTCCTCCCATTATGTAATTGACAATATGAATTCTGTTGTTCATAAATTGGACATGCTTTATGCCCCTTAACACTGTATCCAGACAAATTTCCATATGCTAGGAAGTCATTTATAGTGAACATAAGAACTACATGGAACTAAAAATATTCCATTTTATAAGAATCATACACCCTAATACCATCCTCCCATAAAAGTTTCAAATCATCAATCAATGGTGAAAAGAAAACATCAATATCATTTCTGGGTTTCTTCGGACCAGAGATAATTATAATCAACATGACATATTTTCACTTCATAAAAACTTCAGGAGAGAGGTTTTAAATTACCAATAAAACAGGCCATGAACTATGTGTGCTACTGAGGGTTTGGTATGAATTCATTCTATCTGTGCACAACCCTAGTACGAGATTTCTAATTTCATTTCCAAATGTAGGATATTGATCATCAATTTCCTTCCATTGTGAACAATATTTTGGATGAAATATTTTTCATAACATATCCACTCATCAGACTGACATCTTAACCTTTTTGTATCATGTGAATTAGAAAATAAACGTTTCAAATGATGAATTATTGGAAGATACCAAAATACCTTGGAAGGGATCTTTGTAATCTCTACATCAGATTGTGATTTTTCTTTCAAATTATAATGTGATGTCCCACATTTTGGACACTCTGATAGAAATTCATATTCCTTCCTATATATCATATAGTCATTCGGACATGCATGTATTTTCTTGTATCCTAATCCCATTGGGCATAATATTTTCTTGGCCTTATAATGTGAATTTGGAAGATCGTTATCTTTTGGAAGAATGAATTTCATCAATTGTAGTAGCTCTGTAAAACTTCTGTCACTCCATCCAAGTTTCGCCTTCAAGTTAATCAATCTTAACACCACCGAAAAAATCTTAAAATCCATACAACCAGGATACGGTGGGTTTTCAGCATCACCATATAGATGTGCAACTGTCAGTTCTATCTCAATTTCTTTTGCTGCAATATCACGAATCATTTATTCAATTCCATCAGAGTTACCATCTTTCAAATCATAATCATCAGTAGATCTAACATTCTGTCCAATTTCACTATGCCAAATCCAAGGGCTATAACTCGGATTAAAACCATAACAAATCAGATGATCTTTGATCTCTCTACTTTTCAACTTCTTCATATTCAAACATTTCAGGCATGGATAGAAAAAAATGTCACTACTTGGAACATTTCATTTAGAAAATTCCAAAAAGGCATCAACACCATCCTCATATTCATTACTCATTCGATGTTCCATAATCTAACTTCGACTCATTATTAACCTATAACAAATATCAAAATTATACATCTTGTTAAGATAAGACAAATATATATTTATATGAAAAATATCATACTTTTAATGTAAAAACAATTTTGAAATATAAAACAAATCTATGCATATTTGGAAAAAATATACATGAAAATCATTTTAAAAAGAAAATATAGTTAGATATAACAGTTTTAAATTCATCTTGAATCCTTTCTTCTTACGTTACACAAATATACATCCTAGTGCAATTGGATACTAAATTCACCCTTCCGTAAAAAAGAAATATGAAGTATAAATATTAAAATATGTATACATTCACTACTAAAAATTACACAAATCCTAATGATTTTAAACCATTAGGATAACCCCTGAAACCGTTGGGGTACCCAATAGTTTCATAAACCGTTGGCATGATGGTCGTTGTAATAACCCTACACCAACGATTCTACAGTAACCGTTGGTATAGACTACCTGAAGTTAAAATTTTCCAATGGTTTCAATGAAACTGTTGGTATATATATATACCAAGAGGGTGTCCAAGGGGGTTGGGGGATATCCAGGGGGGTGTCCATGGGGGTAGGGGGCTGTCCAGGGTGTCTAGGGGGTGGGGGGTGTCCAGGGGGGTGGGGGCCTGTCCA
Organism: Viscum album; assembly: GCA_963277665.1. Lineage (NCBI taxonomy): Eukaryota > Viridiplantae > Streptophyta > Magnoliopsida > Santalales > Viscaceae > Viscum > Viscum album. The sequence goes on from OY728137.1 coordinate 177,057,938, forward strand.
GGGGGTGGGGGGGGGGTGTCCATGGGGATGGGCATTGTCCAGGGGGTGGGGGAGTGGTGTCCAGGGGGTGAGGGGGCTGTACAATCCCCTACCCCATTGGACACCACCCCCACCCCCTTGGACACCCCCTGGACACCGCCACCCCCTGGACAGCCCCACCCCCTAAACAGCACCCCCACCCCTTGGACAACCCCCACACCCCCGGGATACCACCCCACCCCCTTTGACACCCCATGGACACCCCCACCCCTCTATACACCCCCTATCCCCTTGGAAAGCCCACTCACCCCCCTGAACACCACCCCCACCCCTGAACACCCCCACCCCCCTGGACAGCTCCCCACCCCATGGACAGCCCCCACCCCTCTAGATAGCCCCCACCACCTGGACACCCCCACCCCCTGGACACCCCTACCCCCTTGGACAACCCACTCACCCCCCTGAACACCACCCCCACCCCCTGGACACCCCTACCCCCTTGGAAATCCCCCTCACCCCCTGGACACCACCCCACCCTCTTATACACTCCACCCCCCTTGGAAAGCCCCTACACCCCCTGGACACCACCCCCACCCCCTTTGACACCCCTGGACACCCCCACCCCTCTGGACACCCCAACCCCCTTGGACAGCCCACTCACCCCCTGGACACCACCCCCCACCCCCTGGACACCCCCACCCCTGGACACCCCTACCCATTTAGATAGCCCACTCACCCCCCTGGACACCACCACCACCCCCCTAGACACCCCTACCCCCTTGGACAACCCCCTCACCCCCAGACACCACCCCCACCCCCTTGGACACCCCAACCCCCTTGGACACCACCCCAACCCTTTGACACTCCTAAACACCCCACCCCTCTGAACATCCCCCACCCCCTGGACATCCCCCACCCATCTAGACAGCTCCCCACCCCCTAGACACCCCCACCCCCTGAACACCCCCTACCATTTTGGACAACCCACCCACCCCCTAGACACCACCCCCACCCCCTTGGACACCCTACCCTGTTGGATAGCCCCCTCACCCCTGGACACCCCCACCCCCTTGGACACCCCAACCCCTTGGACAACCCCCACACCCCCTGGACACCACCCCCACCTCCTTTGACACCCCCTGGACACCCCCACCCCCTGGAAAACCCCCAGCCCTCTAGACAGCCCCCACCCCCTTCAACACCCCCTGTACGTGCACACACACATTATGGAACACACAAAAAGCATAAAGTTTCATGATATCACTTCCATGGTTTCTTTTACCAGAAAAAAATTTAGTACGGTATAAATGAACACTATGAAACATACCATGATAGCAAGAACAAAGATAGAAAAATAACATCTCAAAAAATTAGTTTAGGGCATCATGACAAATAAAAACTGAAACTGAACCATGTGAAGCTTACTTGAGTGTTGCGAGTCGACCTGATAGATCTGGTGACAATAAAGACAATGAATGATATTGGAAAAATGAGGCTGGAGGTCACAACTTTGAAGAATCCTTTCTAGGTTTTCTACGCAGGAGAGACGAGTCGCAGGTCGCCAAATCAAAGAAAACAGAATGAATGAATACGAGGAGCGATAAATCATTTAAAAGATTTATCACGTCAGTTATTTTATAAACAATGTGATAAACTATTTTTTTATGTTTATAATGTTGGTTATTTAATAACCGACATAGAAAATAATTTATCACGCTAGTTATTTTATAATCGACGTGATAAATGGTGCTTTATCACGTCGGTTCTTTTGATAACTAACGTGATAAATTGCTGAGATTTCCTTTATCATGTTGGTTATTTTATAACCGATGTGATAAAGCACCCAGATTGGATTTACACGGCGGTTATAAAACAAACGGCGTGATAAATCTAATCTTGGTATTTTTTTACGTCGGTTATTTTATAACCGACGTGATAAATCAATTTTTACAGCTTTGCACGTCGGTTATATAGAACTGACATGAAAAATGATGACGTGTTAAATGTTATTTCCACTAGTGTATATACACCAAACAAAATAAACAATTGGTAAATATTTCATATGTCTCAAGGAAGTAAAAGTGAGATGGAAAACCCTTACCTTGAGTTGGAATCGCAACATACATTCTTTATCTTCCTAAATAATAAAATTATGTTAATTATTTACTTTATTAAGAAACTTTTTAAAGTTTATTATTACTTTTATTTTACTTATTCCCATTTTATATATGATTACTTAATTAATTAAGTTTACATCAGATGTTTTGATAATATTTGGCTTATGTGTCAAAAATGACTTTGGTAGGTTGAATATGGTCAAAAAGGAAATTATTTAAAAATTTTCATAATAATAATAATGAAATAATTTTAATATTTATATATAAATTATAATTTTAAACCCAATCATGAAATATGGTTATGAAAAATGAACTACATTACAATCATTGAGACAATAGGTCGTACGTACACATTAGTAACATTTACATTTTTCAACGATGATTATGGGAAGGAGGTAAGTAATATTTTATCTTTATATAAATATAATAATATCATAATTAAAATATTATTTATTTTAATATACTTATATGTATCATCCATGTGGTGTGGTGATGAAAAGAGAGTCACATCTCTTTGTGAAGGCGATAGTCCACACATACACGAACGATGTTATCATCTTTAAGTGAGTGAAAAGGTAAGAAAGAAAATGATAAATTATATTTTAAGAAATATAAATATTTCATGAATATAATAATTATTTTATTTATATCATATATATTCATTAAATTTATACTTATTACCTTTTATGTAAAGTGTTAGTGAAAGACGAATCACATCCCTTCATGAGGCAATTCTCCGCCGTACACATGAGAAATGTTATTGTATACCCTATGGAATGGAAAGTAAAAATGTATATATGATATAATGACTCCATAGGTATAATTATTTTATAAATATAATATATATAATATATATATATCATCATACCCAACTGTGATAGGTGGTAATGGACAAATTAATAACATCAGTTCATGAGGCGGTAGTCCTCCGTACACATGAATGATGATTTTGTAACCCATTTGATGGAAGTGAGGATGGTTTTTGGTAATTAAAATAAAATAAAAATATATGATTATATTTAATATATGTAGGTTATTACATAATAATGTTTTAATAATAATTTAAGTAGGTGGATAAATAAGTAAAATAAAAATGCTCGTTGAAGAATGTTACCTCTTCTTTGGGTAACCTCCTTAGGTTTACACCAAAAGACTTCCTAGGTTGGATTTACACAAAAAAATAAGGCTTATAGGATGATAGTATTGAATTTGGGAAGTTATTTTGGTAGTTATTATCTAAAAAAGGGTTATAATGTGTGAAGAATAGAGGATAGGGGTGGCCTTTTATATGTGAGGTGAGTGGAACACTTGTAATTTTTGAAAATAAAAAGACGTACCCATGTTCTTCACATGAAAAAGGTTTCAAAATGTAGTATTTTAGAGCCTTATAAATTATAGTTTTAAAAAATTTATAGAAGATATATTTTATACAATTTTTAAGGTTATTTTAATTATTATATTTTTAGTTCAACCACCCGGTAAATCCATTTTTACTTCAACCGTGATAATTAATTTTTACTATTTTTATTATTCATTTTGGTCAAAAATTAAGTTGAAATTATTAGATAATATAAATTATTATTATTAAAAATATTGAATCCATTTTTCTAAATTTCATTTACATAATTGGGAAAATTTAATTTAAAATTAATTCAACAGACACGACAAGAAAATGGGCTTTCAATGAGAAAATGGTCAAAAGATTACAAAGTTTTTATATCAAAATTCAACAAAAAAATGATAAAAATGATATAAATTGGATTAATATATATATATAATTGAAATAATTTTACTTAAAAACTTATTTAAAATATAATTTAACGTCATAAATAATTTAATCAAAAGGAAATTTTCAATTAAAATTCAGTATTTTTCACTATTTATCAAAAAATGAAACTTTTCAGAAAAACACAAAAAACTAACCTTAAGATATTTTTTAAACATATTTTTAAATAATGAAGTTTATTTCTAAAATAAATTTTATAAAATTGTTAAAAATTAATTATAAATTATGTGTGCAAAGTGCGACTAAAACGACTTTTAGAAAAATATTTTTTTTCAGAAAACATTTATTTTTCTTTCAAATGGTTCTAATTTTATCTCTAATAAATAGATATAATTTTTTTTATTTAATATATTTTTAAACCATATAATTTCATAATTTAGTTATTACTATTCATACCCACCAATTTAATGGCTATGTTATAATGGTAATGTTTAAATAATAATATCTTAATAGAATATCATATTTTATTCAAAATCGGTGTTGCATGTATTGAAAGCTATTAAAGATATATAATTTATTTAAAAATAAATATATCATAAAGTATTGGGTTGTTATATTTACTTCTATACTTGGTGTTGCATTCCATTCACGCTATTGAATATGATGTTTATATTTTTAAATCTTGGGGTGTTACAATATTCATCGACATTTCAGTTCCTAAAATATCAGTTATTCCAACTCTTTCTTCCATGTGATTTTTTCTATTTTGATTCCCTTTTACTTTTTTCTTCCTAAATACTTAGGTTACTCATTATTTATGGAAATATCACGTTCTTATTTCCTTTAAAAAACTTACACTTCTAAATCATTCAAAATTTCCATCCACGTACGAATGTAGTGGTGACATTACAATGACCTGTAACATAAAAACCCATAATTATATGATTTATAACAAGGGTTTAACTTTCTTACATTTTGAGGATATTTTAGGTTTACAGTTTTAGATAATTAGGAATAACTCTTACATATAAAACCCTCACAATACAAAGTGGAAACTTCCACTCAATGTCCATTTTCACACAAAAACAAAATTCTTAAATTTAAAACCTTATTCCATACAAAATACCTCTTAATCATTTATGAAAAGTCACCATAGTATAATTATTGAAATTAATATAGTTACTACACATCATTATATATAATGAAAAATATTTTAAAATAAGGGATGAGAAAAATAAATCTCATTAAGGGATATAAAAATAAACGAATCCCATTAGTCTAAGGAAAAAAATGAAAACCCATGATAATTATTAAATTTTTTAAAATAAAAATTTAAGCACATAAATAAAACATATCCACATGAGAAAATTAATATTTTATAAAATAAAACCTTTAGAACCCATTAAAAAAAATAATAAAACCATGAAATAATCCTAAAAGAATTTCTTTGAAAAAAAACAAATCTTTTACCTTTAAAATTTCATGAACTTTACTTACCTTATGAAAATAAAATATTTACGTAAAAAACATTAGCAAGAATAAAATTGGTATCTTATAGAATCATATTCATAAACCATGTTCACTCATATTTAACTCATTTTAGAATAATTGAAGCCAGTTAATTCTATTGGAGTAACCAAATAGGTTATCTCCCTCATTTTCACCTTCAAAAACTATTAATGAACTAATTAATTTGAGATCTATATCAGTATCAACCATCATACTATACAATTATCAAGTTCCATATCATTAATAAAACATTTATAGGAACACACTTTTTATCATAAACCCTTTAAAAACTCATTTGATCCCATAATAAAAAGAACTTACCAATTTCATAAAAAAATGTAGAAAATATCCATTTATTTTGAAAAATATTTAAAATGAAAACTTTTAGATAAATCTTAATAACAAAAAAATTACATGACAAAATGAAAATCTATTCATGCCATATACATTAAAAAAACACCATTTTACACTTCTGTAAAAATTTAAAAGCATTCATTTCTAAAAATTTGTAAATAAAGTAAAAATTATTTGAAAATAAACTTTAAAATAATTTTAAGTATAAATAATAGCATTATTAAAACATTTTAAAAAACATGGGCATAGAGGAAAAAATGTTTAAAACATTTTAAAAAGTGTTTTTAAAGAAAAATCCCTTATATATTTGATAACTTTTATATCAAAAGAATATTAAAGGGAAAAACATGAAATTGATTTTAAAACCACTTAAATTGTATATATAAATGATAAAATTAATCCATATATAAGTTTATACACTAAAAAAATTAAACCATTTTGTGAAAGTGAAATAATTATCAAAGAAAGGAAATTGACATGAGAAATACCCTTACCTCATATCCGACTCACCACATATGCCTTTTACTTTTCTAAATAATAAAATTGTATTAATTTTATAAATTATTAAGAAAATTTTCATTTTAATTACTTTAATATTATTCCTTTTATTTCATTTATTAAATTTTTTTATTTAGTTACTAACTTAGTTAAGTTCATATCAGATGTTCTGAGGTCATTGAGTTCATAATCTAAAAAAATCACTTTGGAAGGTTAAAATTTGTCAAAAAGTTCATTATTACATAATATATAGAATCTTAAACATGTTATAATTATAAATTTAATAAATTAAATAAACTTTTAAAACCAATCATGTAAGTAGGTCATGAAAAATGAAGCACATTAATTTACATAGATAATAGTTCGTACGTACGCATGAGTGATGTTTCCATTTTTATATAGAGTAGAAAATAAATAAATTTGATAATGTTTTAATTTTATAGAATCATAAATTTATTATAAATTTCATTTTTTTTAATTTTTTATATTCTTATGACCATCCATGTGAGGTGTTAGTAGAAAATGAATCGCATTGCTTCGTAGCGGTGGTAGTCCACACATACACACAAGAAATGTTATCATTTTCCAACAGATGGAAGGTAAAGAAGGTAAGTAATATATTATCTTTAAATAAGAATAATTACATCATAAATATTATATATAATTATTAAATCCACCATAATAACCAACCATATGTGGTGCTAATGAAAAAAAAATTACATCGCTACGTGGAGGAGGTAGTTCGTATGTATGCATGAGTGATGATTTCATTTTACATTTGATGTAAAATGTGATGAAAAATGGTTATACATAAATATAATAAAATTTTATTATATTTTATGTTCTAATGTTATTATATCATAATAGTTATGATACTTTAAAAGGAGGTAAAAGAATAAATAAACATGAAAACACTCGGTTAAGAGTTGTACCTCTTCTTTGGAAAACTTCCTTTGGCTTACACCTTAATCCTTATAAGATGGTATTTTGGTGAAATAAAGAAATTTAGGATGTGGAGATGGATGTTTTGATGGTATTCAGATAGGTCTTAAATGAGATAAATGGATCAATAGGTGTGACTAAGAGAGGAGAAGAGGTTCCCTTTTATAAGTGAGGTGGGTGAAAATCTTGTTAATACATGAAATATTAATATATAATATATTTATAAATCATGTAAAATGGATCAAAAGTGTCATATATTCAAATATAATTATTATAAGGTCGAAATAAATTCAATAAATAAAATCTATTGAAACTTATATTTTAGTTTAACCCCCTTGTGAATCCTTTTAATCATAACCATGGTAACAAATTTTTTTAGTCTCTAATGGTCATGAAAGTAATTTTAAAAATTATAAGTGGCACACAAATGTATCATTCATGATAAAATAAAAAAATTTAGCATAAAATTTATTTGTGATAGGTTTTTAGGATTTTATAATGATTTAAAAATAACTTTTAAACATTAATCACCATTTAAGGTCATTTACGACACTATTTACAAAATTTGACTTTAAGCATAACAATAAAATAGTGAATTTAGAATATAAACTATTTAAAAATAAATTATATATTATAATAATAGAATAAATTCTTTTAATATAATAATTCATTCAAAATATATTATTTTTAATATTTTTAAAATAATTTACCTGCTTTTTTACTGCTTGCATAAGAACTGCATCGATGTTGTGTAAGCGTTCAAGGTAATTATACCATAACTAAAAAATTGAAAATAAATTAATATCATAAAATAATTTATTTATATTAAAAATAAATATTTATAATCATTAATAACTTTTTTTATCCATAGGAAAACATATTATAGATATTAAAAGAAATAGAGTGACATTTTGTAATTATCTTTTACTTAAAATATTATAATGGTCATTATCAAAGAAAAATGGCACACAAAATTAAATATGATATAAAATTGAAATTTTTATTTAAAAAATTATGTATATTGTTTCAATTTTTTTTCTAAAAGTGTTATAAATAAATTACAATATCTACCAATAAAATGAAATAAAAACCAATTTTGAAGAATAAAACGACTTTATCTTCATTCCTTTCCTAATAACCACAATTCAATCAATATTAATTAATTTTATTTGATATATAATATAATAATTACGTTATTATCATTTATAAATAGTTATTAATTTAATCCATTAAGATAAAAAAACATTACCCACATAAAGAAAATTTTATGAAAAATATATCTTTTGCCTTGAAAAGATTTTATCTTAATTTCTAACCAATTGATAATTAATGTATGATGGATTATTTATTTTGTTAAGGAAAAAATTTCTACATATATTTCATAATATGTTTATACCTATTCATACCCAATAAACCAACAATTAGGTTATAATGGTTATATTTAAGTAATACTATTTCTACAATATATCGCTTATTGTTTAAGCTCAGTGTTGTGTATACCAGATGCTATCAAATGTAATATTTCTTAAATAAAATACATGCTAAAATTTTTGGGTGTTACATTATACCTCCTTAAATAAATTTCATCATTTTAATTTTATCTCATTTTTAATAGAAAGAGTTTAAAACATTTTTAGAATCAATTCCAAGTAGTGGAATAAAGTATACATAAGTGGAAAGATTTATCTTTGAATCCACATCAATAACATTTACTTTGAAAATAACTTTAATTTATATGTTAATACTAGGAAACTTATTATTTCAAAAATATTTCTTAAACCATGTATTTAACATTATGAGACTCATACTTGTGAAATAGTTTCTAAAATAATACCTTAATAGTTATTGATGAAACTCAATAGATTTATTTTCCTCTTTCTTGAGTTGAGGAATTATTTTACCATCGAGATATAGAATATAAAAAAAATACAATTACTTGATTATTTTCATTCCATAATCACAATTTCAATATTTTGTTATTATTTATGCAATTTCCACTTCTATCTCATATCTCAATCCATGAAATGAATATTCAAGATGAAATTTTCATGCCCAAAGAACTAAAACAAACTTCTAAAATATCATAAGATCTACAAAAGGATAAAAATTAATCACTCTTATCTTTAGTCATTACCCAAAAAAAAATGGTTATCACAAGTTAATATAATATCTAATATGAAGAAATACCACATTAATCTCCAAATCCCCAACAAATAACACCCAAAGTTTAAATTTAAACATTCTATAAATAACTAACCTTAAAACCCTTCAAAATATTCTAGACCAAATTTGAAACCCAAAAATAATAAGAAATATTTTATCACATATTCTTCCAATATCAACTTAACATTTATCTCCAAACAACATTAATCGATCATAAAGTAACATGCTAAAAAACATATACGCTAAAATCATATATTCTCTAAAATATGAAAATATTTTCTATAAATAACCTGAATCACCATAAAACCATAAAAATATATATTCTTATTAAATCTATATCAATATTTATTACTCAATTAATATCAACCACTTTGACATAAAATCTTATACTAGAAATTAATACCCCATTTACCATGATTCTTATATTGTTCCCAAAAATATAGTGAAATCCTTCAAAAATAACTTTATTTACTCAGTCACCAAACCACCTTTCAATCACATGGTTATCTATATGATAAAACCTATGCTCTCAAAATTTATTAACCCTTTATCACAATTAACCATAATTAACTCAACATTAAATAATGTAGTAATCCTAAAGGTTATCAATACCTTTCAAATTATGTTTACAAAATAAAAAAACATTCTTTCTCAAATAACCTTTTCACTAAAACATACACTAAACCCAAGGGTTGTATTCCTATAAATGTATCCCAGAATATCCTTAATTATCCTAAACTTACATCAAATAAAACCTCAAAAGGGAATTTATTGCTTTATACTTATGATCAAAATTAGACTTATTAAGCCATGATGGTATATAAAAATCTTAAAATATCCTCATCTAAATCACCCTAACCTCTAAATTTATCTAAACCTTTCCTTTGATACCAACTATAACAACTTGTAACATAAACAACCCATAATTAAATGATTTACAATAAGGGTTTCAATTTATCACATTTCAAGGATATTTTAGGTTTGATGTTTTAGAGTATTAGGAAAATATCTTACATATTAAACCCTTAAAATAAAAAGTATACACTTCCACTCAATGTTTATTTTTCCCATAAAAAAATGATTCTTAATTTTAAACTCTTATTTTATTAAAAAAACTTCTCCATATTTTAATAAAATTCACCATAGTGAAATAATTTACATTGATATACTTCATACACATCATTAGATATTATGAAAAACATTTGAAAATTTTATATGAGAAAAAAAATCTCAGTAAGGGATATAAAAATAAATGAATCCTGTTAGTCCAGTGTAAAACATGAAAGCCCATGATAATGTTTACCTTTTTCACTATAAAATTTTGATCACATAAATAAAACATATCCACATGAGAAAATAAATATTTTCTTAATGAAAACATTTTAAACCCATTAATGATAATTTGAAAACCATGAAACCATTAGGAAAACATTGAAAACAAATATTTTACCTTTAAAAGTTCACAAACTTTCCTTAACTTATAAAATAAAAATATTTCCATAAAAACAATTAGAAATCATAAATTTTTTATCTTGGAGTATTGTATTCATAACTAGGGTTTACTATTGTTTAACCTGTGTCAAAATAACTAAATCCTAATTAATTCTATAGGATTAACCTTCCAGGTCATCTTTTTCATTTTCACCTTCAAAGACTATTCATTACCCAATACATTAGAGAGCTATATTAGGATCAATCATCATCATGAGCTATATATAGATCACCCATCATCATCTATAATGATCAAGTATAACATCATGAATAAAACATTTATAGGATTTTCCTTTTTATTATAAACCCTTTAAAAACTCATTTCAACCCATTAACAAAAACACTTTCTAATTTCACATAAAAATGAGAAGAAATATACATTTATTTTGAAATCTATTTAAAATGGAAAATTACCTTAAACAATTTTAAATTTAATTTAATTTTGAAAATAATAAAAAACTGTAGAGGAATCCTAACAATAAATAAAGTATATTATGGTGGGAAAATCTATTCATATCGTATACATTAAAAAATATTCTTTTGTACTTTGGTAAAAAAGTCAAAAGTGAATCATATGGAAAATGTAAAAAATTCTATTTTAAACATTTATAAATAAAATAAAAATTATATGAAAATTTCCTTTACCATCCTTTGAATTATAAATAAGAACATTCTTGAAACATTTAAAAGAACATGGACAAGGAGGAAAAATTGTTTTAAATAGTTTAAACATCATTTTTAAAGAAAAACCCCTTATGAATTTGATAATTTTTAAATAAAAATAAAATTAAAGTATAAAAAATGAATGTATTTGAAAAAAATTTAATTCTAGGAATTAATTATAAATACATTCATATGATAGTTTATCTACCACAAAAAAACATTTGGTGAAAATGATATAAGTCTCAAATAAAGAAGATTGAGATGATAAAAATTCTTAACTCATCACCTGAATCATCAAAAAAATATTTTACTTTAATAAATAATAAAATTTTATTAATTTAACACATGATTAAATAAAATTTTCATTTTATTTCATTTATTACCATGTTTCATTTAGTTACTAAACCAGTTAAGTTCACGTTAGACGTTTTGAGGTCATTCGGTTCATAATCTCCAAAATAACTTCAATAGGTTTATTATGGTCAAAGGGTTCATGGTTATATCATATATATAATCTTAATCATGTTATAATTATCTTTTTTATACATTAAATAAAAATTTAAAACCATCCATGTAAGGCGGTCATGAAAAATGAAGCACATCGGTTCATGGAGACGACATTCTGTATGTATACTTGAGCAATGTTTCCATTTATCTATAGAGTGGAAAAGAAATAAATTAGATAATATTTTATTTTTATATAATCATAAATATTCTATAAGTTTCATATTTATTAATTATTTCCATTCTTTCAAACATCCATGTGAGGTGATAATGAAAAATAAATCACATCACTTCATGGATGTGGTGATCAAAACGACATTATCAATTTCCAAAATATGTAAGGGTAAGAAGGTAAGTAATATATTATCTTTATATAAGTATAATTATTTCATAAATATCATATTTTATTTACTAAATCCATAATAATAACTAACCATATGAGTAAGTGATGAAAAATTAATTACATTTCTACGTGAAGATGGTAGTCTGTACGTACCGACGAGTGATGATTTAATTTTTCATTGGATATAAAATGAGACGAAAAAGGGTTAAACCATATAAATAATAAAGTTTTAGTATATTTTAGATACTTATATTATTATATAATAATGGTTATGATATTTTTAAATGAGGTAGAAGAAGAAATAAACATGAAAACACTCAGTTAAGAGTTATACCCCTTATTAGGAAAACCTCATTTGGATTAAACATTAAGCCTTATAAGTTGGTATTTTTGTGAAACCATATGATGAATAAAACTTTTAATACATAAATAATACATATTATTATCATAAATATTAATTACATATCAATATGATCCATGTAATATCCTACGTTTAGATGGGTTGAAAATTTAGAAGAAATTTGAAATTTCATTACTAAATGGGTTAAATGTTTAATCAAGACTCAAAATGAATTTTTAAGAATTATAATGAATCAAAGTATTTTTTTTGATTAGTAATGAGGATATATAGGTATATCAAGTGTTCATATGAGTATTAGAGGCTTTATGTTAAGTTTTGGTAATTTCAGAGTTTTCTGCCCAGGTTGCACAGTTTGATGTGCATAATTCAGAAGAAACCTTGAGAAACCTTGATGATCAAGAGGTTTTTAGTTTATTTTTAAATATTAATGGTTTATTTTAATGGTTATATAATGTTTTGAGGTAAACCATTCAAATAAAAATGAGAAATCGTGTGAGGTTAAGGAGGTTATGAGGCATAGAGCATGGGCTACACATGGTTTCAAACAAACTATATGCCTTACTATAGAGGGTAGTAAGTGATGATAGCATGGTTGGTGCATGGTTTTTAAAACCATAAAACCTAATCATGAAGGTCATAGATGTTTTAAATTGGAGTTTTCACGGTTGGTGCATAGTTTGGCTAACCGTGCAGCTAAACCGTGCGAGTGGGTTGGCATTGGACAGATCCAACTACATAGTTGGTGCATGTTTTGGAAAACCATGTGGCCAAATAATGCATCTACCCATAATTTCATTAAAGGGGTATTTTACCACAATCACCCCTTTATTTTTTATCCACTCTACCCTTTTTCTCCTCCCTTGGATGCATGTGGGCTAGGGGGTTCCCACACCCCTTCCTCCTCCTCTCTCCCTTGATTTTGGGATGTTTTTATAGTGATTTCTTGGCGTTTGAGGTGATTTATTCTCCTCAAGTGGCCTCATTTCTTCTTCTTATTACTCCTATATAATTTTGTTTCATTTATGATTCTGATTTATCATGATGTAATCATCTGTTTCTCATGGGGTTTTTGGTCTGCTTACATATAGGAGATTTTTGAGAGGGATTACACACGTTTTTGTATGGAGTTTCACCAAGGTATGAGACCATGGTGAATTTTATTATGTATTACCTATTTTTTTATTTAATTATTTATCGAATTGTTATCACATCTTAGGTATTTGGTTTGGAATGTGGTTGAGGTTATGCCATGGGTCTTTGGTGAGTAGTTGTCTTTAGTTTCAATGTGACATGATGACCTGGTGAGCTTTCCAACATTATGAAAAGTTCATATTTGGTTAATTAATTATTTATAATTGTTACAATTAAATAATTTTTGTTTTTTTTGTGTAATAATATATCTTGGGTGATCGTGATGAGCTTGGTTGTGTTCCTAGGGGTTTGGACGATGCTTGGATGGGACTTGGCAAGGCCACCCTATTTTAGAATTACTTTGGAAGGATTCATTGATGAGGTAGGTGGTCTAAGAGCTTTACCCATATTCTTGTTAATTTAATTACATGTTTATGTAGTATGTGACTTAAATTAAATGTGTGGTGTTTTTTCTCCCATGGTTTAAATTGGTAGTTTTTAGGCCTCACTAGACCTTCAACGAACCCTGTTTGATTCATTAGTTACTTTGAAACTAGTCTTACAACCACCCCTGAGGTGTGACAACCTTTGAAAATGGAATGTTTTATGTGTTGAGTTTTTGTGAAATTACTATGATTCTATTCAAATGGATTTAAATGTGTGTATTGTGTTTTGACCTAGTTTTGTGTGTCAAAGGGTGAAACTATATTTTGAAATGGTTATTGTTTTTAAATGAGTTTATGCCATACAAGAGGTTTATAAAATAGGGAGTTTATAAATGGATTAAAAATGTGGATTTGATATGGGTGTGTGGGTGCATATTTGGTGAAAAAATCTTAATATATATTGTGATGGTTTTAATGGAATTTTAGGTCTTGGGCCTTATTTTGTTTTGAAATAGAAAGACCCATGTTTTGAAAGGTGGTTTTGAAATGTTTAATGAGAGTGTTTGGTTTATTTTCTTTGTAATGTGAAATATGTTTGGGCTTTGTTGAGGTATGTTTTGGTTTTAAAGTCCCTTAGGGACCGTAGTAAGTGTTAAGGGTTTAAAAAGGGTAGTTTTTTTTTCTTGAATGTTTTGTATTATTATGGTGTTGAAATGATGGAATGATTTAGGTGATAGACTGAGGCTCTAGGAACAATTAGTATACTATATGGATAAGGTGTCAGTCTGAGGCTCTATACACTGATATTATACTTTATTGTTAAAGTTACAGACTGATTCTATGTCCTATGATGGTATACCATGTGGAATAGGATTTTGGAATAATTCTCCCCCTCCTTGGGTTGGGATAGACTGATGCTCTAGGAACCACCGATGTCATGTATAAATGGATGTTGGACTGAGGCTCTAGGCACTACTATTATGTTTTGTGATGAGTTTGATAAACATGATGTTCAATATCGGTACCAATAATTTGGTATGTGGTTAGGTGCAGGATGGAGGTTCCATCCATGATTTATATTAATGTTGATATTTGATTTAGATCCTAGATTTACATTCTAAGCATTGATGGATTGGTTAGATTAGATAGGTACCATGGATATAGGTTTTATGTTTCCCTAATTTGAAAATAAGTGAACACCCTTCCTTGAATTTTATAGTATGTACCTCATATGTTACACATTAAATGATTTTTTAGGTTGTTTCATATTTGTTTGGTCTAGGTGTCACCTTAGAACCCTTGGGAAGTGGGTATTAGATAAGCTATCATGTTCCTTGGCTTTTATCTCTTTTCTATACTATTTTTTATTCCACTATTTATCTGCATACACCATTTCTTTGAATAGTATTTTCTTTAGACACCATTATTGGTGGCCTACTAAGTTGTACTCACACCCTTCTCGAGTCACCACTACACATGGGGACCTGAGAATCTATCACGTGTTTATTACAGACATAGGTTTGGGATGAGGCTTGTGTTTGAGTTTTGTGTGGTAGGGAAGGATAGATTAGATGGTATTAGGTGATCATATGAGGTTTAGAATAGGGTTTTAGTAAGGTTCAATGTATTTATTTTATATATTTTATTATATATATGAGGTTTTCTCAATGGAATACCAATGTTCTATTTATGACATGCATGTTTGGGCCTCACTGCCTCTCAATGTATATTATAGAATGATTATGTTTCATTTTATTTATTCTTTCTATATTCTATGATGTGTATAATGTTTGGTTATTCAATTTGTCTTGTGAAATTTGATATGGGGGTATAGTCTCCTCACAATACCATATTTGACCTTGCTGCTAGTCGGCAGACTCTATCATAGGAGGAGGTGTGCTTGAGGTCATGTGGTGGTCTAGCTCGGGTCACCGATTTAGTGGAACCTAGGATGAGATGTTACAAAGTGGTATCATAGGAGTTAATTTCATTTTATTTTACTATTTTGGGTTTGGTATATTGGAGATATAGGAATGTTTCAGAGCTTGTGATGGATACCGGGATGGTGTGTCACATACACATATTTCAGTAGGAAGTCTAGGTTACCAAGGGCTAGGATTTCTATTCTGGTTTGTGATGTTATAGTTGTATATGATTTTTTGTTTTGAGAAACATGATTTTTTTTGGATTTGATGGTTTATAATGGACTTCAGGCTCTTGTCCTGTTGGAAAGAGGCCTGTGATTTGGTTTTGACTCTTGGATTACAGTGACAAGAGGTATCTCATGCATCATGTTAGGTACACATGATCCACATATTATATGACTGCTCATGTGTGTGTTTAGGGGTTTACTTCTAATTAAAGGTTATGTGGATCTATAGTGAGATGATTTACATTGAGGATGATGGTGTGGTCCCTGTTCACAGTTAGTGTAGTGACCCGAGTGGGTCAACATGTTATGGATTCTTGACTAATAGACCCCTTGGGGTTAGTTTTTGTTCGAGGATTTTTCTATGTCTAAGTCTTATAGGGAGTGGTTTAATGTGAAAATTCTTAGAGAGGATGGGTTCCCTAGTTATAGGTATTTGGTTGGTGTATGACACCATTATAGTGTGAGACACTAGAGGAGGGTGTTATGAATTTTTGGTGTTGTGTGATGATGCACAGGTGTAAGTTTGATGCCTCATGAGTTGTTTCCTTTTTTGATATGGCGTATACCTTGGGTTGTTGGTCCTAGTGAACTTTTTACATGACTCTAGTTTTGGGAGTGGTGTTGCGTGGCTTTAGAGGGTGACCCATGATAGAGGTCATCCAATCTATGTGTTCTTTTGGGAATGTGTAGTAAAGATGGGTGTTTTGGAATTTTTACAATAGTGTACAAAGAGTGTATCCTAGTATGGGGTTTTGGCAGGTATGATGCCTTTGGTTTTGATAAGGATCACTTAGGTGATAGTGTTTCATCCTTATGGTGGGTTTTTAAATGGGTAGGCTTGTTTTGTTGACTCGCTCAGGTGATATTTGTGTAGGAAGGATGTTCCTGGTAGATTTGAGCTAGACTAAAAGTGTAGGTTTTCTTTGGGTGATAAACGTATAAGTGAGATAAACTTGTAAGGTTTATAGTGTGATACACATGAAGGTGTATGGTTTTATTAAGATGGAAATAATTTGAAGTGTTTATGTTTTGGTAGCGTATATGGGAAGGAAAAAATATGTTACTGACCTAGTTATCTATGGATGCATCTCCAGGAATGCAGTGAGAGCATTGGTGATATTGGTGGAACTTTTGAATGACACACAAGTCTTGAGTGAATGAGCAAATGGTTTTGATTCTATGAGTTTCTTTTTGGTTTTGGAAAGAACCAAGGGTTCTCTACATTGGGTGAGATGGGCATGAAAAAAGGCATGGCCAGTGGATATGGCTTGGGAGCTGGGGTTTTGTGAAACAAGACTCACTAGTGTGGTAAGATGGTTCTGTGGTTGGGTTACAAAAGAGCATGTAACAATTAAGAGTTAATGATATATTAGAGGAATAAGTGCTAGTGATGTGCTATGTCATTTGGCTGGTGGATCAGATATTATGGGAGCATACACCTAAGGTGTTTGAGTTAGGTAGGCAACCATGAGTGTAATGAGAACCAATATGAATGTGATTATATGCTTATGGTAAGAGGGTCCCAAGGCTTATGGACAAGTTCGACGTGTCCCTACAGTAGAGGTGGCATTAGGAATATATAATTTTTGATGGTATTCATTGATGAATTCTTAGCATACACTTAGTTAGTGAAGATCATTCCCAATATATGGACATCATCTTGGGTACATTGAGGGAGCTTTATATTTATACCTAGTTACCTAAATGTATTTTGATACGATGAAGGGCCTATGAGGAGGTTATTGAGTAGTGTAAGTGGAGCCGTATGGTGGTGGTGCATAAACATTTTTTCTCTAGAATATCCTTATGATGGTTTGTACATTGAAGAATACCATAGGTACCATTCTCGAAAGTCATGGATGAGTGACAATTGATGTCTATTCAGTTGCTCTAGTGAGATCGAAAAGGCTATGGTGATTGGAGTTTATTGAGTGAGGCAGTAATGAAATAAATACTATAGTGGGGAGTGACATTTTGATTGTGTAGATATGAACCTAAGGATGGAAAGGTCGTGGGGGTGTGGAACTAGTCATGGATTAGTCATAATAGACTCGTGATGCTAGTGAAAAAACCCATTGTGGTGTATAGTTAAATTATATAGGGAATGATAATTGGAAAATAGTTGGGATCGATAAACAATCCAGGCATGTATTTGGGATCAAGTTGGTTCTGAAAGGTAATGCGAGGTTCTCATGTAGGACATGCGAAAGTAGGGTGATAAGGCTCAATAATAGTTTTGGGTTGGTAGAGGATATTACTATAGAACTAGTCATTTTGGGATGATTTGTCCGAGGATAGCATGACTTGGGTTTGCACACAATGTGGGTAAATAAGGTTTCAAGATATGCCTGGTGTGTAATTTTGGAAATGATGGGTTTGTTTCAGTTTGAGATGGGATTTTGAGGAAAAACATGCATTTTATTAGTTTTCTCATGGATGGTGGGTATGAATCATATTTAGTTGGTTTTTGATAGTGATGATGAGTGATACTAATGATTAGAACCCTCAAGTATATTGGGTCATGGTAGGTTGGGAGACATGCTAGGTATGTTGTGGAAACATGAATTTGGGGTTTTTTGGGGTGTTTTGATGGTGGTGGTGCCAAGCATCAGAAGTTGGTGTTTGTAAGTTGACACACATGATGGGGAGTACCATATATTAGTGAGTGATCGAGTGATGAGGTAATTTGTGTTTGTTTGGATAGTCTTAGGTAAGATTTATCTTGGTTACTTGGATTTAGTAATTGGCATTGGATTGGGTTTTGGCCGGTTGAGTTCTTTGAATTAGAGGTTGTGCCTTGGTGATGTTTCTGGTGTTTAGAAACTAAACGAGGCCATTGAAAATAGTTAGCAGCTGATGTGAGTTAGATGATGTGATTAGATGATCATCGAGGCTTCTCGAGGATAAGAAGTGCTATGGTGGGGAGGTTGTAAGATCCCATATTTGAATAGGTTAAAAATTTAGAAGAAATTTAAATTTTCATTACCGAATGGTTTTGATGTTGAATAAAGAATTCAAATGGAGTTATAAGAGTTGGAATGACTCAAAGAGTTTTTTTTAGATGAGGAATGTAGATCAAGAGGTATCTCAGGTGTTCAAATGAGTATCAGAGGATTCAGGCTGAGTTTCAGTAATTTTAGAGTTTTCTACCCAAGTTGCATGGTTTGGTGTGTTTTAGTTTAGGAGAAACCATGAGACACCTTGATTGTAAGGATATTTTTAGTTTATTTTAAACTATGTATGATTGAGTTTCATAGTTAGTTCATGGTTTGGGGTAAATCTTTTGAGGAAAAAGGAGAAACTGTGTATGGTTGATGAGGGTTTGAGGTATGGTGCACGGGTTGCGCATAGTTTCAGATAAACCGCGCACCTTGCTGCAGAAGGGAGGAAGTGCTGGAAGCATGGTCAGAAAATAATTTTTCAAAATATGAGGTCTATAAATGTAGGTATTGTATATTTTATAGTGGGGTGTTCATGGTTATCACATGGTTTGGCCAACCATGTGTCCAAACTGTGTGGGTTAGTTGGCCTTAAATAGAGCCAACCGCATGGTTGGTGTACGGTTTGACAATCTGTGTGGAAAAACCATGTGGATACCTATACTTTCATTAGAAGGGGGATTTTAAAAATATCCCCCCTTAGGTTTTTATCCACTCCACCCCCTTTCTCTTCACTTGGATGTGCGCAGAACAGGGGGTTCTCACACCCCTTCCTCTTCTTCTCTCCCTTGATTTTGGGTGTGTTCATAGAGATTTCTTGGTGCTTGAGGTGAGTTATTCTCCTCTGGTGGCCTCCATTATTCTTATTCTTACTCATATTTAATTTTGGAGTTATCTAGTTCAGTTTTTGTTGATGATTCCACCAGATCATGGTGGAATCATCTGTATCTAATGGGGCTTTTGGTCGACTTGTGTAGAGGAGATCCCAAGACAGATTCCGCACATCACTGCATGGTATTTCTCCAAGGTATGTGACCAAGATGAATTTTATTAGGTATTAAATAATGTTTTGATTTAATTAGTTATTGAATTGGTACCTTATCTTGGGAATTTTACCTGGAGTGTGTTTGGGGTTATACCACGGGTTGTCGATGAGTAGTTGGATTCATTTTTAGTGCGACATGATGACCCAGTGAGTTTTCTGACATTATGACAAGTTGGGGTTTTGGTTAATTAATTTATTATAATTTTTATAATTAACTAATTATTGTTTTTTAGTGTAATAATAGATATTGGGTTATTTTGATGATATTGGTTTCGTGTTGAGGGGTTTAGATGATGCTTGGACGGGCCTTGGCAAGGCCACTATTTTTTGGAATTTCTTTTGAAGGTTTCACTGATGAGGTAGGTAGTCTAAGATATTTACCCATAGTCTTTTTAATTTATTTACATGTGTATGTAATATTTTTCTTAAACAAAATTTTTATTTTGTTTTCCCCCATGGTTTAAATTGGTAGTTTTTGGGTCTTACTAGACCTTCAAGTAACCCCATTGGATTCATTTGTGATTTTGATACTAAACTTACTACCACCCATGGGGCATGCCAACCTTTGAAACTGGGATGTTTTATGTGTTGAGTTTTTTTAAATTCCTACGAGGTTATTCAAATGGTTTTAAATGTGTGAATTGGTGTTTGACCTAGTTTTTTTTGTTAAAGGGGGAATCTATATTTTTAAATGGTTATTTTTTTGAAATGAGGTGATGTCTTCTAAGTGGTTTATAAAAGAGTGGATTTATAAATAGATTACAAATGTGGATTTGAAATGGGTGTGTTGGTGCATCTTTGGTGAAAATGCCTTAATGGATATTGTGATGGTTTTAATGTAATTATAGGCCTTGGGACTTATTTTTTTCAAATATAAAGACCCATTTTTTGAAAGGGTGGTTTTGAAATGTTTAATGAGGGGTTTTGGTTTAGTTTCTTTTGGAATGTAAAAAAGGATTTGGATTTTTTGAGGCATGTTTTGGTTTTTAAGGCCCGTTGGGACCTTAGTAAGTTTTAATGGTTTTAAAAGGGTTGTTGTGTTTTTATTAAACTTTTTTTATAGTCATGATGTTGAAATGATGGAATGGTTTTGGTGCTAGAATAAGGCTATGAGAACAGGTAATATACTATACAGATAAGGTGTCTGACTGAGGCTCTAAACACTGATAATATAATTAATTTTTAAATTTCTAGACTGATGATTTGGGTGAAAATGGTATACTATGTGGAATAGAATATTGGAATGATGATCCTACTCTTTGGTCTAGGATATATTGATGCTCTAGGCACTATTGATTTCATGTATAGATGGATACTAGACTGAGGTTCTGAAAAATACTGTAATGTTTTGTGATGGGTTTGAAAGATAAGATGTTTAGTATTGGTACCAATAGTTTGGTAATATGGTTAGGTACTAGATGTAGGTTCTAACCATGATTGATATTGATGTTGATATTTGGTTTAGACGCCGTACTAACATTCAAGGTACTAATATCTCATGTACATTAGAGAGGTACCATGGATGTAGGTTTTATGCTTCCCTGAGTTGAACAAAAAAGTGAACAAACTTCATTGACTTTTACATTATGTACCACCTATTATATGATTTAGAGGATTGGTTTTGGTCGTTTCATGTTTGGTTGGCTTGGGTGTCACCTTAGAACCCTTGGGCTAGTGGGTACTAGATGAGTTGTAATGTTCCCTGGCTTATATGTTTTTAATGTTCTATTTATTTATTTGACTATTTATCTACATACACTATTTCTCTGACTGGTATTTAATTTTGACACTGTTGGTGGTGGCCTAATGATTTATACTCACACCCTTCTCAGACTGCCACCACACATGGGTACCTGAGTAGCTTTCATATGTTTATTGCATGCACAAGTTTGGTCTAAGGCCTGTATTTGAGTTAAGCATGATCGTGTAGGAAAACTCAGATGGAATCATGTTACCAAGTGAGGTTTGTCATGTGATTTTAGTAGGTTATGGTTTATTTATCTTCCATATTTTATTATATATATGAGTTTTACCTATTTGAAAACCAACATTGTATATATGACATGGCTGTTTGGGCCTTACTACATCTCATTGTATATCACAACATGCTTCTATTTCAGTTTATTTATTCTTTTTTTTCTTTTTATGATGTTTATTTATTTAATTCGTCTTGTGAACTCTGATATAGAGGTATATTCTCCTAACATTACTATCTTATACCCCTTATGCTAGTCGGCATCCTTTAGCGTATGAGGAGGCATGCTTGTGGTCATGTGGAGATCTAGATCGGGGAACCGATTTAGTGGAACCCGGGATGGGATGTTACAATCCATGCCAGAACCACAAAGGTTTAGTTTATTTAGAAAAATGAATACATAAAAACCTAGTATATAAATTATCTACATCATTTTTATCAATTTATTCATAACTATCACCCTTTTTAGACATAACATAGTTAAAACCTTTCTCCAAAACTTGCGGGAAGGGAAACATAAGAAAGGGGTGGGCTTAGATATTGAGTAAGGTTAAACATAAGATATATCAATTAATGATCATAAGTGATCATAAGATAAGCATAAGGGTATGAGAATATGATCTTAATAGTATAAAATCATACCCATCAATTTGTATATCATAATCATGAAACATCAAAAGTAATAAGACATAAGAGTGCAGAATCATCAATAATCAATCATGAGCCATGGGAATATGTCATAAGAATAAGAAATAAGTTTTTTTATACACATAAATAATTTCCTTTGTCAAGCATCACTACCAAGATTATCTTAGTGTATTGGTTTCACTCCCCATTCCATCATTTCTTTATTCAAGGTTCACTCCCATGACTATCTTATTGGACAATGTACCTTACAAAATTGAGTTCACTCCCCATTCCATTCCTTATTATCTCATGAGATATATTTATTGATAAAATGAATTGGTAGGTTATATTATTTCTGTCCCACCGATCACATAATGAAAACCAATCATATGTGTTCCATAATATCATAAAATATTCATCATATCAACATATTACAACCCATGGAAAGGATATGAGTTTCATTAAAATTTCATTATCATAATAATAAACCATATAGAGAAAGAATAAATATGGTAATATTGGATCATAACCCCAATAAATCATAATAAACATAAAATGATTTTGTTATAGATGAAAATACCCTTAAAAATATCATTAGAACAATTATTGGAAAAAATACCCCTCTGTTTTTAGAATCACATATTTAAAATATAAATTTTCCAAAATATTAAGGAAAAAAGTTTATTTTAAAATAAAAAAGTAAAATTATAAATAAATCTTCAAATAAAATATTATTCATGATTCTAGGAAAATCTATTTATGCAGTGTAAGTTAAAACAAAAATTCCTTTCGCATTTTCAGTAAAAAGTCAAAAGTACCATGTTTGGAAAATGATAAAAATATTAATTTTAAAACTTAGTAAATAAAGTCAAATATATTTAAAAATAAATTTAAATAATCTTGTGATGATAGTAAAAAAATATTGAAAAAAATTTAAAGAATATATGGACTAGGAAAAAAAGATTATGGACTGAAGAGAAAAACATGGTTGGCTTTCCCTAAAAACATTAGTTTGGTCTCTTGAGTACTTAGAGAGAGTAAAATCAAAGGAAAAAATGTAATAAATAGAAATAAATAGATTAAAATAAAGTAAATAATATTTTTTATAGATATATCATATAATTTTTCCATCATAAATTTAAGCATAAATAATCTTGGTAAAAATGAGATTGTAACATAAAACCCATACCTTAAGTCTGTCTTACTGCATAAGTACTATAAAATCATTTATAATATATTTAAATTTAGTATTATTATATATTAAAACCATAATTATACCTATAATATAATACATGGTTTACTCATATAATCTTATTGCCTATTTATTAACAATCTTTCATTATAATCATCATTTCAGGTGTTAAATGCTTTATTTTTCATGTATGTTTTAGTTAGAAGGAGGTACTTGCACTATGATCATGGTTAATTCATATAAAAAAGGTTAATATTTATATAAATATTATATATATTCATTATATACATATTTATAACCATTTATATAAATCGGTGATGAAAAATGAATTACATCACTCTGTGGAGATGGTTGTCCATACGTACGCACAAGTGATGTTTCCATTTTTAATTGGATGGAATGAAAGAATTTTAAATAATAATTCACATTTTTAGAAACATTATTATATTATAAATATCATATATATACATTAAATATAACATAATAACCAATCATAAAATATGAGGATGGAAAATGAATCATATCGCTATGTGGAGGGGGTAATCCACATGTATGCATGAGTGATACTTTTATCTAAAAATTAATGGAGAAGAGGAGTTAAATAGTTATTACATTATAATAATAACATATAAATATATTTATTTTACTGTAATCATTATGTTTTTATAGATTCAACAATTTTATAGTGAGTATAAGAAGAAATAAAATTGAAAGAGCTTGGTTAAGATCCATATCTCTTCTTTGAGAGACCTCCTTTAGCTTACTTCTTAAGTCTTGAAGTAATGGTATTAAGAGAAGAACATAAGATCTATAATTAAGGGAATAATTATATTAAGGTTTTAGGGTAGTTATTTTTTAATATATAAGGCTCAAATAGTGAAAATAATGGAGGAGAAGAGGTGTCCTTTTATAAGTGAGGGGAGGGACACACATAAAATTTCTTAAAATATTTCAATGATATAAGGTCACTTTCATGGTAAAGTTGCTAAAAATGGATAGTGATTAAATTTTAAGATAATATAAGGTTTAAATATATTCAAAAAATAATAATTTTTTAGTTTTGGGTGGTAATACTACTCTTATATCTTGGTTTAACCCACAATAAACCCGTTTTAACCTAAACTGTGCTAAGAAAATTTTGCTATTTTTACTATTCAATATGAACAGAAAATAAGTTAAAAATATTAAATTATATTAATTATGATTATTAAAAATATTTAATCCATTTTACCAAATTCAATTTCTATAATCGGTAGAATTTAATTTTGAATAAGAGCGCAAATCGCAATTTAAACCCATTTAGAAAAATGAAATTTCAAGCATAAACTTAATTTACTTCCATTCATTTCCATGTAAAAACCATAAAATTAGTGTTAAAATATCATATTTAATATATATTATATAAATTTAATAAAAATCATAAATTATTGTATATTAATTTAATTTATTAATATAAAAACACATTGCACGTATAAAAATAGTTTTTAGAAAAATTTGTTTTTAAGCCCAAAAATGAACTTATACCAAAATAAAGTGTAATTATGTTTAATATATAATTAATTAGATTATTTATAATTAAAATATAATTATGTTACTTTAATATCAAATTTAAAACATAATGGTACTTTTACTTTAAAGAATGACAGTTGTTACAGAAATATGTATTTTTTACTATTCACTAATTTTTTTTAAAAATATTAAAAATTAACCCTAAGATAATATTAAAATAGTAAAATAACATTTCCTAATTAAGGTAATAGTTATATCTTTATTTTATTCCCATTTTTTGGATTTAGCTCCATTTTTTTGGAGTTTTTGGTTTTTCTCAGAATTTGGCAGGGGACTGCGCTATGGAGGTGAGGGGTTGCGCTGTGCACTACTGGAAATACAGTCTTTCCCAATAGTTCTAAACCATTGGGAAAGGATGCAGAACCATTGGTATATGTTATACCAACGGTTCTGCAAACCGTAGGGAAGTAAGCCGTTGGGAAAGCTTTTTCCAATGGTTTACTGTGAACCGTTGGTATAGAGTGGGGGAAAGCTAACCTATCCCAACGGTTCTGCCAAACCGTTGGGACAATTTTCCCAAAGGTTTGGCATGAACCATTGGGAAATGTTTTTTACCAACGGTTCAATGAACCGTTGGTAAAAAAAGCATCAGAGATGCTATGCCAACGGTTTGAAACCGTTGGCATAGCCTATGCTATGCAAATTGCACAGCAACCTGCAATTTGCACAGTAGGTCTGCAATTTAGACAACATGCCTCATTTTGTGCATTCCCTCCCATTTTCAATCCAATTATTTTACCTTCAATAAACTAACACATACATATACAATTATTGTACATGCAATAACCAACTAACACATAAATATAGAGAACAAATTCATACACATTTAACATATAATGCATCCTGGAACTATACACATCCATAATTAAATTAGAATTCATAACGTAATTATAAACATACATAATTCATTTAGAATTCAATTTAAAATTTAGATGACAATTATATGTGGAATCCGGAAGTCAATTCATAATTTGATCTGTTTTTTGTATACCATATATTTTTACCTGAAATGATGTCCATTTTAAAAAAAATACATACACCTGGAGTGATACCGGCCACACTGCACCTCAGATTGAGGTGGGGTTGACTCGTACACGTCACATATAACCCATGGATAATTATACTAAAGTATCAACACAATCCGAATGTGTTTGGTCAGTTTTCCATATGCCAGTTGATGCTTTTTCAATTAAAATGACATCCTTTTGAAACAAAAGGCAGACACTTTGAGTGGTGCTGACCACACCGCATCTCAGATTGAGGCGGGATTGATTCGTACATGTCACATATGACCTATGGATCGTTCTACTAAAGTTTCAACAGAAACCGAATGCGTTTGGTCGGTTTTCTGTATGTACTTAAAATGTTGTCCATTTTAAACAAAAGAGATCCACTTAGAGTGATTCCGGCCACACCATGCCTCCGATTAAGGCGAGGTTGACTCTTAAATGTCACATATGACCCATGGATCTTTTTTATAAAGTATTGAAACAATATGAATGCGTTTGGTTGGTTTTCCGTATGCCAGTTGATGTTTTTCACTTAAAATCCTGTCCATTTTAAACAAAAGAGACACAGTTAGAGTGGTTTCAGCCATACCGCGCCTCAGATTGAGGCGGGGTTGACACGTACATGTCACATATGACCCATGGATCATTTTGCTAAAGTATCGACACAATCTGAATGTGTTTGGTCATTTTTCCTTATGCCAGTTGATGTTTTTCACTTAAAATGACGTTCTTTTGAAACAAAAGACAGACACTTTGAGTGGTGGCGGCCACACCGCGCCTCGGATTGTGGAAGGGTTTACTCGTACACGTCACATATGACCCATGGATTGTTCTTCTAAAGTTTCAACGGAAACCGAATGCGTTTGGTTGGTTTTCCGTATGTACTTAAAATGTTGTCCATTTTAAACAAAAGGGATCCACTTATAGTGATCCCGGCCACACCGTGCCTCGAATTGAGCCCGGGTTGACTCTTACACGTCACATATGACCCATGGATCGTTGACCTAAAGAATCAACACAATATAAATGCGTTTGGTTGGTTTTTCGTATGTTAGTTGTTCTTTTCACTTATAATCCTATCCATTTTAAACAAAAGAGAGACACTGTGAATGGTGTTGGACACACCGCGCCTCTGATTGAGGCGGGGTTGACTTGTACGCATCACATATGACCCATGGATAATTTTCCTAAATCATAAACACATTTCGAATGCGTTTGTTCAGTTTTTTGTATGCTAGTTGATCTTTTCACTTATAATCTTGTCCATTTTAAACAAAAGAGAGACACTATGAATGGTGTCGGCCACACCGCACCTCGGATTGAGGCGGGGTTGACTCGTACACGTCACATATGACCCATGTATCTTTGTGCTAAAGCATCACCACAATCAGAATTCGTTTGGATAGTTTTCCGTATGTACTTAAAATGTTGTCCATTTTAAACAAAAGAGAGCCACTTAGAGTGATTCTGGCCACACCAGGCCTCATATTAAGGCGGGATTGACTCGTACAAGTTAAATTTGACCCATGGATCATTGTTCTAAAGTATCGACACAATCCGAATGCGTTTGGTCAGTTTTCTGTATGCCAGTTGATGTTTTTCACTTAAAATGACGTCCTTTTGAAACAAAAGATAGACACTTTGAGTGGTGCCGGCCACACTGCGTCTCAGATTGAGGTAGGGTTGACTCGTACACGTCACAAATGACCCATCGATCATTGTCATAAAGTATCAACATATTCTGAAAGCGTTTGCTCAGTTTTTCGTATGCCAGTTGATGTTTTTCAATTAAAATGACGTTCTTTTGAAACAAAATACAGACACTTTGAGTGGTGTCGGCCACACCGCGTCTCAGATTGAGTCGGGGTTGATTTTTACACATCACATATGACCCATGGATCGTTCTCCTAAAGTTTCAACGGAAACCAAATGCGTTTGGTCAGTTTTCTATATGTACTTAAAATGGTGTCCATTTTAAACAAAAGAGAGACACTTAGACTGATCCTGGACACACCATGACTCGGATTGAGCCCAGGTTGGCTCGTACAGGTCACATATGACCCATGTATCGTTCTCCTAAAGTTTCAACAAAAACCGAATGCGTTTGGTCGGTTTTCCGTATTTACTTAAAATGTTGTTCATTTTAAACAAAAGAGAGCCACTTAGAGTGATTCCGACCACACCGTGCCTCAAATTAAGGAAGGGTTGACTCATACACGTCACATATGACCCATGGATTGTTGTCCTAAATCATCAACACATTTAAAATACGTTTGGTCAGTTTTGCGTATGTCAGTTGTTCTTTTCACTTATAATCCTGTCCATTTTAAACAAAAGAGAGACACTATGAATGAAATCAGCCACAATGCGCCTCAGATTGAGGCGGGGTTGACTCTTACACATCACATATGACCCATGGATTGTTGTGATAAAGTATCGACACAATCCGAATGCATTTGGTCGGTTTTCCGTATGCTAGTTGATGTTTTTCAATTAAAATGACGTCCTTTTGAAAAAAAGACAGACACTTTGAGTGGTGCCGGCCACACCGCATCTCAGATTGAGGTGAGGTTGATTCGTACATGTCACATATGACCCATGAATCATTCTCCTAAAGTTTCAATGGAAACCGAATGTGTTTGGTTGGTTTTCCGTATGTACTTAAAATGTTGTCAATTTTAAACAAAAGAGAGACACTTAGAGTGATTCCGGCCACACCGTGCCTCAGATTAAGGCGGGGTTGACTCGTACACATCACATATGACCCATGGATCGTTTTTCTAAAGTATCGACACAATATGAATTCATTTGGTCGGATTTCCGTATGCTAGTTGATGTTTTTCACTTAAAATGACGTCCTTTTGAAACAAAAGACAGACACTTTGAGTGGTGGCGGCCACACCACGCCTCAGATTGAGGCGAGTTGACTCATACACGTTACATATGACCCATGGATCATTGTGCTAAAGTATCGACACAGTCCGAATGCATGTGGTCAGTTTTCCGTATGCTAGTTGATGTTTTTCAATTAAAATGACGTCCTTTTGAAACAAAAGACCAACAATTTGAGTGGTTCCGGCCACATCGCGTCTCATATTGAAGCGGGGTTGACTCGTACACTCCACATATGACCCATGAATCGTTCTCCTAAAGTTTCAATGGAAACCGAATGCATTTGGTCGGTTTTCCGTATGTACTTAAAATGTTGTCCATTTTAAACAAAAGAGAGCCACTTAGAGTGATTACGGCCACACCGTGCCTTATATTAAGGTGGGTTTGACTCGTACACGTCACATATGACCCATGGATCATTGTGTTAAAGTATCGACACAATCCGAATGCGTTTGGTCGATTTTACGTATGCCAGTTAATGTTTTTCACTTAAAATGACGTCCTTTTGAAACAAAAGACAGACAATTTGAGTGGTGGTGGACACACCGCGCCTCAGATTGAGGCAGGTTTGACTCGTACACATCACATATGACCCATGGATCGTTGTTATAAAGTATCGACACAATCCAAATGTGTTTGGTCAGTTTTCCGTATGCCAGTTGATGTTTTTCAATTAAAATGACATCCTTTTGAAACAAAAGACAGACACTTTGAGTAGTGCTGGCTACACCACATCTCAGATTGAGGTAGGGTTGACTCGTACACGTCACATATGACCCATGAATCGTTCTCCTAAAGTTTCAATGGAAACCGAATGCGTTTGGTCGGTTTTCCGTATGTACTTAAAATGTTGTCCATTTTAAACAAAAGAGAGCCACTTAGAGTGATTCCAGCCACACCGTGCCTTAGATTACGGTGGTCTTGACTCTTACACATCACATATGATCCATGGATCATTGTACTAAAGTATCGACACAATCTGAATGAGTTTGGTCGGTTTTCCGTATGCCAGTTGATGTTTTACACTTAAAATGACGTCCTTTTGAAACAAAAGATAGACAGTTTGAGTGGTGGCGGCCACACTGCACCTCGGATTGAGGCAGGGTTGAGTCGTACACATCACATATGACCCATGGATCGTTGTTCTAAAGTATCGACACAATACGAATGCGTTTGGTCAGTTTTCCGTATTCCAGTTGATGTTTTTCAATTAAAATGACATCCTTTTGAAACAAAAGACAGAAAGTTTGAGTGGTGTCGGCCACACCACATATCAGATTAAGGCAGGGTTGACTCGTACACGTCACATATGACCCATGAATCATTCTCCTAAAGTTTCAATGGAAACCGAATGCGTTTGGTCGGTTTTCCGTATGTACTTAAAATGTTGTCCATTTTAAACAAAAGAGAGACACTTAGAGTGATTCTGGACACACCATGCCTCAGATTAAGGAAGGGTTGACTCTTACAAATCACATATAACCCATCGATCATTGTTCTAAACTATCGACACAATCCAAATGCGTTTGGTCGGTTTTCCGTATGCCAGTTGATGTTTTTCACTTAAAATGATGTCATTTTGAAAGAAAAGACAAACACTTTGAGTGGTTCCGGCCACACCGCATCTCAGATTGAGGTGGGGTTGACTCGTACATGTCACATATGACCCATGAATCATTATACTAAAGTTTAAATGGAAAAAAATGCATTTGGTCGGTTTTCCATATGCCAGTTGATGTTTTTCAATTAAAATGACGTCCTTTTGAAACAGAAGACAAACACTTTGAGTGGTGCCGGCCACACCGTGTCTCAGATTGAGGCAGGGTTGATTCGTAAACGTCACATATGACCCATGGATCTTTCTTCTAAAGTTTCAACAGAAACCGAATGCGTTTGGTCGGTTTTCCGTATGTGCTTAAAATGTTGTTCATTTTATGAGAATCCCCATGTTTCTATTAGTGGAATGGTATTTACTTAAAATCTTGTGGAAATTCATATAGAATATTTTTATATCATTCTTAGTATAGATTAGATTTTAGTTTATCATGCTATGAAACATTTCGAAGCTAACAATGTCATGCCCAATGAATACATCTCTTTTATAACATACCAAGAATCTATGATATTGATTAGATGTGTACATGTTATTTACATTGATTATCATGATGAAAATAAATAAAATATATATTATAGATTTTATAGTATTAAATGAAATAAAGGAGGGTGGGGGGGATGTCCGGCGAGGCTGTCCGGGGGGCTGTTCGGTGGGTGTCCGGGGGGCTGTCCGGGGACCAAGGAGGAGGGTGGGGGGGCTGTGCGGGGGGATGTCCGGGGGGTGTTCGGGGGACTGTCCAGGGGCTGTCCGGGGGGTGTTCGGGGGGTTGTTCGGGGTCCAAGGAAGAGGGTGGGGGGGGGGGGGGGGGGGGGGGGCTGTCCGGGGTGCTGTCCGGGGTCCGGGGAGGAGGGTGGGGGGGATGTCCGGGGGCTGTTCGGGGGGCTGTCCGGGGGATGTCTGGGGGGTGTTCGGGTGGTTGTCTAGGGTCCAAGGAAGAGGGTGGGGGGGGGGGGGGGGGCTGTCTGGGGGGCTGTCCGGGGGGCTGTCTGGGGGGCTGTCCGGGGGGATGTCCGGGGTCCAGGGAGGAGGGTGGGGGGGCTGTCTGGGGGGCTGTTCGGGGGGCTGTTCGGGGGCTATCCGGGGGGTGTTCGGGGGGTTGTCCGGGGTCCAAGGAAGAGGGTGGGGGGCCTGTCCGGGGGAATATTTGGGGGGCTGTCTGGGGTCCAGGGAGGAGGGTGGAGGGGCTGTCCGGGGGGCTGTTTGGGGGGCTATACGGGGGCTGTCCGGGGGGGTTTCCGGGGCCCAAGGAGGATAGTGGGGGGTTGTCCAGGGTCCAGGAAGGAGGGGGGTTCCCAAACACACAACCACTAAAAGACAACAACATCCATAAAAACAGATAATATATAAAAATAACTCAACTCCAATACTATACTACGAGTCTAGATAAAACCAACAACTAGAATAGATTAAATATAAAATCTTAGTAATATTAGTAAAAAATGTAATGGATCAATTTGTACCACATCACCATCACCATCATCATCACCCTCGTCCTCGTCCCCATCATTGTCCTCACCCTCCTCAACGCCCTCCTCCTCGCCCTCGCCCTCCTTCTCGCCTTCGTCACCCGCCTCTCCCTCCTCCTCTCCCTCCTATTCCGTATCAGACTCCTCGCCATCATCATCGTCAAGCTGGACATCTTCCTGACCATCACTAGAACTGCCACCTGGTGCACCATATATAGAACATATCGAAGACATATATTCATCAAAAGCTGGTCTGGCCTCTGCTGGAAGTGTTGGACGTAGAACTTCATTAAATTTCATAAACGCACTGTTTGCCCTAGCAGACTGTTCTGCCGTCTCTGTGGCCCTTTTCTCAGCCTGTTCTGCCTGTTCCCTAACTTGCTGTAGCTCGGTGGCACTACAACTCATACCTGAGGAGGGCCAATACCTCATCGGAGCTATCCTAGGTCGGCAGCATACTCTGCCAGAATTCTCCTCTCCCAACACCTGATGTAAGTGATCTCTTGGCCCAAAATTGTCTGGTTCTTGGGCATCGATGACCTCTAAAGCAGCCTGTTACAAATATAAATATATCATTAAGTTACAAAATAGATATTAAAATATAAATTCAACAGATTAAAACTTACAATCTGCTGCTGAGTCGCTTCGTTGACGGCACTTCCATCCTTTTTCCGTCTACTCGATCAAAACAGTTTTGATCGAGGCACACGTCCTTCAATATTTTGTATTTACCTCTACAATGACATTGAAAACTAAAGTTATATGAAAAATTTATCAAACTATTAAATAATTGAAGAAACAAAAGAAAGTATAAGTCGTAAATAAAACTTATAAACAATTGTCATACCTGCTTCCTCTCATGACCAGGCATCGTAGTGCGTCCTAGTGTGTGGATGTATTTTTTTGCATCAATGTTATTTTTATTTTTTCCAGATGATTCCTAAATAAAATTCGAAAATTCAACAAATAGTATTAATGCAAAACATGAAATTTATTATTTAAATACATAAAATGTTATTAATACCTTAAACTGGGTACTAGTCCAATGAGTAATCATCTGACGATACTACTCTATAGGACAATCATCCACCACTGGTACCACCTCTATCTTAGTGCCAAATCTAGAAACCCAGCCAATATAAAAATGATTCTTGTAGGCTCTCCAAAGGTCTCCTAAATCCTTTAGATGTTCCGGTCGTGAACCCTCACCATCGAGAAAATTAAATGGAAGCTGACATCAAAATATTAATTCATATAAATACAAAAATAATTCATGGCATTAAATAAACAGATTTTTTTTACCTATATCTCTTCCCAAGCTCTATCCTTGGCCTCATGTGGAAAATGTCTCCATGATAGCGGGCTGACGGGAATGATGTTGGAGTATTTGGTAAACGTCACCAAAAAACTCCGACATTGCTGCCCTGTTTTCTCAACCATTTGGTTGCCTTCATTATAATCAACCATAACCTATGTGCGGCGGTTCCACACCGAACTCATGCGTGTACGCCCCCGCCCACGCCTCCTATCAGTAGATGTATCTGTCATGAAAGAAAAACAAATATTTTATCAAAACATGTTATAATGAAAATAAATATTGCTATAAAAATTTGTTAGGGTTCTATAAATATACCTGTTTTGGTCTGATCGCTGAGTGCCGCTGGATCCACAGAAACTGATGGAACACCCTGTGGTGGAACAACAGTCGAAGAGGATGGAATATAGAATCTCAGAGAGACAGAAGTAGAAGGAAAAGAAGATGGGACAGCTGTCTGACCAGATGCTGACTGGGGAGTGGGAATCATCATGGGATGTGAAAATGATGGGCCAAAAGATGCAGAAGGTAGTGAAAACATGGGAGGCCTAAATATCCCGTGTGTCCCTAACGACACAACGGGATCAGAATGTGGGAAGTATGACATGTCAGTGGGAGGGTCAGGGTCTAGTTGGGTACGCGCAGCTTCTCGTCCACCTCTGGTACAAACCCTCCTCGTACCACCAGCCTGAGTACTAGGACCAGTACTAGGCTCCTCATCAAATAACTGTCGACGTATAGGTGGATCCTACAAAAATGTTTACAAAAAAATTAATCACATGACATTATATATTCTTTAAATATATCAATTTGAAATAAAGTACTCACTACAGGCACTAATGATAGAATTCCCAACTCCGTCATTTGATGATTTTTCTCCATCATTTTTTCCTTTGTCTCTCTTCAATTTTCTTCATTTCCTGCTTTTGAAAACAAATATGTAATTAATTAGAAAAAGGAAACTAATGTGTAACCCAAAAAAATAAATATATGAGGGAATAGGGGGATTCATTGGTAATTTAGCTATCAATTGTTTTAGAAGAGCTTGAATGGATTTAATAAATCATACAAGTTGTAATGTTCACCAAGTTAGAAATATTGTTTGACTATGTTTGAATATAGTTCAATTCCAAATTAGAAAATGCAATTCAAATAAAACTGCAACCAATAAACATTGAAAATTCACATAATGGTCAAGTCAGCTATCAATTGTTTTAGAAGAGCTTGAATGTATTTAATAAATCATACAATTTGTAATGTTCACAAAGTTAGAAATATTGTTTGACTATGTTTGAATACAGTTCAATTCCAAATTATAAAATTCAATTCAAATAAAACTGCAACCAATAAACATTGAAAATTCA
The DNA here is from genome assembly GCA_963277665.1 of Viscum album. NCBI lineage: Eukaryota > Viridiplantae > Streptophyta > Magnoliopsida > Santalales > Viscaceae > Viscum > Viscum album. The sequence continues at coordinate 177,093,266 of OY728137.1, forward strand.
CATAACGGTCAAGTCATCTAAAACATATTTGTGATCAATACTAAATCAATTTGAATATTACCAACCTTAACAACCCAACTCGAGCTAAACCAAAAGAATTGAGAATATGGATGAATGATTCTATATATTTTCAACCACAACTTCAGGTTCACAATCTACTCTGACAATTGAGCTATTGGAGTCATCAAAAGAAATAAATGGATTGGTTCCAATGGCACTAGGGACATGGTCAATTCCATCATCACCATCATCAAAAATATGTCTTGGAATTACTTAAACTATGACACCAAATTCAGGTTGAAGTTGGTCTTTGACATAAAAAACTTGTTTAGCCATTGATGCCAACACATATGGTTCTTCGGTAGCAAGAGTGCAAGTCATATTAATTACTCGAAATAAACAATCATAAATAAATGTTCCATGTCTCGTCATCGAATCAAACCAATGACATTTCATCATTGTGACTCATCCATGAGAGTAATAATCCAATATTATTATTTTCTCAACAACTCCATAATAACCCAAATTTTCAAATCGCGGTCTACTATCTGATGCACTGGCATAATAATCTGTTTTGGAAGTAACCATAACACCATCATATTGTGTTCTCATGTTCTTTGCTCGTTCAGTGACAATAAATTTGTACCCATTGATAACAACTGATTTACAGTCACGAACCACGGTATTAGGACCAAAAGACAAAGCTATTATTTCCTTAGAGATAGAGTCAGCAGACAAACTCAATACCTATAATATAAATAACTATTAAACTTAATTAAATATTGATATAATTATTTTAAACATTAATTTTTTTATTTTTAATTTTAACCAAGAAGAAAAATATTTGCTATGCAAAGTCTCTCTCCTTCTCAAAGATAAAGAACGATGCTTCCTATTTATCATTGTTTTATGTTCCCTGTAGATAAAAAATATGAATAGTTTAACAGATATATATGTAAGATATACATAATTAATTTAGTTACCTGATATAGTCATCGAACAAATCATAGTTGAACAAAACTGTGCGATGTGTCATCTCCCGCTCTTCATGGATTAATGTCTTCAATGTATATGATCTTTGAATTCCTCCTGTTTGAGGAAGTGATGGAAAACTGGGTTCAATTTTCTCATAATTTTCTTCTTCATTTCTCATTGGTCTATTCAATCTTGTAGTAAGATCAGCCAAATACATTGAGCATAAATCCATACATTCTTGAGGCAAGTAACTGTTCATGATAGAACCTTCGGGATGATTTCTGTTTCGGACATAAGACTTTAATGTGAACATATTTCTTTCAGTTGGATACATCCAACGAAAAGAAACAGGTCCTCTGAGAAGTATTTTAGTGGGAATATGGACAGTCAGATGCAACATGCATGTGAAAAATGATGGAGGAAATATTTTCTCCAACTCACACAAAATTAATAGGGCATCTATCAACATTTTTTTCAAGAAAGACTTGGAAAACTTCTTAGCACAAAGATCTCTAAACAAATGGAAAAACCGAATAACAACCACCCTTACATTATTGGACAAAAGATGATGGATTGCTATTGGAAGCAACTCATGCAGTAGAATGTGATAATCACGAGTCTTCAAAGATTTTAGCTTCAAATCTCTTCTGTTGACCCATTTAGATATGTTGCTCGAATAGCCATCAGGAACTATAATAGTCTCTAATACTTTCAGAAATTGTTTTTTTCCATAGGTTTCATCACATAAGAAGCACATGAAAGTTGCCATTTATTTTCACTGATACGCACAGGATGTAATTTTGGTCTGATGCCCCAATCCACCAAGTCACACCGAGATCATAAATCATCTTTTGTCTTCCCCTTGACATTTAGAAGAACTGAAAGCAACATTTTGCATATATTCTTTTCAATATGCATTACGTCTAAGAAATTATGTAACAAATTGGTTGACTAATAAGGCAAATCAAAAAAGATACTCCTCTTCCTCCAACTGTAACAGGTTTTAGTGGAAACATTCTTTCTCTTTCCAGATTTAATTTGACCCTTCCCAAATGAAAAACTAAATCTTTCAATTCATTAAGCATGTCAGTTCCAGACATAGGCTGAGGTGGATCATCGGTCTCTATGGTATTATCAAATCTTCAATGATTCATTCTATATGTATGATCCTTTGGCAAGAATCGTCGATGTCCCATAAAACTGAAACTACAATGATGTTTCAGTCTTCTGGATCATGTATTCTTCATACAAACCGAACATGAAAATTTTCCCTTTGTGCTCCATCCAGACATCATTGCATAAGCCGAAAATCATTGATCATCCACATAAGCGCAACACGTATCTGAAATATGTCTTTCGAACATGCATCGTATGTGCGCACACCCACATCCCAAAGAAGTTTCAAATATTTTATTAAAGGTTGCATGTATACATAAATATCAATGCCAAAATTAGAAGGACCAGATATGAGTATACTCATGAAAGTGAAAGGTTTTTTCATACACAACCATGGGGGAAGATTATAAATGTGTATAAAAACTGGCCATGTGCAGTGCGAAGTAAGCATCTGCCCAAACGGATTAAAACCATCTCATGAAAGACCCAGCCTCACATTACGCATGTCAGCTGCAAAATCAGGATGTCGAGCATCAAATCTCTGCCATGAAAATCCATATGTAGGATGAACCAACTCATCATTAGTCTTCTTTCTCTCAGTATCATTCCATCTCATTTTTATTGATATGTCATCAGACATAAAAAGATTATGGAGTCTGGGGATCAATGGAAAGTGCCACATTACTTTCTGTGGAATGCGGGATGGTGTTCCATCAGATTTTGACTTCCAGCGGGATGTGCCACATTTTATACAATCATTTAGTTCAGTGGTTTCATCCTAGAATAAACTGCAATCTTTCTGGCAAGCATGAATTTTGTTTCTTGAAAATCCAAGTTCCTCAACTAACTTCCATGCCATATAGTGGTTTGAGGGAATATCTGCATCATCTAGAAGTAAATACTTCAAGAGGGTAAGAATGTAATCGATTTCTGTATTAGAAATCCCATACATAGTTTTCCCATGAAATAATCGGATTAAAAATTCCAGATTTTTCATTTTATCGCATTGTCGATATACTGGAGTCGTGGCAGCATCATTCAATTTTTTCACCCTATCAATATCATAATTTTCACTAGATGCATCAACTGTCCTCATATCAAAGTCTTCTTGAGTCGAAATCCTTTCTTTTTCATGATAATGAATAAACAGAAACTGATCATCTAACAAATTCTCCATTCCAGTCCTTTCATTTTGATCATCACCAATTTGAGATTTCATTTTCTCCCCATTGTGATACCACACAAAGTAGTTTGATTGAAAACCATTTTTGGTTATGTGGTAGATGACTTCTTCACGGCTCAACCAAGGTCTACCAACACAATTGGAACATGGGCAGTGTATGCGACTACTATCTGAAGCATTGTGAAATGAAAAATCTATAAAGCTCTCCAAATTGTTTTGAAAATCGCTTGAGATCCGATCAGTTTCATACATCCAACTTCTGTCCATTCTGTAAAAAGAATTTATATAAGTCATTTTGTCATAAACAATTCAATAGGATTGAACTTTAATAGAAAATATATTTCGAAATCCATTTTAAATAATAAAATCTCTTTGATCATTTTTATCAAATATTTGGAGTATTCTCAAGGCACCCCCATTTGGAAAAGTCACATTAAATGCCCAATTTCCACGAAAAACCATTGAAAACAATTAACATGAGACAATCATCGACCACAAATAACTTAACTGGAAATTAAAAAACCAGAAACCAAATGTGATATAGAATTTAATGTTAAGTTAGGGGAAATGAGATTAAATAGAGACAACAACATCATAAATGGTTCCAACATCATAACTTTTGATTAAAACCACCCATAATAGGAATGGGAATGCCTCATACACCTAATCCCTAATAAAACAAACCAAATATCCAATTAAAACATTGAATTTAGGGTTTCCACCCCACTTGGACAGCCCTACCCCCACCCCACCCACCCCACTTGGACAACCCTACCCCCACCCCACTTGGAAAACCCAGCACCCCCCACCCCATGTGGATAGCCCTACCCACCCCCACTTGGAAAACCCAGCCCCCCACCATACCTAAACACACCTACCCCCCACAACCCACTTGGAAAACCCAGACACCCCCACCCCACCTGGACAGCCCTACCGTCACCCCACTTGGAAAACCCATCCCCCCACCCTACCTAGACAACCCCTCCCCCACCCCACCTGCACACCCTCCCCACCCCACTTGGACAACCCTGCCTGGACACCCTCCCCCACCCAACCTACACACCCTCCCCCACCCCAAACAACCCTACCCCCACCCCATTTGGACAACCCATCCCCCACCCCCACCCTACCTAGACAGCCCCCTCCCCTACCCTACCTAGACAACCCCCTCCCCCACCCTGCCTAGAAATCCCCTCCCCCACCCCAAACAACCCTACCCCCACCCCATTTGGACAACCCAGCCCCCTCCCCCACCCTACCTAGACAACCCCTCCCCCACCCTCCCTAGACAACCCCTCCCCCACCCCAAACAACCCTACCCCACCCCATTTGGATAACCCAGCCCCCACCCCACCCTACCTAGACAACCCCTCCCCCACCCCACTTGGATAGCCCTCGACATCCTCCCCCACCCCATCTGCACACCCTCCCCCACCTCAAATTGAAACATAAATTCATCCAAATCAAAATCCAATTTTCAACTAAAATAAATTCCACCAAAAGTACCATATCACCACACTAAACAAACCCTTTACGTTTGAAGTGTAGAACAAAAAATATAAAACAAATCCAAGGGTTCCGTAGAAAACAACCCTAATTTAGCCTAAATCAAAACATTAAACACCAAAAAATAGATAAATAACGCTAAAATTAAGGTAACACTTACTAATTTGAAGTGTGAAATAAGATTTTGTTTGATTGAAGATGGATATTGGGTGGAAAGAGTGTCGCGACCGAGAAGAATTCAGGATCTTTGTCTACAATCGGTCTGCAATCGGGCTGGGTGGGGGTTCGGCTGGTCTATATTTGGGGGAAAGATAGAGTTTTCCCAATGGTTTCATTAAACCATTGGGAAAACTGATTTTTTCCCCATCTTTCCCAACGGTTTCATCAAACTTTTGGAAAAAATAATTTTATTCCTATCTTTCCCAACGGTTTCATCAAACCGTTGGGAAAAATCAATGTTTATAGATCAATACCAACTGTTAATGAAAACCGTTAGTAAAGATCACCTATACCAACGGTTCAAAAGAACCGTTGGTATAAAACTATTGGGAAAAACATTATTTCCAGTAGTGGTAGGAGAGGATTACTACAATGTAGAGAAAAAAATAAAATATATCTAATTTTTATACCAATAAATTTTTAAGAATGACTATTACATATAACACTAGGCTATAATGTAGAAATTTTTGGAGCATCTTCCAAATCGGACAAGGATGCGGTGCGGAGGGATGGTTGCAACATAGGGCCTCGAGTGGCCAGTTTAGGATCTCTTCCATATTGGGGGGTAACTACAGTGTGTTATGGGGAACTAATCTATAGTCTTATGCTAAGTAAAGTGCATCTATTAAGGTATGCGACATGTTTTTAGGAAGCTGGTTGACTAGGGGTGACTGCAGCGTGGTATCCTCCACTACGCCATAGCCTAGACCCTTTTATAGCACCTCAGTAGCATAGTGTTGCGTGATTTTACATGGTGTGTTGTTTTCTAGCTTTAAATTATCAAGAAATATTTTATATTTTGACTCCTCCTACTCAAATCTCATTCATTTTTTTGGATTTTGAATACTCCCAAGAGACTTTTTGGTTCCTCCAACCTCTCCTTTTCATGGATTGAAGTGCCTACAAATAAATTTGATTCATCTTAGGTAAGTAAAATTTCTCTCATTCTAGAATTCATTATTATAATATTCTCTCCTTATTGAGAGGGTTTAATCCTCATGATGTTGATGGATTGGATCATTATTTTATGAGTAATGATTCTAGTGAATTCCTTCTCAATCTTCTTCACCTTCATCTCTCCATTGACATTTCTCATGTTGGGTGATTCCTGATCATTAATAAAGTTAGGTGGTTTCATAATTATTCTTACCTAAAATTGAAATAATAATTTCTTGATTGATTCAAAGTGAATTTAAGAATAATTTTCTATTATTTAAACTAAAAATTATTTGACGATTGATTTCAAGGGCATGGATTTGTGAAATAAAACACCATTTGGGTGGTTTTAAGATATGAATGATTTTTTAGAAAAGATAGAATGTGATGGAAATAATTTTGATAAAATAATTTAACATGATTATGAGAAAATTTATTTAAATGTAAATTAATTTTAAAGTCATGAATTCGATAAAAAACTATGATTTGGTTTTTGAAAAATTAAATGGCATGATTAAAATTGAAATTGGGAATTTGAAATATGAATGATGAATTTATTTGAAATGAATTTTCCCCAAAGAATGATTAATTGAAGAGAATGTGAGCCTAATTAGTTAGTGGGTGATTAGTACAAGCAATCTAGTACTCTAAATCCCTATAAATGAATTGACGATGAAAACTATAACTAAATGTTGTTTGAAATGAATTTCCCCGATATAATATTGATTGATTGGTCCTATTATCTTGACCTTATGGATGTGTGCACACATACTTGACTTGAGATTGATGATTGAGTTGTGTGAGGATCTTAGAGCCTGGAATAAATGTAAATTATGGCATATGACCATGGTGATTGGTTTTGTTTGACTTGATTATGCATGAAATTGTTTAAATAATTGTTTTATTCATTATAGCTTTCTTATATGAATTTTTTATATAAAATTTTCATTTAATCCTATTTTTTTTCATATCTTACATATTTTTTTTTGAAATAATGTTTTGGATTAAAATATATAAAGTAATTTCTATAGCTTATTTTATTTAAATTGAAATCATAAATGGTTTAATTGTTATGAAATTTATTATGGAAAAATTGGTGAGTCCCTATTGGGATTTTTAGCTCACACCCTACCTTTTCCTTTAAGAGTTTTTTATATTTTGTTATTCTAGGTCTTGTAAAAGGGAAAGCACTACTTGGAGGTGGTGGGTACGCTTGATTCATAGGACTCTGGGGTGATGGTGGTTACAAGTGGAGCTATGGTCCAATGGTTGCATAGAGATTCTAAGATCTTGTTTTGATAATGATGTGATGTATTTTGGATGGTTTGTTCTTTGGGATATATATATATATACACTTCTGGTACTTTCTCCTTGAGGAGTGTTTGGAATACCGACTTTGTATTGTTTTATATTCCACTATTATTTATCGATGCTTTGTTATTATGAAAAAACCACTCCCTTTGATGTTTAATATGATACTAGGTGCTAGTCGCTAACCCATGGTGATTGGGAATTTTATTTGGGCTATGTCAGAACTGATTTAGGTATTAGTGTGCTAGGGTATCCAGCTTGGTTTGTGACAAAGTAATCTTAGAGCGGAGGTTGTGTATATTTCTTTGATATCGGTATGCTGGTTTTAGATGTCCTGGTGGATAGGAAGTAGTTTTTCAAGGCTTAAAGGGTAGTTGTGAGTGAGTTCCTAGATATCTTTCATTGCATCAAGCCTTAATTCACCATGGGTGTTTTAGAAAACTTTCCTTGATGAATAATTTGATTAAATTCTAGTATTTTTCCTAACTTGATCTGAGTGTTTTGAAATCCCAAAAGTTTGAATCCTATTAATGGAATTGATATTTTGGTATCTCTTGATTGAGTTGATAACCTGAGCATTCTTACTGATGTTTTTTGTTTCCTATTGATGTTGTGTAATACTAGTCCCCCAAGAAGATGTTTGAATATACCTTAGGAGGGATCTGCCGATAAACCATGAAATGTGAACCCTCTAGTTAATAAGATTTTTTTTGAGATAATTTCACATGATTTCCAAGCTCTGAGATAGGTAGTTACATGTGTTTTCATTCAGGATCTGGTAGTGGAACCTCAAAGGAATGAATCTATAGATTTTTATCAAAAGTTTATTCACCAGAAAACACCAACTTTATAATGAAAAAATGATCCTTAAGAGGTTGAGGATTGGTTAAAAAACATTGAGATTTTTTTTGAGTTCTTAGAGATTATAGAAGCTATAAAGGTACAGTGTAACTTTATGATTTAAGGGCCTAATAAGAGGTGGTGGGATTCAATGGTTACAGGAAATAATCATAAATTCTTGGAGTCAAAATAATTAATATACCTCTTTATACAACCTCTAACATGGTGATAAGACCATGAATTAGTATAGGAACTGTTATGCTGAACTTGTTTAGTTTTATCCTAAGGTGGTGATAAATAAAACCTAAGTCATGAAGATTCTAGATGGGAATTAAACCTAATATAAAATCTTAGGTTTTCATGATGAAAATCACATCTTATGTTGACATGATGGATAACAAATTTATGGCTGAGCTTGACTTATATGGTAAGTCAGTGTTAAATGGAGTTCCTTTTACTCCCAGTGGTAGTTTTATTAGTTCCTTTAAAGGAAAGAGGAATAATGTTGATTCTCATGATAGATCTCAATAATAGGATTTATCTAGACCATTTTTTCTATATATAATATTACCTTTGACTTTCTTATAGTGTGGAAAGGTTGGGAATTCGAGGCAGGTTTGTAGTGAGGCACCAAATATTTGTGGTTCGTGCAATTGTTCAAGCCACATACAGAAGTTATTTCATTTATTTTCTACCCTGTATAGTGTAAAGAGATCATAAAAACCTAAAATTAATAAATTATAATCATATTATTCAATTAATAAGGGGTTCTATCCACATACATTAAAAATGAATCTTCTTCACATAGTGAAAGAGTCTTTAGAGGAAGCTATTGTGGGTCCAGCGATAGAGAGAGCTCCCATCATTGCAGCTTCATCTTTAGTGACTGGTTTATTTTATATTGATGAATATTATTCATTCATATCGACTAATATTTTTTATTTTGTAAACCTTCATATTAATTTTACATCTTATTTGATGTATATTACTACACCCCTTGGAATTAAGAGAGAGTAAGGTCTCTAATTCCATTATTGTGGCTTTTCTTTAACAGAGACCAAGATCACATGGAATTTTATAGTTCTTGACATGAAACCTCCTGATTTTATTCTAGGAATGGATTGGTTGATCACCCATAAATCCCAAATTGGCTATTATCTTCGACATGTATTTTTTACTACCTCCAATGGGGTGTGTCATGTTTTCTATGGAGAATGGGACCTAAGATCAAGTAGAACTAGAACCCTTTTTCCAAAGTTGGATAGGTTATTATCTAAGTTATCTTTTGATATAAAGTAATAATATTTGAGTAGTGGTCTTTATCCTATAGTTATCAAGTTTCCTGATGTGTTTCCATTCAAATTTTCTTATTTTCTATTGTTAAGTGAGTTAAATTTCTCTATTGACTTGGGACTAGGTAATCAGCCTATCTCTATCCCCTATTACCATATAGAACCATCTAAAATAAAATATTTGAAGATATTTTTGGTTGATTTTTTGGATAAAGGATTTATATGCTTGATCATTTCACCTTTGGGTTCACAAATTATTTTTTGCAAAGAAAGATAACGGGACACAAATTTGTGTTGATTACTAAAAACTCAATCAAGTTATAGTAAAGAAAAAGATTCATTTCCATAGATTGATAATTTTTTAGACCATTTGGAAGGGTAAAAGTGGTTCTTGAAGATTTATCTTTAGTTTGATTATCACCAATCGAGGATTAAATAATCTGATATCCTGAAGACCACCTTCAGGAGTAGGTATGACCATCAAAAGTAACTTGTTATGAATTTTGGTCTAACAAATGCTCTTGAATTTTTATGGTATTGATGAAAATGATATTACATGAATATATCAATTTGTTAATGGTAGTTTTTTTATTACATCTTAGTTTAATCTAAAACTAAGTAAGACCATGTGTGTCATCTGAGAGTAGTTCTGGAATTTTTTTAGAGATCATCGAATTTATGCCAAGATATCAAAATGCCGTTTTTGGATTTAGCAAGTGAAGTTCTTGGGAAATGTAGTCTCAAAACATTTTATTTTAGTTGATTTTGAGAAGGTGAATGATGTTATAATATGAGAATAGCCATGTAATGTTTTTGAGATTCAGAGATTCTTGGGCTTAGTAGGGCATTACTATAGGTTTATTAAATATTTCTCAGAGTTAGCTACTCTGATGATCACTCTCACTCAAAAAGAGGTGAAGTTCATGTGGTATGTGAAATGTTACGATTATTTTTATGAGTTGAAGTATCTTTTTTTACTTCTGTTCTAGTGTTGACTCTTCTAGAGTCAGGGTAGGGCTATGTGGTCTTTTTTAATGTATTCAGTTCAGGTTTGGGATATGTTCTTATGCAGGGTGATCAGATGGTAACTAGTTCTAGATTAAGAAAGATAATTTTTGAATAGGGAAGAGTGAAATTAACCGTATTGTTGGTAATCGAGGTAAAAAAATGGATATTAGAAGAACAAGTTTATATTATATCTAGTTCTAGAGGGTACCTCATATTGGAAATTTTATCATCATATTTCCTATTTTCAGTTCATATGGGAATTTATAGGGTGGAATTTCATTACAACTCGATTATTACCCAAGATAAAGGATATAGATACTCATGGGGATAATATAATAAAAATATTATTTAATTATGACTCTATATGATAGAATATGCATCCAATTATGGAATATAGGTCAATTATAGAAAACAAGTAGAAGTATCTTAGGCTACTCAAATCTGGTGGAATCTTTTAGAAAAGAAATAAATTTAATTATTAGGACTTGGTATCAATGATGATTTGCTTCTCAGAATGTTTCTAGAGATTTTATGTTGGTGTCTCATGATGTATTTATATTTGGATCCACAAAAAGAAAGATGGGATGGTTTTTGATAATTTTGATATGGTGCGATACTGATTAACATATTTTTCATGTCATTAGGTGCAGTGATATAAAATAATAATTGGGATCATTGTATAGAAAATGACTATTACATTTACTAGATTAATGTTGGATGTTTATAAAAATGTATAATTCTCTATAGATTGATATTTTTATAGTGTTATCATACCAAGTGGGGATTCATTGGCGAAGATCTAACCTCAACTCTCAGTGAATGATGTGGTTCATTTTAGAATCATTAAGATTCCACTCTAGAATAAAATTTCATGTAATGAGGAGATTCTAATGGGTTTTATTTCTTCATGTCTTTATGAATTGTAAAATTTTGGGTATAAAATGCTCAAGATCATGGTAAATTTAAATTTTGAAAATATGAATAAGAAGAATGATATTTTTCCATGTTTTAATTATATAAATTGAGGTTTAATATGGATTTTTTGGTGGAAAATATAGAAACTATGTTTTAATGTGTTTAGTAAATGATTTTAAATGGGAAGGTGGTTACAAGTGACAGTAAGTACCAAGTATGGTTCCCTCAAGTAAGTGGTGAGAGTCTTAGTGGTAATACACCGCCAAAAAAATATGGTTGTCAGTGGGGTCCCACTAAGTACCATGTGTGGTATTATGTGGTTGATAGAGACCAATGAGTATCTTGTAAAAAAATCCTTTTTAAAAAGTAGGTGTAAGAATATAATTTCATTTTCTACACCATTTTTTTGCTACATATGGAACCTAGGAGGGGATATTTTCAATTATCAACTCTCATATCTCATCCAAAATGTTCCCCATTCAATTTTAAAGGATTTAAAATTTTTTGGTACTCTAGATTGAGGTTATATTCCTATTTTTCTTCCTCTATTTTTTCTATTCCTAATTTCATAAAATATTTCACTTTACATATTATAAATTTAATTATTCATTCCACAAAATCATGCTAAAATCCATTATGAATAACATAGTCTTTTTAAGTGGTGGTTTAAATGAAATAAAAAGAGGAAGAACATAGCATATAAAACATGATTTAGATATATGTAATTTTAAAAGTATGTATTCATAGTTTTTTCATCAATTTTAGACTATATTGACGTTTGAGTGGGTATATATTCATTGGGATTTTTCTTGTGGGTGTGTTAGAGACACTCCATGGGAAATGAACATGTTTTTGTGTGTTTTGGGGTTTTATACACCAATTAGTGGGTTTCAGGATTTTATTATTATTTATTTTACTATAATTATTTAATTATATTTAATTATAATTTTTTAATTACTTTTCATAGCATGATTTAGGGGGTTGGGATCTTGATGATGCTCAATATTATCTTGTGTAATGGATAGATAAGTGTGGGTTAAGGATAGGTAACTCTGATAATGTCATAGGTATGCCATAAATTATTATGCTACTCGTATTGGTTGTTTTTCTATTCAAGGTGATATGATTTTAAGGGAACTCAATTTAATGAAACTCTAGTGTGAAATTATAATTAATATCTAAGTGTGGTGAATTAAAAGAATAAATTAGGCATTGAATGGATATTCTTCTTATGATTTAATGGACTTGGAATTGTTTTATAATTTTATCACCTTATGATTAATTTTTTGGTTTGTAGTAAGGATGCACAATTTCTATAAGATAGTTTATTTGAGTAGGAGAGGGATATTTTGGTCTCATGATATTCTATAAGGTGTTATAATGGGTTTGTTTTGAGTTACTGATGATTGATGTTCGGATTCCCTTTTTAGTTATAACTCGAAATAAGGGTCATATTAGGGAAAATGGATTGTAAACTGTATCCTGGTTGATTATAAAAGTATAGATTATTTATTACGATGAAAATTTCATAAGTTGAAAAAAATTATTTACAAGGTTATGGGATGGGATGGATGTTATCAAAGGCCTCAGATCAAATCATCTTATGGGTTCCGAGAGGCATGTCTAGGTATAATTGAGGGATACATATGGGTGGATAGATTCAAGGTGGATATTCTATTTCTAATGAGTGTGTGATATTAAGTACCCAATTGGGATATCATGTCCCTCATAATATATTCATTAATGATGGATTATATGACTTAAATTATTCAAAAGTAGTTAGGATGAATAAAAAGGGAGCTTTCAACACTGATTATTAAAATATAGTCTTGATGATTCCCATGGGAGATATAATCTATTATTATTTAGATGTAACCTGGAAAATTATATCGGGACCTAGTGAATTAAATTATTTATAGGAAACATGTATAATTATTAAGGTAGTTTTGACTCCCATTATTCATATAAACTTGACTGATTCATAAGGGGGCCAATGAATCCCATTATTTAGACACTTCCAAAATGATTCTTGTTAGAACTAGTGACTCCAATTATTATAATATAGTCAAGATGAATACTAAGGGAGCTAGTGGGAACCATTATTAATATATAACCTAGATGATTCCATATATAATGACAATGTCAGGATTGTCTCTATATTAAGTTGAAAACATGTTCTTTACAGCCTGACTTCGCCAGTGGTACACCATTTTATAAAATCTATTAGATGATCAACTATACCATATAGAACTATTCAAATAATGTAGCATTAATAATTTTGGTTTCTTAGTTTTAAAAAGATATACTAAATTCTATATTTCATTTGGAGTGTTTTTGTTTTGTTTATTTTTTTAAATATACACTCATATATATTCCTTATTTTATCTTTAGGGGCTCTATTATTGGTGACATATAAATTTCCATAATCACAGAGTAGACTTAAAATATAGTATATTTTCTATCCTTATTTTTGATATATAGGTTAGGGAAAGGATTTGATGACAAGGTTTTATATTGGAATATTAATTGGAATAGAGAGTGTTCCACTGTGAGTCCAAGGACCTAGTTTTCTAGAGAGTTTATTTTTTAATTTATATTTTTTAATCATTGGGGTTTTTATTATTTCCAAAACAAGGAAATTTATTTAATGTAAATATATTTTATATACTACCTGATTTTAATTGATATATAATGAGTTATATTTTTTAAAATTTATAATTTTTTAATAACTCCAAATTAGACTATAGAGGAAGATTTACAATTTATGTACTTATTATAATTTTATGTTTATAATTTATAGGGTATAGTTTCTAAATTATATGGATTATAACATTTCTATTAAACGAGAGAAACATTTATATGAGGAGGTGTGCTTGAGGTGAATGGAATGAGGAACCCTAGATCCTCACTTATGGGTCTTTTTCTAGAAAGACAAACTTTTCATACTAGATTTGATATCAACTAAGACTACCCTATAAAACTTATATTATTTCATATTAATTAAATATTACATATCATAACACTCTAACCCAAATGTTTAGTGTCATTGGATATTATAAACATAAATATATTATTTCAAATAATTGTGAACATTTCATGATAATTGCACTATATTAGTCCTTATTTTAAAATTATCATATGTTATACTCATATTTATAATATAGATAATGAAAACATAAAAATGGGTGAGATCAAATAATCATTAATGGAATCTTATAATAAAGTCATAAAAGGTACAAATCATAAGAAAATTATATTCCATGAAAATGGGATAAATTTCTAACAAAAAAATATGGAACGATACAAGTTATCTTATAGTCATGACAGAGGAAAAGTAATCTCAAATGATCAAGAATATACCATGGAAAAAGAGTGAAAAAAATGATACAATGATAATAATTAAGATGGAAAACATATCTTAATGGTTTGTATTGCAAAATAGTATAGGAAATTATAACATTGTGTATATATCCATTCACAATTATATCCCCAAAAAATATTTTTTAGCATATATAAACCAAAAATACACTCACACATTGTCATTATCCACATAAGTAACTACAAATAAACTCTATAAAAGTCCCTTTGAGCATATATAACTACAAATATAGTGAAAAGTAGTTTTTTTGGGCATTGATAACCTCAAATACACTAATTAATAGCAATTTGAACATAGCTAGCAAAAATTATATACTCACAAAGTCATTATCTTGTGATATAAAAATATTTAACCAACATATTAGAGGGGGTATAGGACCCCCCATACATCACATAATGATAATCTTTAATCACATTTTCCTCAAAAAATAAATTATATATAAAATTATTAGGAACTAATGGAATAAAAATGGGTTTCATAACATTCACAAATAATATCACAAAAAAGATTCTCAATAGTTCAATTGGTTGACAACCAAAATTCAACTACAAAACCAGATTATTTTGTAGTGTAATTTGGAGGGATATTCATGAAAAAATAAACCATAAGAGATATATATTTTGGATATAAAGATAACTTGAATAAAAATCTTAAGAAGAGTTTTTATAAAACATTTTCAATATTATAAAAAAATGAAGTTACGAGTCACCTTCAAAAGACACTTTTGAGAAGTCAGCATGAAAAATATTTCAAACATAATTTGGTATAAAAAAATAAATAATGGAACCTTGAAAATGAAAGAAAGGTTTTCTAGAGAAATGTATATTGGATGATAAAACATAAAATCATGGATGGAAAAAAATTAATATTTTAAAATACTTTTTTTAAACCCACATCATAAAAAAATAATTATGATTATTTTTGAAAATGGATAATGTGAAATATGAATATCATAATAAATAATAAATATTTATATTTAAAAGTAATAAAGGAAAACATTTTCAGAAATAAATAATAAATACATGGAAGAAAAAGGGATTTTTGGAAAGGATGAAAATTATTCTTAATGGAGGAGTACTTTTATAAGAAATAAATTCACCATGGATGGATATTTTAATTAAAAAATTATATTCCCCAGAGAAAAAGATAAATTATAATTTAACAAAATCATATAGTGTAAGAACGAAAGAATGTAAAAAATATGTTCAAGAATAAATGTTATAAATCAAATAAATTATATTTGAGTTATCAATATCCCATTTGACTTTATTATTATTTGGATAAAAAATATATTGAATGAGTGAACATGAAATT
Organism: Viscum album; assembly: GCA_963277665.1. Classification (NCBI taxonomy): domain Eukaryota; kingdom Viridiplantae; phylum Streptophyta; class Magnoliopsida; order Santalales; family Viscaceae; genus Viscum; species Viscum album. The sequence goes on from OY728137.1 coordinate 177,109,260, forward strand.
GATTTGTAAACACATTAAATTTCATGAAATTTATCTTAAGAGTAAACCATATGGATTTATATGTACCACATAAAATAAATAAAGTGGTGAATATGGTATATGACTCAAAGAATGAATATTGAGATGAGAAAACCCCTTATATTTACTATAGCTTCCACAAAAGTGCTTTAACCTACTATATCATAAACATAATCATGTTAATATATTATTTTATAACTTAATTCATTCCTATCACCATTCCTATTTTTAAATTATTTCCATCCATTATAAATTCATAAACTATTTAATGTTTATTTTCATCATTGGATGTTAGTAATTTCGATTGTTTCATAGATGTTCCATAATGACAATATCATACCACATTATTTGACAACACATTATTTATTCCATGTAATGACCGAACCCACCAGGTTCTGCCTGGATAGCATACGGTTGAGTCACCACTACCCAAATCCCACTTCCAAAAGGCAAGGAGCTATATATCAGCACCGAGTAGGCATATCTCATGCATGGTAGGCCTTATTATATGATACCTATATGCACGAAGACAACAACATCTCCATGAAACATGAAGATATAATGAAAAAACTAATTCTAGAAATGCATGCACACATCTATCCCATAATTAGAGTTTGAAAAAAGTTCTGAAAACATGAATAGGGGAAAATACAACCCCACCAAAAAAATGAAAAAGTGTAAAACATGCTCAGAATGAGGGGAATTCTACCAAATGAAACCATTAGTACACACCTCGGTCTATCTATCTCGTTATACTTTTCCTGCTCCAGGTCCTCCTAGGACTCCATTTAAAGGCCTCTCATATGCATAAGACATGGAATGTATGGGAAGATTCCAATAAGGGTTGAGTATAAAAATACACATTAGGTGACCTAAAAACCCAAAATAATAGGAATAAACTGAAAGGAAATAGTATAATCAACCCAAATATAGAGGAGGAAACCCAAGAGATAAAGAGAAAAGAAACTGCATCTTGATCGATCCATGAATATAAAAAACAAGTTATCTCATCTCTAAATGGTGTGTCAATTAAATTATGTTACATCACCTCAAGTACTCCTAGAATATCATAGATATACTTGTCTTCAGCTATAAGTCTCATGAGGTCTCGACCTCACTACTAGAAACAAGATTCTACTTGAGGCTCAAAAGTATCACTCGTCTAGGAGATCTCCCTCCACAAGACCTAAAATTAATGATGGTACTCACCCAAGGTATATCAACCATTAATAACATATCTTCCATCCCTACTAGATCTTATCTGAGAGATATCACTCACCAGGTATTGAAAATCTGATGTCACTTCCCCACCATCTCAAGTGGAATACATCCGAGAGAACTTGCTAGTCTAGTCTCTCTATGTAGAAATTCACAATGGAACCCAGAGAATCTTGATACTCAGATAGGGTATCTGGACTATATCTAATGAGGGGATCTACTAACCCTTCTAGAAGCCCAAAATATATTAACACACAGATAGGGGATCACACCCAAGATCGCGAGATCATAATGCTTAGATAAGGTATGAAACCCTAGTCTGTTGGGGGAAACCAAAAACCTTGTTGAATCTAGAATCCATGATACAAATATAGGGAATAATTACCTGGACTGTTTAATGATATCACAAACCCAAATATGTTTCTAACATCCATGTAAGGGATCATATAGACAACGATGCTGTAAAACCTACCAATATTTCCCATTATATAGGGGATCCTATACTCAATGATACCACAAAACCTAGTGGGGTAACCATCAAGATAGGAGATCACTGCCCTTTGTATTAAGTTCATCACAATACTATAAACCCATCCAAGGGAAGACGATATGATAGAGGATCCCACCCTGACCACCTAGATGGATACAAAAAAATCTATCCAAACTCATCCTAAATAGGGTATCATAGTCATGTATTGAGGACATAATTCCACATTGTAACATCATAAGAATAGGACAAGGGAGGACATGGAACCGATAATGTTCCATACTTCACTAATAGAAGTGACCCAAAAACTTTATATTGCATCAAATTATAATTCCCAAACCATGGCCACCATCATGTTCAACATGGAAAACTACATGGGATAGGTTACTCACAAGACTCCATCTGAGTCCTAAAGACGGAGATGCATGATGGAAAAGTCTTCAAGGTGAATACATGAAATCTTCCCATAGTACATGATGTATCTCTAGAAACCATCCCCTGGTCATGTACCCTCTTTATAATAGGTGTGTAAAAGGAGACTATACGACATGACCTTGTCCAAACCTTCATTTGTGTCCACTCCCACACATAACCTACCTATCCATGTCACCTCACATGGTGTGTACCCTCGGTACAAAAAATTTATTTTATATCTAGATACTTAGACATGTTCCCTTTATATTCCCATGTTTGGCACCCCATGACCATGTACAAAACCCCATCCACATGTAAGAAACCTCATACCTATGTATGGTTCCCCTTTACCATGTACTTGTCCTTGTACTTCATCCCTTGTACACCCTAGTGCTCTGGACATGTGCTCACATATGGTCGTGTCCCCTTACACAACATCTATGGCCTTGTCCTTGACTATAAAACCTGGGAACACTACACAAAATGTAACCATAGTACATGATTTGTAGTCCCCAAAGTTCATCTTCCACAAACGGAAAGAACATAGTGTGTTCTCCTACACTTTATGTTGTGTGATCCGAAATTCTAAATGGGAATCCCCTATAAGTCACTTAAAATGATCGATTTTCACCTTAAACCCTCAAATATATCCCTAAGTAATATTTAGCAGTATTAATTGGGATCTAAAACCTTAACAAATGTATAACATGTTATCAAGATGTAAAGCTCATAAATACTCTTAAATCATGGAAAAAACCTAATATTAGGCTCCAACGCGACACTTGGAAGCCACTACACATCAATCTAGTGATTATCGACATCAAAAATGGGGTTTGGAGGCACCTACTCAACTCAACTCAACCTCGGGTCATCCATTATTCATGGGGATCCTCCCTCTCCTCTCTGTTCATGAGAACCAAAGGAGGAGGGATATATTAGTATATTTTTTTAATAAACTAATATATCATCACTATGCCCACCAACACTTTCCTTATACCAGGCACCTAATTCCAATGAAATTTATGTCACTCTTAGGGTAAAACTCTCATTATAAACTCAACCATGATCTCATATTTATGATTCAAGACTCATCTTGAGTGTTACCTCACATTTCTAGAAAATTTTACATATGCGATATAAAATATTTAATATTTTTAATATTATAGCACCGAGGATCTCTAGGCCCCAGAATCTTGTGTTGACTCTCAACACCTATATTTGGAAACATTCCAGTAAATATTCCATAGTATTACATGAAAAAACAAGTGTCACTACACTTTCCCCACCTTCAGGCTTTTCATCAAAAAAAGTAAATGCCTAGGAACAAGGGTAATATTGAGCTTTCAATTGGGTCTCCCATTCTAGCGAGTTCTCTTAAGTGTTCTATTATTGTTTGAAAACATGCACTCAGGGGAACCACATACCCAAGAGGGGTCCTCTCTGGTCAAAACCCAAACGTCACCAGGTACTTGAAAAGGATACTCCATGCCTAATATCTAGATCAATCCAAGTCAACATCATGTAATGAAGTGTTTGAACATATCCTCAATGGTTATAAGTGGGAAAAATAAAGAAACGAGCCCATATATGGTCTCAGGGTCTAGCAGTACACTACCTTGCTCACTCGATATAGATACTAATGTAACCCAATAGTCCTCATCTACCACTGGATGAACTAATACCTCAACATCCATCACTAGAAACAAATATAGTACCAAAAAATCTATATATTATTAGTTATGAACAGTAAAAAGGTGAACTATAGGGTCTCCTGAATATGGCCTCAAATGGTGTTATGATGATGGTGGAGTGAAATCTACACCACACCATCATAAAAACTTAAAGCATGTTCTCTAGAGCCCGAATGGTTCTATATACATGGCACACCCACCCCACTCTTGGGTGTTATACTAAGGTAAATAAACATCCACAACACCATGCCTCATAACATGAATAGTGTCATCATCAATCCTAAAAAGGTATAAATTCTACCCACCTTTAGAAAATACACCAAGAGCATGTGAAATGGATATCTGGTCACACAAGACATTGTCAATATGATCTCTTAGTTGTGTCCCTCCCTCTCTACAAATCATATGGTCGAACACCAACAACTAGAGACATGTTGAGTCATCCTCAAGTGTCTCACATGTATCTTTGATTCCAAGTACATGGGCATACCAACATATAACATATGACTTCCCAAGATTACATGTTGGGTCCTACTAGGCACTCTGTATGAAAATGTCCAACTAAACCAAATCTCACGAAGAACCATGTGATTCAACTGATATAATGATGAAAATATTGGTGAAGTCACTAGGTTCAAGTCTATGAAAATGAAAACTCATAATGGGGAGGTAAATTCTGAACATCCTTATATAGACATCCTCAACTCCATCAATACAAAAGAAAACCAAAATATCATAGAACCACTGCTTCAAGGGTTGTACTGGACATCTAATAAAAGTTATATATATCTATCCACACATGTGATCATCCTGCTCATCCCTAGATCACTCCTCTAAAAAGGAGGAAAACTCTCTCCCATAAATAGGAAACACTACCACACCCAATGGTGGTAAAAATCCAAATATAGATGGTATCAAACTAGTATATACTAAGTAAAACATCATATGTCCTATCTCTACCACTACATAAAGGTTATATATGAGGCTCTATGTCAACCAAAGTTGTGTTTCACTACATATAGGAGTGTATGACCTCTGGCCCTAACTTTTGATGCCTCCAATCACAAGGTTTGAATAAAAAGGATCCACTGGAATTAATATTCCTAGAATAGGGGATACTCTTAGGGAAAAGTGTATCATGACACTATGATACTATAGATAAGGTAGTAAAACATGAACCAAACTAGACCTTGCATGTCATAATCCAATTCTTACAGAAGCTCATCCTTTACCTCACCCATGTATCTTCCATAACCAGGGATTTATATAACAACTAAACACACCAAACCTCCTCAAACACATACGTAAAATGAACTCATATATCACACCTCCACACTATCCACTTTTGGTGGCACTAATTCTCCCACACATTTTATATCACATCACAAAAATGTGTCTCAATGGAGGAATTATCTCTCTTTCTTCTGAGTCCGAAGTTATTTCAAATGTCACCAATATAGGGCTCTATCGACACCCCACATCACCCAGGATAATCCTCAATCAAGAATTGATAGGAAAATAGGTATCTTAAATTTATATCTAATAATGTTTATAAAAAAAGTATAAAGGATACATATCATACCTCTAATAATAATCAAAGAATATGGGTAATAGGCCCTTATAGACTATATTTTTTCTCATCACCACCCTCTATATATCTTATCCTAGCATGGACCACCTGAGGGTGGTTGTGGTAACAGATAAAACCATCTTCCACCTCCTTCCACTCTTCCAATTCCTCTACCACATCTTCCATCATAAGGAACTACATGATCATATTGTTGTCTCTTATAGGCTGGTCCATCAACTATATCCTTCCTATCATCATGGTTGGTTAGAAAATCTCACATGGTATTTCCCCATTCATCACAAGAAAAAAACAATATCTCCCACAACAGACTAGCACCTGACTGGGAACCTTGAGTGGTAATCCCTCTATCATGGGATCATCTTCTGAATTTTCTTGCACGCTGAGATCCCTGAGCCTTCCATTGACTACCCTATACCAAGTTCTATTCTCCTGTATGACAAGGACTAACAGTAGGCATCTTCCTAGCTATAAATCTTTCCATTACTAAGGCCCCTCAAGAAATTAAGAATATGTGGGATGCATAGTTATATCACTGAAGCCAAAATATCCCTACGTAAGCATTTCTTGAATTTCCATGCTAAAAAAAATCATGATCCATATCCTAGGAGTATAAAAAAAGGTCTATGATCCTCAACGAATACTCTATCATGGTTATTATACCCTGTGAAAGATGCATAAGCTCCTAGATATACATTAATCACATAATGGATAGCTAAAACTCTTCCTTGAAGAGCCTATTAAACTCCTCCTAAGTGAGTTTTATCTCATCATGGGTCTACATCACCATACTCCACATTCAACCAGCCGAGAGCTATAAAAGACTTTCCTTTAGGACCACTATTTGATTGGAAGGTGCCCTTAATAGGTAAAAAACATGTGTGAGTACCTCAAAACAGCCATCAGATCCCTAGGGGTCTGTCTCACACTAATACCTAGGAGGTCTTGGACTCTAAAACTCATGAAGTTCACTTATCCTGCATACATACTTATCCTAACCAACTAGCATAACCTACTGCTCAATGGGTGGTGGCTCGATTGACAGACCACTTAGATATATCACCACCTGTGTAGACCCATTCACTTAAACCTCATCACTGCGTGAATATTCCTCACAATACTTCTGTGGAACCTTAGAGGGATATCATCATGGTGGAATACTGAAATAGAATCAAGGTTCCCCATGATCAAGATTATATATGGGAAACTAACTTAAGAAGGACATGGAAACCACAACCCAATCCTATATGATGAATGTGCCATAATTTCCCTAAAACTAGTGTTTAAATGTTTAGATCCAATAAGCAAGTTATCAGTGTCTTAGTGAATAAATACATCATCCATCCCATCAACAGTATATTCCTTGACCTAAAATATAAATTAAAAACACATCAACACGATCACCATAAATATCAAACCAAGATCACAGCTAGACAACTCATAAATCCAATACTATGGAAGAAACTGGATATGATTCCACTATATAATGACCTGACCCATGATGGCATGCCTGGCCAGCAGAAGGAAAAACCACCACTATCCTAAGACTTCCTTTAATAGGCTAGAGGCTAGTGACCAATGACTAGTAGGTATATCTCATAAATGGGAGGCCTTAGAATATGGAACCTATACACATGCACACATGTACACAAATAGGTTCTCATTATTAGGACCATTGATAGATACCATAAACCCAAATATGTATCTAACCTCTAAATAGGGGATCACATAGAAGATTATATTAAAAACCATACCAAGAACTCTTTCTATATAGGGGATAATATGATAGATAATATCGTAAACCATACAAGGTTAACCTACTAGATATAGGATAATATCCCTATGTATGAAGTTCATGACGATACCACAAACCCCACCTAGGGAAGATGATATGATAGAGGATCCTTCCCTGACCTCCCAAAGGGATACAAAAACTCTATCCAAACTCATCCTATAGAGGGGATCACAATCATGTAATGAGGATATAATTCCACATGGTACCCTCATAGAAATATACCAAGGGATCACAATCAATTAATACTGGTTTATATATCACTAATATAAGTAACCAACATATATCACTTCACATTGCATCTCTAATTCCAAAACCATTTCCACCATCGAATCCAAAAAAGAAAACTACTTAGGATATTTTACTCACATGAATCCATCTAAGTCCTGAAGACAAATATTCATGTGGATGAAGTCTCTAAGGGGAGTACATGGTGCGTTCCCATATCAGATTATGTGACTATAGAAACTAGCCCCTGGTCATGTTACCTCTCAGTAGTTGGCATGTAAAAGAACAATACACTATGTGTACCCATTTCACATGGTGCGTGACCTCATCCAAACCTCTGGGTGTGTGTAACGCCCCGACCCTAGTTACCCAGAGTTGGTGCATTATTGCGTAACATTGGCATGATCACAAAGATCAAGTCTCGAAAGACCGATTAGTTTAGTAGCCTTGAAACACTAGATACATTCATAAGTTTTACATTATATCATAAAGTAATACAAAACTACAACAACATCTGGTCTTCATATCCCCTCATATTTTCCCTTCAGGTCATTCATAAAATACTTCTTCACATCCTGGAAAAATTAAAACATTGAAAGAGGTGAGCTCAGATGCTCAGTAAGGATAACAATATAGCGGAAGCTTTAATAAATAAACATAAACATTTAAGGCAATGTATAACTAAACAAAAGCCTTTTAAACATGAACTTCAACATAATATGGAAAAAGTAAAATGAAATAATTCCATTTACTTATTCACATGGATATTCTACTGGTCGAATAATCACATGCAATATCAATAACCACTTTCATAATGATGGAATGCATAATGCCAGACTATCATAACCACATAGCCAAGGCCTTGTGACAAGACTACAAATAAGATTTTGTCAAGGCCTCGTGCCAATACACTAGTTTGTCTCATGAGACCTGCAGATGCATCGAGGAGCTATAACAGTCTCCACCCGTCACTTATTAAGTCCAATGCATTCCTCATATGAACAGGTTTAAACATATCATAAACCATAACATAATTGTATCACATAAAACATGCATAAAGGAAATATAACATTTCCACATTTCAATCACAAGATATTAATACAACACATTTATTTAATAAAAACATTTTCAAAACCATTTTCAATACCAAAATAAAAGAAAAGTAAAACTTGGTATTTATTTTTCATTTAAAAAAAGTTATGGCTTGTAGAGGAAGCCGAAACCCAAATAATGGTCACGTCGGCAGAGAAGTCATTGTCCCTGCATACATAAGACAAAACATTCCTTTTTTCATTTAGTAAAAACACTTCGTATAAAAATATCTCTTTCGAATAAAAGTAAAAGTCAAAGGGGTTTATACTAAGTATAAAAGAAAGTTGTGTATAAAAAAAATATGCCTCAATGAATGGAGATTGAGACAAAATCCCTTAAAAAGAACATTTTTTAAATAAAATATATCTATTATGTGTATTCACTATAAGAACACATAAAGAAAGTAAAAATACAAGATAGGACATAATAATATCATGACAAAATTTGAAAGTAGGAGATTAGCCCAAAGAACGGAAATTGGGTTAAAGAAGTTCCCTTACAAAGATCATTTTTAAATAATATATATATATTATGTGTATTCACTATAAGTACATATAAAGGAAGTAAAAATACAAGATAGAACATAATAATATCATGACATAATTTGAAAGTAGGAGATTAACCAAAAAAATAGAAATTGGGTTAAGAAGTTCCCTTACAAAGAAATTTTTTTTAAATAAAATATATCTATTATGTGTATTTACTATAAGAACACATAAAGAAAGTAAAAATACAAGATAGGACATAATAATATCATGACATAATTTGAAATTAGGAGATTAACCCAAAGAACGGAAATTGGGTTAAAGAAGTTCCCTTACCTTGTGTCCGATTTGACTTGATCATTCTTTAACCTCCTGAATAATAAACTAGAGTTAATTTATACTTGATTAAGAACATTTTTCAAGTTCATTATTCCTTTTATATCACTTATTACCTTGTTATGAACATTATGTAATTATTTAAGTTAATAACTGTCGTTTTGTCGATCTTTGGTACTTGAGTTAAAAATAAACTTCTTATAATTACAAGTTGTTCATGTGGTAAAATATACAATATATCCAGAATTATATTAATGATGTAGATATAATATATATCATATATATCCAGTATATACATGCATTTATAATATTACATAACATTTTGAGGTATGAAATGAAATGCACCGTTCATGGAGACGGTAAGCCGTACGTACGCATGAACGCTACTTTCATTTCTATTTCGTATTTAATGGAATGAAATCATAATGATATAAAGGTATATTATAATTCCAGTATAATATAATATATAATATCATTTACTCCATCACTTATTCATCCCACATATGGCATTAACGATTCAAATCACTTTGAGGGGGTGGTAGTCCGCACTTCCTCAAATGAAATTATCGCATTTGCACAAGCATAAAGATATGTTTTAAATGTAAAATACAGAAGCATAGAGAGGAAATAAATATAATATATATCATAAATAAATATAGTTCCATCATAATGGCCACCATGAGAGGTGGTAGGAGAAGATAGAATAATCATTGTTTCGTGAGGCAGTAATTTTCCATCCACAGAAACAGTATGTTCTTTAACCATTAGACGGATGTGTGAGTAAGTGTAGCTCGAATAATTATCATAAAAAAATCCTATTATATTTAATATACTGGTTTTGTTACAAAAGAAAGGAATAAAAATATTTTAGGGGGTTGGAGAAGCAAAATAAAAAAAAGAACATAAAAGAAGACATTACCTTAAAATCGGGTAACTCTTTTTGATTTGAGACAAAGGCTTCCTTGGGAAGACTTATACCCAAAGTGAGGCTTCTAGGAGTAATAGAAGGAAGTTGAGAGAGTATTTGGTTAGAGGTTGGCCGATCCAAATGGCTTTGAAGGTGTGAATAAGTTGGTAGAGGTGGGGGCCTTTTATAAGAGGAGAGGAGGGGCACTCTTGGAAAGTCATGAAATATTACATTATTATGAAATTATTTTCGGATTTTAAAGGTCCCAAAATGATATATTTCTAGGATAAGGTGATAAGGGTTCTAAATATAATCATCCAATAGGGTTTATACAAGTGTAAGTCCTATATTTTACATTATCTTTTCATTTTATTTAAATCGTTAATTAATGAGGTAATAGCTGCATCATCATGGTGTCATAAAAAATTTAATTTATTTAATGTCTAAAAATTATAAAAAAATTACCATTATGTAGGAAATATTTTTATATTTCCAATGAATATTTATAGTCAAAATTTTAACTTATATAACCCCATGTAATAATTGTTTTAGTAAAACAACACATGTTTGCGACAATTTTATTTTTACTTTAAATTAAAAGTTATTAATGTCATTTTCTTACCCAAGTGGCTCCATGGGGTCCCCAAGTTGACCCATGGATTGTCTTGGTAGGCCATGACTCATCAAATAAGTGCAGGACAAGTGTAAGGGTATTTTCATTTTTTTTATAATATCATTTTTACCTTAAATTTCACTAATTACCTTTAATCGCGATTAATAGAACTTAAAAGTTACTATTCACCAAAAATTATTTTAATCCCATTGAACCACATTTTACTTCCTAATGACAATGATGTATGTCGGATTTTGGAAATTCAAATCACAAAATTGGTAATGTTTCATTTAAATGAAAAATTAGTTTTTAACTATCACTTAGTGGTTTCACTATTCATAAAAAATTGACGTTTTTCAGAACAATGCCAAAAATTCACCCTAAGCTATAACTGATATTCTGAATTCAAAAATGATGTCTATTTTAAAAAATTACAAACATCTAAGTTTCATTAATTAATTTTATAATTAATTCCCGCTGTCACAACAAATTGCATTTTTTAAGAAACAATATATATCAAAAGATTGACAATTGTTTATGTCTAATTTCAAAGTGAAATTAATTATAATGACCACCATTGGATAAAATGGTAAAAATATATTCTAATTATAATTTAAAACCACTCAATAGTATAGTTTATCACTATAAATTATTTTTATTAAAAAAGTTGTTTTTAAGTATTTTTCACTATTCATAAAAAATTGGAAGTTCTCAGAAAAATACCAAAAATTCAACATAGGCTAATTTTGATATTACGAATCCAAAAAATGAAGTCCATTTTGAGATATAAAATTTATTTAATTTAAAAAATTGGGTATTACTATTCATAACGGCTACTTTGATTGGTCGTAGTGTGTTAGAACTCGAAGTTGCGTACAACACACGCTACTGTATTATTCAAAGAGAAGCGTACCGTGGAAGCTTGAGGTGTTACATTCTCCCCTCCTTAAATAAATTGCATCCTTGCAATTTAAAATTTTTCTTTGAAAATAAAAGGTTGAAAATAGAAAATACCTTTGTGGAAAACCCACATCGGAAATAAGGTTAATAAAATATAGCCTTAATAAGAGGGAAAAGGAAATGAAAAAGTCACCACCAAATTATGATCTCGATAAGGAGAACATTGGTGGAAATTAGAGACATATAATTGGAGGAAAACGTAAATATTTGTAGGGATTTATTGAGGTCATCAATCACAAACAAGTGTAAAATTGAGGGCCTCAAAGCCTTCAATCTATGTTGATTTAAAATATTATCAGTTCAACAAGATATAAGGTATTAGAATAACACATTTTTTGTTTTAATATCCCTTTACTAAAGTTTAAGAATTAATTTATTCATAGAATAAGAGATAGGTATATATATTTATGCTTGACAAGTAGAGTTTCAACCTTCAACTAATTTCTACCACAAACTTATCTTTCACTCAAAAAGATAATAGAACTCAAAAATATTATATTTATCCTAATCGTACAAGGTTCAAAATATTAACACATACCATTTAGATTAGGAAAACTATTTTGTAATAACCAGGGACTTCCTATAGGATAGTGGTAGGTAATAAAGTCCTGTCGCACTATGGTTGTGGGTTCAATTCCTACAGCTTTGTCCGATGCGACGGGTTATCCCCCGCCTTGCAGGTTGTCCTTTTCATAAAACAACAGTATTATAATATTCCAAAATAATCTTCAGTAATTTTTTAACCTTAAACAATACTATCCAAAGTTCAACTTAATCCATTCCAACCTTTATAGTTATCCAAAATACCTCTGGCCAAACTTTCTCTAAAAGGTCTCTAAATTCCAAAATCAATTGTATCATCAGATTCCTCAAACAAAGTAAAGTTTCTCTTATTGTCACGTAAAAAAATATGATTACCTTCATCATATTAAAATCATAATGAAAACAACAAGTACTGCAGTACAATCCTTATGTATATCACATTATTCTTATAACCAGAATATAATCCTTGAGTCCAAAAGCACCAATACATTAATTATTCCACTTCAAATGTAGTAACAACATAATATTGTCCTTGATCCCTTGACCTTTTCTGAGGTAAGTTTCCCTGTCGCTTAGGACATTCATTTGCATAATGCCCCATTTCCCTACAATTATAGCATTCAACATTGATAACCTATTTCTTTCCCTTGCAATCACGAGCCTGGTGACCTTTTTCTCTACATTTATAAAAAACTACCATTCCTTTTAGGCAAGTACCAGGGTGATTTTTCCCACAATTATCGCATAATGGAAAATTCTTCTTTCCATTTTTCCCTTTATCTGTCTCTTGTTCCACCGTTCTCTTCTTCTCTTGCTTTATTTTATTGTCATAAGATTTAGAGAATTCCTTTTCTGTCTTGATAGCACATGAGACAATATCTTCGTACAACGAGAAGGTTTGTGAGACTAATGCTCGACGGAGAAATGGTTTTCACCCATCAAAGAAATGATCAATATTACTTCTTGGGTTACGTATATAATCTACAACATGTCTTTCTAACCTTGTAAAGTTGGCCTCATACTTTGCGATATTCTCATCCTCCTTTTGTCTCAGACTCAGAAATTGCCTTTCTATATCTGCTCGATGGTCATGAGGAAAGCATTTTTCTAAGAAAATCTCTTTGAACTCCCTCCATTTTATATTCTATACTTCATCATCTTCATTTTTATTTTGAATCAACGACCACCATTGATCAGCATCTCCAGTGAGGAGGTAAACTTCCATGATAACCTTTTCCCTTTCACTACTCCCCAAGGCATGAAATATTTTCTCTAAGGAATTTATCCAATGCTCAGCTACTAAGGGATTAGTACTCCCATTTAATGTTGGTGGTTTTTACCTCATGAAGCAGTCTAACATTGATCCTCCACGTTGCGGATCAGGGTGCTCCATATGAGTAAGGTTATTATTCATAACCTGAGTGAGTTGTCCCAGTATGGTGATAAGTTGATCAGCACCAGTTGTATGTCCATATCCATTATAATTATCTTGAGCAGGAGGGAAATCCCTACATGGAGTGCGTGCATTGATACAGTTTCCATTCCTCCCACTAGGCGCCATTTCTAAACAATGTCATAAAATAGATTAGTTTATGAATCAAAATACATAATTCCATACTTGTAAAACACTTAACATAAATTGAACAGTTTATGGATATAATCCATAATCATAAAAATATTTTTCTTTGAGGAAGTATATACTCATAAACCCTTCATAATGGTTTTTAATGAAAATGAGAATTATCCTAAGCATATCCCCTGGGAGTGTCGTAAACAAGAGTGCACCAAGGCCCGTTTTCAAGCACCATTTCCCATTCGAGTCTAGCTCAAAGTGGTGTTTTCAGGTTTTACCCCTAGGTACATCTGTTCCAGAGCCGTCTCTACCTGATCGTATCCAGACAGGGATGTATTGCTCGGAAAACTCACAAAATCTATATAATACCAAAATTCTAGGAAGTTCTTCTATACTAATCCTCAAAGTCTATTTTTGGGCTATGTGCTCTAATCAAAGTTTATATAAATCTATCTTCCAAGGTTAGTAATAAGATTCCTCTAATACCAATTGTAACACCCCGACCCCAGTTACCCAGATTCGGTGCATTATTGCGTAACATTGGCATGATCACAAAGATCAATTCTCGAAAGACCGATTAGTTTAGTATCCTTTAAACACTAGATACATTCACAAGTTTTACATTATATCATAAAGTAATACAAAACTACAACAACATCTTGTCTTCATATCCCCTCATATTTTCCCTTCAGGTCATTCATAAAATACTTCTTCACATCCTGGAAAAATTAAAACATTGAAAGGTGTGAGCTCAGATGCTTAGTAAGGATAACAATATAGCGGAAGGTTTCATAAATAAACATAAACATTTAAGGCAATGTATAACTAAAAAAAATCCTTTTAAACATGAACTTCAGCATAATATGGAAAAAGTAAAATGAAATAATTCCATTTACTTATTCACATGGATATTCTACTGGTTGAATAATCACATGCAATATCAATAACCACTTTCATAATGATGGAATGCATAATGCCAGACTATCATAACCACGTAGCCAAGGCCTCATTACAAGACTACAAATAAGATTTTTTCAAGGCCTCGTTCCAAGACACTAGTTTGTCTCATGAGACCTGCCGATGCATCGGGGAGCTATAGCGGGCTCCAATCGTCACTTATTAAGTCCAATGCATTCCTCATATGAACAGGTTTAAACATATCATAAACCATAACATAATCGTATCACATAAAATATGCATAAAGGAAACATAACATTTCCACATTTCAATCACAAGATATCAATACAACACATTTATTTAATAAAAAAAATTTCAAAACCATTTTCAATACCAAAATAAAAGAAAAGTAAAACTTGGTATTTATTTTTCATTTAAAAAAAGTTATGGATTGTAGAGGAAGATGAAACCCAAATAATGGTCATGGTGGCGGAGAAGTCGTTTTCACCGCATATGTAAGACAAAACATTCCTTTTGTCTTTTAGTAAAAACGCTTCGTATTAAAATATCCCTTTTGAATAAAAGTAAAACTCAAATGGGTTTATACTAAGTATAAAAGAAAGTTGTGTATAAAACAAAATATTCCTCAATGAAAGGTGATTGAGAAGAAGTCCCTTACAAAGAATTTTTTTTAAATAAAATATATCTATTATGTGTATTCACTATAAGAACACATAAAGAAAGTACAAATACAAGATATGACATAATAATATCATGACATAATTTGAAAGTAGGAGATTAAACCAAAGAATGGAAATTAGGTTAAAGAAGTTTCCTTACAAAGATCATTTTTTAAATAAAATATATATATTATGTGTATTCACTATAATTACACATAAAGGAAGTACAAATACAAGATATAACATAATAATATCATGACATAATTTGAAAGTAGGAGATTAACCCAAAGAATAGAAATTGGGTTTAGAAGTTCCCTTACAAAGAACATTTTTTTTAAATAAAATATATCTATTATGTGTATTCACTATAATAACACATAAAGAAAGTACAAATACAAGATAGGACATAATAATATCATGACATAATTTGAAAGTAGGAGATTAACCCAAAGAACGGAAATTGGGTTAAAGAAGTTCCCTTACCTCATGTCCGATTTGACTCGATCGTTCTTTAACCTCATGAATAATAAACTAGAGTTAATTTATACTTTCTTAAGAACCTTTTTAAAGTTCATTATTCCTTTTATATCACTTATTACCATGTTATGAACATTATGTAATTATTTAAGTTAATAACGGTCATTTTGTCGATCTTTGGTACTTGAGTTAAAAATAAACTTCTTATAATTACAAGTTGTTCATGTGGTAAAATATCCATTATATCCAGAATTATATTAATGATGTAGATGTAATATATATCATATATATCCGGTATATACATGGATTTATAATATTACACAACATTTTGAGGTATGAAATGAAATGCACCATTCATGGAGACGGTAAGCTGTACGTACGCATGAACGCTACTTTCATTTCTATTTCATATTTAATGGAATGAAATCATAATGATATAAAGGTATATTATAATTCCAGTATAATATAATATATAATATCATTTACTCCATCTATTATGCATCCCACATATGGCATTAACGATTCAAATCACTTTGAGGGGGCGGTAGTCCGCACTTCCTCAAATGAAATTATCGCATTTTCACAACATGCAAAGCATAAAGATATGTTTTAAATGTAAAATACAGAATAATAGAGAGAAAATAAATATAATATATATCATAAATAAATATAGTTCCATCATAATGGCCACCATTAGAGGTGGTAGGAGAATATAGAACAATCATCGTTTCGTGAGGCAGTAATTCACCATCCACGGAAACAGTATGTTCTTTAACCATTAGATGAAGGTGTGAGTAAGTTTAGATAAAATAATTATCATAAAAATATCCTAGTATATTTAATATACTGGTTTTGTTACAAAATAAAGGAATAAAAAGATTTTAGGGGGTTGGAGAAGCAAAATAAAACAAAAGAACATAAAAGAAGAAATTACCTTAAAATCGGGTAACTCTTTTTGATTTGAGCCAAAGGATTCCTTGGGAAGACTTATGCCCAAAGTTAGGCTTATAGGATTAAGAAAAGGAAGTTTAGAGAGTATTTTGGAAGTGGTTGTCCAATCCAAATGGCTTTGAAGGTGTGAATAAGTTGGTAGAGGTGGAGGCCTTTTATAAGAGGAGAGGAGGGGCACTCTTGGAAAGTCATGAAATATTACATTATTATGAAATTATTTTCGGATTTTAAAGGTCCAAAAAATAATATATTTCAATTATAAGGTGATAAGGGTTCGAAATATACTCATAAAATAGGTTTTAGACAGGTGTAAGTCTTATATTTTACATTATCTTTTCATTTTATTTAAATCGTTAATTAATGAGGTAATCGCTGCATCATCATGGTGTCATAAAAAATTTAATTTATTTAATGTCTAAAAATTATAAAAAAATTACCATGATTTAGGAAATATTTTTATCTTTCCAATGAATATTTATAGTAAAAACGTTAACTTATATAACCCCATGTAATAATTGTTTTAGTAAAACAACACATGTTTGTGACAATTTTATTTTTACTTTAAATAAAAAGTTATTAGTGTCATTTTCTTACCCAAGTGGCTCCATGGGGTCCCCAAGTTGACCCATGGATTTTCTTGGTCGGCCATGACTCATCCAATAAGTGTAGGACAAGTGTAAAGGTATTTTCATATTTTTATAATATCATTTTTACCTTAAATTTCACTAATTACCTTTAATCGCGATTAATAGAACTTAAAAGTTACTATTCAACAAAAATTATTTTAATCCCATTGAACCACATTTTACTTCCTAATTAAAATGATGTATGTCGGATTTTGGAAATTCAAATCATAGAAGTGGTAATGTTTCATTTAAACGAAAAATCAGTTTTTAACTATCACTTAGTGGTTTCACTATTCATCAAAAATTGAAGTTTTTCAGAACAATGCCAAAAATTCACCCTATGATATAATTGATATTCCAAATTTAAAAATGATTTCTATTTTATATAATTACAAACATATAATCTGTATTAATTAATTTTATAATTAATTCTCGCTGTCATAATAAATAGCATTTTTTAAGAAACAATATATATCAAAAGATTGACAATTGTTTATGTCCAATTTCAAAGTGAAATTAATTCTAATGACCACCATTGGATAAAATGGTAAAAATATATTCTAATTATACTTTAAAACCACTCAATAGTATAATTTATCACTATAAATTATTTTTATTAAAAAATTTGTTTTTAAGTATTTTTCACTATTCATAAAAAAATGGAAGTTCTCAGAAAAATACAAAAAATTTAACATAGGATAATTTCGATATTACGAATACAAAAATGAAGTCCATTTTGAGATATTAAATATATTTAATTTCAAAAAGTGGGTATTACTATTCATAATGACTACTTTGATTGGTCGCGGTGTGTTAGAACTCAAAGTTGCGTACAACACACGCTATTGTATTATTCAAAGAGAAGCGTACCGTGGAATCTTGGGGTGTTATAGTGTGTCTCTCCCACAGACTGTCTGGTTAGCCATGTCACCTCACATGGAATGTTCCCATGATACACTGAATGTCTTGGTTATTCAGCTACTTAGCCATTTCTTCAACCCATGCTATTATTTAGAACCCTGTACCCATGCACGACACCTCATGCCCATGTATGGCACCCCGTTCCCATGTACCTATCTATGTACTTCACACCATTTACACCATATTCCTTTAGCCATGTACATGAACACATATATGTCCTCTTACATGGCCTCCCTACCCATGTCATCATCCACACGACCTAGGATCACTACATGGTGTGTACCCACAGTACAAATAACATAGTCCCCATTTTTCATCTTCCTCAAATGGGAAGAACACAATGTGTGTTATCCTTCACTACACATGGTGTGATTGGGTATTCCAAATTGGAATACCTTATGGGCATCCCAAAACACTTGATAGCCACCTGAAAACCACAGATCTATCCCAAGGGAATCACTAGAAGTTATAATAGGTCTCTAAAAAATTAAAACAATGCATAAATGGGAATCAAGATATAAATCTCATAAATATTTTACCTTTTAACACTATAGAATGATAAAGGGTTAAATGACTAAATGATATGACTCATGTCAACAAGGAGAAACTTCTTTTTTGGGAGTCTATCTGACCAGAACTCCACAGTTAAGTGTGCTTGGCTTGGAGTAGTGATCAGGATGGGTGACCTTCTGAGATGTTTCCCAGGGTGTGTGTGAGTAAGGACAAAACACAATGAAAAAGACATGTGTTGGCCTGTGAGGACTATCATTAGTCATATGACCCATTCGGGCACATGGGTGGGCCCCAAGGTGGGGTCCACGTGTCTGCAGGGCAACTGGTGGTACTTGGTGGGCCAAGACTCGATGACCATGTTAAGGTGGGGTGTATGTGCTGTCACTGGGACCCAGTTGTTACATAACTCATTGTTAAGCACATAATAATTGGGTCTAGTGTAACACTCATAAGCTATTTCACCTCAATATGGTGGCGATAGACATAAAAAACAAGGTTCAGGGGAACCTCCGCACATCAGTTCGTCCTTGGATCATCTTTCACATAATGGGATCCTCCCTCTCCTCTCTGTTCATAATAACCCAATGGGTAGAAATATAATATTTTATTTATTATTAAATAAAATAATATATCATCACCATGCCCTCCAACTCTCACCTTCAATCGGGCACCCGATGCCAACAAACTTTATATCATGCATAGGGTAAAACCTACATTTCAAACACAACTGTGATCTCAAATCTCTGATTTGAGACTCCTCTTAGTAGTTACTTAACATTTCTATAAAATAGTGTTTTTTTTGTGATATAAAATATTTATTATTTTTAATATCACCACACCGAAGATCTTTGGGCCCCAGAATCCCATGTCAACTCAACCCTTAGCTTTGGAAATATTCAGAGAAAACTTCCAAGACTTACAGTGAAAAATTCCAAGACTTACAGTGAAAAACCAAATTTTCTATATTTTATTATTAGAAAATATATTTAAATCTTTGTTTCATTGATTTATTCATCCCCATGTTCATTTTATGGAATCTATGAGAATTTTTTACTAGAATAGGATCTGATATGAGATTGTTTTGGGTAAGTTTCTGATATCAATAGATTATGTTCTAATGATCATCATTTTTTTTATCATCTTTTATAAAAATATTCATGATTTATATATTAGTATATTAAATCATAATAATAAAATATAATTTGGAACTAACCATGTGATTTTGTGATGAAAATGAAACAAGTCACCCATGGATGTGCTAGTTCGCACGTAATCACAAATGATGTTTCCATTTTATGATGAATTCGATTATTATTAGAATGTCTAATTTATATTTATAAAATCTTAATAAGATAATAAATATTATATTTACTCTATAAATTCATTATTATACCCATTTTCAACCAAAAATGATAAAATAAATACATCATTTGTGGAAGAGGTGGCCCACATATACGCAAAATGGACATTTTCAATTTTTGAACGGATGAGGAGGAAGGTAAAAAATATTAATACATTAATATAATAAAATTTAATTATTCTTATTATTATTATGTAATTATATTATAATATCTAGAATATATTTGTTGGAGGTATAATAAGAAATAATGGAATATTAATGAAAAATGTGTTGTTAGGAATTTTTACCACACTCCTTCGAACAACTCTTTTGAATATTAGATTTCGAATTTGAAGGGAGGTCCTTTAATGAAATAAATACATTTATAACATTTATAAGAGTTATTAGGAGGTATTTGGATAGTTTTTTCTCAAAAAATAGTATTGTTGTGTGAAGATAAGTGGGGTAGTGAATGAATCTTTTTATAATTGTGCGGAGTGACATTTTTTATAATAAGAGGTATACTATTCGTAGAAAGTGGATCCAAAAAAGGAAAATAATTTAGGGGGAATGGCTTGGTCAATATACCTTTCATACAAAATAATAAGGGATAGGGTTTGAGATATTTTAGGAATTTTCCCCCTTAATTTAACTATTTACCATAAATTATGTTTACCAGGGGAACACATTTCTAACCACGTTGACTTATTTTTATGTCAAAAAAATAAAATTACCCTTATTAAATAATTTGTATATTCAGATAAAAATATGAAAAAATATATGAATTTTAATTTTTATTAGGGATAAAAATAAATTCTAAAATAATTATCTTATGATATAAAAAACATTTTAAGAAAAAAAATATAACGTAGGCTATAAAGTTATAAACATAGGTTTCAAATTTAAATGAAATATATTTAAATTTATAGTTTTAATTATTAAATAATTTTTTGGATAGAAATTTTTTTTCACCAATTTTCTTGTGAGGCTTATATCATAATGATATCATAAAATTCATGTTATTTGTAGAAACTATATTTTATAATATTCACCTTAAAAATAATATTTTCAGAAAAATACCAAAATTTCATCATAATATAATATTTTCTTGATATGTTCAAAAATTAATTTCACTTATTCAAATTAAAATTATTAAATTTAGGATTTTAAATATTAATTGGAAACAAAAATTATAATGAAAAACCATTTTTATAGGAAAACGACTTTCAAAATATTAATTGTTATTCTTCTTTTTTCTTAAAAATAAAAAATTAAATTATCTTCATCATATAATTAATATTATGAATATAATTTATCATCATTTAACCATAATATATTAAGTTTTTGAAAATAAATTCATATCACAATGAAATAATTTTTTTTGAAAAACAAAATATTTAGCATAAAATGAATTCATTTTTATTAATTTTCATATAATAAATATTGAATGGATTTTAAATTATCTTATTTTATCAATAAATTTCATTAATATCATTATTCAGTAGTGATTAATTTAATTTATTATGATCAAAATATATTACATGCATACATTTTTTTTTGAAAAATATTTCTTTTTAACACTAAATAATTTTACATTTATTTATAACTAATTAATAATAAATGAATCAATGTTTATTTTTTTTATAATATAAATAACACATTTAATTTAGTTTTATACTCTAATTTTGAGAAAAACTACTTTTTAATAAAAACATATAATATGTAATAATTTTTTTTAAATATATCGATTTTGTTTAACCTTCCTTATAGCTCTTTAATTATTTCAGAAATATTATTAATTTATTCTAGTAATCACTAAATTATTTTTATCAATATATTTTATGAAAAACATTTATTATAACAAATAAATTTACTAAAAATACCTAATTACCAATAATAACAATTTTTTTAAATAAAAAATATTTTCATTAATGATTTGGTATCATTTTATTCTATTCAAAATAATTTTTTTATTTAAAATAAATTATTAATTTTATTTTAAATATGTTATTTATAATATATATATATCTATATATTTAATTAATAAATATTATTCATATAAAATATAAACTAAAATTCATTAACATGTAATATTGTCTTTTAATTTTGATTCATATCTTATATGATTTACTTATAACTTATGTTCAAATCACTTCCTGGAATTATAAATAATATTTATGAATGATAGGCATATGTTTTAGAGAAATAAAGTTTTTACTAAAACCTAATATGTTACATACACACTAAATAACTTCCATCCTCACAATTTTAATTATCACTTGATAATAAAAAGAGCTAAGTGTATATAAAATGTAGGCATGATTGGAGATATAATTTCTAGTAGGATATATTGATTTATATATTATATCATACAAGGAAACAAATATTTTCACTCAATATAGGAATATGTCAAACATTGAGTTTCTCTCCAAGGATTTCAACTAAATACTTCTTAATATTGCATATTAAATCACATGGATTTAATTTTCTTAATGATTTATTAGTTATAAATGAATTGAAAGATTCTTGTAAGATCTCAGGTTCATCTTGAGGTATTTATCTATTTAATTTTAATTAAAATTATTGGTTTTTAACTAATGTGAATGCCTAATGAGGTCATGAAAATTTCAAGGGTATTTGGGGCTTGTTCATAGCCCATATGATCATTTTTTTGTAAAGATAGTTGGGTCATATGGTTAGTAGAAATTGTAAAACCGGGCCGTATGGTTTGGAGAAACCATGAGGGTTGGAGAGAGAGTAGAAAAGGGTGAAAGATTTTCTCTAAACGTGTACCTATGGATGTAAGTCCATACTAGAAGATCTATAATTTTTAGTAGAGGTGTGAAACATGGTTTACACACATTTTCACAAAACATGCACATGAACCATGTAAGGTCCCCCTTGAGATAGAGAGCGGTGGACGGTTGTACCACTGTTTGGAAAACCATGTGACCAAACCATGTGACCCAGT
The DNA here is from genome assembly GCA_963277665.1 of Viscum album. NCBI lineage: Eukaryota > Viridiplantae > Streptophyta > Magnoliopsida > Santalales > Viscaceae > Viscum > Viscum album. The sequence goes on from OY728137.1 coordinate 177,132,580, forward strand.
TAAAAATGGTAAAATTTCTATTTTCCCCATGGATCCTTAAATTTTTAAACCCAATTTATCGTTTATTTTTTATAAATTCACATGGGATCCCATTTTCCCTCATAAAGAGATTATATTCTAGGGTTGGATCTATATTCATCATCAAACCTTTGAATCAAACACCATTCATCTCATTCGATATGTGTTGGTGAGTTCTTCATTCCTATTGGGCCTTTCATCATTTGTCTTCATATCGATGGAGTTATTTTTGTGCAAGACAACTCACCGTATTTCTTGGGTTTTCATCTATTCTTCATTTTTATTATGTTTTATATTTAATCATAGGTCGATACTGTAAGAGTGTCCTACCATGGGTATAATATAGGTGGTATATAACTTTACCTTAAATCTTGGATTTTTTATATACATTGTTTCTATTGTTTTTCACACTGAACCTTTCGGTGTTTCCACTAAAATTTATTTGAGGATCTGTTTAAATTTTTAGGATCTAATTAGGTTCCCCACTAGTATATTTATATAACTCAAGGATGTTATCCCAACCTTGACCATATGTGAGGTGTGTTATTATATATTACCTTTGTTATACCACCTCATTTGGTGTGTACGTGTGGTCTCACCACTTGCTTTAGAAGCCTTGTTGAATTGAATGATAAATTAAATGAATGATAATGATATAGATTATGCATCCTTTGAAATTTTATTTCATGATGTTAAATAGATAAATTTTTAAATGGGAACTTTTGGAAATGGGTTGTATGAACTCATGGTATGTGGATGATAATGAAATGGGTTATGAAATGAGATGATTAATTAATAACAGCAATGGATAAATTAAAAATTTATACTCCTCAAATCATGATTCCATTGGATACCATTGAAATTTATAATCCATGGATCCTAATTAAGGTTGTGGATTATATGGACATTTATACTCCTAGGATTATGATTCCATAGGATTCTGTGGAAATTTCTACTCCATGGATCCTTTTTACATTAGATTTCAATGACATTGCAACTCTGTGGACCTGACTTTCTTGGAAATTACTTGAAAATTATTCTTAGATATTATCCTTGGGATACACACATGTTTTTATCTAGGATTAAATAGGATATGATCCTGGACTAGATGTAGATTCCTTAGTCCTTTATACCTCATATCCAAAACATTCAGGTCATCCAATTAATTACATAGTATATGCCATTGTGGATGCATTATCATCATTTAGGATTTCCTGATTATAGTTTCCCCTTTTTTATGAGTTCTTTATTATTGATCACAGAGAGCCATGATTGACTGGATAAGATCACATTTTCATTTTAAACTTTTCTTTTATTGTTGTTATACATGTGATAAATATTACACTGCTTCATTATATATTCATTATTATTATTGATATATGTATTATTATATTCTCCCTTTTATTTATATTATGATTCCACTAATATATTACTTGTGATAATGATACATTACTTAGATAGTATGGTTATAATGTCCCCATTATTTCACCATAGACCATCACTACTAGTTGGAAGCCAATGACATACTAGGAGGCATGCATGAGACCATGTGATCCACCAACTTAGGGAACTGTTTAGTGGCTTCTAGGCCGGGACATTAAAAAGTGGTATCAAATCCCTTTTATTTTTTTTTCTTTTTCTACCTTACTATTTGGCATTATAGAAAGGATAAATAGGAATGCGTGGAATTTAGTAATGATGTGTGTCTGGGAGTAGCTAACCCATGTATTGAAAAATGAAAAATATCATGGGACGAGACATTTTGTTCTATATTTTTCTTATTCTAGTTGATTTGATTCTGTTGTTGGGTAATGCACTTTATTTGTGATATTATTGTTATGATTGAGGTAGGCATTTGATCCTTGGCTTGATATGGAAAGGAAGTTCTTCCCTCATGCATCATTTTTGGAGACTTATAGAATTCACATGCTATGTACATTACATTCCATATAGGATGAATTTCTTGAGTGCATGATATTATTATGTGTTCCTTGAGTGATATACCTGTTATTTTATAAATTATTGTTCAAGGAATTATGAAATGTAATTGGTACTTAGAGTGTATGTTGTAACCTAAATAGTTTTTTCCTACATAGGATATAGTAGACACCCTAAGCAGTCAATTATGAAATGTTGAGTCATAAGCTATTGGTCATTTGGATAAGAACATGTTATGGTTGGGATTAAATAGATTTCACACTTCAGTTTATAAGGTGTATGGGCCCTTATAGGTTGAAAGTGGTGATCCATTTAGATGAAACATTAAAATAAATTTTTCATGTAAATATGAATGTAAATTAAATTGAAATCAAATGGAAAATTATCCTTTAAATAGAGATTCCAATTACTATTTAAAATCTATATACTGGGAAATGTGTCATGAAACAAAGATCTTGGCCCATACCTAGCTTTATAGTGGGTAGTATGAAGTTTCTCTAGTGATTTTTATGGTAGTTCTTTTTACCCAGTCCTAGATTTATGATTTGAAAGAGAGATTTGTCTTGTTTATAGGAAGGATTCTACCTATCATATGCTTTTATTTTTTTTATTGACTTTATTGAATGTTTTATGAGGCTTTTTCATGGAATTGTAGATACATTCCACCCCCATGACCTCTAGTCTTTCCCCAAGAGGGTGGATATGGCCATGCTTTGGATTTGGTGGGCCCTAAGTTGCTAATAAAACCTCTCGTTGTGCCATTTGTGGAACCAGTTATTGTACTAAATAGGGGTTTTGATTCCTAGTTCCACAATGATTTCACACACTTTATTAAACCCATTCATGGAGCCCCAAAACATGCCTCATCTATGATAGAGCTGACATGTGTGTTCTATAGGTATCACTACACATGTTTTTGGGGGATGGTTTTCCATGGTTTGTTAAGCTATGGTTTGAGACTACTTTATCAATTTTTGAGAATATTAAGACCCCTATTGAGAGGATAGTGAATCTCATGACATATATACATTGGGGATAAGCTATGAACTTGTGGGATGATTTGAATTAGGATGATACACATTAAGATATTGTTTGGAGGGATTTTTATCCATGTTTTATGATTATTTATTTCTTGAGATCAATATATCTAAAAGGGCCAATGAGTTTATGCATCTGGAGTGAGGTGTGATGACAATTATTGAGTATATAGATATCTTTATATAGATTCAATGCTTTACACCCATGTATCTTACATATGAGAAGTCCAAGGAGAGATTCATCAATGAAAGACTCAAGCATGGCGTACAGTCATAGGTGAACATGTTTTAGTTGAATATTATTACTGAGATAGAGAATCGGGCACTGATTAATAAATGGAATTTGAGGGATGATAGAGGCCCAAAGCAGGGTAGTGCAACTTCTCGAATTAGTGGTTCAGTGAAAGGTTATTAGAAGTCCCATTTTGAGGATTCTCATGAGGGGAATACTATCCAAGGTATGAGTGCTAATAGTGTTGTGTTCTATCATCAGTGTGGAGGATAGGGACATATGGGGATCCATTTGATAACAACCCATTAAAGTAATGAGAATTTTGTAGGATGGACCATATACAAAAATTATATAGGACCTTCCACCCATCAGTCATTAGAAGGGGGTCGACTCTGAATCATTGTTTGGGAGTGGGAATCAATGCTCCGAATCATCCTGGTAACTAGATTAATTTTAGTAGTTTGGGATGAGGTAGTGGTTGTGGATGAAGAATCCATGCACTAGTTGTATCTAAATAGTAGAGTGGGACTTCTCTGATTAGTGAGGTAATTTCACAAGGCTACAATTTAGGTTAGATATATTCTATACAACACACACCTAAGGAGTAGATCTTTGGGCTATCTATGGTGATAGGTATGATCTTATTAGACTCTACTCTGGTATCTACTCTATTTGAAATAGGTGATTCTTATAGTTTCATATCTATACCTATTTTGGAGATCCTCAAGATCGTTTTTAGTTTTATGATGTTTTTATGACGATTGATACTCTATTAGGGATCAGAAAGGAGAATTTATGAAAGTTTAGGGAGTTCCCCCTAGATAATGGTGGGCTTATCTTCATATGGAATCTTTTTATCCTCAATATAACTAGGTTTGATTTCATTATCCATATGAATTTTAAAGTTTCTTATCATACCCATTTCGAGTGTTATCATCAAAGGGTTACTTTCACATCCCCAAAGAGTGGGGTCTTTATTCTTAAGGATTAATGAGATGTCTAGATAGGTAGAGTTGGACTAGAGGATATTACTCTTGGAAAAATGACATCATAGATTTCTAGTTTATATGTGGATAATTAAGTATTTCATGAGGTATATTTCCATATAGTGGTTGACCATTTTCCTGAAATTTTACAGAATGGATTTTCTAGTTTACCTCCTGAGAAAGAGGTAGATTTTTCCATCGATCTAGTTCTAGGAATTGTATCTATTTCCATTCCTCCATACATGATAGATACTATGTAGTTACTAGATCTCAGTAGGCCTCTAGAGGATTTTTTAGTAAAGGGGTTTATATGAACTAGTACTTATCTATGGGGTTCATTAGTCCATTTTGTGAAAAAGGTAGAAAAACCCTTAGTCTCTATGTGAATTACTAGAAATTGAACCTGTTGATGGTTATGATCTATTATTATTTTCCATGTATAGACGTTCTCTTCAACCATATCTTAGGATATTGGGTGTTCTAAAAGATATATCTATGGTAAGTTTATGACCATATGTTTTTTTGACCTTTATACATACCTTGTAAAAATTATTAGAGTGTGTATTATCTATAGGAGTATCTGGTCATGTCTTTTAGTATCATGAACGCACCTTTAGTTTTCATAGATCTGATTAACTAGTTATCCATCCTTATCTAGATTCCATTTTGGGTTATTTGTGGATGATATCTTGATGCATTTTTCACAATCAAAATGACCATTCCAAACATCTTAACATCATTTTCGATACACTAAGATAGAATTAGTTATATTCTAATCTCATAAAGTGCCACTTATAGATGGATAAGATTCAATTTATAGGTAACTTTATCTCAAATATTGGAGTATTAGTTGACCTAGAGATGGTGAGAGCTATAATTTCCTAGGATCATCCCATTAATGTGTTTGACATGTCAAGTTTTTTAGGACTTTCTGGATATTACTGGAGTTTTATACAGGACTTATGATTCTTATCTGCACCTTTTATATGCTTGATTAAGATGGGTGTGAATTTTTTATGGTCCAATACCTATGATACATATTTTCAATATTTGTAAGGGGAATGAATTTAGTGTCGGTCATAATTATTCCAGAGTCAGGCAGGATGTATACTGTATATTTTAATTCATCAGGTATTAGTCTTGTAGTAGTTCTGATGCGGGAGGAGTTAGTTAAATAATACAAATCTCATTAGTTGAGACCACATGAGAGTAATTACTTGATGCGCTCTCTTGAGTTAGTCATTGTTGTTCATGCTTTGGGCTGTTGAAGGCATTATTTACTGGGAGAGTGTTTTATGTTGGAGGAATTATTTACGGGGATAGTGTTTTGTAGTGTTCTATAGGAGATTATTCATGGACTCGATGTGGATGCCTTGGTTATTTATTCCTTATATTCGTCAGTTTTAGGATTGACACTTGATTAAATAGAATAGCCCATTGTTGATGCTTTATCACCATTTATAGTTACATGATTATAATTTTCCATTGTTTATGGGTGGATGATTATTTTTTATAAATATCCATGGTTGGATGGATAGGATCACATTATCGTTTGATAGTTTACTTTTATGTCAGTGATATATTATGTACTACTTCATTGTTTATATATTGACTAGACATGTTATAAACACTATTGGTGGTGTATTACTAAATTTTATCTCACACCCCACTCAATCTGTCATTGGGTATTTGGACATAATTCATGGATGTAGGTAGGGACCAAGGAAAGCACCCAATTTTATATGCTTGATTGTTTATTGCTTAGGAGCATGAGATCACGTGACCATTCTATTCTCAAGATGCAATCCGAAGATATTTTCCATTTAGTATTTTTCACTTTGATACATGTATTGTATAATATTCTGATTTCCATGTTCTTCCTACCTTTTTTATTGGTATATTACATGTTTATCATATTTTATATGACACTTTTCTAGATTTATTATTATTGTTGATGTATATATGTTTATCTTCTTTCTTAGATTAATATTATTCTTCTACTGATTTATTATTTATGATATCACTTTGTTACTCTGATTATGATGGTATGGTCTCCCCACTATACCACCTTATACCCTCGCTGCTAGTCAGGAGACTCTGGTATATTGGGAGTCGTGCTTGAGGCCATGCGACCAACTGACTCAAGGCACCATTTAGGGCCTCCCAGGTTGGGACATTACAATTATCACAGATTAATTTGGAATATAAAATGTGATTTACCTATTTCAGTAATTAATATGGAGTATATTCAATGATAGTAAATCCATTTAAAAAAACACATCAAATTCATCTAACTAAACAATAACAATATTTTCATAAAAAATTAAAACAAATATCAACTTAGGATAAAATTATCATACAACTTGAAGTGTTCTCTAATAATCCAATATCAAATAATTAGGATGGTGATTTTATTATCTTAAAGAAATATTATATATATTATAATGGATAGAAACAAATCTAATATGACATGAAAAAATTTGGAGTGGAATATTAGTACACCTTAAATATCATGATCCACTTTAGTGGTGGTTAATGTATATGCTTTTCCTTCTTTCCTTGGTCATAGAGGTTTTTCGTGCCTGTTATCCTTGTCATCCTTTGTCTTGAGGAATTGATTTTCATAATTCTAAAAATTAATGCATTTAAAACATTGAATAGTTATTTCTTTTCTAGGGATAAGATTATTTTCCATCATAATGATATAAAAAATCTTCATCTTTCATTAGTGGATAGATACTAGATGACCACATTTTAAAAAAATAAAACATATTATAGTTCTGTTGAGACAATTACTTTGGTGATTCTTCCCACACTCATGACACATATGAATTTGAATCTTATTTCATCCATGGTTTTTATTACTTAAACATCCATAATAATCCATTTTTCAATTATTTAGTGCATTTTTAAATTTAACTATGTTTAAATAGTTAACAATTACTTGAGATAGCCGGTTAGCCATAACCAAAATATTTTAAACTATTGATATTATATAATTTAGTTGTTCATTATAATAATGATAACATTTTCCATAAAATCCAATATTATCTATATTCCTCCAAGATTATTCCATTAAATTAAATAAAGGAAAGTTGAGGTATACTGAATTTCTCAAATTAGTGTCAGATCACTAAGAGGGGGAGGAGGTGAATCAGTGATCTCTTTTTCTTTTTAAAAATTGTTTCTTTTCAATTAAACTTATGTGGCTGGTTGAAGATCCAATAAACTCTTTTTGAGTCACTCATAATTACCTTAAATAATTTTGTATATATAAAGGTAAAGAAAATAAGGATTTACAAGGATTGGTAAAAATAACTACTTCTATTTTGTGTTGTTTATTATCTCCAACACTGATTCTCCACTATAATCTTGTAAAAAATTATAATGATTGATACAAAGTCACATTTTATCTCTCCTGAATCCATGTAGGAAGTTCTTTATACTTCAACCCATAGTTTTACCAGAATCCACAATAGCCTACTCTAGAATCTTCACTAGAGACCTCTACTCCTAAATAACATAAGGTACTTATTTTCCCCATCTCTAACTAAGTGGCTTCCTCCTTTCCTCAATGAATTGATCCACCATATTTTGATCTATGGATCTTCCTTTATGATATTGATAGATCAAACATTCTAGTGTACCTGTTAATGTACCTTTGCAAAGCATTCTAATATTTCTCAATAAATTCAGATCACCTATATCTGATCAGCTGCCTCAGTGTAACAAATGCCTGGTCTCTATTTTCTTCTATATGATAACATCTCATCCTTATAGAATGTGTGAAATTTATACACATAAATTCTTCAAGAATATTTATATTCAATAAGGATATTGAACAATATCAATAAACTATCAACTCCAATATAATATCTTATCATATTTTACCTAGCTTTAGCCTAAAAATAATTGAACATTGTCCATGTTACACATAAGAATTTATAATTTATTATTTTATGTGAAAACCCAAATTAATTATTTAATATATAAATATTTTCACCTCCCCATTGATCTTATTCTTATATTTTTATTCCAAACCACTTGATGTTTATTAATGATGAAATATGGGTTACATGGAATTCAGCAGTCACATGGAATTCTGGGTTGCATGAAAGGTTTTTACACTAAACAATATATCATGTGAGGCATATGATCTATACAAGGTTATGTGATATGTTCATTAACTTCTTGGGATCTAGGAATGGATCATGGGTTATCCTACTTCAAGAACACTATTCTCATGAGATCCTACAAAGGATTCTGAATTCTAATCCTTCTTTGCATAAATATATCTCATGATATCCCACTACCTTTGGTTATGTGCTTCACGTGACCTAATAACTATTTTCAAGTTTCTTATATGTGATATAAGTTGATTTCTGCATGATATTTTCAAACTTTCATGAAAAGTTTTATGTATAAAGGTTTCTCTTTCACAAGACAATGATTGTTTGTGGTATCCTTCATGTAAATAAGGAGTCTCACAGGTTAATCTTCCTTCACATAAATGAATCATGTCAGTGCTTCACTATATGGCCTTTTCAAGACCCTGGTGTGTCCATGGGTTCCTTCAATCCTTAGTGAGACTAGGCAGAGCTCTACGGATCTCCTTCACATGATTTAATCATGAAATATTATTTTATTTTATGAGAAAGGATCTCTAGAATTATATTTTTTAACAAGATATCTATAGATATATAAAAAAACAAACACTCGTCTCTACATTAGTTTATATAAGAAAATTTACACCACATATCTCAAAAATTTATAGTGTGTTGATGACTTATTCAAATTCCTTGGAATCTTTAGATCATATTTATTTCAAACTACCAAAATCTTTTCCTTCTATATCTAGCACTGGAATGATCACTTTGTTGATCATGTGATTCCTTAGTGGACATCCTCTTGATAATACCGATTAATCCCAAAAATAATTCATGCAAATGAGAGTACCATCTCATGATCAAAGATACATTGATATTAATGTGATGGATTTAGTGATTTTTTTTCATTACATCACTTGACGTCACTTGTTATTGGTTAGTTGTAACCTTACTGTCTTGTGATCCATAGATCATCACATAATTATTTTCATTTGATCATGCAATGAAACTGGTTATTATGATGGGTTTTACTTTATGAAACAACATTGTTTATCCTCAATTGATTCCTTCTTTGAATCATGATATGCATGCAAGATATTGATTGCATGATTTTGGTCAGTGTGATCAACCATATGTTGATGTCTCGACTTGACAATACACCAAGGCTGGTTTCCATCATACATGAAAAATCCAAATCGAGATGTAGAATATGATCAGCTTATTTGAATAGAATTTTGCGGAATTCAATGGATGGATTGAATTAATCTGATATGATAGACAACATTTTTTACATTTTTAAAATGATAGGGGAATAATACCCATATACGCAGTTGTCCCACATTGAATTAGCAAAAATGTATTTGGTACTCTTTATTAAAAAACATGTACCGTAACCTCATCAAGATGGTGACATGGGATCTACACCCATACACCTTTCACACACACCATGGGATTCATCCTAGTGGGCTACTCTCCTAACATATGTGACTTCTAGAATGCTATTTTTGGGACTTATAAATGGTCCTTCCCTCACCTTTTGGGAATTATTCTTACCCTCCTCTTACACATATCATCTAACTCAGGTTTCTTCTATGAGTGTGTTTGAACTTCAGGTCCCACAATGCTGAGGTTAAGCTTGTCCTAGGATGCCTAGTGGGTTGGTCCTATTTTTTTTATAAAAACCCATACGAATATACTTAGTAAATACTAAGTGTCAAATTAAATTATAACTTTAATCCATATTAATTCAATCACCAAATAACAAGTTCTCAAAATACCTTCTTTAAGTATTCAAGAAAACTAATATTTATGATAGCCATCAATTAAATCATTTTCAACCAATTACCTTTATTTTTCATGGAAGAAGTATTATTCATCTTGTAGTTACCAATGTTTCATCAATGAAACATGTCTTGGAACTTAATATCAATTCAAAAATCAGTAGATTTATCCAAGGAAAATTTCCCAGGCATGGCATCCAGTGATATTAGATGAATTTATAAGAATTCTATAAGAATCACCACTTCAACAACAAACACATATTAATTTATTGATAAAAAATAAAACCTAGTCTCAGTAATCTACCCATTTAATTTTTTTTGTCAATATCATCACATATCATAAGTCAATATGTTGTGCTAACTTTTCTCCCCCATATTGAAAATAAATAAGAAAAGTGAAAATGGGGACTTCTCAAATCATATTTCTTATCAAAATAATGTTCATATCCCTTATATTAAAATTTCAAGATCAATTGTAAGATAGGAATGATATCACATGGTTCTCTAACCAAAGGTCCTTTAGTTAATATACTCCAAGTCTTTGTGGGATTACCTAATGTAAAAAATAAGAGAGATAAAATGGAGGATGTCTAAGCTATCCAAAAAAATTGCATGTGAAATCATGCTTATAAATTCTTATTTCCTATTAAAGCTATTTGAAATAATCAGATTTATTAATGCAATACTAAATCCATCACATACTTCAACAAACACATTTGAAAGTTCAAGTGAAAATGATATAGCTCCCCCTTTTTCTTAACTTGACATAAATCAAGTAGTCCCCCTTAATTAATATGATTAATAAAATTAAGAACAAGGGATGAATGTGTGATTGGAATACATCATCGTCAAGTTTTATAAAGTTATTTAGATGTTCTACATTCACTATATAGTGAAAGTTTAACAACTTCATCTCACCAATTTTCCCTCTCAGGGGATGCATCAGTCTCCTTCAATTCCCTGCATGTTAGTACAAAATAATTTATATATAAGAGAATAAATAGGGACCTATTGGTTTCTCAAAAATGACATATATACTAAGAGATTCATTTTAATATGTATATATTATTATTATTCTTGGATTATTTATATGGTGTGATTGATCATTCCTTATAATTTGACACTTCTGATGTAAATGTACTTTCCTTTTCATTATCAAATGCATTATTTTTACTTTCCACATATTATTTATGATTTCTTCATGGGATGGTATAATTTTCATTTAATATCTTATTTCATGCCTAGTTTTTTTAAAACCTTTCACACTTAATGATTTTCAAGTCATTAGAGGTATATAAATTATAGTCAAATTTAACTTATTCAATTTTCACCACATTCATTCATTTTTTTCTATAAAGTTTCTAATCTTTTCAATTTGTTTAGCTTTGGACTGTTGGTATTTCAAGAAAACTAATAATTATTTATTTACATTCTCAAACTATTTGAGCATCTCACATAATACACTGGTGATTATTGCATCAATAACTAACTTTATTCTATTCATATTTAAATTGTGTGAAATTTAACTTGGTGAGAAAACTCTACATTTCTCAACTTTGTGACATTCTTGACCAAATCTTCCACATACATCCTTCAAGCATTCAAATTTATTATGTGTTGACAGTTTGGATGATGTCTTGGTAATAGGATTCCATTTTGAGTAATCTGATCTCATTTTTTCATCATTTCAACCTCTCGATCAGAGTATCATTCCTGGTAGTGGCATGTTATACCAACATGAATAAGATTTATGGACAAAAACTTGGGATTGAATTGTTCAAAATAATATATGTACATTAATATTCATTAGGTATAAAAGAAAACCTTTTATACAGACCATCCTTCTAAGTAGCTATATAATATTAACCCTTAATCTTAATATCTTTGGTGAAGTCTTATTTCATCATCTTTAACTCACTTTCAGTTGAAACCCACAAATATTCTATCTTAGATAATTTTAACTATTTCTGAGAAAGTTTTTCTTCAATATCAGACACCATCTTATCATGTTTAGATATATTCAAATTATTTTTTTCTCTTCAATAAAATCATTATAATCATTTTTTAATTCTTATCTTCTAGGTAAATTATCTTAAAAAACTTTTAGTTTCCTTTCTAGCTCATCTAACTTCTTTAAATATTCCTTTCTCTCATTAAGATGCATCTTTTCTTTCTTGACATGTTCTCCATTTTCCTTTATCAGTTTTCTTTTCTCCTTATTAATCATCATGTTATTCTCAAAATTATTTTCTATATTATCTTAAAAGTACCATTATAGCTTAGTTATCTCTTTACCTTCTACACCTTAGAATGTGTATTTAGTTATTTTGGGTTTTTCCATAAAACACGTCTAATTTCCCGAAGTTTGTTGATCTTCTGTCACACTTATTACTGATGAAGATAAATCAATTTCCCTACTCATCATATTTAGTATAGTTTTCTTTTATTACTTATTATTTCTCCTCTCATAGTCACCTTTTTCATATTTCATACACTTTTTATAAAAGTAGTCTTCTTCATCATCAAATTCGATGATGATGTATTTATTATTTGGACAGTCATATGAAAAATTTCTTGACCTGTGATAGTTGAATCACTTTAGTGGATTATTTACCTTTCCTATTTTACATTTATTATATATCCTTGTAATAAATTCACTCATTTGATTATATTCACCTTCAACTTCCCCATCCTCAAAATCACTTGATTCTAGTTTTTCTTCAACTCTAGTTTTACATTTTATCATGGATTTAAAGTCCTTTTCATCTTTTTATTTATTCTTAAAATATTATATTTTTATCATTCATATGTTATGAGAATAATATTGACTTCATACAATGATAGAACTTATCAATCTTTCAATATAGAATTTTTTTCCTCAAATCCACTTGTAAAGTTTCTCATTACCTTATTCACAATGGTTGAATCATACACCTTCTCATCAAAACATTTGATGCTTCTAAAATATCATTTAATTATGTAAATTAGTCATAAACACCTTCATAATCACCCATTTTGATATCTTCAAACCTGTTTCTCAATATTTGCAGCACAACTTCTTCGACTTTAAGATTTCCTTCATAACTACTTCTTAGTTTGTCCTAGATTTCCTTGGTGGTTGGAGACCCATCAATTTAGTGTATAAATTTTGTGATAAATCCTTAAAGATTGAATTTTGATACTTTTCATCCATATCAAAGTTCCAAATATCTTCGAAGTTCATAGTATCATTCAAAATATAGGGTGGATATCCCACTATAACTATATCTATCACTTCTACCCCAAGTGACAGGAGATATGGTATAATTATATTTTTTTCCATGAAATTTATCACCATTTAAAATGGAAATACCCCTGCTATTTACTGAATTTATATTCTCCATCCTTAGAATATTATTGTATATTTCATAGGCGACCTTTCCTATAATACTAATTTATGTTCTCAAATTAATGTTAGATCACTGGGAGGGGAGGGGGTGAATTAGTTATCTTTTTTCATTTTACAAATTGTTTATTTTAAATTAAAACTATATATAGGGATAAAGCCTCGATCCACTATTTTTATTTATCTAATAATTATGTCAAATAATGCTGTAAAAATAAAGGCATCGAACACAGGGATTTATAAGGTGAAAAAAAACACATACTCCTTTCCATGTTGGTTATTATTCCCAACACAGATTCTCCACTATATTATTGTAAAAAATTACAATGTTCGATATAGATTCAAATTGTGCCTCTCTTGAATCCACATATGTGGTTCTTTATACTGCATCCCATAGTGTTTCCAGAATCTACACTAGCCTTATCCAAAATCCACACTATAGATTTTTACTTCAGAATCGCACAAGAGACTTCTTTATCCTAGATCTAACTAAGAGGCTTCCTCCTTTATTTAAGGAAATGATCCACTATTGGTTGAACTATTGATCTTCCATTATGATATTTTTAGATCACACTTTCCCATGTCCTTATTTAAGTACCTTTGAATATATTTCTAGTCATTCTCAATACACTCTAATAACATGTATCTGACCAGTTACCTCATTGTAATAAATACCTAGGCCATGCTTCATTCTATCCAATGAAGTCCTAATCTCACTGAATGCTCATGTTATACACAAAAATTATTCAACTATAGTTATATGAAAGAATTACCTTGTACAATATCAATCCACTATCAACTCAGATATAAGTTTTTCTAATATTTTACATGGCTTTCATCTCAAAATAACAGCACGTTGTTCATGCTGCACAAAAGAATTCTTAATTTATTATTTTACATGAAAACTCTAATTAATTATTTAACATAAATATATTTAAAATACCCCTTTTATCTTCTTATTATATTTTTCTTCAAAAATTTTTTTTGTTCACCATGGATGATCTGTGGGGTGCATGGAATGTATGAGTTGCATGTAAAATTTTTCCATTCCACACTATATCATGTGAAGTGCAGGATATTTTTTGGGTTATAAGATCTATTAATTTCCTTCACATGATCTAGGAGTGGCTCATGAGTTCTTCTCCTTCAAGAAAAAAATTCTCTTGGGATCCTAGAAAGACTTATAGGTTCTACACCTCTTGTTGGGCAAAAATCCCTTAAGGTAACATTGCAGCATTTTTGGGTTGATTGTGTTTGTTGACAAAGCAGGTTTCCATGGATAATTGTCGAGTTCCTGAGAAGTTGTTGACATTCCATGTTGACAAAGAACTATGACAAAGGAAAGGACGATATGGAGGCGGTACAAAAGAGAAGTACAAGGTGGCGCCGTTTCCCAGTGTTTGCCAAAATTATGGGCCTGAAAATCGCCAATGGAAAATGGAGTGATATGTTTTTGGCAAAGGTTGAGGAGAGAGAAATGAAAGAGGTGCGCGGAAAAATTAAGCGTGGCGCGCAAACTTAGCAGGTTGCGCGAAATCTTGAAGTATGGCGCGCAAAACAGCGGGTTGCGCGAAATTGTATTTCGCGCAAAAGATGTTTCGAGGTCCGAAGCTCGGAAAATGGCAAAGGCATGAGGTGCGCGAAATTATGGAGCAGTGCGCGGAAAATGGTTGTGCGCGGAAGATTTGTATTTCGCGATCAAAGCGGATTACGCGCTCAAGGAGGGTTTTTCGCGCGTGGTCGATTTTGCCTATAAATATGAAGTGACCCTCCTCCATTCAACAGAGTTCAAGACATAGAAAATACCCGAGCTCTGGTGCGTGAAATTGAAGTTAGAAAGGGTTTTGTGCATAAACATAAAGTTTGCGCGTAAAGTCAGCTGTTGCGCGAAAAGCTAAGGCTGCGCAGAAAGTTGGTGTTGGCGCGTAAAAGGAAGGTTGCGCGAAAAGTGGATATCGTGCAAAAGCAGTGAATTGCGCGCAAGGCAGTTTCCAGGCTGCGCGTAATATTTGGAGGTTGCGCGAAAAAGGAATTTCGCACAAACCATATAAATTGCGCGCAAGACACCGTAAGGGTTGCGCGTAAAAACTGAGGTTGCCCGGTACATCCGGTGCGAAGTGAGATTCATCTACGGGTGAAAGTTGGACTTCAACAGAGTATCTACATATAGAGGAAGATGAATTCCTTCATGAAAATGAAGAGACCTACAGGTATATAAACTGTGAGTGGATTCCTTCCAAGAGCAGTGAGCTTAGGAAGAGGAAGAAGGTGATCCTCTCCACCGGCAGTGAGCCAGAGAGAGAGAAATAGGGAGTGACCCTTGGGAAAGCAGTGAGCTGACACTAAACATTGTATAGGCAGTGAGCCTGGGCATAAAATTGATCTAGCCCGAACATTGTAATCCACAGCTAGTGAAGTCTAGTGGAATTTGGTACGACCGGAAACCTGTCGGCGTATGCTCCTTGGACGTAGCCCTTAGCGGTGAACCAAGTAAAATTGCTGTGTCTGCGCTTGCTTTATTTTCTGTTTATATTGTGTAGCAGGAAAGAGAGAGAAGAGTGTTTTGCTTAACAGCGAAACAAGATCAGAACGGGCATTAATTTTTTAATTAGTCATACCCTGATTCACCCCCCCTCTCAGGGTATTCAGCCTAGTGGACCTAACAAGTGGTATCAGAGGGAAGGTTAACAGTTGGTCTTCTCTCAATGGAGGTCACTAATCATAGAGGGATTCCGATCTTCGACGGATGTAATTTTCAGATATGGAAGAATCGAATGCAACACTATTTCCGATCTTTGGGAATGGATGTGTTTTCAGCAGCTATGGATGGTATCACAGCTGATATTACTAGTGGTGCATTATCAGAAGCTGAGCACAAAGAGCTGGATGCTGATTCCAAAGCAATCAACGCCTTAGGGGGAGCCCTCTCTAATCCCATTTATACAAATGTGATGTCATGAAAAACGTCACATGCCATGTGGGAAAAGCTTTTGAATATTTATGAAGGGGATACAAAAGTCAGAGAGGCAAAGCTGCAAGTGTTGTGGAACAAGTATGAAGATCTCAGAATGAACCCGAATGAGTCTGTTGATGCATTCTTTGACAGGTTAAATGCTGTGGTAGAAGACATGCGGGGTCTTGGAGAAATTATCGAAGACATTAAAATCGTAAAGCGCATCTTGAGAAAGCTTCCACCTCGGTTCAATCCGAAGGTTTCTGTGTTGGAAGATAAAGATCCGAAAGAGCTAACATTGGATAATCTACACAGCACTCTTGTTGCATATGAGATGAGAAATGATAACAACGATGCTGTGGAAAAGGGGAAATCCAAAGAGGTGGCATTTAAGGCCATGAAGAGGCTCACTATTGAAGATTATCAGGAGGAAGAAGAGTCAGATGAGGTGATGTCGTTCCTTTCTTCAAATCTGCAAAGAGGAAAAGGAAAGTTTAAAGGGAAACTTCCATTAGCATGCTTCCGATGTGGAAAGGTTGGTCATCTTGCTGCAAGATGCCCCAAAAAGTTTCAAGAAGAAAGCGATGAAGATGAAGTTGATATTCCCATGAAAAAATCTTCAGCCTATGTGAAAGGGAAGAAGCAGTTCAAGAGAAATTTCTTTAAGAAGAAGAATCTTCTTTCCCAAGAAATTGACAGTTCAGCTGAGTCTGAGGGTGAAGAAGTTGAAGAGATAGAAAACTGCAAAGATCATGGTCAAAATGTGATGGTGGCTGTTGCTAGTAGTGCTCTAGAAAAGAAAGAAACCGAAACTGATGAAGAAGAAGAAGAAATTGAAGGGAGAGTTGACATGGAAGCTGAATTAGAAGCAGCTCTTGAAGAGATAGATGTTTGGAGAGCAAAAACAAAGAAAGCCAACAAGATAGTACGTGATGCCAAACTCTACATGCAACAAGAAGAAGAAGAGAAGTCTGAGCTTGAGAAAGAAATTTAAAATCTTAAGTCTTCCAGGCCAGAGCGCACAGAAAAGGTTGATGAGCATAAGCTCAAGATTGAAGAGCAGAAAAGCGAGATCGATTGCTTGAGTAAAAAAGTGAAAGATCACGTCAAGCGTATTGAAGAGCTTGAAGAGGAAGTTGTCAGTCTGCGGAGAAAAGTTAAAGACCAGGAAAAACCTTTGAATACCAACACATTCTTGGGAAATCAGGTCGTTACGAAGATGGAAAAGAAGAAAGAAGAGCCTAGTAGTTCAGCAGGAAAGAAGTATCAATTGAACTCAGATGTTAAGGCTGATTCATGGCTTAATCAGAAACAAAAATCTGCGGCAGTTGAAGTTAGACCGCAAGCACCTGTCCCGAGATTGAAAGTGGATTTGAGCACAAAGCAGAATCAGAATACTCAGAGATCCAAAGGGGAAACTCGTAGTGCTGAAGCAACACGAAGGAATGCACCTTATATCAGGTGTTATTGTTGTGGAAAGATGGGACATTCACAGTATGTGTGTTCCATAGCCAAAAGATATTGAAGGGAACAAGAACAGAGATGGCAGCCAAACAGAGAACGGTTTTCCAGAACATTTTTTGAAGGACACTATTTTTGGTGCGGAGGATTTGGACACATGGCTAGGTACTGCACTCCGACCATTCAGAAAAATGTGCCAAAGCAGAATCAAAATGTTCGCAAGCAGCAAATCAGTAAACCGACAAGTGAGTTAAAAGTTCAGAACAGATTTTCAGTTTTGCAAGATGAAGCTGGTCCATCATACTCTGAGAAAGAAAAGAAGCCTCAATCCATGCCGAGTATGAAAGAAAAATTATGGACTAGGAAGAAGAAAACTGAGAAGGCCGTAGTTGCTGAAATTACCCTTAAAGCATCAGATCGCTCTGGTGTTTGGATCCTTGACAGTGGTTGCACATCCCACATGACGGGTAATAAGGATCTGGTTACAGGCATAAAATATGACAAAGAAGGAGTTGTCAAGTTTGGAAATGATGAAGGCCTGAAGATTGTTGGCTTAGGAAAAGCCAAGTTTGGGGGCAAAGAAATGAGACATGCTGATGTCTTGGTGGTAGAGGGTCTCAGTCATAATTTGCTTAGCGTCAGTCAACTATGTGACTCTAGGCACTCTATCCTATTTACCAAGAAGATGAGTATTGTTAAAGGAAAAGATGGAATAGTCATTCTTCAGGGAAAACGAACAAAGGGTAATCTTTACCTGGTGGGTGGGGAAGAAGATTCATTCCTTTTATCCAGAGAAGAAGAAAATCAGCTGTGGCATAAGCGACTTGGTCATCTATGTCAACCATCTATGGAAGATCTGGTAAAGTGTGATGCTGCTAGAGACCTTCCCAAACTATCACGTGATCGCACTCATACGTGTGATTCTTGTCAACAAGGGAAGATCATCAGGACGACATACAGGCCAAAGGAACAAAAAGCAACTCGAGTGCTCGAATTGGTGCATGCTGATGTATGTGGACCTATCTCACCACGAGCTATAGATGGGCAAAGGTACTATGTTCTTTTCATTGATGAATATAGCAGAATGGCCTGGGTATTCATCATAACCCATAAGACAGAGGTGTTCAGTTGCATAAAGCAGTACAGGAGGGAATCAGAAAAGATGCTTGGGCAGAAAATTCTGAAGTTTCGTACTGATAACGGTACGGAATTTACAAACAGTCAGGTTGAAAACTATCTCGAGAAACATGGTATAAGGCATCAAGTTTCATCAGTAAGAACTCCCCAACAGAATGGAGTATTTGAAAGGAGAAATCGGATCATCAACAACATGGCCAGAACAATGCTTATTGATAAGGACCTTCCAGAGAAATTTTGGAAGGAAGCAGTTTTGACATTGGTCTATGTTTCAAACAGGTCCCTGTTATGTCCGAAGCAAGGGAAGACTCCGTATGAACTGTGGTATGGAAAGAAGCCAACGTTGAAGTACTTTCGAATCTTTGGAAGTAAGTGTTTCATTCTCAACAAAGAACATCATAGGAAGTTTGAGGCACGAGGAGATGAAGGGATATTCCTTGGCTATTCCGGGAAAAGCAAAGCGTATAAATGTTTCAAAAAAAGGCTGGGAAAAATCATTGAAAGCAATTATGTCACTATAGTTGAAAATGAGCAGAATACTCAATGATCCAGTGAACAGTTCCTAGATGAAAGTGATGATGAGGTAAGCAACCCAGGGGGAGCAGAAGTGGCAGAAGCTGACTCAGAAGAAGATACTGATGATGAAGAGGAAAGTGTCAAGTCGGTGTCTGTGAGAAAGCCAAAGAGTCGATCTGAAATTGATAGGCAGAATATCATTGGTGATCAAACAGCTCCAGTTCAGACTCGAAGAATGAAATCATCACAGCAAGCATCGTTTTTGTCTCAAGTGGAGCCGAAATGTTTTTCTGATGCAGCTGAAGATGAAAACTGGGTTCAGGCCATGAACGAAGAGCTTGATCAGATTGAGAATAACCAGACATGGGAGATTGTTTCGAGGCCAGCAGACAAGAATGTCATCGGGACTAAATGGGTCTATCGCAACAAGATGAATGAAGATGGCACAGTGATTCGGAACAAAGAACGACTAGTGTGCAAGGGATACTCCCAGATAGAGGGAATAGATGTTGATGAGACATTTGCACCAGTTGCAAGACTGGAGACAATCAGATTATTTTTGGCCATAGCAGTGCAAAGAAAGTTCAAAGTGTTCCAGATGGATGTCAAATCCGAATTCTTGAATGGGGTTCTGGAAGAAGAGGTGTATATTGAGCAGCCAGATGGTTTTCTCATTCATGAGGATGAGAACAAAGTTTTCAGGCTGAAGAAGGCGTTGTATGGGCTGAAACAAGCACCAAGAGCATGGTACTCAAGGCTTGATCAGTACTTGAAGAAGCTTGGTTTCCAGCGTGGAGGAGTTGACTACAACCTCTATTTCAGCAATGACAATAATCAAAGGATGATGGTGCTAGTGTATGTCGATGACATAATTTTTGGCGGATCAGATGAAGCTCAGTGCAGACAGTTTTCCGAATTCATGAAAAATGAGTTTGAAATGTCAATGATTGGAGAGCTAACGTTTTTCCTTGGTCTACAAGTGACACAAGGAAGTAATGGAACTTTTATTTCCCAATCCAAATATTCCAAGGAGGTTCTAAGAAGGTTTGGAATGGATAATTCCAAGGAGATGAAGACTCCGGTTGCTACCCGGATGAGATTATCAAAAGATGAGGATGGCAATGCAGTTAATATCACAGAATATAGGCAAATTATCGGAAGTCTGTTGTACTTGACCGCGACAAAGCCTGATATTGTTTTTGCCACATGCCAAGCAGCGAGATATCAAAGTAATCCCAAGGAAAGTCACATGCTTGCAGTGAAAAGAATACTTCGGTATATCAAGGGCACGGTGGACTTCGGCTTGACATACAACGACAAATCTCAGATAGAGTTATTGGGATATAATGATGCCGACTGGGCCGGTTCAGCAGATGATAGAAAATCAACATCAGGTGGTGCATTCTATCTTGGTGGATTGTGTATTTCTTGGCTAAGCAAGAAACAAGATTGCATTTCATTGAGCACCACAGAAGCTGAGTATATTGCGGCCACTCAAGCATGCACACAGTTATTATGGATGAAGCAGCAGCTTGAAGATATGGGAGTTGAAGTGAAGTCTCCGATCGGAATCCAGTGTGATAACTCAAGTGATATAAATCTCAGCAAAAATCCCGTCCATCACTCAAGGACAAAGCACATTGAGATCAAGTATCATTTCATCAAGGAGAAGGTTGAGCAGGGAATCATGAAGTTGGAGTATGTGCCTACAGAGCTACAGGTTGCAGACATTCTGACAAAGGCCTTACCCAAGGAAGCTTTTGAGAGGCATCGACTGGCTCTGGGAGTTCAGTCGATTCCCCGCACTTGAAATAGTGTGGATGTGGAACCCAACCCACCCCCCCTCTCCCCGAGGTATGGTGTGTTTTTCCCTACTGTGCTAATTTGTGTTCTCCACTCTATTACAGACTACAAAGGCGTGACCTTTGGGTTCGTTGACAAATGGGGAGAAAATAGAACTAGTGTTTGTTAAAAGGGGAGAAAATGGTGACTGGGAGACAGTGTGGAGATTTGATAAATCATTTTTGATACGGGGAGAAGCTGACAGGTGGAGCAGCTAGAAAGGGGGAGCAATGAGCAAGGGGGAGAGAATTCTAAATCTGACGATGCTAGAAGTGATCGATCAAATCATAGAAATCACGACAGCTGAGGATCGTGATAAAAGAAGAACAATGGTGTTGGAATGGTGTGAGACGGTGTCCAGCTATCAACAATTGGTATCAACTTAAGAATTCACCAATTGGTATCAGTGTGGTTCATCAACTGGTTTTCTTTTAAGAATTGGTATCAAGGTGGAATCGACAATTGGGGTCTGAAATGAAGTGATTCATTGATGAACTTTTCATACTACTCTTGTTTCTCACGCCGAACATTGCTCATGTGGGATTAGAGTACATGTTAAGTGAATCCTTGAACACTATCATAATCTCAAGAGGCGAATGGTGGTAGCAGTTGGAAGAAGACTCAGTGAGGTATCAAAGTGCAGAAAATATTTTTGAGCAGAGTTGTGAAGAGTTGTCAACAAACCCAAAGGGGGAGATTGTTGGGCAAAAATCCATCAAGGTAACATTGAAGCATTTTTGGGTTGATTGTGTTTGTTGACAAAGCAGGTTTCCATGGAGAATTGTCGAGTTCCCGAGAAGTTGTTGACATTCCATGTTGACAAAGAACTATGACAAAGGAAAGGACGATATGGAGGCAGTACAAAAGAGCAGTACAAGGTGGCGCCGTTTCCCAGTGTTTGCCAAAATTATGGGCCTGAAAATCTCCAATGGAAAATGGAGTGATATGTTTTTGGCAAAGGTTTAGGAGAGAGAAATGAAAGAGGTGCGTGGAAAAATTAAGCGTGGCGCGCAAACTTAGCGGGTTGCGCGAAATCTTGAAGTATGGTGCGCAAAACAGCGGGTTGCGCGAAATTGTATTTCGCGCAAAAGATTTTTCGAGGTCCGAAGCTCAGAAAATGGCAAAGGCATGAGGTGCGCAAAATTATGGAGCAGTGCGCGGAAAATGGTTGTGCGCGGAAGATTTGTATTTCGCGATCAAAGCGGATTACACGCTCAAGGAGGGTTTTTCGCGCGGGGTCGATTTTGCCTATAAATATGAAGTGACCCTCCTCCATTCAACAGAGTTCAAGACATAGAAAATACCCGAGCTCTGGTGCGCGAAATTGAAGTTAGAAAGGGTGTTGCGCGTAAACATAAAGTTTGCGCGTAAAGTCAGCTGTTGCGCGAAAAGCTAAGGCTGCGCAGAAAGTTGGTGTTGGCGCGTAAAAGGAAGGTTGCACGAAAAGTGGATATCGCGCAAAAGTAGTGAATTGCACGCAAGGCAGTTTCCAGGATGCACGTAATATTTGGAGGTTGCACGAAAAAGGAATTTCGCGCAAACCATAGAAATTGCGCGCAAGACACCGTAAGGGTTGCACGTAAAAACTGAGGTTTCCCGGTACATCCGGTGCGAAGTGAGATTCATCTACGGGTGAAAGTTGGACTTCAACAGAGCATCTACATACAGAGGAAGATGCATTCCTTCATAAAAATGAAGAGACCTACAGGTCTATAAACTGTGAGTGGATTCCTTCCAAGAGCAGTGAGCTTAGGAAGAGGAAGAAGGTGATCCTCTCCACCGGTAGTGAGCCAGAGAGAGAGAAACAGGGAGTGACCCTTGGGAAAGTAGTGAGATGACCCTAAACATTGTATAGGCAGTGAGCCTGGTCATAGAAGTGATCTAGCCCGAACATTGTAATCCAAAGCTAGTGAAGTCTAGTGGAATTTGGTACGACCGGCAACCTGTCGGCGTATGCTCCTTGGACGTAGCCCTTAGCGGTGAACCAAGTAAAATTGCTGTGTCTGCGCTTGCTTTAATTTCT
Source organism: Viscum album (assembly GCA_963277665.1). Classification (NCBI taxonomy): domain Eukaryota; kingdom Viridiplantae; phylum Streptophyta; class Magnoliopsida; order Santalales; family Viscaceae; genus Viscum; species Viscum album. The sequence continues at coordinate 177,155,995 of OY728137.1, forward strand.
ATTTATATTGTTTAGTAGGAAAGAGAGAGAAGAGTGTTTTTCTTAACAGTGAAACAAGATCAGAACGGGCATTAATTTTTTAATTAGTCATACCCTGATTCACCCCCCCTCTTAGGGTATTCAGCCTAGTGGACCTAACACCTCTTTCATGTGATGATATTTTGTGATATCCCACTACCTTCAGGTATGTTCTTTATGTGACTCAAGAGGTGTTTGTGAGTTCCTTCCCATGAAAGAAGGTGTTTTCCATGGGATATTATCAACATTCATGTGACAAGTTATATTTCTTCACCTTCATCCTTCACAAGATAAAGATTGTTTATGGTACCCTTTGCATATCCAAGGAGGCTCATGGGTTCTTCTTCCTTTTCATGAGTGAATAACATCAGTGCTTCTAGATGGAATTTTTGATACATTGGTCATGTATCTGGGTTCATTCACTCCTTCATGAGACCAGGAATATCTTCATGGATCTTCTTCATGTGATTGAATCATGTGGTCATATTTTTTTCATGAGAAGGGATATCATGAGTTATATATTTCAAAAATACCTCTCCTTACATATCAAAAGAAAATGAAACCATAATCTATAATATACCCCAATTTATATAGGTGAGTTTACACCACCTATCTCCAACTTTAAAGGTGTGTTGAGGACTTATTAAAATTACCTATGATCTTGAGATCCCATTAATTTTGAAATACTGAAAACCTCATCTTCTCCAACTAATGTTGGAATGATTACGCGAATCACATGATAGATTCACATGATAACTTTTTTGATCATGTGGTTCCATAATGAAAATACTTTCTATAATACAAATATTAAAAATGATAATTACCATAAATGATGAGAGATTATTATGATCGAATATACATTGATCTTCATGTGATGGATTCAGTGATTGAACTCATGACATCATTCAACGTTACTTGATCTGGTTTAATTTTTACCTTACTATCATGTGATCCATAGATCATCACGTGATTATTGTCATTCGATCATGTGAAGACACTGGTTGTTGTAATTAATTATCCTTCATGAAATAATATTTTTTATCCTTGGTTGATTCATTTTTTGAATCATGGAATACATGTAAGACAACTATTAAATGAATATGCTTATTGAGATCAACCTTGTCTTGAATTCTTGACTTGATAATACTCCATTATTGGTTCTCTTCATGTGGAAAATATCTTCATCGAGAGGTAGTGGATGACAGGCTTATTCAAATATGTGTTGTGTGTGATTCAACATACAATTTGGATTAATCTGATCAAATTCCCATTGTTCTCTCCATATTTTTAATAATGGAGGAACAATACCTAAGTGTATGGTTATTCCACATCAAGTTCTCAAAACTCCTTTGCTTCTCTTTATTATAAATGTCATTCCACAGCCTCATCAAGATATTGGTGTAGGATAAATACTTGTAAACCCTTAACACACACTATGGGATTAAGCCTAGTAGGCTACTAGGGAAACCTATGAACCTTTGGATGCATTCTCTGTGGTCTTTATACATGGGATCCCTAGCACCTTGGGGGTTCTAGGACTTCCCTCCTCTATCGCCTATCGACTATCCCAGTCTACTTCTTTAAGTGTGGTTGACCTATGAGTCCCACAATGCTAGGGTTAATCTTGTCCTAGTTTACCTAGTGGGTTGTACCACTTTTTTATAAAGACCCATATAAATAAACTTAGTAAATACTAAGTATCAAATTTTATTATAACCTTAATACAACTGAGATTGTTCCACTAAATTAAATAGATCAATGTTGAGGTATATAAATACATGAATTGGTAAATTTATATAGAAAATTATAAAAATATAATAAGTAACACATTTATTATGTGAAAACCCTAACTTCAAAATCTATAAATTTCAATCATGGTTATCCATGTTCATATTCCTATGTTGTTCTATATCCTAACTAGTTATATATTACATCATTATAATAAATTAAAATATTTCATAATGTTTTTCAAAGAATATGTGAATCACCAAATCATATTCGTAGATAATGTCAAAATAGGTGTACAATTATGCCCACATGTTGTACACTAATTGGAGATCAAGTAAGTACCCAACTAGGATTTTTCACAGTTATTACCCCTAAGTGAATATTTTTCAGTTCATACATATAGTTTTTTATCTAGATAGGGATGTAATTTCTAAGAAACCACAAACTCTATACTTTATTAAAATTTTAGAATGTTTTCCTATATTTAGGATTATCCCTAGGATTTTCACTAATGTTCTCTACTACTGACCAAAAGTGACTAAAAATAAATATAAATAACTAATATAATATCTAAAAATAACCAAACCATTATTTTATACCAACTAAAGTACCCTAGAACCACACTCCTTGGGCTGGTGCTAAAAACACATACTTTCCAAACCATCTTTAATACTAACTCAGATAACCCAATAACACTTACATAATTAAAAATTGACTAAAAATTATATCTCACAATAATATCATAATCCCCAAAAAAATGTTTAGTGCCTTTGGAGATTAGCTAAATAAAAATCTTATTTCCTATAATTTTGATCACTTATTTATAAAAACTACAACATGTTGGGCATTATTCTAAATGTCTCATATATTATACACATCATCATAACATTGGTAATGGAAAAAATAATAAGGGGCGATATGAAAATCTTATTAAGGGAGACTTATCATCATGTAATAAAATGATTAAATCATAAGAATTTGAGAAAAAATGAATATTGGATAAATTTTTGATATAAAATATCATACAAAATTGAGAGTTATCCATATTCCATGATACATGGAAAGATAATATCAAATGATCAAGAATATACTATGGAAATGAAGTGTGGAAAAAAATGAGAGAATTAGTATATCGATGGAATAAAACATATCATGAAGGCATGGAATAAACAATAGAATAGGAAATTATGACCTTTTGGACACATATATTCATAATTATACACACACACATTTTTATAAGAATATCTAAACTAAACATATAGTCATTTAGAGTATTTTGAGTATTTTTAATAGAAAATACACTCACAAACAGTATTTTTGTTCATATATAATAAAAAATACAATCAACCACAATATTTTTGAGTATATATAACCAAAAAAACACACACACAATCATTTGGACATATATAACTGAAATTATGTCCACGCATAGTCATTATCTCATGAAATTAAAATCACCAACCAATGAATTAGAGGGTGATATATGAACCCACCCATTACACATGGATAGTAATTATTCATGTGGGAACAAATGAATCATATATCAAATCATGAACAACCCATGGAAATAAAATGGGTTTTGTAACATTGAAAATTGTATAACATAAAATGACCTCTAGAGTTAGATCAATTGAAACTAAAAATTAAATTAACCAACTTTAGTATTTCACAAGTGAATTTAGTGATTTATTCATAAAATATTACTCAAAAATTGGTATAAAATTTAGATATAAATAGGATAATGTAAGTGAAATCATAAAAATATTTTTCATAAAACATTTTTAACATTAATGAAAAAATAAAGTAATGGGTAAATATAAAATTTTATTTTAAGAAGATGACATAAAAAACATAATTTAGACATAAATATCAATATTGGGACTTTGAAATTTTCATAAAGGTTTTCTAGATGAAATGTGGAGTGGAAGATAAAACATACAATCATGGAAGAAAAACCATTAATATTTTAAAATATCTTTATTAAAGCCACATCATAAGAAGGGATATGAGGCCTCTTTTTGAAAATGGATGAAGAAAAATATGAATATAAAAATAAATAATACATATTAATATTTAAAATTAATTTATAATAACTTTCTATGTATGTAAGAATATATAAATTGAAGAAAACAAGCTTATTAGAAGGGATTTTAATGATTCATAACAGTATTATACTTTTATGAGAAAGATATTTTTTAAGGTAGGAGAATTACATTAAATAAGGTATTTACTCTATATATTAAGATAAAGTACCATACAATAAAATAGTATGTTTGAATAAACCAAGCATGGATGAAATAAATTCAAGAAGGAACTTTATAACTCAATGAAAAGATATTTTAGTTATCAACATCCCTTATGGTTTTTGTAATAATTGAATAAAAAAGACATTAAAGGATATAAATTGAAATGGATTTGTAAAAAAAAATTAATTTCATGAATATTATTATAAAATTAATCCACGGGGAAGCATGTTCACAATAAAAATGAAATCAAGTAGTAAATATGGAATATGTCTCATGGAATGAAAATTAGGGAGAGAGAAACCCTTACCACTACTTCAATTTCCAAAGAATATCTTTAACCACCCAGATAATAAACATAATAATCTGAATAATTTGTTTTATAATCATATACATATCTAATTCCATTTATACTATTTATTTGTAATCATCCATTATACATTAATTTACTTGTTAATGATTATTTTCATCATCAGATGTTAGTAATTTCAATTGTTTCACACATATTCAATAATGGAACCATCATACACCTTTATTATATACAAATTTATTAATTAAAATATTATATATGTTATTTAAATCATTTTTCCAATTATTTATTCATCTCCATGACCATTTTATGGAAACAATGGGATGTTTCACTAAAATGGTATCTATAACAAACTTGTTTCGTGTAATTTACTAATATAAACAGATTAAATTATAATGATTAGTAAATTTAGTATCAAAATTATCAAAAATATATTCATAATATATATATTATTCCTTAATATCATATTTATTCATCGAATATATTTTATAACCATTCAGATAATGTGGTTAAGAAAATGAAACACGTCATTTATTTCGGCGGTAGTTTGCACATATTCATGAGCAACATTTTCATTTTATAATGAATGGGATTATTAATATAATGACTAATTTATAATTATTGAATTTTAAATATGTCATAAATTTTACATTTATTAATTAAATATATTCATATAACCATCCATGTGATGTGGTGGTAAAAAATTCACCATTCACGAATACAGTAGTTCACACGTACGCATGAGTGACTGTCATTTTTAGAATGGTTGTGGATAAAGGTAGAAAATGATTATTCTAGTAACATAATAAAATTTCAGTATACTTATGATATTGATTTAATTATATTATAATTTTATCACCCCCAATTTGAGGTACATTGTCATTTCATGATTTTTTTTATCTTTTGAATCTTTGGGTTAGCTTTTGTAAGTGTTTGGAGGTATAAAAAAGAGAAGATATTGGATTATAGATGTTGGAAAAACATACAAGAACAATTTAGGTCATAAATAGGGGTTTTATGAAAAGAAATTTTTGGGATAGATGTAATAATAAAACTATAGGTAATAAAAACTATTTATGTCGTAAAGTAATATTTTATGCTACCAAATAGGGTTTCTAGAAAAATATCTGAGGTGATGGTTTTTTCTACGTAAGTGACACTTGATGAATTTATATCATAAATTGTAAATTTATGATGTAAAAATAATTTGGTCCAAGAAATTTTTACCTTGTATTGGGGTTGTATTTGTCTCAAATAATTTTTATTTATTAATCTCGAATCCTAAGGAAAACCTAAGTGATTTATGGTGATATTCAAAGTTTGTAATACTTTTACAATGAATCCATTTTTAATTTTTTGTGGAATCTAAGGTTAGGATATCCTAGTTCTTTCTCATATTGTATCTCATTGATTTGTATTGACTATAAACATAGATTGGTGTGAAATACCAGATCTATAGGTTTGGAATTATATTGGTGAGATATTTGTGTCTCTTTTAAAGGGAACAAAAATAATTTGTTGATCCAAAGAATCATATTGGATTATTTTCTCTAATCATAAGCGATTTAGGTGTCTTCTCTACCACTCTCTTATTCTAGAAATTTTTGGATTAAATCTTGATTACTTTTTCCTATTTATTAATTTGAAATATCTTGAGTAGTTTAAATGGAAACCCCCTATTTTTATGAGATTTAAAAGTGGTATTTTTTTTAATTTTATCAATATATATTTTAATTAAATCATTTAAAAGCATTTGGTTTTCAAAATAAATGTTTTGTGAGGAAAATTATTTGATATAAATGATTGAATTCATAAACATGGTGGCTTATGTTCATATATCATTATAATATTTCATTTTAAAATAGACATGGTTCTTGGTTATAAATGGAAAGGAATAAGGGAATATAACATAGTGATAATATATTGAGAGTCAGATTTCTATTAACGAGTGTTGGGATTGTCATTTGGCATGCATGTGTGTGAGAGTATAGAATATAGAATGGGTATTCCAAGTGGAAAGTTAAATAGAAAGTGAAAGTATTTATTAATTAAATTACTTTATTTTATTTAATTACCTTTTCAAGATAATTTGATATTATCACCCTATAATTTACAACAAATGTGATAAATTGTTATTTTTCTAGTTTTGTGTGATGGGATGTTTTTTGGGAATTCTTACTGAGTGAGATAATCACCCATTTCTTGGGAACATTGGTGCATTTTTATACTTCATCTACCAAAATATATGGAAGGTTCATGTTTTGTTCTTCTCTAATGGTTATCCTTGACACCATGGTTTGGTTTCTAAAGCTAGATATAGCTAATTTTTTCATCTTTTTCTAGGATGGTTCCACTTTTGTGCCGATGTATTTCAATTTGGAGTATTATTTGTTCACCTTTATTTAATTTTTTATGTTGTTACACTAATACAATGTTGTATTTTTATTTTATTGAGTTATGCGGTTGTTCATTCATGCATCTTTTAGTTGGTTTTTATTGAATTATTTCTATTCAATTGGTCATGTTCTCTTCAAGGAAAATCATCCCCCCAAGGGTTACTAAGCCCTTGACATTTATTTCCTACCTTTGGTGTCCTGGGGACATCACCTAAGGTTATTATCAACCCCTCTTCTCTCTAAGGAAATGGGTGAGGGGTGGAATATTACAAATCATATCTCTTTTGTTTATTCCTTTATTTTGGTTAGTAGCAAGGATATAGGACTTTCGAAACAAGAAATTTATATCATAAAAAAACGTGTCTAACATTTTTATACTAAACTTCAGTTTACTAGGGTGTTCAAGTACAAAAGTGTTCTAGAAACATATAGATGCGTTTTTATCTCATAGTAATGTATTTATCCCATGATTATTTCATATCATTCATTAGTATAGACACTTCCCACTAGGACCACATTTTTCATTTATTGTTTGGTGATTTTCAAAAAATGATTAAAATTGTTATTCTTGAAATGACGACTACAATGGTTGTTGCTTATAGTGATGATAATTATTTATAATGTTTTATAATTTATTAATTCCTCTATATCATATAGATAAATATTATAAATGGTATATTTTTATACATATATAAAATGGAACCGAAAAGGCATCGTAGAAATCAGCAAGAATAAGATGTTGAAAATGTGGTTGTACCAGAGCCACTGGTGAACTGAAAACTTAATAAGAGTATTGTAAAATCATTTCAATATGTTGAAAGAGGATATAAAAATGATTAATCAGGGAAATTATATAATTCAATTTGATTTTAGAAACATAATCCACCTATTTTTAAAGGGATTATGAACTTGAGAAATCAGAAGCGTGGCTAAACCAAATGAATAGAATATTCAATTTCATTGATACATCAAAGAGTTTAATATTAAGTTGGAAATGTATGTGTTATAAGACCTTTCATGAAAATTGTGGGATTTAGATATCCAATATAAATCTTACCAAGTAATTATGTGTGAGTATTTTGAGGATTTTTTTAAAAAAAATCAACATAAACACACTCAAAATATAAATATCAACATATTTCATCATCATGAAGATAAAATACCCCTCTGTTATAGTGTATGCATCCATTTTTATGAACTTAGTCTATTTTCCCCTATAATTAGCTTCTAGTGCATCCTTGAAGGCATATATCCTTTATTCGGGATTATGACCAAATATTTGACCCAAGATACTTATTCTCTGTATTATAGATTATATGGAGATGGTTAACAGGGAAATAGTGGTAAAAAAGGGTCTTGTTCAAAATCCTATGGGTGGTAGTTTTTTTGTTACCTTGGGATAGGTTTCAACACTACTACTATAAATAAGAGGAATGTGAATGCCTACCCTCATAGGGGTGGTGCACCTCACAATCAAACAATAAAAAAGGTTAATTATCTCACAAGATCTGATATTAAACCAAATTGTTTTCAGTGTGGTTCATTAACGCACTTGAAGAGATAATGTGTTACACCCCTGAGAAATTTCCACCATAATGTCAATAGAGTTCATATAAATATTTTTTCTTAAAAATAAAATATTATTAATTAGAACAACATCAAATTAGCCTCAACAATCATATGATCATATTGAACAGTCCCATCAGACTAGTTAGAATGCATAGAAATTGGTGAACCAGGATGTTTCTAAGAACTCTTAGCTTATTCAATCAACACATTAGGAGGTAAGGAAGAGAAATCCCATGATAGTTGATCAATAGTTATATGAAGAAAAACAGGAAATTTTGATCAAGAAACCAAGTCCCTCTACGGTTCAAGGTACCATTATTCTAAACTCCACTTTTAGGAATGTATTATTTGATACTAGCATGTCACATTAATTACTTTCTTATTTTGTGGTTAAATAAATGGTAATACACATGGAAATGATTCCCCATATCATGGTTATCAATTCACCCCTTGAATTGTGGGATTATATAGGTTTTAGGTGCCCAACATGTTCCATTACAATTTAAGAAGTGCAGTTTCTTTGGCTATTTAGGATCCAAGAGATAAATGTTTTTTATTTAATATTTGGTATGTATTGGTTTCTGGGATTTAAATCCCATATAGGCTTCTACTCTAAATAAATGACATTCACATACATGTATGGAACTCCTCACATATTCAAGGGGGGTTAATATATAAATGTACGTAGAGAAGAAAATTTTGTAATAGTGGAAAGATCCATCTCATTCCAGTTAGAGACAATGAATTTGGTAGCTTCAGATATAATGGGAAGTGGGACTCTTCTTGATTTAGTGAATCGATACCTAGATTTATTTCCAAATGAATTCTCAAGGTTTACACCCGAACAAGAATTCAAATTCTTCATTGAAATACTCCCAATAACATGCCCTATTTATCAACCATCTTATAGAATGGATTTGATTGATTTGTAATAGTTAATGATGTTCTGGTATTCTCTAGAAACTGGAATAATAATGAGGAGGACATATAATTCTCACTGACTACATTTTCGGGAAATTATTTGTATACTATTTTTTTGAAGTGAAACTTCTATATCCAAGAAGTATATTTCTTTAGGCATGTCATTTGTGAAGAAAGAATATCAATTGAATTAAGAATGTTTTAAGCAATAATATCTTGGCAGACATCTAATAATATTTTTAAGGGATGTAGTTTTATAGGATTAGCATGCTAGAATCACATATTTTTTCACGATTCCTCAATACTTTCTTTAACCATTACTACTCTAATAAGAAAAGGCAATTAAATCATATGGAATGATAAATGTCAAAAATTCTTTTTGGAACTTAAATTTTTCTCACCTTAACACCCATCCTAATGTTACTCTAACCAAGTAATAGATATATGATAAATTATGATGTATCTATATCCATTAATGGTTGTGTTCTCATATAAGGAGGTCATGTTTTGGCCAATGGTTATAGGAAGTTATGAGTGCATGAGAATAATTTTACTATGAATGAATTGGAATTAGTTATGGTTTTCTATGACTTAAAAACATGGAGGCATCACCTCTTTAGAGAAAAGATCACAATTTTCACTAAACATAAGAGTTTTAAATACATATTTTCTCAGTGATATATGAAATTAAGGAAAAATATAGATGTAGTAAATCTACATGTTAAATTTTTACTTGTTATACATACCCAATAAAGGAAATTCTATAGCATATGTGTTGATTTAGAAATTATATAGCAACGTGTTTTGAGAATTTGAGCGCCAATAGTGATTTTTGAGCATGATTACTAATATAAATTTAGATTATTCCTCATAGGGTTATCATATTGTTTTTAATTTAGTAAGTCATGTTCATGACATGATAAATTCATTAAAATAAACTCAAACATAATATCCTTATTGTATCACCATTAATTCAAACATAAATTATAGAGAGACTTATGAAAACCATAAAAAGTTGAAAAATAATTATTATTAAATTGGAATAAATTTTTAGTTACTTAATATATTTTTAATTATCTCCTTTCAGAATATAACCATTCAAAATGGGATATTCATTGAGGTATTTATAAAAAATATGAGGCAATAAAAATACATTTTTGGTGGTCAAGTATGGAACACAAAATCACCGATTTTGTGATGAAATACCTAACCGTATAGCTATTAATGGAAAAGAATCAAAGGCCAAATGGTAAGATATAGTATATTCCCATACCAGTATGGAATTGGGAACAAATTGAAATGGACGTTTTCATAGGTATTTTAAGGACTTTGCAGAATCATGATGCGATTTGGTTGATTGTGGATCATATTAACAAGTCAATTTACTTTCTCTCTATAATAGAATCCAACATGGTAGAGAACTTGGAAATTTTTTATATTCAGGAAGTGGTCATATTACATGGAGTTATATTTTTGATTGTATCTATCAAAGATACCAAATTCACTTCATAATTTGAGCTGTTGTTATAATAGTATCTTGAGAGTCAGTTGACAGTGAATTCAATATATCATCCATAAACAGAAGATCAGTTAGAATTAACTATTTATACATTATAAGTTATGATTATATCATGTGTCATGGACTTTTGTGGATCATGGGAGGGTTATATATCTTTCATAGAATTCTCCTATAAAAATATTTTTCAAGTGATAATACAGATGGCCTTGTTTTAGGTTTAGTATGATCTTATTTGTATTTATCCTTTATGTTGGGTGGAAATAGAAGAGATATATTTGATTGGACCAAGCCCTTTTCATGATACTATATATAAAATCCAAATGATCAAAAAACATATGGTTAAAACACAAATTAGATTGAATTTTTATGTAGATAATCATCATTGAACTTTATCTTTTATTGTGAGAGACCACTCTTTTTGAAAGTGTAACTGAAACATCATCATCGATGCTTAGGGAAAAAAGGGAAGATTTTTTTCCATGGTATGTTGTAACGTTCTATATTTTCTAATGGATTGGTATGGTTGAATATAATTTAGCATTACTTATGAGATTCAGTTCTATTCATAATGTCTTCCATATTTCTCAACTGAAGAAGTATCACCCTAATACTTCTCATGTGATTAGTTGGGATCATGTTACTATTGATCCATATGAAAAATTTATCTGTGAACTGGTATGCATTTTGGATAAATATAAAAATACTCTTTAAGGTAGATCTATTTTTTTAATGTGAATACTATGGTATCATGGCCAGGTTCAAGAGTAAACACATGAATGGGAAAATGATATATATATTTAATGGCCTAACATGTTTATGAGAAATGTTGATATCCATATTCAGGATGACAGATATCCCAAATTTGGAAATAATGTATCCCCCCTAGTTTGAGGAACTCCATAATTCTACACTTTTTATTACCTTTGGAGTCTTTGGGATGGCTAATGGAAGATTTTTGAGGTGTAATAAGGGAATATCTTGGAGTATAGATACAAGAAAAATGTATAGGAAAACTTAATTCCATAAATAGGGGGTGTACAATAAAAATTATTTGGGCCATATAATATAAGAAAATTACAGGGTGTAAAAACTAATTACATCATAATGTAAACGTCTATGCCATAAAATGGGTTTTCTAAAAAAATGAGATGATGTTTTTTTCAATATAAGGGACCATTTATGAATTTACTATATAAATTTTCAATTTACATCCTTAAAATTATTCAAGCACAAATTTTTTTACCCCAACCTAAAGTTGTATTCTTCTCATACATTTTTTATTCTCTCTTCTAAACTCTCATGTATAACCTAGGATATTTATATTTATATTCGACATCTAGACACCTTGGACAATGAATCTTTGAGCATTTATTTGTGGAATCAAATTTTTGGATTACCTCCTTAATTCTTATTATGTATCTCCTTGAGTTGTGTCACATAGAACTATAGATCAATGTGTAATATCATATCAATGGTTTTGGAATTTTGTTGATGAGATCTTTGTTCATTTTTGAATGTGAATGAGAAGAATAGGTTGGTCTATGGAATCATCTTGGATTATTTACACTAATCATAATCAAGGTTGGTGGATTATCTCCCACTCTACTGTTTTATAGCATGTTGGATTGATTCTTGATAATTTTTTCTTATTATTTTTTTTTGGAAATATCATGATTAGTTTGATTTGAAACCCATTGTTTTCATGTAATTTCAAAGGGGTAGTTTTGAAATATTCTCATTATATCTTTTAATTAAATGTTTTTAGTGTATTTGTTTTTCTATAGAAATGTTTTTTTTGTAGAAAACTATTTGATATGGTTGATTTTATTGGCATACATTGTGGTGTGTGTTCATATTTTAATGCATTATACCCTATTAAAACAAACATGGTTCATGATGCTGAATATAAAGGCACAAGGTAATATCACTTAGTGACAACTTAGTGAGAGGCGTATTTCTGCTCAGGAGTGTTGGGATTATCATTTGGCATGTACGTGTTTATGACTATAGAAAATGGAAGGGGTATTCCAAGTGGAAAGTGAAAGGGAAAATGAAAGGATTAAATCATTAAATTCCATTCTTTAAATTTTTTACTTTGGTAAAATAATTTCATATTCCCACACTCTATTTTATAACAAATTTAATAAATTGTTCTTATCCTAGTGGCATGTAATATGATGTTTTTAGGGAAACCATATTGAATAATATACTAACCCACTAATTGAGAACTATGGTGAATTTATAGATGTCATCTAATAGGATAAAAGGAAAGTTAATGTTTCATACTTATCTAGTGTAAATCCTTGATTTCATGTTATGGTTATGGATGCTCGAGTTGTGGAGTTTCTATATCTTTGTCTTGGATGGTTCCACTTTGGTGTTGATGTCTTTCAATTTGAAATATTATAATTGAACCTTTATTTTTTTGATGTTACTATGATATTATGTTTTATTATTATTTCATTGAGTTACGTGATTTCTTATTCATGAATCATGTTTATGGGTTTTATTATATTATATCATTTCGGTTGGTTATGTGTTCTTAAAGGAAAATCATCCCCTAATAGTTTACCAAGCCATTGGTATTTATTACCAACATTTTCTGTCTTGCGGATGTCACATAAGCTTAGTATCTCCCCTGATTCATTCCAATAAAATGGGTGAAGGATGAGATTTTATAATAACGGGTAGAATATATTTAGAGAATATTGAAGAATAAATAAATGAATATAAATGAAAAAGGAGTGATTATGGACTATTTATTCACTCCTTGGAAGAACTAATATTATAATTGGATTAATCCTTCGATGTTTGGTCCTTTTATGAAATTGGAGCCTATAAATCATAGATAGGTATGTTGGTGAAGAATTTTGGAAGATTTTTTTTAACTAGAGGTCTTTTGTGTGAGGAGAAGTGGAGTAGTGAAAGGCTTATTTTATAAGTGAGAGGATTGGAATTATTGTAATAAGAGTTGCATTATTAAATGGAATTTTCTCCAAAAGTGGAATATAATGGAGATGTGGAAAATACTTGGTCAATATATCTCTCATACACTCAAATAAGGGAAACATTTTGAGATATTTTTTACTTTTTCTTCTAAATTTATCTTTTTACCATAATTGACTTGTACCATGATAACTCATTTTTAATCTTGGACTCTTATATAAATGAAAAAATAGATTTTACATTATTATCTAATGTGTATATGGTGATTAAAAATATATAAATAATTTAATGAAATTTAATTTCTATAAGTTATAAAAATAAATTCTAAAATAAAAAATGTATATGTTATAAAAATAGTTTTTTTGAAAAAAAATATAACTTAGGTTTTAAAATGTCCAAAATGGTTTCTAATTTAATATTTCAAAATATAAATCTAAAATTTTAGATAATAAATACAATTTTTTTTTGTGAAAAATGTTTCCTAAATTTTTAATTGATACTTATATCCTAATGATATCATAAAAGTTATAATATTTGTAAAAATAGTATTTTGTATTATTCACAAAAAAACAATGTTTTCATAAAAAAAATTAATGTGATATTTTCATGATAAGAGAAAAAATATGATAATATTTTCAAATTAAAATTTTTAAAATTATATTTTTAACTTTAAAATGGACTCATAAAATATAATGGAAAACATTTTTTATAGGAAAATCAATTTTAAATATTAACTATTCTTATTCTCTATTCTTATTAATTACAAATTAAATTAGTTTTAATATATAATTAAAAATAAAAATATAAATTATCAACATTTAACCATAATATATTTATTTTCTAAACATAAAGTTCATATTTCATAAAAATGTAATTTTTAGTAAAATACATTTTTATGCATAAAATGAATTTATTCTTATTACATATCATGTAATAACTATTGGATGGATTTTATTTTATTTTATTTATATATTATAAATTTATTCAACTAATTTAATTATTTAATAATAATTAATTTAATTTATTATTATAATAATACATTATACACATAAAACTTTTTTCTTGAAAAAATGGTATTTTTAACATTAAATTATTTTATAATTATATATAATCGATTAATAATTAGTGAATAATTTTTTTTAATTTTTTAATTTAAATAATTCATTTAGTTTATTTTTATACTTTAAAATTGAGAAATTATGTTTTAAAAAAAAATCTAACTTGTAATAAAAATATTTTTAGAAATAAAATAATTTATTTAACCATAAATAATTAAATTATAATTCCTTATAGTTTTTAAATTATTTATTGAATGTTTTAATTTATTATACTAATAATAAAATTATTTTTATCAATCCATTTTATTGAATACATTTATTATAAATATTAAATTTAATAAAAATTAACAATTCATAATAATAATAATTTTTTAGAATAAAATCTATTTTTCATATGTGATTTGGAATTATTTTATTCTTTTACATGGGTATTTATTTCATTTAAACGAAATTATTTATTTTATTTCAAATAGGTTTTTTTATAAAAAAATAATATTTTCAACTAAATAAACTATATAAATATCAGATATATATTAGAAATTATGAACTTGTAATATGGTTACTATTATTATACCATTTTAATTATGATTTTATCATTTAAGATTTAGTAAATACTTAGGATAAAAATGAATATAATAGAAAAAAATAATTATGAATTCTAGGAATATTGTTTAAAGAAATAAAATGTGTCCTAAAACCTGGGGTGTTACATGGAACCTCTTTCTGATTATTATTTAGGTGAATCAGGTTGGGATGTTACATCCACTATCAAGACAACTATAATTATTTGGGTAATTTATGATAATTTTTTTATAAAATATAAGGTTGATATGTTTCATATGTAGTCTTGAAAAAATATGTGTATCTTCTTATTGTGTTTAATAAAATTTAGATATTGGCGAACACAAGAAGAATCCATATTTTTTATGGCCATTTTTTCTAGTTATATAAGACTAGGATATTTCATTATATGATATTTCTTAATTTGAATATTAATTAATATTTTTTGGGTCAATTAGAGTTTCATTGGAATCAGGAACATCACTTAAAATGTAAATGAAAAATTAACTCATGTAAGAAAAAATGTGATAAATTCCATGTGGTGAGCACCCAATAATATGGTTAACATAAAGATCCTCACATATATATCTTCAAAAGACATGTTGAATAATCATATGAACATATATCAAGGGGAACTAATTAAGAATGTGTCTAGGATATGTGTATAAGGTAATAATTTCAATGACATAAATTTGGAATACATAGAAACTATATATGCTTTTTTAGAGATTATCTAAAATATTTTATGCTATCATGGGTCAAGGAGAGACCAAAAATGGTATTTTAATTATAGATAAGTCACTTAAAATATTTATTCCTCATTTTGTTTCACATGTCTCAATTATTATGGAGAGAAATATTTTTATAATTACATTGGATGACCTACAAGACACGATAGAAGAAAATAATACAGTGATACCACATATTGTATGAATATAAACTAAATAACAAAATAACATAGTGATATTCATCATGTCATAGTTTGGGTTAAAAAATAAAGACGTGGTAATATTCATTATGTAACACCATGATATTTTATAAAATATTTTTTAAAATAAATTTAATTTCTTCAATAACATGTGTTAAACACAACATTGAGCTTAAAAATACCATGATATATTATTAAAATTTTATTATTTAAAATTTCAGTTAACACCCTGAAATTGGATTGAAAGGAATGAATAGGTATAAATAAATTATGAAAAACAAATGGTTTACATATGAAAAAATTGAATTCATTGTTTTTTGATTAATTAGAAATGAAAATAAAAATAATTTGAAAGTAAAAGAAACATTTTCTGAAAAACTTTTTTTATGTGCATAGTGTACTTTTATCTTAATAAATAAAATTAATCACTATTAGGGAATGGTTTTAATGATATATATATATATATAATAAAAATATTAATATTTATTTACTATTATTCTTGTCATTGGATAAGTATAAACCATGGTTTATGCTTAAAAATGTATTTTTCTAAAAATTGGTTTTCATAACTTGTTACACACTTATTTTAAAAATATTTTTTGACACTTATAGATATTTAATTTGATAAATTTGATACCATATTTTTATTATATATGTTCAAATTTGGTATACAGGTCCCTTCTATTTTTGGTCAATATGAATAGTAATCGTGTTAAAATTTATCACCATGGTTAAGGAAAAATCGATTTAAAATAGGTTAAAAATAAATGATAAGGAAATAAATTTATATCCTTATTATTATTATATGAATTTAATTAAACCACTATCACCTTAGGTTCTAAATGGAGTTGTTTAATGGGAATGTGTCCATGAAAATGACCTATATAATATTTAAAACAAATAAAGTTACAAAATATCACCCACTTAGTTTTAAATATCTCTTATGTGCCCACATAAGGAAAAAATAAAGTTAAGTATGCATATAAGAATGTAATTTGAGATTAATTAAATTATACTATTGATATATATTTATTTATAATTATTATTAATTATATAATGGCCTTAAATTCTTATGCATCACTAATGCAATATTTCTTTAATTTAAAAAATATAATAAATGATTTTAAAAATATTAAATATAATATAATTTGACTGAGTTAAGGTCTTCTAAATTTTTTTAGATGATTAGTACATATAAGTTTTATTTTAAAAAATTATATTCTAATAAATTAATCCTTTATTTCATTTACATCAAATTAAATGAATAATGTCTAAATTGAAAATAATGATATTTTATTAAAATAGTATTTTATTAAATTACTTAAAAATAATAAAAATATTAAACATGGACAAAATCGATAATATATGGTTGAAAATTTCACCCGTTTACCATTTATAGACCATTTTTATCCATTTTCTTGAGAATGTATTTAATATATTTTCATATTTTAAGAAATTCAAAGGGTTCCCCTCCTTTCAATTTTAGACAGGCACCCCTCCATTCTCTTATTCAGACCACATTAAGCCTTATATCTAGACAAAAAATCCACCAAGTTATTTTATAAAACCCCAATAGTCTTTATATATTTTTTGGTGCTCCCAAAAGACCAACCCTAGATCCCTTAAGTGGAGATCAAAAGAAGTTCTTTCAAAGAAGTGGTAATCACCATAATCGATCACTTTATTTTTAATTGTTATTTTACCAACTCTAAATATTATATATTCATTATAAAATAATAAATTAAGTATCCTAAATAAACTAAAATTTTATAATAATTATGAAAACAAATTTATTCACCCTCTTTATGCCAGGTATGAAGTGAAAATATCATTCATGTATATGTACCAATTATCGTCTCCATGTAGTGATACAATTCATTTCTCATCACCATATTTTTTGGATGGATATTATGATGTATTTAAAGTTTATATTTATATATATGATAATTATTACATAATTATACTTCTATAATTATAATATCATATCTAAATTCTTACATTCTAAACCGTTGGAAAATGATAATGTCGATCATGTGTACGTGTAGACCACCACCTCCACGAAGCAATATGATTCATTTTTAATTCATTTTTTATTTTTATTGTAGTAAGGATATATTTAATAAATATATATGATATATATGATATAATAATTATTCTGTAAAAGTGACTTATTTTTTACCATTATTTTTTTCCATCATCCATTAATGGAAACAACGTTCATGTATACATATGGTCTACAGTCTCCATGAACGATGTATTTCATTTTTATATCTATATATTTATTGAATAAAAATAAAAATTAATAGAATGATTATATATTATATTTATATCATTATTAAAATTATGTAGATAATGGAATAATGATCAATCATACAAGGACCAAAACTTTTGAACCAAAACACACATGAAAAATGAAGCAAAAATCACCCAGAACATAAATTTTAAGAAAGAATTATCATCAAATTCCTGATAAATGGTTATAATTAATTAATATATGACATTACATATTTTATTATGGTTCATTAATATATTTATAATAAATATATATTTATTATACATGATTTTCCAACATGTACAAAGGAAACCGTACCTAAGGTTAGTGATTTTTATCCCACTATTATTTCTGTGAGACACATGCCATATTATCCACTAGTTTATTTTATTTGGTGTATATACTTCCCATGAATTTATTTTATGATTAATATTATGAAATTTATAGGTATTTACATATCCATATAAGGTTCTTTCTTTCATGGGGCTTATGATTTAAAAGTTACTAAAGTTGTAAGGGCTTGATGCTATAATCTTATTGTTTATAGGGATTGTTTATGATTAAGTTTATGATTGTTAAATACAATGATCTATATATAAAGAAACCCATTAATTTTATTATCCATTATTTTTTTATAAAAATTCACGTTTTATTTTCTTTTTTCTCAATGTAAGTACTCAAAAAACTAAAAATCCATTTTTAAGAAAAATTGACTTTAGTTCTCTCTTCGGTCGAAACGCCTTTTTCTTCAGTATACATGTTTTATAAAAACATTTTAAAGAAGTTTTTTAATATTATTATATTATTATTTAATGTCATTTTTACCCATGTTTTAATTTTTTTTTAAAAAAATTTTTAAATGAAAACATTTTTTCAATTTCTAAATGAGGTACTTTGTTTAATTTTTAATAAAATAATGAAAGGAATATTTTTTTTAACTTATAAAGAATGAATGGAATTTCCCCTATTATGACCACTTAATAATTCAAAACTTCCTTTACAAGTTTCCATTGATATTTTCAAATAAACTTTTTGATCTAATATTTTCAAAATTATTGTATTTTAAAGTAGTTATTTCAAAATAGAAAGGATATTTTCTCTAAAATGTTTTAGTGATCATTTAATGGTATTTCTATTCATCAAAGAAAATACTCCTTGATTTAACTTATTCACTATTAGGTATATGATACAAGGACATCATAATTATTCTTTATTGATATGATTTATGTTTATGATGAAAATATGTTTATCAACCCATAACATATTTGAAGAACGATCCACTGGACAAAGCTTGCAGTTCACCATTCTCTATTCATCTTGGAAGTAAAAATATGTATAGAGATTAAAGATTATTTATGGTGGGAAAAAATTAAGAGAGAAATTACTGAATATATAAAATAGACATCGGTATGTCAGAAATTTATGGCTGATAGACAAAAGTATAAGGTGATTTTATAACCATTACCCATACTATAATGATAATGAGAAAACAACACCATGAATTTTGTTGTTGGACTCCTGCAAACATCAAGAGGGAACTATGTTATATGGGTTTTAATCGATTTTCTTTTAAATTCATCACACTTAATTTCCATTAGTGAAGATTATTCTCAATATCTTTTTGGAAGAATTTATATTAAGGATGTGGTAAGTTTTCATGGATTACTATATTCTATTATATCTGATCGACATCAGAGGTTTATCTCAATGTTCTGGATAATTCTCCACAAGGCTCTGGATACATTGTTGAGTTTCGGTATAGAATATCATCCTCAGATAGATGTTCAGTATGAAATAATAATTAAAAACCTAGGGTATATACTTACATCTTGATATATGGATTTCAAAGGTGGTTGGGGTCAACATCTTTCCCTAGTTGAGTTTTCTTACAAAAATAGTTTTCACTCAAGCATTCAGATAGACCCATATAGATTTCTATATTGAAATAAGTGTATAAATCTGACATTTTAAGATTATATTAGATAAATAAATATGTTAAGACTGAAGATATTTAAGGAAATGATAGATAAAGTCAAGTTCATTTAGCAGTACATGAAGAAAACTTAGAGTCGATAGAATAGTTAATATGAAAATCAATAGTGTGACCTAGAATTTGAAGTTAGTGATAAAATTTCTCTAATAATTTATCAGTATAATAATTTTATTTTATTTCTAAAGAATTAAAATATGATCCCTAAGTATATTTACCATTTCAAGATTCTTTATCGAGTAGGGATGGTATCTTATCACTTGGAACTTCCACCAAACCTCTCTCATGTTCAGAATGTAGTCCATGTACCTCTCATGAGGAAGTTAATACTTGATCCATAACAAATTCTATACTCCAAGTTCATACCATTGGAACATGATATTTCTTATAAGGAACAACTGGTATAAATCTTGTTTTATAGATACAATGTACTATGGAAAAATTCTAATCAAATGGTGGATGTTTTCTAGAGAAATGAAAATTCTAAGAAGCTACATGGGAACCTGAGGATGTAATGAAACAATTATATTCTCAATTTTTTATATCATAGGGACAAAATTTCGATGGATAAATTATTTTTAAGGTGGTTATAATGTAACAAACCAAGATTTTATGAAATATTTTTTCCATATAAATGTAACTTTTTCGATAAATTTCATTACACGTAACCCCGAGTTTAAACAAACCATGATATACTATTCAAATATTATTATTTAAAGTGATAGTTATCTCCTAGATTTTGGGTTGAAGGGTTTGAATAGAACTAAATAAATTATGAAAAATATATGGTTTACATATGAAAAAATTAATTCATTGGTTATACACTAATTATAAATGAAAATAAAAAATATTTTAAAGTGAAAGAGATATTTTTTGAAAACTAATTCTTATACACAGAATATAATTTTATCTTAATGAATTAAATTATTTAATATATTTGAATAATTTTAATGAAATATATATATATATATATATATATATTATAATATCCTCATTTTTAAATGATAATAAAACCCCACTTTGTAAATAAATTTCAAGTATTTTGGTCTGAAAAAATTATTTTTTTAATAATTTTGTTTATTATGCCATTACCAATGGGTAAAATCCTTATTTATCACTTTCAAAAATTCTTTGAAATATTTTCAGAGTTAAACTTTGAGTCAGCATGGGATTCCAAGACCCATAGACCCTCGACGTTGATAGAATAAAAATATTAAATATATTTTATTCATAGTCATGTTTGTTTTTAAAAAAAAAAAAAATCCCCAATGGTGTGTCGTATGAGAAATATGAGACCACTATTAGGTACAGAATTCCAGGTTTACCCTAGGCAGGGTATAACTTTGAAGCGTGTCAAGTGTTTGGCAACCTCACACGTGATAATACCATCTTTTTTTAATTAATTTATTATTATGTTTTTTATATAATAAATATTTAATTTCCCACAAAAGGTGTATCCTATGATTTATCTGAGACCACTGTTAGGTTCAAGACATTAAGTTTACCCTAGGTAGGGTATAACTTTTTCGAGTGTCATACGTTTGGTCAAATCGCACGCAAATATAATTTAATTGGTTTATAAATATTTTTTGGGCAGTTAGAAATAATAATAATAATTTTATTATTAATATTATTATTTTCATTGAAAACTAAAAATAATGAAAATATACTTCCATAATTAATAAATTGTGTTGCGGTGTAAATAATAAGTGGGAAATATAATAATTGTGATATTATTAATTGTTTAAATTAAATATAAATGTGGAATATATATTAATTTAATAACCATTATCCCCTTTTAATGGTTTTAGTTTTAAAAAATTTAATCATGTAATTGATGAGTTGTATTAAATAATAATAATTTTAATAATTTTTATTATTATTAGATTGGGAGAAAAACATTGGTTTATATATATAATGTATATATATATTGATTAAATATATATGTATATATATACTTGTGCGGGTGTATATATATGTATATATAGATGTGTGTATATATATATATAAAATTTATATATATATGAGTGGATATATATTATTGGTTTAGATAAAACATTATTAATTATCCCACATAAATGTTATTGCGTTGTTACTTTATTAATTTCACACTTTTAAGTAAAGTTTTGATTGAATTATTCATGATGATAATTATGATATAGATTTAATAATAATAATACTAAAATATTATTATTTTTATTATTAATTTTGGAAAAATAATATATATGTTAAATAAATATGTATGTATGTACATGCGTAGGACATAAATTTTTTCATGGTGGCACAAGATTATGCAGAATAATCCATCATGCCCTGGAAAAATGTTTCAGGTTAAAACTAATTAAAAAGGATTGAAAGAAATAAGAGAAATTTAAAGAAATCAAAAGACATGGAAAATAATAATAATATAATAAAAAGTGGTTAGAAGAATAGTGAAAATAATTAAAAATGGGCTTACCCATTTTTAGTATTTTTTATTTTCTTTTCTCCTTCCATTTTATTTTATTTTATTTTATTTTTATTTTACCTTATTTGTTTATTTAATTTTTCTTTGTTTTTTCTCTCCTATATTTTTTTCATTTTTTTTCATTTTTTCTCTATTCCTCTCTTCTCTCCCTCTCCTTTGCGTCACACCCCCCTCCTATCCAGGTCATGCGCCACCCCCATCGCCACTTTGAAAGTCTGTTGCACCTCTGATTATTCTCTATTTTCAACACCATTAGAAGAAAATTGAATCTATAAAAAGGATAATATTATAAACTAAGAATCTTTGAGTTTCATTCAATCTCTATTGCATGATATTCCATGGAATTTTTCACCCAAAATTGGGGTTTTTGCTAAATACTATGATTTCTTCCATTTTAGGTCAAATAAATGGTTATCACATGGCATGAGATATACTACGAATATGAGGTATAGATTCTTTATTATTTCTCATTATTTCATTGATTCATTCTATTCACACTGTTGTGACACTCATCGGTGCCTACCAGCTAATCCCTAATAATGCATATTAATTTAATTAAATTGTCTGTCATGATCCTGATGACCTTTGTTTAAGGTAGACCCCCTTCTTAGGTTGTTTCCATGTTTTTGGACACCCCTTTGGGTGTTCCGAAATAATTGGATTATTTTACCTTTTTCCTTGAGTCATTAAATTATTAATTACGTGTGCATTTTCAATAATTTAGGTTCAAGTTTTAAATTAAATAAATTATTTAGGATGAATCATAAACCATAAATTTGGTTTTCCTTGAAGTTATTGCCTAAATAATTATTTCTATAAGTCTTGTCATGTTTTACCATTATTAAATTTCATTGCCTATGGTTTTAATGATAATTCCCAGTTCTGTTTAATATTTTGTTAATATAATTAACTATGACTATTGGGCTTGAATAATTGGTAGGTGTGGCATTAAATGGTTAATTAGATGGCTTAAATCATTAATGTTTCCATGTGATATATATATACATACATACGTATACATACATATATATATATATATATATGCCTATCTTATTGTATTAAATAAACTTAGGTTGGGGAGAGAACATGGGTTACGTATTAAGAACCCACGATTGGAATTTCCGTGCTCTATAGGTTACAACACAATGCACCGAGAAAGTGTTGTTTTAGGCTTTACATGCAAGAAATTTCCCTGGGATTTTTATTATACTATTGTGTGATATTGGTTCCCTAAAGGAAAACAGAGGATGAACCTATTTGAAAAATTTCTACACCAAGTCTCAGTCGATACTTGGTCCCTTATGTGCGATACTCAGGTCAGGCTCAGAGTTACCATCCATAAGAAAAACTCTAACTTTTGAGAGGATCTCTTTGGATGGGCTCATGGAATTGGATATAATTAATTGGATGTTCCATAGTGTTACCTTTAGGATGGGATGGGAATCCACATCTAAAAGTTTTACTTTTAATATAAATTCATGAGATATTTTTGTTGATACAACATATAGTTTCCTTATGCTTTGTGATACTTCTCTTGTGCCTTTAGGGTGCCTAGTTTTGACTTATGGATTAGACCCCAAGCCAAATCACCAGCTTGGGTGTATGCCATTTTATTTGGTCTGTAATATTACTCTGGACTTGATATATATATATATATATATATATATATATATATATATATATATTCTATTTTATCAGGTATCTCATTCAGACTTCCGGATTAGGACGAAGTAGGTAGTATGGGACAAGTGTCCTCTTGGGAACCCGAACCAAGTTTCAATTATTTTTTTGTTTATTTAAGTTTCTTGTATTTATTATATATATGGCACACTACTATTTTTATATAGCATGAAATGGAAAGACCTAGAAACCGTGGGTGCTGACTTATTGAGATTATCTCTCACACCCTGCTTGGGCGTCATTCGGTACCCAAGTAGACTTTATGTTCACAGGAATAGATTCAAGGAAGCATGCTGCTTCCGATGCTTTATTGCTTTACTGTTTTGGATAGAGTTTGGGGGAAAAGGACTGTGCCTTTCTCGATATGTCATGTCACCGATTCTATTTAGTCTTTTGGTAGTTTTATTAGCATTCATTCTATGCTTGTACCCCATACGCCTCCACTTTTATTTACTTTTAGAATTATACATTGACATCATCATGGTATTTGTTATGACTATTATTCTTCTATAAATATTTTTTACTCTGTTAGGTCATTTATCCACTTCTACTGCTGTCTACCTTTTCTCTATGCTTCTGCAACTTGTTACATATATTGTTTTCCATTATGTTATACCTTATCCTATGAGTTTATAGTCTCCCCATGGATTTACCCAAGGCCCTCACTACTAGTCGGCAGCCTCTGGTGTTTGGGGATATACACTTGAGGTCATGTGACCCACCGGTTTGACCATTGCCTTAGAGGTGAGCCGAGTCAGGATATTACAAAGTGGTATCAGGGGGGTGATTTTCCTTTGTCTTACTATTTTGTGTTGGTAGATAGGATACTAGGAATGTGTCAGATCTTGGTTAGTAGTCATTCCTGGGATTGATCACCCCATGTACGAGAAATGACCAAGTGTCCAGGGCTGGGATTGTTGTTCATGGTGTTCGATATTACAGTTGAATCTAGTTTCACCTACAGAGATTGGTGTATTTTCCAATCCTTAATAATTGACGAGATTTATGGTATTTTACCCTTGGCCTGGTACAATAAGGATAAAGCATTACATTCATCATTTTTGGTACATAGATAATTCACATTCCACGCATATTCCATGCCACATAGTTTCATATATTGGATGATTATTTTTTTGATTGTATGCTTTGAGTTTTATGTCATGCTTGATTGCATAACATGCTTAGCTATTTATATTCCATGTTTCCTGGATAATTATCATTCCTTTCTTATTTAGTATGTCATTATTATGTGATTTTAGTGTGTTTCTCTGTGCTATATTCTTGTAGTGACATGCTTCTCTTTGTTTTAAATATGTAATTGATGGCATGGGATAAATGTATTTGTTACGATAAAAAGGGGAGCCAGATTTCAAGCTATAAAGTGTATGGGTGCTTTATGGATTAGTAGATGTATTCCCATATGACTGGACTATTGATCATGTTCATGTTGTATTATAAAATGTTTTTAAATGTAAAGGTTTTTAAACTTTATTTTGAAATGAACTGGTTCACTATCTAAATGATCAACTGGACTCAAGTAGGTCAGTTAGGTCATGGTTCTTATGTGATAACCCTATATGGATATTTTTAATCTTGAATAACTAATTAACTATTATTGGGTTGCATTATGATGAACCCAAGTTAGCTTAGAGGGACCTCATAGGTCTCCTTACTTTATAAAATGTAAAAAGTTATTGTTTTGTTCAATTTCCTAATAAATACAGGATGTCTATTAATGTTTATGTTAAAAAAAAAGTTTGAAATAACATGCCTATTTTTTTACCTTGGGGTCTTGGTTAAAATCAAGTGCCTAGTGTTTTTAAATGGTACTTGATGTTTTAAATTAAATATTTTAGATGTTTAAAGATTTAAATGTTATTAAATTTAATAAAAATAAAATAGAACCCCAGATGGTTCCCTTTTTTTAAACCCTTGTGAAAGGGTAGCTTGAGATTATCTCATTTAAGTTATCTTGGAATGGAACCATAGTTGTATTTCATAGGCTTCCTCTCTTTTTATAAATGTCTTGATCATTGTATTTTGAGTCGAGTGACTTTTTTTGACATGACCTAGTGATAGGGTCGGTTCTTGTGTTTCTGTAACATGGCTATACCATGATTGGTATAACCCATTAAAGCTTAAAGATCTTGATAATGTCGTGAGTTTTCTACCTTTTGGTGTCATTCAGGTGTCATTGTCCCTAGTCAAACCCCTTTCTTATATTGACTCCCTTGTTCAAAATGGTGGTCATGTTTTTCTTAGAATTTTATATGAGCATGATAATTGAGTAATGCTTGGTTC
This sequence comes from Viscum album, assembly GCA_963277665.1. Classification (NCBI taxonomy): domain Eukaryota; kingdom Viridiplantae; phylum Streptophyta; class Magnoliopsida; order Santalales; family Viscaceae; genus Viscum; species Viscum album. Next base: position 177,182,902 of record OY728137.1, read on the forward strand.
CAGCTAGTTAGACATGCCTTGGGTATGGTCAGCTGCTTGGTAGGTCACTTGACCCTTTCATCTTCCTCATTAATGGATGACCCGATATGGCATCGTCTAGGTTAATAGTCATATGGGGAAATACAATGATGGATTAAATCTCTTATACAGATTATTTGATACTTGAATTCATAGGGTGGAAAACCTATGAATAGTATTAAGGATGTGTCATCTATATTTGGGAACCTCGAGGTAGCATGTGTTCATGTACGTGGTCCCCATCGAGTGTTAAATGATGTAATGAACTACTTGATATTGGTAGGCCTATTGATCCTTGCACTATTGGGTATAGTCTTGTGTCATCTCTAAGGTAGAGTAACATGGGTCTAAAGAAATCAAGTTCATCTCAATGCTCATGATGACTTTCAAATACTTGGTTGTTTTGACACACCAGTCGGTTTGGTTTTTATTTTCATGAAAATTATTTAAACGATTATGTTGATGGTGGTTCTAACCTAGCATTCTTTTGAGTGGCTGGTCTATCCCTTCTTTCAAAGACTAGGACACTTCTAAGGTGGGGAGCATCATGTCAGTTTTAGTGTTTACATGTCGATGCTTCCTCGACATCACGGAATTAGTGTGGTTGGAGTTGTACACAACCTTTGAGAAACATCATTGGCCATGGTTTGACTTCAGTGGTTAATATTTAATGATCATGAAAATTTCTTAGGTGGTAAAGTTTTGGTTATCGGTTAATGGTGGTACTTCAGCAAGTGAAGATGCACTTTTTGGAAGGGAAGTCAACCGGTACTAGTTCGACTGATCTTCTTGGTAATCTTCTAATCCTCTCATTGTACTCTTCTTTAAGAAATGAGCATGTACCCTATCTTGACCTTGTCCTTGATGCAATAAGAGAGTGTCGATCTTATGCCTTGATAAAGCTTTAGAATCTTTTGGTCTTGTTTAAGTGGACTCCCAGTGAAGCACGCCGTCGGTTTAGGGTGGGTGTGTTTTAAAGGTTGGCACTGTCTTCTTGGAAAACTTGCATTGGTCAATCTTGAATTCAAAATTTTATTTAAGATGGGGTCCTTGATATGACCTTGGAATTAATTGGGTTTTTTTATTAAATAATATCACACCTGGAGAATCACATGAATGCTTAACAGTGTGTTTTTAAGGAAATTCCAATGGTAGAGGTGTTGTGGCTCAGAATTAACCCCCTTTTTAAAAGTTTGAAACCTATGGTGGGGAGAACCACCATTTATTTGTTCTAAGAGAAGACAAAATGGACATGTCTCTAGCTAAACGATCTCATATAAGCATCATTTCAATGTTTTGGTTGGAAAAAAATTGGGCGTTAGCTAAGATATTAATGGCTTAATCATCGCTTGCCTAATAAATTCTTAAAGGTGTGTTGGTCATATAGAAATGAAATGTCACCGTTTGAGTGAGACTTCACGAACCTTGTAGGTCGGGTGATATTTTCAGTGTTATCTAAGTATTCTCGGGGATGATAAGTTCTATGGTGGGGAGGCTATAATATCCTCATTTTTAAATGATAACCAAACCCCACTTTGTTAATAAATTACAAGTATTTTGGTGTGAAAATTTTAATTTTTCAATACTTGTATTTATTATGACTTTACCAATGGGTAATATCCATATTTATCACTTTGAAATATTATTTTAAATATTTTTAGAGTTAAAAGTTGAGTCATTGAGGGATTCTGAGACCTGTTGACCCTTGATGTTGATAAAATAAAAATATTAAATATATTTTATTCATAGGTGTGTGTTTTTTCCCAAAAAAATGAAATAACTCTCAAACGGTGTGTCTTATGAGAAATCTGAGACCACTGTTTGGTCCGGAAAATTGTGTTTACCCTAGATAGGGTATAAATTTGATGTGCATTAGGTGTTTGACAACCTCACACCTGATAACAGAAACTTATTTTAATTAATTTATTATTCCATTTTTTATATATTAATTAATTTCTCACAAACAGTTCCTCGTATGAAAAATATGATACCACAATTAGGTCCGGGTCGTGGGTTTTATCCTAGTCAGGGTATAAATTTTACGAGCATCAAACGTTTAGTCAGATCGCACCCGAAGATAATTTAATTGGTTTCAAAATATTTTGTTAGGCAGTTAGAAATAATAATAATAATTTAATTATTAATATTATTATTTTTGTTGAAAAATAATAATGAAAATATAATTCTAAAATTAATAAATGGTGTTTCGGTTTAAATAATAAGTGAGCAATGTAATAATTGGGATATTATTAATTGTTCCAATTAAATAAAAATGTGCAATCAATATTAATTTAGTAACCGTTATCCCATTTTAATGGTTATTGTTTTTAAATTTTTAATGGTGTCATTAATGAGTTATATTAAATAATAATAATTTTAATTATTGTTATTATTATAATATTTAAATAAAAACATTGTTTTATATATATATGTGGATTAAATATATATGTATATATATACACGGGTGTATATATATATATATACGAATGTGTATATATATATATAACATGTATATATATATGAGTGAATATTTAATTTTGGATTAGATAAAACATTATTAATTGTCCCACATAAATTCTATTGAGTGGTTAATTTATTAACTTCACACATTTATTGAATGTTTTCATTGAATTGTTCCTGATGATAATTATGACATAGATTTAATAATAATAATAATAAAACCTTGTTATTATTATTATTATTATTATTATTAATTTGTAAAAAATAATATTTTTTTAAATACATATGTATGTATATACATGTGCAACAAATAATATTTTTCATGGTTACGCTGGATTATGCCGAATAATCCACCATGCCCTGGTAAAATGTTTTAGGTTAAAAGTAATTAAAAATAACTAAAACAAATATGATAAATTTAATGAAATCAAAATAAATGAAAATTGAATAAAAATAAACAATAAAATAAAAAGCGGTTAGAAGAAAAGTGAAAATAATTAAAAATGGGCTTACCCATTGTTATTGTAACGCCCGGACCCTAGTTACCCAGAGTCTGTGCATTATTTTAATACATTGACATGATTACAAGGAATCAATTCCTGAAGGACCGATCGGTTTATCAGTCTTGGAAAATAGATTACATACATGAATGTTACATTACACTTTATATCATACCAAAAAACATAAATAATTATTTATGAATTACATTATTTCCTTGGCTTAACCTTGCATATCAATCACAATACACTTCTTGAAATCCTGGGAAAAATAAAACATAGAAAGGGGTGAGCTCAAATCCCCAATAAGGATAAAAATATTGCGGAAACTTTCATAAATAAGAATAAATATTTAAGGCAATGTATAACTAAAACAAAAGCCTTTTAAACTTGAAATTCAGCATAATATGGCAAAGACAAAACGAAATAATTCCATTTACTTATTCACATGGATATTCTACTAGTCGAATAATCACATGCAATATCAATAGCCACTTTCATAATGATGGAATGCATAATGCCAGACTATCATAACCACATAGCCAAGGCCTTATGCCAAGTCTACAAATAAGATTTTGTCAATGCCTTGTTCCAAGACACTAGTTTGTCTCATGAGACCTACCAATGCATCGAGGATCTATAGAGGGCTCCACCCGTCACTTATTAAGTCTAATGCATTCCTTATATGAATAGGTTTAAACATAACATAAATATTAGTATTAAAACTAGCATACGAAATGTCAATACTTTCTCCATAAACCATGAATTGTATAAAAATAACACATCCAAAGTAAAATATATCACAAAACCTTCAATACAATATGGAAGTTTTGTATCATAATAAATCATCTTGAAATAAGCTTAAAATCCATCAAAGGATGTTGACATAGATGAAATCAAAACTATTTGAGAGAAATATCTCTTTTTTTGAAATCATTTAAAAGTCACTTAATTATAAAATAAAACATTTAATTTGAAAATATCCTTATAAGCTTGTAAGTTAAGCTTCGAAGATTTTATAATGGCGGAAAATAGCCGCACCCGCCGTAGAAGTTAAAAAAGACATTCTTATCTTTAATTCTGTCGAAAAGGTTAAAAAGGACCTTGTTTGGAAAACGACGAAAAGATTCCTTTATGAACTTCTTATAAAAAGTCAAACAAGGGTATAAATGACTTTAACCCATATTCTGTAAAATAGTAAGAATTTTTTGAAATAAATTTTTAAGAAACATGGATCTGGATGATAAAGAGGTCCTAGTAGATAATTACGTATAAACAACCCCGGATAATGAAGAGATTGTGAAATAAACCCTTACCAATTTGGTAACTTACGAAACGTAAACCCCATGAAAGAAGTTTCATACAATAAATATGTAAATACACATAAATTCATATGTATTACACAAATAATACAATTATGGGCAATACATACACCACACAAAAGGTAATAGTGGCAATATGACATGAATCTCACGGGAATAAGGAGTGAGATGAAAACCCTTTACCTTGTACTTTTCCTTAGATTAGGGAAGGTTAACCTCCTGTATAATGGTGAAATAATTTTTATTAAAATATACAATAATCATATACATTAATATGATATCATATATGATCTTTTAACATTTCTTTGTTTATAATATCTTAGTATTATCGTCGTTTCGGGTGTTAACTTACTCGTTTTCTTTTATATGTTTTGTTACATAAGTTGTGTTTATTATGGATAGGTTGTATATTATTCATATACATAATGATATCAAGTCCTTAAAAATTATTTTTAATCATAAAATGATAATTATACTTGAATGGATACGATGGGAAATGAATCTCATCGCGTTCGTGGAGACGGTAGTTCGTACGTACGCACAAACGCTACTTCCATTTCATTTTTCATTTTAAAAGGAAATCAAAACCAAATGACACATAGGTATATTATTATTCTAGTATAATATAATATCTTATATATGTTACTTAAGTTCATTAACACCATCATTTATACGTTCCATGTATGGTATGAACGAGTCATATCACTTTGAGGGGGCAGTAGTCCGCACTTCCTCAAATGAAATTATCGTATATATATATACAACATGAAACGAATAATGTTATGCTATAAAATAGAATTACAAAATCTTATATATAAAATAAATATCATAAATATCATATTTAATTATAGTTCCATCATAATGGCCACTATGAGAGGTGGTATGAGATAATTGAACACTCATCGTTTTGTGAGGCGTTTGGTTGCCATCCACAGAAACATTATGCTCTTCATCCATTAGATGGAGGTGTGTGTAAGTGTAGTTTGAATAATTTTTATAACAATATCATAGTATATTTAGTATAATGGTTTTGTTACAAAATGAAATAATAAGAAGAGTTTAGGGATTGAAGAAGTAAAATAAAAGAAAAGAAGCTAAGAGAAATCGTTACCTTTAATTTGGGTAACTCACTTTGATTTGAACAAAAAAGGACTCTTGAAGTTCTTTCTGCCTATGGTAAGGTTTCTAGGAGGAGTATAGGGATGTAGGAAGCTTAATTGGGTAGAGGTTGGACAATCCAAAAGTCTTTAGAGGTGTGAGGAATTGGTTATAAGTGTTGTCTTTTTATAAGGGGGAGGAGGGGCTCTTTAGGAAAGATTGAAAATATTATATTATTATATAATGATATTCGATTTATAATGGATAAAAAGTGGATTATTCAAAGTCTAATGTGGGGTTGGGTTGAAATCCTTTCATATAATAGATTTTAGACAGGTTTGGGTCACTATATTAACCTTATCATTTATATTTAACTCTTAGTTAAATAGTTTGACATTTATCATGCCACTTTGTATTTTTATATTATATGGTTAATAAACTTACTATATAATTCCAAGAAATCCCCAAGTGGTCCATTAATGATACAACTATCATGATATAAGTACTTTGGCATATCATTATATTTTTAGGAATATAATATCAATTAATATATAATATTTGTTTTAAAAACTCATTTATGTCAATTTTGACACTATTTAATAATTGATTTTTTAAAGTCTTAACATATTTATTAATTCAAAAAAAATTAATTTAAGAAATAATAACATGTCATATTAACCAATAAAATTCATGGATGTCATAAGAACTTTCAAATTATATTTATTTTAACATTTATAATACCAATTATTGATTCTTTCATTAATAAAGAAAATACGACATCATTATTGTGTCATAAATATATTTAATTATTCAGTGTCTAAAAATTATAAATAAAATACCATGATGTAGGAAATATTTAAATATTTTTAATGAATATTTATAGTTGAAAAGATAACATATATAACCCTATGTAAATGTTTTTTTGCTAAAAGATATATGCTTTTGTCATTTTTGTATTTACTTTAACTTAATTAATATAAAGTGTCATTATCACTTACAAGTGGCTCCATGGGGTCCCAAAATCGACCCAAATATGACCATGGTCAGACATGTATCAAAAAATAGGGTTAGGACACATTTTAGGGTAATTTAGTATTATTATAATATTATTTGTTTACCGTTATTTACCGGATTTACATTTTAACCGTGATAAATAAAATATTTACCGAAGTAATTATTCAAAATGTATAAAAATAAGAGTTATGTATTTACAAAATTTGGACCTCCTGATTATAAATATGGAATCCATTTTTCTAAATTCATAACACATAAGTGGAAGAAATTAATTTAAAATTAATACCCGTTGTCGAAACAAAAAGCCTGTTTTTAACAAATAATAACTATCATAAGATTGACACTTTCTTATGTCTAGTTTAAATATGAAATTATTTACCATGAATAACATTGGATTAAATGGTAAAATTATAATCTAATTATACTTTAAAATCACTCAAATTCATAATTTATGATTATTAATTATTTCGATTAAAAAAGTTGTTTTTAATTAAAATTTTGTAATTTTCACTATTCATCAAAATATGAAAGTTATCAGAAAAGTGAAAAAATTTAACCCTAAGTTAATTTCGATATTCTTAATCCAAAAATGAATTCTATTTTAACAAATTCAAAACATAAAAGTTGCATTTATTAATTTAAAATTAATTCCCGCTGTCAAAACCAAAAGGCGTATTTTTAAGAAATAATAACTATCAAAAGTTTGACACTTGTTTATGTCCAATTTCAAAGTGAAATTACTTAAAATAACCACCATTGGATTAAATGGTAAAAATATAATATATTTATACTTCCAAACCATTAAAATGTACAATCTAAAAATATATATTTTTTGATTAAAAAAGTTGTTTTCAGTTAAAATATAGTATTTTTCACTATTCACCCAAATATGAAAGTTATTAGAAAAACCCCAAAACTTTGTTGAAACTAAATTCTTATTTCCCAATTCTAAACAAGAAGTTCATTTTTTCAAATTTAATATATAAAATTTTCAAATATTGGATTTAAAAAGGCTTTGCCATTAAAAGGCGGTAAAATTGCTTTTTTTGAAAAATACTTATTCTATCTGAAAAAAATGAATTTGTTCTTAAATTATGTATTAGAAAATAATAATATGGATTATAAAATTATAAGGATAATATAAAATTTAAAATTAAGTTAATACTATTCATAACCACTTTTGAACGGCTAGTTTGGTAAGTCATGGTGCGCTTGAACTCAGTGTTGCGTACAACACACGCTATTGTATTATTCAAAGAGAAGCGTACCGTAGAAGCTTGGGGTGTTACATTCTCCCCTACTTCAATAAATTGCATCCTCGCAATTTGAAATTATCTTTCAAAAATAAAAGTTTGAAAATAGAAAATACCTTTGAGAAAACCCACATCAGAAATTAGGTTAATAAAATTTAGTCTTAATAAGAGGAAAAAGGAAATGAAAGGGTCACCACCAAATTATGATCTCAATTAGAAGAACATAGGTGGAAATTAGAGACATATAATTGAAGGAAAAACATAAATATTTATAGGTAGTGATTGAGGTCATCAATCACAAACAAGTGTAAAATTGAGGGCCTTAAATTCATCAATCTATGATGATTTAAAATACCATCGGTTCAACAAAACATATGGTATTAGGATAACACATTTTTTGTTTTAAGATCCCTTCACTAAAGTATAAGAATTAATTTCTTCATTGAATAAGTGAAGAAGAGAAATATATATAATTGACAAGTAGAGTCCCATCCTTTAACTAAGTTCTACCACAAACTCATCATTCAATCTAAAAGATAATAGAACTTAAAAATAATATTATATTTATCCTATTCGTATAGGGTTAAAAAATGAATTTATAATTCATCTAGAAGAACCATTAAAAAAACTACATTATTCAATCCAGGATATCACGCGGGTCAGTGGTAGGTGATACACCCTTGTCGCCCTTCGGTTGTGGGTTCAAGTCTCGCGACCTTACCAGATGCGATGGGTTGCCGCCCGACCTCCAGGTTGTCCTTTTTATGGAAATACAAAAATAATCTCAAACTAGACTTATCCAAAATACTTCTGTCCAAACTCACAGTCCAAAATTTATAAGGTAGGTAAACACAATGAAGATCCTTTTTTCTACGTAATAGCATGTGAACACCTTCATTATGTATTCTTTTTAAAACACTGCAACATCCTGAAATACCATAAAACCTTATTGATTACATTAATGATCCCTTATTACATATAGAATACTGGATATACTTCTTCTATCCAAAAATGTTATAAACTCCAATAGTGATGGAAAATATAAATCATTAATCAGTTTCAAGGTAATCAAGAATATCCAATATAATTTATCCAAATCAACCATATCTTATTCCAAAATTAGTACCTCAATATTAGGACCATATTAAGGTTTATCTTTCCTTCAATCATGTAATTTCCAAAATGTTTAACTTACTGTAGGGTTACTTTTCTTAGTACCATAAAATCTCAAATCCTCAATGAAATAGTACTGCAGTATAATCCTTATTTATTTCCAGTACATCATTGATACAACACTTCAATAAAATAATTCCAATATAATAACATAATAACACTAGTCATTCCTCTTCATCTATGGTAGTATCATAACTTGATTACTATCCAATAGCATCATTTGCGACATAGTCTGATGACTGGGACATTGGTTCGCGTAGTGTCCAAACTCCTTGCAGATGAAGCATTTTACATTTGAAACCTTTTTCTTACCCTTATAGTCACATACTTGATTTCCTTTTTCTCTACACTTATAACATAATCTCATTCCCTTCAATAATTTTCCAAGGTGATTCTTTCCATAGTTATCACATATGGGGAAATCCTTCTTTACCTTCTTCCCTTTATCTGTCCTTCTCTCTACTATACTTTCTTTCTCTAGCTTCCCTTCAAAGCCATAGGAATCCGAAAATTCTTTAATTATCTTATCAACACATGATACTATTTCTTCATATGATGATAATACATGGGAGACTATTTCCCTTCTAAATTCTGGCTTAAGACCATGAAAGATATGATCCTTCTTAATCTTTGGATCATGCATATTACTAGAGTTCTCATTCCTTCTACTGGGCACCATTTCTAAACAATGACATAAACTAGATTAGTTTATGAATAGAAATACCTAATACCAAACTTGTAAAACACATAACATAAATTAAGAAGTTTATGGATATAATCCATAATCATAAAAATGTCTTCTTTGAGAAATTATATACTCATAAACCCTTCATAATGGTTTGTAAAGAAAATGAGAATTATCCTAAGCATATCCCCCGAGAGTATCGTAACCAAGAGTGCAGCAAGGCCCGTTGTCGTGCACCAGTTCTCGTTCGAGTATAGCTTAAAGCGGTGTTTTTGGGTTTTACCTCTAGGTACATCTGTGCCAGAGTGGCCTCTACCTTCTCGTATCCAGACAGGGATGTATTTCTCGGAAAACTCACAAAATCTCTACAATACAAAAATTCTAGGAAATTCTTCTATACTAATCCTCAATGTATATCTTAGGTCTACGTGTTCTAATCAAAGTTTATCTAAATCTAGCTTCCAAAGTTATTTCTAAACTTTCTCTGATACCAACTGTAACGCCCCGACCCCAGTTACCCAGAGTCGGTGCATTATTTTAATACATTGGCATGATTACAAGGAATCAAGTCCCGAAGGACCGATCAGTTTAGCAGTCTTGGAAAATAAATTACATACATGAATGTTACATTACACTTTATAACATACAAAACAACATAAATAATCCTTTATGAATGCCATTATTCCCTTGACTTAACCTTTCATATAAATCACAATAAACTTCTTGAAATACTGGGAAAAATAAAACATAGAAAGGGGTGTGCTCAAATGCCCAGTAAGGATAACAATATAGCGGAAACTTTCATAAATAATCATAAACATTTAAGGCAATGTATAACTAAAACAAAAGCCTTTTAAACTTGAAATTCAGCATAATATGGAAAAGACAAAATGAAATAATTCCATTTAATAATTCACATGGATATTATACTAGTAGAATAATCACATGCAATATCAATAACCACTTTCATAATGTTGGAATGCATAATGCCAGACTATCATAACCACATAGCTAAGGCCTCGTGCCAAGAATACAAATAAGATTTTGTCAAGGCCTTGGGCCAAGACACTAGTTTGTCTCATGAGACCTACCAATTCATCGAGGAGTTATAGCGGGCTCCACCCATCACTTATTAAGTCCAATGTATTCCTCATATGAATAGGTTTAAACATAACATAAATATTCTTATTAAAACTATCATACAAAATGTCAATAATTTCTCCATAAACCATGAATGGTATAAAAATAACACATCCAAAGTCAAATATATTACAAAACCTTAAATACAATATGGAAGTTTTATATCATAATAAATCATCTTGAAATAAGCTTAAAATCCATCAAAGGATGTTGACATAGATGGAATCAAAACTATTTGAGAGAAATATCTCTTTTTTTGAAATAATTTAAAAGTCACATAATTATAAAAGAAAACATTTAATTTGAAAATATCCTTATAAGTTTGTAAGGGAAGATTAAAAGATTTTATAACGGCAGAAAATAGTTGCACCCACCGTATAAGTTAAAAAAGACATTCTTACCTTTAATTCTGTCGAAAAGGTTAAAAAGGACCTTGTTTGGAAAACGAAGGAAAGATTCCTTTATAAACTTATTATAAAAAGTCAAACAAGGGAATAAATGACTTTAACCCATATTATGTAAAATAGTAAGAATGTTTTGAAATAAATTTTTAGGAAACATGGATGTGGATGATAAAGAGGTCCCAGTAGATAGTTACGTATAAACAACCTCGGATAGTGAAGAGATTATGAAACAAACCCTTACCAATTTGGAAACTTACAAAAAATAAACCCCATGAAAGAATTGTCATAAAATGAATATGTAAATACACATAAATTAATGTGTATTACATAAATAATACAATTATGGTCAGTACATACACCACACAAAAGGTAATAGTGGCAATATGGCATGAATCTCACGAGAATAGGGAGTGAGATGAAAACCGCTTACCTTGTACTTTTCCTTGGTTGAGGGTTGGTTAACCTCCTGTATAATGGTAAAATAATTGTTATTAAATTATAAAAGAATCATATACATTAATATGATATCATATATGATCTTTTAACATTTCTTTGTTTATAATATCTTAGTATTATCGTCGTTTCGGGTGTTAATTTACTCATTTTCTTTTATATGTTTTGTTACATAAGTTGTGTTTGTTATGGATAGGTTGTATATTATTCATATAAATAATGATATCAATTCCTTAAACATTATTTTTAATCATAAAATGAGAATTATACTTGAATGGATACGATGGGAAATGAATCTCATCGCGTTCTTGGAGACGGTAGTCCGTACGTACGTACGAACGCTACTTCCATTTCATTTTTCATTTTAAAATCAAATCAAAACCAAATAATAAATAGGTATATTATTATTCTAGTATAATATAATATCTTATATATGTTACTTAAGTTCCTTAACACCATAATTTATATGTTCCATGTATGGTATGAACGAGTCATATCACTTTAAGGGGGCAGTAGTCCGCACTTCCTCAAATGAAATTATCATATATATATATATAGAACATGAAACGAATAGTGGTATGCTATAAAATGGAATTAAAAAGGATTATATATAAAATAAATATCATAAATATCATATTTAATTACATTTCCATCATAATGACCACCATGAGAGGTGGTAGGAGATAATTGAATACTCATCATTTCGTGAGGCGTTTGGTTTCCATCCACAGAAACATTATGTTCTTCACCCATTAGATGGAGGTGTGTGTAAGTATAGTTTGAATAATTTTTATAACAATATCCTAGTATATTTATTATAATGGTTTTGTTACAAAAGGAAAGTATAAGAAGAGTTTAGGGGTTGGATAAGTAAAATAAAAGAAAAGAAGCTAAGAGAAATCGTTACCTTTAATTTGGGTAACTCCCTTTGATTTGAACCAAAAAGGACTCTTGAAGTGATTTATGCCTAAGGTAAGGATTATAGGAGGAGTATAGAGATGTAGGGAGCTTAATTGGACAGTTTTTGGAAGAGAAAAAAAGGCTTTAGAGGTGCGAGGAATTGGTTAGAAGTGGTGTCCTTTTATAAGGGGGAGGAGGGGCTCTTTAGGAAAGATTGAAAATATTATTTTATTATATAATTATATTCGGTTTATAATGGCTCCAAAGTGGATTATTAAAAGTATAATGTGGGGTTGGGTCGAAATAATTTCATCCAATAGATTTTATATAGGTTTGGGTCACTATATTAACCTTATCATTTATATTTAACTCTTAGTTAAATAGTTTGACATTTACCATGCCACTTTGTATTTTTATATTTTATGGTTAATAAAATTACTATATAATTCCAAGTGACCCCCAAGTGGTCCATTAATGATACACCTATCATGATATAAGTCCTTTGTCCTAACATTAGTTTTTTAGGAATAGAATATCAATTAATATATAATATTTTTTTTAAAAACTCATTTATGTAAATTTTGACACTATTTAATAATTGATTTTTTAATGCATTAACATCTTTATTAATTCGAAAAAAATTCATTTAAGAAATCATAACATGTCATATTAACTAATAAAATTAGTGGATGTCATAAAAACTTTCAAATTTTATTCATTATAACATTTATAATACCAATTATTTGATTCTTTCATTAATAAAGAAAATACAACATCATTATTGTGTCATAAATATATTTAATTATTCAATGTCTAAAAATTATAAATAAAATACCATGATGTAGTAAATATTTTTAGATTTATAATTAATATTTATTTTCGAAAAGATAACATATATAACCCTATGTAAAAATTGTTTTCCTAAAAGATATATGCTAATGTCATTTTTGTATTTACTTTAACTTAATTAATATGAAGTGTCATTATCACTTACAAGTGGCTCCATGGGGTCCCAAAATCGACCCAAAGATGCCCATGGTCAGAAATTTAATAACCAATAGGGTTAGGATACGTTTAAGGGTAATTTAGTATTATTATAATATTATTTTTTTACCCTTATTTATCGGATTTACCCTTTAACCGTGGTAAATAAAATATTTACCGAAGTAATTATTCAAAATGTCTAAAAATAAGAGTTACCTATTTAAAAAATTTGGACCTAATGATTATAAATATGTAATACATTTTTCTAAATTCATAACACAGAAGTGGCAGAAATTAATTTAAAATTAATACCCGTTGTCGAAACAAAAAGGGTGTTTTTAACAAATAATAACTATCATAAGATTGACACTTTCTTATGTCTAGTTTAAATATGAAATTATGTCCAATGAACAACATTTGATTAAATGGTAAAATTATAATCTAATTATAATTTAAAATAACACAAATTCATAATTTATCATTATTAATTATTTCGATTAAAAAAGTTGTTTTTAATTAAAATTTTGTAATTTTCACTATTCATCAAAATATGAAAGTTATCAGACAAGTACAAAAATTTCACCCTAAGCTAATTTTGATATTATGAATCCAAAAATGAAGTCTATTTTACCCAATTCAAAACATAAAAGTTTCATTTATTAATTTAAAATTAATTCCCACTGTCAAAACCAAAAGGCGTATTTTTAAGAAATAATAACTATCAAAAGTTTGACACTTGTTTATGTCCAATTTCAAAGTGAAATTACATAAAATAACCATAATTGGATTAAATGATAAAAATATAATCTATTTATACTCCCAAACCATTAAAATTTACAATTTAACAATATAAATTATTTTGATTAAAAAGGTTGTTTTCAGTTAAAATATAGTATTTTTCACTATTCACCTAAATATGAAAGTTATCAGAAAAACCCAAAAACTTTATTGTAACTAAATTCTTATGTCCCGATTCTAAAGAATAAGTTAATTTTTTCAAATTGAATATATAAAAGTTTCAAATATTGTATTTAAAAAGGCTTCTCCATTAAAAGGCGGTAAAATTTCATTTTTTGAAAAAAACTTCTTTTATCTGAAAAAAATGAATTTTTTCTTAAATTATGTCTTAGAAACTCATAATATGGATTCTAAAATTATAAGGATAATATAAAATTTAAAATTCAGTTAATACTATTCATAACCACTTTTGAACGGCTAGTTTGGTAAGTCGTGGTGCACTTGAACTTAGTGTTACGTACAACATACGCTATTGTATTATTCAAAGAGAAGTGTACCGTGGAAGTTTGGGGTGTTATAATTTTTATTATTTTTTATTTTATTTTCTCCTTCCTTTTTATTTTATTTTTCCTTATTTATTTATTTTATTTTTCATTTTTTATCTCTATTTTCTTCCTTTATTTCTTCTTTTTTCTCTCCTCCTCTCTTCTCTCTCCCTCTTATGTGTCGCGCCCCACTCCTCTCCAAGTGGTGCACCACCCCTCATCACTACTTCAAAATCATATTTCACCTATGATTATTCTCTATTTTCAACACCATTAGAAGCACAATGAAGCTATCAGGTAGGCTAATCTTTCACACCAAGAATCTTTGAGTTTCATCCACTCCCTGTTGCATGATCTGTCGCAAAATGTTTTCACCAGAAATTGGGTTTTTTGTTAAATCCTCTGATTTCTTCCATTTTGGGTCAAATCATAGGTTATCATAGGGTTTGAGATATACTATTACTATGAGGTAGGGTGTCTTTATTATTTTCTTCAGTTTAGTTGTTTTGTTTAGTTCTTAATGTTGTTCAGCTCATTGGTTCCTATCAGAGAATCCATAATAATGTATATTAATTTAATTAAATTGTTTTTCCTGATCCTTGTGACATTTTTTAAGGTTTTTTCACCTCCCTTAGAATGTGTTATTTGGTTAGGAATCACTAATTATGGGCAGTTTCCATTGGATTTATTTATGTAACCAGAAACACCCAACTATTCTTTATCCAAGGGGACATGCTTTCCAAAGGCAGGCGTTTGGTAGGTTTGGACCTATGATACTTAAGAACGTACATTGGTCAAGAGGATGGGAGGCCAGACTCATCAAACCATTTTGGGGGGAATTATTGCATACTTTGGGACTCTCTTATAGATTTAAGATATTTTCATGAATCCTTATTAATTCACCAAGTATAACATAGGTTTCCATTTAAATTTGCAATCAAATGTTAGCATGTGTGAAATTTATAATCATTAATATGTATTCAAGGTTCTTCATCAATGGAGGCATTCATATTTATTCGTGGTTCTCTATCAATGGTATCCTTTTATATAATATTTAGATATTTTTTAACCGTTGTTATGATAATACAGATTTTTAAGACACTCAATGGGGCACTCTGTAATTTATTGTCATCTTGAGAGACAAAAGTTTGTTTTGATGTTGGGATTATACAGATAAATGGGATACCTATGTATCCTTTTGAAAGGAATCAAAACCCTCATAGTTCAATTCCACTTAATGGGACACATTATACCTTTTAAGGTCATGTGATAAGGACCTGACCATACAGTTTAATGTCATGTGGTAAAGACATCTAGGCGGAAGGTGCCTAGTCAAAGCTTGGTGTGGGACTTATGCCTAAACAACCCAAGGGACATGGAAATGATATGGGTTTTCAAGTTGGATTAGACCCTATTGGGAATGTAGTTCAGGAAGAACATGGTTTATTTGAAGTGTTGGGTTTGAACCATAGGAATGCTTCCTACGTATCCCATTCGAATGGGAATCAAAGCCCACATAGTTTGGTGAGTCTCACAGGGGTGTATGACCCTTTGAGATAAATAGTTCAGAGATAACTCTTAAAGAGTATTCCAAAATTAAGGGAATTAGGGTTGTATTTCTAAAGAGGATATCCAATGAGCTCAGTACCTAGTTGAATTATTCCTACATATCGCAATTATGGTGGGAATCAATGTTCTCATAATTCAAGAGGTTCAGATTGTGTGGATGTTGTGATCATCAAAATCCTCTAAACCCATGTGAGTCATTATTGGTGTGAGAAATAAGAGGATGTGAAAGATTCAACAAACCACACACTCTTCCACTAATGGGAGAGGGCAGGCCTATGGTGAAAGAAGCTGATGCAACAGTGGGTGAGGGCATAGAGCAATGAACCTTTCAATGTGGGATGACATTGGAGGTCTTGCAGCCTGGCTCTCAGAAGATTATGGACTTACCTCAGTAGGAGTTCCCTTATTGGATCCCATGAGAGGAGGGAGAATTTTCCTTTGTTTTAATTGAAAATAAAGTGTGACCCTCACTCTCCCTATTAGGAACTAGAGGCTACGAGTCTTAGAGATGAGAAGGGGAGGTCAGATTCCCATTCTTAAAATCTAATACATGGAACTTCCCAACATTATCTCTAGGGTAAGGATCCATGTGACTATAGGTATATAAACAAAAAAACATTACAATAATCTTGAATCCCTTAGAAGAAGAAAGCTAGAAACCTCTGACTATAGATATACAAACCTAAATAGGAGACACACTAATGTGCCCCTTCCAAAGGTTTGATAAGTCATGAGGTTTTTGTGGAGGCTTCAACTTAGTCCCATTCATATAAGGGAAATAAGGAAGGAGATACCATTTTGTGAGTGGCCTTGAAGAGGGTTTATAAAGTGATATTCATAGGCCATGAGTGTAGCTATGCAGTGTAGCTATACTGTATAGGTATGTCGTGTAGGTACACCACGCATGTATGTGGAGTAGGTGTGCCATTCAGGTCTTAGCGATGATTGAAAAATAGTGATTAACACAGGACAACCATGACTATGCAAGATTCAAACATTAAAAGGATTTCAAAATGTGCTTATCAAATTTAATTCTCTCTTATATCATGTTTTTTAGAGAGCTACCTAGGAAAATTTGGGGGACTTGGGAGAAACTGGTACGCAATGGGAGAATCAAGAGTTCTTCTAACTTTTTTAAGTCTTCAAATGAGGAGCCCAAGTGTATTATTTTTAGGTAAGGAGGGGATATAGTTGAAAGGATTTCGTTAGCATAGGTCGACCATGTAGCTCCTCCATGTAGGGGTATAAAAAACATATTTTCATATAGCTTTATCACGTAGTTCCTCTGTGCAGGTCTGTCGTGTAACTTCTCCACGTAGCCCCCTTAAAATTTTAACAACTTTTAATTCTTTTAGATTCATCTTGAGACTTTGAAATATCTGTAGGATGTCTTCATAATATTTTTTTTCTTACTAAGGAGAATCAACCCCCCCCCCTCAGGATTGGATCTCATTAGAAAGAGGGTCAAGTCGTGAGGTAAGATTATGGGTAAAAGACTATGGAGTCAATTCTAAACCGTACAGGTTTGCGGTGTAGATATATCACACAGGTATGACACATAGCTATATCATGCAGGTTTGTCACGTAGGTCAACAATTTCTATAAATAGATCCATTCCTTTTAAATTTTCTTCACCCAAGATCTCATATTTTTTGCTCTCGTTGCATAGCTTGTTCATCTAGCCATGCCACATTGTGATCTTGCATAGATCCCTTGAAATTTTCTCAAGGTGAAATAATTTGAGTGATGGATCCATGATGAAGGATTTTGTCGAAGAAATTTCTCAAGGATCCTTGTCTAAGGACCTATGTAGATGACCTCGTCAAATGAACTATGCATAAAACTTCTTTTTCCAAATTCATAAATTCCTTTAAGTTTAAAATTTTAACTTTCTTAAGTAAAAATTCCAACCTAATGGGGGAAAACATGGCATTCTTTTGCAGAAAATGGATCACTTGATGACCAAAACCGAGAAATCTAAGGCTCATCAAAATGAGATGATGAAAATTGTTAGACTAGATTATTATGAAATTGTTGAAAGTACCCTCTCAGGGTTACTGAAAGGATTGATTCCATACCAACAAGAATGTCCACGAAGCCATTATCATCCTTTATACAGACATGGGATTTTTCAAAATGCCCACATTCTATCTTATAAGAGATACTTTCCAAATACTTGGTTTCTATGATACTTCAACTACCATTGCATGAGTATCACCACGAAGGATATGCTTGTTAATTTGGGAACAATCCCTATTGGATGCATCCTACACCATAGTAGATATACCCTTGATATGAAAGATCATGTTGTTGATCTAAGGCTTCATTATTATGATTCAACATTTCATGATTCACAAACATATCCGTCTAATGGTTGGAAGGAAGGTTGTGATATTCATTCTTGGGGAGAAGTTAAACCTGAATGGATGTGGGAATTTTGGGTACGCCAGAATTGTGTATAATTTAGGAAATAAATTTTAGATGTTCACCTTTATGAAGCTGTCTGGATGGAAAAAACTTATGCTTTTTCATTCATAAATTGATGAGATGATGGAATATGAAAAAAATACTTTATACTTAACGCATGGTGAGGTTAACATCAGTCTATGGGATATCTACCAAATATCTAGGGTTCCCATTCCTGAGGAGATGTATGATGAGTTCATTCCACCAGTAACAACATGGGGTGATGTTACTAGGACACCACCATTATCTCATGAATTATTCAAAATAGAAAAGGAATTTCCTAAAGATAAGAAAGATATTCATGCATGAGTGTGGATGGAAGCATTTTTAGAGAAAAAAACAGAGAAAGGTCCCACCAATGGATGTCCTACTATTTGTTCATATGTAGATAATCAGGGAATTTTAGGTATATATTGGCCCACATTGGAGAGATGTGACTACAAGTGCGAGGTATATAAATTCAAATATGATATTGATGCAAAGGTACACTTAGCTGGATTCCTTTCCATGTGGATAAGTATTTACTTACTTCTAGTCCCTGAGTTCGGAGGCGGTGTAAGGCTAGGGACTTTTTTTATCGCATCCAAATTGGTAAAGGGAAAATATATTGGGTTAGAAACTCTTTTATTGACAAGAATTTATTATTACCTACTGCATTTGTACAATGGGAAGGATCTATTTAGACTTTCAGGGCCATTCCAAGTGTTGTTGGGCTGGATTGCAACACACTTTTATTCATATTTAGTGTTGAATTCAGTTAGAGTCCCCAATGGTTGATTTACCCCATTTTTACAGAAAGTCTCCAGTATCCATCCTTTGAATTTGAGACCTGATGTAGTACTGAGGGCATTGATTGCATCAAGAGAATTCGGCATCTTCCCTTTTGGTAACCCACCATCTGGAACATTTATTGATGACAATAAGGAATAAAATTATGAGATGAGGTCCTATATGATGGAATTCAGGGATAACCATTTATCAACTAGGATTTATGGTGAAATTATCTATGAGGCTTACATCCTTTATTAGTTTTATATCTAGTTTATATGTCTTCAATAATCAAGAACTTTTCTTCCCACGTATGTTATACATGAGAAACACCCAAAGGTAATGAGACAATTATGAATTCTGATGACTTTAGAGACATCCAAATAATCAATTACGTTACCTTCATCAGATAAATAAACTATATTGGAAGTTGGATATTCCAAATCTTGGGCTTCTTCATACCCTCAAGGGGCTTTAACGAAAGGAATATATCGGGTAGCGACCACAACAACTATTATGTGTAGCAATTTTGATAAGTGGTCTAAATCCAAAGATGATGCATAGGATTAATAAGTTTCAGAACCTTCAAAACATCTTTTCAGAAGATATACCAAGAATAATAAGGCTAGGGAAACCACACCTATAACACCGAGGTGATCTAGTTGCCATTATTAGAAAGATATTCCCATCCCATCTGCTGATTTTTTTAAGAATAAGTAAGGCCTGAAGAGGCTCTCCAATTAGAGGGTGTTGAGTGTTCTCCACAACCAACCATGTCGAAACCAAATTATGTGCGACCTTTTTCTATTCAATATTGGGAAATATTGACTCGCGAACTCATGGATGCATGGGAATTCTTCCAAAATGGCCTTTGAATAATAGATGAGGGTGAAATTAAATAACCTTCTGATTTTTATCTGGATAATAACTTGGGTGAAGTATGAGAGTATATTGCAGAGCTAGAGACCTTTATATATACAACTGATGACCATGTCCTAGCCTTAAATCAAGTATCCAATATGATGGAACTAGGGATACATGAAGGGGTAACTGTTCACCCTAAAGAGGAATGTGACATTTATATTAATACTAAGAATGTATTTCACTTTTATTTGGTTTCAATTCTACTTTGTCATTCACCATTATTAATTTTGATGAGATTTCATTTTTCATCTTGAAATCAGGGAAGGAAGCTTAGGAAAGGTTCTCGAGTCATCGAGGTATAGACCTATAGGTTCCCCTATTGACACATTAAATGAACTCCCCAAGTCTCTAGAATGTTCCCCTAGATCGAGAATCATGACCGGGGTAATAGCGATAGACAATCCTCAGCCACTACCTCAGGTCTCTAATACCAGGAGAATTATTTCAATTTATCCACAAGCTTATGAAAAGAAACACAAGAGAGAATTAAGATTGGTCCTAAGTGTACACCAAATAAGTAAGTATTAGTATTGTCCTATGCTATTATGAATTTATTGATACACCTTGGTGACCGTGTTCATCCTCTAGTAGGATCTTCATCTCTCTCTTCTCTTAAGGGCTTAAAAACTGATCCTTTGGGAATAAAGAATGAAATCCTAGGAGAATAATAGATTCTTTCTAATGAATATGTTATTTTGACGGATGAGACACACAAAGGTGAAAATATATCTGCTCTTGATTATATTGAGAGAGAGATAAAGGTCATGGTAACATCAAATACATTTCTCTTGAGTATCAAATGATTTTGTTAATATTCTTCTCTTCATAAAATATCTTAGATTAGATTCCCTTTTCAATATATCCTGCAATAATCATTGCTGATATTCATATTTCTCTAGAAGGAAGGAATGAGGATCTTGGGAAATCTCAAGAAGATACTGGTGCTTATCCCAACTTGGAAATACCTGATGACATTGCACAAGTTGAAGAATTCAAGGAACAAAATGTAAGCAGAGCTAATTTGGGCATCAACCAACATTTTTTAGATACATTAATTGGTGAGGATTCTGTAACATTCAAAGTCACATACACTGAAATGATGGATTCCCTTAATCCAAATATTGATATTCCTGGTTCCATCAAGGTGTTTGGGGATTTCCATGAGGAATTACAAGGACATAAGTTATCATTATTTCATTTTCCATACATAATTGTTCTTCTTTTACTTGGTACTTCACATTAATGTTCAACTTATGTAGCTTCGTCTATAGAGAATGTTGTGAATTACCTTTAATAATGAGGCATTATAATCTATCCTTTTTCTACTAAAGATGGAGAAATAATTACTGAGGACCCCATGTTGGGAGACGCTCCAGATCCTTTAATTATGGAAACCAGAAAAACTTAGAAGAATGACCCTCCAGAATAATCAATTTATCAATCTACTAAAGCTTAGAAGACTGGGGATGAATATAATGAAGCATCCAACTTATCATTGGGTAAATTTTATCGACTATCTAGATCATGCCCCATTTCTACCATTCTTCTGAAACTGACAATGATCATGACTTGTCATTTAGGGTTATCATCTCTCACAACTATATTAGAAGTTGAAACATCTATGTTGGCTCAAACATCAACAGAAGGTAAAGCATCTACTGTTCTGAGATAATCAGATCAAGGAACCTCTCTAAGTGATTTTTTTCCAGAGTACATTCTACCCCATGGTAGTGACTCAGATCCAGATTTAGATATGCAATTTACTCTTGGAATGACACATAAAATACATGGAAACCAATTTGGAAGATAGTTGTTGAGAAGCCTTTGGATGAGCTGCTATCCCAATTTGGAAAACTTTTAACACTATATTGCGTATTGGGATTTGGTGGATTTAGTTATCACCCAGTCTATAATGAAATTAAAGAGGCCATTTTTTGATGGGAGAAAGAACATAAGATGCAGCAAGATCTTGAAAAGGTTAAATGACTTACTAATGTTGAGAGCTTCCAAGATACAGTAGCCAAGGTTGAGGCCATCCATAACAAGAGGTTTATAGAAATTGGCCACCAAATTAAAGAAGCAGCAAAGGAGATGATACATCTTCAACAACAAATGGTTTCTATTCATAACAATCTTGATAAATTGAACCAAAAATTGGGAGAAACCTAGTTAGAAAGGATAACCTCCATTTCAACTGCCAAAGAAGCTCTTTGTCATGCCGAGGAGGCTGAAGATGCTCAACTATCTCAACTTCAACAAGCAGATGATAAGTCTCATGAATCCGTTCAATAGATGAAGAGTCATGACGAGAGTTTCTTTTAATATAAGACATAGAGGCTCCATTCTGTGAATGTTCCTCTAATTTTACCATATGAATGAAATAAATTTGGTCTTGAATCATATATTTCTCCATTCTTACTTTCTTTCTGCAATTTAAATATTAAAGGTGATGATTTTTTAACATCAAATCATTATTTCAGATAATCATAATTACAATAATAGGAATGGGGGTGCTCAAAATTTTCTACTTAATCCAATGTGCCTAATGAGCATAGTTTTATTTTTACTAGGGTTATATAGAAAAACCCACAAAATTTGTATCTTTTCACTTTTTATTGATCAATATTGCCTAAATCATACAAAATGTAAGTCTAGTGAGTTGAGACTCAACTTTTGTGCAGAGTTCCCTCTATGGGTTTTCAATCTGGTGAGTACCATGTCTCTTGTCATTCACAATTTAGATTCCTTCATGTAGGACTAATAAGGATAGTGTTTAAGGTCAAATGGATTTGACCATATATTTTGAAATTAGATCCCAAACAGAGCTTCATATCTAGGAATGATCCAATATTCTTTAGATGCTTCCAAGTGGAATCTTGAGTCATGATTTTTTATGGTCACTAAATCTAAAAATTGAACTATAAAAATAAAGGAGGTATTTTACATGAACAAAGTTACTATTACTTGATAAACCCATTATGGGGGCTGTACTATGAAGGTCCAATAGAGGCATGTTCTGAATAATGAAAAAATGGTATCCTTTGACTAACATGCCTATTATGTAGGTGAATTTTATGAAAATCCACCTAAGGGAATGTACTGCATAGTCATACAAAAGAGATCTAAAAAATTTGACATTTTATTTTTGATAGATAAGGGAAATTAATATTTAGGTGACTTAAGACTACAATGGGTGGTTTTTCCAAAGAAATATATCTAAGAATAAAGGGCCATCTATGCCAACATAGGTGGTGAATGGGGAAACCAATTCTAATCATATTTGGTGAGTAAATAATGGTTAAAAACTTTCATAAATGGGGTTATCTGATATCATGCTATGAAATTTTAAATTCATGTAGAAATAAAATTATACTATTTAGTTTCAAGTCATGCAGTGAGGACATTGGGGGGATTTAAATTAAGGTCTTAATATTTGACCAAAGATTTATGAGTCTCCAATTTCTTGTTATTTTTTTGGAGACATACTACCATGTTCATGTATAGAAAAGAAGAATGGTAAACTATGATTTGGGAATTTAGGGATCCGGAGAATGACATAGGAATAAGGATAAAGGAATTAGAGGAATTATTTTCCAAGAACGAGGTTACTATTATTTGACAAACTTGTTATGGGGTTGTATTATGCAGGGCCAACTGGGGAATATGATGCATAGACAAACACTGGCATCTTTTAACTGACATGCCTGTTATGTAGTTGACTTATGCAAGGAAACCTAGGGGCACATACTATGTAGTCAAGAAAAAGACCCCTTGGGTATCAAACATTATATTGAAAAAAACTGTAGAAAGTTTATGGAGATTCATATTTTCAACAGCACAGAGTGTGGTTTATGGAGAAAGGTACCTAAATACCGAAAGAGTATTTCCAATCATGATTTCCAAATAATCGTAGGAATAGGATTTCTATGAAGGTATGCCCAAACGTTGAAATTATGGAGTCTTTAGTTTTAGGTTATATGACTAGGAACAAAATATAATGGAAATAGTAGATGATTTGTGGTTAAATGATCCTAGGTTATTTCAATATGCTTTGAAAACATGGGAGGGAAATTGTGTAAACCATAATTTTAGAGGATTTCAAATCAATAGAAAGGTAATGTGACAAATATACATGGATGTACACTTTAAGATATGGATTCTTGTATATTGTCATCAAAGTTTGAAGGGGAAAAAATATTCTTTTCCCAATAATGAAGCTACAATTATTTGAAAAACCCATTATGGGATCTGTATTATGCAGGGCTAACTGGGGAATATGCCGCATAGCCAAACAGTGGAATTTTTGACTGACATTCCTGTTATGTAGGTGCCTTATGAAAGGCCACCTAAGGTAATGTACTACATAGTCAAACAAAAGAACTCTTAGGTATTAGAAATTCATCCCCAAAAAAATCTTAAGAAATATTATGAAGATATGAAAGTATTCAAGATTAATAGTGTGAAATAAAAAAAGGGAGTAATGATCAATACATAGGAGAAATATTTGAATCAATATTGGCCATGATTTTTGATCCCCTTAAATAGATCTGGCTCATATGTAAAATGGGGACATTTATTATTTCATTAGTGGACTATCTAGGAGAGGACCCAAAATGAAGACTCCTACATAGATTGTTAATTATATGTGAAATAGAGATAAAAATTTATCCCATGGATAGGACTAGGATCTAAGGAATAGTTTTCACTATGTATCTCAATGAGATGAGAATCAAGCCATATGTAGCTTTTTGGGTACTTTGTAGTTTAATGTTTTTTAGTAAGGGCATGAAGTGATTCCAACATGAAAAAGGAATATTGTGACTAGACCATGAAATTGATCCCAGGTTTCACTACGTATCTCATATGGATGAGAATCAAGCCACATGTAGTTATTGATAAAATAATTCCCCATACCAATTGAGTTTGATGTGAGATATGAGGACTTTTAACACATTCTAGAAGAATGGTTAAACATAAGTCACAAGATGGTATAAAGATAAAACCATGTATCTAGGAAGAGTAATCTGCATATATTTGGTTCATATACAGAAAGGAAAAGTGAAGAAATTTCTTTATGGTTGTAGATGATCCCAATATTTGAGATCTAGACATCTCTACGTATCCCATTGAAATGACAATCTAGAAATATGTAGTTATTGAAATGAGGTATCTATGAAAATATGATTCAAACATAGGGATAAATAGAACTCATGTGCCACTAAGAAGTATTAATGATGTGAGTAATTATTAAGCATGAGATATACTCATTTTTTTAAAATAATCACAAGGAATACCAATTTGTGGTATCTTGTGAGATTTATTAATGTCAAATGAAGAAGACATTAACCGTACAATTTAATGTCGTGTAGCGAGAAGAAATGATGTCATGAATTTTAACATCATGCGACAAGGAAAAAGATGCTATGAATTTTAACATCATGAAACATGGATGCATATGACTGTTATACAGTTTAATGTCTTGAAACTATGACATTATATTGTGTAGTTTCAAGTTATGCAGCGAGGACATTATGTTGTGTGATTACACAAAGTACTTTTTCAAGAATCTTGCATTGGTTGGAGCTGTAATAATTTCTACATCTATTGAGATTAGAGAATAAGATCTATTAGAGTATACCTTATGTACAGAGTAAGGTCCTTCCCACTTTGGCTCAAGATTTGGAGGCTTCTTTTCTGGTATCATTGGATTCTTGAGGACTAATTCCAATTCTACTTGAAGAAATTAATGGAGATGAACTTTCTTGTCAAAAGCTCATGATATTATATTCTGATAGACTTCCAAATGATGAAAAGTATAAAATCTATTTTCATCTAATCTTTCCAGTCCATCAAATCTCTTCTGAGACTATTCATATGTAGATAACTGATCATAGATTGCAACTCGGAGTGAAGGAAATTGAATTTCAATAGGAAAAACTACTTCTGTCCCATACACTAATGAGTATGGAGTTTCCTGAGTGGAAGTATGGGTAGTATTTCGATAAGACCATAAAGCATGAAAAAGTTTATCAGGATAATATTTTTTATCTTTATCTACCATTTTCAGGAATATATTTGATACAGTCTTATTGAAAGCCTCTATCTTTCCATTGGCCAATGCATGATAGTGAGATGAATGGTTGGATTTGATATTTTTCTCCTGATATTACTTATTTATCTCAATAGAACAGAAATCGGTGCCTTTGTTCATTAATATGGTATAAGGGACACCAAATATAGTAATGATATTATCTTTTACAAATCTAACAATGATTTTGGTCCTGAATTATTTGAGAGTTATTTCCTCAGACGATTTGGAGACAAAATTAGTAGCAGTAAGAATATACTTGAACTTCTTATCCATAGATAGAGGATAAGGTCCTAATACATCCATTCCCTATGTAGCAAATGACCAGGAGTATTTAGCTATATGTAGTAACTCTGGGGGTTAATGAATGAAGTTGGCATGCACTTGGCAGGGGTGAAATTTATTGGTGAAATATGTGAAATCCTAAGTCATTGAAGTCCAGGAGTATCTAATCCTTTAGATTTTATCAGAAAACCTATTCACAGACTGGTGAAAACTTCAAGCTCCTACATGTACTCTTTCATGACAGTTGCAGTTTCTTCTCCATCAATATATCAGAAGTGGAATCCATAAAAGCCTCATTTTTAAAGGATCTTCAGGTGATTTGGTCAATCATAAAGGGTTAAATTAGACAATCATTTCTAAATTTTCTCTTTCTCATCTCTATCAAGAGGAAGTGCTCCATTTTGAATATTTTCAATGATAGGTGTCATCCATCCCATAGTATGACCATGCATCTTGAAAATAGGGATGATTTCATTCATTTTCTCTATTATAGTTTGAACAAACGGTGAAACCATATGACGATGGAAAATACTGATGATTGTCTCATCTTGATTTGGATCTTCTAGGACTATGGTTTCATTATCCAATGCAACATCTTGGGCATTTTGTGATTATGGGGCATATGAAAATGTTGAGTCTGAGTGAAATTTATCAATTAATCCTCTGACATAATCATACAAAGGGATTAAATCTTCTTTTTATATAGAAAAATCCCCATTGATCTGTTTGATTACTAATTCTGAATCACCTTTCACTTTAAGGTGGTTCACTTATATCCAGAGTGCCAATTCTAGGCCTGTAATGTGAGCTTGATATTCTTCCTCAATTTTGGTACCGCCTTCGTAAAATAGAAAGGAATATGAAAAAACTACCTTTCTGGGGAGATAAGAACAATTCCTAACCCAATTTTTTTGAGTTAGGGTTTTCCATTATCTTCCCCATTGGACATATTGAAGCACCATCAAAGTATATTTCCCATGTTTGGGGATTATCTAGAATAGAGAATATTTCTTCATCATGAAGTTCAGCATTCAAAGATATATCTTCTGTAGATGGGTGTTTGGTAAGGAATTATGCCAAGGATTAGTCTTTTATTGTTTTATGAGGCTCAAATTAGATATCAAACTATTTAAAAATAACTTCACAATGTGCCAAACGTCCTGTAATCATAGGAAAAATGAGGATAAATTTGAGCGGGTTATTACAAAATACCAAGTGGACCTTGTGATGTTGAAGATAGTGCCTCAACTTATGAACTGAAAATATTAATGTCTGGAAACACTTCTCAATACTTGAATATCGAGTCTCTGTGTCAAGCATAGTTCTACTAAGATATTAAAGGCTATTTTCATTCCCAATATCATTCTTTTGTTCCAGGAATGCACCCAGTGATCTCTCTAAAGCCGTCACATAGAAAATAAGGGGATTTACTACAATAGGTGGAATTAATATTGGTGGAATCAAGAGATATTTCTTGAGGATATCAAATGACTCTTGGCAGTATTCGGTCCATTGATAAGTAACTCCCATCTTCATTAATCTGGTGAAGGGTAAATAAATGCCTGCCAAATTGGAGATAAAGTTCTGAATATAGGCCAACAATCCTTGAAGTCCTCTTAATTCCTTAAAATTTCAATGACGTGGCATGATAAGGAATGATTTTGTCTTCTCATGATCAAATTCAATGCCACGATGGCGTACAACGAAGCCAAGTAATTTTACGAAGGTAACCCCAAAAGCACATTTTAAGGGGTTCATCTTCAAATTATGTTGTTGGAGTTTATTGAATATGGTCTCCATACCAGTCAGGGGATTAGATTTTTTTTGGGTTTTACCACTAAATCATCCACATAACATTTGAAAAATTTTCCCAGGAAGGGTTTGAAGATATGGTGCATGGAACATTGATATGTTTCACCTGCATTCTTTAAAAAAAAGGGTATTACTTGATAGAAAAATACACCTTGAGGGGATCAGAAGTCTGTAAATTCCTCATATTAAGGGGCCATTCAAATTTGGTTGTACCCAGAGCAGTTATCCATGAAATAGAGAGCTTCATATCTAGATGTTGCATTAATCCAAATTTATGTGATTGGAACCAAAAAGTAATCCTTAGGACAATACCAGTTATGATCTATGAAATCAATGCAAACTTTGATTTTCCCATTATTCTTTTTCACTAAAATAATTTTGGATAGCCATTTGGGTGATTTAACCTCCCTGAAAAATTTATCTTTTATAAGCTTGTCGACTTCAGATTCAGTTTTAGAGGCATGAGTTGGGTGCACTCTTTATGTTTCCTGCTTAAATCCTCAATGATCTTCTGGAAAACCCAAATAATGAGTGGCCATAATGGGATTAAGGCCTGGAATTTTTATATATTTTCAAGCAAATAGATCTCGATGTTTCTTTATAAATTAAGTCTACATATCTTGTTATTCAGAAGTCATGGCCACACTAATTAGAGTATGGTGTGGATCTTCTTCTATACCCAGATTTATCTCTCTGAGATCATCTAAAGTGGTAGAGACACCTTGCTCAAATGTTGGAGGGGAGTCTTTAATATCATCATCTTCTTATTCCTCACATGTCACTTCTTTTTCTTCTGTTTGAAGTGTAGGTGATGAAGCAAAACATTCAGAGCTAGAAGAGAAGTTAGTATTTGGACATCCTAAAGAAGAGGCAACCATTTATAACCCTACTGATGATGAAGGGTCTACTTGGAGCATTGAAGAGAGAATGATGGGTTGGGAATCAACATCCTTGTCTTTTTTTATTAATTCAAAAACATCTTCTAGCCTAATTGATGAATCAAAGACTTTATGAAGTTCATTGGATGAGATGAAGACATCTTCATTTAAGCTTTCACTATCAAAAATTTCTCCCGTACTGTTAGGTTCAATTTTCACAACTAACATTATGAATGTCACTGGAGGAGTTCTTGGATTTGGGTCTATACTTAAAATTTTATTGTTAGGAAAAACTTAATATGTACCCAAATGTTTTAATGGGTTAGATGAAATCTTTTCCAGACCATTCAGAGCATTGATTCTTGTTACATATTTTTCTATAGACCATTTCTCCTTTGTGTGATAGAATTCTGCCTCAATATACTGAGATTCACATGTTTTGAGTAGAGACTTGTCACCATACAATGTCCCAATTTGACCATTTAATCAATACTTGAGACATTGGTGGTATGATGAAGGAATGGTCGCATGTTGATATATCCAAGGCCTTCCAAGCAGAATGTTGAAGGTTGTGTCCTATCGGACAACCATGAAATCTGAATTACATACAAGATCTCCAAACTGAGTTCTGAGTGTAATCTCACCTAGAGGTTCTTGTTCATTCTTTTCATAACCTTGCAACATCAAAGTGGAAGGAGATAAGTTAGATTTAGTGAGACCTAATCAACAATGTGTACGGACAGAAATGAGGTTGACTCCTAATCCATTATCAATAAATTCTCTTCAGATGTATGTATCATTAACCCTACCATATATATATATATATAAGACCTTAATGTGTCGATGTACAACATCAGCCTCATCTTTATTCATGAAAGATATAACTGCATGAAATTCTACATGATCATTCTCTATATGGTAAACCTCAGCAGCAACAACTTCATTTTCAAACTCTTAAGTAATTTACAAAGACTCAATAAGTTCTTCTCAAAGATCTTTTGACAAATTCAAGGCATTTAAGATTAATAACTTGGCCGATACTTGGGATAGATGTTTCAAAACATCATAATTTTGGTCTAGAGGTTTGTGTTTTCCAGCATGGAGATGCAGTTTTACAGGTGCCTTGGAAGTTTATGCTCCTGATGTAGATGTACCATGTGTCAGGGTAGATTCTGGAAATACTTATGTTCTTGGTAGATTATACTGACTAAGTCTATCTAGTTACTAAGAGAGTGATGATGTAACTTCTAATCAGTCTTCCAAGATGATCATGTGAGGGCCGATCCAAGCATGTGTGAGAGAATTTCCTTGTTCTTACTGAGCCAACTGAAGTGCTCTCCCACAAGTTTTTACCGAATAAATAGTTTGAGAAGGGGAATAGTTAAAATAATGGTTTCTAGCATATCCACATATTCCTCTGTATCCTTGAACTTGACTTATTACTCTAGTTACCTAATCATGTATAGAGAATTTATGTTCATTATAACCAGAATCATTATTTGAGTAGGGGTCCATTAAGTGGATAATGTTAATGGAATCGAAGATCAATTCTTCATCTAATAAATATTCTACTTGATAGGTCAGTTTTGGTTGTTTAATTTGGCAGGGTGGTGCTCGTGATTTTGAAATTGATGTCATGAAATATTCCAAAGTCAAGGAGAACATTGTCCTTGACATGAGCTCATTTTCTTCTGATTTATCTTTATCTTTTTAATCACGTTGCTTCTTTTAGGATTAACCTTTGGAGGATAGATCTTTTGATGAAGATGGATTTTCTATAGGGTAATTGGAAGGAGGCATAGTTGGATGTTTCAATTGTGTTCTTAGAATGACATGAGTTTGTTTGATCATTTTCCTGACCATCCAATCATTATACTTCTATGCATTTTTACTTTCGACTTCCTTCCATCTGCATTCTTCCTCTATATTGGTAATAGTAACACATGCTACTTGGGATACTAAACTTTTTAGTTTCACTTTTCCAGAATCTACCATTTTTATAGGAGGTCTTTGAAAAAAGAACAGTCTTGAAAGGAATGCCCTAACATTTGCTAAAAGGGGAAATAATTTGGGAGATCTTAGTCTCCTTCTTTATTCAGTTTCTTTGGCCTTAGTAAAATAACTAAACTGTTTTCCAAAGCTGAAATTAATTAACAATGAACCTTTTCATTCCAAAAAGAATAAACATTGTTCTTTAACTCCTCAAACTGTCTCCACATTTGATCTTTTTTATCATCTTGATGAGGAAATAATTGATGTTGATGCTCGAGAGGTGGAGCCCTTCGGTATGATGAAGGTTTGGAAGTAAAATAAAGTATAGGTGCTTATTTTAGTGTGACTATAATAGCCTCTAATTTCTCTATTCTTCTTCCTAGAGCTGATAAAATTACATGAGATTTAGCTTTGGTTTCTAAAATGGAATCCTCCACTTGTAGGGTCATTGAATAAAGGTCTTGAAACCCCCCTATGTATTTCATATGGATTATTAGTATGCATAACTCATCATGAAGATTTGCCACATAAATTGGAAACAAATATTCCTGAGGGAGTGGTAGATTAAAGGAATATGTTAATCCTTTCCATTGAGAAATGAAATTTGAAACTCTTTTATTCTCACTTTGTTTTCAATTTGTACAATAAAAAAATATTGTCTTCGGTAGTGTTGAGCTAAATTGGAGAAAGAATTTATAAATGAGGTCTTCCCATCCAGTAATTGATCAATACTGCAAACTTTTATACCAGACAAATGTTGTCCCACATACTTATTGCATAAAAAATCTAAGCTTTATTGCTTCTTGTTGTCGAGGGGTCCCCATAATGGGATCAAAAAGTGAAACAAAATGTGTTAGGTTTTCTCTAGATCTCCCAAACCACTAGTTATTGGAAGTGTGGTATTCAAAATTTTTTGTGGTGGAGGGATTAGATCTATCCATTCAGGTTAAACATTCTTTTCTTATTGTACTAGTGAATTCCATTCTTTTATAGCTTTCAATCAAGTTGTTAATGCATAAATTGTATTCATAAACATTTGGGGAATATATGGATGAGTTGGGACCTATACATGCACAATATATAGAGAATGAATTGGTGCTACGACTGAAAAAACTACTGGTGGTAGTGTTGTTGGTATTTTTCCTGGGTAACCCATGGGGATAGGCCTGTAAGGATGTGTTGATCATGTCCTGGATGTGTATCCAATGGAGGTAATTCATTATCCGCATCTATAGTTTCAATAAACCCTCTTTTCTAAGGAGTTCCAATAGGATGTTCAATTAGAGGATATTCTTCTGGAGAATGTCTAGCAGAAATGCTGCTTCGAAGTAACTCTGCATTGAGACTTTTCAACTCCTTCATCTCCTCTAATTACTGGGAAAATCTTTCTTCAAGTGAAAGAGATTGAAATTATCCAATGGAAAAGCAAGACATGATCTAACCTTTACCTTTACCCTCATTAGATGCCTTTTAAAGGGGTGAGAGTTGGTTACTTGAGGGAATACCTAGATTCTAGGTAAACCTATGATTTTAGGTATGCACACCTCCTTTATTTTCTTTAGTGTGTACTGTATTATGAATAAGAACTTCATCCTCTGACTCCCCTAAACTTGAATCATTTTCTAGAGGATCTTCCATAATGGTATTAATGTCATTCACTAATATATAATGTATTAGTGGCATTCTATCAGTATCTTTGTAATATGATCTCTTTTTGTGTCCTCCATGAGACTTTTTTCTCCTATATTTTGAATTCCCAGGAATTTTTTGATGGAAAATAACCTAAAAGGAATCCTTGGATAGTTCAGTTGTGTGTTCACTTTGTGGCTTCTTCCCTTATCAAGATAAAACTAACTTTCGTTGAGTAGGGGATTATGAATGTGAAAAATCCCCCAACCCTATAGTTTGGGGCTATTCTTGTTCTTAAAAACTTCAAACTTTTTTTATTTAATTCAAAGGTTGAGTTAAATAATCCCCCAACCCTATAGGACATGGTGGATCCTGAATTTCTATGTCTGTTATTAGTGCAGTTTCTCTTCTAATTTTACGAATTCTAGTATGAACATTGGTTAGGTTCATTAATAGAAAACCACTTAAATCACCTATTTTGGAAGACCATTGTGCTATTTCAGATATTTTCACAATATGATGGCTTCCATCCTCTAAGAGAGAGGCCCACTTAATGTTCTCAGATGCATGATGAAGAAGTATCTCGACATCTTTCTCTCTTTGATCCGGACTTTGGTGAGAGATAGTCGAGACCTGTTCTTGAGCACATATTCAATTAGAGACAAAATCTGTTGATTGTATCCAACCATGGACAATAACATTGCATGAGACCACTTTTGGCGGGGTTTGATGGTTTTAGAGCATAGTGAAATGAAATTCTATGTTTTCACCCCATCCTATGATATGAAAACCAAATAGGGTAATAGTAATTAACTGGCTTAGCCACTTTAGTGCATCGAGGCATGCATGCTGAAGAGCTCCCAACTTCTTCTCAACCTTTGGATGTCAGGAAACTGAGAGAGATGCCAAGTTAATTTGGCATTGAAACCCTTTTATTAACTTTACATGAATTTGATATTTATCATATGGTAATACTTTGGTTTTTATATGACAATGAGTTTTCCATATGTTGAGGCAGATATCATGAATGCAATCTTCTATTGTCAATTCTGGAATGTTGTATTGCGAGGTTTCCAGAGGCTAGAACATGACTGGTATTTCACCCTCAGCTAGTTTTTTTCTCATATTTAACATACCACCATCATTGTTTTCTAGAGGTTTCTCAACTTGGTCCGACCAGAGTGGATGTTTCTCAATTGTTCTATCACAAACAATAAGATCAGTTGTTTTTTACTCTACCATATTAGAATAAAAATGACCGAAGGGAGGTTCGAAGAATGAACTTTTCCTTGGGATTTATTTTGGTTAAGAAATTATTTCACCTGTTAGTAACAAGGCATCAGACATCACTGACCTTATGTTGGAAAGTGCCTTGATATAAGAGGGATTTATCATCACTACATTGTCAATTAGAGAATTATCTTGACAATGTGAAACACTACTGTAGAGAGGACTTTCGCAGTAAATGTCATCTTGGGGAGGAACACCATGGTGGACCACATCATGGGATAGATCCTCTTGCTCTTTGGTCTTTTGGCCACATGGAGGGTTGCCGCGGCTCTTATCCAGAGATAGGTTCTCTAGATTGACCTAATTTTCATGAATAAATCCTTTATGATGAATTTTATGATGGGGAAATTCAGAATTTATTCCACTACTCCCATAATTTGGAAATGATAGGGTAGGATCTTGAGTTGAAATAGATAAATGTCTGAGGGATTCAAGAACTCCAATATTAAGAGAAGCCAAATCGTAGATTGAATCTTGATTTCCCAACTGTGCTTGGCAAGACTTCTTCTTAGATTCTCTTTTATACATATTTGGGGACACTTTATAGGATAAATGGTTATCATGGGTAGGTGTATATTCCTTCCTTGTATTGGTCCTAAAAATAGGCTGATTATCTCTAATTGGAAAGGGTGTATGTTCCTGATCCGATTCTACGTATGATATGAGGGAGTATATCCCATAACCCTATTAGACTAGAAAAGAGGCATGTATCTTCTTGGGGATGGAATTTTGATGAGTCATCCCAGGTGTAGGGTCAGAATTATGTTTCTGCCCCTGGTACTACTGAAGTTTCTATTATGATATTCTAGAAGGCTTCCAGAATATGGGCAGGAATTTGTGTCTTCCCTTTCACCATTGTTAAAATGTGTTTGGTTACTTTAGTGTCTAGAACAGGAATATAAATCCATTTTGTATCTTGATTAAGTGTATGTGCCAACTCCTTTCCTCCCTTTACTATCATTGGATAATGACAGTACTCATTTATGGGGGCATAGAGTTGAGTTTACCTTAGGTTTGTCGCCAGAGCTTTCTGAATGACTTCTCTAGGTGCTACCAAATGAGACTGCTAGCAGACTTTATGAATGTTGGAAGGTGTATGTGCCTGTTGGCTATTTTCTACCAAGCATGGTTGATGGAATTATTTCAATGTTGATTGAAGATAGTACTAGTAGGATTGGTGAGTGTAGGCAGGTGTATGTTCCTGCTTACTAGTTGCCACCATATTTGATTTGCGAGCTTCCGTGAATGCAGCCAGACGAATCTTATGACTGATTTATAGTTTGTGAGATGGTGTATGTGCCTTATCATGGTACTTAACTGGGTTTAAATGGCAGGATTGGTTGACCACTGCCATATGAGTCTGTTGGCTGGTAGAATTAAGGCGGGCATGTGTATGTGCATGTTCATTGTTTCCCACCAAGTTAGGTTGATGGACATCTCCAGAGGGGGATAAAGTAAAAACCTACTCCCTTTTGTTCGGATGTTGTCCTCATTGGTTCGTCTTGCATGCCCAGGTCTAAGGCACCTAGGCCAAACAATTGAAGGCAACACCCCCATCATGTTGGGGGTTCACTGCCACATGATTCTATTGGCAGTGATTTTTGGTGGGACCCCACAGGAAGGACCCCTGTGTCTTAGAGTTGATACATTGAGTGACATCCTGATCCACCTCCCTATAATATGGGAGGAATTTATAATTGCGTTCTAGGGATAAGAACCCAAAATGGTTGAATATGGTGGTTGAAACTATCTACTTATTGACCATCGATAGTCGCTAACCAAACGATCGAGGGTTGTTGTTAACTTGGAGAGCATGATAGGCAACCTGTAGGGTTGGTATAGTAGCATGTTTACGTTATTCCCTAACCAATACATTTGAGACCTAACATTGAAGATACTGAGTTGGTGATGACATCCTTCTAATGGATGAGGATCTAGCATGAACAGCAGTTGAGGCATTCATGGGAGAAAACTTAAAGGAATCCATTTGGAGTGAAGGGAGTTCTATGAAAACTAGACAAATAGAAACAATGAACTCCCTTAAAGTTGTGTCTTTTGTATGGACACATGTGTGATTTATTCCTTTTTCTGTCCTTCCTTTATTAGTTGATAGGGTCCTTACAGATGGGTAATACTATAAACTTAGTTAATGATTCACATTAGGTTCACCATTTTTTGTTTCGGATCCCTCAGAACGTGTGCTCTAGTTAATAATCACTACTTCTAGGTGGTTTCCATTGGATTTATTTATAGAACTAGAAACATCCAATGGTTCTTTATCCAAAGGTACCATCTTTCCAAAGGTAGGAATTCATTAGGTTTGGACCTATGATACTTAAGAACATACATTGGTCGAGAGGAAGAGAGGTTGGATTCATCACACCCTTTTGGGGGGAATTATTTTCTACTCCAGGACTCTCTTATAGATTTAAGATATTTTTTTGAATCCTTATTAATTAAAAAAGTATAACATAGGTTTCCCTTGAAATTTTCAATCAATTGTTTGCATGTGTGAAATTTAGAGTCATCTATATGTATTCATGGTTCTTCATCAATGGAGACATTCATATGTATTCAAGGTTTTCCATCAATGGTATCCTTTCATATACTATTTAATGATTCTTTTAACCATTTTTACGATAATATAGGTTTTTAAGCCACTCAGTGGGGAACTCTGAAATTTATTGTCGTCCAAGGAGATGAAAGATTGTTTTGATGTTGGGATCGTACCCATAAATGGGCTACCTATATATCCTTGTGAAAGGAATAATAACCATAATAGTTTGGTGCCACTTAATGGTACACATCATACATTTTAAGGTCGTGTGATAAGAACCTGACCACTAAGTTTAATGTCATGTGGTAAGGACATCTAGGTGGAAGGTGGCTAGTTAAATCTTGGTGTGGGACTTATGCCTAAATAGCTTAGGGAACTTGGAAAGGATATTGATTTCCAAGTTGTATTAGACCCTATTAGGAATATATCCCTGGAAGAATAGGGTGTATTTGAAGTGTTGGGTTTGAACCTCAAGAAGGATTCCTATGTATCATATTCGAATGAGAATCAAAGCCCACACAGTTCAGTGAGTCTCACAGGGGTGTATGGCCCTTTGAGAGAAATAGTTTGGGGTTTACTCTTAAGGAGTTTGACCAGATTAAGGGAATTGGTGTTTGATTCCTAAATAGGATATCTAATGAGCTTAGGCATTGGTTGAAGTATTCCTATGTATTCCAATTATGATGGGAATCAGAGTTCTCATACTTCAAGAGGTTCAGATTCTGTGGTTGTTGTGATCATCACAATTATCTAAGCCCACATGAGTCATGCTTGGTGCCATAAACAAGTGGACGTTAAATATACAACAAATCAAACACTCTTCCACTGATGGGAGAGGGTGGGCCTATGGAAAAACAATATTAGGTGATGGTGGGTGAGGGCACAAAGCGATGAAACTTTCAATTTGGGATGACATTGGAGGTCATGTGGCCCGAATCTCAGAATATTAGGGTCTTACCTCAGTGGGAGTTCCCTGATTGGATACCAGGAGAGGAGGGAGACTTTTCTTTTGTTTTAATGGAAAATAAAGTGTGACCCTCACTCTCCCTATTAGGAACTGGAGGCTCCGAGTCTTAAAGATGATAAGGGGAGGTCATAGTCGCATTCCCAAAATCTAAGACCTAGAAGTTCCCAACATTATATCTTGGGTAAGGATCCATGTAACTGTAGATATATAAACCTATAAAAATCACATGGATCCTGAATTCCTTAGAAGATGAATGCGGGAAACCTCTGATAGTAGATATACAACCTAAAAAGAAGACATGATAATGTTCCCTTCCCAAAGGTTTGATAAGTCAGAAGGTTTTGGTGGAGGATTAAACATAGCCCCTTTTGGATAAGGGAACCAAGGAATGAGATACCCTACCATGAGTGGATTTTAAGAGGCTTTACAAGGTGATATGTGTAGTCCTTGAGCATAGCTATGCAGTGTAGCTATACCGCGTAGGTATGTTGTGTAGGTACACCGCGCAGGTATGCTGCATAGGTGTGACACACAGTTATTAGCGATGACTAAAAAAAGAATGATTAACATAGTAGAACCAAGCCTATTCAAGATCTAAACTTTTAACGTTTTTCAAAATGTGATTATCCCATTAAATTATATCTTCTCTCATATTTTTTAGAGAGCTACCTGAGATAATTTGGGGGACCTGGGTGAAAGAGCTACGCAACGGGAGCTTCAAGAGTTCTTCCAGATTTTTCCAGTCGTCAAATGAGGTGCGCAAGGGTACTATTTATAGGTAAGGAGGGGATATGGTTGAAAAGATCTCATTAGAACAGTTCTATTGCATATCTCCTCCACATAGGGGTACATAAAACATCTTGTTGCATAGCTCCTTGGCACAGGTCTGTCGCGTAGCTCCTTTACGTGGGCCCCTTGAAATTTTTATGCCTTTTACTTATTTTAGCTCCATCTTGAGACTTTGAAATATCTAGAGGCTGTCTTTATAATATTTTTGTCTTACTAAGGAGTGTCAATAAAGGAGAACCACCTTCTTAGGTTATTTCCATGTTGTTGGAAACCCCTTTGGGTGTGCCGACATAATTGGCTTATTTTACCTTTGGCCTTGACTCCGTTAATTATTACTTACATGTGCATGTGAAATAATTTGGGTTTAAGTTTTAAATTGAATAAATTATTTATGATGAATCATAAACCATGAATTTGATTTTCCTTGAATTTTTTTCCTAAATAATTATTGCTATAAGTCTTTTCGTGTTTTACCATTATTAAATGTTGTTGCCTCTACTTTCATTGATAAGTTCCAGTTCTGTTTAATATTGTGTTAATATTTTTAGTTGTGACTATTCGGCATGAATAATTGGTAAGAATGACATTAAATGGTTAATTAGATGGATAAAATAATGAATACTTCTTTGTGATATATATATATATATATTACTCTCTTGTTGTTTTAAATAAAGTTGGGTTGGGGGGAGAACGTGGGTCTCGTATTAAGAAATCACAACTGGAATCTCCATGCTCGATAGGTTACAACACAACATGATGGGAAAGCGACGTTTAGGCTCTCTAGGTAAGGAATTTACCGTAGATTTTTATTATAATATTGGGTGATATTGGTTCCCTAAAGGGAAACCGAGGATGGACCCATTAGAAAATGTCTACACCAAGCCTTGATTGATACTCAGTCCCTTACGTGCGATACCCAGGACTGACTCATAGTTACCATCCACAAGCGATACTTTTACTTTTGAAAGGATCACCTTGGATGGGCTCCTGACATTGGATAGAATTGATTAGATGTACCGTAGTGATACCTTTGGGATGGTATCAAACTCCACCTATAAAATTTTCAGTTTAAATATAAATGTGTGAGATATTTTTATTGATACTATATAGAGTTTCCTTATTCTTTGTGATACTTATATTATACCTTATGTACGTTTCATTTTGACATATGAATTAGACCCCAAGCTAAAGCACAAGCTTGGGGGTATACCATTTTCTTTGGTTTGTAATATTAATCTAGCCTAGCTATATAT
This sequence comes from Viscum album, assembly GCA_963277665.1. Classification (NCBI taxonomy): domain Eukaryota; kingdom Viridiplantae; phylum Streptophyta; class Magnoliopsida; order Santalales; family Viscaceae; genus Viscum; species Viscum album. The sequence goes on from OY728137.1 coordinate 177,222,853, forward strand.
ATATATATATAAATATATATTATGTTTTACTAGGTATCTCATTCAGACTTCTAGCTTAGGCTGAAGCAGGTGGTATGGTATGGTGTCCTCTTGGGAACCCCGACCAAGTTACAATTTTATTTATTTATTTAAGTTACTTGTATTTATTATATATATATATATATATATATATATATATATATATATATATATATATATATATATATATATATATATATATGGAACACTGTTATTTGTCTACATCAAGAAATGGAAAGGTCTAGACACTGTGGGTGTTTTCCTACTGAGATTATGTCTCACACCCTACTCGGGCGCTATTTGGTACCTAAGTAGACTTTATGTTTGCAAGTATGGATTCAGGGAAGAGTTCCACTTCTGATTCATGATGGATTTTCTATTTTTGATAGATCTTGGGGGGAAGAGGATCTAGCCTTTCTCATGATGTCATGTCGCAGTTTCTATTTGGTCTTTTGGTAGTTTTGTTAGAATTAATTCTAGGCTTATACCCCATACCCGTACAATTTTATTTACTTTTTGCATCATACATTGACATAATCATGGTATCTATTAGGACTATTCAGATTCTATAGTTATTTTTTATTTTGCTGGGTTATTTATCCACTTTTACTGATGTCTACCTTTTCTCTATACTTTTTCTACTTGTCACATAAATTGTTTTTTGCTGTTTCATACCTAATACTATGAGGGAATAGTCTCCCCATAGACTTACCCAAGGCCCTCGCTACTAGTCAGAAGCCTCAAGAATTTTGGTAGATGCACTTGATTTCATGTGACCCACCGGTTCGACCACTTTCTTAGAGGTGAGCCGAGTCGAGACATTACATGATTATAGAAATCACACATAGAAGGATGAGGAGCACAAATCACTACTTTATAATATTGTATGGATACCTATCCCACTATTAGGCCTTTTACTAGTGGATGACTGAGGGCCAAAGCTCAGGAAAAGAAAAACCATGCGGGCTAGGCCCAAATCGGACAATATCATGACCGTGGGCTGGACTGGGCCATCACAAATGGTATTAGAGCCAATGTGTAATGACACAAACATTTATGAATAAAATTCCATTTCTTTTAATATATTAGAGATATAGAAAACACATGAAAACTTATTATTATTATTATTGGGTTTCAATGACCATTCAGTATCATTATTGTTGATAATATAGTCATTGAACAGTTATCACACAACTGATATAAACATAAGGTTTTAAAAAATCCTTTTGACACAGACAAAGGAGAGGATGACCTCATCCCATAGACTCAGACCATACGAAGCATGTTTTTTAGAGCTCAGAAAGGTGGTAGTGTCATTGGGATTCTCTCTTGACCAATCCCAAGCTGAACTTCAACACATTAAGCTTGAACAAAATCGCATATGGGAGAATTTCAAGTTAATAGAGATTACCACTGAAGCGATGTTATCTGAGCCACCCCAAGAGTCTGTCACCCTAGCAAAACTTACCCTTAGGTCTTATGCGGGTGTTGTAAGGGGTTATGTAATGAGGTATTAATTACTTATTATGTAATCCATTTTTTTATAAATAAAAGTTTTATTCAATTAATCCCTTTAAATGAATAGTCTTTCTTAAAAATTGATGAATTTGATAAATTGATTTTTTGGGTAAAATGGTAATTTTCAGACTATTTTTTTACTAATAATGTTATTATAATAGTGTTATAATAACACTCTTTTTAATTATAAGTGATGATTATATTTATTCCTTATTGGTTTTTACTCTATAAGAGATTAAGTATTCAGTTTGATAAGAATTATATTTTTATATGATAAAATAGAAATTTTATTTTTAATTAAAGAATTTATTTTTGAAGAATTAATGATTTTTTGAATAAATAAATTTTAATAAAATTATTAAATATTTTTTATTAAATATAAATTATCATATAATTTTTATGAAGTCAATTGTAACTTTTATTAAGGTTTGGAATTTTTTTTTATCAAAACCCGTTAATCTTTAATAAATGACAATTTTTATTTTAAAAGTAAAAATTAAAATATTTAGAAAATTATTTAGATAAAATGAATATTATTTTTGGAATCAAGATGTTGAAATTATCCAACGATGAATTTTTCATAATTTTTTGTGTCAATCAAATTTTTGAGTAAAAATTAAATACTGTATAAATATATAATGTGTTTTATGACATCATAATGACCCAATATTGATGTAATAAAATACTATAAAAGGGATATTCGGCCAATATATGTTTTACCTATAAAATAATGTGATTTTATATTTGTTTGATTAATTTTATAATTCCTTAGTGGACCCTACAAGACTTATAAAATATTTTAACATTTTAAAATGATTTCCTTAAGAGTGTGATTTACCTCCACATAAGCAAGGATAATGTTTTAATATTTTCGGCCCATGTACTTATAAAATATTTTATACCACTCCCATTTGGTAGAAAATATGGTTAAAAACCATGGGATGGTTTGTGGTTTTGAATATTTTAATGTGTAGTGTCTAAAACCTAAATAATAAAGAATTCTATCTCTATTCCTATATAAACCCATAAAATATCCCATTACTCTTCACTAAAACCATTTGTATATAGACCAACCTATTCCCCATACTCCCTAGAGTCTTCCCAAGGTGCCCCCAACCTCCCAAGAAGCCTCTCCCAAGCCTTTGAGATCACACATCCAAGAAAGGTATCTTCCACCTTTCTCTTTTATCAAGAATTCTTTTCATGTAATGTCTTTTAATTTATTTTATTCCTATGTCGGGATATGTTACTAAATATCCTAATTACTTTTCATTTTACTTATAAGTTATTATATCTCCTTTCAATCTCATTTACCCTTCTTATGAACACTTATGTACACTCGTTACCATGCCAGATTTTTGTAAAGGATCCTCACTTTCCTCTCCTCCTTTCAAATTCAAGCATATTATTTGAAAGTAGTTCTTGTAATTTCAATTGATTATATTTTAATCCTTTTATAATCAATTACCTACTTTCAATTTGATGTTATTTTAATGTGGGTTCATTTATCCTCTATCATTTGGACCGTTACCTAAGATGTTACCATGTCGAATTTTTGTAAGGGATCCTTACTTTCCTTCTTTTCTCATTTTTATCCAATTTTTATGTTTTTATAACCTTTTATTTTAAATTAAAAATGTTTGGGTATGATTTAAAACATACCCCATAATTCCCTTATTATGTTTTAATGATGAGATACCCCTTTATCTCTCATTAATGCTTTCTGTGTACACCCGTTATCATGCCAAAATTTCGTAAGGGATTTCTCTCTTCTTATTTCCATTCAAGAATTTCTTATATATTATGTATGTAAATTCCATTTAATATGTTAGGATATTATGTTACATGACACCCTTAATGTATATTTCATATATAAATGATGAGATAACTCTTTATCCCTCATCAACCCAATTTATAAATTTTTATGTGACGTTGTTATGCTGCCAAAATTGCACTACGATTTTCCAAGACAAAATCATCGTGTAGTGAATACCATAACCATTTATATATCAAGGGTATTCACCTTTATGCACATATACTTTTTGAATGGTACTTAAATTTATGGATTCCACATTCTTTTATCATGGAATAAATGATGATGTTGAATTAATCCATGTTATACAATCTATGTGGCACACTTAAGCATGATATTGAAATGATTATGAAGGATGCACCCTGATAGCACTCCAATGCATTGGGTAATGTTTAGTATCATGATAATCCATGTGAAATGGGTATTTAATCAGGCTAATTTATGTTCAATGAGGTTTTTCTCATGATAAATCATGTGTAATGAGTGTTTACTCATGCTAATCCATGTGCGACGAGCCTTGGCTCATGCTAATATCATGTTGTATGTTGTTGCGACATTTCCATGTTATGATAATCCTACTATATCACGCCTTTATGTTCATGTTTCTCTTGTTCTCCGTTGATATTCCTATTGCCTAACATGTATTGTATTCATCATTTTATTCTTTTTTTACTCCCTTACTAGGCTTTATAGCTCACCCTTTTCTTATGTATGTCCTTAGGTTATCTCATGCAATGATATGTACAAAGGAATGTTGTGTTCATGTAAAATAAGTTTTCAATAAATATGTTGTAATTTATTTATTAATTTGTCGTGTAATGTTCCTAATCCCGGAAGACACTAGAACTCTTGATCTTCTGGGTTGTATTAAGTGCATGTTTATGTAATAAATCATGTTTAAGAGCAGGGTTGTTATACAATGTCTATTTGATGTGACAGTGAGGATGTTGGGCCCTTCTAGGGGGAGGATTATTTAAATCCGACATCAAAGGAGGAGGAGCACAAAGTACCCCGTCATAAGGTGGGGTGGATACCTCTCCCATCAATAGGCCTTTTCCTGGGGGATGCCTATGGTACAAAGCCCATGGAAAGAAAAACTATATGGGATAGACCCAAAGTGGACAATATCATGATTATTGGATGGATTGGGCCTTCACATATATATATTATATTCCATAAAATTAATTAACATTCATTTTATATTTTTCTAGGCATGGGAAAAGAATAAACCATGTTTGTTTCTAAAAAATGTATTTAAAAAAAATTGATTTTCATCACGTATTTCATGATTATTTTAAAATTAATTTATACCAATTATAGAAATTTAATTTGATAAAATCTATTCTATATTTCTAATTAGGAGGTCCAAATTTGGTAAATAGATCCGTTTTATTTTTGGTCAACATTTATAGTAATCATGCTAAAATTTATCACCTTGGTAAAGGGTAAATAAAATTAATCTAGGTCAAAAATATGTGGTAAGGTCATAAAATTTCATCCTAATTCTTATTGGATTAATTTAATTTGACCCTTATCACAGTAGGATCTAAATTGAGTTTTTTAATGCACACATATCCATGAAAATAAAAAATATAATATTTAAATCAAAGAAACTTATAAAATGCCACTCACTTAGTTTTAAATACCTCTTATGTGTATATATAAAGATAAAAAAAATTTATATTCAAATATAAGTTTCTATGTTGAGTTTAATGAAGTTATATTTATGATAGAAATTTATTTATATATTTTAGTAATTTTATAATGTTCACAAATTCTTATGAAACACCGATGAAGTATTTATCCAATTAAAAAAATATAATAAATAATTTTAAAAATATGAAAAGTAATATAAATTGAGTGAGTAAAGGTGTGACATGAATTTTTTAGAAGATTAATACTAATAAATTTTATTTTAAAGAATTATATTTGAATTCAAACTTTTTATTTATGTCTTTTATCTCAAATTAATTTAGTAGTGTCTAAATTATAAATAACGATATATTATAAAAAATATATTTTACTAAATTATATAAAAATCATAAAAATATGAAAATAATACAAGGGGACATGATATGGTAAAAAATGTAATCACTTTTCAATTAATAAGACATTTTTAACCATTTTAATTGATAATGACTTTAACATATTTCAAGCTTTTAAGAAATTCCAATTATGCCCCTTTTTTCAATTACAAAGGTCACCCCTCCTTTATTTTATTCACAAAACATTAAGACTTATAGATCAAAAAAACATTGAATATATCTCATATCCACTCACCTAACCACATTGTATAGGTTTTTTTCTTACCAAAAGACTAATATTCGAGCCCTTAAGATGGGATATAAAGGAGTTATTTCAAAGAAGAGGTAATCTCTATAATCAGCCTATTTTTTAAAATTATTATTTTACCTCTTATAAATATATTATATTATTAATTAAATATTAAATTAATAATCCAAAATAAAAATATTCTTTTATTATTAAACCTCTTTTATTCACCCTATTTCCATCAAATGGGAAGTGAAAATATCAGTAATTTGTATGTATGGCTTATCGTTTCTACGTAGCGATGTAATTAATTTCTCATCAACATATATTATGAATTGGTATTATTATGGATTTAATGGTTATATATGATATTAATTACATAATTATAATTATATAATTATAATACCATATCTACATTCTTACCTTCCAAATTGTTGAAAAACGATAACGTTAATTGTGCGTACGTGTGGACTACAACCTCCACAAAGCGATGTGATTATTTATTTATTTCTACTTTATTTAGATTATAATATTAATATATTTAATAAATATATATGATATATATATATATATATATATTATATGATATATATATATATATTATATATATATGATATAATAATTATAATATAATGATGATTTATTATTTAACTTTCATTCATTCCATCCATAAAAAAATGGAAACATCATTCATGCATTTGTACGTCCTACCATCTTCATAAACGGTGTAATTTATTTTTATGTACCTATATTTTATGAATGAATATATGAATGTATATATTTATTATATATGATATATATATAATTATTAACATTATGAATATGATGTAACTATGATAAAAAATACAATGACCAAAACTATCAAACCAAAACATACATGAAAAACAAAGGAGATATCACCCGACGAAGTATTTTTAATAAACAAGTGTTCATAAATAATTCATAAATGATTATACTTAAATCATGTATTATATGTTATATATTATTATTACTATATAATATATTTATTATTAATCTATATTTATTATAAAGGGGTTTCCAAAGATACTAAGGAAGTCAAACCTAAGTTAAGATATTTTTATCTCACTTTTATATCTATGTGACACATGCAATATTCACCACTTGTATCTTTTATGTGGTGTATATAATGCCCATGAATGTATTTTATTATTAATACTTTAAAATTCTTGGGGATTTACATATCCATATATGATTATTTATTTCACTGGGATTATAATTCAAATGTTACCAAAGTTGAAAATGTTTTATGTTACAATATCATTATTTATAGAGATTGTTTATGATTAAGCCTCCGATCATAAAATATTATGATATATAACTCAAGAAACTCATAAATTTTCTTTTCCAATTTTTTTTCATAATAATATATATTTTCATTTCATTTTCCTCAACTGAATTACTCAAATACTGAAAATATATTTTTTACGAAAAATTGTATTTATTTCTCTCTCCAATCGAAAATCCATTTTCTTAAATATCTATGTTTTATAAAAATATTTTAAATAAGGTTTTTAATATTATATTATGATTTTTAAAATCCATTTTTTCTTAGGTCTGACTTTTTTACAAAATATTTTTAAAATAATTCTTCTTTTCATTTTCCGAATGAGGCACTTTATTTGTCTTTTTTTTCAAAAATAATTTAAGGATGTATTTTTAATCAGCACGACATGAACAAAATTTACCACTATTATGACATATCAATGAATTAAAATGTCCTTTAAAGGTTTCCATTATTATTTTTAATGAAACTTTTTTACATAATTTTTTTGAAAATTTCATATTTTAAAGGGGTTATTTTAAAATGGAAAGTATATTTTTCTTAAGAATGTTATAATGGTAATTTAGTGGTATATCAATTAATAAAAAATAACCCTTGATATTTGTTATATTAAATTGGGGATATTATCCAAGGATATCATCCTTATCCATTCAATATATTTTTTATGCTTATTTTGAAATTATTTTTATGAAACTCATTTCTTTTCCATGTGTTATTCTATGATGAAATTATTGAATGTTTATGAATCCCAACCCTTTTCCATAGATTATGCAATGATGAAATGTTTATGAAACCCATTTATTTTCATGGGTTATGGTATGATGACTGTTTTATGATATTTTGGAATATATATGTATGATTTTGATAATGTTAAGGGTGGTACAAATAACTCCCTCTAATTTATTGGGTAAATATTGATATCTCATGAGATAAACATGACTGGAATTGGGAGTGAACTTATTTCGGTAAGGGAATTTTTCTTTTATGATAGTCTTGGGTGTGAACCTTTAATACTAAAATGGTTTAGGTAGTGAAATCAGTCCATTATTATAGTGTTGTAAATGATCTCTATCTATTAAGGAAATGATTTTTTTTCTTATGTTTATCCACAATTCCATGTCTTATGCAAAATTTAGGATTCTCATAAATTATGTTCTTTGATTACTTTATGATTCATGTCTTATGAACTAAAAAAATTTCTACCATGACTAAATAATTTTATTTATGATATGAAGGGTTTGATTTTCAAGTGTTATGCTCATGTACACATTCCCTTATGTTCATGTTATGCTCAAGTGATCATTTATATCTCCCTTGTCTACCCATACTAAGCATCAAATCTCACCTTTTATTTTGTTTCCTCTCCCCATGTTATGAAGTATTGTATGGCTGGGAAATGTGCTAGTTATGATCAACTTACTAAGAGATTATGTAGATGTTTTATGAACCAGTTGTTTATGTGTACATGTTTCCAATGGAACTAAACCTATACGATTCTAGAATGGATATTTTTTATATAATTAATATTAATTTACTAATATATCATATCTATGTAAGAATAGTATGGGTCACTATAAATTAAATTATGGTTTTAATACATGACTCATGCATGGAATTGTATGTATTATTTTTTAATATATTTCATTGAAAATATTATATATAGATCATCATTGTATTTAGTTAATCTTCATTAATATAGAGTGATAAAGAGTTTTTAATAATTTCACTAATTACAATATGTTATAAAATTGTGTGAATTGATAGACTAAAATTTTTAAGGCGTTTTAATGTATCTTCATTTGAAAATTCATGAATCATTTCAAAATCAAAAGAGTTACCATGAGATAAATACATATTGTGATTTATGTAATATGAAATGGTAAGTGAGTATAATGATAAAATCACTACGTAAATTCAAAAATGGACCTCTCATTTCACCACCACCTCCATTGTAGATGATATATAAATTTTCATGACTGCCTCCCTCTAATGGTAACCCTCCTTGGTCAACAATGAATGACGAGAGATAATGACACATGAATCCTTCCTCCAGTAGGCCATGGGTTCACGAATTGTACAGACGATAAATTAATCACACACATGTGTGACATTACCCTATATATAAGTTTAAGGAATAAGAGATAATATTAGAAGGACCACTAACAATATGCATAAAAAATATGTAATATCAATGAATGTAATATAATACACAAACAAAAAGAGTACAATAAGTACCAAAAGTAAACTTGGAAGTGGCCATGAGCATAGAAACTCCCATGTGCTGTTAAAAACTCCTTTAAGTTAGCAACTTCTAGTATAATCACCAACCTGCTCATTCTGGCCAAAAAAATAATTTATATATGTGTAGGGTGAATATAACATATATAATTAGTGGGATCCTCCTCAAAACTAATCATGTAAGATGTGAAAGAAACATACTAAATCCTACTGAATAAATAAATGAAAATAAATCATCACCTATAAATGTAATACTAGTTTACTATAATCACTATTTCTCTCTCACCATATAATGTACTAGAATAAACTATTGAAAATTAAAAGAATATATATATATATATATATGTATGTGTGTGTGTGTGTGTGTGAAGTTACCATGCTTCCACTTCTCCAATGGTTTCTCACTCTCATGCCTCAACCTCTACGTTCTATGCTCATCCCCCTATAATTCATCTTGTACCTCATTCAATAGTATAATATCCATTTATGAATCATGTGGAACCCATTATCCCATTATCATAATATCAATGCAGTATCTAAGTGTATATCTCGAAACTATTACAACCTATGTAAATTCATTATACCACAATCCATAAATGCTCATGCAAGCACACCACTACCACAAAAATGGGCAAGGCCAGCGCCAACCTTTATCAATGCTAACAAAAAATTGCTGATAAAGGGGGGGGGGGTAAATTTATCAACGCTAAAAAATGCACTGATAAAAGTACCCCTTTATCAACGCTTTTTTTAGCGCTGATAAAGGTACCCCCTTTAACATCACTTTCTTTTAGCACTGTTAAAGGGTACCCCTTTATCAATGCTTTTTTAGTAGCGCTGATAAAGGGGGTTTTTTATCAGCGCTTTTTTTAAAAGCGATGATAAAGGGTCTACTTCAAAAAAAAATTCATTAAAAAATATATTAATACTTAAATATATAGATATAGTTACATTGATATAAATATAATATATATATTTTAAATATAATTTTAAATATATTTTGAATAAGTATAAATATACAGTTACACTTAATATATAATATATTTAGTGAAAATGGATTATAAAAAAATTAAAAAAATATTTTTAATAAATAATTTGATAGTTATTATAGAGTAATAGTCATTTAATAACAATTTGAAGACTAAAAAAATAAAAAAAATTATAAAAGATCCAAAATATGTTGAAAACGCAACTCGAACTTCAAAAGACAATAAATTTTGATCTGGGTGTCCGTTTGAGCTCTAAAGCATATCAAATCGAATCCTGCGATGAGCTCTACATGCTGGTGACCCAAGAAAAGCCTTTGTCACATTTTTCGCGGCCAAAAAAGGCCCAGAAGGCCTCCAAAACTGAGTTTTTAGTCGAGATACTCCGATTTTTTAACATTTTGTGGATTTTCAGCCTCCTTTAAGGGGGTATTATTGGCTTTTTTTAGTGGGGACTGAATTTATTCCAAGGTATTAAATTCATATTGATATCATGTATTTGAAATTTTATCGTTTTTATAATGAACTGCTATTTATAATCAAATATATAACAATATATACATATTTTTTATATATTCACACATAAAAATTTAATTATAAATATAAATAATAAAATATATTTACATATAAAATATATTAGCCTTATCTAAATAATAACTAATATCCATTTTATTTGAAATACAAATATATTAATATTTATATACCTATATATTAATCTAACTATATATATATTAATATAACTACATATATATATTCGTATAACTATAAATATATATATTAATATCACTATAAATATATATATTAATATAACTATATATATATATATAACTATATATATATATATTAATATAAATATATATTACTATATGAATAAATATAACTATATATATATATATATATATATATATATATAAATAGAGATATCATGAAATGGAAAACAAATTAAAATAGAGGAGTGGTAAGGGCTTAGGCGCACAGGAGGGAGGTCTCGAGTTCAAAACCTGGTGGAGGTAGGGGAATGCACATGGGGGTCGATTTAGGGGGATAGCGCTGATAAAGGGTGGAGGGGGTGCGTGTGGGCGCTGGAGGGGCTAGAAAAGCACTATTAAAAGGGGGTCTCAAGCGCTATAAAAGCCCCCCGATTGGCAGGATTTTTTTAATTTTTTTTAATTTTTTATATTTTTTTTTCTTTTATCAGCGCTAAAAAGAAGCGCTCATAAAAGGGACCTTTTATCAGTGCTAAAACGAAAGCACTGATAAAAGACCCCTTTATCAGTACTTCCTTTTAGCACTGATAAAAGACCCCTTTTATCAGCGTTTTTTAGCGCTGATAAAAGGGGTCTTTATCAATGCTTTTTGGAGCGCTGATAAAGGGGACCCCCCCTTTATCTTCGCCAAATTTAACAACATTTTTCTAGTTCTGTTAAAGACCATTTTTAGTGCTGATAAAAGGCGTACTTGTAGTAGTGAACTCATTGAAATATGAATCCACCACATATAGATACAATTATTTTCTATTCCTCAAACTATTATATCCTACATAAAAAATTTATATTAAACCATGATCCATCATTTCCTTAGTAGGAATGCACCCTAAACTATATGCCATTATATCTTGGGATCCACCTGCTCATCTATATCTAGAGAGAGGGGGGAAGGATAAGTTATTCATCTATTCCCTCACCATACTATATATATTAGAAAACATCCACCAAAATATTTGGCTATCAGTTTTCTTAATAATAAGGGTCAGGTGGAAGATGAAAGTATAGAATATATAATAATATCATGAAAAAATCATGCTAAGGGAAATGACCTAGACTTAGAATCATCTATCACTATCATTGCACTGGATCCTCAACTACAACCATTATGGTTTAGATATAAAACAAGATGAAAAGAATCAGGACCATTATCAATTAATTAGCCAGCTGTTAATTAATTAATACCATTTTAATTTCCAAGATTAAAATTTTTATCTTTTAAACCAAGTGTCAATGACACTATCCATTCATTACATAATATATAAAATATTTCATCATCATATGTGGTCACAAAAAACCAACCCCATTCACTTATTAGTTCAATTATCATGTCATGTTCATTTGGGTACTCTAAAACTCATCCTATGCTACCACACTAAAAATTAACTCATAATGCATACATCAAACAATATCAAAAAGTTATAAATTGATCAAGTAAATAACATACGACCATCTATCCATCTAGAATGTATCAAACAAGATTTAATAAATATTAAACATATCAATTATAAAGCCTCACTTTGAACTAATCCTAACCACCTAGTGTCATACATAATTCTTCATTGTAAACTTTTTCCCACTGTTATCATCATTGACTAGTACTATAGTACGGGATCCCAACCCAACCTTCTTTAAATGATTTTTTAACAAAAAACCATAAGAATCCAAAACATATTTTATCTAATTTTCCTAACCATAATAAAGTTTTCACAATAAAAATCAAGGCTTAAAATACCTAGATCATACATGTATCTCAAAATTATTTTCCTCACAAAGTAAAAAGGGACTAAGGCCTTGATGTTGTGGTATTTATGTCACCCACAACAAGGAATGATCTTGTTAAGACCAAAAAAGTTATTTGTTAACAAAAAATATTTTAATTCCATCTCTAGTTAATAATTTAATTAAACATAGGTTATCCTCACAAGGTAACCTAAAGTCAATAGATAATAATAGATATGAATGAAAATTCACATGATTTCAATCATTATTTTGAAATTTAATAAATCCAAGATGATTTTTAATTTATCTAATAACAAACCTTCTATTAATATTATCATTATTTTTTTTTAATTTTTTATAGTTTCAAGCACATAACCATGTTAAAAAAAACAATGAAAAAAATATATTTCCAATCATAAATATTACACTACAAAATATATAAAAAGTGGAAGCATAAATAAAATCACAATGAACGAGCGATCACGCCCAAAAAATTATTTAATTATACTATTGAAAAATTAAATATCATAAACATGTCATAATACTCATTTATATACTTTAATTTCAAGAATTATATAGAAATTATTATCATAATATAGAAAGTAGATTAAATTGTAGCATGTGATTAATACACATCACTAATTTTATTTCATAGTTAAATAACTGTAACCCTTTATTCTATGGCATGTGGTTCATTCTATAAATAAATTATTTAATTAAATAAAAATTCATTTTAATGGTATACAACTAATTATATTGAAATAATTAATAAAAATCATGAAACAATTATTTTTCTCCTTACAATTTCTAGATTATTTAATAATCATTCAATCTGAAATTACTTTTTCAAATTGTTATCTTATTAAAGTAACTCACACCCATTTAGATAAGTTGAAAAATCATGATTAATTCAAAATTTTATATAAAGAAAAGGGCAAGTAAAAGATCTCATACCTTGATTAAAATCTCAATGTTCTCCAAAAAAGTATAGATAATCTAGAAACAACTATTTTTGAAGTAAACACTTCCAAAATTGAATGAAATACAACTGAAACCTAAGAATCTAAAAAACTAACAAAACTAGGTCAAAGACTACACTAAAAAAGTGTAATACTATAAAAATTTATTTCTAAAAGTAATGATAAAGATGGTAAATGATAATGAGAGAGAGAAGAAAAGGGTGCCATGATTTGAGTCTTAGAACCAATTATCCAAGGTGTTTCGACTCTTCAAGGAATATATGGAGAGTGATGAGAGGTGTAGGGTCATCTTAGGTTCGAGAGTGGGTGTAAAAATCCAAACCAATGAATATTGAGACCTATATTTATAACAAAATCTTGTAATCCTTCACTATATCATGGTGAAATCCAAATATGTTTATAATTCCTTTGGTCAATGTGTGATATGATTTTCAAGAATTTTTAATCCCATAGATCACATTCATTTGAAGCTGGATTTGAACTATTTTTACATCCACCATAGCCTCCAACAAAAATTTTGTAGAAACCTAAGTTTTTTAATCCCATCAATCCTAGTATTATAGCATGGAGAGTTCCACACTAATCATTTCTAGTAGTGGGACTCACTGAGTTCCATGCCCAATCTTCCTTCCTCAAAATAGCCTTTTAAACCATTTTCCTCAACCCTATTTCTCATAGCTAAAATATATAGGTAAAAAACCTTGAAAATGGATATAAAAACTATTTCAATCATCATTGTGTACTTTAGAACAAGACAAATAACACTATAAGAAAACTTTGAACACCAAAGGCCCAAATAAACTACCCATTCTCAAGCCTCCAAGAAAGATTAAAATCAGAGAACACCACTTCTACGTCCATGGTATATTGATACTTAAAAGGAAAATATATTTTTATCCTTTCAAACCTATCTAAACTCAATCATGACACCTATGAGATTAAGGAAAATGAAAAGGGAAGGGATTTAGAAATATGGGACCTTATATTAGATACCTATAAAATAATTATTATCCTCAATAATTTTAAACAAAAACTAGAATAAAAGAGAAGTGGGGTCCAAAAAACCACCCCATTAAATACCACTCAAGGATTTGAATAAAACATAAACACACAAACATATTTTATGAACAAATAAAATTTATATTCAGTATTAAAACCCAGCCCCAAAACACTCTCTTGTGGGAGATACATCACAAAAACAAGAAAAGGAATAAGTAAAACATCAAGGACAATAAACAAACCCATAAAACACCATAATTATAAATAAATAATCACATAAAAGATCAAAAAAAAGACTCAAAACATTGGATAGTGGGAAATCATCAGGTATTACCACTCCCAAGTGCTCTATTATAAGACGTAATTCCACCATATGATATGAACCAAATAAATGGCCTATCCTTGTAGTGACTTCTGTTGATAGACCTGTATTTCATTTGGTATTTCCTTGAAGGTAACACCATATTCAATATCCAACTCACTCTAATAAATAATGTGAGAATAATTATGAATACACTAGAAAATATTTGATACATGGAAGAAATCATGGATCCTGCTCATATATGGGGGTAGTGCTAACCGACAAGCCATAGCTCTAGCCCAATATGACACCTTGAGAGGCCCAATGAACCTAGGAGAAATCCTACTCTTTCAACTGAACCTTCACATACCATGAAGACGAGACAATTTAATGTACACATGATCTATAGCTTCAAACTTCTAAGGCCTCCTCCTATAACCCACATAGCAATTCGTATGATCTTGTTCCACCTTCATTTGCTTGCAGATCACCTACACCATCTCTATTATTCTCTATATAAATTTTAGTAAGAGAATATCAGACTCTTTGACACTGATCCTGCACAATAGAGACTAAAATGTTTGACTATACAGAACATCAAAATGTGTCATACCAATAGTAGAGTGTTAACCATTATTGTAAGAAAAATATACCAAGGGATGGTGTCTCTTCCACAAACCATCAAAATCCAGAATACATGTGCACAACATGTCATGTAAAGTGTGGTTTTTTCACTTTGTCTAGTCATGTATTCTGGTATAACAATTTGTTCAAGGGCACAACATAGATAAAAAATATCTATTGATAACCCTCCACACCCTAGAGGTAAAATGAGGATCATTATTAGAAATGATCATATTTGGAACCCCAAGAAGCCTTGTAAAATCCTCCAAACATTGTCTCAACAACATCTCCACTGAGATTGACTCCATGATTGATAAGAAATGAATTGAAATCAATAAGTGGTCCATGATCACCCCTATATCTTCATACTAACCTTAAAATATAGGAAAACTATTGATAAAAAACATTTATATTTCCTATCAATTACACTGGGGAATATCAAGAAGCCCAATCAAACCACCAGGATTTTTTTTTCAAACCTCACATTATAGAAGTCAAAACATTGATAGATAAACTCTATAGATGAAATCTTAAAAATGGACCACCAAAAATATTCCCTTGAATCATGATATATAATTTTCACACCATTAGGTGACACTAAAAGAAAACTATGTAACTCATGGAGAACCACCTCACAAACTTATAAAGGAATAATTTTTTTTCCATTGAATAATAATATATGGTGTCCATCCTCATACCATACATCATGAGTGTCACCAAAAAACAAAGCAATCTTTCCAAAGCTCTATATTGAGATCTCTAATTTGGTATTACTCCACCATTTTGACTAAGGAATACTACAAAAAATCTTATAAAGACAAAATCTACCACCAATAGCTCCTATATAAAGATGTATTATTTTCCAACTCTTCCATTACTCTCTAAGAGTCTCTAAGATCACACATAGCACCACCATACAAATTCTTTCTTAAGGAATCAGCCACACCATTCACCTTAACAAGTGTAAAGGAAATATTTATGTCATAGTATTATAAGAACTCCATACACTATCATAAACACAAATTTATGTTGTGTTGGGAGAATTCATAATTTTGTTTTTTATCTATAAAGACAAAAAAAATCAGTGAATATATTGTTCTTACACAACTTCAAAGTGAACAACATAAGATAATGTTCAAGGTAATGGGTTGTGTAGTCATATTCATGAGGTAAAAACTACTGATTCCTATAAGATATTACTATCCTATGATGCATAAACTCTCAACACAAACCAAGATGTGAAGTGTTATAGAAAAAACTAAATAAAACCCATCCTCTAGATGTTGAAGAAAAAAATAAATAACTACTTTATCCTTAAAATACTAAAATGTAAATTGACATTGGTCAGTATATAAAAATACCAAATCCTTTATTTTCAACACTTTCATAGTAGTCATAATTTGGGAGAAATTAGGTATGAACCTCAATAATAACCAATAAAAATAAGGAATATTTGCACATCCACAACATTATTGGGGGATAACAAAAAAACCACCACCATAGTTTTCAAAATATATACAACTACTTCACACTAAGATACAAAATTACCCAAAATGTATGCCTAATGGGACCATAACAAATACTTCGTAATATTTATGAATAGGCGATGCAACCAATACCCCCAACATATCTCAAAGATGTTCCACATGCTCCACTTATGATGCTGTGAACACAAGAATTTCAATAGTAAATACCACCATGAATTGGTCCAAAAAAACTCATGGAAAAATATATTCATCAAGCCTATGAATATGGATATATCATTTTTAACTCTGAATGTCGACACAACAAACTCATAATTCCCATAAGGACATTGTAATGTAGTCTTCTAGATATCTCCATCATTCATTCACATCTAATAGTTTATAGACTGAAATTCAACATATGAAAACCATTATTCTATATTAAACATGTAGAATTCATCATCAATCCATGAGAGATGATAGTTTTTCTTTATCATAACCCTATTCAAATAGTGGTAATCGACACACAACTACATAATACCGTATGTATTATTAAAAAATAGAATTATAGCTCCCCAATATGACACACTAGGTTAAATGAATCCTCTCAAAAAGATATCATAAATATAAATTTTAAAACATCACCACTCATAAGGGCTTATCTGATATGGAGATATCGATATCAAAGAAACACCTAGTTATAGATCAATCCCAAACATGATCTTGCATCGAGGGGGTAGCATCACAAATTAATTATGAAAGAAATATGGTTAATCTTCAATAACCCTTAGGAAGCACCACCATATGATCTTATATAAACATTATCTCATCCAACATGGTAGATAGAGAATCCACATGCCTCTAACCCATTTGAGTGTTTGATTCACCTATGAACATCACCTAATCTCCATCAACATCATAGAATATGACACATATACGTAATAAATACATGATATCTTGCATGAAATATAGTTAATCCATGTTTAGTGTAATTTCCTAGGGATCTATCTATAAACATTATAAATCTCCCCAATAACAGTGCTACCCTATAACCCATTCATAATCTCTACCCAAAACAAATAGTATAGCTCAACCTTGAAGTGAAAAAATCAACACCAAGAGTAGTGGAGGTATATCCAAACCATGTCCCAAAGTATATACTAGAGTGGGTGAAATAATGAAGTGTGTATCTCTTGAATAAAACTTGACATAAAACTAAGTATAAAATAGGAATTTAGTACCTCAAATGAAAATTTTCTAACCCGGTGATGAAAATGATAAACCATGCATCTAAGCACAACATACTTTATGATATCCTTGTCATTAATAGAAACCACCTCCCCATCCATGATCTAATAATTTTCCCTAAGGGTGAAAGATATGAGGGGACTATCCACTGCTTTTCTCCATCCTCTCAATACTGATCATAATCTAGTATTCATTGTTTATACTAATAACTTAGCTGAAACTATTGCAATTTCTATGATAGGATTGGGCCACTAGTTGAATTATAACTACTAAGGAATGTTAGACACACTCAGTTATGATTTAAACACACTCGGAAAGAGAAAAAACAATGCCTAACATAATGGTGGGAGTCTGAGAAATTATAACCCTTATATAATGTGTTGAAGAGTGCTGAAACCTGCTCTATGTAGACTAAAAATTATTCTTCTGGATAGAAAAATAATAACCCCTTTTCCCAAATCAACTCCATATAATTTTATGGTGACTATCATCTCATGATGATATAGTCTTAACCAATGTCCTTTGGATGATCCCCACCTTCATTAATACCTTATCATATGAAATTAATATCAATAAAATGACCTAGTGTTTTATCACTAGATCTAAATCCTCATTGAAATGCCTCTTCATAGACTCATCATCTATTATAATGTCCAAGGCATAAAATAGAAGTTTCTTATTGTAAATGTTGAACTATAAAACATTGGAACACCCATGTCAAAGGGTAAGGATCTCATATCGACAAGATAACTTAGTGACTAGAGATAAAAACTTAACCTAAAACCAATCAATGAACCCATATCATAATACAACCAACTACTTGTGATCCCTAAGTTATAAAATTAACTACTGTTATTTAGACACACATAGCTTTGTCACAGCTAAAGAAACCCCAAGCTCCTTCTGATCAAATATAGAACTAAATTCTATCTCATCCTCCTCCAGCCAATCATCTTTCTCCCAATATAAAACAGATCCTTAGTACTTTTATAAAACCTAGTGTTGAAAATATCATACAATCCTCCAAGTATCATCATCATCAACCTCAATTATATAGAGATATACTGGAATATCCTATTTAATATATTCTGCATGAACCCGATGAGGACATCCACCTGATGGAATATCTGTAAAAAAATAAATGTTAAAAACTACTAAAATTGTGATGTAAAATATATTAAGGTTAATTAATTAATTAATTAATTAATTTTAAACTATTTACCACTGTCTATCCAATTCAAACTCAGGAACTAAACATCATGATGCAAGATCCCTACTAGGGTATCTACCATACAAGTAGCATCACTTCTCTTAGAATATCTAGTAACTTAAAGTTCTTTATTTCGAATCATAGGTGGCCATGGAATCATATTTCCAAACTTGTATCCCTTGTTTACATCATGAACCATTTGATACCACTCTTTTTTGACCCCCTCCCTCCAATGGTACCCATCACGTACAGATAATGAAGAAAGATAGATAATGACGTTTGAACCCCACCTCTAATAGGACACCAGTTGGTGAATATCACTGAGGGTATATCAATCACACACATAGGAGGCATTACCCTCCCTATAAGTGATAGGAGATAACATCATAAAAACCTCCAACAAACACCATTCATAATAGAATAAGTAATCCCAATACATATAATTTCATAAATAAACATAAAGAACACTCTAAGTACAAAAAGTAAACTATGAATGAACCACACACCAAATAGCTCTTGAGTGATTCCCAACATATCCGCCAGGATAGTTATGTTCACCCTGATTCCAAAATTTATCCTAGTGACATAAAAAATAGCATATATATATGTATCTCTGTGTGTGTAGGTTATGCATAAAATGTATAATCAATATAATCCCCCTTAAACCTATCATACAAAATATAAAATAAGCATACTAAATTCTGGTAAATAAAGAACTGAAATAAACTCCTCACCTAGTCATATAATAGTAACTTCTTATCTTCACCATGGATCACTCACTAAATAATACATTGAAATAAACCATTAATAATGATAATCATATATATATATATATATATATATATATATCTTTGTGCGTGTGTGTGTATTGACGAAGGTACCTTGCTTCCACTTCTATATTATTTTTTTATTATCATTCCATAATGGATATGATTTGTGCTCATTCCCCTTTTAAGATATCCTATACCTCAAGAAGTATTATATCATCCATGTTTTCATCCTAATCAATTCAAAAAATTATCACCATCAAATCCTAGTAGTAACCAAGTATATGTATGCAATTCACAAAAGCCTGTGTAAATTCATTGAACCTCAATCCAACATAGCCCATGCGAGAAAACAAATAAATATATGAAAGCACCATGTTTGGATACAATTATGTTCAATACCTCAAGTAATCATAGCCTTTACATATATTTATAGTAATCCATGAGCAATTTCAACCCTACTCAAAATTCACCCAATATCACAATCCATTATAGTACGGGATATATATACTCATCTATGTCTAGAGGGAGAGTGGGGGAGAGGGAGAAGTTATCTATATATTCCCCCACCATTAAAGATATAGTAGAACCCCCTCCCAACATTTAGGTGTTTTTTTCCTACCGATACATATGGAGTAACATATTAAATCAAAAAATAGTGAATTATATCACACACAAACCACAATAAGAGAAAATATGTATCCCATGAATCATCTATCGTTATCAGCACACTTTACCCCCTATATCCAAAAAAATTTTCAACATTTAAAAAAAGACTAAAAGCATTGAGTACATTATTAATTAATTAATTAGTCATAAATTAATTAATACCATTTTCATTCCCATGATTAATATTTTAATCTTTTGAAAAAAGTGTCAATAAAAATTTTCATTCTTCACATATAATCTAAAATATTTTATTGAAATATGTGAACACCATTAAACAATCAAATTAATTTATTAGTTCAATCATCATTTTTTAATTATTCAAAAACTCTAGGACTCATCCTTATTTACCACATAAAAAATGCATTAATAGTTTATAATATCGAACTATGTCAAGGAGTTTGAAACTGATCAAGTAAAAAACTTTCGAACATCTGGTTATTAAGAAAGCATAAAATAAGAATCAAGATAGATTAAACATATCGATGAGAAATCCCCACTTGAAACTCATTCGAACCACCTAGTGTCCCATACCATTTCATAGATTTAAATTTTTTATTCCATCTTCAACATTAACCAGTACTACAACTCAGGCCCCTAGAACATTTCTCATTAAATCAAACATAAAAAAATATCCTTGGGCCTGCATCATATTCCTCGTCAAAAATTTTCAACGATAATAAAGTTATCCACAAAACAAGAAAGCATCTAAATCCCTAGAGCATACATGCATCTAAAAAGTGTTTTTTTTCACATCAGAAATGACACTAAGGCCATGGTATTGAGGAATTTAAGCCACCCACAATAAGGAATGAGCTTTTTCAGTCCTTAAAATGTATTATTTAACAAAAAACCATCCCAATTACATCTTTAATTAACCAGTTCCTTACACATGAGTTATACACCCAAGGAAACCTAAATCCAATAGTTAACTATAGTTAAAAATAAAATTAAACACACATTAAAGCATTATTCTCATTTTAAATCAATCCAAGATGAGTATTAATTACTCTATGTGTACATAATCTATTTATTTTATCATTATTTTTATTTATGTTTTTTATATTTTAAATAATCAAACCATTCTAAAAACATAAAAAACATACTTTCAAACATAACAACTACACTATAAAATAAACAACAAGATATAGCACAAATAAAATCCCAATGAAAAATCAATCATGCACCAACCATTAATTTTATTATCTATATGAAAAATTAATTATCTTAAACATGTTATAATTATAATTTCAATATATTAATTTCAAGAATTGTAGAGACATTATTATCATTAGACAGAATGAATATTAGACTATAGTATGTGATTAATTAACTTCACTCATTTGATTTACGAATTAAATAAGTGTAACCCTTTAAACTATGACATGTGGTTCAATCTCTAAATCAACTCTTGAATTAAATAAAAAACACCATTTTAAAGGTATGCAATTAATTCTAATGAATAAATTAAAAAATGGAATGCAACAATTATTTTTCACCTTTAAATTTCTAGATAATAAAATAATCCTTAAATTTATGAATCATTTTTATTATTATTGTCCCATTAAGTTAAATTTCACCAATTTAGACCAAGACATAAATCATGATTAATTTACACTTCCACATAATGAAAAGGATAAGTAACAGATCCCCTGCCAATTTTAGAACTAGTACTTTCCCATGCATTCGCACGGTGATATGATCCAATTCTCTAAAAAATGATCTGCAACTCAATAAAAATTCATGATCCACTGATCAAATAAAATACATGTCCTAGTGATCTAAAAAAAGAAATTGATCAAATTAAATACATCATCCGCTAGAAAAAATTAATCAAAAATCATATTTAGTACAAGTAAAAGAAATTATTAACTGAATCAATGTAAACTGACCCAATTGTCCAAAATATGACCTTCCTCTAGTATTACATGATGGTGTATTTCTAAAAAATCTAGTGTTACCCCACCTTGTAACCCTGTATGTAGGACCAGAACCATGCATTAATATTTATTATATTGAATATACTGAATGAAAAAAACTAGTACAGAATATTGCAATAATAGTGAATTAAACACGGATACAGTTAAAATAGTAGAACACATGAAAGATAATCACGATAGTTAAGGGAGTGAATGTCACATACCTTAGTAAGAAGCATAAGTTAAAAAAAAAATTAAATTTGAATTAATAGAAAATAAATAAGAAGATGTAAGAATCAATATAAGAAATGGTGTATGCTTACAAATTAGGCCATGTCATTGATAAAAATAAAAAAAATTAATGCATAATACGGATGCTTACCTAATAACATGATTTGTGTAATTTAATATACATAAAATATAATTTTATAAGGACTTGGAATATTCTAGGAAACTTCATGGTAAAGGAAAACCATTATAGGAGTGTTGGGGCTTCCAGTTTGGTTATACTGTAAAATTTCTAGTAAAAAATTTATAGAAAATGAATTAAAAAATGGGGGAACTTGACTATCTATGTGGAAATCACTGGATTTTTGATTGGAGGATAAATTTCTTGAAATACATTGCCATTAGAGGATGAATGTGCATGTTTTCAGTGCACTACAGAAGCTGAAAAGGAAGAAAACATGAAGGAAGTGGGAATCAAGGGGGGTGGATGTTTGGTATTTGTTGTTTGTGGAGAACATGTGAAAGATCTTGAGGAAACCTATAGTTTCTAGCATCAGAAATTTGTGGGGTGAATTTAGTAGTTTGGTAGAACATGAATCAAAATAAAATGACCCCATACTCTAAACTATTATCTTCAATTAAGCACATTCCTTTCTTAAGATCTCCTATTTGGAAAATCCCTTCAATAAAAATTTTGTATCTATAAAAATCCATTGGTATTCCACAATCTTTAATTTATTTGAAAACAATAAAAAGCATCACCCCACTAAGAGAAAGTCCTTAGATAACAGTATTATAATAGTAAAAATTGATAGGAAAGCCTCTAAACCTCAAATCCCTAAAAATATACAAATCAAGCTCAGTATGTCCAACTCTGTAAAGACCATATATATATATACTATATATTACTATAATAGGTTTCATCCCACTTTATTTTAATTATTTTAAAATATCAATATCTTATACAAGATCAATTTCACACTTCCCTTAATGTCACTGACAATCAAAGTTCATCATAATGGTGTAGTTGTACACATTCAGTGATGGTCCATACATCATTAATTACTAAAAAACATATTTTATGAATTATATTTAATTCTTGATAGATAAGAACTTCAGTAAAAAGTTGCAGGACCTCATTCATGGGTAAAACCCCACTTTCCTAGCCCATAAAAACACATCAATTGCATCCTTGAGCATTAAATTTTCTACTGTAACCATAATAGGATCACTGATTATAGCACTGATTACAACATTTTACCCCTCTGTGCAATTGGGTTATTCTAATAAAATAGGAAATAGATGACACAAATCAATAAGAATGAATTGAAATATATATAGTATGAAATTAGAAAACAAAGCACCATAGAAGAAACTGTGAAAAGTTAATGGAAATAAAATAAAACTCATTTCAAATTGAAAACCATTACTTGAAAATCTCCATAATGGGGAAAAAATATTCATGCAGTAAAAGTTTGGGCCCCATTGAGATAGAAACCTAAAGTAGAAAACCTGAATAGATAGTTAAAAAAAATATAACAGAAAAATATAAGTACAACAAAATCTATTTTGAGTCCCCACTATTATTTAAACGATAGTTGAAAATTATAACAACTTTTTGATGAATTATACAATAAAACAATATTATATATAATAAAATTGAAGGGAAACACATATACAACACATTTTCATATATGATAAAATTTGTTGGTTGCAGGGGAAGGGGTAGACTGCAATACTATAAAACATAGTTTTAAATATACAAGGTTCAATATAAAATAACCCATCAAAATAGAAACCAAAAGACAATTTCCAAAATCAAATGGGTCCCAAGAGATTCAAATTAGTGAAACATACCTTCAGGAAATCCAAGATCCCTAGAAGCACATAACTGCATTCCAACTGCAAATAACATCATTCAGTCATGAAACCAAACACATTCAAACCTCCATTCAAACATTTTTTTAAAACATTTCCATGAACACATACTTACATAGCCAAATAAAACACCAAAAGGAAAAAAGAAATCAGTGCTGTATAAAAAGCATTACCTCCAATATTTTTTTCTTCTAAAGCTCATATATCCATCATAAACCTCATGCTTTCGGGCATTGAGAAGATCAAATGATCTGTCACAATATTTCTAATTTATAGAAAAATATATTCATTTTTGTCATAAATGAAAAACAAAATAAATTACAATAAAGTTAATAAGGATGAATCTGTCATGTAAGAAAAATTTTATGGTGTTGTTGTTTTGAAGATATCATTTTGGAATCAGTGAACCCTATAATATTAGAAAAACTAACTCTTCCATGTATATACACAAAATATTTATTAGTTAAAATGTTTTGAATCCATATGAAAATAATTTAAAGATGAATCGATCAGGTAATTATGAAGGAAAGAACCTCAATATATGAAGGACATCAGATATTTTTACGATTGTTATGTACAATTTCTGTAAATTCAACAATTTTTGTACAATATTGTTTAAAAATTTGAATAAATACTAATGAATATTGAAATTTGAGATTTGAAAGTTCGAGTGACACATTAATAAAAAGAATCAATATGATTGAATGCATGTTTTGTACTGAATGGATAGTTTATATTGTGCCTTCCCATATCCTCTCAGTTTATAGACTCAAAAATTACCTTGATGGCAGACTTCAGACTGGTCATCGATAACTAGTTCATTGTGTGTGTGATCAATTCATGCATAACTATGGAGATGGCCAAATTGTGTGTGGATGGTCCAATAAAAAAAATAATTTTTAAAATAAAAGGATCAGTTAAACATAACCCATGAAAATAGAAATCAAAAGACAAAATTTCATAGTAAAATGGGTCCCAAGAGATTCATAGTAGTGAAACATACCTTCATGAAAGAAAAGATCCCTAGAATCCCATACCTACAACCCATCTAAAAATAACATCATTCTGTCATGAAACTAAACACATTCAAAGCTCCAGTCATACATGAGCTTAAAACATTTCCATGAACACAGAGCTACGTAGCCAAAAAAACACCAAAAGGAAAAAAATAAATCATGTCTATATAAAAAGCATTAACTTGAATAATTTTTTGCCTCTAAAGCTCAGTTATCCATCACAAACATCATTCTTCAAGGCATTGAAAATATCAAATGAACTATCACACTATTTCAAACATCCTGAAAAGTCAGTGTATTTTTGGATTAAAGGATAAAAAAAACATGATTATAGCTGTATTAATGGAATCATATAACATGTTCCATATTTTACAAAAAGTGTGAGATTACATATGATCCGGAATAATGTTAAAAAATATCTTGTGTAACCTCATAAACTAAGAAAACCCCAATGGAGAGTAATACAAATGCAAGAGTACATGCAAGAATGCAGTGATCCAACATAAATTTATTATTATTTATCATAGGCTTGTAAAAACAAACACCCTTAATGTTGAAGCCATGAATAATCATTTATAATGTATCTAATATGAAATTTTGTTCAATTCTTTACCCTCCCAAATCCTTGTAATACAATGTAAAAACATCAGGTGCATAACACGTTCCACGTTTCGCGCTAGGATCACATATATTCTAGCACGAAGATGGAATGAAAAGAAGCCCTATATTGGAAAGGTGTTGAAAATAAACTCATCTTGGAAAGATAATAACGTCATTATATAACATGTTCCATGTTTTACACAGTATGAGATTACATCAGATCTGGAATAATGTTAAACAACATATTGTGTAACTTCATAAACCAAGAAAAACCCACTAGAGAGTAAAACAAATGAAAGAGTACATGAAATAATGTAGTGAGATAGCCTAAATTTATTATTCTTGATCATAGTCCTGTAAAACCAAACACCCTTTATGTTGTTTCCAGGAACAATCACTTATAGTGTGTCTGATATACAATTTTTTGTTATTCTTTCCCTTCCTAAAGTCTTGGAATAAAAATTAAAAAACATCATTTTCATAAAAAATACATGATATTGATGTTGGAAACACAAAGTGGCCTCATAGGTCATAAAAAAAGAGGTCTTTAATCTTCATTTTCCCAAAAAAATAGATCATTGGATTCAACAATACCCATTGAAATAGAGATTACCATGTCCATAGAATTTTCCAACATTAAAGCTATGACTGTGAGTTTTTTATGTGGGGGTGAGATGAAAAATAATTGTCTTCCAAACCATACTTGACCCTCAAATATCCTTTTTTTCCTAAACCTAAAAAATAAAATGGTTAAATGAATAAAACTAGAGGAATTAAAATTGATAAAAATAATTAGGTTTATTCTAGAAATTGCAAATAAAACATTAGTTCGTTGCATTTACTTTATGATAAATTTTAAATAATGAATGGGTAAGGACAATCCTTTCTATCATGAAACTCCCATACAGTTGAACATTCAATTCAATTTATTTACATTTAATTTCATTACATAACATTCTATTAATGATATTTCTATCCCATTCAATGAAAACATACAAACATGGCCTAAAAATGTATATCAAAATTCAGATAGAACACAAATGCAGGGAGTGGGGGGGGGGATAAGTGGGGAATACATACCAATAATTGATTATTACTCAAGTACCTCATAAATTCACAATAAAGTTAGAAAAATTCCATCTGCACAAAAATTGATAGAAAAAAATATTACCTTAAAAAATATACATATGCATTATCTAATTTTCACCAGAAATATTGTGATTTACTTGATCAATAGGGTAAGAAGGATCAACACATATATAAGATATAACTTTACTATAATCATCTAAAATAATTGTAGACCTTGTGCCACCTTGATTAAGTTTTAATCTTGTCACACAATTCTTAAGAACCTTCTCACTGAATCTCCTATTAGTGGGAAGAAGATCCTGGAAATTAGAGCATCTACTCTATAAGACAAAAGGAAAGTTTATTATAAAAACCAGGCAGAAACAAACAATAACCAACCACGATATTGAATATTAAAATAACAATAAAAATAATATTTTTGTGGCTACATGATGAAATTTGTGATATATAAAAACAAAAATTTATTTTATATCAGCACTAACTGAATATGCAATAAACTAATCTACAATTTTCAAATCTATAATTTCCAAACTTGAAAAGTGATTGTTTTTCAATCAAGAGTATAGATATATACCTCTTGGAATGGAACTTTCTCCAAAGTGACTGTTTGTCAAATCAGCCAATTTTGATTCCATAAATTCCTTTTCATTCTCCTCCATCTACAAAAAAATGAAAATATATTGACATGGAAGGATAAAATATATAAATTCATACATGGAAACATAATTAAAATAAAAACATGAGGTTATCTTCGACCAATAATTAAAAGAAGACATTAAAATTATAAGATTCCTATCCATGAACTAAAAAAACTATGCAGAGAAGCATCCCACCTACCCAAACATGATCATCATTATTAAATCCAACACATGGAGGGATGAAAAGCTCAAGTAGATAATAATTCTATAATGAGCTTATGTAGTATGTAGTAAAATATTTCCAAGTACTAAATTCAAATTAACCATCACTTTTCCATGAAAAATGTGTTCTTTAAGGAAAACCAATTTCACAAAATTAATGTAATCCACCCATTTAAAACCAGAAAAAGGAAAAAATCATAGTAATTTGACATTATAGAGTAAATGAATAAAAAAATATAGTATGAATTTACACATAAAATAAAGAATAAATCAAACAAAGTAGTGATAGTCCCAATGAAATCTGTTACCAACTTCATCTTAACCTATAATTTAACATGATAAAAATGTTCTTATATTCAAACTAATCTCCTTAAATCAATACAATCGACACAATAAAACCCGTAAAGAGGAAAAAATACCATTATGTTGACATTAGAGAACAAATGAATAAAAAAATCCTGTATGTATTTACACATAATACCTGGATGAAATTGAAGATAGGTAGAGTAGGCCGAGACAGAGCATATGGAGGTATAGCAATCAGAGGTCGCTGAGCCAGAGGTGGGGTAGAAGGACATGCACAACTGTGAACTTAGTACATGAGATATATATTGTAAAGGAATATAGTTAGTCAACTATGAATATAGTCAAATAATCTGATTATAGTGTAGTAAAAAACATAAAATTGATGGATTATGATGAATTTATAAACTACCACAATCTGTTAAATATAATCTATCATATAAACCACTATAATTAGTATATAGTTCATGTAATTAGTGAAAATTATACAGAAATGATTGAAATATTTATTTAATTTACAGCAATGATAGTGGAATAATTCTATATTTAATGGAATATGTTACATTTATCTGACTATCCAGTAAACTTTGATGGTATTAAAAATTCAATACAAACTTTTCTAAGAATGATAGTTGAACAAATAATGTCTATAAGATGAATAGTATAGATAGCTGGAGTATCAGAATAGGATAACTATAATAATATTATCTAGTTAAATCTTGTTTAACTGCACACAAATCATGATTGACATAAGGGAATAAATATCAAAAACATTAGGAGAACAAACCTGTTGATGAAGCCTTGAATTTTAGGATCTCTGAGTAACATGTCATTGATGTTAAGGGCTTCATGAAGAACTTGGAAGGCTTCTACATAGTTGTGGATGGTAATGCAGATATTTGAAATGATTTAGGTAGGAGAAATGAAGGAGAATTATACCGTAGTATCGAGATTTTTAGAGTTCTAATTTATATAGACAATGATTGTAGGTAAGGGAAATTTACCTTCATCAAGAACCTGAAAGCACTGTTAGAGTGCGAAGGTGAAGAGGTTCGAAGGTGAAGGTACTGTTGTAGGGGAGAACACAAGGGTCTTCTGTCACCTATAAATAGAGTTTTATGGTGAATACATGTGAATATATAGGGAAAAGATTTACCAACTATGTGAATCGACGGTTCATGAGTCGAATTTCATAGGGAACCATCCAGAGCTATTCGGTGGAGTAGCTGAAGGTCGGTGAAGCTGAATCTGTAGTTATTTCCAAGGTCACATGGATCAAAATTTTTGGATAGCCTAATAGTGTGTCATGACAGAGGTAGGGAAACCCTATTATAGTACCATAAAATAGCTTGTGACATTTTCAGTGAGTCGCGATGGAGGTTGTGATACCCTAAGATGGAGGGAAGATTTGAGGAAGCACGAGGGAAATGGGATCGTGGAGGCTAGAATCATGAAATTAGAGGGAGGAGGGTACAGATTTAGGTGACATGGCTGAATATTTATGTGACACATAAGCTGGAGAAAGCCAACTTTAGTATATATAATTGATATAAAAATTATCTGTCCAAAAATGATAATTGAATAAATAACCAATGTAGAAGGAAACACCCCCAAAACCAAAGGAAATGGAACCAAAACCAAATTATGAAAACCAATATCAAAAATAGATTGAAAACTAAACAAAAAACATAAGAATTATACTAAAATGGAATTTTGGAAGTAAAGAATAAAAGATTAAATGAGAATGAGTTGGGGAAGAGGAGAATGCCATTATTTGAGACTTCTATCAAATGATCCAATTAATTTTAACTCTTTTAGGAATATATGAAGTGTGATGAGAGGAATAGGGTTTGGATAGGGTTTGAGATAATGGGAAAGATTAATAACCCATGGAAAAGGGCCCCTCAATTTATAAATGGAGCTCAAAATCATTCACTATGGTGTGGTGAAGTCTCAAAATACCCATGGTAACTTCAGTCAATGATAGAACCATTTTTAATATATTTGAATCCCATGGACTATATGCCTTTAAAACTGATGAAATTTTTTTTAATGCCACTATAGCCTCTACCATAGTGTGTTGTAAAAATATAACACATTTTACTCCCACCATACACATCACTATGATATGGTGAGATGAACACTTCCTATTTTCGATAGAGGGACTCACTAAACACCACTCCCAGCCTTCTTTCCTTAAAAAAACCTCTCAAACCATTTTTCTTATCCCTATTTCTTATATGTGGAACCCCAATGAAAAATTTCTTGTAAAAGATCCATAATCCATTTCACCCACTATGGTGTAATCCATCAATAAATAACTAGAACCACACCAAACTCCAAATAACCATGTAAAAACAACCTTCCCATGATCAAGAATCCAAGAAAGATTAAAAATGTCCAGCACCACATCTAACTCAATGGTATTGTAACACATAGAAATCCAAAACTATTTTATAACCTCGTGAAATCATCTGAACACTCTCAAACCACCTTTGACCTCTGGAAAAATTTAATGGGAATGGATTTAGAAATTTGAGACCTTGTAATTATTCAAAGAGTAAAGGGGAATAAAAAATATGGTTTTAGGTGATTCATAAAACCCATGAACTATGCTGTGAGGAATTATTTTATTATCCAGTACCAAGGGATCCCCTTTAATCACATGTATACATTATAATGTTCAGTTTCCTGAAAAAATTTGGGTGTGTTATTCATTATATATTTTACGCAATTCAAATAAACTATTTTTGGATATTTCAACAAAGTTTTATAAATTTTTTTTATTATATTTAGAAATGTATATCTCTCAATAAAACCCAATAGTGGTATCAAATAAAATTTTATTTCTTTTGGATTAAAAATATGATGCTTTGGAAAAATGAATTTTTTATAAATACTGATGTGTTATATAAAAAAATGTCATTTAAGTTTAACTATATGAATCAGAGTGTAATTATATAAACATGACATGGTTTTCATATCACAAAATAGACCATAATAAAAATATGTTTTTCTATGACATGGTTTTATCTAATATTTTCATCGTTTTATATCATGTGAATGAAATTTAATTTTCACTGCATGATTACATAGTAGCATGTCATAGTGAATGACATGGCCATGAGGTATAACTTACTAACATTAATTTTATAGAGGAAACATGGATTTATATTAATTGATAATTTAAATATTGGACATAAAGAACCATTATATTGTAAATTGAAACAAAAAACGAGTTTTCGATTTATCAATGAAAATCAATAATTTTCAAAAAATATGATGGGAATGGCACTTTAAACATTATGATTTTTTATGGATGAGATCTTGTTTTATCATGAATATATAATGTTTTTTATTTTAAATTTAAGCGTTTATGTTAAAATTAAAACTAATTTATAAATTTTCAATAAATTAAAAAATAAATCTAAATATAAAATAGTGTATGTTTCTTTTTAAAATATTTATAAGCTATAATATAAATGATTCATATTAAATTCCTTGTTTTATGAATATATTTAAACAATGAAAAATAGTTTTATGGATTTGATCCAAGGATAAAATAAATATAAAGCATATGATATAAAAATTATATTTATTTTACATTATTAATATTATGTTTTTATATATTAAGGAATGTTATGGGTTTATATTTATTATTGAATCATATATTTTATTAAGAAAGAGTGTGTACATTTTACATATAAATAAATAAATATCTAGAGTTGATATTTTAGTTTTAATGTTAACGACTCATAATTATATGTTTTAGAATTTCCAAATATATATATATATTATAAATTATCTATAATTGTTTAAATTATGAATTATTAACAAATATATAACTCATGTGTAAATATTATCATTTATTTATTTATTTATGCATAATTTTTATTATTCAAAAATATAATCTGTTTATATTATTAATGTGTGTGTGGTTGAGTTTAAATTTTATAAACTAATATTTAGAAATTTTATACCGTAAATATAAGGACTTTCCAAATAGGTACGACATAATATTTAGTAAATTTCAATAAAAAATACTCTTTTTTTGGGTTTTAAATTTAGTGTCACAAAAAATTTATGATGAATTAATATTAGGATATTCATCTTAACTACTGATCTCTATATATTGGGATGTCAGACTAGGCTATAGTATGTTAGGGACCTCAGTTCTATCAGAAAACAAATTATCCAGTTTTCTACCACACCATACCTGATATGAGGAAATATTTTGGTTTCATATGGTTATAAACCATTATATAGAAGGGTTTTATGTACCATATTAATGAGGCATATTTTTATATGTGTGAATATGGTTAATTATTTTGGGTGACATATACTTATTATTAGATATATAAATTATTTTACATTAATATGCCTGATACATATTAATTTTGGTAAAAATATAATATATAAAATCAAATCATGAAACATATGAATACTTGTAGGAAATAAATTAGATAAATAGATGATATATTAAAGAAATTCATACAAATTATAACCATTATGTTCTTCCCAAATTGAGTGCATGTTAATAGCTTAGTCATTTTGTAATGGTAACCATAAAAGTTATATATCTATATATTATCTTGTTTATGAATTGGTGGAGTTGGACTACCAAAAAATTTAGGTAACCAATTTCAATTATGGTTCTTAGTTCATAATGTACTAGATAATTCTATATGTTATGTAATTAGGGGAATAGAGTTATCCAAGTCTATATAATGGATTTTTTATAGTTGTTTTTCACTCAAATACTAAAAAATTATAAATGTTATAAATGACATGATTATTCATCAAAATAGCTAAAAAGGGGAAAAAATTTAAGTGAACATAAAGATTAGTTGATACACATATTATAAAACACTAATTGATATGATTTATATTATATGGTATCATCGTTTAAATGGGAGAATATTTAATAAATTAAGTTATTGAATGCATGTTAAACATGGAACTCATTGATTAAAGAATATATTATAGATAAAATTAAGTTTATATAAACATGACTTGATGATCAATCTTAGAAAACAATTCTTAATAGAAGTGAATTTTTGGGCATTTTCAAGAACATTATAATTATAATAATTAAATAATAAAAAATTATGTTTTTTAGAAACCTTTTAATGAATAATTCTTTGGTGAAGTTATTAATCAATGGAATCTAGATTCTTAAGTAAATCATATGAATAATTTAATATGTGTATCTAATATCTACTAGTTTCTATTAAACATAATTTTTTAAAAAAATATGAGGATATAAATGTATCTAAATTGATAAATAACATTAAGATAATATCTTAGAAATATAAATGTAATGACACATTGAGGTTTTTGAGCATTATTTATATGCCTCATGATTGAAAAAACATCCAAATATACATATGTAATAAATATTATAGCAAATGTGCATGAAATAGTGAGGTTATAGTATTCTATTTTATTGTAATAGTCTAAAAATAATTCTTAATTCATTAAATAAAATTTTGTAACAATTTAGTGTGATATATAATAAATAATTAGTTTGATTAATTCATACCCAATATAGTCAATATGTTGAGTGTAACTAATTAGGATATCTGAGACCCAATATTAAGTATTTTGATTATATTAAAAAATTATACTGGTAAAATTTAAAGTAATAATAATGTTATTAGAGTTTCTAATAGTAATTATAGGTAATAAAATTCAAAGGGATGAATCCAAAGGGAAGTACAAATTTTTCATTATGGAAATGTTAGATGTTTGAGAAAAAATTATAAAAAATGCATGAATCGGAGTCAAAGACATTAAGTGGAGTCCATTTTAGATAATGATGTAATAAAATACATTTATCCATTTTAAAGGATATCTTATACTAATTATATATTTAAAAATGTTGGGAATATTTACAGGAGTTTAAAATTAAGTAAGGGTTGATGACTAAACCTAGGATTTGATATCTATAAACGAAGGACAAATTATTTGTTGAAGTAGAGATAAAATTATTCAACATGTTAGATAATTTTTAATAGGATTATGTTAATTTTATTTGATTATATCTTGTATAATGATAGTAGTAAATTTTATATAATATAAAATTATTATAATGAAATAATTAATAACTAGAAATACCTAATTCATTTTTTTTCTAGAGTAAACCATTTTATGATAATAAAGACATGGACGAATATATTTTCAATAATATTGAATTAATATATTTTATCTATGTCATAATATATATAAAAATATCATGTTTTAATACAATTTTCATGTTTTTTCTCCATATACATTTAAAATTTTATTTTGGAATTTCATTTTAGATAAAATTTATACTTCTTTTATACAATAGATAAGAAAATATTATATATTATTAAGGATATAAAAAATGATATTGTTTCTTAAAGACTATATATTTAGAAAAATATATTTTATAATAAATTAGATGATGTTTTTATATAATGCAGAGAATCTAAATAAATAAATAAATAAATACTAAATAAATAGTAATTTCTAAGATACTATTTTAATCCATTGTAAATGTCAAAAATTAAAATAAAATATTTATTTGATGTGGTATTTGAAATTTTATTGGTAATAAAAAACATATAATGTTAAGAATTACATTTTTTACCTTTAAATAATGAAATTTATAAATATTTTCATGAATATAAATAGATCTATGTGTTTTCAATTTTTAAACAACATAAGATAATTTACATCAAAATTATGGATATTTTTAGGTAAATTATCTTGTTAGAATATTTAAATTTTAATAGGATGATGCATATGAATCTCCCAATTATCCAAATATTCATTTAACTAAGATGTGATCTCACAAAAAAATTATTTAGAGATTTTATCTATGAGATAGACATATAGTGATATCATATATGCAAAAAAGAGATTTTATTGGTGTTGCATAGAGATAGAATGGGTTTTGATGAAACCTAAAAACATATAAAATGTAACACCATTAGTATCTCAACATATTAATTTGTAGTGATATTACCACTAACGTGTATGGTTTTATTAATATTTCAATTACTTTGTTTTTAATATTATACAGATGTATGATGTTATACCATGCAATTTAAACTTTTATATTTATTCATATTTTTTAAATATATCTTTAAATTAAAATTAAAATTTACCCCTTATAGTTAAATCATTTAGTTACCCTTGGTTAATGATATTAATATAATGTAATGTGTTTTTATGAAGTGTTATGATATGTGAAATCATGGTCTTATATAGAGATACATAGTTCACTCATATTAGAAAGATATAGATCAGTGTTTTGGATTAAACTGACAAGTATACTACATATAATTGCATATATTATTTCATTAGTATAATAAGATTTAATGATTCATATTAATAATTATTACATTAGTATAACAAGTTACCTCAAATTTGAATCTTTATACAAAGATATCATTTTTTCTAGCCTTTGGGGAAACCAAATCAAGTTGTGGTTGGGTATGTTAGAGACCACTTATAGGTATTCCTTAACTATAATTGGATTTTTCCAATTGTATAATGAGTATGAATTTATATCCTTCATTGGGGTAAGTCTCACCATGTTTATGGCCTTTCCATTTAATTTATGAATGATGTGATTATTTACATAGGTCCATAACATGTGATATACATCCCTATATAGATGAATTGGATGAGAAATTTTCATCAATCATTTTCTTTCTTACTCATGGAATCAAAAATATCAGAGTAAGAATATAAGATATTTATTACACTATATGTCATGGTAACTTAATGGCTGAGAAAAAGAGATTATTCATGCTATATGATATGTATCTAGGGTACACTAGTATAGTAATACATGGGTCTAATGGATATCAAACTAGATCCCTTTAAAAATTTAGTAGAGCTAAAAATTTACTATAGATATCTTCTATATTACAATTAGGAATTAAAAATTAAAAATTATTATTTTTAACACCTTCATAATTTTTAAAAGAAAACTATGATTTATAGAATGTACGACACTCAACACTAAGCTTAATTGAACCACAAAATATTATTATTTAAATATGAATGTTATAATCTAGTCATTGAATTGGAATGAATGAATAAGAATAATTTATATATATATATATATATTTCATAATAAAAAAATATTTATTAATTCTTTGTAAATAAAAAATAAATTTTTAGTAAATTCAGTTTTTATCAAATATATATTTTCTTAAGAAATTCTTTTTATTTATTTCTATCAAAATTATAATTAATTTCTATATTAGCTAGAAATTTTATTTAATAAAAACTATATCAGTTTTTCAATCAATGTATCAAAACTATATTTAGGTTAAATTTTATAATTTTATAAAAAGATTCATTTTTTCAGTGAATATTGAAAAATACTGATTTGTGTAAAACTGTAATTTTATTTTCAATAAAAATTATCATCATGTTTTTAATTTTATCTCAAATGAACATAAATATTATTTAATTAAATATAATATAATTAACTACTTTTTAATCATCATTATACCTAATTTTGGTATAAGTGCATTTTTAGGCTTAATTTTTTTTTCTAATAATTGTTTTCAATTATGTTTTATGCATTTATATTAAAAATAATTTATATAACTTATGTAAATTGAATCCTGAAAAATTTATTCCATATTCAGAATCATGAGTTCCAAATTTGGTAAACATTCCCCTTTTATTTTTAGTCATTATGAATTGTAATTATAGTAATTTTTTCACCTCAGTAAGGGTAAATTAGTTAATTCAGAATTTAAAATAAAATGATAAAGACAAAAAATAACCATAAAACATTCCTTTATTATATTTTATGAGTTGTTTTCATTCGTTTCCATCCAAGTCTCTAAAATATGGCCACTTGGTGCCATATTTCATTAATTTTGACATTTATAATATTTAAGTGAATATGAAGCCAAAAATGTCACAATATTTATTTTAATTACTATAATATTTTGTGATAGGGATAAAATTAAACTAATTTTATTTATAAATAGAAATTTTGTAGATAAAAGATTTTTTATCATGGTAATTTATTTCTAATTTTTCGTGATGAAATAATTACCTTAAAATATTTGGAAATGATGATACAATAATTATTTAATTAATGAAAAAAATAAATGATATTTAAAATATTAAAAGTAATACATTTTTAAAAAATTACTATTATCCATGAATTTTGTGGACAAATATAACATTATTGAGAAGTTTTAATTGATTATATTCGAATTCATTTTTTCTTGATGTTATTAAATTCAAAATAAATAAATAGTTATAAAATTGACATTAAGGATATTTTATAAAAAAATAATAATTTATTAAGTGATTCAAAGTTCATAAAAGTCTCATCTTCTACCATGTGGTTGGTATATGGTTTAAAATATCAACCATGCTCCATTTATGGGCTAATTGTCTTTTTATGGTAACTATACTGACCCCTATAGAGTAACAACCTCATTATCATACTAATTGTGAAAAAGGTATAAAATAGGTTAAAATAAAAAATATAAGGGTAATATTTTTTTTAATATTATTAATTTGGAGCCATTTTAATATTAAAATTAATTTATAATAATTTCATATTTTAAAAAATTCCAAGACTACCTCTCCCCTCTCTTAAAAAATGGAACCTCTTCTTCAAATTTCATCACACATCAAGAACCATATTTTTCATCCAAGACCTTCCCAAATCCATTCCTTACATCCCTATCCACATAATCTAGTTCTTGATTTTATCATAAAACCATCCTATGAGATATTGTGTTATGACCCTTAAAAGGTTGTCCAAAGAAGAGGTATCATTTTTAATCAAGCATTTTTATTATAAGTATCCTTCCACCACTTTCAAATATTACTTAACCATTATTATATAATAACTAAATTATATCACATATATTGATATTTTATTATATTAATGAAATAACCTTTATCCATCTCCAACCTTTATCAAATGGGAAAGTAATCTATCATTTGTGTTTACAGTCGACTACCACCTTATGAACCGATGTAATTCGTTTTCCATCACCACCTCTTCTGGATACTTGTAATTATGGATTATATATATATAAATATATTTTATATTCACGACATATTTATCATTATAAAAATATAATATTTCATTTAATTTCAAACCTTTATATTCACTAAAAAATGATAACATCGTTAATCTGTACATGTGGACTACTACCTTCATGAAGCGATGTGATTTTTTCCGTCACCACACCACATGGATGATATATATAGGTATATTTAAGTAAATAATATGGAATTTATGAGATAAATATTATTATATTAAGATAAAATAATACTTACCTTCTTTCCATAATGATCATTGAAAAATGAAAATGCTACTCTTGCATATGTATGACCTACAGTCTCTATGATTGTAACATAGTTCATTTTTCATAACCATAATTAATTATTGATTTTAGAAGTATATTTGATATAAAATTTTTATAATTATTTCATTATTATTATTCTAAATATTATGGAATTATGACCTCTTTGATGATAGCTGTCATGACCCATCCCTAACCAAGCCTTAAGGCACAACCACCCAAAGCTCACCTCCCTAGGTCAAGGGGTGGCGAAAAGTGCTGAAAGAAATATCCCAAATTAAAGTAATTTTATTAATTTACTAGTATAAAAAAATGACCATCCCAATGTATAAGTGTAGATGAATAATAATAAAAATATTAAATAGCTAGAATATAAACCAATAATGAAATTCTCAAGGGTGTATAAGAGTACAACAATGAAATCTGAAAAATAAAGAGGAAAAATAATCACCAAACTAGAAGTTGTACAAAATTGAAAAAATTGTAAAGTAAATGTTCCTAGAGATACCATCTCTTGGTCTCAAAGATCTAACCACCATATGTGGTCCAATGTACCAACTCTCCCTAATCTTCTATATAGTCACTGCCGACCTATTCATCATCTGCAAAAGACATGACATGTGCAGGAAAAGCGCATGCATGGGTGGGTATATACATAACTTGTAGGATAACCTAAAAGATGAATGGGGGTAGTAAGAGATTGAATTGGAATATAAATACAATAGATAATAAACAACTCAACCCAAAGTGAGAAATTAACCTCGTCCAACCATAGGGATCTCAATACATCATGTAGTTGGACTACACGTCTCATCTATGTCACCCATAACAAGAGAGTAATAGAATCCATAAACATAGATAAAGATATACATATATATATATATATATATATATATATATATATATATATTCAAAAAATATATAAACCCAAATGGGAGATAGAGAGATATTCATATCACAACTCAACCCAAGAAAATAGTGTCATCAATCCCAGAAGTTCATATTCGATGCCCAGAATCTCACACGTCTGTCTAAATAAGTAACTAGGTGGAGTCCCAAACCTTTCCACATTGGTACATAGTTGAGGGGGAGAAATATCTAAGTATATGAACCATTAATTACAGAGGGTTTCACTCAATATATAACCATATATTACCTTCACCTTAATGCATCAGAGGGGTTACACTCTGTCGGTAGAGGACTCGTGCCCTAGTGCATCAAGGGGGTTACACTCTATAGGTTGAGGACCCATACCCTGGTTCATTAACAGATTCCAATTTGGTGTCATAAGGACCCATGACCTATCCGATAGAGGGTTCGACTCATTATATAGAAGACTCGCACCAGGGTTTTTCAGGGGGTTCCACTCTATAGGTCAATGACCTATTCCATGGTGTGTTAGGGGGGTTACACATTAGTGTCACGAGGACCCATTCCCTATCCAATAGGTGGTTCCACTCAGTAAATAGAGGACTCAGACTCTGATCCTTTAGGGGGTTCCACCCAAATTCCTATGGGTATCCTATTCATGATTACTACCATCATTAGGTGCCACCTAAATAATTCTCATTCTAGGAACATGTCACCTCACATCTTGAAATCCAAAAAGAGGGAACCAACTTGTTATATGTGGAAAACACTAAGGATAGGATACTCATGGGCCAAAATCCAAGTCCATATGAAAGAGATATGAGATATTTAAGTTTCATTAAAAGGAACAAAGGGGTACAAGCCATGTGAGGGAACCCACACGACATGTGGTCCCACTCCAACACCTGGTCATGTCTCTAGAGGTACATGTATCACAAACCATGTAGTACTAGAAGTTTTTTAGGGAGTCTACATGTTGTGTCCAATCCAATCGGGGTCCTTACCTGTTCACCTTGGTTGTGTCTCTGTGCTTTGGCACACAACGTGCACCTAGATGTGTATGTGTAATTATGTACATGACATTCAACTAATTATGTCCTCTCATACAAGGTCTTGATTGTGTGTTACACCACACAAAATTTCCACCTAGTGGACGTATATGTGGTTCTTAGGTGGGATACATGTAGTTATATCATTACATTTTTCCCAATACCCTAGCCAATTCAGCCTATGGGTGACACAACATGTGTTCTTCCGAACTACATGGAATATAGTAGGGATTTTCATAAAATCCTAGATCTGGTATCCATGATTCAGATCCAATCATTCCGCCATCATATTTAGCCTCATCTCTTCCTAAAAATTTTGTATCTATAATTTTACCAACAATTCTAGCCCACTGGTGGCCGAAAATCAAAACTCGTTTCCTCCTGTGAAAACCCGCACACACCACTACACCTCCTCTCATATACTAACACCTCCATCTCCTGATTTGGATCCCTTATTAACAAAAATTTCAACTAAAACCCTAAAACCCCTTGATTTCATCCCTAATTTGGTATTTCTTTTATTTTATATGATTCCACTATGAATCCGGGGGTCTGATCGGGCTCTGTACCACCTGGAAACGTCAAACTGATGCCCCATAAGATAATCAATGATGAATGAGAATAATAAAGAGATAAAAGGTCAAGAAAAAGGGTTTAACAATTTTTTTCTAGTCATTATCATCCAATGAATAAATTTGGGATATCTGGGGAGAGAATCAATGAATAAACAATTTAATTTCATTACTTGGGCGCATGAAATTGTCCATAATTTCCATAAATCAATGAAATAGATTTATCTTGATCAAAAATTTAATAAAATAAGGTGAAATACATAAATTAATATTTCTACCTTGATATTGGATCATTTTTTATCGAATAACATGCTATAAAATGATTGAGAGGATTTATTGCATTCGATGCGC
This sequence comes from Viscum album, assembly GCA_963277665.1. Lineage (NCBI taxonomy): Eukaryota > Viridiplantae > Streptophyta > Magnoliopsida > Santalales > Viscaceae > Viscum > Viscum album. The sequence goes on from OY728137.1 coordinate 177,264,807, forward strand.
TTTGATCTGCTTCGATATAGAGTTTTGCCGTCCTCTGATTTGATTCTCCAACTAAACGAAGAATAATTTCTCTCGGTTATACTAGGGTTTATGTATTTAAACCTAGTAAAATTTCAATAACATGGTATTAATTGGAAAAATAAACTAGGTTATTTAATTAAAATAAACAAATTTAATTATTTATTTTAACTAAACCCACCCACCAATAGTCGCTATTTCCAAGAAGACCGTACCAAATCATTTTATATATCACCTAGGGTAAAAATCACATTCTAGACTCAACGATTGTCTCATATTTATGATATGAGATTAATTTTAAGAGTTATCCAATTTTATTTGAGAAACTATGTGCGCACAATATAAAATATATTTAATATTTTTATACAATTAATTTTGGGCACACCGGGCCTCAGAATCGCACACCATCTCAACAACTGGCTCTGAAAATTTATATAAAAAATATTTCAAAGTATTAAAAGGAATAAAATGTTCTCTAAATCATTCCATCCTTCAATATTTTTATCCCCGAAAAGAAAAACTACTCAAACAACCTGGGATACTAAGCCCACATCTAGCTCTCCCTCTCCCAAGGGCTCTCTAGCACATACCCATGATGCCACCAAACGTGAACCAAGGGGATGGTCCATAGAAGAAAGGTCATCTTCTGTTGATCCCTGATCACCATCGAGTGATCCAAAAAAGTGACTCTATCTTTGATGACCTTCTCACCATAGTCAATAAGATGTATTGGGTCATGCACGTATCTCCTCAGCTACGATATGTGGAAAACATCAAGAACGTGCTCTTACTGTGGGGGTGGGATGAGGTGGTAAGAAAACTCACCAACCCTATGAATGATCTTTAATAGCCTAATAAACCTCAAGGATATCTTTTATCCCCAGATGAACCTTCGTAATTCTCATCGTGGGGATACTTTGAAGAAAATGTGGTCTCCCTACTCAAACTCTAAGGTCCTATGATGGCGATATGCATGTCATTTATGCTTCCTCTATTACACCCTCATATGTTCATGGATGACCTAGACCTTCTCCATCATCGCTTACACCAACTATAGACCCACAAGAGAAATATATTTGATCTATTTCCTACGTAAGGGTGACATATAGGGTCTTTGATATAGGGCCTCAAAATGTGTCATACCAATAATAGAGTGGTAACTATTGTTGTATGTAAACTATAACAAGGGTAGTTGATCCTCCCATATCTAGAAAAAACTAATATGAAGGCCCTAAACATATCCTCCAACACCTAGATAGTGCACTCATTTTTTCCATCTTTATGAGAGTGAAAGGAAGTACTCATCCTCATCTTGGTCCCAAATTCCTCATACAAGACTCTCCATAATAATGACATAAATCGCACATAATGATCAAAGAAAATAGTTAGGGGAACCCCATGAAGGAAAAAAATCTCTTGTATGTACATCTCTATATAACTCTACTTCCTAATAGCAAGGAGGTGCACTGAGTTTGTGAATTAGTCAACTGTCACCCATATGGTGTCATGGAACCTTACTGTCTGTGGAAACCCTGTCACAAAGACCATGGATATGTCATCAAACTTCCACTCTGGTATCTCAATGTGGTGAACAAAACTTCCAAAACTTAGTGCTCAGCTTTCACCTACTGATGTGTGAGGCACAAAGAGATAAACTCATCCATAGTTAGTCTCATGTCAGACCACCAAAACTACCACTGAAGATCTCTATAAATCTTCCCTAAATCGAGATGTATAGCTAAAGGATATGTGTGTAACTCTAAAATCACCTCCTCCCACATAATGAATAGGAACACCGCCCATCCATGGGAAAAGTATTTTTTGATTCCCTCCATTATAATATCCATATGGTGAATCCTCTATAAATATTTGGTCACACAAGTCCTCACAGTTGATGTCTCCCAAATGTGACTCTCACACATGCTGAAGGAGTATAGAAGTCACCACCATCGACTGAAGAAAAATTGTGCAATCCTAATCCACCAGGGTCAAGTGTGGGGAAGAAAACTAATTAGAATCCTCCTACACCAAATGAACCTAGTACTTATTACTAAGTACATCTTCTACCATGTTTACCTTCCCTAGAGTATAGACTATCTTGAAGTCATAGTCCCGTAGGAACTCCATCCAGCGTTGATGTATCGGGTTTAATTCTCTCTATATGATGACATACCTAAGAATCTGATTGTATGGGTAAACTATGAAGACCTATACCAGAGGATAGTTCCTCCACATACTTAGGGAAAATATTACCACTGTCATATCAAGGTCATGAGTCACATTGTTCTAATCATGTGGTCTTCCTTCAAATCCATTTTTTTGATATTTTCAAAGATCCAATTTAAGTATTAGTTGTAACCATACATAAATAGATTCAAAAACTACACCACATTAAAAAAATTTACCACATTCCAATTTCAAGAAGAAAATTATCACATCCCACATTCTTCATAACTAAATCACCATGCCATCAACAGATTTTTCAAATTCAAATTTCAAAAACAAAATAATTCTTTTCAGAACATGTGAAATCCTTAATTTATTCTCTCACTAACCTTGATTCGAGATGATGTATTATCCATCATTAAAACACCTCCATCATAATCCATCAATCATGGGGTGTCAACTGTCTTGAATCATATACAATAATTGCCTGTCCCTGCATCAACACACAGTCAAGCCTAGCTCCTGAGGAATTATAATACACCATGTACTCCATGCCCTCCTCCAGTAGTCTCAACATAAAAGCACTCATCAGCCTCATACTTAACTCCTTTAAAGATATATGGTATTGGTTAGTCCATAAAAAAGGCTACCCTTTCTCCATCAGTGTGGTCAAAGGGGTTTCAATCCTGGGGAAGTCTTCCACAAACCTCCAATAGTTCCTTGCCAAGCCAAGGAAACTCTTCACCTATAAAAAACTATTAGGTGGATCCCAGGGAATCAATGCATTGATATTTTCTAGGTACAAAGCTAAAAAATTCTTAGAAATGAAATTCCCTAGGAAGTAAACAGTATGAATATAGACTTGGTACTTCGAGAGATTACTATAAAGCTAGTGCTCCCAAAGAAAATCTAGAACCATCCTAAAGTGCTTTGCTCGATCCTCCTCCAACACATATTATATGAGTATATCATCGATGAATACAACAAAAAACTGGTCCAAGTACAACTAGATGATATGGTTTATAAAATATATAAATAAGTTTGTGGTATTCATCACACCAAAGGGAACACTAAGAAATCATAGTGTCCACAGTGAAATCAAAATTCCAGCATCAAAATATCAGTCCCACGAACCCTCAACTAGTATAAGTTAGACCTGAGATCAATCTTCAAGAACCATATCGTGCCTTGTAACTAGTCAAAGAGGCCGTAAATACTCGGGAATGGGAACTTTTTCTTTATTGTATCCCGGTACAAGTGATGATAATCTATAAAAAGAATGAAAGCTCTCATATGACTTTTTCATGAACAACACTAGAGCTTCCCAAGGGGATACATTGGGTTTGACAAATCCATTCTATTAAAGGTCCTCCAATTGAAAATATAACTCTCATAGATCATTATGGACTGTATGATATTAATTATAAGATATCATAGTGTCCCTAAGATACAAGTTGATACAAAACTCCATCTCCATCCTCAGAGGTAGTCCCAAAATGTCCTCAAGGTTGATGTCCATAAAATATTCTATGATTGATGGATTATTGATTCTTAAAGAGAATCATGTACTAAGGTCTATACTCTATAACTGATGGATGATGGGATGAAACCTCTTACTTGAAGAACCCACTCATTCCACTATGAGATATCTCTCATCTGTAAAGGTGAATTTTGTCTCATCCGTGTGAAGGAATCTAACTCATCTTCAGTGAAAGTCAACCTAGGAATGAACCATGGATATCCAATATATACTCAAGATGATTTAAAAGGGTTCCATCATGATAACCAAAAGGTTCCATGTGAAACTCTATCCACCATGAAATAAGTCTCACTATCGGAAGATAAAAGATACATAAGAATCATTACTTGTTGGAACCTCAAGATAAAGCTGATGGGCTAAAGCCTCTACTAGGAGCTCTATCTCCCACACCAAGACCATAGAGATGAAATAATGACTCAAACATTTATATATTAGTACCAATGCAGGAGTATAATAAACATAGATCATACCTCATATCTTCTCGTTTATCCTATTTCCACAAGCCTCCATAGACTACAGTTGTCCGAAAAAACAAAAAATAGCTCCCTAAGCCTAACGTGGGTCACCTGGTGGTGGGGGTGGAATGATCTCATATAATCATCCACCACCCATAGTTCCTCCTCCTAGAACTCCACCTTACCTTTTTTCATATACGCCTCCCTGGGGGCCTCCCTAAACAAGGTGATGCCTCTACCATGGCAGTTTGTTAGCTATCTGTCTACCCTCCATAGCATGTCGGGTCGAGAAATCATACACAATGTGACCCCACCTATCACAAGAATAGAACTATCCATATCCAGACTGCCCTGGTCCTCTGTGTTGTCCCGATTTTTTATGACCACATGCCTTAGTCTGATCACGAGGAGGTATGCTAAATCGAGATACTATTGACTAACTCTCACTAGATGCTATAGATGACACATATTTATGATGCCTAGTGACATACCTAGCTACCTATCATCCATCTGACAAAACTCTCTTTATCACCAGTTCCCTCTCCAACACCCCAGAATAAGTGGGAATTCATAAGGGAACCATGTTGGCATGAATCTCTCTGCAGAGTCACTGTTCAAACATTCATTCTCAAAACATTAAATCTCAGATCATATCCATGTAGTACCATGTAAGGTTTGTCAACCTAGAAGCTTACTTGAACACTATAATCTCTCCCTACTACAACTCTAGAACCTCCTGGGTTTGAACCGAGTGCGAGAAGGAGGTGTAGTAATCTCCATAGAACAAATCTTGAAATTCTTTCCATGAGAGTGTAGAATAATCATGCATTTGGGAAACAAGAATCCACCCACACCCAAATACTATGTGGAAAATGATAGATTATAGAACAACTACCTGATCCATTAGCGTGGGGATAATCTTGAAGATACAAACCACCAACTCTAGCCAATCATCAACTTCTTGGAGATTTGGGTCCCCACTGAACTTCATCGACCTTTGGAATTGGAACTCAATGAGTGTTCTAAGACAATGCACATCCTAAAGCTTCTCTACAAGTATGATATGCTTCCCAATTGGTGGGGGTGTTGCTACCTAACCACCATGAGTAAGGATCTCATTGGATGAACCCTAAACTAAGGCCTTATCGCTCATCATATCATCATCATGATATAGAATTGGTATCATGGATGGCTGTCATTGTGGAAAAATCCTAAAATTTTAATCATGACATACCATGGTCAGATAAGTATATATATAATGGGGAGCTAACTCAAGAAGGAATGTTAAAGACTCAATCCTGTATGATGCATATACCATTGACCCCTACAACCAATGTGTTGGTATGTTGAGATGACAAGTAGGTATTACAACTCCTAGTGAATGAATACATCATTAGTCTTACCATGACTGGGTTCCCTATCCTAAGATCCACAATAAAGACACTTTGACATTATTTCCATATATCCCAACCAATTCTTCATAAGGTTACCACACCAAACACTATCTCAATAATGAAATACTCTGATACCAATATCTTCTAACGTGACCCTAAACAGGGCTCGGTCCACCACTACCCCAAGACCACATCCATAGGCAAGGGGGTGGAAACAAGTTCCAAATGGAATATCATAAACGAGATGTATTTTTCCAATGTACATGTATGCACATACCTTCTCATGTCAATGCATAAGTACATAAGAATAAAAAAAATGTAACAACTAGAATGTAATCTATTCATGAAAACTATAGGGTGTACAAGAGTATGATAGTGAAAAATAGAATGTAAATGGGAAAAATAAATGACCAACTAGAAGTAATCCCATACTAAAAAAATTGGAAAGTAAAGGTTTCAAGAGATCCCAACTTCTAATATCTGAGCTCTGACCATTGTACACGGTCCAATGCACCAAGTATCCCAAATCTCCTTTGTAGTCACCACTGACATGTTCATCATATCCATAAGACATGAAACATGTGGGAAAAGAACATTTGTGGGTGAGTATATATATACGTCACATGACACCCCAAAAGATAAATAGGTAGAATTAAGGGACACAATAGGAATATAAAGACAATAGATAGTAAGCAACTTAACCCAATGTAAGAATGTAACCTCATCCAACCACTGGGAGCTCCACACATCATGTAGGTGGACTGCACATCGTGTCTCTTCCACCCATAAAAAGAGAGCAAAAAATTCCATAAACATAGATACAAATATATATATGATCAAGACAAATAAACCTAAATGAGAGAGAATGAGATCTCAATATCATAGACCAGTCCAAGAAAAGAGTTTCACCCATCCCAGAAATCCATCATTGATGCATAGAATCTGACACGTATGTCCAAAGAAGTATCTTGGTGGAGTCCCACACCTCACCACTATGCTGCATAGTAAAGGGAGGACAATATTCAAGTAGAGGACTCATGTCCTAGTATTTTGGGAAGGTTTTACTCAACAAGTAACTGTAGAGGACCCGTGCCCTAGTTCATTAGGGGGAGGGGGTTCCACTATATAGGTAGAGGACCTACATCCTAGCATGTTAGGGGGTTCCAATCTATATATTGAGATACCTGATTAACATACATAGATATTATATAATTATAGATGAATATTCATCACATTACAAAAAACATTCCTCAATACTATAATAGTTTAGAGTCTTTCAAAACATGGAAATATAATCTCCCATCATGGTGAAAGATATTCAACATCTCCCTTAAACATCTTACCCATTAGTAATCCTACATAAAACCGTTATTTATAACTTAGAGAAAGGAAACAGAAAAAAAGGGTGAGCTCAGATGCTCGGTAAGGGTAAACATGGGAGAAATGTAAGCATAAAATGAGCAGAAGTGTATGATAACAATATCATTACATTATAAGATAATACCATTCATATAAAAGATATTAATCAATATTCATGGAATAAATATTGGTATTTCATAATAAATGAATCATAAAGGAACCAGGATCATAATCAGTGAGATAATTCCAGAGGAATAAGACATGGAATTTTGGCATACACATAATCATAGAAAATTCAATGTTAAGGATACCTACTAAGATATTCATAACATGATAGTTATGAGATAATAACCCATGTACCTTCTCCAGGATTATTATTACAACCCATATACATTCTTGTTTTAGTCTTGGGATTCCCTCCCATGTACCCTCTTATTTAGGGAATGGGATTCCCTCCCATGTATGCTCTTGTTTCAGGCTTGGGATTCCCTCCTATGTACCCTCATGTTTTAGGCATGAGATTCTCTCTCATGTACCCTCTTGTTTTGGGAATGGGATGCCATCCTGTGTAACCTATTGTTTCAAGATTGTGATTCTCTCCCATGTACCCACTTGTTTCAATCATGGGATTCCCTCCTAGGTACCCTCTTATTTCAGGGCTGGGATGTCCTCCCATGTAACCTCTTGTTTTGGGCCTAGGATTACCTTCAATATACCTTCTTGTTTTGAGATTGGGATTTCCTCTCATGTACCCTCTTGTTTTGGGATTGTGATTCCCTCCTATATACCCTTTGATCTCATAAAACATTTATTGTTAACCAATTCATTGGAGGGAGATATTGTTCCAACCCATCAAATAATGATATCATAAATACATGTTCCATAAGATAATAAAACATTCATCATATTATGACTGATAAAAAAAGATGGGTTTTATAAAAATCATATCATAACCCATGAAATTAAATGGATATTATAAACACATCATCATATCATAACATGTATAAAAAATATAGACTTCACAATAATTTTATCACATAATAAACCATGAAAATAAGTGGGTTTCATAATGATTTTATCATGGTATAACCCATGGAAGAGAAATGGGTTCTATAAGAAACATTTCATCATAAACATAAACCATTCAATTAAAGAATAATAATGGTGTCCTTAGATCCTATCACTAATAAAGCATAAAATATATCAAATGATTTCAACATAGTTGGAAAATAATTTGGAAAGGATCATTCAAAAAATTTCTTAAGGAAAATATCCTTTCTTCTTTGAGAATTTCTTTTTGAAACATAAAACTATTTGAAAACCATTTTCTTTAAAATATAAAGAAAACTTATAAAGGAATCCTGAAAACATTTTGAAAATATTTTCTATGAAAATATATTTGAAAACTTATAAATGAATATTTGAAAACATTGAAATAATTTTCTTTTAAAATAATTTTAAAATATCACTTATAAACATTTTTAAACCATTTTTATAAAACATGGTTGTTGAGTAAGACAAATTTCAGACCAAAGATAAAAATAAGGTCAAATTTTCTTAAAAAAACTTTATTAAATATTTAAGTACCAAAGAATGGTAAAATGGTACCAATATGTAAAGATATCATAGAAAAAAAAGATAAGAAAAATCATGATAATTCTTGAGATGTAGATCATACAATTTCATAAATGTAAGAAAAATCATAAACAATCCTGATAATCGATGATATTGTAGAAATAAACTCTTTTGACTATGGATACATTGAATCATAATCCCCATGAAATAATAACATCACATGAAGCTTAAAATATCATAAAAATAAGTATATTCATTATATAACATTTTAAAATATTGTATATACACCCCATAGAAAAATATAGGTGCATAACATGGTATGTATCTCAAAGAAAGAAAATTGAGAAAAAATTACTATACTGATTCGGTAACATTTGAACCATACAACCCATGAAGGAATGATAATAAAATGGAAATTTAAATACCAATAAATTTAAGTATAAGAGTCATATAATAAATTCATGGGTAGTATATACATCACACAAAATAAATTAGTGTTTAATAAGGCATAAGTCTCACATAAATTAAAGTTAGTTGATAAAACACTTACCTTAAGTCTTAACATTATTTATACATGTTAAAACCTCTTGTATAAAAAAAATAATTTTATTATCCATAAAAAAAACTATATTCCTATATCTAATAGAATATATGATTTTATTATGACTTTATATTACATTTTTATTAACAATTCCATATTAATGTTACGTTTCAGGTAATATCCGATTTGTTTTTCTTGTATGTTTTGACTTGTTATTTTTGATCATCTTACATTGATAATTATTTACTTATTTGAAGAATTTAAAACAATATATAAACATCATCTATATTAATTATATGAATATTTATAATAGTCTATAAAATATAGAAATATTAAATTGAATGCATCGTTCATGGAGATGGTTGGTCGTACGTAGGCATGAATACTATTTATGTTTTCTTGTCATATTGGAAGAAAGAAATTAAATGACACACACACACATATGTATATTTATTACTGTTACATTGTAATTCCTATTTCATATATATCATATAAATTTACTAAACCCATCCTTAATACATTCCATGCTATGTGTGAGCGAATCACATCACTCTGAGGAGGTGGTAGTTCACGCGTCCCCAAACAAAGTTACCGTATTTACAAAAAATGGAAAGATTGATGGTGTATTTTTTATAATAATTATAGAATAATAAATACATCATAAATATCATATAAAAATACTATGTCCATAATAACTCCCAAAAATGATAGGTTGTAAAGGAAAAACAAATGACATCATTTTGCGAGGTGGTAGTCCGCCATACACACGAACGATAAGTTCGTTACGCATTTGATGGAAGTGTGTGTACGTGTAGGTATAACCCTTATAATAAAAATATATCTATACATTGAGTATAATTATGTTATTATATAATTATGTAATAATAATAACTGAATGTGTGGATAAAGAAATAAAATATAATTTCACTTTGAAGAACGTTACCTCTTTTCAGGTAACTCCTTTTTATTTTCACGAATGGGATTCCTTGGTAAGATTTATTCCCACAGTAAGGACTCTAGGTAGATATTTGGGAATTTAGGAGATTATTTTGGATTTTTTTGGATGATAAAAAGTGGTTTGAGAGGATTTAAGAAGTGAGGGGTGATTACTCTTTTATATTATAGGGGGAGTAACATTCTTGTAAATATTAAAAGAAAAACATTATTGAGACATCTCCATTATATAATGTGCCACAAATAATTTTCAATTTTTTAAAAGTAATTTTATGATATAAATATGTATATAATATGGATTTTGGACATGTTTCTAGGGTATTTGGCTCCTTAAGATAAATTTTAACCACTAAGTAAACTTGTTTTTACCTTAATCACTATAATTAATTTTATTTATTTTCACTAATATTTTTGGTCAAAAAATAAGTTGACCTTAAAAGACATTATAAATTATTATTATTATTATTAAAAATATTTAATCCATTTTTCCAGATTATAAACACATAAGTGGCAGAGATAAATTTAAAATTAATTCCCCAGATAGTATGAGACAATAGTTTTTTTAATGAGAAATTGTTCAAAAGTTTGAAATATTTTTATATCCAATTTCAATGTAAAATTGTTTCCAATTACATATAATAGATTTTTTAGTATAATAGATCTTATTATACTTTAAAACCAATTTAATATAAAATCTAACTATATAAATAAATTATATGAAAAATCGTTTTTCAATTAAGATTCATTTTTTACTATTCATCAAAAAACGAAACTACTCAAAGAAATACCAAAAAATCACCCAATGTAAATTTTGATATTTCAATTTAAAAAATGAATTTTATTTCTTCAAATAATAATTATAACATTTTTAAAAATTATATTAAAAATAGGCGTGTCATTAAAAGGTAGTAAAATTATCATTTACAAACATTTATTAGTATGTGTAAAATTGGATTTATTCTTATCTCTTGTCTATAAAACACATAATATGAACATTGTATAGTTGAATGAATATAATATATATATCATTAAAATAATCTATTGATTTGTTTACATTTATTTATTGAGCTAAAATATGTTTTGCTGCAAAAATCTAGTTTTCTAGAAAAAGAATTCCTATATTTTCAAAAGGGTTTTATTTTAATTTATAGTTAATTGGTCAGCAAATAATTATTCTTATATACATTTGTAAACTATATATTCATAATTTAATTTACCTTTTTTTTCATAATTTATTTTACCTTATTCATAAACATTATTCCAAAGTCTAGGTGAAAACTATAACAATATTTTAATAATATTATTAATAGTACATTGTAGTTTAGTAAAAATAGGTCATGTGTGTAATGAAATTTATTTAAGGGAATAAGTATTGTGTATAACAAAATCCAAAAATAGTGTTCCGTATACTATGAGATAATAGAATTGTTTCATGTAGCGCAATATTAATTTTTTTTTGCATATAACAGTATCCAAACTTATTGTTTTCATATAACAGAAGCTATATTCACTGTTTCATGAAATGAAAAATATTGAAAAAATTAAATTAATTTAAAAAAATTACAAAATCTTGAGGTGTTACATTCTACCCCCTCTAAAATAAAGTTCACCCTCAAAATTAATATTTTTTAACAATTGATAAAGACTTGAAATATCATTTCATAAAATCCCACATCATCAAAATGAATACTAAAAAATACATTAAAAGGGAATATTGGGACCATAACCATTTCCCAAAGTAACTCATAACTAGGTTTTCACAAAGGAGAACATATTTTGGGATTAGAGATTAAACATGTAATAAAATTATAAATAGTTAGAGAGTGTGATTGAGTTCATTGATCATAAACAAGTTAATGATAAATAGAAAGTTAAGGGCCTCACAACCATAAATCTATAATGATTTATAAGACCATTGGTTCAACTGAAATGAAGATATTAGGATAAATATTTTTCAATATCCTTTTCCTAGAGTCTAGTAATTCTTTTACTATTAAGGAACATATGGAAACTTACTTACATTATTTCATTACTTTTTCATATGCACAATATAACCCTTTGTTTCTTCCTTGATCAACTTCCACTTCATCTTTTACTCTAAGAAATGAAGGTTAATTTTTCATCCAAAAATAACTAATGTATCATGAGACCCATTGATAAACTGAAAAGTCATTTAATCTATCTTCAGGTATCATCAAAAGAAATGTTTAGAATATGTTATCCAATATTCATAAATCATCATGTGGCGAGATAATACCTTAAATCTCAAAAACCTCATTCTAAGTTTAACTTAAACCATTATATAAATGGTTAACCTTATAAACCTTCCAAAATTTAATTCACCATTAGTTCCTTCAATAAGCTCCTACCTTATACCAAAAATATTTTTTATTAGATACTTAGGTTCATCCTTTCACTTCTAGGATATTTAATGTGATTTTATTATTCAAAAATCCATGTAAAGAGAGTTCATCACTTGAAACATCAATATTGGTTGAACAATAAGATTTTTACAGTTATTAATCATACAAAAATCAGACATGATATTCACAAATAAGAATGGGAGGATAAGTTTTCCTTGATTATCAATATTCACTTCATCCATTGTGATTACATAATATTTCCATTTTTTCCTTTTCCCTCCTATGTTGTTGTGGATTAGCATCCACATTAGTCCCTGGATTTGGGAGCTTGTTATGAAAATGTCTAAACTCCATGAAATTCAAATACTGAGGTGTGGGAGGTGCATTCTGTGGGGATTTCTTATTATTTGCATCATTAGATAACTTATTCCCATTACTTGTAAATTAAGTTTCTTGATGACCTTACCTTCTACACTTAAATCATTTAATAGTCCCCTTAATTCAATTCCCTCTATGTTTGTTCCCACACTTTTTGCACAATGGAAGGCTCATTTTCTTTTATCCATGGTTGTTATATTATCCTTTCAAATCCATCTTCCTTTTATTTTCAAAACCATTAGATTGATATGAAACACCTTCCACCTTGATATCACATCGATAATTTTTTTTTATAGTTTCTAAATGATCTTATATCCAAGGCATTTTGAATATTTGGTATTAGACCACCAAAGAATCGATCATTTTTTATTTTAGGTTAGACGATAATACCCAAAGAGTACCTATCAAGCCTTGTAAAATTATATTCATAGGCACCAATAGATTCATCATCCTTATTCTTAAGCTCTAGGAATTCCTTTTCAATTATCATATAAATAATACAAGGAAATTACTTATTAAAAAATAAATTCTTGAACTCATGTAAATCTATAGATTCAATTTCATCTTATCACCTTATATTTTTAATCGGATTGCACCATTTATCCACCTCACCTTCTAGAAAGTATACCACTAGAGTGATTTTTTTAGGTTATTAACATTGGATAATGGAAAATATATTTTTAGTGGTACTGATCCATTTATCACCAACTAATGGGTTAGAAGAACCACTTAAATAAGGTTGGATTTTCCTCATGAAGGAATTGATAGATCTTTGTTCCTTACTTTGATTATTTGGATTTTCACCTAGATTGAAAGCTTTATAAATTTGGGTGAGAATATAAATGAGACTTTTCATTCCATATCTAAATAACATTTTGTTTCTTGGGAGTAATATCATTTAATTGTTCATTTAATTACTCATTAACAAGGTCCCTTTGGGTCCCAATAATTAACTAAAACCAAAAAAATAGAGAAATAAATGACCATCCTATTGAGGAACCACGTAATCATGAAAAAAAACTTATAGGATGTCTAAATCATGATATATTAATTTTTAAACTATGAAACCTCAGGTTTATCCTAGTACATTCATAATCATCATCAATTTAAATCCTTCAATGATGGTTCGTAAATATTTTGAAAATTCCAAAAGCATGTCCCCAAGGACTGTCAAACCAGGTGTGTAGTAAGGCCCATCATTGTAAACTAGTTCATGATCGTGTCTTTCTCAATATGGTGTTTCTGAATTTGTTACCCATATGCACATTTGTTCCATATCCATATCCACTTATAATATCAAAAAATGGATGTATTGCTAGGAAATCAATCACTCTATCCTTTACCAATATTCTAGGACATTTTACTATACTTTAACACATCCTTATACTTTTCCTTAGAGATACCCCTAGACATATCCTTAGAAATATTCCTTGGGATCACACAAAATATTTCTCATCCTAGTTTCCAAAGGTTGACTAAACCTCCCCTCTAATACAAAATATAGCGACCCAAACTTAATATACATGTATATTACATCATTATAGATTAATTTTCAACACATTACAAAAATACATGCTCAAGGACCGTAATAGTTTAGTATCATTGAAAACTTGGAAACATAATCATCTATCCTCATGAAATATCTTGAACTTATCCCATAAATATCTCCCCCATTATGACTTTTACTTAAAAACTTTCTTAATAACCTAGGGAAAGGAAACATAAGAAAAGGGTGAGCTCAGATGCTTGGTAATGTTAAACAAGGGATTTATATAATCATAACATGAGAATAAGGGAATGACAACATGATCATAACATTAGAATATCATACCCCACATATCAAATACCATAATCAAGGGTCATGGCATAAATTTGGATATTTATAAGACATGAATCATAAGGGAGTGAAGATAATAATTCATGAGATCATAATAGAGGAATAATACATTGAATTTTTTAAAACACATAATCATAGAAAATCCTATTTCAAGGATACATACAAAGACCTTCATAAAATTTTAGGCTTGGTATAATAAACTATGTACCTAATTCTGGATTGGGATTTTCTCCTGTGTACCCTCTAGTTTTTGGTATGGGATTCCATACCATGTACCCTCTTATTTCATTCTTGGGATTCCCTCCTGTGTACCCTTTTGTTTTGGGTATGGTATTCCCTCTATTATACCCTCTTGTTTCAGGCTTGGGATTCCCTATCATGTACTCCCTTGTTTTGAGCATGGGATTTACTCCCATGTACCCCTATTGTTTCGGGCTTGGGATAACCTCTCTTGTACCCTCTTGCTTTGGGCTTCGGATGCTTTCCCATGTACCCTCTTGTTTAAGTCTTGGGATTCCATCCCTTTTAACCTCTTTTTTTAGTCTTGGGATTCCCTCCCATGTACCCCATTGTTTCGGAATCGGGATTCCCTCCCATGTACCCTCTTATTTTGGTCTTGCGATGCCCTCCTGTATACCCTTTGAGATCATAAAACATTTATCATTACCCAATGAATTGGAGGGAGATATAGGTCCCACCCATCACATAATGAATTCATACGTACATTTTTTATAAGATAACAAAACATTCATCATATCATGACCCATAAAAATAGATGGGTTTTATAAACATCATATCATAATCCATGAAATTAAATGAATATTATAAATACTTCATCCTATAATAACATGTCGAAAAGAGAAAGGCTTCAAAATAATTTCATCATTAAATAACCCATGAAATTAAGTGGGTTTCATAGTAATTTTACCATGGTATAAACTATGGAATTGAAATAGGTTTCATAAGAAACATCTCATAATAAACATAAAATGTTCAAATAAAGAATAATATTAGTGTTCTTAGATCATATCCCCAATAAACCATAAACTATATAAAATTATTTCATCTTATATGGAAAATAATTTTTAAATAATTTTTTTTAAAACATTTCTTAAGGAAATTATCCTTTCTTATTTCAAAAATTCTTTTCGAAACATAAAACCTTTTGAAACCAATTTTATTTAAAAACAACATTGAAAACTTTTAAAGGAACATTGAAAACCTTTTGGAAACCTTTTCATTGATAATATAATTGAAAAAATATAATGGAATATTTGAAAACATTGAAATTATTTCCATTGAAAATAATTTTAAAATATCACATAAAAACATTTTTATGACATTTTTAAAAAACATTGTTTTTGAATAAAACATATTTCTGACTGAAGAGAGAAAATATGTCAGATTTTCTTAGAAACACTTTTTTAATTATAGTAATAAAAAAATAGTAGAAATGGTACCAATAAATAGAGATATCATTAAGAACCAAAGTATAATAAAAATCATGATATTTATTGATTTATTGATCATAATATTTCTTTAATGGAAGAATAATCACAAACAATATTGATAAACTTTGTGATTGTATCAATAAACTCTTACAATGTTGGAAAATTTGAATCCTAATACCCATGAAAGAATAAAATCACATGAAGATTAAAATATAATTAAAAAATATATATTCTTGATATAACATGTCAAAGGGTAGTATATATATCCCATATAAAATATAGGTGCATATTATGGCATGTATCTCAGAGAAGGAAAATTGAGATAATATTACTTTACCGATTTGGTAACTTTTAAACCATAAAACCCTTGAAATAAAGATCATAAAATGGATATTAAATTCCCATAAATTTAATTATAATAATCATATAATTCACTCATTGTTAGTATATACATCATACAAAAGAAATTAGTGGTGAATAAGGTATAAATATCATATAAATAAAAGTGAGATGAGAAAACCCTTACCTAAAGTCTTGAATTTCATTGTACATGTTCAAACCTCATGTATAATAAATATAATTTTATTATAAATATGAAATATATCTATATTATTATATCTAATACCATATATTATTTTATTATGACTTAATATTACCCATTTATTAACAATTTCATGTTAATGTTACATTTCAGGTAATATCCACTTTGTTTTTCATATATGTTTTGACTTTTTATTCTTGATAATATTAATTAGATCATGATTTAATTAATAAAATATTTTAAAACATGATATAAATATAATATATATTTAATATATAAATATTTATAATAATATATAAAGTATAGAAATACGAAATGGAATACACCGTTCATGGAGACGGTAGTCCATACGTACTCATGAACATTGTTTCTATTTTATTATCGCATTGAAAGAAAGAAATTAAATGTCATATATGAATATATATATATATATACTATCATTAAAGTAACATTTTTATTTCATATATATCATATAATTTTACTAAACATATCCTTGATATATTTCATGCAAAGTGTGAACGGATCACATAGCTTTGAGGAGGCGGTATTCCACACATCCACAAATGAAGTTATCATATATACAAAAAATAGAAATCATGAAGAAGTATTTTATATAGTAATTAAATAAGAATAAAAAATCATAATTATCATATATATCATATAAAAATATTATTTTTATCATAATTTCCAACCATGAGAGGTAGTAAAGGAAAAAATGAACAACATCATTTTGTGAGGGGGTAGTCTGCAGTACACATGAATGGTAAGTTTTTACCTATTTGATGGAAGTGTGTATAGGTGTAGGTAAAACACTAAAAATTAAATAATATCTGTATATTGATTATACTAATATTATTATATAATAATTGAATAAGAATAACATAATGGGTGGATAAATAAATAAAACAAAAATAAATGTTGAAGAACATTACCTCTTTTTCGGGTAACTCCTTTTGGTTTTCACCAAAGGGATTCCGTGGTTGGATTTATTAAAAAAGTGAGGCTTCGGGGTTTATAGGAGGTGGTTTTTAGCTTATTTTTTCATGGTTTTAATGATCAAATGTGTCTTTATAGGTGTTAGTAAGTGATTGGGGGTGATCACCCTTTTATAGTGGAGGAGGAGTGGCATTCCTGTAAATATAAAAAGGTAAACACTATTGATAGGTCTCCCTTACATCATGTGCATCCAATAATTTTTTATTTTCTATAAAATGTTGGATATGGTAGAACTATGGAAATCCAATGGATTTTTGACATGTGTATAGGGTATCGTTCCCTTGAAGATAAAGTTTAACAACTAAGTAAACTCATTTTTACCATAATCACTCTAATTAATTTTAATTACATTCACTAATATTTTTGGAGAAAAACTAAGTTGAAATTAAAATAAATCATATATTATGTTTATTAAAAATATTAAATCCATTTTTTTAATTTATAAATATATAAGTGGCTTAAATTAATTTAAAATTAATCACGCAGACGAGATGAGGCAATCAGGTTTTAAAGAGAAAATGTATAACAATTTGAAATGTTTTTATATCCAATTTCATTGTGAAATTGATTAGAAAGGCTAATATTTGATTTATTATATTATTATTAAACTAATTATACTTTAAAAATAATTTAAAAAATAATTTCACTATATAAAGAAATTAAATGAAAATGTAGTTTCAATTAAAATTCATTGTTTTTCACTATTCATCAAAAAAATGAAACATCTTAGAAAATAAAAAAAATTATCACAATGTAAATATTTATATTACTATTTTAAAAATTAATTTTATTTTTTACAATAAAAATTATAATGTTATCCAAAAATATATATATAATAGGTGTGCCATTAAAAGGTGTTAAATTACTTTTTAGAAATATATATTTTTATGCACAAAATTGGATTTATTCTTATCTCATGAATGGAAAACACATAAGATGAACATTAAATATTTGAATGAATCTAATATATATATATATATATATCATTAAATTAATCTATAAAAATTGGTTTAATTAATTTATTGTGGTAATTTTTTTATTTCTTAAATATAGTTTTCCAAGAAAAGTATTCCTATATTTTCAAAAGCGTTATTTTCATTTCTAGTCAATTGGTCACAAAATAATAATTATTATATACATGTGTAAACAATATTTTCATAATTTAATTAATAGTATTCATAAAAATCATTCTAATGGCTAAGTGACAACTATAATAATATTTTAATAATAATATTAATACTACGCAGTAGTTTAATAAAACTAGGTCTTTCATGTAATGTAATCTATTGAAGGGATTCAGTATTGTGTGTAACGAAATACAAAAATAGTTTTTCTTGTAATTAAAGATAATATAATTGTTTAATGTAGTGCAAGTTTAACATAGTGTTGCGTATAATTAAAGTCAAACTTAGTGCTTTCATATAACACAAGTTATATTTAGTGTTGTTTCAAATGCTGAATGTTGAAAAGATTGAATTAATTTCTGAAAAAATCAAAAAATATTGGGGTTTACACTATTGGTCAAGGAGCTATGCCTTGGTTCATTAGTGGAGTTCCACTCTAGTGTCATGAGGACCTGTGCCCTATCCAATAGGGGGTTCCACTTGATAGATAGAGGCCCCACACCCTACTCTGTTAGTGGGTTTCACTCAATAGTTCAAGGACCCGAACCCTAGTGCCTCAGGGGGGGGGGGTCCACTATGGTGTCATGAGTACCTACACCCTATCTGATAGGGGGTTCCACTTAGTAGGTAGAGGACCTGAACCCTTATCCATTAAAGGATCTAATCTAATGCCACTGGTGATCCTCTTCTTGATCAATATTGTTATCAAGTTCCACCTCACTAAGCATCACACCCAAAACATATCACATTACATCTAAAAAGCCACAATAGAGAGAACCATCACATTCTAGATGGAAAAAAACTGAGGATGGGATACTCATGGGCTAAAATCAGAGTCCAAATAAAGGATATACGTGATTTTAAAGTTTCCTAAAAAGGAATAAAGGGGAACACATCATGTGAGGGGACCCACACAACATATTTTTCTACTCAATCACTTGGATGTGTCTCTAGAGGTACACGAATCACCAACCGAATAACACTAAATGATTTTTATAGAGTCTACACAATGTTTCCAATCCACTCAGGTCCCTACCCATGAACCTTGGCCATGTTTATGTACTTCAATACATGCTGTGTTCCTGGTCGTGTCTGTGTACTTCTGTAAATGATGTATGCCTGACCGTGTCCTCCTGCATGAGGTCTTTCCAATGTTTTAAACAACATAGAATGTCCACTTAGGGGGGGGGGATACATGGAATGTAGGTGGGATACATGTCATTCCATACTTATCTTTTTCCCTAAACCCTATCCACCATAGCCTATGGGTCACACACCGCGTGTTCTTCTAAACTACACGATGTGTATTCAAAATTTTCACAAAATATTAGATATGGTCTCTTTACATTATATTTGGTCATTCTAACTTCAGATGTGGACTTTTCACTTCCAATAAATGGAGGATCTATACTCCGTTGGGTGATTCAGGCCCTCCAATGGTCAGAAATTGATCCATGTTTCCTCCCATGTGAACTTGCATGCACCACCACTCGCATGCTCCTCTCTCAATGTCGCAATCTTCTAATTTGGATTATGAATTAAGAAACCATTCATATGAAACCCCCAAAACCCTCAATTGCATCGATGATTTGGTATTGTATTCTTCTTATGTGATTCCTCCATGAATCTGAGGGTCCAATCAGACTTAGTACCACCCTGCAACGTCGAACCGAGGCCTCATAGGCCAATCAGTAAAGAATACAAATAATCAAGGGATAAAATCAAAATAAAAATGGTTTAAAAATATTTCTCTAAGATTTCTTGTCCAAATAATAAATTTGGGAGATCAAGGGTGAGAACCAATGAATAATACATTTAATTTTAATTCATGGGTGCAAGAAATTGTCTACAATTAATGAAGATCAAAGAAAGGGATTGTTTTTTCCAAATAATTTAATAAAATGAGGAAAAACCCATAAATTATGAATCCTACCAGGATGTTGAATCATTTTTTATCGAATAAGACACACACAAAGGATTGATAAGAGTCATGTTTGATGTGCTTTGATCTGATTTTATCCAAAATTCTATCATCGTCTGATTTGATGAGCCAACAGAAGGATAATGAATGCCACTCGATTCTCCTAGGGTTTATGGAGATAACCCTAGGGAAATCTCCATAATGTGGTATTAATAGAAAAAATTAATTATTTTAGTAAATTAAAATAATTAAATTTAGTTATTTATTTTAACTAAACTCACCTGCCAACGGTCTCTATTTCCAAACGCCCCACACCAACCCATTTTAGGTCTCTCTTAGGGTATGAATCATATTCCAAAATCAACCGTGGTTTCATATTTTTGATATGATATTCTATTTAATATTTATCCCATAAACAATATAAAATATATTTAATATTTTTATAAAAATAATTTTGGACACACCGAGCCTCCGAATCACATGTCGTCTCAACACCTGGCTCTAAAAATTTATATAAAAAATATTTCAAAATCTTATAAGGAAAAAATGATGTCTCTATAATATTCAACCTACCCAAATCATTTTAGACATATGAGATGAATATCATCAAAACATAAAATGTGAAGTTAATTTATTAAGTAATTAATTATAACATGTTAATAGGAATAATAAACTTGAAAAATATTATTAAATAAGTAAATAATTAAAATAATTTTATTATTTAGGAATATAAAGAACATATATGATGAGTCAAACTCAAGGAGAGATAATTTATTTTAAAAACAATCTTTTAAAGTTTCCCTTCAATATCTTTTTCTTCCATGTACATATTTTTAAAGTATCTTATTAATGTGTTTATATGAACATAAAATATTTTTATATGAAATATTATATCTCTTTAGGATTTTTTATAATGGTTTTCAAAATTAATATTTTAATAGAATGTTTTGAAAGTTTTTATAAAAGACAAATGGATTGTTCTATTTTAACATATATGATGGAAATGAATTTTACCACAACCACAACCGTTATTTTATTTTTGCATTCCTTTATACTATTTCATGTTTTATTCAAAGAAAAACTCACTTTTAATTTTTTAGGTATTTTGGTATTGAAAATATTATATTAAAATAAAAGTGTATTTCAATAGCTAAAAGTGTTTTTCATATGAGTTTAAAAGTGTTTTCAAAGGTTTTTTCATATTATTGATATGGTACATGGGAATTATATCCAATACATTGGGTAATATTCATTTCTATCAAAGGAAAGAAGGGGTATTTAACCAGTGTGGATTCTCTTTTGGACTTAACTAGGCTTCAATAATTTCTGACACAGGTTTAAAATGGATTATGAATATAATTCATTGATGTTTCCCCAATGGGTATTTATTTTCTTACTATGGGGTTTAAAAATTTTCTTTTAGAAAAGCATGTAACAAATTTTTATATGGAAATGATTTATTAAATTCACTCAAAGAACATTAATATAAAGGTAAAACTTTCAAGAGTTTTCATATTTTTCACTGGACTAAAAGATTTATTTTTTTATATCCCTTATTGAGATTTTTGTGCTCATCCTGTTTTTTAAAATGTTTTTGTATGTTTTAAGGATGGTTAAGGGAAATGAAGAAGTAAATTTTAACGTTTTGAACATTTTTCATGAAAATAAAACATGTTTTATTTTTTGTGAAAAATAGACACTGATTAGAAGTTTACAATTTTTAATATAAGGGTTGGTTATGTAAGATTAATGGCATAATTATATAAAAATCTTAATCTACAAATATCATCAAAATTAAAGATAGTTAATTCTTGAATAAAATTTGATATTATGTATTGATTTGTTTTTAGGTCCTAATAGTTGGTATCCGAGCAAAGGTTTAGATAATATTAGATGATAAGATGTTATTTGAGTATAATATAAAAGTCTTCTATGATCACAATGGTTAGTATTTTAAGGATAATTATAGTTATTTTGGATAAATTGAAATAGTTTAGTATAATTTTCTTAAGGATATCTTTGTTTTTATCATCCACATAATATGGTTTATTATGATTTTATTAACATAATAATACTGACCTTCTTGGTTTATTAAGTGGATTCATTTAGTAGGCACCAAATTAATTATATATGTTAAGTAAAATAGATTAGTTTTATGAATGTGAAACTAAATTAAATCATAGATGTAGAGAAAAAACATGTGGTTATTCTGAACCAGCTATCATGAGTTATGCTTAACAACTTGAACCTAGTTTAGTTTCCTAATGCATCAAATAGGGGATAAATAATGCTCTTTTGAAGTTCCTATGATAGAGATCATAAAGGTTAAAATATTCAATGACCTATGTGTCAAGAATATAGGAATAAGCACCCAAGAAAATGTTTAAAAAGAATAGGAAAATGTTTTCTATGTGCTAATGGAGGGAATAAAGAAATAATTTTATCTGGAAAGAGAAAGTATTTAGTTAATTCCATGAAGAGGAATAAAGTTCTTCCCAATGCATTAATTGATTTTTTTTTAAATTTGGGGAGTTTGGGAATTATGAAAATCAATGTACTATGTGAAAAGATTAAGAACAAGATTAGTAAGACCGTATAGATGAATGTTTATCAATGCATAATTCTATTGTTGTCAAAGATGAGGAAAATAAAGATGAAATATGAAAGGTATGAATTATCTGTTGGCTTATCTTTTGATATTTTTGAATCTTAGGACACAATTCATATTTTTTTAATAGTAAGGAAGTAGTAAGTAATAAGATGGAATAACATAGTTAATGGATTATAAATAATGTTGAATGATTTTGGTGTCTAAATATAGATTCATGAGTTATGATATAGTGGTATATTTAAGGTTTATCATAAATTGAATGTATTATCAACCCCTTTTGGAAGTTTTATGTGATGGGAATACATTAGGATACATTTAGTGAGTGTTGGCAGATGTTTGAGGTATATATAACCCTTAAGTTTAAAATATGAAAAAGTTATTTAAGGAAGAATGATCTTTTATTTTTGTGGACATAAGTTTAAATAAATTGATAATATTTAGGGTTTATATTCCCTTTTATGATTAAGGTTATAGTTTGTGTGAATTTTTCTTATAATTTTATAGTTTTATAAAAAGGAAAACATGATGGCCTATTGGCAACTCATCATATCTGGAAAGGCCATGGGTTTTGAATCTAAAAATGAAGGGAGACAAGGGTGAATCACCTACCACTGTACTAAATGGGGTCCTATTTAGTATGACATTGTTTTTTCTACATATTTTTTTAGATAATCATTACGTTAATTTTTTGAATATATGTTTTATCATGTAAATAATGATTACTAATTTATTGATTAATTGATTAATTTTATTTTGGAAGAAGTTCGTAATTTTGGGAACCTTATATAATTAAGTTAGACAAAATATTATGGGATTTTATTTGAGAAATAAAGGTTGAATTATATTTTGGAAGCATATATGATTTCAATGTGTCTTTATGATAATTTAGGTTAAAAATAAAAATTATTATCATATTTTGTAGATTATATCACTGTGGAATATACATTTTTTGGTATATTACTTTATGAGTGAAAAATGTAGATTGAAGAAAAATATTAAATTGATCACAAAAGTATGTGTGATAAAATATTTCAAATTTATTGGTTTTGAACTTTTTAAATATTATATTATAGAATTTTTGTATAGTTTTTTATCGAATGATCATAGTTTCACATTGGGAGTTATAATTAAGGATTTAAAGACTAATATTAGTGGCATTTTTATTCATTTT
This sequence comes from Viscum album, assembly GCA_963277665.1. Taxonomy (NCBI): domain Eukaryota; kingdom Viridiplantae; phylum Streptophyta; class Magnoliopsida; order Santalales; family Viscaceae; genus Viscum; species Viscum album. The sequence goes on from OY728137.1 coordinate 177,289,202, forward strand.
TGGAAATATCATAACTTATGATAACCATTTTTGTTTTTGGTTACTATATAAATACATAAGGAACTTCTTTTTATCCTTTTTTATTATGTGATCTCTTAGAAGTTAATTTTAGTTCTTTAGAATCTTTTGGAGAAAAATATGGGATTGTGGTGGAAATTTAATGATGGATGAAAAAACACTTTTAAATTAATTATATTTCCTTATGTTCTCAGTTTATATGGTAAAGGAATTAATAAACTCTAAGAAAATGATATTAAAATAAAAGTTTGTTTATATTCACTTCATTTACAATAAATCGGTGTCCATTTTCACACATCTTTTAGTTATGTTTTTATAGTCTTTAACATTCTCATGATCATTCAAATTCTTATGAATATTTACCTCTACCATTATCTATTATAATTTGTAAATTATTATTTTCTTATATGTATATATTTTTCCTTCTCACCAATATTTTACTATTCGGTAACCTAGTTATGTGTTATTCTAGATGACCTTTATAATTCCCTTTCTCTATTACCAGGAAGATGTTTTATTAACCATTTCTAAGATATGGTATTTGAATGAATTTATTTTCATATGTCAAACTGTTGACTTTAAAGATCAAGATTAAACTATAATGAGGTAATATATTAGTGGGCGATAACATGTCACCGTAATATTTTAAAAAAAAAACTATGTTCGATTATGTGTATGACATGGAACACTGAGTTCAATAAAACCACAAAATATTATTATTTAAATGTGACACTTATAACCGAGTCATTGTGTTGGGGGGTATGAATAGGAATAATCAAATTATATATATAAGGTCTTAATAAATAAAAAATTATTGATTAATTGTTATTAAATAATTACTCAATTTTTAGTTTCCATTTTATTTATCAAAAATATATTTTCTTCAAATATGGTTTTCATTGTTTTGTTTGAATATTAAAATTAATTTATGGAACTTATAGAAATTTTATTTTATAACAATTATACCATTTTTGAAATCAACATATAAAAATTATCTTTGGGGAATTTTTTTTATTTTTCTTAAAGGATTTATTTTTCATTGAATTGTGAAAAATAACAATTTTTGTAAAACTATCATTTTATATTCATTAAAAAGTTTCATTATTATTTGACTTTGATTTCAAATTAATATAATTATAATTTAATTATATATAATATAATTATGTGAATTTGAATAATCATTATACATGATTATGGTATAAGTGTTATTTTTTCTTAAAAGCACATTTTTTTAAAAACAGTTCTTCTTTTGGTTTTATACATTTATATTAAAAATAAAATTTTCCACTTCTATAAATTTAATATAGAAAAATAAATTTTATATATTAAATCAGGAGGTCCATTTTTTTTTAAATTTTCCCCTTTTATTTTTAGTCATTAAAAATAGTAATTATAGAAAATTTTGTCACCTCTATAATGGTAAATCAGGAAATTAAGGGTTAAAAATAATATGATAAGGACTAAAAATAACACTAAATCTTAAATTTATCCAATTTTATGATTTTTGTTCTGAAAAGTTACATCCATGCCTTAAAAATATGGAAAATAAGTTTCATATTTAATTGGTTTTGACCTTTATAATATTCAAGTGAATATAAATCCAAAAATTTCACACTCTTGATTTTAATAAGTATACTATTTTTGATGTAGATAAAAAAATTCCTTCATATATAAATAGTCATATTAAATATAAATTAATTTTTTATGATTTTTTATGATTTTTAATTTTTAGTGATGAAATAATTATCTTAAAAACTTACGCAAAGATGAATCAGAAATTATTCAATTAATGGAAAAATAAATAAATGATATTAAAAATATTAAAATTAATATCATTTCAAATAATTATTATGATTCATGATTTTTTATATAAATATAAAATTTTAAGTAATTTTTAAATTATTATATTTAGATTTATTTTTTTCTTGATGATATTAATATCAAAGTAAATGAATAGTTCAAAAATTGACATTAATGATATTTAATAAAAAAATAATATTTTATTAAATGATATAAAATTCATAAAAATATTATCTTCATCCAAGTGATTGGTATAAGGTTTACAATATCAACCATGTTCCATTTATGTGAAAATTTTCTTTTTATAAAAATAATATTTACCCCTATAGTGTAAAAACTTCATTATCACGGTAATAACCAAAAATGGTTAACACAGGTAAAAACAAAATGATAAGGGTAAAACCCTTATCTAAACTTGTACAATTTTTTTAATGAGATTATTTCAAATTATACTCATTTTAACTTCTAATCTTATCAATTTGGTTCAATTTTTAATATGAAAATTAATTTATATTAATTTTAAATTTTAATAAATTCTAAGAGTGCATCTCCCATCTATTATAAAAGGGCTCATATTATTCTCGTTTCACTACAATTAAATAACCATTTCACTCAACCAATACCAAACCAAATCAATTCCTTGAATCCCTCTATACATCACAACGTTCTTTTTTTTATCATAAAACCAAAAAAGTAGATATTTTCATGTAATCCTTATGAGGTTCTCTGAAGAAGTTTTATCATTTTTAATCAAGCATTGTTTATTTCTCCTTCAACCTCCTAAAAATATTAATTAACAATGATGATATAATAACATATTTATATCCCATATATTTATATTTTATTATGTTAATTTCATAACTTTTATCCATCTCCAACATCCATCATAAGGGAAATGAATCTATTGTTTGTGTGTACGATGGACTATGGCCTCATGAACCAATATAATTTATTTTCCATCACCTCCTCTTATAGATGTTTTTAATGATTGATTTAATATATATATGTATATATATATTTGATATTCATGACATATTTATCATTCTGAAAATAAAATATATTATTTAATTTCTTACCATTCCATTTATGAAAAAATGATAATGTCGTTCATGTGTACATGTGGACTACCAAATCCACGAAGTGATGTGATTTGTTTTTTTATCACCACATCACATAGATGATATATATAATTATATTTAAAGAATTAATATATTATTTATGATATAATTATCATTCTATATAGATAAAATAATACTTACCTTCTTTTCATAATGATCATTGAAAACTAAAAATGTTACTCATGCGTATGTATGACTTGTCATCTCCATAATTGTATTATAGTTAATTTTTCATAATAATCTAGTATGATTGGTTTTATAGGTATAATTTATTTATAATTTTATAATTGTTTAAATACTACTATTTCAAATATAATTTAATAAGGACCTCTTTGACCATAGTCAACCTACCAAAATGATTTTGGACACATGAGTTGAATATTTTCAAAATATAAAACTTGGACTTAATTTATTGATTAATTAATCATAAAATTGTAAATAGTTCAATAAAATTGAAATTTTTTGTTAGTAAATTAAATAATTAACATAAGTTTGTTATCTATGAAGATAAATAATGTACAATATGAGTCAGACTCAAGGTAAGAGAATTTCTTTTAAAAATACACTTTTAATGTTTCTCTTAAAACTCTTTTTCTTCCATCTAAATATTTTTAAATATATTATTAATGTATTTATATGGACATAAAATAATTTTAATGTAAATTATATATTTATTTTTTACCTTTTTCAATGGTTTCTAATATGAATCATTTTAAATAATGTTTTAACTTTCTTTAGAAATGATAAAAGGATTATTATATTTTAAATTATATGGTGACAACAAACTTTCCCACCACCATAAATTTTATTTTATTTTTTCATTACTTTAAAATATTTCATGTTTTATTTAATGAAAACCCCTCTTTCCCTTTTATAAGTATTTTCATATTGAAAATGGATTTTTAAAAGAGAAGTGTATTTCAATAATTGAATGCTTTTCACATACTAATTTAGAATATATTTTCAATGGTTTTGTTTTATTAATGACATTAAACTTGAGAATTATATATAAAAGATTGGTGAGCCTAATATAAATTATATGATGGTTTGATCCCCATTATAGCTCATGAGAAATGGGTGATACTGATATAGATTATATAAGGGCGAGCCTCATTATAGCTCTATAATACATTATGTAACTAATTAGACACTAAATGAGGATAATATTAATTGTTAATATATATAATATTCATGTGATTTATTATTCATAAACACAATTTTTAGTTCATTTTACACTTTAAACATCATTTCTCATTATGATTGTAATTCCTTCTTAAAATGCACTATTATGTGGTACGTTTTTGAACATCATTTAAAGTACACAATTATCTTTATTTTATTTTCATATTTAATTTTCAGGTTTATAATTATATTGGGAACAATTCATACTTGTGGAGTGTTGGAAGATTCACATTGGAAGACCACCAAAATGGGCATTCATGCAAACAATTCTGGAGAAGGCAGATTAGACACTAGCCCACTGATGAGAATGTGAGGCCCTACATAAAGCCCCAATGAACCCAAAATTTCATGTGATTCTAGAAAAAATATATAGGAACAAATACGTTTTCAAGATACATTGATAATTTGGCCTCCATTTTGGTTATTCAGGCGGCCCAAGTTGAAGATAAAATTCTGGGCCAGATTTTGCGGCCCAGAAAAATAGTCCACCATTTTACATATATCTCGTTAACCATAAACTATTTTGGTCTTAAAATTTACATAGGGTTAGGGTACATCTATATATTCATTTTTTGCATCTATGTCCCACTAAAAATCGGCCATATAGAAGGTCTTCCAGGCGCATCTGTTCGGTGGAAGCAAGCAGGAAGCCACCTCGGGTCAAGGGTGGAAAAGTCTCATTCCCCTTACTTTCCACCACCCTAGGCCTACCATACTCAAGTGGGATATTTTGTACTATTGGGAGCTCAACCCAAGCCTCTGGAAATGACTATTTAAGGTAGTGGTGGTTGAGGAGTTGATCATATTTTGAGCTTTCTTTCATCGTAATGTTATGCTGCGATTTTGTTGTCTCAAGTTTGTCTTCCACATGTAAGTTGTTTTAATTCATCCTTTTTTCTTAATAAAAGTTCTTCTTATCTTATTATTCTGTTCTTCTACATATCAATTTAATACTATTTCCACAAGGTGTGAATTTATTCACCCCAAACCTTGTGAAATTATTCACACAACGGTGGAGTGATCATTTTCTTTTTATTGTTTTCTTTACTTCTTCAATTCCTCCCTCATGAGTCTACTTCCCGCTTCCATTGAAATAATAGAATCAATGGAGGGATAACCCACATATGGGTTGATCCAAGGGAGTATAAAGGGTATGGATTGGATTTTATTTATCACCCTATTAATTTCTAATCACCTCTTCAATTGAGATTTTTATTTGATGATTTTTAAACTCCACCGTCCTTGTTGAATTTAAGGCCACACACTTCAAGTGCTAAAACGAACCTTTACCTTGAAGTGCTCAAAAATTTGATCATTAAAGTGTATAGTTGATTAGTATTAAAGGTTTTAGGTATTAAACCAGTAAGTGATGATGTTTTTTGATCTTCTTAAATGAATACATATCAAATATAAGAAATTGAAATCATTAAAAAAGGAATTCATCCAATCCACCCTAAGCGATAACCTAGGATCAACTCATTATCTTAATTTAAATTAACTTTAATCTACTATTGATACCTTTAACCCATCTAAAATTAACCCAAGTTGTCCACTTCATATCAAAAAACAATCCATAGAATGTGCGTGTCTATAGTTTACTTCTTAGGTATCTGAGGATTCGATAACCCAAGATAAACTACAAGGACCATTCTACCTTCTTCTCTTGGGTAAATTTGAGCGTGAAAAAATTTTTGGTGCCACTCCAGGGGACCCAATTAAGTCATCTCAACACCCATTCTATTCTCCCCCATTTCTTATATTCTCACCCAAGATCTCTTATCTTGTCACTTTCTCGTTTTTTTTTCTTTTGGCGCATGTCCGTCTACACCCACGATCAATCAAACCGTCTAGTTAGGGTGGAAAGTTCTAGGGTTGGGGATTGAAGTGAACCTAGGAGATTGTTTTTATTAGATCCAAATACTCTTGATATTATAGAGTCCAAAATTGATCCCATTTCAATGGAAGGTCTTCAAGAAAACCAACTCATAAACCCGGGTTAAAACCAAAATAGGAATCCAAATGAGGCAGCCCCAAACTTAGGGAATGCGGTCGATCAAACCATGAATTACTACCTCATGCCTTCTTGGACCAATTCCCCCTAATTCATTAGACATAATTCCATAGGAGATTCCAACTACATATTTAAACCCCATGTCCTAAACCACCTTCCCACATTCCATGGAATGGAGTCCGAGATGCCCTACCTTCACGTTAAGGAGTTCAATGACATTATTGAAACCATGTGTCCCCTACATCAACCAGAATCAACTAAGATGAGGCTATTTACTTTTTCTTTAAAGGATTGAGCTAAAAATTGGCTAAACAATTTGAGACCATCATCCATCAACTCTTGGGACCAGCTAAAAATATAATTCTACAAAAAATACTTTCCCCACCACAAAAAAATTGCACTTAAAAAGAGTATCCAAAACTTTTTTGAAAAAGAGGGAGAGTCATTCTATGAAACATGGGAGAGGTTCAAAGACACTATAAAAATGGTTCCATACTATGATTTTTCTATTCCTGAACAAGTGAGAATTTTCTATGAATGGTTGGGTCCGGGGAACAAACAATTCTTTGACATGATGTGTAATGGAACCTTTAAAAACAAAGCCCCAAATGATGCTTACGAGTATCTAGAAAGCCTTGCTGAACAAAACCAAACATGGGGAACTTCACCTTATTAAAAAAAGCCATAGAGAACTACTGGAATTCACCCACTTAGAGAATAGGAAATCCTTAGGGATAAAATTGCAGCACTCTCTAGGATGGTTGAAGAGACATACCTTAGGAAAGTCCATGAAATCCAAACCGTAGACCCTGTTTTCACAATTTGTGACAAAAATGGCCATAAGACAGAAAACTGCCCAACCATTCCATCCATAAAGGATGTTATTTTAGGAGGACCCCCAGAGGAAGTAAATTCTTTGAACTTTAAAAATCAACAATACCAAGACAACTTCAACCCAAGGTATAATGACCACCCAGGATTCTGCTAGAAAGATAACCAACAACCTAGCCAAACACAAGGACAAAATACTTACCCCCATCAGAACTACCAAACCCATAACCAGTTCCAAATCCAATCTATCCAATACCAACAGACACCAATACATTTTCAATAAACCATATCTCCTCAAAAATATCCCTCTTGGATAAACCAATCTTTTCAATAACCAACCCAAACTATTCCACAAAGCCTACTAGAAAAACTGTGCAAGAAAATGGAAAGGATGAACTTGTAAGTCTCCTCTCTTAAAAAAGAACTTCAAACCATCAAAACTGGAAAGACACCCATGCCTAAAAAATCTATTACACAATAAACAGTAAGGGGAGAGTCAATTTACACTCAAACAACTCATGAACAACTAAAGGCTATGACTATTTTAAGAAGTGGAAAATCAATTGAGAAACCTGAACAACTAATTCAGAACCCATATGAAGATTCAAACTTGGATGAAAATTCAAATGAACCAAATGATCAGACTAAAAAACATGATAACATTGTCAAAGAAAAAACTATTCCACAAACAACCCCACAAACTACACCATTTATTCAACGCATGAGGGGGAAAACCAAGCCTGAATTAAGTGAAACATTAAGAGAAATCTTCTTACAAGTCAAGTTGAATATTCCCCTTCTCAATGAAATTCAAACCATACCTACCTACTCAAAGTACCTTAAGGATTGTGCACTTTTAAAAGAAACTTTTCACATAAAAACCAAGTCCTTTTGACTGCTAATGTGAGTACCACCATTCAAGGGACCATTCCTCCTAAGTTAAAAGACCTAGGTTTCCCTTAAATCAATGTTGTACTAGGAGAGAGCAAAGTTGTCAAGGCCTTGTGTGACCTAGGTGATAATGTCAATCTTATCCCCTATATTGTGTACTACCAGTTAGTCCTAGAAGAGATCCAAACCACATCTGTCACACTTCAACTTGCCGATCGTAGCATTAGGGTTCTAAAGGGGATTTTAAAGGACTTTATGGTAAAGGTTGAAAACTTCATTTACCCTGTTGACTTCATTTTCCTTGAAAACCATCCAAACTTAGGAAATAAGGAACAAACCCCAATCATCCTTGGTCGTCCCTTCCTTGCAACTATCAACTCTGTTATCCGAGTCCGAAATGAAAACATGACCATCACCTTTGGAAACATGAGTCTAGACTTGAACATCTATAAAGCAAGCTCACAAATAGGGGATGACGAGGACATTCATGAAGTAAACATGATAGGAAGCATTGATAATGAATCCATATAACATAAAGGAATATTTTATGGATGTTTAAGTCAGGATGATATTGATTTCCTTTGTTCACATGAAGGAATTTTATATCCTTGGATTGAATCATTTTCAAATTGCTCTTATGATGAATTCTTAGGTCCAACAATCAGTGAAACCTTTTAGGAAACCACTTTAATGGAGACCACTCCAACTTCCTTCCCTAAATCTAATCAAGACAATCTAGTAGCTGAAACTTCTACATGTGGGGAATCAATCCTATCTAAAACTCTAGGAAATAAAATCAATCTTGATCCAATGTCCCAATCTTCTGCTGAAATTATAAACCAACCTGATCTTGAATTGAAGGAACTTCCTGCTGCACTCAAGTATGCCTTCTTAGGGGACAATCAGACACATCCTATTGTCATTTCTTCTTCTATTGAATCCAATCATGAGAGGATTCTTCTAGATGTACCTAGGTAACATAAGAAATCCATTGGTTGGATTCGTTTTGATATTACTAGGATTAGCCCACTTATTGGGACTTATAGGATTGTTCTGGAATCTGATTCAAAGCCATCTCGCCAACCTCAATGGTGACTCAATACTAATATCACGGAAGTAGTGAGAAAATAACTTATGAAATTGTTAAAAGCTGGTATCATATATCCCATAGCTGAGAGTGAGTGGGTGAGCCCAATCCAAGTGGTTCCCAAGAAAGTAGGAATCATAGTGATAACAAATAAGGATGGAGAGATTCTTCCAACTAGGGTGAGTAGTGGCTGGTGAGTCTGCATTGACTATAGGAAGCTAAACTCATTTACCAAGATGGACCATTTCCCATTACCATTCATTGACCAAGTCCTTAAGATAGTGGAAGGTCATGCCTTCTACTATTTCTTAGATGGGTACTCGGGGTACAATCAGATTTTGGTATCCCTAGAAGATCAAGGGAAGACTACATTCACCTATCCATTAGGCACATTTTCCTTCAAACGCATACCCTTCGGGTTATGCAATGCCCCTGGAACCTTCCAACAGTGCATGATGGGAATATTTTGAGACATGGTAGGGGATTTTCTTGAGTTCTTCATGGATGACTTATCTATGTTTGGGGATAAATTTGATGGATTTCTGGGGAATGTGGAGAGAGTCTTGTCAAGGTGTGAAGAAAATAATCTGGTCCTAAACTGGGAAAAATGCCATTTCATGGTTAAAGAGGGACTTATTCTAGGCCATATGGTCTCAGGTAGGGGGATTGAAGTTGATAAATCCAAGGTTGACATCATTCTTCACCTTCCGTAACCCAAAAATGTCAAGGAAGTGAGGTCTTTCTTAGGACATGCTGGTTTCTATAGAAGATTCATCAAGGACTTTAGTTCAATTTCCCATCCCCTTTGTTTTCTCCTAGTAAAGGATTCTCCATTTGTTTGGATATAAATCTTTGAGGGTTCATTCTAAACCCTAAAATCCTCTCTCACCTCTGTTCCCATTATAAAATCTCCAAATTGGAACCTTCCTTTATAACTTATGTGTGATGTCAATGACTTTTATATAGGAGATGTGTTAGGACAACATTGTGATAAAACTCCTTATGTCATTTATTATACAAGAAAATCCTTAAATGATGCCCAAATCAACTACACCAACACTAAAAAGGAGTTACTTTCTATTGTGTTTTCCTTAGATAAGTTTAGGTCCTACCTCTTAGGATCCCCCATCACTATGTTCAATGACCATTCTGCACTAAAATACCTCTTCCAAAAACAAGATGCTAAGGCTAGACTGATTAGGTGGGTCCTTCTCTTACAAGAATTTGACCTCACAATCAAGGATAAAAAGTGCGTTGAAAATGTTGTAGCTGATCACCTCTCTAGGATGGCATTCAAAGACAACTCAAATCACCTTTCTGTGTCTGATTCATTTTCTCATGAACACCTATACTCTTTGAGTGACTGCCCTTGGTATGCTGACATAGCCAATTTATTAGTTATAAGACTAATTCCAAAATTCTTAGGGACTCAACATCAGAGGAAATTACTTTATGATGTTAGAAACTATGTGTTTGATGATCCATACCTCTATAAGTTCTGCCCTGACCAAGTTATTAGGAGGTGTGTCCCAGAATATAAACAAGAGTCCATCCTTAAATTCTACCATAGTGAAGCATGTAGAGGTCGCTTTTCCTCTAAGAAAACTTCTTCTAATGTTCTTCAGTGTGGTCTCTTCTGGACCACTATCTCAAGGGACTCCTACAAATTTTTTCAAATCTTTCATAAGTGTCAACAAGTAGGGTCAATCAAAAAAAAGAATCAAATTCCACTCACTCCCATATTAGTGATTGAAATCTTTGACTACTTGGGAATCGATTTCATGGGTTCTTTACCAAACTCTAGAGGATACCTATACATCCTCTTAGCTGTTGATTATGTCTCAAAATGGGTTGAATCCATTCCCACCAAGTCTAATGACCATCATGTTGTCATCCGATTTCTGAAAGAGCATATATTTTCTCGATTTGGATTTCCTAGGGCTATAATCAATGATTGAGGAACCCATTTTTGCAACTGTCCATTCTCTTCACTCATGTCTATGTATGGGATTTCTCATAAAGTTTCCACTACATAACATCCTCAAACCAATGGTAAAACTGAGTTAGAAAATAGAGAGAATAATAATATTCTTGAAAAAATTGTCAATCCTTCTAGGAAATATTGGTCTGAAAAACTCTTGGATTCTCTTTGGGCATATCGTAAAACATAAAAAACCATCCTAGGAATGTCACCATATAGGTTGGTTTATGTAAAATCATGCCATTTACCTATTGAAATTGAGCATAAGGCCTTTTGGGCAATTAAGAAAATGGATTATGACCTATCATTGGCTGAAACAAAAAGGAAATTAGATCTCAATGAACTTGAGGAACTAAGGATAGAGGATTATGAAAATTCAAGGATCAATAAATCTAGAGTTAAAGAATACCAATCTAGGAATATCAAAGGCAAACATTTTGAACTGGGAAAATTTATGCTCTTGTATAGTTCAAAACTTCATTTACACCCGGGAAAGTTAAGGTCTAGATGGTTAGGTCCTTTCACAGTACATCATGTGTACCCCAATGGAGAAGTAGAGATTCAAGATCCCACAAGTGGTTACATTTTCAAGGTCAATGTTCATAGATTAAAACCATTGATTGAATCATTCAATAAATAGGAAATAGAGTTTGAGTTAATTGAGCCAACCTATGAACCAGGAAAAAATTGTTAGATTTAGGATCCATGTCGAGCTAACGACGTTAAACAAAAGCGCTGCACAGTTGGAAACCCATGGTTTTCATGTCATCTTTATTTTCCAAATAGGATTAATTAATCATTTTGATATTTAAATATAAAAAATAGACTGTTGATATGTTCTTCTATTATGAGTATGGATGGGTATGAAAGGGGAGCACCATATTCATCCGTGTCACGTGGTGTGATCCTTGAGTAATACCTTACCCAAAAATTTAAAAAGAAGACAATGTATCATCAGTTCGTTTTATTTTTATGTGTTTGTATCTTAAAATAAAAATACAAAAAAATAAAAAATAAAAAAAGGACACGTCATATGTCGTGGGTCAAACCCCATCACAATCGATGAAGCCACTGAGAATCGAACCCGGGACCGAAGGGAGACAGGGGCACGTGCTTACCACTGACCTACAACTTTTTGTTCTTCCTTATTCTATAATTTTTATATATATACTTATATTTTACTTTCTTTATTATATAAATAAATAAATAAATATATATTTGTTTTCTTTTGTTTGTTTTTTTCTTATTTTTTCCTTTTTCAACTAGGGAACTCTGCAAGTGACATAGATATCAAAGGACTAAATTGGAGCAGCAATAACTTCAACTTCAACCACCAGGTGACTTCATTCCATGATCCTCATATTTCAATTTCCTTTTTGAACTTATCTTATATACCTCTACTCTTTCTAAATTTTCATTTCTTAAAACACTGGGGACAATGTTATTTTATGTTGGGGGGGGGGAGATTAAATAAAAAAAATTCTTTTGTGAAAAAAAAATTATTTGAAAAAAATGTGTGTAAATGGAAGGAAAAATTCATTTAACTTTAAAATGATAAAACACATTGAAAAATTTGAAACTGAATATCAAATAATTAAGCATGCCCTAATTTTTATTTTAATCCATGTATGATTTCATTAGCATAGATTTTAGAAAGTTTGGTTGTCTAATGTGATATTTCATAGTTTATATTTTCATCCAAATAAAAGAAAATCACAACGCACGTCCTTTGGATAATGGGGTATTCGTTTGAGTTCATGGAGTCCCCCAAATTAATAGCATAGGTTTGGTGATCATTTTAGTTTTAATATAATTATTCAATAAAATAATTAAAAATAAATAAATAAATTTGCGCGTAGAGCAATGAAATGACCTAATGCCTGGATTTCGGCACTTGGGGGTCATGACTTCATAGTTTTCTGGCCCAGAGTTAGTAATTTTATCTCTATTTTTGGTAATTTGAATTTCTTTTTGACAGAGTCAACTTGAGATGATTCCTGAGTAAGTGGGCTTCACTTGGTGCCCTAAGTTTATTGATCCTGGGAGTCATCGACAAAGTCTTGCTACAGGGGTTGACTCTTTTGAGTGCAATTTCAATTACCATGAAAAAATTGAAAAAAAAAACAAAATAAATAATGCAATAAAAAAATTAAATACTCATCTTAATATTGAAATGTGATTCCACATAGTCTTCTATCATTTCCCCCTTGAATAAAGATGAACCCCCATGTCTATTGTGATACACAATATATCCTCATACTTAATTGATATTGGATGAAATATGGAAATGAATTTGAACAAAGGAATGGTATTGGGATTTGGATCTGCTTATGAAACTATCTTGTATTAAAATATTTTTATGGGTTTCATGATTGTTTGGTATAAAGGTTTTTGGTGATCATTCTGTATTAAAATGTTTTTGGAAAAGGGAATTAGAATTTCATATTGTTGAGATATATTTTTCTCAGGACTAGAAAAACTCAAGTTGGGGGGTGTGATTAGACACTAAATGAGGATAATATTAATTGTTAATATATATAATATTCATGTTCTTTATTATTCATAAACACCATTTTTAGTGCATTTTACACTTTGAACATCATTTCACATTATGATTGTAATTCCTTCTTAAAATGCACTATTATATGGTAGATTTTTTAACATCATTTAAAGTAATGAATGATCTTTATTTTATTTTAATATTTAATTTAAGATTTATAATTATATTGGGAACAGTTCATACTTGTGGAGTGTTGGAATATTCACATTGTAAGACCACCAAAATGGGATTTCATGCAAACAATTCTGGAGAAGGCAGATTGTACACTAACCCACTTATGAGAATGTGGGGCTCGAAATATAGGCCCAATGAAGCCCAAATTTTGTTAGATGCTAGAAAAAATATATTTGAACAAATAATTATTCAATATCCAGTGCTAATGAGGCCTCTATTGTGGTTATTCAGGAGGCACAATTTGAAGATAAAATTCTGGGCCAGATTCTACGTACCAGAAAAACAACCTACCATTTTACACATATCTCGTTAAAAATAAAATATTTTGGGATTAATATTTACATACGGTTAGAGGACATAAAGAGATTAATTTTTTCCTTCTATTTCCCACTCTAATTATTCCATCTAGAAGGTCTTACAAGCGCATCTGTTCGGTGGAAGCAAGCTGGATACCACCTCGGGTCAAGGGTGGAAAAGTCTCCTCTCTCTTACTTTCCACCACCCTAGGACTCCCATACTCAGGTGGGATCTTTTTTACTATTGGGAGATCTACCTAAGCCTATGGAAATTCCTATTTAAGTTGATGGTGGTGGAGGATTTGATCATCTTTTTAGATTTCTTTCATTATAATGTTATGGTGCGATTTTGTTGTCTCAAGTTTGTCTTCCACATGTAAGTTGTTTTAATTCATCCTTGTTTCTTAATAAAAGTTATTCTTTTCTTATTATTATATTATTATCAATCTCACTTTGTTACCGTTACCGCAAGGTGTGAATTTATTCACACCAAACCTTGTGAAATTATTCACACAACGGTGGAGTGATCATTTTCTTTTTATTGTTTTCTTTACTTCTTCAATTCCTCCCTCATGAGTCTACTTCTCGCTTCCATTGAAATTATAGCATAAATGGAGGGCTAACAAACTTATGGGTTGATCAAAGGGAGTATAAAGGGGCTGTATTGGATGTTATTTATCACCCCATTAATGTCTAATCACTTCTTCAATTGAGATTTTTATTTGAGGATTTTTAAACTCCATCCTCCTTGTTGAATTTAAGGCCACACACTTCAAGTTCTAAAACAAACCTTTACCTTGAAGTGCTCAAAAAATTCATCCTTCAAGTGTATAAGTGATTAGTATTAAAGGTTTTATGTATTAAACCAGTAAGTGATGATGTTGTTTGATCTTCTTAAATGAACTCATCTCAAATATAAGAAATTGAAATCATTAAAAAATAATTCATCCAATCCACCCCAAGAGATAACCTAGGATCAACTCATTATATTAATTTGAATTAACTTAAATATGTTGGTGATACCTTAAACCCATATAAAATCAACCCAAGTTGGCCAATTCATAGCAAAAAATAATCCATAGAATGTACGTGTCTGTAGGTTACTTCTTAAGTCTCTGATGATTCGATAACCCAAGCTAAACTACAAGGACCGTTCTACCTTCTTCTCTTCGGTAAATTTGACTGTGAATCAGTAAAATTCCTTGTCATCAAAGGAAATAATGATGGAGTTAAATAGTATGGTTTCTCTTATGGATTTAAATATGCTATAGTTATTTCTATAATGGGTTAAAATGGGTTATGAATATAATTTATATACATTTCCTAAAAGGTTATTCATTTTCTTTCTATGGGTTTTAAAGTTTTTATTTGAGTAAAATATATGTGTTATATTTATATGGAAATGACTTATTTTATTCACTCAAATAACAAATATATAAATGTAAATATTTCATGAGTTTTTATTTTTTTCACTGGACTAATAGATTTCTTATTTTATTTCCCTTAATAATCTTGTTGTCCTCATAGAAAATTTTAATTTTTTTTTTCAAAATAGTTTATGGATGGGTAAGGTAAAATAATTAAATTTAAAATTAGTGAATATTTTTCATGAAAATAAAATATATTTTATCATAAAGGTTTTTTTTCTGGAGAAAATGGATACTTATTAAAAGTGTCCACTTTGTAATATATGGGGTTTTTATGTCACAATTATGACATTATTCTCTAAAACTCTAAACCTAAAAAGATCCTCAAAATTAAAGAAAGAAAAATCTTAACTAAAACTTGATATTATGTAATTATTTAAGGTTGGATCCTTATATGTTAAATGATAAAAATTTATTGGAGTTTTTTCCCACAAACCAATCAAATCTTGGTGGTCATGGAAAATAATAGTATCCTTAGTTTCATTATAAAGAGGATTTCATATATTATTAATAAATTATTTTATACTACTTTTAAAAATTATACTATGATAATAATCCTCCAGGTGTCTAAAAATTCTATAATATACCCCTCTAAAAAAACCATTAGAGAATTAATGGTTTAATTCATGGTTATCATGTTATGGTCTTGATAAAATTATATATATAAATTTATATCAAGGGTTACATGTTCAGTAAGTAAAATAGGATGTGACCAAATTAAGAATCACAACTTGTGTAGTCTTGTTAATATCTTAATACTTTAATTAATGGGACATTTATTGAGTGTTATTGATAATATACATGGTAGGTCTAGGGGGAGGGGAACATAGGAAAAAAAATATGTAGACATGGAGGCTCGAAACCAGGACCTCCTCAACTCACCACCATATGTACAGTAGGGACGGAACCACTGAACTGCGCCCTATGGGGAATTATTGAAAATATAATAATCATGGAAAGTTATTCATGATAACTTTTTGGGATTATAATCCATCTAATTTGATTAATGGAACTTACTTATCAAATGGTTACTATGTATGTTACTAATCATGGAAACACATATCTTGAAACATAAATTGGATTTTTTTCACCTTTGGGAGAGGATATATATCACGACTTTGTACTTTGTAGGATGAATAAAGTATATGGCCATGTTAAATATAGTCTAATTATATTATCTATCCACATTGAGAATTGATAAACATATGATATTTGTGTGTAATATTAACTTGAACTATGTCTAATATTAATAATTTACCTCATGGTCTAGGGGACAATAACTATAAAGACAGAAGGGTGATTGGATCACACAAAACATATTATTATATATTTAAAAAAATATAAAAATTATACATATATAGTTAAGACATTCTCTATTGAAATCATATTTACAAAAGAAAAATTATTCATATATAATACAAATACTATATTAAGTTAAAATTTTCAAATAAATGTGCTATCCACATTTGGAATTATGTATCCAAATTGTTTTGTAATTTTTTTATATAAGGTGTTAATTAAAAATGGGATTAATTTTGATTAAAATATTTAATAACAACAATATAAATTATTTTTAATAATAGTTTTTTTAAACATTATATTTATATATAAGACACACACACACACATAGATATATTTGTATTTATGAATTTATGTATTTTTTTATGTTAATGAAATATATTTATAGGAAAAATATATATAATTGAAAATGGAAATCCCAAATTTAATATTATACAGATATATGACAGCTATAAATTTTATACCATTGATTAGTTAATCATAGATGTATAATTATCATATAGTATTTTATTCATTATGTGTAATGGTTAAAAATGTATGGATCAAAATTATTTGAACATATTTAATATTCATTGAATAATTAATTAGAATTCATCATTTCATGTTTGTAATAACTAATTTTAATTATTAATGTTATTATGGAATAATATCCTTTATTTGGAATCCTATATGAAGAGGGGGAATGAAAATTATTACACCCCAGTAATTAGATATAAAGAAAGTCTTCCTTAAAATACTATAAATATATGAAAAAATATCATACTTTAAAAAGTACTCCATGATTGTAAATAACCATATTAAAATAAAAAATGATGAACATTATAAAAGCAGAATGTGATTGTATTCTAAAACATTTATTTCATATTTAAATTTATGATATTTATATTAAAGTATGTCTTGAAAAATGGGATCTATTTATTTTTTCTATTGTAAATTTTTATATTTCTAACATCCCTATATTCTTTTAAAATTAAAAAAGGATCACATATAGATGTTCTGTGAATAAATATTTTTTTGTAAATTTTTTGAAAAAAAATTTAAAAATTTACTTAGATATTGTATAAAAATAATTCTAGATGATATTTAAATATAATTTTTTGTATTATTTAAATTTTTTATATTCGTGATGTGACATAAGTTTGAAGTTAAATAAGTTTATAAAGTTTTAGTGTTAGTAAAATATTGATAGAAATAAAATCTAACTATAAAGTAAGGTTTATTGATATGAATTATTTTATGGATTATGCTAAAGAAAACAAAAACATGGGGAAATTCATAGTGTCATGATTTGATTCCATGATGCATGCATGGTAGTGCATGAGTTATATTAAATGTCATGACTTTGATCATCTGTCATATAGTTTATTAACATGTTCCCTATAATATTTATTAAGATAGGTACTTAGGTATTTTTTTACATTTATATTAATTGATTGAACCTTTATAAATTACTTTCATTAAAGAACCAAATGATACAATAATAGATAATGTTTATTAATAAAAAATTTATAAAATATTTCGAAATAAAATGATCGTCAACCAGAGGTCTATATAAAATGATTTTATCTTTTTGATTTTTAGTCAGAGTGTGGTTATATGATTACTATTTAAAAATAAACAAAATCTCTCATTTATCATTATCCTCCTGTGAAAGAGGTTCTAGAATGTTATAAAGTGAAGGAGAATACTAATCAATTTGTTAGGTGATTTATCCATCTAGTGGACTATAATATAGGGAAATACTCATTTAGAGATATCTAATATGTCAACCACAATCACTTATGAAGATTAAAATGTTTGTATTGGTTAAAAATAGTTTTTATGCTGTTCTTATTTTATTTAATATAATTAAAATTAACTATAATTGGATCATGTCTTATAGATTTTAATTATTTTTGGTTAATATTTATGAA
This sequence comes from Viscum album, assembly GCA_963277665.1. Classification (NCBI taxonomy): domain Eukaryota; kingdom Viridiplantae; phylum Streptophyta; class Magnoliopsida; order Santalales; family Viscaceae; genus Viscum; species Viscum album. The sequence goes on from OY728137.1 coordinate 177,307,790, forward strand.
AAATATTTTCTCTATAAAATTTTAAATAATTATATATCTATATTAGAAAAGGTATTAAATAATTAATCAAATGAAATAGATTTGAAGGCTCTAAAAATGATTCAAATTATATTTAATTATAAGGAATAAATTTATGAGTTAATTATCTATTAATAAAAAAACCCAAGAAAAAAGTATTTTTGGGTACTATAATAAAATAATTATCATTTTATTTAATAAAAAATAATACATTTATTTGATTCCCAGAATCATGACTCTAATTTATATAGGAAAAAGGTTACGAAATTTTTAAATAAAATTCAAAAATATTTTTTATAATATTGTTATAATAATTTATGTGACTTGAATTTTATTTATAAATTTCTTAAAAATCAGAATATTCTTCGTTTCCTAACAATTATATCATATAAGATATGGAGAGAAAAAAGTCACAATAATTATTTTATTAAAAAACATAGTTGAATACCAATGAATATTCAACCATATGTTGTAGAAAAGATAATGATAAAATAATAAAATATTGGTAATATCAATAATAAATAGGTGAAATAAATAATGAATAAATCTAAAAACAAAAACACAAAACCAAAACCCAATTCCACTGTAAACCCCCATGTATGTATAGGTGTTTGAAAATTTGAATATTTTTTTATATTTCAATTGGTGGATGGTACTTTTTGAGAACTGAGGTTTGGAATGGGGATTTGAGTTTTTGAGTGAATTTTTGGAGTTTTCAAGACATGGATTGGGGACTAAAAGGTGTTTTAGAGAAGTGAGAGAGAACTAAATAAAGGTTAGGTGGTCATTTCTATAAGCTGTAGGGTCTATCAGATAACTGGTGGGGCTTTTTTGGTTTTTTATGGTGGAGAAAGTTCCCTTTACCCCATCAGGGGGATTTTGATTCTTCAGAGAGCAACATGAGAGAGGCCGTTTTTGGTTGGTTCTATCCCTCTATTTGTCCTCTTTCATCCCATTTTAATGGTGATGGTTTTTTTGTGATGCTCTATGGAGATTTGAGGTGTGTTCCACCCTCCACTCAACCAGTTTTGGGTTTTTTCTCACTACCCTATTGCTTTTCCCAATTTTGTGCCAGGTTTTGACATAGATTCTACCATATCATTCTGAAATTGAATGATGGTGAAGGATATTTTAATTTTCCAAGTAATATGGTATCTTGGGATGAGTCTTTCATTTGGTTTCATGGTAATTTATTGAATGTATATTGCACCACAAATTTGTTTACGGGTTTTTAGGAAAATAAAATTAATTGATTATGGATTCAATGCCATATGTTAGGGATTTATCCTACGATGATGTTGGGGATATGTTATGGACCTTTCATGGATTTTTTATTGTGGTTTGTGTTGTGATATTGAAACTTAATATGTTTTTAATTGTTTATACTGAGTTGTGTCAAATTAGGATTAAATTATAATTTTTTGAAATAAATGTGTTGGGTTTTAATACATTAATTTTGATGTTATAACTTAGAATCAATGATCGGTTGATAGCTCAGTTTGGGGTGAGTTTTAGTCAAGTCTTGGAAACTTCTATCAGTAGTGAAATTAAGAGTATGACGATGCTTTAATAATTTTGGGTGGTTATCTATACACACCCCATGGTACTTGGCTTATAATTATACTAATATTTCATGTGGTATCACCATTGTGGGTGTTTTCTTGTTTAAATTAAATTGAATTTTTTATAAATTATATTTAAAGTGAATAATTGTAAATAATTGTTTCCTAATAATTAATTGCACAATGTTCCCAGGCCCTCGTGGACATAAGACACCAGCTTTCTTAACTTTTCATTTAATAGTAAAGGCTCTATATATAATCTATAACATTTCACCGAGATATAAGTACAATTGGAATATTGATGTTTTATGAACTAGTTATATGTAGAGTGGATATCACATAGAGTTTTCACATTTAAGAAGTTTTTGATTGGGGACCCCACATAGGGCACCAGTGATCTCGTAGCACTTCACTATTCATTTCCACCCTTATACCATTGTTTTAAACGAATTTTAAATTATAAATTACACATTTTATTTTTAAAAATAAATTTTTATTTTGTTAAATTATATTATTTATATCACTATTAAAATGTTCAATTTTACTTTTTATACTATTTTGTTGTAGGAGGAGGTGATTTGGAGGATCTAGAATGCAGTTGAAGAAAAATGGGCCAAACCGTAAGGAATATCATGATCATTTTACCACTATTTTAAGCATTAATAGAAATATACAATACTAATTGGGATGAAAATTTGTTATCATATCCAAAAAAAAGTGGGGTAAAACTCTTATCAGGACACAAAATGTCAATTCTTCCATTTGTTGGCCCAAATGAACTGATCTCTTCCGAGAATCAAATCTGCTCGAAGTCAGAATATAGGTTCAGTAGTTTGACTATATATCTCATTATATATTTCCAATGGATTTCAAACGTTATATGGTGATATCAAAGATTCCATTAAAAAAACTCTTTTCTTTTTTTAAGTCAATATAATTTCATTTACCAACCCAAAATTGAGACACAATTGGTATTTCAAAATCATGGATCCCAAAACCACTTCTAATTTTGGCTATAAAAGGGAACCATGGGCACCTAATTATTTTCCCACTATTTAACACATTCAAAGAAATATGTGATACCAATTGGGATGAAATTTTACCAACATATCCAAAAAAGTGGGATAAAACTCTTCTCAGGACACAAAATCAGAATTTGTCCATCTGTTGGCCCAAACAAACGGATCTCTTCAAAGAACCAAATATTATCGATGTAAATTACTTAGGTTTGGTATTTTTACTATATATCTAATTATATATTTTCAATGGATGTAAATTTTTATATGGTGATATCCAATATTCTAGAAAACAACTCTTCTTTTTTGTTTAAGTCAATATAATTCCATTTACCAACCCAAATGTTAGGTTTGGATGTTTGACTATAACTAATTATATATTTCCAATGGATGTAAAAAATTTTATGGTGATATCCATGATTCTAGAAAACATATCTTCTATTTTTTTAATTCAATATAATTCCATTTACCAAACCCAAACTGAGACACAATTGGTATCTCAAAACTGAGGATCCCAAAACCACTTCCAATTTTGGCTATAAAAGGGAACCATGGGAACCTAATTTGTAAATTAAATTAAGGAATGATGTGATGAAATTTTTGAGTTACAAATTATTCCAATCTTCATGTTTAAGGTTATGGATCTCCTTAACCTCTTAGGGAGTGATGTAATGAAGAAGTAGGTCCACCTGAGTTTCCTCTTCCTCTCAATGTCAGATTAAATGGTGGAAATTTGTTGGGAGGGATCTACATATATTGTAAAGGTAGTTCCAAAACTTATATTATTATTGGTTTGATGTATTTTTTTTGGGTTTTAAAACTTTTCATTCAGAATTATCTTACATTTATTCATATTAAATTCTTATTTTTATTCAACATAATGGAATGTTATTTAATTTTAATAGATTGGTGTGATGTTTTGAGTGTGCGACTTGTGTTGTTTTGATTAAGAAACTGAAGAATCATTATCTTCCCCACTTATTTGAGATTTAAATTTTCTTTTGAATTTATTATTTCATTCATAAGATCCGGACTTTGTCTATATGATTGTTACGTCAATGTTTGGTTCAACATTCATTGATATAAAATATTAGATGTAATCGAGATTACAATTAATTTCTAATAAGGATGAACTTTAAATGTTTTTATTGAACTCAAAATGAACCCGTTTTAACAAATTTTGTAAAATACACTTGTTTTTCAACTATTAAAATCTTTACATTAAGTCATTTTATTTTTAAAATAGTTTTCAAAACCACCCACCCTATTTTTGTAATTTTTATTAAAAAATAACATTATAAACCACTAAGGATCCTTGAGATATGACCTAGGGTCTATATTAAACTATTAATAACCATTAAAAACATAATAAATTTGATGTGTCATGACAACACAGTCAAAATTTGGTTCAATTTATGAAGTCCCCATTGGTTTTTAGTGTGTGTGTTTTTATAAAAACATTTTGATTTACAAATATTTATGTTCTTTTATTACTTCACTTTTTTTTTGCTTTCTAAAAAAATTCATTTTGTTAGACTTGTGCATGATTTAATCTTCATCAGATGAACCACTTCCTCTTGAACATGACCCGAAGTGTATTTTTCATCATTGACACCAAGAAGCACCAAATGACCCCTTGAAGGAGGACACACAAAATATTGACACTCTTATCGATCCTTATTCTTCTTCTAAAACCAACTTCAAGACTAAAATAAAAATTTATAATATGGATGATAAAATTAAATATTAAAATAAATAACCTTTAATAATGTTTATATCCAACCCACTTACCTTCAAATATAATTTAAATCACCTAATTTTTAACTTAATGTGAAACTCATTCACATATTACCCAAATTTCATGGACTGGATAGATAAGACCAATATAATAACTTAAAAATAATTTCATATTAGGTGTTTGAAATTAAAACTTGAAAATGTTTATGAAGAAAAAGTAAGACTTAAAGATTTCTCATTCTCTTTAAAATAGCCTAAAAAAGATTGGTTGTATTAAGTTAACTATCATATTAGAGGTTGGGCGGACATGAAATATTTTTTTCCTTAAAAATACTTCCAAGACTATTGAACTGCAACTATAAAGAATGGAATTTGTGGAATAATGCAATAAAAATGGGAAAATATTTATTGATACAAGGAAATATTTAAATTTAATTGTTCAAGATTCCCACATAACTAAATTAGTGATCAATTTTTAATAGAATACTTTTTTGAAGGTTTAATTCCAAATTATTGTTACATGATTGATGATTCTACAGATGGTTCACTATTTGAAAAAAACCCAATATCTTTAAGGACCTACATTGAGAACATGGTGTAGAACACTCAAAAATTATGTTCAAGGTCTAGTGTACCAATTCAAGGTTTTCATGAGGTTAAGAGTTATAAGGTTGATAAGAACATGGACACAAAGTTTAAAGTAGAATGTATGCTTCTCTGACAACATTATCTTTCCAAAGGGAAATCCCAACCTCCTCCTCCAATTCATTTTGGGGTCTCTATTTCTAACACCCAATATTCTAACGAATTATTTCAATTGAGAGAAACTTATAGGTGTTGTGAGGCAATATTCCTAGGTATCCCCTATAACCAACCCATTAGGAAATAACCATACTATCCATCTAACACTTAGTGGAAATAAAACCGAGCCTATAGAAAGGGGGTATTCAAACCAACCTTAAAAATCATGGAACCAACTAGGGAACAATAGTCATCCACCACCACCACCCAAAAATACCCAACCACCACAAACTCCTTTCCAAACCCCCCTTGAAATCCCAAACCTATCCTGGAATACATGGTTAAGAAAATGGATGAAAATAATCTCTAATTACAAAAAACCACACAATAAACCATACAAGAACTAAAATATCAATCAGGATAACTTGCCAACTCGATGGGTGAAATCCAAATTCATGGGTTGGGTAATCAACCTTCTCAACCACTATTTATACATAGGGATAATGGAATTTTCAGTTCCATCACCCTTTAGAGTGTAGAACCACATAAAATACAAATAAACCCTCTAATAGATTCATCCCCTCTTGAGGAAACCACCTTCCAACCCATTGAAAATGGTCCAAATCAGGAAAAAATTGTCTTAGTAGAAGCCCTTCAAAAGTAAAGAGAGTTTGAATTGATGAACCACCAAGAAAAACCATCCCTCTTTTGTTTCCCCAATGGTCCACCCAACCAAGGACACAAAAAGATACTGAATATGAAAAATAAATATTGTAAACTTTCAAAAATGTGTAGGTTAACATCACATTGATTGATGCCATAAAGAAAATTCCATGATATACCATGTTTCTAAAGGATATGTTTACAAACTAAAGGAAACATCGAGGTGATGAAATGGTGTGTTTGGGTAGGAACATCTAATCATTGATAGATCCATAAATTCCCAAAAATTGTGATGATCTTGGAATATTCTTGATTTCCAGCACCATAGGGGAGTATTTATTTTCCAATGGTATACATGATTTTGGTGAATCTATAAATGTGATTAATCATTCCATTTTCTCATCATTATAGGTTGGTAAATTGAAGCCCATAAGAATAGTAATTCTATAGGAAAACCAAAGTACCACACACCTTTCTAGGGTCTTAGAGGATGTTCTTGTGAGGGTGAAGATTTTAAATTTTCATATTGATTTTTATGTTCATAAAATAGAAGATGATATGATGAATGGACACACCCCAATTATATTAGGGATTCCTTTTTTGTAAAACTCACAGAAATACAATTAATATCAATAATTTTACATTATCTATCTAGTTTAGTGGTGATATTTTCGACTTCAACATCCTCGATGCCATGAACCACCCCTTAGAAGAAAATCCCTCACTTTCTATTGATTTTATTGATGTACTCTTTTACCTTAACAAACATATTTTCTTTCCCCGATCCCCTTTTAGAGTTTTCATCATCGATAGACATTCTAGGTAACAAATCATGCATTAAATGTTGTAGTGGTTTAGAAAAATGTCATGCATGTTTCTAAATTGGTGATTTCTTGAGCACTAAGGATCCTATGATCATTAATGATAATACTTACCTTGCAAGAGCTTATTACTCATCTAGGAATGTTACCATTGAGAATTTATATGACATTAGTGACCTCTAACTTTTACATTCACCCTCATAAATCCAAAATCCCCTGGAATTAGAACTTAGACAACTACCTCAAAATTCAAAATATTCATATCTTAAGATTGGAAAAAAATTATCTATCATAATTTCTAGTTCACTCCTTCCAGAGCATGAATTATGACTACTTAAAATTTATAGGGACAATAAAAAAGAATTGGTATGAACACTTTCAAACATTCCTATTAATATACCACCAATTTTAATTCATCATATATTATATAATGATTAGGCTAAATCGATGTGTCAAGCATAATGGAAACTAAAATCAAACCTCATCAATGTTGTAAAAAATGACATAAAAAATCATTGGTTGTTGGAATAATTTACCCTATATATGACATGAAATGGGCCAGTATAGTGTAGGAATATCTTATGAAAACTATTCATAAGGTACTTAAAAATAAAAACAATAAATTATTTCTAACCTATGTGTAGAATAGTCGGTGCCTTAGTATATATTATCACCGACTAAACCAACACACTTTGAAGGAACATTTCCCATTACCATACATTGAAAAGATTATAGATAGTCTATCAGAGAAGTTACACTACTATTTACTTATTGGGTATTATAGATACTTTTAAATCCAAATTTCCCTCTGAGGATCAATAAAAAGACAACCTTCATTTTCCCCTTTGACACATTTTCATATAGGTGGATTCCATTTGGTCTGTGAAATGCTCCAAGTACATTGTAGCGATACATGGTTAGTATTTTTTTGGATTACCTGAAGTATTGTATGTAAGTATTCATGGATAATTTCACTATTTATCGCTCTTAATTTGATAAATATTTGAGTATTATTGGTTCTATATTATGTATCTTTATTGAAAATAATCTTGAATTAAATTATGATAAATTCCATTTAATGGTGTGAAAAGGTATATTACTTGGACATGTCATTTATGTGGATGGTATCCAAGTAGAAAAATCAAAATTCAATGTAATTTATTCCATACAAGTCCCAAAAAATGTGTGGTATGTGTGTTATTTATTATATAATACTAGATTTTATCATAATTTCCTTTGTGACTTTAGTAATATTTCACTTCTACTCTCCTATTTACTCCAAAATGAAAAAGATATTAAGTCTAATAAAATTTTTGAGGAATATTTTAAAAAATTGAAATGGAGTCTCACATCACCCCCAATAATCCAACCACCTAAGTGAGATTTACCATTTGAGCTCATGTGTAACACCTACAACTATGTAGTTGGCGGAGTATTATCACAATAATTTGATAGATCTCCACATTTCATAGAATATGCCTCATGCACAATTGAACTTGACCTTGACAACTACACTAAAACTAAAAAATAATTCTTGGCCATTGTGTTTTCATCTGATAAATTGTGATCATACCTTTTAGGATCCAAAGTAATTGTGTTCTCTGACCATGCAGCCCACCGGTATCTTCTTACGAAACTTGAATCTAAACCATGTCTCATTCTCTATATTATCCACCTTCATAAATTTAATTTAGAAATTAGGGTTAAAACGGAGTATAGAATGTGGTGGCTGCCTATATCAGTAGTATCCTTCCATTCTCATACATTGAATCATTCAATTTTATTCCCATTAATGACATGTTTTCTGATGAGAAATTGTACTGAGTGTAATATGTTATTCACTAGTATGTTGAAATTTTATATTTTTTGGTAGAATTTTTTATTCCTAGTGATTTACATAAAAACTATTTCATCTTAGACTTAACATACATAGATATTACATTAATTTAGATTAATATAATAAACATTAAAAAAGTATATTCCCAAGGACCATAATATTTTAGCACCTTTGGAAACATTGAAAACAATCTTTTAACTTAGTGAAATATCATCAATATTTTCCACAAATATCTTCCAATTTAGTACACCTACTTAAAAATTTTCTTTATATCCTAGGGAAATGAAACATAAGAAAGGGTGATCCAAGATACATAGTAATGGTAAATAAAGGATATAAATAATCATAACATGATTATAAGGGTAAGATAACATGATAATAAAATTTGAATATTATTACCTACATATCAAAGATCATATACATGAGTCATGGTATAAATATTGGAAATTCCCAAGACATGAATCATAAGGGTGATAAATCATAATAAATAAATAATGAACCATAAGCTCATGTCATATAAGTGTAGAGACATCATAAATATAGAAACACATTTTATTGGTTAAGGTTAACTACCAATACCATCAATAATGTGGATCAATACACACCCATTTTCCATAGTGGATCAGGACACAATTGTTTCCCATTATAGATCAATACATCTATGTCCCATTGTGGATAAAAAAAAAACCTATTTCACATTTTGGATTATGACACACCATTTTCCCACTGTGGATCAATCCTGTCTGCTTGTTTCCCATCATTATCTTATGAGATATAAATCTTTACCCAATGCATTGGAGGGATATATAGGTCCCACCTATAATATTTTTAAATCATACATATGTGTACTAGAAGATCATAATAATTCATCATATCATAAACTGTGAAATGAAATGGTTATCATAAACATTTCCTAATATCACAACCTTTGGAAAAGAGACAGGTTTTATAATAATTTCATCATAGAATATCCCATGAAATGAAGCAGGCCTCATAATCATTTTATCATAGCGTTGCCCATGGAAGCGAAATAGGTTGCATAAACATATTGACATATTAACACAAAAATTTCAATGAAATAATGAGAATGGTGTCCTTAGATGATGTCCCTAGTAAATTATAAACTATATCAAAGTATTTCATTTTTTCTAGAGATTGATTTTTAAAGATAACTTGGAATATTTCTTAAGAAAAGTAACCATTCTTTAAAAATCACTTTTTATGATATAAAACATCTTGAAAATAATTTTTTTTGAAAACCACTTTGAAAAAATATAAAATCATATTTATGAATCATTTAAAATATTTCATGATGAAAATATACTTTATATTTTGAAAAACACTTTTTAAATCATTATTTTTTTTGAAAAGTGTCTTTAAAAATAACCTTGAAAACATAAAAACAAGATTTTAATAACCCAATTTAAACAATTTTTAAAAAATAAATAATTTTTGAAATCCTTTTACATGAAAATGATATTAAAATATCACTTAAAAAAAATTTTGAAAATAATTTTTCACAAAAACATGGTTTTTGAATAAACAAAAATTTCTGACTAGAGAGAAAAATACGGTCATATTTTCATTAAGGCATAATATAAATTATATTAAGTACCAAAGATTGGAAAATATGGTAAAAATACATGAATATATCATGAATAAATAGAGTATAAGAAACTTTATGAGATTTATTGAGAGATGGATCATAATATTTCATCAATATAAGCATAATTGTAAATAATCTTGATAATTGATGGGATTGTAGTAATAAACTCTTACCACTTTGTTAACATGGAATCCTAATCCACATGAAATAATAAAATGAAATAAATATTAAAATATCATGAAAATAATTATATTCATGATATAACATGTCAAATTATTTTATATACACCTTGTAGAATAATCTAGGTTCCTAACATAACATGTGTCTCAAAGAAAGCAAATTGAGACAAAATTACCTTTCAGATTTGGAAACTTTTGAACCGTAAATTCCAAGAAAGAATGATCATAAAATGGATATGTAAATACCCATAAATTTATGTATAATAATAATAGAATAAATTCATGGGAATTATATATACTACAAAAAATAATCTTGTGGTGAATAAGGTATAAGCCTCACAGAAATAAAAGTGAGACTATAAATCCCCTTAATGCTTGAGTAACTTTTTAATAATGAGGTAGATGAAACTTATAATATCATTAAATAATTTAAATTAATTATCTAACAATTCATATTGAAGTATATATTCCACAAAAAAATAATAAGTTCTGAATATATCATATATCTCACAGAAATAAAAGTGAGACGAGAAAACCATTATATGAAGTCTTTAATTTATTAATACACATTAAAACATACTACATGATAAGTATAAGTTTATTATAAATATACCATAAAACCATATTCTTATATATAAAACCATATATGATTTTATTATGATTTTATATTACCTTTTAATTAACAATTTCATGTTAGGGTTACGTTTCGGGTAATAACCGCATTGTTTTTTGTATTTGTTTTTACTTGTTATCTAGGGTCCTCTTACTTAAAAAATGATTTAATTTTTTAAATAATATAAAAAATGATATAAAATCATATTTATTCAGTTTATAATTATTTAAAATAATCTATAAAAGATATAAATATGATATGAAATACATCGTTCATGGAGACGGTGGGCTGTAAGTATGCATGAATGTTGTTTCCCTTTTCTTGTCATATTTTTTAAGAAAGAAAAGTAAATGATATATATACATATAAATATATAATCTAAATTATAGTTATTATATCATATATATCAGATATTTTAATTAAACACATTCTTAACACATTCCATGTAAAATGTGAATGAGTCACATTGCTTTGAGTAGGCTGTAGTCCACATGTCCACAAATGAAGTAATTATATTTCCAAAAAATGTAAATCATGATGGTATGTGTTATATATTAATTAAAAAATCATAAAAAAAATCATAAAAATAATATTTATCATATAAAAATATTAATTTCATCAGTATTCCCAACTGTGAAAGGTGTTAATGTAAGAATGATCAACATCAGTTCACGAGGTGGTAGTCCACCATACACACGAGCAATGATTGTGTATCCCATTTTATGGAAGTGTTTGGAGGTATAGGTAGAAAAATTAACTTAAAAAATATGATTATAATGAGGAAACTGAGTTTATTATATAATCTTGTAATAATAATAATTTAAGTGGTGGAGAAATAAATAAAACAAAAAAATTATCGAAGGAAGTTACCTCTTCTTTGGGTAACTCCGTTTAGTTTTCACCAAAAATATTATTTAGTTGACTTTATTATTAATTTGAGTATTGTAGGATTAATAGAGGTAATTTTGGAAGAAATTTTGATAGTTTTTCTATGAGGAAAAGTTATTTATAAGAATGAAGAGAGGGGAAGAGTTGGTGGCCTCTTATAAGTTGGTAAAAGGACACACATAATATTTTTGGAAAAAATGCATCCTACCCATGTTTTAATTGTCCCCAAAGGGAAAAAATGGAAGATTATATTTTATTAGAGGTTTAATGGTTGAATAATGGCCATAAAATAATTTTTATACCTTTTTGGAGTCTTTTTTTACACCATATATTCTAAGTTTAGTCATTATTTAAGTTCGTTTTTATCTTAATCACTATAATTAATTTTAAATTATTTCACTAATAAATTTGGTAGAAAACTAATTTAAACTAAAGATAAATTTTATATTATTATTATTTCAAATATGGAATCTATTTTCTAAATTTTAATCACATAAGTGGTAGAAATTAATTTATATTAATCCCCAAGACGAGACAGAATGACCAGTTTTTAAAGTAAAAAGTTCAAAATCTTGAAATGTTTTTATATCCAATTTCAATGTGAAATTGGATATAATGAACTAAATTATATTAATTGATGTATATTTGATATAATTATACTTTAAAACCAATTTATAATATAATTTAACTATATAAATAAATTTTATGAAAAAATTATTTTTAATTAAAATTCATTATTTTTCATTATTCATAAAAAAAGATTCTTAGAAAAATACCAAAAAATTCATCCCAAGTAAAATTTGATATTAAAATTTTACAATTTAAGTTTATTTTTTAAAATAAAATTTATAAAAGTGTCAAAAATTATATTTAAAATTTTTATTCCCTTAAAATATGGTAACATTAACTTTTAGAAAAAAATATATTTATGCATAAAACTGGATTTATTCTTATCTCTTATCTAGAAAACACATAAGATAAATGTTAAAAAGTTGGATGAATATTAAATATATATATATATATATATAATTTTTTAATTAAATTAATTTATCAAAATTATTTTAATTGGTTAATTGGGGTAAAATGTGTTTGACTTTATAAATATAGTTTTCCAACAAAAGATTTCCTATATTTTGAAAAGGGTTTTATCTTCATTTATAGTTAATTGGTCACCAAATAATTCTTATTATATACATGTGTAAACCATATTTTTATAATTTTAATTAATATTATTCCTAAATTCTATTCCAATGGCTTGGTAATAACTATAATATCATTTTAATAATAATGTTAATAGTATATTGTAGTTTAGTAAAACTCGGTATTGTGTGTCATGTAAGTTATCAAAGGAAAAAGAAATTGTTTTCAAAAAAAGAAAATAATTGTGTTGGCTACACCAAAAGATAATCTAATTGTTTCATATAGAGAAAGACTAAATTTTTGTTTCATATAAATAAAGTATAACTTGGTTTAGCATGAAATATAAGACATCAAATAAATTTAATTTATTAGAAAAAAATTGATTCATAAAAACTTGGGGTGTTACATTCTACCCACCTTAAAATGAATTTCACCCAAAAAATCTGTCTCAGTCATCAAAGTTTAATACTTGTAAGTTACTTTCATAGGAACCTACATCATAAAAATGAATGCCAAAACTTCCTTTAAAAAGTTATAAATATAAGGGTTACATAAAGTAACTCATAACTTGGTTTCCACATCGGAGAATATAAGTGAAAACATGGACATAGATGAGAAATATAACTATCATTTTCTAATTGAGATTGATAGAGAGCGTGGTTAAAAGAAAGTTAACAATCACAGATCCATAAGCCAAAGGGTCTTGAAAATTATTACTAATTCCTTAAAAAATGTTTATAATGGGACAAAATTTTATTTTAAGACCATTTTCATAAAGTTGAAGAGTTTTACTGAGAATATATACTTACATGACTTCATAATAATCTCAACCTCTATTATGCCTTGGTAAATTTTCACTTCATCTCTTATTTCAATAAATAATGGTGTATTTTTCATACCTTAAGCATTAGAATATCATGGGATCCATAAATATAATGATAGTTTATTCTGTCGATCTTTATCACAAAAAAATGAATAGAACATGTTATCCAATACCCATAAATCCACATATAGTGAGATAATACATTAATACCTAAAACCTCATCTGATGTTTAACATAAACCATTCCATAAAAGGTTAACCTTATAATCCTTCTGAAAGATGAAAGTCTAAAACTTTATAAATAAGGTCACAAAATTTCTCAAAATCAGATTAACTTTGATCCAGACATATATCATAATGTAACTCTTGGTTGTCACATACCAAACATATGAATACCTTCATCATTTATTCTCTTGAAACATGGTAATAAACTGAATTACCATAAATCTTTATTGAAACATGCATGATTACTCATTCTTTATAAAAATTATTTGATATGTTCTTTAAATCCAAAAATGTTGTAATCTTTATCAATGATAACATAAACCATATTATCAACAAATCCTTTATCGGTTCTGAGGCCATCAATGTCCTCCAATTTACTTTATCCATATCAATCATCTCTTTATCCAAGCTAAATATAATTTTCTCAATATCAAGAACACATTAAGGGGTACCTACCCTTGATCTAATATTACCATTCCATTAAATCACTTTTATAATTCATTGGAACCATTAAATATATTTTTTCAAATCCTTAATGAAAAATCTATACTTCATGATTCATAATTCATAAATTCCAATACATATATACTTTAATAAATCTAAATTTATTCTTAAACCATTACATAGTCTTCATCATATTATTCCTTAATAACTCTTTCCTTTAATATAAGATACTAATCATGTCTTAACATTCATCAAAATCAATTGAATCATGCTTATATACAATACTATTTGAACAACACATACCTTTCATTTCTTGTTCATGACCTCTTTGTCATCAGAAGAAAAACCATTAAATATATAACCTTATTGATTTCTTCTATGAGATTTCCCCTATCAATCATTAAACATTCAATTATTAATAATATCTTATATAGACCAATATTACCATCCATTTAATTACTCACTAATATGTTTCCTTCATGTTCATCCATTGACTAAAACCATAAAGTAGAGTGTGAGCAACACTAATCATAGTGAAAAACTATATAGTCATGAAAAATAACTTATAGGATGTAAAAATCATTAAATTTTCTTCTTTAATATAGGAAACCTTAGGTTTATACCAGGTAATTCATAGTCATCTTCTATTTAAATCATTCATCATGGTTCTTAAAGAGTGTTAATTTCCAAAGAAAATCCCCTAGGAGTGTCAAACTACGTGTACAACTTCGGCCACTATCCTACACCATTTCCTGATCGATTTTAGTTCAATACGGTGTTTATAGGGTTGTTAACCCAATGTACATATGTTCCAAATCCACATCCACTTATTTTATCCAAATAGGGATATAATTCAAGGAAACAACTCACTCCATCCTTTTCCAAAATTCTATACATTTTCCTATATATTAACTCATCCTTAGACTTATCCTTAGAGAAAACCCTAGAAATGTTCTTAAAAATATCCCAAGGGATATAATTAAATTTTTTTCATCCTAGTTTCCAAAGTTTTACTAAACATTTCCTTTGATACTAATAATAGTGGCCTAGGATTAACATAAATGGATATTACATCATTTCAGATGAATAATCATCACATAGCAGAAGTACATGCCTCATGACCCTAATAATTTAGTGTCTTTGGAAGATTTGAAAATGATATTCTAACTTGGTAAAAGATATTAAATGTTTCCCATAATGATCTTACCATTTAGTACTATTACTTAAAACCTTTATTTATAAACTAGGGAAAGTAAACATAATAAATGGTGTTATCACATGCTCATTAAGGGTAAATAACATAGATATATAATCATAACATGAGTATAAGGTTAAAATAACATAATAATAACATTTGAATATCATACCCTATATATAAAATATTATATACATGATTCATGGAATAAATATTTTTTGTTCATATGACATGAATAATAAGGGTGATAAATCACCATAAATCAATAATGAAATAAAGGATAATTTCATATAGGTGTGAAAAAATTATAAATATAGAAAATTGTTTCATGTGTGAAGGTTAACAACCTTGTCTATCAATATAGTGGATCATGACACACCTATTTCTTAAAGTGTATCAAGATGAACCTATTTCTGATTGTGGATCAGGACATACCAATTTCCCATGGTGGATTAGGACACACATGTTTTCTATTTTGGACTTGGACACACATGTTTCCCATAGTGATTCAAGACACACTTTTTCTCCCATTCTAGATGAAGGTTGTTGACTTATTTCCCATCATTATCACATACGATATAAATCTTTACCAAATGCATTGGATAGAAATATAGGTTCCACCCATCATATTATGAAATCATACATACATGTTCCACAAGATCATAAATATTCATTAGATCATAACCCATGAAATGAAATGGGTATTGTAAACATTTAATAATATCATAACCTATGAAAAATAGACAGGTTTCATAATCATTTCATCATAGAATAACCCATGAAATAAAGAAGGCTTCATAAGCATTTTATTATAGTATAACCCATATAAGAGGAATGAGTTTCATAAATAATATTTTATATTAAACATAAAACACTAAAAGAAACAATGAGAATGGTTTCCTTAGATCACATCCCTAGTAAATCATAAACTACATCAAAGGATGTCTTCTTAGCTAGAGATGGATTTTAAAAGATAACTTGGAACATTTCTTAAGGAAAATAATCATTCTTATAAAATCAATTTTAAGAAATTAAACATCTTTGAAATCCCTTTCTTTAAAAACCACTTTAAAAAAATATAAAATTATATTTAAAAATCACATAAAATATCTCATAAGGAAAATATACTTTCCCCTTTGAAAAAAACTTTTTAAATCATAAAACATTTTGAAAACATTTTTCTTTTAAAATAACCATGAAAACTTATAAAAGATATTTTGAAAACCGTTTTAAACACTTTTTTAAAAATAAAATATTTTATAAATACACTTTCTTGAATATTATCTTAAAATATCCCTTAAAAGATTAATTTGTTTTCAGAAAACATGGGTTTTTAATAAAAAAATATTCTGTCCGAAGAGAGAAGTATGGTCATATTTTCTTAAAAACACTTTATTAATTATCTTAAGTACCATGGATTGAAAAAAATTATAACAATACCTGAAGATATCATTAATAACCAGATTATAAATGAAATTTTTTAATGTTATTGAGAGATATATCACAAGATCTCATTAATGGAATCGTAACCGTAAACAGTCCTAATAAATTATGAGATTGTAGAAATAAACTCTTACAACTTTGGTAACATTAAATCCTATTCCACATGAAATAATAGATTTACATGAGGATTATATTATCATGAAAAGATTTATATTCATGATAAAACATGTAAAAGGGTAGTATATACGCCTCATAAAATAAAGTAGGTGAAAAACATTACACAAGTATTAAAGAAGGAAAATTGAGACAAATTTACCTTACCGATTTGGGAACATTTGAATCGAAAACCCCATGAATGAAAGATCATGAAATAGATATGTAAATACACATAAATTTAAAGATAATAATCATAGAATACATTCCTATAAATTATATACACTACACAAAATAAATGAGTGGTGAATAGGGAATAAGTCACATAGAAATAAAAGCGAGACTAGAAATCTCACTACTACAAAACTGGGTTTATCTAGCACTAGGGGTTTAACAGAACTGGCTAAAATCACTATTAAAAACCCCCTTTTTCAGTGGTATAAAAATTATTGTTAAAAGGTCTCTTCAATAAATCTTTTTTAGTTTTGCTAAAGGGGGTTGTTAAAATTTATGAAAAAAACACTGTTAAAGGGGGTTCTTTATCAGTGTTTGTAAAAAATCACTAATAAAGGCCCCCCATTTATCGACACAAGTAAAAAAGTGCTGATAAAAAGGGGTATTTATTAGTTCTTCTAAAAAATATCTAATAAAGGGTATATTTCAAAAAAAAATCATTAAAAATAATATATAAATATATTTATTTTGATATAAATACAATATATATTTTTAAATATATTTTATAAAAGGCTAAATAGGCATTTACATATAATATAAAATATATTTAATGAAAATGGTTTATAAATAATTAAAAAAATATTATTAATTAATAATTTGACATATATTATTGATTAATATTCATTTAATAACAATTGGGAGATTAAAAAATCAAAAAATTAATAAAATATTCAAACTAAGTTGAAAACTAAACTCAAACATCAAATAGCCATAACATTTGATCCGAGTGTCCGTTTGTGCTCTACCACATATCAAATCAAATTATGTGATGAGATCTACATTGTGTTGATTGAGGGGAACCCTTTTCACTATTTTTAAGGCCAAAAAAGGCATAGAAGGCTTCTAAACCTGAATTTTTAGTCAGGGTTGCCAAATATTTTAACATTCGATGGATTTTCAGCCTCATTTAAGGGGGTATTTTTTCCTTTTTTAGTGGGGACTGAATATATTCCCAGGTATTACATTCATATTGATATTATGAATTTCAGATTTTTATCATTTTTCACAATGTACAGTTATTTATAATCAAATATATAACAACAAATACATGTTTTTTCTATATTCACACATAAAATTTTAACTTTATAAATGAATAATTAAACATATTTACATATAAAATATATTTATCAGTATATAAACCTTATCTATAAACAAAATAATATCTATTTTAGTTAAAAATTAAAATGTATGAATATTTATATACATATACAATTAATATATATATTTGTGTGTGTGTTGACAAAAAGATACATATTTATCTATATATTCTAATTTATTTATATAAATATTAATATATAATATATGTAAATAAATATAAACAAGTATAATTATATTTATAGTTGAGTATTTATATATATTATATGCATGTTTGTATTTATTTATAAACACACACACACACACAGACATAAAAAGCATATTTTATATATGTATTTAAATAAATAAATATATATATAATTTAATTAAATATATATAAATATATATATTTCATAAAATGTAAAACAAAACAATACAGGGGAGTAGAAAAAGTGTTGGTGTAGAAGCTGAAGATCTCGGGGTTGAAACTAGCTAGACACAGGGGCGCATGCGGGGGGGGGGGGATTATCTAAAGCACTGATAAAGGGGTGGGGTAAGTGCTGATAATGGGTGGGGGTGTGAAAAAAACCCATTTATTAGTGTTGACTTTATCAGATCTTTCTTTAGTGCTATTAAAAAGTGTATTTAATAGCACTAAAAAACACCGATAAAGGTGGCCTTTAACACCACTAAAAAATAACTGATAATAATAAGTAGTGAATATAGAATATATCTCACAGAAATAAATGTGATATGAGAAAACCCATACCTAAGTCTTGACTTTCTTTTTACGCGTTAAAACCTCCTATATAATAAGTATAATTTTATTATAAATCTACCACATAACCATATTATTATATATAAAACCATATATTATTTTATTGTGACTATATATTAACTATTTATTAACAATTTCTGGCCAAAGTTATGTTTAGGGTAATAATCCCTTTATTTTTCACATATATTTTGACTTATTAGTTGTGGTCCTATTACTTATATGATGATTTAATTATTTTAAAAATGTAAAACATGATATAAATAAAATATATATTCAGTGTATAAGTATTTATAATAATTCATAAAATATAGAAACATAAAATTAATTACATTTCTCATGGAGATGGTAGGTCGTACATATGCATCAATGCGATTTCCATTTTCTTGTCATATTTTTAATGAAAGAAAAGTAAATGAGATATATATATATATATATATATTATATTTATATTATCATTATTATATCATCTATATAACATATATTTATTATACTCAATGTTAATACATTCTATGTAAAACATGAATGAGTCACATTGTATTGAGGAGGCGGTAGTCCACACGTCCACAAACGAAGTTTGCATATTCTCACAGAATTGAAAGCATGAAGTTATGTGTAATATAATATGTCAAAAAGTTTATATAAATAATAAATAACATAAATATCGTATAAAAATATTATTTACATCATTATTTACAACTTTTAAAGGTAGTAATAGAATAATGAACGACATCAACTCGATGAGCGATAGTCTATCATACATACGAACGATGATCACATACCCCATTTGATAAAATTGTGTGAAGGTTTAGGTATAAACCTTAACATAAAAATATATTTTTTTATTTAGGATACTTAATTTATTTTATAATCATGTCATAAGAATAACTGAAGTGGTGGAGAAAGAAATAAAACAAAAGTTCTTATTGAAGGATGTTACCTATTTTTTGGGTAACTCCTTTTGGTTTGCACCAAAGGGCTTCCTTGGTTAAATTTATACCCAAAATTAGGAATCTCGAGTGAAGGTAGAGAAGTTTTTAGGTTATTGTTTTAGGTTTTATTTCATAAAAATTTCTTTAGAAGTGTGAAGAAAGGGTAAGAGGTGGTGGTCTTCTATAAGTTGGGAAAAAGACACAATTAGTATTTTTTATAAGAATTATGTAATACCTGCTAATTATTTATCCCCAAAGGGTCCAAACTGGACCATTATAGATACTTAGAGGTTTAATGGTATAAATAGGGCCATAAAATAATTTTTTTTACATGTTTTAGGTCATTTTTACACCTTCTATTCTATGTTTAGTTATTATTTATACTCATTTTTACCTTAATCACAATAATTAATTTAAAAATATTTCACGAATCACTTTGGTAAAAATAATAAGTTTACAATAATAGAAATTAAAAATTATTCTTATTCCAAATATAGAATCTATTTTTCCAAATTACAATCATATAAGTGGTAGAAATTAATTTAAATTTAATCCTATATACGAGATGAAACAATGAGTTTTTAAAATAAAAAGTTCAAAAGATTGAAATGTTTTTATGTAAAATTTCCAAGTGAAATGGATTATAATGAACTAAATTTGATTAATTTATATATAATTTATAAAATTATACTTTAAAACAATTTTAAAATATAATTTTACTATATAATTAAGTTATATTAAGAAAGAAGTTTTCAATTAAAATTCAGTGTTTTTCACTATTCATAAAAAAATGAAACTTCTCAGAAAAAATAACAAAAATTCACCCAAAGTAATTTTTTATATTAATATATAAAAAATGAGGTTTATTTTTTCAAATAATATTTATAAAAGTGTCAAAAATTATATTTAAAATAGGTGTTCCATTAAAAGGTGGTAAAATTGCCTTTTAGAAGAAAAAAAATATCTTTATGCATAAAATTAAATTTATTCTTATATATTGTATAGAAAAAACATAATATTAACATTAAAAAGTTTAATGAATAAAATACACACACACACACAGATATATATATATATATCATTAAAATAACTTGTCAAAAGTGGTTTAATTAATTTATTAAGATAAAACATGTTGGATTTCATAAATATAGTTTTCCTGCAAAGGATTTCCAATATTTTCAAAAGGGTTTTATTTTTATTTCTAGTTAATTGGTCATAAAATAATTCTTTGTATATAAATGTGTAAACCATATTTTCCTAATTTCAATTAATCTTATTCATAACTTCCATTCCAATGTATAAGTGATAACTATTATAATATTTGAATAATAATATAAATAATATATTGTAGTTCGGTAAAACATTTCTTTGAATATCATGTAAGTTATTGAATAAATTAGTAATTGTGTGTGACACAAGACAAACATATATTTGTGTGTAATACAGGATAATCTGATTGTTTCATGTAGAAAAAGATTAACTTGGTGTTGCATATAAATAAATCATAACTTTTTGTTGCGTACAATGCAATCCATCAAAGAAATTTAATTTATTTGTAAAAAATTAATTCATAAAAACTCTTGGTGTTAAAAAAACAATATTATATTCTTAAACATAATTCATTTTTGTATATTTGGGATTACACATACCTTGGGATCACATTTATTGATAAATTCCTCAGGTGTCGTGTTCCCGATAATGAGTTTTAGTATAACCTTAGGTTCTACCACACTCTTGCTTATGGGGGCCAATTTGGTCTCCAATAGACTTCTCATAAGGTCCTTGATTCGGGCCTATTTTGAAAAACATTATATTAATATGCCCATAATTTTTTCATATTTTGTCCACATTTTGCATGGATGGGGAATTTATCAAAAAGAAATGAAATTCCACAAAAACCCTTGATCTTTCATGATATTTTTTATGTTTTGGGCATTGAATTTATGGGGCCATTTCCAAATTCCTTATAAAACTTATACATTCTTATAGAATTCGATTATGTGTTAAAATGGGTAGAGAAACAATCCCCAAGGAATTTTGATTCAAAAATTCTATGCAATTTTTGAGAACCCAAATTTTCTATCGGTTTGGATTACCTTGGTTCATCATCAATGACCACAGTTCTCATTTATACAACTAAACAATTCAATCACCTTTTAATTGGTATGGGGTTAGGAATTGTGTGTCCATTACATATCAACCAAAAACCAATGTTTAAGATGAGGTCTTGAATAGATAGTTAAAAAAAATTCTTTAAAAATTAGTTCAACCTAATAGAAAAGATTGGAGTCTCAGACTCTATGATTCACTATAGGCTTACTGTACTACCTTTAAAACACCAATTTGAATTTCAACATATCTATTTTTTTAGAAAGAGTTTTCACCAACCTATTGAGTTAGGTCAATAGGCCTACTCAACTATTAAATAATAAAATTCTATTTTAATGGTGCTAGTTCTCAGAGGAAGTTATAGATTTCAGAGTTAGAGGAAATGCATAAAGATTCATATGAGAACTCTCAGATCTATAAGAAAAGAACCAAAGCTGACCATTCCTACATCATAATTCATCATCAATTCCACATTTTGAATAATTTCATTTTCAATGTTAGGATAATGTTACATCCATGTTAAAAATAAAGAAAAAAACAAACCTTCAATGTCAGTGGGCAGGGATTAAATCACTTTCATGAAGCCATTTCGAAGGCCCCGATTGAAGAACTCTTTGTTTAATAAAAAACCTACCAATGAAACCAAATGGTATTTATCCTTCCTTCCCACATTATCTTTTATTATAGTGAGGAAACTACACAGTATAGGTTTAGGGGGGAATTCTTGGGTTAGTTAGGAATTTTCATCAGCTTTCGTCATTTTATCTTTCTCACATGCTGCATAGTAATGTTACCTCCCCCATCCCCTGCTCATTTATTCTAGAATATCAATTTTTTATTCCCAAATAATCCTAGAAATTATTTAAAATTATATAATAATTTACAAACTTCATTTTCTTTAACATTTTAAAAAATTTATTTAATTTATGGAGTGTATATTTTAGCCAGAATTTTTGACACTGAGGTGTTATTTTCTCTAGAAATTTGGTCGTTTGTAAATGATATTAATGAGTTTATCTCTATTAAACCTTTTAGAATATTTATTCCCTTTATGTGAGTAATTTATGTAAAAAATGTGTCACTTAATATCTTCACACATCTTTATAGACAACCATAAAGTGTAAATGTTTATTAATTAATATAAGATAAATATAAGTTATGTTAATTTTTCTCTACTTTAAAAAATTATTTTCCCTATATTTTATTCTTATCTGGTTTATTTCATTACTATACCAGATTAACCTATGCATGTGCATCTATTATCTGACTGTGTACTCACTCAAATAAACCCAAAAAAAAGTAAAGCAAAAACATATGGAGGGGAATGATGAAATATAAAACATATTAATATATATAGGTTGGGAGATTAAGTTTTTAATTCTAGGAATTCTTAAGTGAGTGGGTATTGAAATTTTATTATAAAGGATGTAGGGTAGTTTCAGTGGAAATAATCATGTAATAAATTGTTTTAATACAATATATATTTACTTGATAGAAAGTAGAAAGAATAACATGAAATTGTTTTCACAAACTCACATGTAGTGTTACTGACATGGTTTACTTTTGAATTGTTTACTCATATTGGTATCATGAATCTCCTGGAATTTTGTTCTGATATAATCTATGAGACACCTTTTTCCATGATCACTGAGAATAACTCCTTGGTGGGTTTTTTCTTTGATCACATTTCTATCATGAACTAAAATTTATTTTAATGTTAAATATTCATGATGTTGTGAATATCTTTATGCATAATTTTGGAAATGTGAATTTAGCAGGGAGTGAAAATTTATAGGTGTGGCGGTGTGATTGTGTAGCGATTCACTATTCATTTCCCCCTTATACAACTATGTTAAACTAATTTTGAAATATAAATTTCCAATTTTATGTGAAATTAAAATTCAAATTTGGTTGAATTAAATTTTTTTATCACTTTTAAAATGGTAAATTTTACTTTTTTAGACTATTTTTTTGTATTCAGAGGTGATTTGGAGGATCTAGAATGAAGATGAAGCAAAATAGACCAAACTGCATGGAATCCCATAAACACTTTCCCACTCTTCTGCACATTATGATAAATCTATAATTATAATTAGTTTGAAAATTCTTTACAGATCGAAACATTAGTGGGATACAACTCTTATCAATACATAAAAACCCAATTCATCCATCAGGTATCCCAAATGAACTAATCTATCCAAAAAACAAATCTTCTCGAAGTCAAAATTTAAGATCAGTATTTCGACTATATGGCTCATTATAGATGTCCAGTGGCCTCCAAGTTTTACATCATGATAATAAATACTCCATCCCAAAACTATTCTCTTTTTTTATGTCAGGAAAATCTATTTACCAACCCAAAACTTAGACACAAGTGATATCCCTAAATATGGGTGCCCAAAACCACTTCCCATTTTGGATATAAAAGGTCTCCATGGGAACCTCATTTGTAGGCTAAAATAAGGAGTGAAGTGATGAATTTTTGGAGTTTCATAGGATTAATATCACAACCTTTAAGGTTATAGATCTCTCTATTCTCATGGGGAGATCTAAAATGAATAAGGATATCCACCCGAGTTTCCTCCTCCTCTCGATGTCGGGCTAAATGGTTAGTGTTAGTTATAAGGGAGATACACATCTTGTAAAGGGATTTTTGACACTTGTATTGATAATTGTTTGATGTATTTTTGTTTTGAAAATATTTTATTAAGAATTATATTAATTTTATTTATATTTTAATTCTTAGTTTGTTTCAACTGAATGGAATGCTCTTTACTTTCAACCGATCAGTGTGAAGTTTTGAGTGTGTAACTTGTGTTATTATAATTTAAAAACACATGAACCCTTTTATTACCAACTTATTTGAGATTTCAGTTTTATTTGGATGTTATTATATGTTTCATAATAGTTGAAACTTGGGTATATTATTTTTAGGTCATTATTTGGTTTAACATGCATTGAAATAAAATCGTGGAAGTAATTGGGATTCAAATTAATTCCAACCAAAGACTTTCTTAAAACCTAAATTAATCCCTAAGAATTATGAACTTTAAAAGTTTTTAGAGAACTAAAAATAAAACAATTTTATCAAATTTTTTAAAATATAATTATTTATCAATTATTAAACTCTTTAAATTAAGTAATTTTATTTTTAAAACTATTTTCAAAACCACAACCTCTTTTAGTAGTTTTTATTAAAATTATGACCTATAAACCACCAATTATCCTTGAGAGATTATCTAGGGTCTATCCTATGCTATAAATAACCATAAAAACATGATCAATTTGATTTGTCTTTATAATGCAGTCAACCACCACCTCTAACATGACACTCGGGACCTGAGGGGGTTCCCCATGTTTTACTTAACCCTAATCATTTCATGAGTGGTGTGTAGAGATAATATAATATGTTGCTTTAGAACCTAATCTAAAAATTTTATGCTTATGTAATTGAACTATAATTATGACTTATGAATTATAATTTTTATGGTAAATGAAAATGACCTAGGAGGCCCGTATAGGGTGTATTCCTCGAGTGTTCATTATTCTTTTAGTAGACTAGGGATGGGCTTAACCCCATGTGTTTGAGTTTCTATTTTTATTTGATTATTATTGTGTTTATGAAATTGAAAATATCCATGGGTAAATCTTTTGTATTACACAAAAAATGTACTTTTGGTTGGTCCTAAAAAATTCCTATGGGGAGGTCATGAATACTCCCTATGGGAAGGTCCTGAATAGTCCCTATGGGGAAGTCTTGGAAACTCTCTATGGGATGGTCATTAATAATCTATTTGGGGAGTTATTTTATACATTTAGTGGTGATTACATGGATTTAGAACTTGGATTATTTTTTTCTGATAGATTTGGGTGTTCCTAGAACATATTAATTGTGGGGGCTTGTTAGTTCTTTAATGGGCATGGTCGAACCTTCCATAGGATGGAATTCCTACCACATGAATGTTTTCACGGTATTTTTGGGTCATTAGTGGGTCGGAATGATCCTTTTAGGTTATTGGGAATTAGTTCATAGGATTCATTTTATATAGGAATGGATCATTCCCTGGGTTGTTATTCCAAGATGGTGCATTCCCCATGTTTTTATATTTATACCAGGGTAAAAGACCCCTGGGTTATTATATGGGTTGTCATGGTCATCATGTCATTATCAGATAAAATCTGGCACTATCCAAAGCATGTATAGTCGATCGGGGTTAAAGACCAGAGGATCGATGGTGGTTGTTTGTTTACTTATTTATTCTCAGTAGTTATTTATTTATTTATATAATTTCACATGAACATATCACTTCATATTTGGAATTTACAAGACATAATTGGTGGTGCATTGATAATTTTTATTCACACCCTATTTTGGTAGTCATGGAACTTGTATACCTAATCATCCCTCACTTATTTTAGGTTCATATTAGGTGGAGGCTCAATATTTCTTAACTGAGTTAGAGTAGCTCATATGGGATATTGATCTTGGGACAAGGTATGGCTCAGAGTTATAGTGGATCATTATTAATTTAATTTTATTTTTATATGAGATCATACTAGTGGGTGAACCATTTCCAAAAACTATAAGTATTACTTTGCATCATTTATTATTATTT
Organism: Viscum album; assembly: GCA_963277665.1. Taxonomy (NCBI): domain Eukaryota; kingdom Viridiplantae; phylum Streptophyta; class Magnoliopsida; order Santalales; family Viscaceae; genus Viscum; species Viscum album. Next base: position 177,334,633 of record OY728137.1, read on the forward strand.
TTCAGATTTTTTATTTTCTAAGCATAATATAATGGATTCTTACTACTATGTTTATGATTAGTGATTTATTTTAGATTTTTTACTCTATTATTGGTGATATAATATACTCACAGTACCACTATATAACCTCACTTCTAGTCAGCAACCTCTAACATATGAGGAGGTGCACCAGAGGTCACATAATGCCACCAATCCAATTATTATACACTGTGAACCAGTACTGGATATTAAAAAGTGGTATTGGTGGTGTTTTTAATTTTTCTTACTGTATTAAAAGTTGGTATATTTAAGATATAGGAATATATCAGAGTTTATGATGAAACCTAGACTGGTGTGTTGTGAACACCTCTTATAGTAGAGGTGAAAGTTACTAGGGGATTGGTACTGATAGTTTGGATTTTAAATGTTATAGATTCTTGATTTTACCCTAATAAGATCCATATCATGTTTGGATTTATTAGTTCTAGGACTTTTGGATCTTGGCCTATTAGAAAAAGGATGGTTATTAGACTTTTATATCTTTTCTAGGTATAATAGGTGTCTATCCATGCATCATTCTCCGCATGTAGGATTCAAATGACATTTATGGATGGATGTGTGTGGTTTTAATTATGATATGGGTTTAGCTATTTAAATTGTCAAAAATATCTTATACGATGTGTTCCCTTATAATTTATTTGTTACTTTCTACTTAGCTAAACCACCATGTATATCCAATTCTATCTTATGAAGGTTGTGTAGATTTTATAGAGAGAAAATCGGTGGATATGATGATAATGCAGTCTATCTCATAGTGAAACATGCAGTGACACTATTAGATCATTAAAGACATTTAATTCCTCAATGAGGAACCCCTAGTGGGTTTTTGTTATATAGGTTCAATTATATAAAGTGTTAGTAACAACCTATATAGTGTTTTCAGATATATATTGGAATGGAATTATCTTAAACATACCATACAAATATGATTTTATATAAATAGTTCATCAAATGATATTTCTGGATGTATAAATGTATACATTTTGATGTGACCTAATCCTCTCGAGAGTATCCTATTGTACATGTTCTTAGAGAGGGTGGGTGTCCTATGGTGGGTGGTGTTTTTGGCATGTGATACTATTATATATATAAATAACAGAGTGGATATTTAGGCATGTCAGATGCCATGGGATTTGAGATGGGTGTGTAGATGACACTCTATGGCTTGTGGCCCATGTGAGAGAAGATTAATAGGATCAGTGAGAGGACATAGTGACCCTAGGAAATAGAAAAGTGTTTTAATGAGTGTCTACATATATTTTAATATAAGGGAAACCGGTGTAAGGGGTTAGTCTAGCTTTTAAATTATCTATAAATGAAAGAATGTGTAGAATCTTCATATTTAAAATGGTTCGCATGCAGTGTAATTGAATATGTTATATAGGCATGGAGAAAACTAAAAAGGTTTATAATGATGCTCACTTTTAGTGATGACGTTTTTGGGCAAAGAAGTGGGATTCAAGGGTAGGATTGGTGTGATTGTTAGCCTTGTATATTTTGAATGTGTCTATGAGTAGTGAAATGATGTTATTAGAGTTTGGATGGACATTCACGGTTCATGGATGCCACCAATTGGTGGGTAGTCATCTGATAAATCATGGAATATGTAAGATGTAGGTTTTGAAGAGGAGTATTGATGTAATTTTTAATTTAATAAGACCAGTGTTCTTAGGAGTATGGTTAATGGTTTAGGTGAATGGCCCTAGTTTTTTAATATGTATAATTGGCGTATAAGTCATGTTTTATGATCAGGTTGTATGAGAGTACACTCCCACTATATTTAAAGGATTTAAAGGTTATAAAAACACCAACTCTAGCAACCCAAATTCTATATATACTTTATTACATTCTCATAACATAAAATTCATATCATCCAAAATGATATATTAGTTTAGTAGATCATAATAACTAGAATAATATATAGTTATCATATAACATTTAAAATATAAAATATATTGAAAAAGAAATATTCTCACACCCTTGATATTATTCATAATATCCTTCTTCATATCCTAGAGAAAGGAAAACAAATAAAAGGTGAGATCATATGAACAGTAACAGTTACATAAAATGAAAACATTCATGGGTAAATAAGGCATAATCAAAATGGAATGATAAATGACTGAAAAAATTCTATTTAATCAATAAATTGAGCTCAGTATATATCCATGGATAATATCAATGCATAATATCATGGATAATAATAACTGAATTCTCAGTTAAAGAAATTTTTAATGGTGTATGTTGTGATTTTAGACATCATGATATCTTTACCAATAAAGCCTTATGCCAACATAGTTTAATATATGGGTAATTATACACCAAAAACCCATTTAATAAGGATAGAAAACTACTTTGTGTCATGATACATGTCAATTCATCGAGGGGATAAGTTATTATAGTCCCCATATACCACTAAAATTCTAATATGTTCCTTATATATTTAATGAATAATTAAATTTATAAACAATATTCCTTATAAAAAATATCCATATTGAGTAAAGAATACAAAATATCATGATTTCCATTTATCAGTCAAATAACATTCATAGTAAAACACCATATGCATAAATGTTAAAGGGTTTACGTGAAAATAATATCTATGATATAAAGAATATGGATATTTAAGAAAAATAAAATTTCTAGTGAAAGATGATTATAAGAAAGTGAATGTTGCAAGAGAAATTTAATGACCACAAAATTAATCTGGAGGCGGCATATGACCATCAATTCATCATAAAATTATATTTTTTAAAAAAATCAAATTTTTAAATAATAGAAGAAAATAGAAGAGAAATGTTTAAAATAATATTTCATGATTTTTTTATTTCTAAGATCATTGTAATCTTTTAGAAGAATATAAGTTTTATAAAATGGTTATGGTCATGGGAATTTTTTTTAACATTGTTTAAATTGAATAGAAATCATTCCTTTTGAAATTTATATAAGGAACACCAAAAATGACCCTTTCAAAAAAAATTATAACTATTCCTTTAAAACCATGTAAAAATGAAATGAAAACATAAAATTTACTTAATAAACAATTTGAGTAAATAGAAAAGGCTTCGGTAAAACTATATTTAAAAATATGGAAATATAAGAAAAATATACTTTATCAAAAGAGTAATAAGATTATCTATTATTTTAAATATTACTTTTCTTTATTCAAGTGTAAAAGAGAGTAAAAGTTGATTGAAAACATGAAAAACCATTATATATTCATTGGATAAGACAATAAATGGAATTTATGAATTATTTATTATATTATTCCTTTAATGAAAATAAGAGCAATCCAAAAAAATGAGATTGTAAGATAAATTATTATCTCTTAGGAAAATTTTAAATTGGTACCTCTTGAAATAGTAAACTTAAATTAAAATAATAATAATATTGAATAAATATATATCCATGTTAAATACATTAAAATGTAAGTACATACATCACTTAAAAGTAAATAGGTGCATAATACCAAATATATATGAAGAGAGTAAAAATTTAGAATAAATGCCTTAAAAAGATCATATCATTAAAGTGATAATTAATAAATGAATTTATTATGTGTTAAAAATATAAATACAACCAAAAAAGTGGAAATAAAATATAATAAAAATCATATTTCATTTCATGTATAATCATGTGATAACATAGTCAATGAAGTATAATTTTAACATAATAAATGGAAATTGAGTTAAGAAACCCCTTACCTCAAGTTTGACTTTATTTGAAAGAAATTTGACCTTATATATAATTAATTAATTTTTTATAATTATATAATATATTTATTTAAATAATTATAATATCAAATATTCCCCACTTATACCATTTCAACACCTATTTTTTTAATAATTCCTTATTAAAATCATCACTTTTGGGTGTTAACTATTTTGTTTTTCCTGAAAGTTTTGGTTTTGTAGTTTGGTCCATGTACCTTGATTATGGTTCCATAATATAAATAATGTTAATGATAATAAAAATGTCATATAAATTAATTATATATATATATATATATCCATCCATAAATTCTAGATATATAAAAATGAATTACACTGTTCATAGAGAAGGTAGGTCGTACGTACACATGAATGCTATTTTCACTTTTTAATGGATGGAAAGAAAATTAAACAATAATTCAACATTAAATTTTAATTATTATATCATATATTATATATATTAATTAAATATATCCTCATTATCATCCATGTAAATTAAAAACACAAAGATGTTCATATCGCTTTATGGAGGTGGTCGTCCACATATATGCATGAGGGACATTATCGTTTTCCAATAGATTAGAAGGTAAAATTTTATATATGATTTTATAATTATAGAAGTATAATTATTTCATAAATATGATTTTAAAATATTTAACCCATAATTATAAACATTTATAAAATATGGTAATGAAGAATGAATTATATCACTACATGGGGGCGATAGTCCAGACATACACACGAGTGGCAGTTTCACTTCTAATTTGATGGAAATTAGGGTGATAATGGTGGTTAGATAATAAAAATAACATTTTAGTTTATTTAGGACATTTAAGATATTTTATTATTATTAATTACATATTTTTATCAGATGTATAAGAAGAAATAATTTGAAAGAGTTTGTGTAGAATGATTACATCTCCTTATGTTGTCCTCCTCTATATATTTTCTTAAGGACCCTTGTAACGGATTTTTAGTAAGACCATAAAATATAATTCATGTATAGGTAATTTTAAAATATAATTTTATAGGTTCTTTTAGACCTAGATTGGTCAAATATGTGCAATGAAAGGAAATAAGGGGTTTCCTTTTATAATGGAGGGAAATGAAACACTTAGAATTTCCTAAATGATTAAAATAAAATAATGTCATTTTCAATAAAAATGATTCTAAATGGAAATATATTATAATTTTTTATAGTATTTGTTCTATATATGGATATAAAATATTATTTATAAAAGTATAATTGAAAAACATATCCTTATCTCTTTTTTAACCCCCGGTGGACCAGTTTTAAGATTAACCACATTAACAACTTTTTCAATCTTAAAGAGTAATAATTTAAACTATAAGGTAATTTTTTTGAATAAATTGAAAGGGTATAAATTTTTTTACCATTTACAATCCTAATTTTCCTCTTTCAAAATTTTTATGATTTTTAAATGATTTAATAACATTTAATTTTTCATAAAATATCATTATTGTCATTTTTACACGATTCATTTAATTTGACTTTAAAGACATCAAGATTAACATAGAATTTGAATATAATTATTATAACCATAAATAATGCATTATAAATAACTATAATATAATTTTTTAACCACAGGTAATCCCAAAAACATTAGTTTTAATTTTATTAAAATTAGTTAATTTGATTCTTCCCCTACTTGCGCAAGCATTGTGTCAACATTGTAAAAATGTTTAAAGTAAGTATAAAATCACTAAAATTTAGAAACAAATTTACATCCTAAAAATAGTTTCATTTTTAAAAAAATTAACTTTAATATTCATGAACAACTTATTTTTATCACTATGTGATCTTTTAAGTTAAATTTAAAGGCAAAAAGAGTGAGATTTTGTATTTTTCATTACATAAAATAAGATAGATGTCATTATCAAAGTCAAATGAAACTAAAATTAAATATATTAAAATTTAGGGTGGTTATGGTAAAATTACACTCATATAATTTAATAAATACAAGTTTTGGAATTATTTTTAATGCCTTATCACATTATTGTTAGCCATAATGACCTGATATACACTATACTGTGGTGATAAATTTTACCACACTTACTATTCATAATGCCTAAAAATAAAAGTTTACAATTTACCAAAATTTTTCCACATGATTAAAAATTTGTAATATATTTTATCAAATTCAATTTAAAAGATTGATAGAATTTAATTTAAAAATAAACATGAAAAACACAACGAATAATAGTTTTCCATAAAAAATGTCTTCTTATGTATAAAAAGTTTTTATACTAATATCAAGCATAATTTTGATTCTAATTTCCTTAACTAAATTATTAATAATATAAATGAACTAATTTTAATTTTAATCCATATTAAAATAATATATAAACTTTTAAATTCATGAAATGAAATGACAATTTTCAATAATATCATTATTTTTCAATATCCAATCAAAAAAATCAAACTTTTTAGAAAATTCTCAAAAAACTAATCTAATATAATTTGACATGTTTACTTAAAAAAATAAGTAAATTTTTAAAAATAAAATTTCTAAATTTATTTGAAATTAATTATATTATTTTCTCACAAAAATAAATGGATTTTTTTAAAGAATATTTATTTTTAAAGAATAAAATGACTTTACTAAAAAAATTGAGTGCTTAATTAATAATAATTAATCATTAAATTTATATTAGGTAGTAACTTTATAAAAATATTTTATAACGCGTTTACTAAAATTCATACCTTCCAATTCAATGAGTGGGTTATAATGGTAACATTTAAATAATATTATTTCATTCTACAATTAAGCTCATTGATTCATGTGGTGTATGCCATTAAACATAGTATTAATTTTAAAGGAAACTAAAATATAGGTGTGTTATATTCTTCAATGATTAAATAAATTTCATCCTCTTAATTTTATTCCATCGTTTGAAACTAATATATATTGAATTTATTTATTTTTTCATGAACATTAATTTTATAGGTCATATCTTGGAAATTTATTTTTCATGAACCTATAAAAGACTAATACAAATTAGTTCCTAAAAATGTACCTTATTAGTTTAGTATTTACTATCCAAATAACATTTGAGAGATTTATCTTATTATTATCTTGAGGAACTATTTTTTTCTATCAAGACTAAAAATTTGATAAATTTACTTACTTGAATTAATACCTTTATATAAGTTTGATTTCTTCCTTTAATATGAATAATCATGACCATGATGAATTTATCAAGCCTAAAACACTAAAATCAACATTTAATCGACCATAAGGTCCACCAAATTATGAACTTGTATCCCACCATTATAAAACTAAAATTGTTTTTACAATTTAAAGTAATAAATAACATGAATAAATCTTTTTTTGTAAAGGAGTAATAATTTTTTTTATCAAAATAGAAACTAATACACCCAAAGATAAACTTAAATCATCCCTTAAAAAACAACTCTCTAAAACTCCTCAAAGGATTATTAACCAAATTAAGAGCCAAAATTAGAAAAATATTTAATAAAATTTATTTCTATTTAATACCCAAATAACATAACGCTTAATTTCATATACTAACAAAAATATAACCCCAGTAATACACTCTCAAAAATATTAATATCATTTCCTAAATGACCAAAATCAATATGTTAAAAAACCATATATTCTTCATAAAATAAAATTAATCCTTATTCTTTAATAATTTTAACCATTTAGGTGAAAAATATCATTTTGAACAGGAATGTATAAAGGTCAGTAGTAGGTGATAGTCCATTGTTACCTTTCGATTGTGGGTTCAAGCCCCATGTCTATGCTTAATTTGAGGATTTTTCACTCATTGTACATGCTTCCCTTTTTACTGAAATTACTTAAGTAAAATTTTACTATACATATAAAATAAATAATGATAACATTAATATGATCATAATTTACCTTAATCCTATAATTTTCCCAAAAATATAATGGGAATATTCAAAAATAACTTTCATTACAAAAATAATTTTCACCGTCTATGGTTATTTATAGAGATTATCTTTTTTTAAGAAAGTGGTTCCTTGGCCAAAATACCAAAGAAAAATTTATTATATAAAAATATCTTACATGAGTCTATATATATTATCTTATTTTTCATAAAATTTAAATAATATGCCACCTTAATTACCTCAATACCAAATTATTTACTAAGATTAAGGGTTATCTATAACTTTCAACACGTATTCCCATAATTCATATATGTTAAACCCTATATAAAACCTCATTATATTAAATATTAATATAATAATCATTAGATTCTAAAATACCATCAATAAATACAAATACTTCATAATTTTTAAAACCCAATACATAGGTACATCAATTATTCAAATTCCTTCCTAAAATGCTAACCAGGAATATTTTATGGCATCATGCTTCTTTTCTACAATTAAAAATATGAATCATATAAAAAATTACCTCAACCTCAATATAGTCATCTTTTTTATTAATGGTAACTACTAAAATAATACATACATCTTATATGTCACTCAAAAATTATTCATCTTCAACCATATATCATTTAACTTTTCTAATTTTTTATTCACATGAACTTTCTAATATTTATCCTAATTTTTCATACTATGAACTTTTAAATGAACAATTTATTTCTTGATGACCTATTTATCATCATGTAAAACAACTTTATATTTCATTAAAAAAAATATCTAATTTCCACTTTTTTCATTGTTGACATACATGATGTTGAATCCCTTTCTTTCGAAATTTCTCATCACTTGAATTTCCATAAAAATCCATATTTATCATGTTTTATATATTAGTAAATTCAGTCTGGTTGATATTATTAATTATGATATAAGATAGCATGTTAGGAATAATCACAATATTTCACATTCCATATCCCATAACATTTGGTTTCTTAGTAAGAAAATCATTGTATTTTCGGTCACATTCAGCATTAATGTGGTTCATTCTCTCTCCAACCATTGATTACAACTAAAAATCATAGTATGATCAATAATAATTATATTAGGAAATCATATAATCATGAAAAATCTTTTATTGGTTGTCTAAATAATGATACCCTATTTTCAATCTAAGAAATTATTGGTTTCACCTAGGTTATCCATAGTCATTATCTATTCAAATACCTTAGAATATTTCATAAATAAAATATGAATTAAACTAATAATATCCCCTAGAAGTGTAGAACTAGGTGAATAATAAGGGCTTATTCAGTGTGCACTAGAATGATGGATGAGATATACTCAACCAACTCATTTTCAGGTTATTACCCTAAGATGGATCTATTCTAAGACCAAATCCACTTGTAGTACCCATACAGGTATACATTTCTAAGAAAACCACATAATATATACATTACCAAAACTATTATGATATTATCAAAAAAATATCCTCAATGTTTTCATATTTTTATGTTCCTTAATCTAAATTTTACTTAATCTAGTTCCCAAGATTTTGAGTGAGCTTACTATAATCCCAAGTGTAAAAAACACAACTCTAGTAACCCAAATCCAGTGATTACTTTATTTTATTATCATAAGATACAAGGGATCTCATCCTGAAGAATCTATTTGTTTATTAGTCTTCAAGAACCAGATATATAAATGATTCTAATATTACATTTGAAATATAAAATACATAGCATAAGAAACATTCTGTCATATTTTATATTATTCATAATATACTTATTCATGTCATGGGGAAAGGAAAAAAATTAATGGCGAGCTTAGATTCTGAAAAATGGTTACATACAACACAATATATCATGGATAAATAATTCATAATCAAATTAGGATGGTAAATAACTGAAAACACATTCCATTTAATCAATAAATTGAACTCAAAATGCATACAAGGATAATATCAATCTAATAATATCATGGAAAATAATAACATACTTATAAATGAAGGGAATACTTAATATTAGATTTCTTGATATTAGGCGTCATTATATCTTTTCCATTAAGTCCTTATTCCATGTATATTTAATTGATAAGTATATATACACCAAAAAACCATTTAACAAGGATATCCAATTGATTTTTTCTAATGATATATATTGAAGCATCAAGGGGCTATATAATATCATGCCCTACCAATCACTACATGACCAGTTCAGTCCTCATATATTGTAGGATCAATTTAATTAATAAACAATATTCTTTATCATCAAATATTTTTATTGAGTAAATAATATTTAATATCTATATTTCTCTGAGTATATATTTAAGATAAATTTAATGTCTATTGAAAGATGATCACAATAAATTGAATGTTTCAATTGAAATTTAATGACCAAAAAATTAATCAGGAGATGAGATATGACCATCAACTAATCATAAAGGTATATTTTTAATTAAAATAAAATATTTGAAAAAATAGATGAAAATAGAAGTGAAAATTTTAAAATAAGTTTTAATATAAGAGTTTTTTGTAAAATAATTTTAATATTATAGAAAAAGATAAAGTGTGTAAAACAATTGTTGTGGTGGGAAATTTGTTTAATTTCGTTTCCATTAAAAACAAATCATTACTTTTGATTTTTTAGAAAGAAAGTAAAAAATAACCCTTTCAAAAAACATTAGAAATATTCATTTCAAAAAATTTAATAATTCAAGGATAAATTTTTTTATCTTTAATAAATTATTAGATTAAATAAACACCTTTTATTATTTTTTTTGGAAAATATAGGCATGGTAGAAAAAATCACGCTATCAAAGAGATATAAGATCAGTTTTCTTAATAATTATTTTCACGATTCAATTTAATAAGAGAGGAACGGTGTGAATAAAACATGGAAAAAACTTAAATAAATATATTTTAGGATAATCCATGGATTTTATAAAATATAAATTATAATATTCATTCCATAAAAATAAGAACAATCCAAAAAAATAATGAGATTGTAAAATAAATCCTTACCTCTTTGAAAAATTTTAAATTGGTACCCCCTAAAATAGAAAATATTAATTGAAACATTATTAATTATTAATAAATATATATCCATTTAAAATACATAAAAGTTGTAGTATTTTCACAATATAAAAGTCAATAGCACTAGTGCAGAAAACGTTTTTTATGTTGGTTATTTTTCATTTTTTATGTCGGTTTCTAGCCGACGTTAATACGGGCGACGTTATAAATAACGTTTTTTATGTCGGTTATTTAAAAACCGACGTCAAAAACATAAAATTGCAATGTTTATCATGTCGGTTATTTAATAACCGACGTGATAAAAGGCATGGGAAATGGTTTATCACGTCGGTTATTAAATAACCGACGTGATAAAATGCCTGGGAAATCATTTATCACGTCGGTTATTTATTAACCGATGTGAGAAACCCCCCTGGACTAGTTTAGAACGTCGGTTATTATATAACCGCTGTGATAAACTGGGGGGGAGGGGGGTTTATCACATCGGTTATATAATAATCGACGTTATAAACCCAGCCCCCCCCCCCCTTGTTTCACGTCGGTTATTTAATAACCGACGTGATAAACCATTTCCCAGGCCTTTAATCACGCCGATTATTTAATAACCAACGTGATAAACCATTTCCCATGCCTTTTATCACATTGGTTATTATATAACCGATGTGATAAACCATTTACCAGGCTTTTTATCACGTCGATTATGAAATAACCGACGTGATAAACCCTTCCTGTTTTCTTTATCACATCGGTTATTTTATAACCAACGTGGAAGCCAATTTTTTTTAAAAAAATTGAATGCAGTCATCTACTCTCCCACAGAATCAACCAGAAAACAAATCAAGAAATTTTACCACAAAAACAGAAGGAGATCAAATTTAAGCATTTACATTGATAACATATAAAACTTACCCCACTAGACAGCCCCCACCCTCATCTATACCCCATGGACAGCCCTCCCCCATCCCATTGGAGCCCCACCCTCATGTATACCCCTAGACAGCCCTCCCCCACCCCTTTGGAGCCCCCACCACACCCTTGGACTACCCCCCCGACCCACTGGATAGCCCCAAACACCCCTCAACAACCCCACCCCCACCCTCCTGAACATCACCCCTCACCCCACTTGACAGCCCCTACCCCATTGAAGCCCCCACCACACCCCTGGACTTCCCCCCGACCCCCTAGACATCCCCAAACACCCCTCTACAACCCCCACCCTCTTGAATAGCACCCCCTCACCCCCTCACCCCACTTGACAGCCCCCACCACACCCCTGGACAGCCCCAAACACCCCTGGACAACCCCCCACCCTCATGTATACCCCCCACCCCCTGGACAATACTCCCACACCCCTGGACCGCCCTCCCACACCCCTGGACAGCCCTCCCACCCCCCTGGACTGCCCCCACCCCACCGGATAGCCCTCCCAGACTCTTGGACACCCCCCAACCCAACTGAACACACCCCCACACCCTTGGAACCCCTCCCCCACAGACCAAAATCCATACCAGAAAAACCAGCATAAGTAGACCAAAACAAGAAGTAGAGAAAAATTAAACATTCACATATATAACATTAAAAACTTACACTGTCAACTTAAAAAAAACTAAATCTAACCTAAACAACTACCAAATACACAATTACAACAACAATATTCAAAATTACATTTTACATTACAAACAACTAAAATTCAATCAAACCTGTAAAATAATTTTACCACTCCACTTGTAAGTGTTTGATGTCTTCAGCAGTATATGGTTGAGGGTCATAAAAAAGATACAAATGAAAAGGAAAGTAGTTAACATGTATAATTAATAAATCAAATTGCAATATTATGGAAAAGTTTAAGAGGAAATCGTACCAGGTCAAAATTCACAACTGTCCCAGTTTTTATTATTTCATACATAAATCTTAAAATATAATATCCGCATTCGATGATGCCTTGTTGTTCATGACAATTCTGTTTGAATGAGTGTAAATTCAATATATTATTTTTATGTAATAAATTAAAAAGTAAAAATTATAAATGGATATTTACCTTCGCATTTACATATTTAATCTTTGCACTCCTTTTCTTTGTGTTTTTTCGAAAGTAGGCCCATGCACTATTAGAAAATAATACGAATGTGGTAAATTTAAAATTCATTATAATATATAAAACTATTGAGAAATTGAAACTTACTTTTCCAATATATTCATAAAACTTTCCCGCACATCAGCATTGATAGAGCATATCTAATAAAGTGCTTTCTCCCTTGGGAAAAAAACCCCTAACATTCAATGATCAATGATAAAAGGAAATTTAACATTAGTGGTTTTTTTATGTTAAAAGATAATTAACTCTTTGAGAGAAATGTGTTTCATACCTATCACAAAAAGGCATGATCCAACATTGTGTGACTATATTCTTTTCAAGTCTTTCAGCAATATAAACCATTATTTGTTCCTCATTCAATGCACATGCTTCAGGGGAAATCAATTGCGGGTCCATGAATCCATATACATATGTCAGCTCATTCCTCTCAAAATTTTTATAAAGATACCTAATACAAAACATACATAAGTATACATTTTTAATAAATATAACACAAGGAAAAGGTGTTAAGACTTAAATGCAAAAAAATTTCACCACATTGATGCCCAACTTATCTCCAGTAAAAAGCTCCATGATATCATTTTTCATAATCCCAACACTTATTTCATGTCCACAAACATGAGCTTCCATTGGAAACTCATAATGACACGCCAACAAATTTGAATATCTTGACAATCTGTCAAGACTACTAGAATCTGTATCTGATGTCATAACTATTTTTCTTTGTTGTTGTCTATACAGTATTTCTTTACCTTTGAATTATTCCTGTAAAAATAAATTGAAAAATATATTAGTTTTCAAATGATAAAACAACTTTAATAAAAAAATAAAATAAAAGATATAACATTCATACCTCTATGATAATGAGTCGAAGAAGTATGGATGGCCAAATTAAAAAATAGCCGATACTCTTTCCAACTGTCGCCACCTCATCTGTAGGTATTGGTACCCTAGCTGATCTATATATAATATCCTGTACAGTGACCTTCTGATTCTCTACCTCTAATTGTTGATGATGAACTGTATCTCCTATACAATATACCAACCCATATTCTACTATATGATGTTGAGAATCATCAACATACAACTCGAAATAAGTAGGAAGCTGTGGCGGAGGAGTAGGATAAAAAATGGGGTCTGCAGGCTGAGGTGGGGGAGTGGAATCTACTGGTGGAGGTGGAGGATAAATAATGGGGTCTGCAGGGGGAGGTGGAGGAGTGGGAGTTGCGGTCTGAAATTGTCTTTGCATTTCTGCAAACATAGACTGCACCGACGCTCTAATCTTGTCCTCCATCGTCGCATTAATATTTTGAACTTCATCCTCCAAGGATTCTATTTTTTTATAAACCCCCTCAACGTTAGAAGTTGAAGAACATGGAAACACTTTTCTTACCGATACACCTTCCGGATATCCTCTTACATGACTAGGATGTTCGGGCCTTCCCAATACTGCAGATAAAATATCTTCCCTCCCAGTAGCTGTAAATGTCCACTGTGAACTCTTATCCTCAAGAGAGTCCTGTATTAATTAATTGAACATTTTTGTAATGATTGAAATTATATGAAGAAAATAGTTAACTTAAATAAATATAATTGATATCTTAAAATATTCTCAGCTACGATTATCGATTATTCCGAAAGATATTGCCCTTTTCTTCCCTTCTGAGCTCTCTTCCATTTTTCATGTCTAGATAGAGGGTATGGAGGGGCCACCTCTCTAAATCTTGAAGACTCAGCTCTTAGTTGTTGAAATTTTTCCGCCATCATTTGTTCTTCCAATTATGCATACCCTCCCCGAGATAAACTATGAGGGTATACATTTTTAGATTGGATATCCTGATGAGCTTTCCTTGTTTGTTTTAATTTAAGAATAATAAATCATTAATAAAACATTAATAAAATCATTTATATAAGAAAGTATATAAAAGTTTACATTGCCCTTACTAGAAATGACTCTTTTCTTCTACTTTAAAAAAACTGTCTCCATGTGTCTTCATCTATAAAAGGATATATACGACATGGATTGTCATGACTCCTATGACCATAAATGAAATCAGATGAGAGGGTTGATTTAAAATCCCTCCATCTCCTGGCAGCCAACGATAAGCATTTCTTCTTGACTCCTCTAGTGTCAGTAATATAAAATGTCATCTGATAAAGGAGAGGTTAAACATATTATATATACTAGAATTATTAAAAGATTAGTAAAACAATGACAAAAGATATTACCAAAATCGTCTCCCACAACTGAGAGATTATCGCTTTATCTAAACTTCTCCAATCATCATACAGAATGATTACTTTTCTCTTAGCCTGAGTTGCTACAAAAATCTTAAAATATTTTGCATTCGGACCTCTAGGAATATCATCATCATCAAACTCAACGACTATCCTCTGATCCTACATACGGACAAGTGATAATTTTGGTAAACGTGTGCACCCACGTTTACCAACCTTTGAACTCTTTGTCTTAATAGGATCATGTGAATGTTCATCCCCAGAGGTATGCCCAGCAATATTCTCATCTCTAGAATCATGTGGTTGATCAACTGAATGATCTGTCATTATCCTTCAAATAAAAAAAAAACAAACATCAGTTCAAAAATATACAAATTCAAATATTTTAATACTACTGTAATCAGAAAATAGAAAAGTGTACTAAGTTATGTAATAGTAAACATTGGTAATATGGTAATCATGTTAAACAATGGTAAAGATAGTCAAGATGGTCAAGATGGTCAAGATGGTCATGATGGTAAACATGGTAAACCTAGTAAACATGGTAAACATGGTAAAGTAATTGTCACTGAACAAAAATAATAGATATATAATTCATGTAATGGTTATAAACATGATAAAGTAAACTAAACAAACTTAAAACAAACAAAAACTTATACTTATTTTGTTTTAAAACATGTTTTAATAAATAAAAAACGTACAATATCTAACATTTATGAAAACAATAAATGTAAACAAGAAATAAACATATGTTACCTGTAATTTTAGGAATGTACAAATGGATTCTTTTCCCAAATTCCTTCATCGTGATCGTTCCTTATGGAACAAAATATGTCTTCAACATGCTCATCATTATGTTCTGTTAATCTTTCCAGGGAAGTAAGGATCTCACATAAATCAGTATCTTCTTCAAGTTCATACTCACTAACATATTGTTTTTTCCCTTGTAAAACAACAACCCACTGCATATCTGATTTATATAATACATAGAAAATTTGTTTTGCATCTGTTGCCATTATAAAAGAATCAATTGTGTCTTCCAATCTATTCAAATTAACAAGTATCATTCCAAATTCATCGTGTCTGACACTGTTGTTACCGATAAACCATTTACATTTAAAAACATGAACTTTAATTTTAAAGTAATAAACCTCCCATATGTCTTCAATCACTCCATAATATGCACTTGATGCAGAAATTGGGTTTTTGTCCTTAGCACTCAAAAAATGCATTGCTTCTACAAACACCAATACACCACTATTCTGAACAGCACTTCTATTGTCATGAGCTTTCGTATGAAATGTATAACCATTAATTTCATAACCGGACCATGTTATCACATTTAAACATGGACAACCCACTATCCATTTTAATGTCTCTGATACATCTGATCTACCATGAAAAGTCTTTTTAATCCATGACAAAAAAGTTTTGTTGTGCTAATTCAAAATCCACATTTCTTTATTCTTTGGATGAAATTATTTCAACTCATTAATATGCAATGTGATATACGGTTGAGCATCAGCTATGTTATTCAAGATGTATGATTCTAACTTCTTCATCTGTTCAGCTGACAATGATTTGACTTTCAAGCCACAGATCCCCTTTCCCTCATTATTAACTCGTTCATGGCGAGATGGAGGCAAACCTATGTGTTGCGCCACAACCAAGTAGCTCGTACAAAACTATGCTACCTCCTCAGAAATATACTTTTCAATAATGGAGGCTTCAGGTCGATATGGATTTTTAACATACCCCTTTAATATTTTCATATACCTTTTAAAAGGATACATCCAACAAAGATATACAGGTCCATAAAGATTTATTTCTCGAACCAGATGAATCATTAAATGCACCATTATATCAAAAAAAGTTGGAGGAAAATACATTTCCAATTGACAAAGTATAAAAATTGCATCCTTTTCCAAAATTTTCAAAGCATTCACATCAATCGCCTTGTTACAAATTGAATTTAAAAAATAACACAACTTCATTATAGTCTTTCTGACATGAATGGGCAATATTCCACGCAATGCAACTGGTAGAATTTGTTTCATCATGACGTGAAAATTATGTGATTTCATACCTATCAACTTCAAGTCCTTCAATGAGACAAAAAATTTTACATTAGAAGAATAACCTTGAGGCACTTTTATATCATGAAGACACTGACAGAAGCTAATTTTCTCCCTCTTCGATAATGTATGACAAGCTGGGGGAAGAAATGTTCATCTTCCTTTAGGAGTGGGAGCTAACTTCAAACGTATTCCCATTGATAGTAAGTCTAATATTTCATTCCACCCATCTTTTGTCTTTCCTTTAATATCTAACAATGTTCCAATAAAACAATCACATATATTCTTCTCTATGTGCATGACATCAATATTATGTTTAACTTCATGATACCTCCAATATGGTAGCTCAAAAAATATTGACCTTTTCTTCCAAATATGTCTATCATTACCAGATTTTTGTGTCTTTCCCAATGTCACATCAAGGTTTTTCACCCTCTTAAAATACAGATCAGGGGATAAAGGTTTTGGAGCAGTATCAAATTCTTGTGAGCCATTGAATTCCTTTTTTAGTCTTCTATAAGGGTGATCCATAGGCAAAAAATTTTGATGACCCATGTACACTGTTTTCCTCCCATGATGTAATTGACAATATGACGTCTGTTGTTCGCAAATTGGACATGATTTATGACATTTAACACTATATCCAGAAAAATTTACATACGTTGGGAAGTCATTTATAGTGAATAGAAGCACTGCATGTAGTTGAAAATATTCCATTTTATAAGAATCATACACCCTAATACCATCAGCCCATAATAGTTTCAAATCATCAATCAACAGTGACAAGTAAACATCAATATCATTGCCGGGTTTCTTTGGACCAGAGATCATTATACTCAACATGACATATTTACACTTCATACAAACTTCAGGAGAGAGGTTTTAAATTACCAATAAAATAGGCCATGAACTATGTATGCTACTGAGGGTTCGGTATGGATTCATTCCATTTGTGCACAACCCTAGTCTGAGATTTCTAATTTCATTTCCAAATGTAGAATACTGTGAATCAATTTTCTTCCATTGTGGTCAATCAGCTGGATGACTTATTTTTCCATCACATACCCGCTCATCAGCATGCCATCTTAACCTTTTTGCATCATGTGAATTATCAAATAAATGTTTGAAACAATGAATTATAGGAAGATACCAAAATACCTTTGAAGAGAGCTTTGTAATATCTACATCAGCCTGTGATTTTTATTTCACCTTATACCGTGATGTCCCACATTTAGGACACTCTGACAGAAATTCATATTCCTTTATATATATAATGCAGTCATTCAGACAGGAATGTATTTTCTTGTATCCCAACCCCATCGAGCATAATATTTTCTTGGCTTTTTAATGTGAACCTGAAAGATTGTTATCTTTTGGAAGAATGTATTTCATCAATTGTAACAGCTCTGTAAAACTTCTGTCACTCCATCCATGTTTTCCTTCAGGTTAATCAATCTTAACACCGCCGACAAAATCGTAAAATCTATACAACCAGGATATAATGGTTTTTCAGCATCACCATATAGACGTGCAACTGTCGGTTCTATCTCAATTTGTTCTGCTACAATATCGCGAATCATTTCTTCAATTCCATAGGAGTTACCATCTTGCGAATCATCATCATCAGTGACATTCTGTCTAGTTTCACCATGCAAATCCAAGGGTTGTAACTTGGATTAAAACCATGACAAATCAGATGATCTTTTATCTCTATACTTTTCAACTTCTTCATATTCAAACATTTCAGGCATGGACAGAAAAAAATGTCACTACTTGGAACATTTCATTTAGCAAATTCCAAAAAGGCATCAACACCTTCCTCAAATTCATTGCTCATTCGATGTTCCGTAATCCAACTTCGACTCATTATTACCTATAAAAAATATCAAATATATATATATTTTTAAGATAAGACAAATATATGTTTATATGAAAAAAATCATAATTTGAATGTAAAACAATTTTGAAATATAAAACAAATTTATGGGTATTTAAAAAAATATGCTTGAATATTATTTTTAAAACAAAATATAGTTAGATATAACAGTTTTAAATTCCATTGAATCAAAGAAAACCATAGTGCCTACATGGTTGATAGAAAATTGGAGAAAATGGAGTAAACCCGAGAATCACCCCCACCCCCCGGACAACCCCCAACCCTTTGGACAGGCCCCCACCCCCTTGGACAACCCCCACACCCACCCACCCCCTTGGACCCCCCTGGACACCCCCAACCCTCCGGACAGGCCACCACCCCTCTAGACAACACCCCCACCCCCTACCCCTTGAACACCCCCTGGACACCCCCCAACCCTCTAGACACCCCCACCCCCCGGACAACCCCCAAAACCCTTTGGACAGGCCCCCACCCCCGTGGACATCCACCCACACCCACCCACCCCCTTGGACACCCCCCCTGACACCCCCAACCCTTTGGACAGCCCCCACCCCCGTGGACATCCACCCACACCCACCCACCCCCTTGGACACCCCCCCTGACACCCCCAACCCTTTGGACAGCCCCCACCCCCCTGGACAGCCCCCCACCCCTCTAGACAGCACTTACCACCCCTCCTGGACACCACCCCCCACCCCCTACCCCCTTGGACACCCCCCTGGACACCCCCAACCCTGTAGACAACCCCCCACCCCCTGGACAGCCCCCACCCCTATTGACAGCACCTCCACCCCTCCTGGACACCACCCCCACCCCCTACCCCCTTGGACACCTCACTGGACACCCCCAACCCTTTGGACAACCCCCACCCCCTGGACAGCACCCCACCCCTCCAGACAACACCCCCACCCCTCAGCAGAATCCATTTTTATTTGGAATCATGAGACATAGTGATGCATCGAAGGGCCATAGAGGTCACAACCATTACATTATATGTCTAATAGATTCTCATATAAAAGAGGATAAACATAAGCAACAAAAACACATGAAATATCATTTCTGAATTCATACATTTAATCAATAAACATTCTATGCAGTAATATAGGTGAATGAGATCATTAGTTGTCAATGACAACAAAAATTACCACAAATTTCGGGCATTCGTGAAACAAAAACAAACTAAATAGATGTAGTAGAGGCTTACGTGAATATTTCAAGTCGATCTAATAGATATTGGGATGATAAATAAGATGATTATGGAAAAAAGATGTAAGAGGGTTTGAAATGGAAGAATCTTACCTAGTTTAAACACAAAAATTTCAAAACATAAATATAGACTATCCGGAAAAAAAACGAATGAAATAAATTCGTGGAAGGCTTACTTGAGTGTTTCCAGTTGAGATGATAGATCCGAGGAGAGTAAAGATAATAAATGATGAAGGCAATGATTTTAACGCAGCTAGATCGACGAGCCGATTAGGGTTTACCGCGCGAGAGAGACGAGCCGCCGGACTGTCGATCGAAAAAACGTAAATGACACTCCATGGGGCTTGTTAATTTTTTAAATGTTTTATAACGTCGGTTATTTAATAACCGACATTACAAACTATTTTTTTTACATTTATAACGTCGTTTATTATAATAACCGACATTATAAATGTTTCACATACGGCTTTTTTTAGGTCGGTTATGGAATAACCGACGTAAACAATACACCAGAAATCACATTTTTTTACGTTGGTTATTGTATAACCGACATAAAAAACTTCTGTGGATTGTTTTATGATGTTTTTTTATAAAATAACTGACGTAAAAAACTCGTTGATATCTCGTTTTTTATGTCAGTTATCAAATAACTGACGTAACCCCCCCCCCCCGTGATTTGTTTTTTTACATCGGTTAAAAAACGTTTTCTGCACTAGTGTAGGCTAATAATACCAAATATGTATCAACTGAGTGGAAATTGAGATAAATTCCATTACAAAGATTATGTCATTTAAGTTATTATGTGCAACAAATTTAAATCCAAAAAAATAAAATTCTACAAAGTACAATAAAATTACATTTCTCACATAATCATTTAATAATATAGTTAATGAAGTATAAGTTTAACCTAATGAATGAGAATAGAGTTAAGAAACCCCTTACCTCAAGTTCGACTTACTAAAAAAGTGATCTAACCTCAGGTTTAATAAATTTTAATTTATTATAATTATATAAATATTTATATACATACTTATATTATCATATATAATCCACTTATAACATTTCAATAACTATTTATTAATAAATTCTTAGTAAAATAATTATTTTAGGGTGTTAACTATTCTATTTTTTCATGAGAATTTTAGTTTGGTAGTTTTGGTCCTTGTACATTGATTATGGATCCATCATATCCATAATTTTTATCATGATATAAATATAAAATATATTCATTATTTATATTTTTATTCATCCATAAAATGTGGATATAGAAAAATGAATGACATCATTCATGTAGATGGTATGTTGTACGTACGCTTGAAGGTGGTTTTCAATTTTCAATAGGTGGAATGAAAGAAAGGTAAATAATAATTATCCTTTAAAAATGATTATTATATCAAATATATTTATTAAATATATCCTTAATACCATCCTTGAAAATTATAAAAAAAATGATTATATTGCTGAATGGAGATAGTAGTCTACACGTACACACGTGCGACATTATCATTTTCTAACGGATTGGAAGGTAACACGGTAGATATGATATTATAATTTTAGAGGAATTATTCTTTTATAAATATTATATATAAAAAATAAACTCATCATAATAACCATCGATTTTATTTGGTTATGGAAAATTAATTTTATCACTTTGTGAAGGTGGTAGTCCACATGTTCACATGAGTGATACATTCACATCACATTTGATGAAAAAAGGGTGAATACTGGTTGTTACATAATCATAATAAAATTTAATTATATCAAGTATAATAAATTTACTATATTATGATTAATACCAAAATTTTATAGGATTTAAAATAATAAATAATTTGAAAAATGTTGGTAGAATGATTACATCTCCATCTATTGGAATCCATTAGATCCTTTCTTAAGGACCCTTGTATTAGTCTTTTAATAAGAAAAGAACGTCTAAATAATATATATGAAATTTTATAATATCATTTTTTAGTTTTTGGTTAAGCTAGATGGCTCACTGTGGTGAAAAAAATTTATAAGGGTGTCCTTTTATAATGGAGGGAAAGACTACACTAGGAATTTCTTAAAATATTAAAATATAATAATTTCATACTCAAGAAAAATGCTTCAAAATGGCCAGATATTAAAATTTGGGATATAATGAGGTATAATATTTCTATAAAATAGTATTTATTCATGATTAATTATCAAAATTAACCTTATATCTTGGTTTAACCCATATGTGAAACTTTTATAACCTTAATTGCAGTAATGACTTTTTCAATATTAAAGGGTTATAAATTTAACCATAAGGTAAAACTTAACCAAAAATGGAAAAGGGATGAAATTTCAAACCATTTATGAACCTAATTGTATTCATGTGATATTTTTATGATTTTTGGATAATTTTTAAAAAATATTATTTTTCAAAAAAGATCCTAAATGTCATTTTTTACATTACTCATTTAATTTGACATTAATGACATTAAAAGTAATATAGAATTATAATATAATAGATTTATCCATAAATAATGATATTTTATTACCAAGAAAAGTATTTTTGAACCTTATTTAATCCAAGAAACCATGGTTTTAATGTTTTTAAAATTATTTACTTGGATTTTTATACTACATGCACTAGCATTGTGTCAATTTTATATGATAATTAAAAGTAATTTTTTAATAAATAAAACTAGAAATAAATAACCACCACAAAAAAATTTCATTATGCACTAAATAAACTCTAATATTCATTCAAAACCTATAATTATCCCAATGTGAACTTATAAGATAAATTTAAAGGAAAAAAAGTCTAATTTTGTATTTTTTATACATAAAATAATATAATTGTCATCATAAATGAAACATTACACAAAAATTAAATATATTATAAGTTATGATGGATATGGTAGATTTAATATCAAACAATGAAATAAATTAGAGTTCTGGATATATTTTTAATGCCTCATTATATTGTTTTTAACATTATTTACGCAATTTACCATTTACTATGGTGATAAATTTTACCATGATTACTATTCGTAAAGCCTAAAAAGGACCTATATTAAAAATATGAACAAAATAATTCCAAATTCTAATACATTTTTTCAAATTCAATTCATTGAAGTTCTATGAATTTAATTTAAAAATTAAACCCACAAAACATGACAAAAATTATTTTTATAGAAAAAATGTCTGATTAAGTTGAAAACATTTTGATACCAAAATAAAGAATAAAATTTATTCAAATGACTTAAATTGTTTTTTTAATAATATAAATTAACTAATTTTACTTTTCAACCATTTTAAAATAAAACATAACATTTAAAATTCTTTAAATGAAATGAAAATTTTCAATAAAAATCATTATTTTTAACAAATCATTCGAAAAAAAATTCTCATAAATTATAAAACATAGGTATAAGATAATGTTGGTAAGATGATTTAAAAAACGAAGTTCATTTTTTCAAATAAATTTTATAAATGCGTAAGAAATTAATTATAATATTTCCTCACAAAAATCAATAAAACCCATTTTTTAAAGAAACTGTATTTTTGAAGAAAAAAATTACTTTACTAAAAATTAAGTCCTCATTTCCTATAAATAATCAATAAATTAGTTTTTATTTGTAACTATCTATATATATTTCATAATGTATTTACTATTATTCAAACCTGCCAATTCGACAATTAAGTTATAATGGTCACATTTAAATATTATTATTTCATTGTTCTCTTAAGTTTGGTGTTGTTTGTGGTGTACTCCATTGAACTTATAATTAGTTTTTTAGGAAACTATGATCTTGAGGTGTTATAGAGACAATTAAAAATGGATTCATGAATTTCCTATTGAATTATGGATCATTGGGTGGGTGGGTGTGAGTTGATGGTTGATTTATTTGATAATTCGTTGTGGGCATAGTTTTCTAGGATTTTTATAAATGGGAAAAAGTACCTTGGTGAAGGGAGGTGACATTAAATTGGATCTATGTGTGTTGATTTGGTTGATATAGGAAATTGATTCTGGTTAGATATTGATCAGATGGTGGGAATGGATTTGGAGGAGTGGCATGTGTGTGATATTGGGATCCATAGGATGTTGCTCTTGGGGAGTGGTATAAGGTGAGACATATGGTGGGAAGTAAACCATTGAAAATTTTAGGGTTTAAACCTTACTTTATTTAGAATTATATGAATGTTTTAGGTTATTTTCCAATGAGACGGTAAGGGGAAATAAATTGATTTTTTGGGTTTGTGTTTCAGTATCGATAAGATGACCATACCTAATCACCATCTTTAGTAAATGCAAGAGTATGTACCATGATGATTTAATTTTTTTTACAATGATAAAATAGGGATACCACTAATTTAGAGGTATCGAATTAGTTTTGGGAGGTATAAACTCATGTGTTTAGGGTCATGAACTTTGAGGAGTTTTCTTGAATGATCATTATTTAAATTGGATGCTACTAAGAGAACATATTAGAATTTACCTGGATTCCTAGGGGATACTAGAGGTAAATTTATAAGTATAATTGGATGGATTTTTATTGATGGTTTTAGGATCAAAGTGGTTTTCTATGACCATAGTTTGATTTGGATTGTGGGCCCTTTTGTGCTCATAATAGGGAATGATGGAGAATTTGGAATGGTTGATGGTTCAACCAGGGGATTTCACTAAGGATTGAACACAAAGATTGGTAAATATATTCAAATGATCACAAGATGTTTCCCAAAACTAAAGCATCATGATCGGGTGCTGATGATGGATTTGTGGGTCAATTTGAGCATTTTTTGATGGGTCGGTCGAAGGATGTCCAACTATCATTATCATGTGTAATTAGATGTGGTGGGTTAGAAACAACACTTTGAACATCAGTTCGGATATAGATGGTATGTTCATTCATTGGATAGACTATTGTAATATTCAGGTGTTTATGGGCCTATACATTAATGTTGGTACTTATTAGTTTCTATTGTAAACCAAGGACAATATTTTGTACCAATTATTGATCAGTGTCTTGGATATGATGAATTTCAGGGTTTTAGTAACCCCACCTGGTACATAATTAGAATGTGGGAATTATGTTATGAAAGAAATTCTAATGGAGAGTATTTCCATGATTTAGAATATTCATTATGAATAAAGACCTATGGTGGGAATTACCATAGAACAAATGATCTTTTGGTCAAGGAAACATTGGTTGTCTTATGATAGATGGGTATTGTGGACTTTTTTCATGATGTTTCAGTAATAATGGTGAGTGGTGACTTGGGATTTGGCATTGGATGTGCCTTGTAATTTTATTTTCACTATAGAAATGTGTTTGGAATTTAGGTTCATAATGTGGCCCTTGGATTTGTTTTGATAACTAACATTGGAATGGATTCATGTTGGGGAATCCCCGAGGCTTCTTAAGGAAGAGAAATATTGTGGTTGGGAGGTTGTAAAACCCCATTTCTATACTGATATTTGAAAAATAGAATATATTTAATTTCAAATTAGTTTTGGGAACTTTTTGAAAATTGAGGTTTGGATTAGGAGTTTTAGGGTTTGAGCACCATAAAAAAAGTGTTTTTTGGATGTGAATTGAGGGTTTGAAGGCTTACTAGAGTACTGGGAGTGCACCATAGGATGGTTAGGTGGTCGGAAATACAATATGCATCTATCGTTCAACCACTAGCAGGCTACTAACTATCCAGTGGGGCCTATTTGTTTTTTATAGGGGAAATCATGTATTTTTACCTCATAGGGATTTCAAATTTTTTTGGTGAGGGGGTGCGGGAGAGTCCATTTTTTTCAATTTTTTTAACTTGTTTTATCCTCATTGATATCACTTTAATATAGGACCCCAGAACACCCTGAGAGAGGAGGGGTAAACCAAGATGTAAAATTTTTCTTTAAAAGTCATGGATCTTGTTCCCATGTTGGTAGGAACTTGTTAGACCAGTGTTATTGAATCATGTAGTAATCAAACATTCACATTCAGAGAGAGAAAACATAGAAATTTTATGTGGCTCACCACTAAGGGTTAGTACAAGGAGCATACCCCAACAGCGTGTCAGTTATAACCAAATCAACTAATATTAACTAGTTGTGGAATACAAAAATTCAAACACATTCACTCTATACTAGGTACACTACAATTACAAGATTTTAGGGATATCAAATTTTCTCACTTAGAACACTTTCATCAATTCCCCCTAACTCACTACTTTGGGTGAGGTCTCAATCAATTTAATGACATGAAGGTCACATCAATAGATTAGAATTTATGTTTTTTTCCTATTTATAATGAGACAATCCTTGAAAAATAGTCCTAAATTTATTCACTTGAAATCAACAATCAAACAAACCGGATATTCAAAGGAGGATAGTAGTGCAACTTAGCACTTACATGCAACACTGGTACTTATGTGCATGTTTTTGTACTTTCATGAAAGGTGTATTCCACGCAACCCTTATCTTTCATGAAAAAAATCATGAGTTTTACTTGGTATTAATAGACATAAGGAACTCTATGTATAAAATATTTACTATCTAAAAATATTCTCCACACAACTCTTTCATGCAGAAGAAGTATAATATATTATTTGAAAAAGTTCCTTCAAATGTAGGGGTGGACACATATTTATAGACATGGATGACCATGTATGTAAGTTCCTTGAGTTCCTTCCCTATAGGAATAATCTTGACTATGATGTTGTATTTTGTGTGTATGATCCTTTCGTGCAATTTTAGATTTTGTTCACAGCTTATTCCTTTATTTTATTTTGACGTTTCTATCTCAAAACTCCACTTTAACACAACTAAATTTTCACATTGTATTTTTACATAAGATTCTTCTACACCTTATTCTTTACATGAAAAATTTGTTTTCATGCAAACCATATTTCATGCAAAAAACAAATCTTGTGCATCATTCTTTACTTTGATGTATTTAATTGAGAATATCCCGAAACATATCTTGTTCATAACATTCAGATTCACCTGCAAAATTGAACACAACATACTTTTCTAAAAAATCCTCTCTCCTTTCTCTAAATATTGGACCAAAAATATTGGAAAACACTAGGAAACAACACCACCTTCAATATTGTATCAGCTTGTATTGTAATATCACTTTCCTTGAAAACTCACTGATCAACCCAACATGGATTGATAAAAAACACACACTAGAATCCATTTCCATCAATGAAAAACCTTGGTTACAACATTTATGGAAGTGATTTTTTATGATGATCAATGATTATTTCTTGTGTATTCCTCCCATCCTATAATTATATTATTGGTTCTTCTCATTAACCTCTTATTTGGATTTATTCTTAGCTAGTATTCAGTTTTGATTCCATCATATAATGGTGTAATCAACCAAGGGAGAAGGGGATTTCACTCTACCTAGTAGGAGGGTATCTCAGGATGAATTATACACATTGTTTCTTGGAAATTTGTTTAATATATTACACACAACAAATTTATTAATGGTTCACCTTAAAATTATAATAAATTCATTATGGAATCCATCTAGCTATTAGGTATTTTTCTGGGATGATGTTAGGGACGTGCTTCATACCTTTCATGGGTTGTTCATTATTTTTTGAGTATGACATGGAAACTCGATAGGTGTTCCATAGATTATGTCATGTTGTGTAAATTTAAAATTAAATTCTAAATTATTAAACTAAATTTGATAGGTTATAATTCATTAATTTGGATTTTGTGTCTTGTGCTAGATGCCTTGGTGATAGACCAGGCTTGGGTGAGGCTTTCCCAAGGATTTCAAACCACTGCCAGGTGGTGAAATTAAAATGAATAGGAAGGCATAAATAATGGTAGGTGGTACTTGATACACTCTTTATGATATTTTTCTTATCCTTATCCTATATATGGAATTTTATATCACCACTAAGAGAATTGGAATATTTAAATTAAATGGAATTATTTTATCAATCATATAAAATGTTAATAATTGATGAAAATCACATAATTTTTGCCGAAAAAGAAATTTCATAAGGTTTCCAGGACACTATGGACCCTAGACATCAGATGGCTCACATTAGTTGTTGTGGATGGGTATTTGACTATAATCTTGAGCTGTGGGGATGGATATAAGGACTTTGGTAAGCTTTATGACTTGTGTGACGTTGAAAGGTGGAGTGGATCCCACATTGGGTGTCCATTTATTCAGATATTGTGATAGAGGACCCCTTGTGGGGTACCACATCTTATGTGATTTCCCCAAGGACCCAATTTGGTACCTCAAGTTTTACTTGACCCTGATCAGTGCACATGGGAAGGGTTTAAATCATGTCAATTGTCTATTTAGAAACTAATATGAGCCAATAAGTCTTGTAGGGTCAAACTATAATTGTTTACTATGAATTATAATTGTAATAGTAAATTTAAATGAGATAAGAGTCCCAAATAGTTTTGATGCCTTGGGTGTTTATTATAATTTTTATATATAGGGAATGGGATTCACCCCAGGTTCTTGAGTTTTTATTATTTATTTTATTATTCTAGTTTTGATGAAATGGAAAATTCCATTGGGGAGTTCTTTTGTATTATATGTAATAAAACCTTATCGGGGTTCATCAAAACTCCCTATTGAGGGGTCATGAATACTCCCTATTGCGAGGTTGTAAAAAATTCCTATGGGGAAGTCATGAAACGTACCTATAGGGAGGTATGTGAAACTTCTCATGGGATTTATATGGATTTGGTGTTGGTAATATTAGTTTGAGGAATAAGATGGAATTTCTTTCATGTTATAGATTTTAAGGGATTGTGGAGTATTTTGTGTGTGTGGTAGATACTTTTGAAGGATGGAATTCTGACAACGTGCTATCTATTGGGGGATTGTGTAGTCTTTGGTGGGTGTGGTTGAATATTTTAGGTTGTTAGGGTTTAGATTCCAGAAAACGTCATATACTGGGATAGATCATTCCCATGGTTTTTATTCTGGGATAGTGAAATCTCCATATCATTATTTTTATATCAATTTGAAGGACCCTTGGGTTCTTATATAGGTTTTCTCAGTCATTGGGACAGGCTCAGAGACACTCTGACACTGGTTGAAGCAAGTTTGGTTGATCAAGTTCAGGAACCTAAGGTTTATTGATGGATGTTTTTTTACTATTTTTTTCGAATAAATTTTTAATTATTTATAGAATTTGGTTTGTTCATATCAATACAATTCCAATATATACGAGACCACATTGGTGGTTCCCCGGTGAGTTTTACTCACACCCTTGTTGGGTGTCCATGGAATGTGGGTTCCAGATCAACCCTCACATATTGGAGGTCCAGGTTGGGATGAGGTCCATTATTTCTTGACTGAGGTGGAGAATATCTAATGGGATATGTAGCTTGGTATAAGGTATGTAATAGTGTTTTAGTGGATCCCATTTTATTTTTTGTTTATGTTATCATCCTAGTGGAAAACCATCTTTTATGACTGTATGTATGACTCCACATCATTTGTTATTATTGTTGGGATATTTTATTTATTTATGTGTACTCCAGTGGATTATTAATGTTGTAAATATATTTTATGATTTTGTTAATATTGTGTACTGTGGTATAGGGGTTTAGTATCCTCATAGTACCACCATATCCCCCCACTTCTATTTGGAAGCTTCTAGAATATGAGGAGGTGGCCCTAAAGTAACATAGTGCCATCTATCTAGTTATTATTCCTAGTGAGATGGGTCGGGATGCTACACCCAATGTATTGTATAGTCAATACTAACAACTATGAATCTAATTAAGGATAAATTTAAATACCTAATATAGAATATTTATAGATATTATGAATTTTAAAATACATTTGAGATACAAAATTTTCACCAATCTATAACATATATTTTTAAACTCAATGGAATACCTAAATAAGGTTCTACAGATGATCACATAACCTTGATAATTCATAATATGACAAAAATAACCAATAGTGACACATAATTAATTAAAGTTGTTGTTATTTCTCAAAAATACCAAATAAAATAATAGTATCATATGTTAAAGATTATAATCAATTAATTGGTATTCATAATTAAAATAATAATTGAATAAAATAATCTCATTGAAGGGTATCAATTCATGTAAAAGGTTTCACAATGAGTTGATTAATAATTATTTAATGGTATAGGTATTTGAGGAAAATAAACTTTTTAATGGGTACATATATTTAAGGGATTATGATAATAGAATACTAAGGTAGTGAAATAAAAATCCTTATATAATTAAGATTATATATATAATATGTTAAATTCAAATTTTATAATTAAAATATATCAATAATGAACACATATATGATCAACCTCGATACCAAATTTTTACATGATTAAATACATAGAGTAGTCCTAAAGGTATTGAAAAAGGATAATATAGATATTTATAAGTCTTAATTTATATCTGGAAAACCCATCCATTAAATTTGACATACTCAATACCAATAATATATTATATACATAGGTATTATAATTTTTTAAAATAGTTTTATTCTTGAAATTGACATACTCGTTAAATGAGTTTTATGAGAAGTAATGGGAAACTATAATCAATAAAAAATGTTACTAAATTAAATGAAGATAAATATTGAAATAAACAACTTTAATTTAACAGATATTATGATAAAAATAATAAATAATGGATGATATAGAAATAATTGGAGAAAGCCCTTACCTTTCTTATCAATTCATTTACCATGAGACATAAATATATAAAAATTTAGTAGAATATTGAAGAGAGAATTTAGGGATAAAATAAGATAATAATCTTGATAAATATATCTTGAGTGAATAGGATAGGGTTTAGAGGGTTCTATTTATTGTGATACTTATATAATTTATTAATAATTATTAATTTTGAACTAAGGAATATACATTAGAAAATATTCAAAATTAAAATTTCATAAATTTTTTTTAACCAATGGGATTTTATTTTCACTCCATCGTATTTTATTAATAACATGTTTAATTGAAATTTAATAATTTACAAATATTAATATACCCATTATGTTAATATTAACAAATAAGAGTTCAATAAATAGTCTTTTAATGATACTAATTGTCTTTTATGCTTAAAAATGTATATTTTGGTTGGAAAGTTCAATTTAAAATTTAAAATAATTAATTTTATTAGAGAAAAATTATATCATAAAAACTAAATTTCAAATAATTATTTTATTTTTACATAATATTATAATCATATCATATATTTTACACCCATACCATATTCTAATATTAATCTAAAATATAAAAAAACACCATTACATCATTTCAGTTTGTTGATTGAAAAATATTTATCCCCTTTATAAAATGCATATATAGTAATGGTATATTTAATTATAAAACAAATATATAAATAAACCATTCTTGGTGTAACCTATTTTACTTACGACAACTATATTATTATTACATTAACTATATTTTGTTTCTAAAGACTACCATATAAGTTTTGAATTTTCATATAATGGACACATCATTCATATACCATTCAATATATTATATATATATTCAAATGAAAACATATCACTTCTCTAACTAAATACCTAGTCCATAGATTATAATTTTATTCCTATTTAAAATTTTTTATAATATAAATGAGGTTTTTTTTGATTAAGATCCATGATAATTTTAATTACATTTGTAATGAGTATATAACATGTAACACCCAATCTTTTTAATATAAAATTTCCATAAAAAACTCTATAAGTTTGATATCTTATATTACTTAAAACACTAAAATAAATTGAATGATGAATTATTATAATATAGTTATATGTTATAATATCCGACTTAATAAATTTCAAAATATCTAAATAAAATATAATTTGGAAAAATAAAAATGGAATAAAAATAAAAGTAAATAAAAATATTAAAAAGGTTAAAATATCTATCATCACAATCCCCCTAGAAGATCATATTATAAATGATAATAATATAATAAATTAAACACATTATAAATATGATAAATATTTTTATATATGAAATGAATAAATCAGATTCATGATTTTAGAGAAGTCTGTATATAGATATGAAGGAACGGAAAAGATAAATGTGGTCATTATATAGCCATTGGAAATATATAATCAATATATATAACTTTGACTAATGAGAAAAGTTATTTTATTTTATGGAAGGTGAAAATAATATTTAAAAATCTAATTAAATGATCATGAGATGTTTCCATTTTAATGTTACCATTGATATAGTGGGTATAAATAAAATTTATCGAATTATAATAATTATGTAAAAATAGAAAACATATGGAATTTGTTAGTTGAAGTCTTCTATATTCTGATTATTTGTTTGAGATTAAGAAGAGGTATTATCACTAGGTTTTTCTATAAACCAATCTCATTATCATTCTAAATAGGTACAACTTGATAAAATTCTATTATATAAGAAGTTCACACTCATTGAAATTACTATAAGATCCATTAAAGAAGATTCACTAAATGTGACAACTATAATTTCTAATATTCCCCTTAGGGTTTCTATAAGGTATTAAGGGTTTTTATAATAACCCAAGATTAATTTACATAGAAATTACATCATTTTTTAGAATATTTCATACATTACACAAACACACACCCAAACACCATATTAGTTTAATGCCTTTGGAAACATGGAAACATAAAAAAATGGTTCATAATACATCTACATCTTCCCCCGTATATTTATTCATAACTAGAACCCTTTTTGACATATCATACTTAATACCTTTCTTAGTATCATGGGGAAAATAAATTCAATAAATTGTGAGATTAGATGCTTAGTAAGGGTAAACTAAGAAGATATGTAAGTATAACATGAACATAAGTATATAAGAACATAATCCAAAACATTTGAATATCATACCTTGAATATCAAAGATCATATAATAGAGTCATTGAATAAATATTGGTAGTTCATAAGAAATTAATAATTATGGATTCAAGAACATAAACCATGAAAGAGTAACATAGAAATAAGATAAGAAATTGTGATGGACACATAAATATATAGAATGATTTTAATGAAAGTCAAGGCTCACATACAAGGCTATATTAGTGTAATGGGTTCACTCCCCAAACCATATTAATATTCATGGTTCACTCCCAAAACCATATTAGTAGTCAAGGTCCACTCCTAAGACTATTTTAGTAGTCAATTTTTACTCCCAAGATAATCATAGCGTATAAATTCCTTTACTCAACCGGGTCTACTCCCCATTTCATCCATGTCTATCTCATGAGATATAAATCATTACCCAATGCATTGGGGAGAGATATTGGTCCCAAACATCAAATAATTAAAACCTTACATATGTGTGTCACAAAAACATAAATCATTCATCATAAACATATACCAACCATAGAAATAATAAGGATAGTATCCTTGAATCATAACACTAATAAAGCATAATTAAAATCAAATATTGTCATCCTAGATGTAAAATGGTTTTGAAAGACCAATTGAGATAATTAATGATTAAAAAATCCTTTACACTTTAAAAAATACTTTTAAAAACATGTTATTTTTGGAAAACATTTTCTTTGAAAATAACTTTGAAAATTGATGAGGGAAGCTTCAAATAAATTATTGGTCATGGAGGCGGAGAAATTTTGTCTATACAGTACATGTTAAAATAAATATTTATCTCATATTATCATTATATATAAAAATATAATTGATTATAAAATTAAAATAATATTCCTTTTAAAAATATTTTTTAACATTTTTAAACATGGGTAAAAATGTCTTTTAAAAATATTGTAGAACATTTTTTAAAACATTTTTAGAAAACATAGTTTTGGAATAAAATAAATTTTTAGTCAAATAAATAATAAATTTACATGAAATTTGTGATATCATGAAAATAATTATTTTCATGATACAACATGTCAATTTTAAGTACATACACCTTGGAAAATATTATAGGTACATAACATTATACATGTCTCAAAGAAGGAAAATTAAGACAAAATCACCTTACATATTTGGAAAAATTTGAACCATAAACCCCGTGAAAGAGAGATCATAAAATGGATATGTAAATACCCATAAATTTAATAATAAATATCATATATTAAATTCATTGTAAGTATATAAACTACACAAAATAAAATAGTAGTGAATATGACATAAGTATTGCAGAAATAAAAGTGAGACTTGAAATCCCCTTACCTTAAGCCTTGAATTCTTTCATATACATTCAAACCTCATGTATAATAAATATAATTTCATTATAAATATACCAAAGAAAAATATTCATATATATAAGACCATATATGATTTACTTATGACTTTATATTACTTTCATATTAATAAATCCATGTTAACATTTTGTTTCTAGTAATAATCAATTTGTTTTTCGTACATGTTTTGACTTGTTATTATAGATCCTCTAACATTGATCAGTTTTTGATGATATACATAATTATTACCATGATATAAATATAATATATATATTCATTATATATTTATTTATGGTTATTCATAATTGTTATAGTTAAAATATAAAATACACAGTTCATGGAGATGGTAGGTCGTACGTATACATGAATGTTGTTTTCATTTTATTGTCATATTAAAAGAAAGAAAATTATTTGATATATTATAATTATAGAACAATTTTTATGACATATATATCACATATTTTTATTAAAACCATCCTTAATTAATTACATGTAAAGTGTGAACAAATCACATCACTTCACAAGGTGGTGGTATGTTGTACACATGAACGATATTATCATAGTCCCACAAAATTGAAAGCATGAAGTTATTTTTGATATAATAATTCAAGAATAATAATAAAATAATAAAAATAATATATATCAAATATAAAATATAAATCCATAATTATTTCCAAAAATTAAATGTGGTAATGGAACAACAAACTACATCGATTCGTGATGCGGTAATCCACCATACACAGAGATGATGATTATGTATCCCATTTGATGGAAGTGTGTGAAGTTCATGGTTATAAACATAACATAACAAAAAATCAGAATATTTAAGATATTAATTTTATTATATAAACATGATATAAAAAATAATTTAAAGGGTTTAATGAAGAAATAAAATAAAAAACGTTCATTGATGAACATTTCCTCTTCTTTGGATATCTCTTTTTGGTTTTCACTAAAGAACTTCCTTGGTTGGATTTATAACCAAATAGATTCTAATAGGATGAATAGAAGGATGTTGGGAGGTGATTTTATAGGGTTTGGATTAACCAAATAGGGTCTTAATTGCAAATAAAAGATAATAAGAGGTTCCCTTTTATAATAGAGGGGATAGACACTTTTGGAATTTCTTAAAAGATTAATTTATAATAAATTCAATTTCAATAAAAATACCTCCAAAAGGAATTTTTTTTGAATATAAGGTATTTTAATTTTTTTAATCCCAGCAACCAATATATTTTATATACATTTTGGTGTTATTTTAAACCTTATGTTTTTTATTGACACTTATTTAACCCATTTTAATTTTACTATGATAATAAAATTTTAAATATTAAGAGGATGTAATTTTTACTTATAAAGTGTAAATTAGACAATAAAAATAATATTTATTATATTTCAATCATATATAATCCCCTTTTCCCTATTTAATTTTTTTATGATTTTTTAAATATTTTAATAAAATAATATTTTCATAAAATATCATTAGTATCAATTTTGACACTATTCATTGCATTAATTTTAAGAAAATAAAAAATATATAAATTATAAACATATCATTTAATAAAACTATAATATTTCATATTCACCAAAAAATCATGGATAATTTTAATTAATTAATATTTCATTTCTTTTAATATTTATAATATCATTTAATTATTTTTTTCATTAATTGGACAATTATTTCATTATCATTGTATGATTCTTTATGATATTTAATTCTTCAATAAATATTAATAACAAATTTCCATGATGTTTATAAACATTTTATATTTCATAAAAATATGTATAGTTGAGAATATCTTTTATTTAACCCCATAATAATAATATTTAACTTGTTAAAAGTAATGGTGTTACATTTTGACACTCTCTTTGATTTTAACAATATCACGGTCATTTTCAAGGAAAAGTGTTCATTAAATAATTCAATTTTTAACCTTACGTGTTAAAGGTCGAATTAAAATTATCTAATAACATTTTCGCAAGTTCTAGGGTAATTTTCCATTATTTATAATAATATTTTTACCCTTAATTACCCGATTTACCCATAACAGTGGTAATAAAAATTACTAGGTTTACTATTTATATTTTCTAAAAATAAAAGTGACCTATTTAATAAATATTAAACTTATTATTCTAAATATTGAATCCATTTTTAAAATTTAAATCATATAAGTGGCTAGAATTAATTTAAAATTTATCCCATTGATAGTGCAAGGAAGCAAGTTTTTAAGGTGATAATGTTTAATAGTTTACTACATCTTTATATCTAAATTCTATATAAAAATTACTCCAATTAACTAAATTGGATAAATGGATGTATAATTTCACTATTTTTACATTAAAACCAATTTATAGCATAATTTAATGTTATAAATTATTTAGATAAAAATACAATTTTGAATTAAAATTTTGTATTTTCACTATTCATCAAAAGATGAAATGTTTTATAAAAAATCACTAAATTTACCCTAAGATGAGTTTTACATTACACTACCCAAAAGAAGTTTATTTATTTAAATAAAATTTATAAAAGTTTCAAAATTTAGTTATAAAACAAGCCTTCATTTAAAAGGTTATAAA
Source organism: Viscum album (assembly GCA_963277665.1). Taxonomy (NCBI): domain Eukaryota; kingdom Viridiplantae; phylum Streptophyta; class Magnoliopsida; order Santalales; family Viscaceae; genus Viscum; species Viscum album. The sequence continues at coordinate 177,371,561 of OY728137.1, forward strand.
ACTACATTTTAGAAAGATAATGTTTTTATTATTTAAAAAATGCATTTGATCTTATTTTGTTCCTATAAAACTCATTTTATGAATTTAAAAACATTTTATTGAATATATAGAATATAAATTCTATTAATATCATTCAATAAATGTGATTAATTTAATATACTAAGAAAAAATGCCTTTGTGGGAATAAAAATAGTTTTTCATAAAAACACATCCTTTATTTTCATTTGGTTTTTATCTTCATTTCTAATTATTTTTTTACCAAATAATTTTTTTTATAAAAAATTTTAAATCCTATTTTCATAATTCAGTTAATCCTTTCCATTCTCTCTATTCCAATGTTTAGGTGATAACTATCATAATAAATATTATATTATTTTTTTTGGTAAAACTCAGTCTTGTGTGTAACACAAGCTATCGAAGGAACTTATCTTTGTGTGTAACACAATCAAAACATTGTGTTGCATATACCAAAAAAATATAAGCTTTCTATATATTGTAATATTAACTTGGTGTTTCATATAAAACAAGCATAACTTGGTGTAGCATTCAATGCAACCCATCAAATAATTTTAATTTATTTGAAAAAAATCATAAAAACACATGGTGTTGTATTGTACCCCCTTAAAATAAAATTTTCCCTAAAAATCATCATTAAAATAAAAAATGAGAATACTTCCACCTTATAATATCATCAAGTTCCCACATAGTTTCTTCAAACGGTTGGTTTCTCCACACGAAACTAACTATGTGTGTGGTCTTGTTTTGTAGATCTTTATCTCTATGATCAATAATTTTTGTCAGTTTCTCATCATAAGAATGATATTTCTCTAGAAGTACAACCTATGTGTTTAGTACATGTAAAGGATCTGGTATGCACTTCCTTATAAGAGATACATGGAACACATCATGATATTTAGGGATATTTTTTGGAAGTGTCAATTTATAAGTTATCACTCCAATACAATTGAGAATTTTAAAAGGATATCACATCCATGCAATTTGAAATTGATCTATGTAAATAAAAGGTGGATGTTTTTGAATTTAATTGTGGGAAACCCACATTATAAAAATTAATTCTAAATCTTCCTTTAAAAATAAAAATATGGAAAATTAATAGTTACCTAAAGTAACTCATAAACAGGTTTCCACATTGGAGAACATTAGAGCAAGTCAAAACATAAACATAGAATAGAAAACTAAATATGAAGTTCTGATAGAGAGTGATAGAGAACATGGTTATTATAAAGGTAACCATCACATAATGATAAATATATGATGATCTATGGAACCATTTGATTCATCAGAAATTAAGGTACTTGGACAAAAAAAATTAAGATATTTTTCCTAAAGATAAATAATTTTCACAAGAATATATACTTATAGGAACAATCTCATTCATTGGTTGTGCATTTATCAATTTCAACTTCATCTCTTACTCCAATAAACAAGGTTGAAATTTTAATTCCTGAATAACTAGTGAATCATAAGATCTATAATGGTATGATAAGTCATTCCTTCTATCTCTAGTTACCATCAAAACAAATTGTTAGCGTAGGTTATCCAATACGCGTAAATCTTTATATAGTTATGTAAAACATTAATCTTAAAAACTCATCCAAATTTCAATAAAAAATATTTCATAAAGTGTTACCCTTATGAACCTTCTAAAATATTGAAATCAAAAAATTCAAAATAATGTTACCAAATTTCAAAAATCAACTTATCATTAATCCCCCAAACAACATGATGTATCTCTTAATTATCGCACACCAAACATGTGAAGACCATTATCATGTATTATCTTGAAACATGGTAATAAAATAAATTACCTTAAAACCTTAGTGAAAACATGCATGATTTAAAAAATTACATCTTTCCTCATATCATATATCCAAAAAATCTTTAAACTCAATCAATGATATCGCAAACCACCTTATTATCAGTTCAAAGGTCATAAATACTCTCCCATTTATTTTATCACAATAAATAATCCATTTATCTCATTATTATCCCATAATCATAGACATATTTATGGTAATATTTCCATTAGTCTTTTGTTCTCCAATAATATCACCTTATAACCTCAATATCTTTTCATGGTTATTAGTTCCATTCAACATATACTTTTAAATCCTTAAGGAAAAACTACAGTGGACCAATCCTTATTTTTTTAAGTATTCCATAATTCCATATAATTAATTCTATAACATCATTCTTTAATTAAAATACATAACCACTCAATCATTACACTACTTAATTGTCGTACTATACATCTCTATTAGTGATAAAATGATATTTACCTTTATCTATGGATTTAAGTGGTTACTGACATTGATAATCATCATTAACCCTTGGATTTGGGAACTAATTTTCATAATGACCATATTCCATAAACTTTAAGCATTGAAGTGTGCACAATTCATTATGTGAATCCTTCTTTATATTATAATCATTAGATAAATTCTTTCCATTACTTCAATAGTAAAATTTCTAATGACCTACTTTCCCACACTGAAAACATTTACTAGTCCCATTATGATAATTTCATCCACGTTTATTTACACATATTGAGCATAAAGGAAATATAATATTCCTTTTTCCATGTTATTTATAATTTCTTTTTATATCTATCTTCCTTTTCTTGTAAAAACCATGAGATTAGTTTATAACTCTAACCTCCATTTCAACCTTGATAGTGAAGCACACAATCTCTTCATAACTACTAAAGTATCTTATGGGTAACGCCCTTTGAAGAATTGGTTTTAAAACACTTGATAATCTATCAACCTTACTTTCAGGTTGGATGATAATACCAGAAGCATACCTAAAAATTCTTGTAAAATTAGCCTCGTAGCTACCAACAGACTCATCATCCCCTTTCACTAACTCAAGTAACTCTTTCTACATCTTCATATGAATATCCTAAGGAAATTAATTACTGAAGAATAATTTATTGAACTCATTCCAATCTATGGATTTACTTTTATCTTTCCACCTCATATTCTTGATTAGATCCCACAACTGTTATAAATTATAAACAACCAAAATTAATTTTTCATGTTTTGAGCACAAAAGTAGAGAAAATATCTTTCCAGTGGTACCGATCCATTGTTCAATAACAAGTGAATCAAAAGACCCACTAAAAGAAGGTTGATGTTCCCTCACGATGAACTCAATATAAAGCTTTTCCCTCCTATATTAATTTGGAGTTCCATCATGATTCATAGTTTGTGTGAGTACAGTGATAAGATTTTTAATTCTAACTCCAAAAACATTTGGATTCTCATAAGAACAATCATTTCATTTCCCATTGCATTCAACATTAAAATGATTTCTTCAGTTTCCAACCATTAACTAAAACCAAAAAAGAATAGTTTTAGAAACACTAATCATACTGGAAAAAACTCACAATCAAGGTAAATTACCTTCAATATATAGCATATTAGGATTAATCCTAAGGTTATTCATGATCGTTAAAAAAATTATAGGATTGTAACATGTACTTAGACTTATCCTTAGGAATATTACTAAGATTTTATCATCATATTTTCTAATAACTGGCTAAAATTTTTCTATAATACCAACTATAATGACCCAAACTTAACATACATAGACATTACATCCTTTTTTTGGAATATTTTATACATTACAAAAACAAATACCCAAAGACCATATTAATTTAGTGCCTTTGGAAACTAGGAAATATAAACAACTGGTTCATACTATATCTACATCTTCTCCCACTTATTTATTCATAACTAGAACCATTTTAACATGTCATACTTAATACCTTTATTTGTATCATGGGGAAAAGAAACATAATAAAGGGTTATCTCAGATACTCAAAAAGGGTAATCAAGGGAGATACATAATCATAACATGAACATAATGATATCAAAATAAAAGAAAATCATTTGAAGATCATGCACTACATGTCAAAGATAATATAAAAGAGACATGGCATAATTATTGGAAGTTAACAATACTATAATCATAAGGGATTAAAGAGCATAAATCATGAAATCATAATATAGAAATAAGACATGGAATTCTAGAATACACATAAATATATAAAATGACTTCCATAGTATTCAAGGATCACAAACAAGGCTATCTTAATGGAATGGGTTTACTCCCCAAACCATATTAGTAGTTGAGGTTCACTACCAATTAAATATTAATAGTTAAGGATAACTCCCAAGACCATCTTATTAGTTAGGTTTCACTCCCAATACCATCTTTGGAGACAAATTCCTTTACAGAACTGAATTCACTCCAAATTTTAGCCATTTTTATATCATGATATATATATCATTACCAAATCCATTGTAGGAATATATAATTCTCATCCATAAAATAATGAAAATAATATTTATGTGTTCCATAAGAAAAAAAATCATTCATCATAAACATATACCAAATATATAAATAAGAGTGATAGTATCCTTAAATCATAACCCTGATAAAGCATAAGTAACATCAAATAATGTTATATTAGATGGAAAATGTTTTTTAAAGAAAATTTAAAATAATTCCTGAGAAAAATATACTTTCCTATTTAAAAAAATTAACAATATATTACATTTTTAAATCCTTTTCCTTTGAAAATTATATTTAAAATTTATAAAGGAAGCTTCAAAGAAATGATTGGCCATGGTAGTGAAGAAATTTCATCCATGCAGTACATGTTAAAACAATGTTTTGATTAATAATTTTAGTAGAAATCCAAATATACTTGATCAAAAAATGAAAAAAATATTCCTTTTAAAAAAAATTTAAGAAGTTAAAACATGGGTGAAAATGTTCACGGTAGAACAGTTTTGAAAACATTTTTAGAAAACAAGGTCTTTGAATTTAAAAAATTCTAATTGAAGAGAGAATAAAATTGAATTAAACTTATAATATCATTAAAATAATGCTATTCATGATAAAAAATTTCAAAGGTAAGTATATATACCTTGTAAAAGATTATGGGTTCTTAATATAACATGTGTCTCAAAGAAAGAAAATTGAGACAAAATTACCTTACCGATTTGGTAACTTTTGAAAAATAAAGCATATAAAAGATACATAATCAAATGGATATGTAAATAAAAATAAATTTGAGTATAGGTATCATAAATTAAATTTGTGGGAATTATATACACCTCAAAAAAAGAGTGATGAATATAGCATAAGTCTTACAAAAATAAAAGTGAGACCAGAAATCCTCATACTTTAAGTCTTAAATTCATTTATATATGTTCAAACATCCTATATAATTATTTTAAGTTTATTATAAATATAACATAGAACCATATTCATATATATATATTACCATATATTATTTAATTATGAATTTAAATTACTCTCTTATTTTTAAATACAGTTAACGTTATGTTTCAGGTAATAACCGCTTTGTTTTTCATACATGTTTTAACTTGTTATTAATGGTACTATTACATATATCATGATTTAATAATATAAATATTTATATCCATGATATAAATATCATATAGATATATTTATTCATTGTATATTTATTTATGGTGAGTCATAAATTTTAGAGGTAAAAAATAAAATATACCATTCTTGAAGATGGTAGACCATACATACTTATAAATGATGTTTTCATTTTATTTTCATATTAAATAAATTAAATTTATATGATATATAATCATTAAATAATCATTTTTATTTCATATATATCACATATTTTTATTAAAACTGTCCTTAATAAATTACATGTAAATCATGAATGAATCACACCACCTCGCGAGGCGGTAATCCGCCGTACACATGAACAATGTTATCGTCTCCCTGCAAAATGGAAATCATTTAGGTATATGTGATATAAAAATTAAATAATCATAATAAAATAATAAAAATAATATATATCATATATAAAAAATAAATATATCATTATTCCCATCCATTAATGTTTGTAATGGAAGAACAAACGACATCAGTTCGCGAGGTTGTAGTCCATCGTACACACAAACTATGAATGTTTATCCCATTTGATAAGAGTTTCTAATGTTTTAGTTCATAAAAATAATCTATTTATATTTAATATAATAATTTTTTGTGTAAAAATTATATAAAAATAATTTAAGAGTATTAAGAAAGAAATAAACTAAAACATTTACTCATGAACGTTACCTCTTCTTTGGGTATCTTCGTTTGGTTTGAAACAAAGAACTTCATCTGTTGTATTCATACTTAAGGGAATTATTCTATGATTAATTGAGGTAAGTTTGAAGGATATTTTTTTTTAGGTTTTTTCTTAAATAAACAGGTTTATAAGTGTAAATAAAATAGAAGAATATGTGCTCTTTTATAAGAGAGGGGAGGGGGTACTTTTGGAATTTGTAAAAAGATTAATTTATAATAAATTAAATTGAAATAAAATAAATAAAAAATGTTATATATTATAATATAATATATGATAATATTTTAATATAATCAACCAATATATTTTTTAATTTTTATTTATTTATTTTAAACCTTATCATTTTGATTAACCCTTAGTTAATATATTTTAATTTTAACTATGGTGACAAATTTTTCAATATTAATAGGATTAAATCTTTACTTATGAAGTGTAAATTGGACCATAAATGTCCAATTTATGATATTTTAGACCATATATCATCCCCTTTTCCTTATTTATTTTTTTATGATTTTTTAATTTTTTTAATAAAATATAATTTTCATAAAATCTTCATTATTTTCTGTTTTGACACTATTAATTTCATTTAATAAAATAAGTAAACCAATATAAATTTCAAAAAAAATCATAAAATACACCCATAATATGTAATATTATTCTATAAAATTATTTTAATTCATTAATTAATTCAAATTATATTTATTTTAATATTTTCAATATAATTTAAATGATGTTTCATTAATTGAACAATTACTGCATCGTCATTGTGTAATTATTTATGATAATTATTTCTTTACTAAAAATAATAAATAAATATCCATGATGTAGATATATTTTTTATATTTCATAATAATATTTATAGTTGATCATATATTCTATTTTACCCCATATTAAAAATATTATACTTACTAAAAATAAGAGTGTGACATTATTTCACTCTCTTTGATTTTATTAATATCTAAGTCTTGTTGCAGGAAAACTTTTCATCAAATAATTAAATTTCAAAACTTATATGTCAGTGGTAAACCTAAATTCATCTAATAACATTTAGTTTGATATTACGGTAATTTTATAATATTTCTAATATTATTTTGACCCTTAATTACTCGATTTACCCTTACTTATGGTAATAAAAATTTTACATTTACAATTCATATTTTTAAAAAATAAAAGATATGTATTTACTAATTTTTTAACTTCTTATTCAAAATATGGAGTTAATTTTTCAAAATTCAAAACATATAATTCATTAAAATTAATTTAAAATTAATCTCGTTGAAGAGGTGAGAAAATAGGTTTTTTAAGTGAAAATGATAAAAAGATTACTGCGCTTTTATATCTAAATTGAATATAAAAATTACTAAAATGATCTAAATTGGATTAATGGATGTATAATTTAACTATTTTGACTTTAATACCAATTTAAAATGTAATTTAACATTATAAATTATTTAGATGAAAATTTCATTTTGAATTAAAATTCAGTATTTTCATTATTCATCCAAAGATGAAACTTTTCCGAAAGAGACCAAAAAAATTTACCCTAAGTTAATTTTGACATTAAAATTACAAAAAATAATTTTATTTTTTAAAATAAAATTTATGAAATTTTCAATTTTTTTTAAACAAGTATTCCAGGAAAAATGTGATAAAGCTTATTTTTAGGGAAATATAGTTTTTTCTGCATTCAAAAAATGTATTTCTTCTTATTTTATACCTATAAAACTTATTGGATGAACTTAAAAACATTTAATTGAATATATGACATGTAAATTTCATTAAATTCATTCACTAAAAGTGATTAATTTAATTTACTAGATAAAATGTATTTGTGGGAATAAAAATAGTTTTTCCTAAAAACACATAATTTATTTTCAATTGGTTTTTATCTTTATTTATAATTTTTTATAAAGAATTATTTTTATTTAATGTTTAAATAATGTTTTCATAATTCAGTTATTATTATTCATTATCTCCATTCCAAAGGATAGGTGATAACTACCATAATAAATATTATACTTTTGTCTGGTAAAACCCGGTCTTCCTTGTAACAAAATCTACCAAAGGAACTCGACATTGTTTGTAACACAAGAAAAACATTATGTTTCATATACCAAAAGATAATATAAGAATTATGAGTAGTGAAAGATTAATTTTTTTTTGTGTATAAATCAATCATTACTTGGTGAAGCGTGCAACGCAAACCATCAAATAATTTCTATTTATTTGAAAAAAATCCCAAAAACATATGGTGTTATAGTTTTTCAAGTTTATGTTTTTCAAGACCAGTCCTAATGGGGTCTATGACACAACTACCCCAAGCCCGCATCTAATAGGCCATGGGATGGTGTCTAATACTGAGTAGGAATATCACACACATTAGAGGCCTTTGACTAATATACCTGCACACACACACACATCTCCAAGCCCATAGAATTAAAAAATATAAAACAACTAATAACCTTGATTTCATACATATAAAATCCCACTATAAAAGCACAACAACATGCATGGGAAAGAAAAATGAAAAAATAAAAGACCACCACAAAGAAACATAAAACAAGTTGAACTTGTAAAGTGGGAGAGGATTATTGTTAAAGTAACAAATGGAACACACCTCTATCTACCCAACTCACTAAGTTCTACCTAGTCCAGGTCTCTCTAGAACTATGTCAAAAGGTCATTCATCTTTATAAAACACAACACATGTGGGAAAATCGCATGTAGGGGTGAATATAAAAATACCTATTGGGACACCCTAAAAATACTAAGCATAAAACATCAAGAATAATAATCATCTCATCATAGGTACATATCAATGGAATATAACAAGAACACCCAATATACTCATAGTAGACACACAATCTCATATAAGATCACAACCGTATTTCCAGCCTAAGATAATTGTTTGAAGGTTCCACAAAACACTCATCAAGAGAACACACTCAAGGAGTCACATAACACTGATGATATCCATATGAGATTTCATTCTCATTGGGTCTCACCATAAGAAGTACACGTTGGATGTATGAAATTTTCAATACATATATGGAGATAAAAATCGAGGACATGGGGTATACCATTACCCCAATCCATATTAACTCACTAATTTGGGGATCATCACCCATGTAGTGTTAGTCATGATGATACCAAGAACCCCACATATGGAAAAGATAATGATAATGGATCTCACTCCAAACCTCATGGACGGATTCCCACAACTCCATCCAAAACTAATGTTCCTCATAGGGGACCACCATCCTATGCATAGAAAGTGAATCTATACTAAAACCTTAGGGAAAAGATCAAGGGAATGTATCTTAGAAAAATATGTTCAAGATTAAGATGAAATATTCTCCAACACTTCTTTGAAATCTTATATGGTCTGTACTTGTATTACACAATGTGTAACTTCATCATTGGGTCCTACTCATGTCTCATGGATCGTTCTTGTGCCCGTGTCTGAGTACACGGTGTGTCTGAGCTCATATACTCTAGACCATGCCTGTGTATGTTTGTCCATGTACATTTACAACTATCCTTGTTTGTTTCCTTGTATGGATTATCGTGTCTATGAACCTACCTAGGTATATGTTGAGACACCGGTCAAGGGTAAAATGGTGTGTGACATGTGTTACATAGCTTGTGATACTTTTCATCTCCACAGAATCCCTAGCGCTGCACAAAGGGTTCCACAGGGTGTGTGATCCTATATCACAAGCCATGTAACCCAAAATTTTCTAGAATCCCAAATCCTCTACTCGTATGACCATTCATTATTATGGCCTCCAATTTGACTATGTCTCACACTAGTAAGAAAAAAAATTATTCTAGAAAATACTTTTCATCACTGCTTTCCAAAATTTTGAAACCAAATCATATGGTAAAACCATATTTCACATATCTTAGTGGACACACATTAAAAATCACATCAGTAACTCCGATATGGTTCTGAAATTCCATCATATCTCAATCATATTCTCAATTTGACCCCTTATATACAGTTTCAATATATTGTGGTAAGAAAAAAGTGTGAAATGATTGATTATTTGTTATTTTTTCAAACCACTAGTTAAAAGAAACATCATAGATTATTTCACACTGAATGGTGGAAGAACACCGAGAAACACAAAGAGGAACATACTTCTTCCATGTTTGGGTTGGCCTTGATCCATTTCCATTAGAACAACCAACAAAGATCTGAAGTAAATAAAAAATTTCTCCTAAAAATCCCCAAAAAATAATCCTAAATCCTCATTGCGATCAAATCATGATCTAATCTATTAGTAAATTGATTCATGTACATTTTAGGAGAAATAGAAAATGGTTAAAACTAAATAAAATAATTTACTACCTTGTTTTTGTTCAATCACTAGAAAAGAACAAATTTTTGTCGTTGTCATTGGTGAGATCATTGAGATTCACTGCACGCTGATCAATGATCCAAGATCTGGTCATTTTCCACCTGATAATGATCCTCAAACACTCTCTCTCAAATATCCAGGGTTATGTAGGTAACCCTAGTATTTTTTCACAGAAACATATTTGTAGACAAACAAATAGGTCACTACATCACTTAATAAAATACATAAATTTATTTATCTATTTTATTATTTATGCCCATGGATTTTTTTTAACTAAATGCCTAAAATTGATAAATTTTATGTCACACATAGGGTAAATTCCATGATTTGATATCAATATAAACCTTATATTTCTCATATGAGCCTCTATTCTAGATTTTTTTCCGATTTTTCAAAAAAATTGTGCATGCGTGATATTTAAAATATATAATATATTTCAAAAAATTAATTCTTGGTACATCGGGCCTCGAAATGTCATGTAATCTCAGCGCCTAACTCTAAAAATAATCCATAAAATATTCTAAAGTAATATATTGAAAAATTAGAGTTGTTATATACCCTCAACTTGGGTATTTACACCCTGAAATGCCAAAAATAAATCTAAACAAAGAGATGTGAGTACTGAGAATGCATGCGGGTCTCTCACTCCAAGGTACTCTCCCAAATATTCTCATATTTCCCCCTAACACGCACTAAAGGAATCAATATACCATATAGGATCCCCTCCTATTGATCCTAAATATCTAATAGGTACTCAATCATGGTAACTCTATCCTCAATTTCCATCTCACCCTAGTTGATAACATGAATTCAGTTATGAATATACCTCCTCAGCCAGGACGCGTGGAAGATATCGTGCACCTAGTCTAAGTGTAGTGGAAAAGCTAAGTGGTATGCCACCTCACAAAATTTATGTAGTATCTATGAAGATCCAATGAATATTTAAGGTAACTTGTCGCCCTGACCAAATCACCACAATCCATGTTTAGGTGAGACACTCAAGAATATATGGTCTCCACCCTTGAATTACAAAGGCCTCCATTATCAGTATATACAAGACTTCTGAATGCTTTGTGTAGTCCTTATACACTCCAAGATGATCTTCACCTTATCTTCAGTGTATCACACCATCTATGGTTCCATAAGTGCCAATTCTCCTTGGTCAGTCTATCATAATGGTGATTTATAAGGTCACCCATACAAGGCCTTGAATAGTGTCATATCGATGGTGGAATGGTAACTATTTTTGTATCAAAACTCATTAAATGGTAGGTGATCCTCCCAAATATAGAAAAAGTCTAACATATAATCCCTAAACATATTCTCCAAGACCTAAATGGTCCACTCAGTCTGGCCATCAGTCTAGGGGTGAAATTCCATGCTTAAACAAAACTGAGTCCCAAAGGTCACTTACAATCCCTTCCAAAATTGAGATGTGAAGCAAGAATCATGATCAGAAATAATCGTTGAGGGAACTACATTGAGTTGAAGAATCTCTTACAAATAAAGGCATCCCAATAACTTTACTAAAGTTTACTGTCAAATAGATAGGAAGTTGGGTAACATGGTGAGTTGGTCTATCAAAACTCAGATTGAATTGTTCCCTATAAACGTCTTTAGTAACTCCATCATGAATTACATGTATATCTCATCCCTGTTCCACTATGGAACCTCAAGGGGTTGATATAAACCTTCTGAAACCTAGTTTTCATTATTTACTTGTGGAAAATGCATCAAGAGACAAAATTTTCAACTCCATTATTTATATCTTTCCACCAGAACTACCACTAAAGGTCTTAGTACATATCTTCAGTACCTAGATGTACCACTATGGGTCAATTGTGAAAATCCCTTAGTTTCCCCTATCTCAAAACAACCATTACCATAATTTATCCCCTGAAGATAATTACATGATCTTTACCTTTATAAAATCCACCTGAAGAATTTCCTGTGGATATCAGAGTACGTTGGGTCTCACAGTCGATATCCCCAAGTTGTGCTTCCCAGACTCACTCTAAAATCATAAGGGTAACAACCATCAAATATTGGTAAGACGATCCATCTTGACGCAAAAACAAAAACTATAATAAGGCTAACTTCTCTGACACCTTACTTAATAGCTACAAACAAGATCTCATGCTGAGAGCATATACTACTACATTCCCCTTTTAGGAACATAGATAATCTTGAAGTCATATTCCTAGAGGAAATCTTAACAAAGATTTTTTCTCAAGTTAATAAAATAATGAGAGAAGATATAACTGAGACTCTTATGGTCATAATAGAAGATAAAATGCTCTCTCGTTAGGTAGTGTCACTAAAACATCAGTGCAAAGACTACTATCGCAAACACAAGATCATGGGTTGTGTAGTTTGACTCATGTGGTCTCAACTAATACAAACCATAGAAAATCACTACTTGAATCAACATTAGAACACAACCAATAAAATTCCCAGATTCATTTTAAAACACTATATACTCGACACCCTCCTTTAGAAATCAAAATATGACAATTCTCATCAATATCTACCTCAATTCCTAGAATTCCTTTTGTAACCTCTCTATCCACTCTAAAGGGTTCCTCTTTTGGGTAAAATATATGAAGGGATATAATACCATAAATAAATAATGTACAAGTCTCAGAGAGTATCCTTCCAACCTAAGGAATATCCACACCTCCATCATGATTTTTGGTGGCTACTAAGCTATCAATACCTCAACATTTGTTGGGTCCACTGGTACACCATTTACTGAGAAAAAATGCCACAAAAAGTGGACCTTTTAAATACAAAATGGTCACTTTCAGATATTTTTATAAATATGGTTCTCATGAAGTATGTGCAAAACCATCCTAAAGTGTATCATCTGATCCTCCTCAGACGTTAAGTACACTATGATATCGTCAATGAATCCCACCACAAAATGGTCTAAGAAAGGTTGAATGATTTGGTTCATGAGTCCCATAAACACTGCTAGGAATATTTTCACACTGAATGACATTACCAAGTACTCAGTGAATATAGAGACATATGATTTCATCTTCAGTATAAACTCTTCCCATACTTATAATTGGTAATAGCCTGATCTGAGGTCAATCTTCAATAACAATTGTGACATTCTCAACTAATAAAATAGGTCATCAATCCTTATTAGTGGATACTTTTTTTACCATGACCAAAATTAGGTGATGGTAATCCACACAAAACCTCAATCTCTCATCCTCCTACTTATTAAACAAAAATAGGGCTACCTATGGTGAAACACTAGGTTTTACAAAGACTTTCCTCTACAAGTCATCAAACCACACCCTCATCACATGAAGCTCTACGAGATCCATATAATATGTTGACATAGAAATTGGGGTCATCCAAAGGTGTATATTAATGTATAAGTATATCTCTCATAGGGGAGGTAATCCTAGAACATCCTCAGGAAAAATATCCTCGCACTCCACCACCACTTTAGGAAACTGACAACTCAAAGTATCCACTACACCCAGGGTCATTCCAGCCAACTGATGAGTAATCAACTTCACCCTCCTATGAATGATTTCTCCCTTCTCTTAATAGTTTTTCCTTTTCACCCATTATGTAAAACCTCATCCCATCACTTTAGATACACTATATCCTCTGTCTAAAATAGTATATCTAGGAATGAACTATAGATGACCATTCCATACCTAAGATAATGTTGTTATACCTCATCGATTTTACAAAGAGACCCTAAAAGAAAATCTATCCTCCTAGAGTTGAGTCACAATGTCAGAAGAAGTTTTTTATCATTGAGTTGCCTCTAGTAGGAGTATCCAAGCCCAAGGGTCAATCCAAGGGCTCAACCTAAATCTCTAAGCCTTGAACCAGATAAGTGGAAATAAAGGATAGACATGGACATGTGTCTATCATTACTTCATCTAAGTTAGAAAAGACATAGATCATACCTTGTATCATCCTTAGATCCTCTGGGACATAATCTTTTACTACCTACAGTTTCCCTCACCCATGTCCCCCATCTTCATGAGCCTAGCGTGAACAACCTGGTGGTAGTGGTAGTAGCATGCCAAAACGTCCACCACATCCAACTAATATTCCAACTCCTCTTCAACAAATACCACCATATGGTCCTACTTTCTTCGATCACTGCCTCTGCCTAGGTGGCCCATCCACTAGCTCTCTATCAACCACATGATGGGCCATACACTCTCATAAAATATTCACATGATCATCAAAAGAGTAGCATTGCCTCTCTCTAGGATGACTAAACCCATCCTATGATCCCTAAACTATAGATCCTCTATCTTAGGATTACCTCCTAAAATATATCACATGTTCATGACCTTGTGTATAATATTTTCTACCGTGTGACCACTTCCAACACCAAATGTATGTGTTAGCTCAGCTAGGAAATTATTGACCCCCAAATCATGCTCTTACACCCCAATATAGGTAGGAATTCATAGAGGTATCAGGCTAGCTCAGCTTTATCTATGTAGTTATCACTCGAAGGTCCAATCCTAAAATAATTGATCATGTACCATGTTCATTGAGTACCAAGAGAGTTTGATGAAACTTGATGAATATTAAGCCATAGTTGTACTTCCATACTAAAGTTATAGAAGCTTTGGGATGTGAACATCCCTCAACATAGATAGAGAGAACAACTCTTTGAAAAGAATCTTGAACAATGACCATAAAATAGTTTCATAATAATATGAATGGTTCATTAATCCCCAAAACTTTTCTGTAGATCCATGAAAAAGTATTGCTTACAGGACCACCATTGGTATGCATGCGTCTTGACAAGATGGAAAACTCACATCAGTGCCTCAAAATAGTCCTTAGCTTCTTATGTGTCAAGAATTCTTCAGAACCTAATGGGTTTCTCTTGCTAAAACTCATGAAGTATGCTCATCCTATGCACATAATATTCTAATACTACCAATACCACCTACTTCTTGATAGGTGGTTGTAAGATCGGCACACCACTTGGGGTAACACCTCATGAACATGTCCCTGAATTGAAGCCTCATTATTTAGGGGATCATCCTCATTATCTTAATGTTAAATACAAGATGGTAAAAATCATGGAGGTATCCTAAAATAGAAAATATGTACCATGGTCATTGAGTATATTTTGAGAGATGCCTCAAGAAGGACATGTGAACCACAACCCATTCCTATATGATGCCTGTATCAATGTTTCACTACAACCAGTATCCATATTTACAGAGTCTACAAGAAGTTTTTCAGAGTCCTGGTGAATGGACATGTCAGCCGCTGTACCAACACTAAAGTCCCAAGCCAGAAAGTCGAACTTGAAATGCTTGACACTATTTCCCCAAACCAATCTCAAAAACTCTAGTACAAAGGTATAACCAACTCTTTTGATACCACTATATCACAAACCATCCCAAAATGGTATGTGTCACAACTACCCAATCCTGACACCAATAAGCCAGGGGATGGCAACCAATGCTGAGTAGGTATATCACACATATGAGAGGCCTTAAACTAGCGTGCATGTATAGACACACATATCTCCAAGACCAAAAAATGATGAAATTTAAAACCAATAATAACCATATATATACATCTAGAATCCCACCATAAAAGTATGACAACAAGTACTAGAAAGAAATCGTTCCAAATATAATACCACCACAAATAAAATGAAAATAAGTTCAACCTGTCAAGTGAGTGAGGGCAGTTGTTAATGTAACCATAGGAAGACACCTCAATCTATCTGGTTCGCTAAGATCTATATAGTTCTAGTCCCTCTAGGACTCCATCAAAAGGATGGTTGTTTTCATGAGACATGACATGTTTGAGAAATTTCCATGCAAGGTTGAGTATAAATATACCCAGTAGAACACCACGAAATCACTAAGAATAAAACATCAAGAATAATAATTAGCTCATCACAAGTACATGTTAATGGTATATGACAATAACATACATAGATACTTAGAGTACATAGAAAGTTTCAATTAGGATCAAAAATTTATTACCAACTAGGATTCCTACTTAAAGGTTCCACATATAACTTATCTTAGAGAACACACTCCATGAGTCAGATAGCACTTATGGCATCCACCCATGAATTTGTGCTTGTCGGACCTCTCTATAAGAATTACATACTAGATGTATAAATATATAGATAGACATATAGGGATCACACCCAATTCCATAGGGTATACTAAAAACCCAATCTGAATTAACCCTCTAAATAGGGGTTCTATTCCCATGCAGTGTTGGTCATGATGACACCAAGGACCCCACATAGGGAAATGGTGATGATAGAGGATATCACTCTAGGACTCATGGAGGGATTCCCAAGACTCTATAAAAAATGAAGTTCTTTAGAGGGGATCACCATTCTATTTATAAGACATGACTCTATACTAAACCACAATGTAAAAGATCAATAGAATTAATCGTAACAAAAAATTTCCAATCTGAAGAGGACAAGATCTCCAATCCATCATTGAAGGAGTAAACAGTGTGTTCTAGTAGTACATGGTGTGTACCTTTATCACTCGGTCCTACCCATGTATCGAGGCTCATACCCATGCCCAAGTCCGAGTACACAAAATGTCCAAGCTAATGTACTCTTTACCATGTCTATGTCTAGTTGGCCATGTCTCTGTATGGCTAGACATGTCTGTGTTCATATATAGCTGACCATGTCTATGCACCTCCCGAGGTACACATTGAGATTTGAGGTAAGTTTCACTCATCATGTGAAGTTTTTCACATAACATGTGATACATTTCTTATCTATGGAAATCCATGCACCACACAGGGGGTCCATTATGGTGTGTGATCTTAGATTACAATTTGTGTTACCCAAAATTTTCCAGAATCCCATATCTTCTTCTTACATAATTTTCTACTCCTCTAGTGCCTAATTTAGAAATTCATCATGCTAATAAGTAGGGAATTAGTCTACTCGATCCTTTCTGTCACCTCTTATCAGAATCCAACCACTAAATAGTATGGGAAAACCATTTATCACATCACCCAGAAGTCGCACATCAGAACCCACATGAGAAACTCTGATTCATTTCTGATCTATTATCATAGATCAATCACATAATCATTTCAAACCCATATCTTGGGTATCAATCCATTACACCAAAAAACAATTATGAAATAATTAATTATTAGGTATTTTGACAAACCATCGGTCAAATGAGTCATCATTGATGATCAAATGAATAATGGTGGGAAAAAACCTAAAAACAAAAAGTGGAATGATCCATAGCTATGTTTAGGTTAGCATCTATCCATTATTTTTAGAATGATGAAAAAGGATCCAAAGTAAATAATTTTTTTCCTAATAATCCCCAAAAAATAATCCCTCACCCACCTTAAGATTGAACCATGAACCAATCAGTTATTCAATTGATTAGACTTCATCACAAGAGAAATTAAATGGGGATAAATCCAAATAAAACAATTTCATACCACTATTTAGATCAAGCACTAGTGAATAATGAATATGCATCATTGTCATTGGTGAGATCCTTGATATTCGCTACATGTTGATTGATTATCCATGATCTAGTCATTGTACATCTGAGAATAATCCACAAATGTTCCTTCTCAAATCTCTATGGTTATGAAGCTGACCCTATGATTTATCTATAGTAGCATATTTATAAAAAAATAAATAGGTCTTTATTCCTCTGGCCTCGATAGATTTACTAAAAAAATTCATGTTTTATTGGGATATCTTGGAGGATTGTATAACTCAAGAAATCAGAGAATTCTTCACTCACTCCTCCATACCCTATGGGATAAATAAAAGTTTCATTGATTTGATACCCAAAATATTGGATACTCTTGATTTTAAGGAATTTAGATTAGTTTCCCTTGGGAACATGATTCCCAATCTCATTAGAAATATTATTATTGATGGGATGGATGGCTGGTTAAAAATTATATCACTGAAAACCAATTTGGATTTGTCCCCAGAAGGATTATTCAGTAATGTATTTTCACAACTTTGGAGAGTATGAACATAATGAATAATAACATGAAGGATGGAAAATTTTCACTCAAAATTGATATATCCAAATCTTTTCATACTTTAAAATGGAGTTTTCATTATGATGTTTTTAGAAGATATGGTTTATCCAATGATTTCATCAATATTATTAGCACCATTATTAGTTCTGAAAGGCTATCCATTCTTATTAATGGAACACCCAGAGGTTACTTTCAATTAACTTGAGGTGTGAGATAAGGCGATCCACTTTTATGGATTCTCTTTTCCATTGATAAAGACTATTTGATATGTGTATCAATGATTTGGATCATCTTGGTTTTTAAAAAGGAATCAAATATAGTAGAAATGAATATGTTCCCTCACACCTATTGTATGTGGATGATATTCTCTTAATTGGGAAGGCCTCAAAAAATAACATATCCTCTATTAAGGCCCACTTTACACATTATGAGGAAGTTTTTGGGAAAGCCATAAGTTTGGAGAAATCCTTCATTATCTTTGGTGATGGTTTATCGATTGGTAAATAGAACAAGATTGTCAAATCCTTGGAGTTAAGAGAGGATCCCTCCCAATTAACAATATTAGGGTCCCATTATTCTAGGGGAAGGTGAAGAGGTAATATTTGGAAGATATACATTCATGTATTGTCGATAAAATGGTTTAGTGGAAAGGAAAGGCTATGTCTTAGGCTGCAAGGATGTGCCATGTTAACTCTATGCTCACCTCCATGGTTTTATTATCTATCTTTTTATAGATGACCTATAATCCTCATAAAGGAACTCCAAGTTATGATTAGAAACTTCATATGTACTTTATTAGTGTATAAAAAGAATCTAGTCATGGTTTCCTAGAATTATTGTATTAAAACCATAAAATTGGGAGGCCTCAGAATTAAATACCTCGGGATATTTAATGATGGACTCATTAGGAAGTTCACATAGTGCTTAATTTCTTGAAATTTCCCCTATTATTTCTTATCTAAGTGATTAAAAGAGAGTTTTTTGAATGGATATAGATATTATCTTTCATCCTTTGTTTATGCCTCCAACAAATATTCCTTTATCAAAATCATTGATGAAACAAAATGGATGGTGAGAAGAAGTTCTAATCTCAACTTCTGGAGCACTTCTTGGCTCAACATCTCACTAAAAAATCATGTCACTATTCCCTCATAGGCCTCACAAATTTCTATTAAAATTTTCTTATCTCAAATATCCATCTTTGATATCCTGATGCCTACTCATATTAACCTAGAAATTCAAAGATATTGCTTTATGGACTATGATTTGCTCATTTAGAAACATAATTGAAATGAGTGTTTTGATATAAAATACTTCTATAAATTGGAATTTGGTGGATTCAATCATCCACCACTTTGTCTAAAAAAATTAAAGGATTTATTTATATATCCTTTCAGGTATTTATTATTATGGAGGGTATGTAAGCACATATTACCCAAACACGATTAAATTAAAAAGGATGGATACCATCTTTGTAACACCCTGAGATTTTATGAAAAATATTCTTTTTAATTTCATTAATGTCTTGTGTTGTACGCTACACCAAACGAAGCTTTCACAACACGCATCCTTGACTTTCCTTCCATTACACGCAATCGTGACCTTCCACGATAGCGTGTGTTGTACGCAACACCAAGTTTCGCTAAACAACGACATGCTATTAAAATATTATTAAAACTAGCCGTTATGAATAGTAATAACCAGTTTTTAAATTTTAGAAATTTTAGCTCTCAAAATGGACTTCATTTTTGGATTCGGAGTATCGAATTTAGCCTAAGGTGAAATTTTGGTACTTTTCGGATAACTTTCATATTCTGATGAATAGTGAAAATTACTAAATTATAATTAAAAACAATTTTTTTTAATCGAAATAATTAATAGTGATAAATCATTAATTTGAGTGGTTTTAAAGTATATTTAGAATATATTTTTACATTTTAATACAATGTTGGTCATTGGATGTAATTTCACATTTAAACCAGACATAACCAAGTGTCAATCTTTTGATAGATATTGTTTCTTAAAAACACGCTATTTGTTTTAACAGCGGGATTTAATTATAAAATTAATTAATGCAATTTCTATGTTATGAATTTGGTAAAATAGACTTCATTTTTGAATTCGGAATATGAAATATATCTTAGGATGAAATTTTGGCATTTTTCTGAAAACTTTCAATTTTTGATGAATAGTGAAACCACTAAGTGGTAGGTTAAAAACTGAATTTTGCATAAAACTTAATTTTACCACTTCTGTGAATGGAATTTCAAAAATCCGACAGACACGGTTAATATCAAGGACTAAAATGTGCTTCAATGAGATGAAAATAATTTTTGGTGAATAGTAACTTTTTACTTTTTTTTACCACGGTTAATAGTAAATAGGGTAACTAAGGGTAAATATGATATTATTATTACCCTAACACATGTCATAATTCTATTGGACAAGTGTAATTCGACCAAAAACAAGCTTAGGAATAAAATATGACCATTTAGGCCCACTTGGATTAGATTAGGACATTTATTATTATTTAATTCAAAGAAGAGTTAAAAGAGTCAAAATCAAAGTTTATTTACTAAAACATTTTTAATATAGGGTTGTACATAAGATAAATTCTATTGTAAATATTAATTAGAAAGCTAAAACGATTTCCTACATGATGGTATTTTATTTGTAATTTTTAGACATAAATAATTGAATTTATTTATGACACAATGATGATGCAGTAATTATCTTATTAATGAAATATTGACATAATTGATATTACAAATACCAAAATAAATGTAATTTGAGACTTTTTATGAATTACACTAATTTTCTAGGTTACTATGAAATATTATTGTTGATTTAATCAACTTGTTTTGAACATATAATTCTGTTATGACTTTCACAAAAATCATATATCAAATAGTGTCAAAATTGACACAAAATAGTTTTTAAATGAAATATTATATTATTAATTGTTATTTTATTCCTAAAAATCTAAGGCTCGGCCAAATGACTTATATAAGGATATATGTATTAATAATAAACAATTTGGGGTTCATTTGGTATGTTATAGTAAGTGTATTAACCATATAGTGAAAGAAAACAAAAAGACACGGTAAAAGTTAAATTATTTAACTTAGAGTTAAATCTAATTGATAAGGTTAAAATAATACCCTAAACTTGTCTAAATCTTATTGGTTGATAGGATTTCGACCCATACCCACTTTAGCTCCGAAATAAGACCCTTTGGAACCATTATAAACCGATTTTGAATTTAATATAAAATAATATTTTGAGGTATTCCTAAGGTGCCCCTCTCCTCCATTATAAAAGGACACCTCCTCCCCCTCCTCCTCACACCAATTTGAGCACTCAAGCTCGGCCAACCCCTGCCAAAATCTCTTCTCCACTTCGCTAGAAACATCCTAGAGGTTCTGGTCTTCCTCAAAGACCAATTTTAGTGCCCTAAGAGGAGGTCTCAAAGAGGCGCTTCAAAGAAGAGGAGGTTCGGACACTTACGAAGCAAATCGGACCTAAGGTAAGGGAAATATCACAATCTCATTTTTATCTGAGATTGTTTATACATTAGTATTTACTGGGGTGTATTTTATCATCCACATCCATGTTTCCTCAATATGTAATATTATTTCCATCCACCTACAATTGTTTAAATACAATTTTACCCTTCGGTGAGTTTTTAGTAGAGGATATGAAAGGGATTTTTTTCTTTTTTTTCATACGAGGTACTTTTTGACTTTCGGAAAAAAGTACGAGAAGAATGTTTTTTTTAACTTATACGGCACGAACGGATTTTTACGGTTTTATAAAGCCTTATTTTCATGAACCTTCCTCCAAAATATTTCATGACTATTTTCAATAAAATCTCTTTCTTTTAAAATTGCATGATGTTTTGTGAAAAGAAATTGATTTTGAAGAAGAAAGGATATTTTCCTCAAGAATTTAATTCAAGTGTTTTATCAAAATTATTTTCCATCTAAGATAATAAAGGGTTCTGTTTCTATCCATATTTTTACATTGATTTGACTATGTTGTGATGGAATTATGTTTATGAATTCCTTTATCTTATATGAATGGTTTTATGATGTCATGTTGTTTAAGAATCCCATTTTTATTACATGGGTTATGCAATGATGTATGATTTATGATTTTGTGGCACACATAAGAATGGTATCATTATGAGATGGGTGGGACCTATATCTCCCTCCAATGCATTGGGTAAAGATTTTATATCTCATGAGATATACAGGGCTGGAACGGTAGGTTATACCGGTTCAGTGAAACAGGACTGGAACGAGGGTTACTCGATTCAGAAAGGGACTTTGTCCACTAAGATAGTCTTGGCAATGAGTCTTGACTAACAAGAAATGATTCTCTATGATTATGTGTGAATGCCACAAAGTTTCATGTTTTAGGTTATGATTATTGTGATTACATTTCACTGCCATGATTTTCCCCATGTTATGAAATTATGATCTCTTTTGCAGGTTAAGATTTTCCAAAAGTTATGTGCTTATGTATATGATGTGATTGATATTTCTTTTGTTTACCCTTACTGAGCAATTGAGCTCACCCTTTTATGTTTTCTTTTCCCCAGGATATAAAGAAATGTTTTAGGTAAAAAAAAGTGGAACATCTTTATAGGAGATGTTGAAGATCTTTCACCACGATTAGAAGATTACGTTCCGAGTTTCCAAAGACACTAAACTATTACGATCCTTGTGTGTGTGTTTTTGTTATGTACTAAGTATTCTGAAAATGTAATGTAATGTCCATG
Source organism: Viscum album (assembly GCA_963277665.1). NCBI lineage: Eukaryota > Viridiplantae > Streptophyta > Magnoliopsida > Santalales > Viscaceae > Viscum > Viscum album. Next base: position 177,394,887 of record OY728137.1, read on the forward strand.
TACGTCAAGCTTCGGGTCTCTACAATCTTTCTACAGCTTATTACCTCTGTCTTCAAGCTAAGGAAGATACCAAACACCTGTTCTTAACATGTGTCATTGATCATGAATTATAGGACTACACATGCGCGTTGTTTGTGTTGTCACTTGACAGACACATGCAATTCACTACTTTTATGGGGTGGATCTATTCTGTTGACTGTAGTGCATCGACCCAAAACCTAATATTGACAACAATTGGTTCTGTTATTTCATCTATCTAGAATACCCTCAATGAAAGATTATTTGATGGGAAGTCGACCTCTATACACATTGGAATGACGAAATTTAAAAAAAGAGGTATTTTCTTCTTCTACACTTTAAACTAGAGGTATGAATAACTGCTTTCATGATCTAAATATCCTCAGGATTTTGTGTGTTTTAGGTTGGACAAACAGGCCAATACTAATCAAATTTATTCATTGAATATTTCCAATTAACCCATGGATTAAGGCTAATGTTAATGGGAAAGCCTTTGGCATTTCTGGGCCTTCAGGTTATATAAGAGTCTTCCTTACACATTGTGGTTTCTTTAAGGTTTGATTTTATCATTACACTGGAATTGGGATTCTCTATAAATCTGAGATTTTAGTTATGGTACATTCTATTGTATATACTATCCAATATAATTGGAAATCACTGTAGATTGAATATGACTCTAAACTTCCTATGAAGGACTTGGAGAAAAAAACAAGGGATGTAACTTATAGAATTCTACCTTGTTGGGTTAAGTGCATTAACAATGATACTTAACTCAACTTGGTAATCTCACATTCATATAAAGAGAAATATCAAGTGGTGTATGTGTTTTTAAAGAAGGCAGTCATGGAAATGGACATGATGTGGTCTTTTAGGGACCCATGTATTATGCTCTAATAGTGGATGCTGATATGTGTGGTGCAATGTTTTCTTGTTTCTTTAATATCCCCTTATAACCCCTGATTCTTATTATTCACATTTTTTTATATAATATCTTTTTAGGACTAGTTTTGGCCTAATACGAAACATTTTGGGTAATATATTTCAAAAAATTAATTTTAGGATCATTGGGTCTCACAATCTCATGTTGTATCAATGCCTATATTTAAAAATAATCCACAAAATAATATAAAATAATATATGAAAAAATCATAGTCGTTACAAAGTTGAAATTAAAAACATGTAATTATTAATGTAATGAAGTTTAATTACCTACACTAATATATTCTAGTGAATCCCTAGAAAATTTGGTCTCCAATGTGTAGGGAACTTTGACCATTTTTAATTGATCAATTTAGGTTAATAATTGTAAATGTAGAGGTATTTTAATGTTCAAATGAAAGTTTTTTAAGTGGTAGATCTAGTGTAGGATATATAGAATGAGGTTTGAGGGGTTTGAGAGTTTAAAAATGTATATTGGTGGCTATAGCGATCCACTTGACACCTGATTGGGGCACTGGGTATTCAATGAATGTTCTTAGGGAGGTGTTTTATGGATGGTTCTTCTAAGTGGTTGGCATCTTGTACTAGGTACCTGATTGAGGACTAGGTAGTCAGTATAGGGGAATCAGGTACCTAGTAGTACCAATATTGTTTTATTAAATTAAGAAAAGGCTGATCATTCTGACCACCCTCTATTTTACACCCCTATTAGTGGTGTTATCCCTAGACTATCTAAGAGAATAAGGGATTGTGTCCCACCTTTTAATACCCTTATGTCTCCCTTTTTATGATGAGAATATTTAGATGTATTGTTTAGGTGATTTTTAGTTCATTTATTTCATTCCTTATTATCCCCTTCTTCCTATTTCCATGGATTAGATTTAGTTTAGCAAGATCTATGAACTTGAGAGACGATTTGATCTTATCATGGTAAAATCACCCCTCTATAGTGGGGATTTGTTATAATATATCTAAATAAGGATCAAGAGATAATAATGTTCATGGTTGGGTATCCTTTCACCAGGGGTTTTTCACTAATCAAATTAATTTTATATCTTCATCAACTTTATATGGATTCATTTGATGGGTTAAAGATAGATGTTGAGGCTTTAATTAGTGGTGGAAATTAAGCTACATCAAGTGTGATCCATGCTCCTCTACTCAAGGTTTTCATGAGGATATTTCATAAGGTGAGTTTTAACATGATTATACCAGATGGGATTTAAGTAATTATAATGACTCGAACTATTATAAATAAAATTCCCCTTTTTTATTTATTTAAATGTCCTGTCATGAAATATAGTTATAGAAAACACGTGTAGATGTTTTTTTATTATATCCTATTGGATTTAAAAGATTGTTAAGAATTATTAACATTGATAATATAGTTTTTGAACAGATATTATGTGATTAGTATAAATATATTGTTTTAACAAATCCAATTAACACATACAAAGAAAGTGATGGTCTCACCCAGTAGGATCATACACTATGAATCCCATTTATTGAATCTTCTAAGGGATATATCATTTCTAGTAATTTACCTTGACCAAGACCAAATTGAGATCTAAAAACTTAAGCATGAGCAAAACTGTTTACCAGAGAAGTTCAAGCTCATCAAGATAAGGACCCAAACCATGTTTTTTTAACCAACACATGAAATTCCCACCATTGTGAACCTTGAAATTTGGGTGCCTTTTGGTTTATTAAATGGATATGTATCGAGATACTAGAAATATTAATATTTTCATTTTTATAGAATAATGAATATATTTTCATCCTATTATTGTTACTTTGTAAATGATTTTATTTTTTGTTAATATTCAAATTAAATTTATGAATTTGTGAATTAATTTATTTCTAAAATAAATAATATTATAATATTATTAAATAATTTTTATCATGTATAAATTATCATATATTTTTTATAATGTCAAATGTAATATTTATAAGGGTTCATAAACTGTTATTATAAAAAAAACCAAGAATTTATTAAATGTAGATTTTATATTAAAAGTGAAAATTCACATATTTAGAAAATTATTTAGATAAAATAAATAATATTTTTTTTCAATCAGAAAGTCAAAATTATACAACGGTTAATTTTTTATAATTTTCTAAGACAACCGAATTTTTGGTTAAAAATTTAATATCATATAAATATAGTTTGTGTTTTATGACATCATAATGACCCAAACTTGATGTAATAATTACTATAAATGGGATCCAAGACAAAATATAAGATTTAAATTTAAAATAATTTCATTTTATGTTTATTTTATTTATTTTTTAAATCCATTAGGAATCCTCAAAAACTTATAATATTTTTTTAGGTTTCAAAATCCTTTCTTTAAGAGTGTGACTCACAAAAATGGAATTATTTTAATAAGTTAGGACATGGGACTTATAAAATAATGATAACCACTACCTTTTGGAAAAAAAAATGGGCAGAAACCATGTTATGGTTTCTGGTTTTTGATATTTTATTATGTAGAGTCCAAAGCCTAAATAATAAAGAAATCCCTCAATTTTCCTATATAAACTCACCCAAGCTCCCATTTCTCTTCACTAACACTCTTTGGAGAATGACCATACTCTTCCATAAAATATCTATAGTCTTCCAAAGGCACCCTTTACTCTCAGTTTGTCATGATCAGACCCACCGAGGTCCGACCCGTGACTACCACAAGACCACCTCCAATAGGTCAGGGGCTGGCGACCAGTGCCGAGTAGGCATATCTCACAAATGGAAGGTATGGGAATAAATTACTTGCACACACACACAAACACATATCTAAAACACACTATTAATAAATATAAAACAAACAAACAAATAATTCATGCATACAAATAAGATCCCACAACCAGAGTACAATAGGAAGTAAAGTAAACATGGCCATATACAAGACCACTAGAAAGAGTTTATAACATAAGTCCAAACGAAACTGTGAATATTCTAACCTGATCCAAGGGTTATGAATAATTCAAAAGTATGTTCTTGATAAACACCTCAGTCTTCCAAGTTCCATATATGCTCCACCGACTCCATATCCTCCTAAGAAACCATCAAAAATGGTCGTCGTCTTCACAAGACATGACACATGCGGGAAAAGCCTGTGTAGGTGTGAGTAAAATAATACCCAGTATGACACCCTAAAAACACTAAACATGAAGAACCAAGTACATTAAGATCAATAAAATATATAAAAATAAATGTAGAACAATAAAAAAATTGAACCCAAATATACTCAAGAGAGACACCACACCATCATGTTGTCATAACCAACCGCTAGCCATAGGATTCTGCTCGAAGCAATGGTCATTATTTGAGATCTCACTCCACATGCTATGCTATCATCATAAAAACTCAAAAAATAGGTGTAGATCATTTGGGACCCTCCTAAAGAGAACTAATTATTCTAAGGGGACCATGATACACAAATAGGGGGTCACTTCCAAAATAGTTGGGGGATACCACGAACCCAGTCTGTATCAACCCTATACATAGGGGATCATACATCAATGATTCCACAAACCATATGAAAAATATCATCTAGATTGAGGATAAATTTCCTACTCTAGGAGTTCATGTTGATTCCACAAACTCCAACTAGGGAACTAAGGTGATAGAGGATTGCAATCCAGTCTGACGGAGGGACACTAGAACTCTATCTGAGACACATCCTCTAGAGGGGATCACAATCCCTTTATGTGGATGTAATTACACATTGTACCCTCAAGGAAAAGGAAAAGGGAACACACTCAACCTATACTATTCCAAAATAAGAAAACAAAGAGCCTCAAGAAATCTTGTAGGGACTACATGGTGTGTCCCAAGGGGTACATGGTATTTCCAGCTATCCCAAGTCTTGCTCTTATGGAAGATCCTCACAAGTCATGTAGTATACATATACATAGCATGTAGAAGGATGTACATGAAATATAGAGATGCACGGTATCCTTCCTGTGTCACCTGGTCATGTCCATGTACTAAAGTTGTGTCAGTGTATCAATCCATGTATTCCAAGCTATGTTCACGTGGGAGTACACAGTGTGTCCATACCCATGAACTCCAACCTGTGTTCATATACTTATGAAGTACATGCTAAGTCAAATAGAAAGTGTGAAATTTCATTTTATATATGTCACATGTCGTGTGATCATCATATTCATCCTAAAACCCTTGATACCACTGAAGGGGCCCCACATGCTGTGTAATCCTGGATTACACGCCGTGTGTTATGGGATTTTCAAGAATCCCAGATCTATTGTCACACACCTCTTTCACCACTCCTACCTTTGGTTTCTAGCCTCACCTCACTTGAAAACTCGAGATCTATGGTCACACAATCCTTTCCATCACCAAACAACACATTTTTTCATGAGATCCACTCAAAAATCGGATCAAACAACATTCTTTGTTTCATGCTAAAGATCATGATTTTGGGAATCATTCATCATTAAATTCTATACCGTAACCACCATTTCACCTCCATCATGTCATGACGATCCCATATTTTCAATATCATATCGTCACACCATGAAACGAGTGTGAAACGACCGATTTATTGGGAATAGTCAAACCCCAGGACAATAAATAACACTCGTGGTAAAACGTGGAATTGTGGGAGAAAATCACAATCAATCCACAGGTAATAACCTTAATCTATGTTTATGTCAATCTTAGTTCATTTTTGTTAGAATGGTAAATGAATCCATCAACAAATTAAACCAAATAACATCTCCTGATAAAATCCCTGCAAAAATAAATCCCATCCCACAACACGCATGATTTGTGAATCAATTCATTAGTCGATTGATTCATGATCATAATAAAATTAAGAATAGGGAATTAAACAATTAAAACTCACACCCTAATTTAATTTTTATCAATTTATGATGATGAATGAAGCTTCATTGCTTTCATTGGAGAGATCCTTCAAAATCGATGTGCGTCGATTATCAATCCTCGATTAGTCATCATTCATTAGAAATAATTCCAAAATCTCTCTGCAAAGATCCTCTATAAGTTCTATAGTTATGAATATAACCCTAGAATTCTAAAATAATGATACATTTAAAGAAAAACAATTCATTGCATCAATACAATGAATAAACATAATTTTTTTAAATTATTTTATTCATTTTACGCCTGCGATAAATTTTTCACAAAGGACTCGCACTAACCAATATTAATTAATTCCTACGGTAAAACCACTATTTTCAGATAAAAGGTTCCCTTAGATTTTTGATCTTAGAACCTGTTTAACATTTATTCCACTTTTTCAAGAAAACCACACACACGTGCTATTTTATATATTTCAAACATTTATTCTGGGCACACTAGGCCTTATAATTACACAATGTCTTAGCGGTTGGTCTCAAAAATAATCTATATAATATTTTAAAATAATACATGAAGAGAAAATACATTAAAGATGAATCCCCTACCAATATTTTGGAGTCGCTCACTCAAGTATGGTACCTTCCTTTCCTCTTTTCAAATTCAAACAACTTATTTGAATTTAGTCCTTTCAAATTCAAATAGTTATATTTTAATTCATTTATAATCATCAATTTAATTTAAAATTGATTTTATTTTAATGTGGTATAATTTTTCCTCCCTCATTTGTAACCTTACCTAAGCCATTATAGTGCCAAAATTCTATAAATGATCCTCACATTCTTTTCTTTATTCAAGTTTATTTATGAACTTATAAATTATATTTCCATTTCATAAAGTTAGGGAATGTATTTCCATGTCCATTACTAACCATTTTATTTTTAAATTTTGATAGACCCCTTTTTCTCTAATCAATAATTTTTAGTGATTTTTATGTTATGTTGTTATGCTTCCAAAATTTCACAGTAATTTTTCTCACCAAAACAATTCTGTAGTGTATAACATATCTATTTTTTATTAAGGGTATTCACCATTATGAAAATATACTTATTTATTATATAATTTCATTAATGTATTTCACATTCCATGATTGTGGAATAAATTAATATTATGAATGAATCCATGTTGTATGATCTATGTGGCACAGTTAAGCAAGTGAATGAAATGAATTTGATGGGTGTGTCTAGATAGCGCTCCAATGAATTGGGTAATGTTTAGTATGAGGATAAATCATTTTGGGATAGGGAGTCAAAATAATTCCTTTATGGGACTTTTTCACCATGAATACTTGGTGGGTTAATCCTTGAACTACGTTTATGATTCAATGTTTTAAGTTGTTTCCATATTCTCCATGTGATTATTATCATGCTATATCATGCCTTATTATCCATGTTCTTTTTATTACTCATTGATATTCCTATTGTCTAACATAAATCACTTATTCCATGTTTCTTCCCTCATTGGGATTTATAGGTCACCCCTTTCTTATGTGAGTCCCCAAGTTATCCCCATATAATTTTAAGTCTGAAGGAGCATTTTGAGCTTGTTAAAGTAGTTTTAAATAAATATGTTGTATTCATTGTTTTTGGTTGTTATGTAATTTACGTAATTCAAAAATACACAATAATTATCAATTATATGGGTTATATTATGTGTAGTATTATGTAATAAATTAAGTATTAATGTGTAATAAAGAGCAGGGTTGTTATAGTTGGCATCAGAGGAAAAGTTTGGTTGTTTATTAGACTAGGATTAGAAGACTCTAGCGAAAGCCTTTGGGATAAGACTAAGGATAAGAAAACATAATTAAATTTTGGTTATTATAGAGTAAGTGTTTTATCAAGAAAATAAATCCCTATTTGGATATGAAAAGTTGGAATGGTTATCGCATAGATGTACCTAGGAATAACAACTCAAAGATGTTGTTTTGAGCCTAACTCATGGCAATCGAGTACACGGAAATGGTCCTAACTGTGCACCTAGTTTGAAACTCTAGATGGATATGCTTTGGAAATTTCATAATCTCATTATGAACCATTTTAAGGTAAAATAAAAAATTCCCACAAGAATATATATTAGTAAATAAATTATGGATAGCATATATTGAAGCCTGGGGATTCATAAGTTAATGAAATAAATGTAATTTTTAAGTCGTAACTTTAATGTCATTGGATTATCCTTGATGTATTTAATAACTTAAAAATACTCATCCCTAATTTTCCATTTATTCTATCCTCTATCCATAAATAGGAGGAATTAGGTAAACAATTGATGTGACGGGCAATGTGGTGATTGTCCAAACGAGATGACCAACCTGATGGGATCATGAATTGGGAACTTTGAATATACTCTCTCATATGAATTAGGTTATGAATAGAAACCTATACCAAGAGGACTTCCCAAACCCCCCTAATAAATAAAAAGCTCTAATTTATGTCTTCATGTTACAAAGGCCTCCTATTTTCAATGGATCACATGATCCCTCAATTATAGAACAATGGATCAACTCCATTGATAATATTTTCTACATAATTTAATGTTCTAGGTAAGAGAAGGTTCTATTTCATGTTTATCATATGGAGGTATAAGATGATCAGTGGTGGTCCTTGATCAAGAATACAAAGCCCATGGAAGATATTCAAGTGATGGAGTGGATGAAATTTTGGAAATTGTTTTTCTATAAATACTTTCCTCACACTCACACACTTAAAATGTAAAGGTATTTCTTTGAACTCAAGAAAAAATAATATGAATATATAATGGATTATGATACAAAATTTACAAGACTTTGATTATATGACTCCATATTTTTCATTACCCCTGAATGAAAGTTTGATCGCTTCTTTGGTGGGATAAAATCCAGTGTATGAAAATCCCTGTCCATTTGAAACTTTTATAGACATGGTGAAATTCTCTGATGTGACATCAAATTTAAAATATAGATATGAGAATCTCATAGGTATCATGGGGATAAGAAGTATAAAGTGTAAATTAAATATGGTGTCCTGATAGAGAAACAGAATGGTGCTAAGAAATTTCAACATCTCACTTGTAAAAGGTACAATAAGAAGCAACCCATAAATTGTCTAAGGGGGGTGAGGAAATAATTTAGGTGTCAGAAAGAAGGAAACCTAGATAAAAATTACTGAAATGAAAAACTTGTTAATGTGATGGAGTAAAGGAATGACCTATTCAACCCTCATCACATTGTTTATTAATTCAAATCTGAGGAACCAAGGAAATTTTCATACACATTCTCCAAGTTAAGGGTTTTCAGAGACAACCAACAACCTCCAAGGTAGCATGGGTGATATTTTTCCATCACAAAAACTGAGGGGGATCCTAAAAATGAAGTTTTCATAAGTATTATAGTTATTTATTCAAGAATAGTGAACATAATTTTTGATTGTGGTTCTACACATTCCTTTATATCATGAAAGTTTAGTAGACCTATTCAAACACCACCACAAAAAATGTAAGTGGATCTATTGGTGAAAACAATAAATGGGGAAACTTATTGAATCCTAAGTATATAACACCTCCCCCGACAAAGATTTTGGGATGAACATTCTAACAAACCTTTTCATACTACCTTTGAATAAATTTGATGCAATTCTAAGCATGGATTGACTTTCCCAATATATATCCAACTTAAATTACTATGATAAGGGAATCACTATTCATATTGTGAATCGACCCCCGATCCTATACATGTAACACCCCAAGCTTCCTCGGTATGTTTCCTTTCGAATAATGCAATGACGTGCATTGTACGCAACTTCGAGATTTTAACACACCACAACCAATCAAACTAGCCGTTATGAATAGTAATACCTACTTTTTGAAATTATATATATTTTATATTTCAAAATGGACTTCATTTTTGGATTCGGAATATCGAATTTAGCCTAAGGTGAAATTTTGGTACTTTTCGGATAACTTTCATATTTTGATGAATAGTGAAAATTACTAAATTTTAATTAAAAACAACTTTTTTAATCAAAATAATTAATAGTGATAAATTGTGAATTTGAGTGGTTTTAAAGTATATTTAGAATATATTTTTACCATTTAATATAATGTTGGTCATTGGACATAATTTTACAATTAAACCGAACATAAACAAGTGTCAATCTTTTGATAGTTATTATCTCTTAAAAACACGCTTTTTGTTTTGACAGCGGGAATTAATTTTAAATTAATTTCTGCCACTTCTGTGTTTTGAATTTAGAAAAATGGATTCCATATTTTGAATCAGGATGTCCAAATTGTGTAAATAGGTAACTTTTATTTTTAGACATTTTGAATAATTACTACGGTAAATATTTTATTTACCACGGTTAAGGGTAAATCCGGTAAATAAGGGTTAAAAAAAATAATATTATAATAATACTAAATTACCCTAAAATGTGTCTTAACCCTATTGGTTGATACATGGTCGACCATGGGCATCTTTGGGTCAATTTTGGGACCCCATGGATCCACTTGTAAGTGATAATGACACTTTATATTAATTAAGTTAAAATGAATACAAAATGACACAAGCATATATCTTTTAGCAAAACAATTTTTTACATAGGGTTATATATGCTGGATTTTAGATTATAAATATTCATTAGAAAGCTAAAAAGATTTCCTACATAATTATATTTTATTTATAATTTTTTGACATTAAATAAGTTATTTTATTTATGACACAATGATGATGCAGTAATTACTAAAATAGTAAAAAATTAACATAATTGATATTATAAATACCCAAATAATTATAATATGAAACTTTTAATGAATTAAACAAATTTTATAGGATAATATGATATATTAGAATTGATTTATTTGACTTTTTTCGAAGTAATCAATCTGTTATGAGTTTCACAAAAATCAACTAGTGAATAGTGTCAAAATTGACATAAAAGAGTTCTTAAAACAAATATTATATTATTAATTGATATTAAATTCCTAAAAATCTAAGGTTCGGCCAAGAGACTTATATTATGATAGGTTAATCATTAATGGACCACTTGGGGGTCTTTTGGATGTATATAGTAAGTTTATTAACCATATTATATAAAAATACAAAGAGACATTGTAAAAGTGAAACTAATTAACTTAGAGTTAATACTTAAAGATAAGGTTAATATAAGTACCCAAACCTGTCTAAATTCTATTGGATGAGTTGTTTTCGACCTATCCCCACCTCAACCTTTGAATAGTCAACTTTGGAGCCATTGGAAACCGAATATGAATTTATTATAAATTAATATTGCTAGCTTTTCCAAAGGTGCCCCTCACCCCTCTTATAAAAGGGCACTCCTCCTTCTCATTTCCTCACACCTCTCAAGCCACTTGGCTCGTCCAAACTCTGCCCAACTAAGCTCCCCACATCCCTCTCCTCCTCCTTGAAGCTTCCCCTTAGGCAGAAAGCATTTCAACAAGTCCTTTGGTTCCAACCAAAGTGAGTTACCTAAATTAAAGGTAACGATTTCTCTTAAATTATTTTCATTTATTTTGCTTCTTCAACCCCCAAACTCTTTTTATTTCCCTTATTTTGTAACAACACCAGTATACTCAATATACTAGGATGTTGTTATAAGAAGTATTCAAACTACACATACACACAACTCCATCTAATGGATGATGAACATAATGTTTCTGTGGATGGCAAACTAACGCCTCACGAAACGATGATTGTTCATAAACATCTTACCCTCTCTCATGGTGGCCATTATGATGGCACTGTAATTAAATATGATATTAATGATATATATTTTATATATAAGCTTCTGTAATTCCATTTTATTTCATATCATTATTCGTTTCATGTCGTATATACATACGATAATTTCATTTGAGGAAGTGCGGACTACCGCCCCCTTAAAATGATATGACTCGTTCATACCACACATGGAACGTATAAAGGATGGTGTTAATGAACTTAAGTAACATATATAAAATATTATATTATACTGGAATAGTAATATACCTATGTATCATTTGGATTCGATTCTTTTAAAATAAAAAATTAAAAAATTAAATGGAAGTAGCGTTCGTGCGTACGTACGGACTACCGTCTCCACGAACGCGATGAGATTCATTATCCATCGTATCCATTAAAGTATAATTATCATTTAAGGATTTAAAAATTATGTTTAAGGACTTGATATCATTCTGGATATTAATAAGATACAACAAACATGACTTATGTAACAAAACATATAAAAGAAAATGAGTAAGTTAACACCCGAAACGGCGTTAATACTAAGATATTATTAACAAATCAATGTTAAAAGATCATATATGATATCATATTAAAGTAAATGATTCTTGTATTATTCAATAACAATTATTTCACCATTATACAGGAGGTAAACCTACCATCGACCAAGGAAAAAGTACAAAGTAAGGGATTCTCTTATCTCACTTTCAATTTCGTGAGATTTCCATTATTCGCCACTAAATTATTGAAAGTGGTGTATTGTGTATGGCCATTTGATAAATATTATCATGATTCTCTTTATATTCATGTTATTATGTAAATCATTTGGTGGTTATTAACTTTTGGCCATACGACTCAGTCAATTAACGTGGTAAGGGATTCTCTTATCTCACTTTCAATTTCGTGAGATTTCCATTATTCGCCACTAAATTATTGAAAGTGGTGTATTGTGTATGGCAATTTGATATATATTATCATGATTATCTTTATATTCATGTTATTCTGTAAATCATTTGGTGATTATTAACTTTTGGCCATACGACTCAGTCGATTAACGTGGTAAGGGTTTTCTTATCTCACTTTTAATTCCGTGAGAATTCTATTGATCACCACTTAATTATTGCATGTGGTGTATGTGTACTGCCCATGATCGTATTCATTGTGTAATATACTTTAATTTATGGGTATTTACATCATCATGGTATGATACTTCTTTCATGGGTGTATGTTTCGTAAGTTACCTAATCGATAAGGGAATTTGAGATTTCAATTTCCACTCATTTGGCTTTACACATATTTCATTGATTATATTACCCCAAGATTATGTGTGGAATCACTATTCATTTGATTATGTCATAATTTCCACTCCCCTTCCTGTGGATATAAGTTTGATACACATAATCACTCCATTGGTAATTCTCAAGTCATTGATATGAATTTGATAAGAGTAATTTTAACTCATTCTCCATTTGTTGAGTTAAACATCCAATTCGTTGGTATTGTTTTTTTACAAGAATATGTGTGAATGTCCTTTGATTGTTTTACACTGAATATCCAATCATATTTAGTGTATTTATATTTGTCACACATAATTATGTCATTGATTTATCCTTAACCTAAGGATACAACCTTTTTGAGAAATTTCATCTCAATTTACATTCCATTGAGACTTCTTTGATGATATACACCAAATCACTTCTATGTGGTGTATATAATGTACTTTGACATAGTATATCATGAATTCCTTTATTCTCATGATATTACAATGTTTTTATTACCTCAATTATTTGTACTCAAGTGTCTCTCTTTTGGTTAGAAACTCTAACCAAAATACCATTTTAAAATGTTTTAAAGAATTATTCTTCTAAATCATGCTCATTAATGTACATATTTTAAAAATGGTTTTAAGGATTTATTTATATGGACATTAAAGTTTTAAAATTAAAACTCCTTTTAAAAGTTTCAAAGTGGTATGGGACACTTTGATTCAAAAATATACTTTTAAATGGCTTCTTAACAAATAGTGTGACTTTTAAATGTTTTCAAGAAAAGGGGGATATTTCTCTCAAATAGTTTTGATGATTATTTTCATCTATGTCAACATCCTTCATTATTATTGATTGAGGTTAATGTGATACAATACAATCTTCCATATTGTATCGAATGAATTATGTTTGACTGTGGATGTGCTATTTTTATACCATTCATGGTTTGTGGTGAAAGTATTGACATTTCGTATGCTAGTTTAATACGAATGTTTACGTTATGTTTAAACCTTTTCATATGGGAATGCATTGGACTTAATAAGTGACGGGTGGAGCCCGCTATAGCTCCTCGATGCATCGGTAGGTCTCATGAGACAAACTAGTGTCTTGGCACAAGGCCTTGGCAAAATCTTATTTGTAGTCTTGGCACGAGGCCTTGGCTATGTGGTTATGATAGTCTGGCATTATGCATTCCATCATTATGAAAGTGGTTATTGATATTGCATGTGATCATTCGACTAGTAGAATATCCATGTGAGTAAGTAAATGGCATTATTTCATTTTACTTTTGACATACTATGTTGAAGTTCAATTTTAAAAGGCTTTTGTTTTAGTTATAAGTTGCCTTAAGTGTTTATGCTTATTTATGAAAGCTTCTGCTATAATGTTATCCTTACTGAGCATCCGAGCTCACCCCTTTCAATGTTTTATTTTTCCCAGGATTATGAAGAAGTAATTTATGAATGACCTGCAGGGATAGTATGAGGGGATATGAAGACAAGATGTTTTTTTTATGATGTAATGTAAAAATTTATGGATGTATCTAGTTATTCCAAGGCTACTAAACTAACCGGTCTTTCGAGACTTGATCTTTCTCATGATCATGCCAATGTTATGTAATAATGCACCGACTCTAGATAATTAGGGTCGGGGCGTTACAGTTGGTATCAGAGGAAGTTTAGTACAAACCTTGGTAGCTAGATTTAGATAAACTCTGATTAGAGCACGTAGACCTAAGATGAACTTTGAGGATTAGTATAAAAGAACTTCCTAGAATTTTGGTATTGTAGAGATTTTGTGAGTTTTCCGAGCAATACATCCCTGTCTGGATACGAGCAGGTAGAGGCGGCTCTGGCACAGATGTACCGAGGGGTAAAACCCGAAAACACCGCTTTGAGCTAGACTCGAACGGGAACTGGTGCACGACAACGGGCCTTGCTGCACTCTTGGTTACGACACTCCCGGGGGATATGCTTAGGATAATTTACATTTTCTTTACAAACCAATTTAAGTAATATATATATAAGATGAGAGTAAATGACCTTGGTTAATCCTAATATGTTTCAAATTGAGAATATGGTGACATTTTAATCTCTAAATGATTTTACGACTACTATTACTCACACAATGCTTTATGGTTTTAGTCAATGGCTGGATTCCAAGGAAGTCATAGTGACTTTGAGAATGATGTACAATATGGGAACGGTGGTGGCAATGAGCAACAAAATGGAATGTTGATAGGCTTAAAAGATATCGTCTTTATGCCAAATCAGTTTTCCAAAAATATGATCAACAACATATATATTAACCAACTCCCAGACTCAACAAGGAAGAGAAAGGTGATAAATGATAAGAGCTCCAGTAATGGAGACCATGGAGAAAAGAACCCTCAATTTTCATCATGCAGGAAATGTGGAAAGAGACACCCAGGAAAATGTCTCAATGGGACAACGAAATGTTTTACGTGCGGGAAGGAAGGACATAAAGTAAAGAATTGCCGAAGAAAAATGAAGAGTACTATGAAAGAAGATAAAAATGGTCCCAAGAGTCCATTTACAATCATTTGCCGTAAATGTAGGGGACCTGGCCATTACCCGAGTGAATGTCCTATTCTATAGGATATTTTCTTGGTCAAAGAAGAAGCTATGTGGGAATAAATGGTTGGAGAAATGTTTAAAAAGTATTAGCACTCCTTGTTGATGGGTTTACTATGGAATAATTTTCTCTTGTATTTGTAACCCCGCAGTTTGCCATGTGAGAATGATATTTGAGGAAGAATTGTCTCTTCTCTTGTGGATTTGGGTATAAATAACCATTTGGATTTATATGATCATTGGGGTTTGAGAGAATTATAAGTTATTCTAATTTGGGATGAAGATTCAAGGTATGATATAACATTTGTGGTTAAATTTATGATATAGTATTTTGAGGAATTTATCTCATTTTGGCAATATTATAAAATATAGTTTTTGAAAAAGGACAACACGTAGACCGTGTGACAACCCGTCGCGTCGGACAAAGCTATGGGAATCGAACCCACAACCAAAGTGCGATTGGGATTTATCGCCTACCACTGGACTACGTGAAGTCCCTGGTTAGTGTGACTATTTTTTTAGTTAAATGATTTTATTGATCAATAATAAGTTGATTTGGGTTCTTATTTCATATCAAAAGAATACCCTTGGTATAGGAAAATGATTTGGTGATTAAGTGATAAATGTTATTTTGGAAGATGTTCGCTTTGTTGGAAACACTATATGTCCAAGGAAAATAGAATACTATGGGGTTTCATTTGTGGAGTAATGATAGATTTTTATCTACGTTTTTATTGTGGATTTATAGTGATTTGGGTTATTTATGGAAATGATTAACCTATAATAGAGAATATGTGATTAGGTTAATTACTTTTGAGTATGTGACTTTAAGAGTATCTGATGTCATTTGGAGATACAATTTAACATGGGAGACTACATAATCAAATTCTTCTATGTTTTGGGTTTCAATATTAGTTTGGATTATATTAAAGGATTTTAAGGACAATTGGTTATTGAATGGTATCTATTTAACTTTGGGGTATTGTTGGTTTAATTTTAGAAATTAAGATTAGTGCATATTTATCTCAATGAATATCCTTTTGGGGGATCATTAGATCATTCACTGACCATTTTGGTTTTGAATAATCTTCAAAGACAATGTAAATATATGGTTTATCCTTCATGGATCATGTGATTCTATAGAAGTTTATTCTATCTCTTCTAGTGTGACCAAGTCTTCTTGAATAATCATCGTTTAAAAAAAATGAGTTAGTGGTGGAAATTTATTAAAGAATGAAAATCTACTTAAAATGTAAGTATATCTCATAATGTTCTTAGTCAATATCATAAATGAATTCCTCTTCCTTATGTAATGTAACTTAAAAAAAAATGTTGTCCGTTTACTTTCCTACTAGGAGACTAATGGTCGTTTGTCCCAACACAAGTTTGTGGTTTTCTCATTGTTAACTTTCTCCTGATCATGATTTCTATCCCTCTCCATCAGAACTTGACACTTAGTTTATCATCCATATCCATGTTTTCTTACATGGAATCCTAGTATGGGTTATCTTGGATGACCCTTATACCTCTCTTTCTTTCTTTTAAAGTGACAGTTTTATTGACTCTTTTTCCGATGTGGGACTTTCCATTATATTCCCAAGCAAAATTTTAAAAATTGCGAGGACGCAATTTATTGAAGGAGGGGAGAATGTAACACCCCAAGCTTCCTCGGTATGTTTCCTTTCGAATAATGCAATGACGTGCATTGTACGCAACTTCGAGATTTTAACACACCACAACCAATCAAACTAGCCGTTATGAATAGTAATACCTACTTTTTGAAATTATATATATTTTATATTTCAAAATGGACTTCATTTTTGGATTCGGAATATCGAATTTATCCTAAGGTGAAATTTTGGTACTTTTCGGATAACTTTCATATTTTGATGAATAGTGAAAATTACTAAATTTTAATTAAAAACAACTTTTTTAATCAAAATAATTAATAGTGATAAATTGTGAATTTGAGTGGTTTTAAAGTATATTTAGAATATATTTTTACCATTTAATATAATGTTGGTCATTGGACATAATTTTACAATTAAACCGAACATAAACAAGTGTCAATCTTTTGATAGTTATTATCTCTTAAAAACACGCTTTTTGTTTTGACAGCGGGAATTAATTTTAAATTAATTTCTGCCACTTCTGTGTTTTGAATTTAGAAAAATGGATTCCATATTTTGAATCAGGATGTCCAAATTGTGTAAATATGTAACTTTTATTTTTAGACATTTTGAATAATTACTGCGGTAAATATTTTATTTACCATGGTTAAGGGTAAATCCGGTAAATAAGGGTTAAAAAAAAATATTATAATAATACTAAATTACCCTAAAATGTGTCTTAACCCTATTGGTTGATACATGGTCGACCATGGGCATCTTTGGGTCAATTTTGGGACCCCATGGATCCACTTGTAAGTGATAATGACACTTTATATTAATTAAGTTAAAATGAATACAAAATGACACAAGCATATATCTTTTAGCAAAACAATTTTTTACATAGGGTTATATATGCTGGATTTTAGATTATAAATATTCATTAGAAAGCTAAAAAGATTTCCTACATAATTATATTTTATTTATAATTTTTTGACATTAAATAAGTTATTTTATTTATGACACAATGATGATGCAGTAATTACTAAAATAGTAAAAAATTAACATAATTGATATTATAAATACCCAAATAATTATAATATGAAACTTTTAATGAATTAAACAAATTTTCTAGGATAATATGATATATTAGGATTGATTTATTTGACGTTTTTCGAAGTAATCAATCTGTTATGAGTTTCACAAAAATCAACTAGTGAATAGTGTCAAAATTGACATAAAAGAGTTCTTAAAACAAATATTATATTATTAATTGATATTAAATTCCTAAAAATCTAAGGTTCGGCCAAGAGACTTATATTATGATAGGTTAATCATTAATGGACCACTTGGGGGTATTTTGGATGTATATAGTAAGTTTATTAACCATATTATATAAACATACAAAGAGACATTGTAAAAGTGAAACTAATTAACTTAGAGTTAATACTTAAAGATAAGGTTAATATAAGTACCCAAACCTGTCTAAATTCTATTGGATGAGTTGTTTTCGACCTATCCCCACCTCAAACTTTGAACAGTCAACTTTGGAGCCATTGGAAACCGAATATGAATTTATTATAAATTAATATTTCTAGCTTTTCCAAAGGTGCCCCTCACCCCTCTTATAAAAGGGCACTCCTCCTTCTCATTTCCTCACACCTCTAAAGCCACTTGGCTCGTCCAAAATCTGCCCAACTAAGCTCCCCACATCCCTCTACTCCTCCTTGAAGCTTCCCCTTAGGCAGAAAGCATTTCAACAAGTCCTTTGGTTCCAACCAAAGTGAGTTACCTAAATTAAAGGTAACGATTTCTCTTAAATTATTTTCATTTATTTTGCTTCTTCAACCCCCAAACTCTTTTTATTTCCCTTCTTTTGTAACAACACCAGTATACTCAATATACTAGGATGTTGTTATAAGAAGTATTCAAACTACACATACACACAACTCCATCTAATGGATGATGAACATAATGTTTCTGTGGATGGCAAACTAACGCCTCACGAAACGATGATTGTTCAAAAACATCTTACCGCCTCTCATGGTGGCCATTATGATGGCACTGTAATTAAATATGATATTAATGATATATATTTTATATATAAGCTTCTGTAATTCCATTTTATTTCATATCATTATTCGTTTCATGTCGTATATACATACGATAATTTCATTTGAGGAAGTGCGGACTACCGCCCCCTTAAAATGATATGACTCGTTCATACCACACATGGAACGTATAAAGGATGGTGTTAATGAACTTAAGTAACATATATAAAATATTATATTATACTGGAATAGTAATATACCTATGTATCATTTGGATTTGATTCTTTTAAAATAAAAAATTAAAAAATTAAATGGAAGTAGCGTTCGTGCGTACGTACGGACTACCGTCTCCACGAACGCGATGAGATTCATTATCCATCGTATCCATTAAAGTATAATTATCATTTAATGATTTAAAAATGATGTTTAAGGACTTGATATCATTCTGGATATTAATAAGATACAACAAACATGACTTATGTAACAAAACATATAAAAGAAAATGAGTAAGTTAACACCCGAAACAGCGTTAATACTAAGATATTATTAACAAATCAATGTTAAAAGATCATATATGATATCATATTAAAGTAAATGATTCTTGTATTATTCAATAACAATTATTTCACCATTATACAGGAGGTAAACCTACCATCGACCAAGGAAAAAGTACAAAGTAAGGGATTCTCTTATCTCACTTTCAATTTCGTGAGATTTCCATTATTCGCCACTAAATTATTGAAAGTGGTGTATTGTGTATGGCCATTTGATAAATATTATCATGATTCTATTTATATTCATGTTATTATGTAAATCATTTGGTGGTTATTAACTTTTGGCCATACGACTCAGTCGATTAACGTGGTAAGGGATTCTCTTATCTCACTTTCAATTTCGTTAGATTTCCATTATTCGCCACTAAATTATTGAAAGTGGTGTATTGTGTATGGCCATTTGATATATATTATCATGATTCTCTTTATATTCATGTTATTCTGTAAATCATTTGGTGATTATTAACTTTTGGCCATACGACTCAGTCGATTAACGTGGTAAGGGTTTTCTTATCTCACTTTTAATTCCGTGAGAATTCCATTGATCACCACTTAATTATTGCATGTGGTGTATGTGTACTGCCCATGATCGTATTCATTGTGTAATATACTTTAATTTATGGGTATTTACATCATCATGGTATGATACTTCTTTCATGGGTGTATGTTTCGTAAGTTACCTAATCGATAAGGGAATTTGAGATTTCAATTTCCACTCATTTGGCTTTACACATATTTCATTGATTATATTACCCCAAGATTATGTGTGGAATCACTATTCATTTGATTATGTCATAATTTCCACTCCCCTTCCTGTGGATAGAAGTTTGATACACATAATCACTCCATTGGTAATTCTCAAGTCATTGATATGAATTTGATAAGAGTAATTTTAACTCATTCTCCATTTGTTGAGTTAAACATCCAATTCGTTGGTATTGTTTTTTTACAAGAATATGTGTGAATGTCCTTTGATTGTTTTACACTGAATATCCAATCATATTTAGTGTATTTATATTTGTCACACATAATTATGTCATTGATTTATCCTTAACCTAAGGATACAACCTTTTTGAGAAATTTCATCTCAATTTACATTCCATTGAGACTTCTTTGATGATATACACCAAATCACTTCTATGTGGTGTATATAATGTACTTTGACATAGTATATCATGAATTCCTTTATTCTCATGATATTACAATGTTTTTATTACCTCAATTATTTGTACTCAAGTGTCTCTCTTTTGGTTAGAAACTCTAACCAAAATACCATTTTAAAATGTTTTAAAGAATTATTCTTCTAAATCATGCTCATTAATGTCCATATTTTAAAAATGGTTTTAAGGATTTATTTATATGGACATTAAAGTTTTAAAATTAAAACTCCTTTTAAAAGTTTCAAAGTGGTATGGGACACTTTGATTCAAAAATATACTTTTAAATGGCTTCTTGACAAATAGTGTGACTTTTAAATGTTTTCAAGAAAAGGGGGATATTTCTCTCAAATAGTTTTGATGATTATTTTCATCTATGTCAACATCCTTCATTATTATTGATTGAGGTTAATGTGATACAATACAATCTTCCATATTGTATCGAATGAATTATGTTTGACTGTGGATGTGCTATTTTTATACCATTCATGGTTTGTGGTGAAAGTATTGACATTTCGTATGCTAGTTTAATACGAATGTTTACGTTATGTTTAAACCTTTTCATATGGGAATGCATTGGACTTAATAAGTGACGGGTGGAGCCCGCTATAGCTCCTCGATGCATCGGTAGGTCTCATGAGACAAACTAGTGTCTTGGCACAAGGCCTTGGCAAAATCTTATTTGTAGTCTTGGCACGAGGCCTTGGCTATGTGGTTATGATAGTCTGGCATTATGCATTCCATCATTATGAAAGTGGTTATTGATATTGCATGTGATCATTCGACTAGTAGAATATCCATGTGAGTAAGTAAATGGCATTATTTCATTTTACTTTTTCCATACTATGTTGAAGTTCAATTTTAAAAGGCTTTTGTTTTAGTTATAAGTTGCCTTAAGTGTTTATGCTTATTTATGAAAGCTTCTGCTATAATGTTATCCTTACTGAGCATCCGAGCTCACCCCTTTCAATGTTTTATTTTTCCCAGGATTATGAAGAAGTAATTTATGAATGACCTGCAGGGATAGTATGAGGGGATATGAAGACAAGATGTTTTTTTTTATGATGTAATGTAAAAATTTATGGATGTATCTAGTTATTCCAAGGCTACGAAACTAATCGGTCTTTCGAGACTTGATCTTTCTCATGATCATGCCAATGTTATGTAATAATGAACCGACTCTAGATAATTAGGGTCGGGGCGTTACAATACAAGTGCAAGGAGGAAGATGAATCTTCTTTATCACCATCATCTCAAGAATGGATATTATTTCCCTATGAGAAATATTATCTGGCTCAAATGATTGATTCTAAGGAAAGAACCATCCTCAAAGACATTCTTGTTGTGATGGAATACACAGATGTGTTTTTTAAGAAATTAATTGGTCTTTTTACTAGCCGAGAGGTTGAATTTTCAATCAAGATTATACCTGGGGTGTTACCATTATCCAAGAACCCATATAGTATGGTTGTTTTAGAACTTGATGAGATGAAGAAACAACTACATCAAAATATAGATAAAGGTTTCATATTCCCAAGTTCTTCACCATGGGTTTCATTGGTCCTCTTAGTTAAGAAGAAGGATGAGTCAATGAATCTTTTCATTTATTATCGTGATCTTAAAAACATCATGATAAAGAACAAGCATCCTATTCCATGGATAGAGGACTTTTTTTGATCTGCTATGTGGAACACAATACATTTCCAAAGTGAATCTTTGGTTAGGATATTATCAAATAAGGGTTAATAAGAAAGATATCCCCATGATTTTTTTTCGTACAAGGTATGGGAAAATGAGTTCATATTGATTCCATCTGAAATCACTAATGATCTAGTAATCTTCATGAAATTTATGAATAGTGTTTTTATAGATTAACTCAAAAAAATTTGGTAGTCTTTATAGATGATATTCTTATGTACTCCAAAAGCAAGGAGGAGCATTAGGAGCTTCTGAGCACTGTGTTAAAGACCCTAAGAGAGGATAATATTTATGCCAAATTTAGAAAATGTGAGTTATGGTTGAAGGAAATATCTTTCTTTTAGAATATAATCACAAGAAATGGGATATCTATAGACCCTTAAAAAATGGAATCTCTTAAAAGACATCTGAGCACAACATATCTGACATATATCTATAGTTTCCCTAGGCTGGCTGGGTATTATCACTGATTTGTGATAAATTTCTCTCAATTTTAAAACCCTCTTACCAAGATAGCTCAGAATGGATTCATGTTTTCTTGGAATTATGTATTTGAAGAGAGATTCATGGAGGTAAAAATGAGGTTCATCACTATGCCCATGCTCACACTACCAATAAGTGGGGAACTATTTGTAGTATTCAAGGACTATTTGAAGAACGGATTGGGTTTTTTATTAATATATAATGATAAGGTCATAGCCTAGGATTCAAGGAAGTTGAAAGTTCATAAGAAAAACTATCCCACACATGATATGGAGTTGGCAGCTATGATATTTGTGTTGAAAATATCACATCATTATCTCTTTGGGGATAAGTGTGAGATATATATGGATCATAAAATACTCAATTATATATTCACACAAAAAGATATGAATACAAACCAATGAAGATTGTTAGAGATGATCAAGGAGCATGATTGGTCAATCCACTACCATCCTAGTTAATCAAATAAAGTGGTGGATGCTCTAAGTATAAAAGATATTTCATCTTTATCAATGATGATAATTGGGAAGGATTCAATATTTTTAGACCTACAAAGTATGTACATGGAAATCATAAAGGAAGGAACAACATCAATCCTTTCACAAATGATATCTTAACCATCTCTTTTGGAAAGGTTAAAGGATACTCAAAGAAATGATGTGGGAATTGAAAATAATGTGAGAGTGATGAGAAAGAGGAATTCCTAAGAGTTTAAAATTGAAGAAGAAGGAATTGTGTGATTTGGTTCAAGATTATGTGTTCCATAAAATCCATATTAAAGGAATAAACTATTTGATAATTCTCATAGTTCAACTTTTTCCATTCACCTAAGAATCACAAAGATGTATCAAGATCTATGTGAGCACTATTTGTGGGACAATCTGAAGAAGGAGATCACTAAATATACATCAAAGTTCCTGGTATGACAAAAAGTGAAAGTTTAAAGGCATAAGTCTATGGGGATGATAAAACCATTACCCACACAAACATGGGAATGGGATAACATCACCATGTACTTTGTCATTAGGTTTCTAAATACATATAGGGGAAACAATGTTATATGGGTTGTTGTGGATCATCTTCAAAAGATATCTTATTTTTTCATAATTTGAGAGGACTTGTATTTGGATCAACTTGCATGGATATACATCAGAGAAGCGGTAAGCCTATATGGAATACCACTATTGGTTTTATCTGATTGAGATCCAAGATTTGCCTCTAAGTTCCAGAAAAGTATCCAAAATGCTCTAAATACTAAGATGAACTTCAGTATGGAATATCATCCTCAAACTGATGTCCAATCTAAGCAGACTATTTAGAAACTGGAAGACATGTTTCGATCATGTTTTATGGACTTCCAAGGAGTTTGGACCAACATATTACTCTAGTTGAGTTCTCATACAACAACAGTTTCCACTCAAGAATCCAAAAGGATCCTAATGATTCACTTTATGAGAAGAGGTGTGGAACACCTTCATGGTGGTATGAAGTTGGGAAATGAAAACTGTTAGGTCCTAAAATGGTCGTTGAAATTATGGAAAAGGATAAGACCATTTAGTAGCACATGAAGTCTGATCAGATTCAATAGAATATCTATGCAAAAAATATTCAACAAGGCCTAGAGTTTGATGTTGGAGACATGGTATTCCTATGTATATCTCCATGGAATAAAGTGATGAGATTTGGAAGAATATAAATCCTAGTCCAAGATACATCAACCCCTTTTAGATCCTTGATCACATCAGGGAAGTGGCCTATCGACTACCACTCCCATAGAACCTATCTGAAGTACATGATGTATTCAATGTATCCCTCTTAAGGAAGTACATACCATACCCCACACATGTACTTAATCCAGAGGTGGTACTATTGTAATATGACCTTTCCTATGAGGAGTATCCAATGAAAATATTACATCATAGGGAAAATGTTCAATGAAATAAGATAATGCACCTTGTCAAAGTGTTGTGGAGAAACCAATAGTTTGAAGAAGAAATATAGGAACTGGAAGAGGTTATGAAGCATAGTTACCCTCATCTATTTTAGTGTGGGAAATGAAAATTTTGAGGGTTAAATTATTAAGGGGGAGATTTCAACGACCCAAACTGTTATAAATAAAATTACACATTTTGATTTATTAAAATGTCTTATCATGAAATATGGTTATAGAAAAAACATGAACTTATTTTGTTTTATTATATCATATTGGATTTAAAATACTATTATGAATAATTTTCATTGATAATATAACTTTTGAACATTGATTACGTGATTAGTATAGATATAGGGTTTTAATAAATCCAATTGACACAGAAAAAAGAAGAGATGGCCTCAACCAGTGGGATCATACATTATGATGCCCATTTATTGTAGATTATAAGGTAGATATAATATTTGGGAATTTCCCTTAACCAAGCCTAAGATGAGATCCAACAACTTAAACATTCAAGAAACCATTTACGGGAGATGTTCAAGCTCATTGAGATCATGACCCAAACCATGTTCGTTGAACCACCCCATAAAAGTCCCACCATCACACATCTTACTCTTATAGTGTTTTCTGGTGTATTAAATGGATTTGTGTCAAGACCCTAGAAATATGAATATGTACATTTTTTGTATAAAATAATGAATTTAGTTTCATCCTATTATAGTTACTTTGTAAATGAATTTATTTTTCTTTAATATTAAAATTTAATTAATGAATTTATGAATTATTATATTTTTGAAATAAATAATATTTTAATATTATTAAATAATTTTTATGATATATAAATTATCATATAATTTTTAGGAATTCAAATATAATTTTTAGAAGGGTTGGAAAACTATTATTGTCAAAAAAACCCACATTTCTTAAATTTAGATTTTATTTTAAAATTATAAATTCACATATTTAGAATATTATTTTGATAAAATGAATATTATTTTTATAATTAGAACTTCAAAATTATCCAATATTTAATTTTTCTTAATTTTCTAGAGATAACCAATTTTTAGGTAAAAATTAAATATCGTATAAATATACTTTGTGATTTATGACATCATAATGACCCAAAAGAGATGTAATAATTACTATAAATTAGATACAAAACAAAATATTTGTTCCTTTAAAATATTTTTTTTATGTTTATTCGATATATTTTTTAAATCTATTATGAATCCTCCAAAACTTATAATATAATTTAAGGTTTTAAAATCCTCTCTTTAAGAGTGTGACTCACCAACGCATAATAAAAGGAATTATTTTTGATAAGTTCAGACCTTTTCCTTATAAAATAATTAGAACCAATTCCTCTTGTTAGAAACCATGGGAAAATCTCTAGGATGGTGTGGGGATTTGGGTATTTTTTTATTTAGAGTCCGAACCTAAATAATAAATAAATCACCTTATTTTCCTATATAAACTCACCCAAGATCCCATTTCTTTTCACTAAAACTCCTTGTATTATGACCATACTCTTCCTCCCACTCACTATAGTCCTATAAAAGTTCCCCCAAGCTCCCATGAATCCCCTCCCAAGATTTTGGAGTCACACACCCAAGTAAGATACCTTACTCTCCTCCTTTTAAATTCAAGAAACTTCTTTGAAATTAGTTATTTTAATTTCAAGTGGTTATATTTTAATTCATTTATAATAATTACCTTACATTCAAATTGATGTTATTTGAATGTGGGATCACTTTTCTTCCCTCATTTGTACCCTTAACTAAGTTGTTACTATACTAAATTTCCGTAAGGGATCCTCACATTCTCTTCTTTATTCAACTATTTTACGAACTTAGGCATTATATTATCATTTCCTATAGCTGGGACATGTATTTACATGTCACTCTTACTGAACATTTTATATCCCAATTATTAGAGATCCCTTTCACTCTCATCAACCATTTTTATGAATTTTTATGTAACGTCATTATGCTGCCAAAATTTCAACATGATTTTTCATGACAAAATAATTGTATAGTGAATACCATGACCATTTTTCTATCAAGGGTATTCAACTTTATGAAAATATAATTATTGATTTGTAATTTCATGTATTATAACATATTACATTATATTGGAATAAATTATGATGACTAATTAATCCTTTTAGTATGATCTATGTGACACACTTTACAATGAGAATGAAATGAATATGATGGGTGTGCCCAGATAGCTCTCTGATGCATTGGTTAATATTTTGTGTCATGATACATCATGTTGGGGTAGGAACTGAACTTGATTCTTTTATGGGACTCTATCCACCATGAAGTATTGGTGGGTTTATCTTTGACCTATGTTTATGATTCTATGTTTTAAGTTTTTTTTACATTTCCCATGTTATGCTTATCATGCTATATCTTACCTTATTATTCATGTTCCTTTTATTCCTCATTGATATACCAATTGTATAACTTATATCACTTATTTAATGTTTATTCCCTTAATTGTATTTATATACAACCCCTTTCTTATGTATGTCCCCAAGTTATCCCATGCAGTTTTAAGTTTGAAGGAGTATTTTGAGAATGTAAAAGAAGTTTTAAATAAAGTTGTTGTATTCTCTATTTTATTTTTTTATGTAATTTACCAAATTCCCAAATACAATATACTTCAAGACCATCCATGTTGTGTTAAGTTTATTCTTATGTAATAAATAAAGTATTAATGTGAAATAAATATAAGGGTTTTTATAGTAATTGATCATTAAAATTAGTTATATGTTGTTAATAATTAAGTTTCTAAATTCATCAATGAGTTATAGGTTCATGGATTATATTGGTTCTTAATAATATCTTAGTCAAGGATATAGAAAACATTATTTAGGTTATAACTCTATAATTGAGATATTTTAGTCCCAACATTACCACTTTATATGGTTGTGCATATATTTTATAGATTGTAAGCATATGTGGGAAGCTATGAGAAACGTATGGTGGACTCGTGAGTGTGTTCCCAAAAGTGAGGTAGGGAGAGGAAGTTGGTTAGACTCTTATGTTGTTCTCAAATTATAGTTTTTAATACATTCCTAATTTTGGCTACACTTCCCTTATGGAAATCTTTATTTATGGTGGATTAGAGCCCAAGGAAGAGGTATTTTTTATTAAGCATTGGCATCAACATCCTGGGTTGAGTATATTTTTATTTAAGATACTCATTTAGAGTGATAGATAAAGGTGAGATAATGGATTATTTCATGGTATTGGCCTCATGTTAATTGATAATTAATAGGTATATTAGGATGAACCAAATAGAACCAAGTGGGGTTTTATGTTTCTCAATAAATTTGTACAAATTATCTATACATTCATATGTCCTCTAAACCCTATGTGTTAAACACATGTCCATAAATATAATTTTCCCCTTGTAAAGGTGGTGAGATATATAGATAATGAAATCATGAAGGGGTTTCCATATTCCCTATTTTCTTTTTTTTTATTTCTATGGAATTTTTGTTCATTTACATGGAAAATGACTATAGTGTTTTTGTTAGGATAGATGTTGAGGTATCCTTTTCAATGAGACATGGGTATGATAAGTATCCTTTTATTATGTTATGTGTGTGTTAGATAAAGGTGTGGGAATTAAATCTATGTTGTGGAAGGTTTAGGCTTGATATATGGGTACTATTGGTACTACTTCTTGGTTATGGGTAGCCTAGCGAGAAATCAGGTTGGTGGTACCAATGGATGGGTGATAAATCACTCACTATGGATATGATATATGATGTTTGTTTTTATTTAAATATATTAGTAATCCAATTAAATTGGAATGATTTTGGTGATTAATTTTTTACTGTGTGTGTGGTACTAATAATATATCATTTAACATGGGTCATTGATTTAGTGATATACAATTCACATGGGGTATGAGATTGGTAATATATCATTCCCCACTAGTGATTGGGATCATGTGATACATCATTCTACTTATTATTATCTCAATAGTGATAAATCATTAAATTACTACAAATCATTCACCCTTGTTTTTTTTCATGATGGTAAAATATCATTTACTTGGTGATACATTATTCACACTGATTATTGTTAACATAGTGATACATTATTCACCTAGTTATACATCATTCATATTGTTATTATCAGGATTGCGATGCACCATTCACCTAGTGATACCTCATTTTTCTAGGAGTGATTTTTTGGAGATATATCATTCATTAAGGGATTGTAATTCAATGATGTATCATTCACCCATGGATTGTAATTAAGTGGTTCATCGTTCTTCTAACTATTATTTTTTGGTGATAAATCATTCACTTAATGTTTTTAATTGGTGATATTTAATACACTTAGTGATACATAATTCGCTTAGGGGATTCTAATTTGGTGATATCTCATTCATCGTAACTATTAAAATGAGTGGTGATAACTCATTCACACTCATATTTTTTTATATCATTAGAGAATCATCCCATTCATGAACTCACTGAAGTAGGTATGTATTGATTGTTAGGGTGAATACATGAGTACATAGTTGTGTGATGAGTTTGTACATGTGATATTAGTTGGATACATATCATTCAATAGATGTGTTCTTATATATACTATATTTTATCCAAGGAAAAATTTATGTTTCTTTCTTGGGTTTTATGATCCCTCAGTACCTTGGAACATTTTTTCACATGTAAAAAATATTTGGAATACAAGTCTATGTGATGAATTAAGAATTTTTAGATGAGATATAGGAGCATATAAAGGTTATTGAGACTGATTTGAGGTAAGGTTGAGAACTATTTGTGTCTCACTATATTTACGCATGGTTTTATTTAGTTCATGATATGATCATATCTTTGAGTTATCTTGTATATTTTTTTATGATTATATAACCTATATAAGTTATATTTTATTATATCATGACAATGTTATTGTTATGGTTTTTATTATTTCATTATTTCATATTACGTACTTTGATGTGTTTATAATTATAGATGTTTTAGTTTTTGGTTGTATTTATATTATTATGCTGAAGGTATTTTATCGAATGGCCTAAAGACCTTAATTTTTTATTATTTTTGATATTCACCTTTAAAGGGGTGAGGTCGAACCCTTATAAGGCTTGAAGGCTTGAGAGATAATTACATGAGCTGTAGGTCTTAGAGGGAATCACCCAGGCAAGACAACTTGGAACTTCTCCTTCCCAGCACATGTCATGATATCAGCACTCCACCTTCATAGAGATGGTTAGATAGTTATCTTGTGTAGAGCTACATAGACCCAATACCATTGGAAATGCCATACCCTCTCATTTTGCCAATTCTGGATAGCTCCACTCTGGTGAATGCGCCTGCTCTAAATCCTCATCTCGAGCCTTTTACCTTGTAGTATGACTTGTACATCTATGTATTCATGTGTCCCGAAGGCCTTAGGGTGTCTCATAGGCCTTGAGGTGGACAAAAGGTCTTTAGATACAACTGGACAGATCTGATGATGCCACATGACATCAGAAGAACCTCCCCATACACTAGAAGCAGTTGACTACCAACAAGGGTTGATGTATCACTTGTGGGGAGACAATAACTTCAGCACATGAGCCTCATCCTAGTTGGTGAGGAATCGGAAAGTTCATCTAAGAGACCCGTGGTCAAATTTGGGTGGATAAATATTTCTAAGGTATTGTAGAAATAATATAGCAAGTACTGTTCTGAACTGTAGTAGCCGAAACTATTCATCCATCTAGTCCTCTGGGCCACCGATTTGATCCTTAGATCCTACAAGGCTTTCAGCCACCCAAGGCCTGAAAGTTTCAACACATACCTCAATTATTCTTTCAAAAACACCATAGGTTTCTAATTATAATTTGGTTAGGTGCACATGAGGTATGTAGTGACCTGGTTCAGCCACAAAAGAGGTGATCCAGGATAAGAACTTTACAAAGTTGTATCAGAGTATTGTTTCATTTATTATTCATTATAATTTAGGCATGATAGAACATATATTTAATGTATTTGGATCTAGATATAGAACATTTTTCTAAGATTATCAAACTAATATATGATAATATTTTATGTTATAATGGACAAGATTTTTGTTGTTAGTTTTAAAGAGATACAAATTTTTGATCTTCATGGAATGTGTTTTTATGATTTATAGATTATTTAAAATAACTCTTAGCCTACATTGGTAATATGTAATGTGTTCATGAATCATATTAGGTAAGTAGGATTGATGTGATTTTTTTATTTCTTATGTTTGATCAGCTTACTTATGATATAGATCTTGGTTATATAAAGTTTCAGAAGAAAATTATATGTGGTTTTCTAAAATATCATGATAGTAGCATTCTATATAAATAATATAATGTTATAGTTTATTACTATTTTATACCACTGAATTATGTGGATATTGTATATATTGATTACCATAAGTGTTAATAGATAGCACTAGAGTGATATCCTTGACTGGGATATCTTTTTTTATGAAATCTATATAGAATAATGGGATAACATTCATATTAATTTTTTAATGATATTATGATATCAATAATTGGGATAAATATATTATAGAATTTGGCTAAGACATTTTTAGATACATGAAACCAAAATTTCCTAAAATGGATCACTGGGTGGAATAGATGATCATTCCCCATTGATTGTTGAAATAGAGACCCAGGTTCACCAATACCTAATATGAATGAGAAGAACTAAGAGATCCTATTACAGTTGTATAGTCAATTCATATGGAGACACCATGACCTAAAGATTAAATGAATGAGTTATTATATATGAAGTAAATGGTTATATCATATTTAATGACAACCCTGAGTCATAGCCTATGATATTCATATGATATATATTGTAGATAATGATATAAATATATCATAGAAGGAAATTATAGTGTTTAATATGTTAGTTAAATATTTTTGGGTGAATGAGACACTATTAGATCATCCATAATGGTTTCCTTCAGTTATGAATCATTGAGATATTTCACTTATTTATTTTTAAATATGTTTTGATATTTGGAACAATACAATATCATAAACCCCAATATGAATGTGTTATATATAAAACATGCCAGATTCCATGCATTAATAAACAACCCTCAACTCCCTTCATCGAATGAAGGGATCATATATAAAGGATGGGATCCTATTGTTTTGGAATGAATGATTCCAATAATATATAGATGAATATGTTTTCATCCTTGATGGTCCATTTTTCTTCATTGAGGAAGGTTCTAGAACACCTTTGGATCTTGTTGGTCCACTCATTACATACAAGGATTCTTATAGTATGTATCATTACTGTGGAGGTGAGAGTAGTTAAATTGTTGATATAATATCATGATTAATAATGCTCTATCAGGAATGAAATATTTCGATCAGACTATATATGAGTTATACTAGTATATATTTCATGTTCTCCACTCCATGTTTATTTGATAGTGAGAAATTTAGTAACAAAATTGGTTTCTTCTTCTATATTGACCATCAAATGGTCCTATAAAACTCATATGTTTGATCATAACCATGATCATCAGGAAATAAAAAAGTTTATCTACTATTTTTTAACATTATTAATATCATATTGAGAGTGACTCCATATAATATCATACGGTATGATTCTTCAAAATATTAGTCATCCAATTACTCTCTCTATATTTATAATATAGAATATTTTAATGTGTGATTCTGTTTTAACATATTCATATGGTATGTATTATTTCTATCATATGGAATGATACATTGAAATCTCATATTTTTTATTTCTATATTATTTGATCATATTGGTGATATCTTAGACTATGATTGAATCTTCAGTTTCTCAAAAAAACCTTGAATCATAATAGTAATATAGAAGATATCACTAATAATAACTAGTCACTATATAAGAGAAATTTATCTGTTTATGTAAGGAGAAATAGGTACTAATTGATTTTTGTGACACCCTGGATGTACACTCCTAGATGCAATGCTAATTGACTCACACTTTACATACTTTTTTGTTACCATCTATAAAATATAGGGTATAACCATATTTAATTTAAAATTCATACATTGTTGTTTTATCTCTTGTATATGAAGATAATTTTGAGGTTTAGGGATTTATTGAATTAGGAAAAATCATAAAATAATAAATCCAATGTCTCTCTAAACTAGTGGACATTTTTTCACTATAAAGAAACTACTTAATTCATTATAAGTCTTTAATATCTCCTATAAATTATTCCACACAAGTTATCCTTCTAAACATGTCATGTGTACTAAATTTCATCATTACCTGGGAAAATGTAAGTATATGAAGGGTTGAGATCAAATGATCATAAAGGTAAAATATAAAAGTGAGATAATCTGGGCATAAACATGGAATAAATATTATTTAAGAAATATATAAAGAACAATAATCCCAAATCAACTTTAAATTGGGATAATTCTATATCCATGAAAACAAATAAAAACATGAATATCAATAATGTTGATCTCATATAGATAGAATGTATAATGTTAGAGATCGAAAACCTATTTTTAAGGTCATGTTCCATGAAAAATTACTTTTCATTGAGACCATAATCACTACTTCTTGATGAATTGGAAATTCATGCACCAAATACCCAAATATTTTTTGTCTTATAAGACTTTTTGATGCATTTAGGGGATATATACTATCAAGACCCACATAATATTATTTTAATTACAATGCATTAATCATGTGATAAAATGAATAAAAAATTCATAATCAACTTTAACATTCATCAATATTTCTATAACAACATACTGAACACCAATACTTTTACCCATGTTAATAAAAGGGATAAAATGATCATAACCAATCTAGACTAATAAGGTGGATTCATAAACAATATATAGTCAATATTAAAATAATCATCCATATTCGAATAAAAACATACATAACGCAAATAAATTTTCTTGTTCCAATAAAAAGGGTAACATTATAATAACCCATCCTGAGGAAGAAGGGGGTGGTTAAACAATACATAGTCAACTTGAAAATAATAATCTACCATAGAATAACAACACAGGGAATGCCAATAATATTCCACATGTCCATTAAATATAATTCTATCTAGGTAAACATCATCCAATTTGAGTTATATAAAATGTGATGTTCACAAAGTATAGATAAATGAGTATACTTCTAAGTCAATATGCTAATAACTTGATCATAAGTTATCTAGAGAAAGAATGTTGATGGTTTCACATAGATTGTTTATTTGGGATAGTGAAAATGGCTTCCCTTGGTTTGAGGTGATTTATGAGAAGGGTGATTGGTTCCTTTAACAATGTTCAATGCTTTTCATGGGTGACTTTTGACCTGGTTCGGTTTGATTTTGTGTGGATTTGTTGTATTTTTTGTTTGTTTGGGGTTTTTAAGTTACTTTGAGCATTATATATTATCTCGTTTCACTTAGAGGTGGTGTAGATTTTTTCTTGTACTTCTGGGTGTGTGACCTCAAAATAGGGGTGGTTATGATCATACATATCATTCATCCATTTTTCCTTTTCATTTGACGGATGGGTACCCTAACATTGACCAAGCACAGTTTTTTCTATCGAATTTTGGGTGGAATTTGGTTGACAGTGCAGTGTGTTCCTCACAAGTACTATAGGGTGAGTGGCTCGAAAGAGAGATAGGTATGATGGAACATATCATCTGATCACCCTTTAACATATTAGGGTTCATTCAAGTAGTGATCGTGTATGCTTTTTTGGTCCATCATGGTGCAACTTCTTTACAGGGGGCGACACAATATCATTGATCGATTCCACTTTTGCATATTCTATCATGGGCGATGATTTTTTTTTATTTTTTATTTTGAATTTTTCATCTCATTAAACACTTAGGACCATCAATACCTTTTGTTCATGTTCTTTATTGTATATTTACCTCTACTTTTAATGGGTTTCCTCTTTACCATGTTCTCCAAAAGAGGACTTATTCTTTTTTCTATGTTCAACAAAGGGTGATTGACCCTAGACATAATAAAAAATAGTGGTGTGTTTATTTTACATTAAATTTTAATCATTACTAGATTGTTAAAATTTATTTTAGGGATGTTTATTAATTATTTATGTTGTTTCAAATTCAATTCATGAGTGATTAATTCTTTATCTGTGAAGATGAAATTAATAATAAGCATATTTCAATGATTCTTGACAATCAAAGGGTGATTTCATAATTAATGAATTAAATATTGTTAAAATAGCTCTAGAAATAATAATAATTATTATTATTTTTCAAATTTATACCATATTATACCATTAATTATATCCCCATAGTCATTCATGATATAAAATCATTATATTGTTAAATTAAGTGGTTAAATAGACTCAGACATGAACATACCCTGATTTAAGGGTTGATTATGAGGTAGTTTTATTGTAATATCATTATAACATAAGTATAATGATATTATGTATTTTTTATTACTATGATATATAAAGATTAAAAATAAGTGGAAGAATAAATAATTTATATGAATATATTACATAATTTGAATAAAAGGTTGTCCTCTAAGTACACTTATTTTAAATAATTAAATTAATGATAGTCATTTGTGGATCCTATCATTAATATGTTCTATATTTTATCATAAAATAACTTTATTTATATCATATGTGTCATATTTATCCTTTAATATCATCATAATATCCATACTCGTATGATGGTGATGGAAAATGAAACATGTTACATCATGGAGGCGGTAGTCCACATAACGCAGACACGGTGGTTTTATTTTTATTAATGGATGGTTTATTTGAATAAAAATTGATAATTGCATTAATATAGTTATATAAATTTATATAAATGAAACTAATATCATTATATTATAGTGGTTAGAATAAATTTTAAATAATATAATTAATATGAAAAACTAGTAATTGAAAATACTCACATCAGGGACTTGAGTTTTCCTTGGAAGTCTCCTTGTAAATGAAGGATTTATGATAATTAATGGGGAATGGAAGATTTTTAAAGTTAGAGAGGTTTCTATCAGGATTAAAATTTAATAGATTCAATGATAAATTTTAATGATAGGTGTTTCTTGAAGTTGTGAAGATGTTATCCTTTTATAAGTGGATAATAGGGTAGTTTTGGGTTTAACCCTTAAGTTTTCAATAATGTAAGGATACTATCCATGTGTAAAAGGTTAGAAATTTGGAAAAATTGAATATTAAAATTATTTTTGGTAAAAACTCATCTTTAACACTCCTTTTGAGTTAAAATTGAGTTTTTATGGATTTTTTTTGTTTTAAAAAAACTTACTTTTACCTTGGTAGTTAATTTAAAACCATAGTAATCATTAATAATGAAAAAATTTAACATTTCCCATTTTAACTAAATTGAAACTTATAATTCAAAATTTTAAAATCATTTTATCAAATAAAATTTTGAATGGTGCGAAATTTTCATTTTAAAATAAATACACTTAATCGAGAAAAGGAATTTAAAAAAATAACATTTTTAATATTTAAATTTATGTATAAGGTAAAATTATCTTATATATTAAATTTAATTTATATAAAAAATAAATGTTATTTCACTTCCAAGGCAATCCAAAATCAAATCTCCCTTGGAAAATACTAGATTCAAAGTGAAGACAAAAAATATTTTTATATTAATGTAGCAATTTTAATTTGTTATAAAAATGTTTTCCATAGGTTTTATAAGTTCAAATAATATTTTAAAATAAACAATTTTATTCATAAAGTTTATATTTAATTATTTTAATGGTTTTACAAATTATATGGTCATTATTATAAAATGGTATAGTCATACAAATTACAAGTTTCTTGAAAATCATATTTTTTGACTAAAAATTTCCCTTTTTAGAAAAAGATCAAAAATTAATACTAAGTGAATTTTGATATGAGAAATTAAAAAATGACGTTATTTGTTATTAATTTTATATTTTTAAATTAATAAATTAATTTTTCGAATAAAATCATAAAATATAATAGAAAACTTGTTTTAATCAAAAATTGAAATTTTAAAATATTAACTGTTATTATTCTTATTTCATAAAATTTACTAGCTAAATTTTTGTTAAAAAATTATATAAAACATATTTTATCATCATTAATCCTGTGTTTCATAAAATAAGAAATGTGTATCACATTAAAGGCAATTTTTTAGAAAAATACATTTATAAATAGTAAATGATGTTATTAGAAATTTAAGGTAAATGAAATAATGAATTATTGAGCATGAGAAAATTAGAATTTATAAAACCAACTTACTACATAGTAAAATGGTAAGATAGGGTCGAACCATAGGTAAGGACTGATTTTGTGCTTAAGACCAAAAATAAAACAAAAATAATAATAATAACCCAAACAAAAAAACTATGGTGATTATGGTGTGATTGTGAAGTACATACTGATTTGTGTGTGAGAATGAGAGTGAATATGAGTGCAGGTAGGTAAGACAAGTAGACAATCAGGTTAGGTAGACAAAAAATAACAAAGCACTGAGAACAATCAATATGACAGAGGAGGAAAATTGGCTGTTCAGATTCAATTTTGATTTCCCTTTTTCATGAACTAGAGTCTAAATATCTGTATCTAATTTAAGGTAGTTGGCCAAATTTATTTTCTAGTCAGATCATGACTAAGTTACTTCTATAGTTTATCAATTGCAAAATTCATTCGATCTCCAACTTAGTTCCAATAATAAAATCACTTAGTAAAATGTGTCGGTTGAATTTATTGTTTCCTCTATCTCTTGATAATGATTCACTTTTTAGTAGGATACTCATATTAAATACAATTTTTATTTAGATTCAATCAAGATAAGTTTTCACTGATTTTTTCCCAAAAATGATAGAGAGGCAATCCAGTAGAGTAATCATGCATGAACAAAAAAAAACATAAGTTTAACTAGATTAACTAATTTCATCCCAAATGATATTAGAAAAGAATCATGATATAATTCAATAGATTAAAATATTTTATCACAAATATGTTCATATCTACAAGAATGCACAAAAACAAAGAATGGAAAAAAATGTCTCATCCCCCTGCTTGATCTCCAAAAGTCTACACTAGTGTGATCTATTTTGCTCTGATCCTACTTATTAATAATTAGATGATGTTCTCCTAATGTCCCTACCTAGGAATCTAGAACTGATTCGTGAGTTCTGACTTGATCTACTACTCCCTGTAAGTGATCATGGAATCTGGTCAAGGAATGTGAAGTGGTGGATGTGGTCCTATGAGGGATAGAGGATGATGGAATGATCATCTTCTAGGTTGTGGTGATATGGGTGAGTTGTGTATTTCTATCCAAGTATCCAATGGTTCTTAAATAATTCTTAGGTTTCCCTCATGTGGAACTCTCTAGAATCCCTTACCCACTCCTGTATCTCTTCACGGGCCTTCGCGTGGAACCTTCATGATCAAATTTATGCTCTCTGGTCACCAAAGTAGAATCCTCTAAATAGAATGAATGTACCTTCTATAAACCAAAATCCCCTGATCCTAAAAACAAAATAAAGTAAAAACAATAACTAAAAAACTGAAATAAGAACTTAAATAAAAATTATAAATTGTTAAAACAATAATGCAAAAATATAATTACATATATGTACTATTTAAAAAGAGAAGTAATATGAACATATAAATTATAAATATCTTTAACTAGGATTAAAATTATTAGATAAAAATTATGTTCAAAATTATAATTTTAATTATTAAACAAAAAACAATTAATAAATATATATACTATTGAATATATATATATGTGTGTGTATGTGTGTTAAAAGAATAAAATGTTAAAATTATTAAATTAGTTGATGAATTTATATAAATATTATATTTATTATTATTATTATATATATTATATTAATATTATATATGTTATTATATATATTATATTATATAAAAATAATAATAAAAATAATAAAAAAGAAAAAGAGGGGAATAGGGGGAGAGGGGTCTCACGGCAAAGGGGAAGAGGGGAGATGGGATAGGGCAGTCGACTCAGGAAACCGCATGCGGTGGAGGGAAAAGGTGTGGCGTAGGGCAAGGATTCAGCATGGGGTTTGACGAAGGAGGTTTTGACGCATCTTGATCGTGGTGATTTAGTCTTGGTAAGGTTCAAGTAAGAGCAATGACGATGTGGAGGATATCTCAGCTAGTAAACGGGGAGAAGTAGGGACAAACATGGGTTTTTCTGGTTCAGATCAGCTTCCAGTGGCGGTTCCGATCTGGTTTGCTACGACACACTATCAGGGTTCCAGATCTGGGATAGTGAGGCTAGGGGAGATCAATTCATTCTTACTTCTTAAATGGGTATTTAAATTCTCATATATTTCACTACTGTTTGATTTATTTTTATTTTGTTGCGGTTGAATTTTTTTTGTGCTAGTGGTGATGTGCGATAGTGAGTCAAGGGAGGGGATGGTGGTGGTGTCTCAAGTCATGGTGGAATGGTGACTTAGGTCACCACTTGCAGAGGAATGATGAGTGAGGACTTGGGACAGTAGCAGTGACTGGGAGAGAACGGTGATTGGGAGTCACTGTTGTAGAGTGTGGTGGTGACAATAGGTGTGGAGTAGAGGAATGATAGAATCTGTCGATGATAGTGGGAAAGTTCAATGATAAATGTGGAGTCACTGTTGAGGTGAAATGGTGACTGTAGAGTGGGAGAAGTCAGAAGAGAAATAGTAAAGGTGAGACACTATAGTTCCTGCTGGCAATACCAAGGAATCTGGTGGTGACACATTGAGTTGTCGTTGCAAGTCCAGCGGTGACCTGTTGAACTGACAGTAGCACCCGGACAAGTAATAGAAAAATAAAATA
Organism: Viscum album; assembly: GCA_963277665.1. Classification (NCBI taxonomy): domain Eukaryota; kingdom Viridiplantae; phylum Streptophyta; class Magnoliopsida; order Santalales; family Viscaceae; genus Viscum; species Viscum album. The sequence goes on from OY728137.1 coordinate 177,434,637, forward strand.
AATTAAAAAAAACAAAAACAAAATAAAAAATTAATCAATTTAAGGAATGGAAATGAAAAAGAAAATAAGGATATTAAAATTTAACCTTATAAATTATAAAAAAATAGAATGTAAATTTTTAAATTATATTAGTTTCTATTTATTCATCAAATAAATTAATTCATGTTAACAAATTAAAACATAAAATAATTTCAGATTCTTAAATTAATTAACTAATTAAAAGAATCAATAAAATCCAAGCATTAAAGTTAAATATTTATGAATATTTAAAATATTTAATGAATGAAATTTAATTATTAGAATCAATTTAATTATTGAAAGTTTTAACAAAAAATAGTGATAGTTTATTTATTTACAAATGAGTTAATTAAAAAAATATTTATAAAAACTAAATAATTGAAATAATGAAAGATAGAAAAAAATAAAGAAAAATTAAAATTTAAAGAATGAGAAAGTTAAAACAAAAATAATGAATTGAATTTTATAATTATTAAAAAAATGAAAAAAAAACAATAAAAAAATTGATAATTTTTCTTACTAATTAAGTAAAAAATTTATAACAATTGATAAATATTAATTAAAATACATTTTTTTGATATTTAAAATAAACTAAAACTATAAAATATATGGAAAATGTATTAAAAAGTAGTTGTATTAAACTCCCCCACACTTAAAACATTGTTTTTCCTCAAAAAAAAAAAGAATTCTTTTGACTTTATAACATAGAAGGAATGATTTTCACTATAAGTTCAAAAGAATCATGTCTAGACATTTAAAAATATAGGCACAAAACATAGATTGGATTAAGCTTTTCAAGAATGTGTTCAAAAATAAAAGGGTCATGCCTAACTTCAAACAGCCACTGAAGATCAAAGGAAACACAAACTCATTCACTATCAAGGGTGCCATGCCTCTTATATTATTTAACATACTTCCCTACTTCCATTCAAATTCATTTTCTAATTCATGGAGTGGTGATAGGTTAAATCAAATGGAAGTAAAACCTCAACCAAAGGCACTTTCAATTCTCACTTTATCCTAGGTTCCAAATATTAAATCCATTTATTTCATCACTTTATTGATTCAACTCAAATGATTTCTAATTAAGTCAATTGTTCCATTCTTCATTTGGGTTCAAAATTCACCTCATCCAAATGAGTTCATTTTTTATAGGTCACTTTATTCTAATATTTCCTAGCCATAATTCTTGTACAGAGAATTGTACATAACACTTATTGAAATTGAATATGGATTTTGTTTATTAACCAAAACACACCTAGTGCACCTTATCTTAGAGACTCACCCTAGGATCCCATTTTCTCATTTTACTTCAGTTTAAAAGACTTAAATAATTATAATTTTAGTTGAATTCCAAAAGTTATTAAATATTTTTTTAAAAAAATCGAGTCCCCTAGGTTCCATAAAAAATTCTAGTTGCTTAAGTTCATTATCCTAATTCCAAAAAATTAACCTATCTTACTCCTTTAATCAGTTCCTAAACACAAAATCCATAAGGAAATGAATGATTCCATTCAGCAATCACTCATCCTCAGTAGTTTTACACTAAGTGAAACCCTTAACATCTTGAAAGTTATTATCCTCTAGGAAGGAAAGAATTTATGTGCAAAGTGATGCCAAAGATAATGGTGGTATGGAGGTTGAGGATGTAGTGAGACACAAGTTTCCATTGGTGTCTAGAAAAATGATGGGACTCACTGCCATATTTTGCAGTGGGTCAAAAAATGTGGATTTTTTTTGAAAAAATCTCACCATTTTTTTATAAAACTTCAAGGGAGGATTTTAAATTACTTGAATGACCCCTCTCCCCCATACTTAAAACTCAACATTTTCCCCAGTGTCGATTCTCAATGTGGGAGACAAAATTACTATCTTTGAAATATAATTTTAGGGGTGATAGGGAAGTTTAAAAATATTTGATTATCACACAAAAAAGAAAAAAATAAAAGATACAAATAAACTATATACAAAGGAAAGAAAATGGTGATTTTTTTGAAGTTCACAACAGCAACATGAAATGAATATTTTTAAAAGCATTAGGATATTCAAAGTGAGTGAAGTGGGTTAAATCAAGTTTAACAATGCAGTTCATCAAAATGTTCAAATCACTAGATTTTAAAAATCAAGCACCAAATCAGAAAAAAAAATTCAGCTCCAAAATGACTCAGATGGGACTACCCCACACTTAGTAAAATGTAGCAGGAGTAAAAAAATGAACATAAAATTAAATTGAAAAAATAGAATAACACTTACTTAGATATAGATCTTTGAAAATAACTTCCATTAAAGAGATCCTCTTCTACAGCACTAAGCGGTTACTCCTCTTCATTTCTTGAAAGTTTATAAAAATAAGTATAAGAATCCAAAATTTAAAGTTTAAGAAAAATTAAAGCAAGGATTTAATTAAAGAGATGTTTTCCATATGATGTTTTGTGATCCTATCTTGGTTTTCCTTTGCCAAGTTTCTGGTAGCACCATCTCTCTCTAGCAGCAGAAGGTCATGAGACGCCATCAGATAGACAAGATATCAAACAGAAGAAATAAGAAACAAGATTTATTTTATTAAAAAATAGAAAAAAACAGAAAAAACATAAATACCATAAGTTAGTTCCCATGAAACACTGATTTTATAGTCCTCAGTTAGACTTGAGACAGCTCATGCTTCCAACATAGAGATGGAAGCCAATCCCGTTGGATTACCTTCAAATAAATGCTCCATCCTATGACCATTGACCAAAAAAGGTATGTTTTATTCTTCAATTAACTCCAAAACTCCATTAACCAAAACTCTTATAGTGGTAAAGGGTTCATACCACTTGTTCTTCAACTTAATAGGAAAAATTTTATGTCTCGAATTGAAAATTAGTACCCTCTCACAAACCTTAAAATTCCTATTTTGGATTAATGATTCATGAAAGTCCATTGTTCTATATTTTTATATTTCAGCATTCTCATAAGAGTATCTCCTTATTTCTTCCATCTCACTCAATTGTAATGACCTTCTCTCACCAGCTGACTTGAAATCAACGTTTTGGGCCTTAAATTCACAATAATACTTTTGCTACAATTCAACATGGCATCATGTATGGTGGAATCCCTATAGGAGTCTTGAAGGAAGTTCTATAGGACCAAATAACCTCATCTAAATTTACTAACATGTCTTTTCTAGAGATTTAAATTGTATTACCTAAAATCTTATTAATCTCAATGCTAGAAACTTCTATCTACCCACTAGAATGTGGGTGGTAGGTGGTACATTTCCTATGTGAGCATCCATACTTCTCCATCAAACTCTTGAATTTATAATTCTTAAAGTGAGTTCCATTTTTTGTGTCTAATTATCTAGGCACACAAAACCTAGAATTTATTTTTTCTTTATAAAATTGGTGACACCAGTAATAGAATTCATGGTAATAGAAACTACCTCAACTTACTTGGACACATAATCCACCGTAACAAAAATTTACTCATTCCAATAAGAGGACGGGAATGGTCCCATTAAATCTAAGCCCCAAATATCAAAAACTTCTATATATGGAATTCCTTTTTGAGGCAGCTCCTGCCTTCTTCCTACATTTCCAAGAATCTGGCATTTTCTCACAACCTATGAACAAACTCCTAGCATCTTTGAACAAAGTAGGCTAGTAGAAACTAGCCTGCATAACATTTTGAGTAATCATATCTCATCCATGGTTCCCACCCTAAGGTGATTAATTAAATATCTTAAGTATAGACAACATTTATTCCTCAATAATACATATCTTCAAAGTACCATCAACACACCTCAAAAGAGAATAAGGACATCCTAAAAATAATATTTCAACTCAAATATGAACCTCTTTATTTGGTTTTTTGAGATGTCCATGGGCATGACACTTACTGCAAGAAAAGTCAAAAAGTCTGCAAACTAAGCAGATTACTGCATAGAAGTAGAAAACCGTTTTTCATCAGGGAATGATGTATTGATCTCTCTTTGTTCCTCACTTTGGGTGATTGGAATCCAAGAAAATTGATCCGCCACAACACTTTCATCCCCTTTATTATTCGTAATGACCAAGTTAAACTACTGTAACTACAAGGTCCCCCTCATCAGCCTAGGTTTTGAGTCCTTAGATAATAAATACATAAGGGTTGCATGATCAATGAAAATGATAAATCATGACCCTATCAAGTACTATCTAAATTTTTCCAAAGTAAACATCATAGTGGAAAACTCCTTTTTAATGGTGGAAGAGTTATTTTGGGAATCATCTAGAAGATTGCTGGTATAATAAATGACATATAGCTTCATGTCCTTCCTCTTCCCCAAAATAGCTCCTACTACCAAATCACTTTCACCACACATTACCTTAAAAGGGAGATTCTAGTCAGGGGTAGTGAGCATAGGTGGGGTTTTCAACTTCTCCTTGTGAATCTTATTGGAATATATGCACTTTTCATCAAAAACAGAAGGGGTTTCCTTAACCACCAGTGATTACAGGGGTCTAATGATTTTAGAAAAGACCTTAATGAATCTCATGTAAAATCCAACATGTCCCAAAAAACTTGTCATTCCCTTGACATTTTCAGGTGGGGTGAAATTTTGGATAAACTCAACCTTGTCATTATAGACATCCAATCCCCTATTAGACACTTTTTGACCTAATAAAATACCATTTTTAGTCATGAATTGGCACTTTTCCTAGTTTAAGACCAGATTGGTCTCCTAGAACCTTTCCTACACAACCTTCAGATTTTCCATACAATTATCAAAATTTCTTCCCACAATAGAAAAATCATCCATGAAAACAATAATTATCCCTTCAATCATATTAGATAATATAGACATCATGCACCTTTGAAATGTAGCAGGAGCACTACACAAGCCAAAGGGAATCCACCAGTAGGAAAATGTCCCAAATGGACAAGTGAAGGTTTTTTTCTCATGATCCTCCAAAGAAATGGAAATTTGGTTGTAACTAGAGTAGTCATTAAGAAAACTGAAATATTCATTGTGTAGCGACTCAGATTTTGGCCCTGCCATACTTTGGATTATTTCTACGAATAATTCCAGAGTTAGACGCGAAGACGGCGTGCGATTCCGAGGCCTGATATTCCCAGAATTAATTTTTAAAAAATATTAAGTATTTTTATACTATGCACGTGGCAGGGGTGTGATATCTCCCAAACGGTAGCTCAGAACAGTATTATGAGGTCACGGTTGTGTCCGGAACGTGCCGTTTACCCTAGGTGAGGTGTAAACTTCACGGGCGCGGGCCTGCTATGGAAAACGCCACCAGGGGATTTTTTTGTAAATAAGTGGAAAAGTTGGTTTACAAGCATCAGCTCGAATAACTTCTGAATGGAGTCTCGGATCACAATTTTGAGTCCTCTGTTGTGTTTAGAACGACGTGTTTACCCTAAGAGTGACCTTACCTTTGTATGCACCAGGCACCAGGTTAGTGGCGAGTTGGTGGGGAGAGTTAATTGAGGTTTTTATAAAAAAAATTAAATGGGAAATCAATCACCCCCACCTCCTACGCGCAGAAGATGATGGAACCTCCTCCCCCCCTCTTTTTTCTTCGCCGATTTGAGCTCCAGGCATCTGTTTTCAGCGCTGATCGTTAGCAGATCGAGCTCCAGCGCGTCGCAGGCGTCGTTCTACACCCGAAGCTTCGGCGACCTGCCAACAGGTAGGCGGTTTGAGTTTTAAAATCCCAGACCCCGTTTATGTGTGTTTTTTCTTCAAATCGTCATAAGGGTTGTATAGTTCGGGTCCCGGGGTTTCCGAAACATGTTTCAGATCTATTTTTGGAGCACCGGGGTGCTCCCGGGGGTTCCTGGAAGTTTTCCGGTGGAAACCCCGAATTCCGGCAGTGGCCATGGAAGAATCCAGAGAGGTGCGGTGGCAGCGCAGCGGCAGAGCGGCGGAATCTGGCGGCGGCGGCGGTGGCGCGGAAGAATCTTGCGGTGGCGCGGTGGTTTCTGGCAAGGCCAGCGGTGGTCCGGTCAGGATTTTTCGGGGGTTCTTTAAACCCCCGTAACTCGCAAACCGTAACTCCGATTTGTGAGGCATTTGCGGCGACACATTCCTTGCGTCGAGACGGACCTTTTGAACTCACTTTGAGAATTTTTTGAGTCGGTAGTTTGGCCCGGGAGCTTGAACCATCGAATAAAATAATAATATTTTATTATTATTCGACTTTGGGCCGTTGTATCTTCGACCCGGAGCGTCTGATTGACGCGCCGTCAGTGGCATTGAGGCCCTGATGGTACGACAGACTTTTCTTGTTGGTTTTCAGGTGTTGGGGCTGAGAATGGGGTGCAGGACTAACAAGGATGGGTTTTGGCGTTTTCGGAGAAACACAACTTTTCCGCTGGGTGTCCGTTTTGGACGAGCGAGTAGTCAATCCTGTGTGTTTTTTCAAGAGGATCGCAATGGTGTGATCCATTCGATGTGTTTAAGGATCGAGGCATGGGCCCCACCCGAGCTGTCCTTTGGTGAATAGTTCCTTTTTCATCGGGTTACCATTTCGGATGTGTGAGTAGTGGATCCTGTGTACGTTTCTAAGGGGATCGCCATGGTATGATCCGATTGTTGAGTTCTGGGATCGTTGTGTGGGCCCCGCACGGGCTAGCTGCGGTGAATAGTGCCTTTTCACCGGTTGTCCGTTTCGGGCGAGTAAACACCCTATCCTGTGTGTTTTTCCGCGTGAATCGCGATGGTGGCCTAGGTATCGGCCTTGGAGATGCGCGGTGTGGCGTTGTGGTGGGTCGCTCGGGTTAGCAACATTTGGACCAGCAGTGGTTGAGGGTACTCCCTTGGTTCATTCCTATGAGGGTTTGTGCAACATCACCACCCTAGTGTAGGCTTGTGATCCTCTCGATGAAATGTTTAATCTGTTAGAGTTGTGGTATCCCTCCGGTGGGCCGGAGTGGGATCCTCTAGCATCGCTACCCTAGATCGGGTTCTTGGTATCGCTGTGATCGTTTATCCACGGGCAGTGATCCCCTATCTAGCTGGTTAACCCTGTAGGGTTGTGGCATCATCGGTGGGCCGTACTCAGTAGGGTTGTGGCATTATCGGGTATACGATCCCCTACGCGGTGGGCCGTACTCAGTAGGGTTATGGAATCGTCGGGTATATGACCCCCTACTTAGAATGAGGTGTATAGTAGGGTTGTGGTATTGTTGGTTATGTGATCTCCTACTCAGTGCTTGGTTTTGGTAGGGTTGCGACATTGTCGGTTCGATCTCCTACATCATGAGTTATACCAGATAGGGTTCCGTTATCATCGTGACCACCATTATATGGTCGACGATCCTCTATCTGAGTGATGTGCTTCTGTTGAGCGCCATATCGGGTTGTGGTATCCCCCAGCGGATATTGGGTGTGATCCCCTATCTGTGAGAACTACGTATGCCAGATCGGGTCGTGGTATTCCCCAATGGACCCTGGGAGTGATCCCCTATCTGTGAGATTCGTATTCCGTAGTTGGTTCTGGTATCCCCTAGAGGACCCTAGGAGCGATCCTCTATCCAAGGAGTTTGTTGTTCTTGCTGTTTCACTGTGGTTTTCCTCAGTGATGCTATCCAACGAGCAGGATCTCTCGGGTGAGAATCTGAGATATTTGTATGAAACCCGATGGAGTGTATCTCTCGGACGAGTGTCATCTGGGATGACAGTGATCGTGGAGGGTGCTCTCCTAGTTGTGGACAGTTGCTGATGATGAGGTCGGTACCTCTTGCAGCTTGGTGTGTGAGCTGGGTATATCTGGATTATTTAATGTGTATATATGGGCATACACATGAGCTGAGCTGACTAGTTGTGTTTATCCGAGGATGGTTACGAGATGGAGTTTTTCTCTCGTCTGGGTTCCCTATGGCTGGGATGAGCGTACTTTTTCCTTTCAGTTGCTCTCTTTTGTTTTGGGTTTTTGTGGTGCCTACTGATTATGTTTATACTCACCCCTACACGGGCTTTGCCCGCACATGTCTGTGTCTTGTGCAGACCACATGCCTTTTAATGGAGTCCCAGGAGGACTCGAAGCAGGCGGAGCTGAGTGAGCGAGACTTACTGGGGTGTTTACCGGTGCGGTGCCAATGGAGCTTTCCGACGGGTGTTTGTGGCTGCATTTCCCTTCTTCGGAGCAGGTTGGACACGCTTTGTAGTGTTCTTTTGGTGGGCCCTGTTTTTCACTTTTTTACTTTTTCTGTTGCAATCTAGTTGGGATAGTTGTATGCATGCATTTTACTTTTCAGTTTTATATATCTCTGCACTGTTGCATGGAGGTGTTTGTGGGTGTGTGTGCACAGGTAACTTAGGCTAATGCCTCCCATGTGTGTGATAGCCTACTTGGCGCTAGTCGCCAGCCCCTGGCCTATTAGAGGTAGGATTGGGGAGTCGCGGCTCGAGCCCCATTGGGTCGGATCGTGACAGAGTGGTATCAGAGGAGGTTCCAACTTTGGGATCTTAGAGCGTAGATGGTCTAGCTGTGAGTTTGGTTTTGGTTTCATAGCGGCAATGTTAGGACGTTTCGAGTTCAGCTTTCAGGCCAGAGACTCTATTGTTGGTGCGGCGATCGATGTATCTATACACCAGGACTCTGATAACCTGCCTTTCGACTCGGGACATTCGTACACTGGTCGAAGGTACATAACAGTATATGCATCATCTAAGACCGGGTTTTGGGTTTTTTTCCTTGTCCATCTCGAGTCAGCTCTCTAGATATACTCTTTGACTGTGATGTGTCTTTAATATATTTCAGGATGCCTCCACAATGACAGCCAGCGAGGGTTCCGCAGCAGGATTGTGGTGACGATCCACCCCGTGTAGAGGCTATGGACCAGGGTCCAGGTTCTAAGGCTAGGCCTCCAGGTTGTCCGCCAGTTGAGCCACCACCTGTCGAGCAGCTGGTTGTGCCGGAAGTGCATGATGAGGTTGTCCGCAGGCTGAGTGCACTACACGAGTTCTAGAGGCAGCGAACTCTGAGGTTCCAGGGCGATCCAGATCCCCAGGCAGCTGATGACTGGCTTGAGGCAGTCACCTGAGTTTTCCGCCTAGTTAGGACACCTCCAGATCAGATGGCGGTCCTTTCGGTGAGCCTTCTGCATGGTTTTTCCGGGCGATGTTGGAGCCTGGTGACGCAGTCCCACGATGAGGAGACGCTAATGTGGGCAGAGTTTGAGCGGCTCTTCAGGGAAGAGTTCAATCCGATGATGCTGAGGTCAGTGCGGATTCAGGAGCTTATACAGCTTTGACAGGAGGTCCTGACCTTGTCAGAGTACTCAAAGAGGTTTACAGACCTGTCGCACTACTCTCTGGATATGGTTCGAGACCCATTCTTTAGGTCTTGGACCTTCGAGCAGTGCTTACACAGGGATATCCGAGAAGGTGTTGTTTCCTTGTGCCTGCCCACCTATGCTAAAGTGCTGGAGAGAGCATTGGTGGTGGAGAGCTTTCTAGCTATGTAGATTCCCCCTGTTAGTGCAGGGCACGTGAGGGTTGAGACGTTGGCATCTGGTAGCCGAAGATAGACTTAGGGATCTCGACGTGGCTGACGTTTTAGGAGGCGACCCCAAGATGGTAGATCTGAGTCTCAGGGCTCATAGGGCTTGCAGGCCAGCTTTGGTCAGCCGTAGGAGTGGCGGTGTTATGTTTGTGATGTTCAGGGACAACTTTCTAGGGATTGTCCGACCCGACATGCTGCTGAGAGGGAGCCAGTCGATAGACTGCCTTGGCAGAGGTAGTGTCTCGAGCAAGGAGACCCACAGGGTGGCAGACGTGGCGGTGGAGCAGGTGCAACAGGATGAGGTGGTAGGTGGTCCCAGTTTCCACCACCCCCACCCCCAGGTGGTCCATGCCAAGATCAGGGAGCCAGTGGTCGAGGGAGAGGACAACTTCATTCCCTAGAGGCTGTTGACCAAGAGGAACCGCAGATGGATAGAGGTACGCCTTGTGCCCTTTCTACTTTCTGCAGTAGTTTAATGGACACTGTTTTGCGGTACTATTTCCTTTTTGTTGCTTGTTTGAGTTTTTTTTCAGGGCGTTGGTAAGACCCTATGTGAGTGTTTTTCGGTGTGCTTCGAATGCGTGAGGAAGAGGGATCCTTCCCCCACCGAGAGAATTTTTGTGACGCGATTAAAACCGTGCGGGCGAGTCAGTGACGTTCAAAGCAGATAGTGTTGAGGTGCGGTGAATGAGTCCCTCTGACTTATATGTTCGGGCATGGGTGATGGTTGGCGAACTCGCTGGCGTGGGAGACCCAATTGAGAGTCCAGTCGCTTCTCTTGAGCTTAGGACTTTTCGGGGATGAAAATATCTAAGGGGGGGGGGGAGGATGTAGCGACTCGGAGTTTGGCCCTGTTAGACTTTGGATTATTTCTACGAATAATTCCAGAGCTAGGCGCGAAGACGGCGTGCGATTCTGAGGCCCGGTGTGCCCGAAATTAATTTTATAAAAATATTAAGTATTTTTATACTATGCACATGGTGGGGGTGTGATATCTCCCAAAGAGTAGCTTAGAACAGGATTCTGAGGGTATGGTTGCGTCCGGAACGTGAATTTTACCCTAGGCAAGTTGTAAACTTCACGGGCGTGGGCCTATTGTGGAAAATGCCACTAGGGGTGTTTTGGTAAATAAGTGGAAAAGTCGGTTTACGAGCGTCGGCTAGAATAACTTCTGAACAGAGTCTGAGATTGAAATTCTGAGTCTGCCATTGCGTTCAAAATGACGCGTTTACCCTAAGAGCGACCTTACCTTTGTCTGCACCAGGCACCGGGTCGAAGGCGAGTTGGTGGGGAGAGTTAATTGAGGTTTTTATAAAAACCATTAAATGGGAAATCAATCAACCCCACCTCCTACGCATAGAGGACGACCGAACCACATCCTCCCCTCTCCGTTCTTCGCCGATTTGAGCTCCGGGCGTCCGTTTTCAGCGCCAATCGTCAGCAGATCGAGCTCCAGCGCGTCGCAGGCGTCGTTCTGCACCCGAAGCTTCGACGATCCGCCAACAGGTAGGTGGTTTGAGTTTTAAAATCCCGGACCCCGTTTATGTGTTTTTTTCCTTCAAATCGTCATAAGGGTTGTATAGTTTGGGTCCCGGGGTTTCCGAAACATGTTTCAGATCTGTTTTTAGAGCACCGGGGTGCTCCCAGGGGTTCCCGGAAGTTTTCCGACGGAAACCCCAGATTCCGGCGGCAGCCATGGCGGAATCCAGCGAGGTGCGGTGGCAGCGTGGTGGCGGAGCGATAGAATCCGGTGGCAGTGGCGGTGGCGCGGCGAAATCCGGTGGCGGCGCGGTGGTTTCTGGCGAGGCCAACGGTGGTCCGGTCAGGATTTTCCGGGGGTTCTTTAAACCCCCGTAACTCGCAAACCGTAACTCCGATTTGTGAGACGTTTGCAGCGACGCATTCCTTGCATCGAGACGGACCTTTTGAAGCCACTTTTAGAATTTTGGGAGTCGGGATTTTGGCCCGGGAGCTTGAAATGTCGAATAAAATAATAATATTTTATTATTATTCGACTTCGGGCCGTTGTATCTTCTACCCGGAGGGTCCGATTGACACGTCGTCAGTGACGTTGAGGCCCTAATGGTACGAAGGAATTTTCTTGTAGGTTTTCGGGTGTTGGGGCTGAGAACTGGGTGCGGGCCCCATGAGGCCGGGTTTTTTCATTTTCGGAGAAACGCAACGTTTCCGCTGGGTGTCAGTTTTGGACGAGCGAGTAGTCGATCCTGTGTGTTTTTCCAAGAGGATCGCAATGGTGTGATCCATTCGATGTGTTTCAGGATCGAGGTGTGGGCACCACCCGAGCTGGTCTTCGGTGAATAGTGCCTTTTTTACCGGGTGTTTGTTTCGAATGTGCGAGTAGTGGATCCTGTGTACTTTTCTGAGGGGATCGTCGTGGTATGATCCATTTGTTGAGTTCCGGGATCGTTGTGTGGGCCCCGCACGAGCTAGATGCGGTGAATAGTGTATTTTCACCGGCTGTCCGTTTTGGGCAAGTAAACAGCCTATCCTGCGTGTGTTTCTGCATGAATCGCGATGGTGGCATCGGTATCAGCCTTGGAGATGCGCGGTGTGATGTTGTGGTGGGTCTCTTGGGTTAACGACGTTTGGACCAGCAGTGGTTGAGGGTACTCCCTTGGTTCGTTCCTACGAGAGTTTGCGTGGCATCACCACCCTAGTGTAGGCTTGTGATCCTCTCGATGTGATGTTTAATCTGTTAGAGTTGTGGTATCCTTCCGGTGGGCCGGAGTGGGATCCTCTAGAATCACTACCCTAGATCGGGTTCTTGGTATCGCTGTGACCGTTTATCCACGGGCAGTGATCCCCTGTCTAGCTGGTTAACCCTGTAGGGTTGTGGAATCATTGGGATTATAATCCCCTACACGATGGGCCATACTCAGTAGGGTTGTGGAATCATCGGGTATACGATCCCCTACTTAACATGAGGTGTATAGTAGGGTTGTGGTATCATTGGTTATGAGATCCACTACTCAGTGCTTGGTTTCGGTAGGGTTGCGGCATCGTCGGTTCAATCCCCTACATCGCGAGTTATACCGGATAGGGTTTCGGTATCATCGTGACCACCTTTATATGGGCGATGATCCTCAATCTGAGTGATGTGCTTCTGTCGAGCGCTAGATCGGGTTGTGGTATCCCCCAACGGATATTGTGTGTGATCCCCTATCTGTGAGAACTACGTATGCCAGATCGGGTAGTGGTATTCCCTAGAAGACTCTGGGAGTGATCCCCTATCCGCGAGCTTCGTATTTCGGAGTGGGTTCTGGTATCCCCTAGAGGACCCTAGGAGTGATCCCCTATCCGAGGAGTTTGTTGTTCTTGCTGTTTCACTGTGGTTTTCCTCAGTGACGCTATCCGACAAGCGGGATCTCTCGGGTGAGCATCTGCGATGTTTGTATGAAACCCGATGGAGTGTATCTCTTGGACGAGTGTCATCTAGGATGACAGTGATCGTGGAGGGTGCTCTCCTAGTTGTGGACAGTTGCTGATGATGAGGTCGGTTCCTCTTGTGGCTTTGTGTGTGAGCTGGGTATATCTGGATTGTTAAAGGTGTATATATGGGCATACACCTGAGCTAAGCTGACTAGTTGTATTTAGACGATGATGGTTACGAGATGGAGTTTTTCTCTCATCTGGGTTCCCTCTAGCTGGGATGAGCGGACTGTTTCCTTTCAGTTGCTCTTTTTTTTGGGTTTTTGGGGTGCCTGCTGAGTATGTTTATACTCACCCCTACACGGGATTTGCCCGCATATGTTTGTGTCTTGTGCAGACCACATGCCTTTTGACGGAGTCCCAGGAGGACCCGGAGTAGGCGGAGCTGAGTGAGTGAGACTGACCGGGGTGTTTACCGGTGCGGTGCCGAGGGAGCTTTCTGGCGGGTGTTTGTGGCTGTGTTTCCCTTCTTCAGAGCAGGTTGGACGTGCTTTGTAGTTTTCTTTTGGTGGACCCTATTTTTCCCTTTTGTACTTTTGCTGTTTCACTCTGGTTGGGATAGTTGTATGCATGCATTTTACTTTTCAGTTTTATATATCTATTCACTATTACATGGAGGTGTTTGTGGGTGCGTGTGTACAAGTACATTAGGCTAATGCCTCCCATGTGTGTGATAGCCTACTTGGTGCTAGTCGCCATCCCCTGGCCTATTGGAGGCGGGCTTGGGGAGTCACGGCTCGAGCCCCATTGGGTCGGGTCGTGACACATTGCCTTCCAACCTCTGCAACATTTGGTCCAAAAATTGTATGGGATAGTGTTCATTTTTTTGGCAGCATTCAGCTTCCTATAATATATATAAACCCTACATTTTTTCACTACCCTTGTTTGGATTTGATCATTTTTCTCATTGGTGACCACTGTCACACAACTCTTTTTGGGGACAACCTAGGTAGGTCTTACATAGGGGCTATCAGAAATGGGAAAAGTTATCCTAGCATCCAGCAATATAATAACTTCTTCCCTCAACACTTATTTTATATTTGGGTTTAGTCTCCTTGGGATTCCACTCTAGGATTTCACTCAGGTTCCACGGGAATTTTATGCATGCATAATGACATACTTATACCATTTAGGTCAGTTATTGGCCATCCAATGACAGAATTAAATTTCCTTAAAACACACAAAAAGTTTTCCTCTTGACCTTCATCAAACTTAGAATAGATAATTATATACAGTGAGGAAATATCCCCTAGAAAGGAATATTTTATATGGGTAGGGAGGGGGTTCAGTTCAAGAACGGGTGGTGATTGAGTGTATAGAAGACTCTTGGGCCTAGGTGGGCCAAATTCTTCATGCTACCTCTTGAGGAAGGCAGTGAATAAGGATTCCTTTCATAACTAGAAATTCCAGAAATTTTTTCCTCACACATAAACTCATATATTGGGGTCAGAATGTACTCCATGGAAAACTCATCTAGATGCTCCAAAAACTCTCTATCATACTCATCTATAGGTTCTCCTTTCTTACTTGAGTTGATCCCCATGAAAGTGGCAGTAGGGATCTCATGTTCATTATTTGTCTCCTCTATAATCCTTAGAAACTCCTCTTCCCCCTCATCAACGGAACATTCAGAAACTACATGCTCATCCTTTGGAAAGACTAGGTGGGTGGGTTCTTTAATTTTTTTGAAAACATTGAATTCATATTATTTCTCACCCAAGTTGAAAGTTAAATTACGCTTTGAAACATCTATCACAACACCCCCTGTGTCCAAGAAGTTCCTACCAAGGATGATAGGTACCTCCTAGTCACACTCCATATCAAGAATCAAAAAGTCAATAGGAAGAAAGAGTTTTCTTACTCCCATTATCAAATCATCAACCCTACCCACTAGGTGAGTAATAGATCTATAAACTAGCTATAACACAATAGTGGTGGGATATGGAACTCCTGATCTCTTGTTTTGAAAGAATGAAATATGGATCATATTTATGCTTTCTCCCAAATCACACAAGTAGTTAAAATTTCAACCTCTATCCCCCAAGGTGTAGGGGATGAAAAATCTCACTGGGACCTGAAGTTTAGGAAGTATCCTATTTTTCAAAATAGCACTACACTACCCCATTAGAGTATAGGTGGAAAACTCTTCCAGGGTATTTTTATTTGAGCATATTTTCTTGAGTGGTTTTATGTATGATGGAATTTGAATGAGATATTCCAGGAATGGGATGTCAGTGTTCATATTCTTAACCACTTTTAGAAACTTCAGCAGCTCAAAATCATGATTTGGTTTTTTTAATTATTTATGGAAAAGGGATAATAGGGGAAATGTTTTTACAATTGGGGGAATCCCTACAACCTCCTATTCAAGAGTTTTATTCCCTTTATTATCTTTTTTTTTCAAGAAATTTTATTTTTGTTTTTCAGCTAGAATAGAAGGAACCAAAGGGTTCCTAGTGCTGCTGTATAGTTTTCCATATTCAGTATTTTCTATATTAGAATTCTCATATTCAACCAGTTTTTTTAGAAGTTTGGGGTTCTTTCCTCATCTCTTGATGGGTTTTAAGAAATCTTCTTATGGTTACATCCATGGTATCCTCCCTAGGGTTCACTTCAGTGGTACTGAGTAGCCTATCTTGGTCTCTATTGCTAACATCCCTAGCCAACTACCCCATTTGAATTTCTATTTTTTCATTCTTGAGTCCATTTTAACTTTATTAAAGTCATTTTTGGTCTTTTTTCCATCAAATATCCCTATAAACTATTAAAAAATATCACTCAACTCATCTTTTGAATTGGATGACATAGCCTTCGGTTAGGGATGGGGTTGGAACTGCTGTTTGGGAGGCAGCTAGAATCTAAGAGGGGAAACTTGTTGAAGGACTCCCTTCTCCCTCCACAAAATGTTCGGGTGGTTCCTATACTGCGGATTAAAAGTGTTTGAAAAAGGGAAATACCTAGGCTACATCCTAGGACAGTAACCAGCAAAATGGAAACTCTCAAGAGGTTATACAAGCAAGTCAAAAAAATTTATTGTAGGTCTTTGAATGCCCATACATGCCACAATGATGGAATTTCTCCCTAATAGTGTTATTAGTGTTTTCATTGAAGAAACCAGCAGATTGGGATTCATCTTGTTGGGTAGATGTGGGTTCCTTCCTAACAATTATTATTCTTCTAGAGCACATGTTCTTGGAGTTTTGTGCTAAAGTATTTAACATCTGTTTCATCTCCTCAGCAGTCCTATGACTAAATTCTCCTATAGTAGATTGATCCATCAAGGTTTAGTGGAAAGGGGTAAGACTGTTATAGAATGTGTTCATGAGGGGATGAGGGTGATTTGATGATCTGTAAACTATCTAAGTATTCCCCTAAACCTATCCCAAGATTCATTAAATAACTCCCCCTCATCTTTCAAGAATTTAGTGATCTTATTCCTAATATGAAAGTTCCACCTCCGAGGATATACTTTCATGTTAAAGGAATTATAGAATTGATAACAGGTGAAAAATATATCTTCCTTTAACTATTGGAACCAGGATCCAGAATTTCCCTTAAGGTGGAAGGGAAATGATCTCAACTTACGTTCTTCCTCACTTATCCCTCTCAATGGAAACTATTGTACACTGCAATATAAATCTATAATGAATTCATGGAAGTCTTTACGTGGCATTCCATTGAAGGTAGACTGTTATGAAAGTATAAAATATTTGATTTTATATTCCTTAATAAAGTAGAGAGCCTAATGAAATTTGGGTTACTAGATATATAAGGTAGTATGAACTCTTTCAAACTGTGCCTCTCAACAATCTAATTTCTAGGTTGGTTGACATTTTCAGGTTTGTTCATGTTTTGGTTTTCATCTTTATTTCCATCCATTTTAAATTCCTTTTTGTTCTTACTCATGTTTTTGATGTGTTTTTCTATATCCTGAATGGTAGGATATAAGGTTTCAAACTTAAACCTAGTTTTCATGCAATAACTTCATAGGTTTTTTTATGTTTTGAGTTTCCTTAGAAAATTGTCTTTACTATTTTTTAACTTTATTATATTTCTTATTTTTTAATAGTTTTTTGTATTTTTTTTTTGTGTCTTCTATTTTTTTTATATGTGATTTTTTGTTTTGTTTTTTAAAATTGATCACACGTGTATACCCAGAAATGAAGCCAAAATTTGACATCACGCATCATTGAGGGTGATAAAATTAGAATTTATAAAACCTACTTACTACCTAGTACAATGGTAAGATAGGGTCGATCCACAGAGAGGGACTGATTTTGTTCTTAAGACAAAAATTAAAAAAATTAAAAAAAATTAAAAAACCCAAAAAAAACAAATTGTGGTGATGATGGTGTGATTGAGAAGTAAGTGATGATTTGTGTGTGCGAATGAGAGTGAATGTGTGTGCAGTAAGTCATGAAAATTATCCAAGAAGCGATAAAGAAATTATAACAATCAATATGATAGAGAGGGAAGATTGGTTGGCCCGCTTCAATTCTGTTTTCCCATGTTCATGCACTAGAGTTTAAATATCTGGATCTGATTTAAGGTAGCATTCCAGATTTTTTTTTCTAGTCAGCTTGTGACTAAGTGACTTGTATGGTTTATAAAATGAAAAAGTCATTCAATCACCCACTATGTGCCAATCAACAAATATTGAGTTCAAAATATTGGTTAAACTCAGTTTCACCTCACTCTCTTGAGAATCATTCACTTTTCAGTAGAATCCTTAGTTTACAAATAGTTTTTATTTAGATTCAATCAAGATTAGTTTTCACTGATTCTTGATGTTTTGAAAAATATTACTGTCCAGAAAATGATAGAGAAGAGATTCAGTAGAAGAATCATGCATGAAAAAGTGAAATGCAAGTTTAACTGGATCAACTAATTTCCCCTCAAAGGATATTATCCAATCATAATGATTTAATTAAATATATTAAAAGAGTTCATAATAAATATATTCATATCAAATAAATTCAGAAAAATAGAGCATGAGAAAAAAATGTTTCACCCCCTACTCGATCTCCAGAAGTCTCCACTAGTGTGATATATTTTGATCTACTCATGTTTATTAAAAATGAGAGGATTTTCTCTATATTCCCACCTTGGGAATCTGGAAGTGATTCGTGAGTGTTTCCCGGATCTGCTGCTCACTGTAAGTGATCATGGAATATTCTCAAGGAATGTTAATTGGTGGTTGTAGTCCCATCAAGGATGGAAATTGATGGAATGATCATCTCCTAGGTGGTGGTAATAAGGGTGAGTTGTGTAATTATATCCAAGTCTTCAGTGGTTCTCTAATAATTCAAATGGTTCCTTCCTGTGAAAATCTCTAGAATCCCTTACTTACTCCTGCATCTCTTCACGATCCTCTGCATGGTACCTTCATGAGCCACTTCCCACTTGGTGGTCACCGAAGTAGAATATTCTAAAAATAGTGTAAGTCCTAACCAGAAAACAAAATCCCTCACTCCTATAAATAAAAAGAAAGAAAAAACAATAACTAAAAAAATGAAAACATAACATAAATAAAAACATGTTATTAATTGTTAAAAAAATAATACAAAAATATAATTACATATATGTACTATTTAGAAAGAGAAGTAATATGAATATATAATTTATAAATATCTATATCTATGATTAAAATTATTAGATAAAAATTATGTACAAAATTATAATTGTAATTATTAAACAATAAAAGAATTAATAAATATATATACTATTGAATATATATATATATATATATATATTAAAATAATAAAATGTTAAAATAATTAAATCAGTTAACAAATTTATATAAGTATTACATTCATTATTATTATTATTATTATATTAATTATTTTGTATGTAATTATATATATATATATATATTATATTAAAATAATAAGAAAAATAATAAAAAAGAAAAAGAGAGGATTAGGGGGAGAGGGGTCTCACGAAAAAGGGGGAGAGGGGAGATGTGTTAGGGCAGTTGCCTTAGGTAGGCACAGGCTGTGGAGGGAGTAGGGGTTGTATGAGGCAGGGGGTCGGCATGGGGTTTGACGATGGAGGTTCGCATAGCTCTTGATCACGGTGGTTCGAGATTGGGAAGGTTCAAGAAGGAACAACGATGACATAGGAGAGAACTCGGAAAACAAATGGGGAGAAGCAGGGATAGTTTCAGGTTTGGTTGGTTTAGATCCAGCTTTTAGTGGTGGTTCTGATCTAGTTCACAGTGGCACACCGTGAGGGTTATAGATCTTCGATGGTTAGGCTAGGGGAGAACATTTCATTCCTATTTCTAAAATGGGTATTTCAATGTTCTTACATTATGATGCTTCTTGATTTATGTTTATTCTTATGTGGTTGAATTTATTATTTGTGCTTGTGGTGATGTGTGATGGTGAGTTGAGAGAGAGGATGCTGGTGGTTTCTCAAGTCACGGTGGTAGTGAGTCTTGGTGGAATGATGACTCAACTCAGCGCTAGTGAATGAACAGTGACTCAGGACTTGGGACAATAGCGGTGACTGGGACAGAACGGTGACTAGGAGTCATCATTGTAGAGTGTTGCAGTAACTGCAAGTGCAGAGAAAAGGAATGGGATAATATAGTGGCAGTGGTGGGAAATATCAATGGTGACAATGGAGTCACCATTGATGTTGAATAGTGATTGTGGAGTGGGAGAAGGAAAGAGAGCCACAGTGGTGGTGAGACACAGGAGTTGCTGCTGGTGGTGTTGGGGAATCTGGTGGTGACTCATTCAGTCACCATTTCAAGTCTGGCAGTGGATTTTTGAACTGACAACATCACCTGTAAAATTAACAAAAAAATGAAATAAATTAGAAATAAAACAAAAACAAAATTAAATATTTAATCAATTTAATGAATGATTTTGAAAAATAAAATGAGGATATTAAAATTTGAAATTATGAATTATAAAAAATATAATATAAACTTTTAAAAAATTCTCAGTTACTATTTATTCATCAAATAAATTAATTCATATTAAAAAATTAAACCATAAAATAATTTCACATGCTTAAATTAATTAACTAATTAAAATAATCAATGAAATCAAAGCATTAAATTTCAATATTATTGAATATTTAAAGTATTTAATGAATGGAACTGAATTTTAAATATTAATTTAATTATTTAATGTATTAAGAAAAAAGGGTGATTGTATAATTATTTACATATGAGTTAATTAAAATAAATTATCTGGAAAAATAGAAGAATTAAAATAATGAAATAAAGAAAAAAGAATGAAAACATAAAATTTAAAGAATGTGAAAGTTAAAAAAAAATAATTAATTTAATTTTAAAATTATTAAAAAGAATGAAAAAAACAAACAACAAAATACACAATTGAAAAAATCATTATTTTAATAATTATGTAAGAAATTTACAAAAATTGATAAATATTTATTAAAATACATATTTTAGACATTTAAAATACACTAAAAATAATAAAATACGTGGAAAATATATTAAAAAGTAGTTAAATTAGTAAACTAATTGAATTTAAGTCTTATTAAAAGTAGCGTTTATATTATATATATATCTATAATTTATAAATCGTTTAATCCTATTCATTATCTCTAATTTAATAGTATATTTTTTTAATGGTCATAAATAATTTTTATTTATTTTTATTTAAATTTATCATAGTTTCATTTAATTTTGGTTTTGCGTGTAGAGAAAGATATAAAACAGAATCACTTATTTAAAAGTAATCATGCACTAGAATTTTTGGGTGTTTTATCCCCCCATTAAATAATTTTTTCATCTCTATTTTACTAATAAGATAAAATTAATTTATATTTGGAACTCATAACAAACCATAGACTGTTATATGATCATGGGTTTATTTAGGATGTGGAATGAAAATTATCTATATGGAAAATCATTATAACTTCTTTATAAAGAGATCTAACGAGGTTATAATTTCCAATAGAATTATACTACTTTATTTAGATCTAGATTCATAAGGAATAACTTTCCATAATCATTTAAAATGATTCATATGATTATCATACCAGTATGGGTTTATATTTGTAACTCAAAATCCACTAGGAGGTGAAAATTTACACGACATAGGGCACTATAAAATCTAGAGTGAAAAATTAGTATCCACTTTATTAGTATTATTTTAATAGTATTTTACTTATTTCCATGGTTTTTTTGACTATTTATATCATTGTACATTAGATTGTAACATTGAGTCACATAATACCCAACACTCTCGCAAATAAAGAAATATATTTTTTTAGCTTCAATATTTTCTATACACCTGTGAGTCTCATAACCTTTATCTCCACACATATAGTATTTACCCATCCCTTTAAGAAAATATCCCCCATCCTTCTTCCCATACTTTTTACATATATTCCTTTACCATCTTTGTCAACTGATCTTTCATTAGAATTCATAATTCCATTCCTTAGTGTGTCTGCAACTTTCACTATATTCATACTGTTAATCATATTTTCTAAAAGATAGTTTGGAATAATCATATGGTTTCTCACTATAGCTCCCATTATAATGGGTTGTTTATCAAGTTAATCTCTTTATTGTCTCTAACACCCATGGTTCCTTTTAGTTACATCCATTACTAAAATCAAATTAGTTACATGAGTGTCCATAACTATAAGTTAATTATCATAAATAAACATATGAAAATTTATCCTCAAGATTTCTACCTTTTTAAAAAAAATCATGTTAGCCTATATTTATTACAACTCAACTTATAATAGACTCGTTTAAACCTATATCACTATTATTTTAACATATATCATTCTTGGTTGATCATATGTAACTTGGAATTGGGTTCTCTCATACTTATTAACCCAATACTTAAAATAGAGATCCCAAATTAATGTAAACTTTTTAAAAATTTTCTAAAATCAATAATAATTGAAATTTATGCTCTCAAAATCCAAATTATCCTTCCTCAAAAACATTGCTCATTCCTATAATCATATACTCAGTTATGTATATACCCTAATAATATAATCTAAAAAACATACCTTTCCCAAAACCTATTTGAATCTTCACAACAATAATCCTCAAGGAGATTATATATATTCCTCTAAAAAAACTCTATATTTAACCATGAAATGGTATGAACCACTAGTTCCTAACTAGCCACTATATATCATAATAGAAAATATGCGATGAAATTCTCTAAAAATGTTATGAATCAAATATCAATCCCAAGGTTACCAGTACTATGTAACTTAATTCTCTAAAATAAAACTATTATTTATTATCTCATTATCACATGTAGAATAAACTTAATAGTTATACATACCTAAATCATGTGTTTTCAATAGTTATATCCAAAATATAACTTTGTTATAAAATCACTATTCAAGGTTATTGATACAATTTAATATATATTTAAACACCTTTATATAAAAACCATTCAAGAACAATCCTTAGATGTTTCACATAATTCCCATAAATTTTTGAATATACAAAAATTTCATCAATAAATATCAATCACTAAGGATAACATATAAGGTCATAATGATTTAATTTATAGTAATATATCAACCACACTACCATTGGTAAGACTAGGAAACAAACATTTTCCTTAAAAATGGGCATATACTAAAATTCATAACCATTTATATAAGATCCCTTATTCAATTATAAGGCATAATAGTTTTTTGATAGATACCTTTCATAGATTTATCTTCATGATACTGTTTCAAAAAAATATTGAAACTGAAATGGTTATTATAATATCCAAAATTTGAATATGAAAACAAAAATTTGAATATGTATTCCCTTATGAGATGTTTTTTTAACATAGTATACATATAGATCAACCTATGACTCTACATGTTCAATCCTTGGATATCCATAGTTATTTTTCTATTAGGTTGTCTAACTTAATTTATTAACATCATACTTAAATCCTTCGTAATAATTTATAAAGAAAATATGATTAACCAAAACATATCCCCTAATAGTGACTCACTGGGTGTGCAGTCTTAGGCCCAATCATTATACATCAGAGTGATGATTCACTCAATGCTCAACCAAACATTTTTGGGGTGATTACCCCTATATGCATATGTTACACAACCACATCAACTTACCGATATCAATAAATAGATGTATTTTTAGGAAAAACCACACAATATACACTTTATTATAAATTTATAATTGTATAAAATACTTAGAGATAGTTATAGGGTTTTCATTGAAGCTTTTCTATCATAATACCCAAATAAATATGCATTTTTTTATTAACACTTAATCATATAATTATCCCAAAGGGTTATTTATACCTTTGAAATTATGATCACCTTAACATATTAGTCCTTAAATTATCCTCCACAATAATTCCAATACCCAAAGTCATCAAAACCTTTACATTGATTCCAACTGTGAAACCCCGAATCCTTACACCCATATATGATGATCATAGAATCATAATTTTCCTACTTTTTTTACCATCTATAAAATCCTAGATATAAACATA
Source organism: Viscum album (assembly GCA_963277665.1). NCBI lineage: Eukaryota > Viridiplantae > Streptophyta > Magnoliopsida > Santalales > Viscaceae > Viscum > Viscum album. Next base: position 177,458,074 of record OY728137.1, read on the forward strand.
CTAAAATAGAAAAAATCAAAAATTATTATCGAATATCATATATATAAAAGATTTTTTTCATCTTTAGATCTTTAGATAATTAGGACACATCATAAACTAATAGATCCCTAGTCTTTTTCAACTAATGTACTTTTTTTATATAAAATAAACTAATTAATTCATGATAAATCTTCAACATCTCCCATAAATTATTCCACATGTGTTATCCTTATAATTATGTCATGTGTATTAATTTTCTTTATAACCTATGAAAATTGAAACTTAATAATGGGTGAGATCAAGTTCGAAGTAATGGAAAATATACAACTGAGGTAATCATGACATAATAATAAACTAAATGTTATGGTATAAATAAGAAAAATACATGAAGCTATAATCAAATTGAAACTAGGAGCATGAGATATAAATGAAAATAAATGTAAACATAGATATCAAGAATATTGATCTCATACTAATGGAACACATAATTTCATACATCAAAAACCTAATTTTGAGGCCTTATTCTAAGAGAATTTACTTGTCATAGAGGACTCTATTAAGATATCTTTTTGAATTGGTTAGGAATAAACCAAATACCCAAACATGTTTTGTCTCATGAGACCTATCATTGCATCGAGGGGTTATATAATGTTGAGACTAACCATAACTTTTTTAAGTCCAATTAATTCATCATGTGAGAAAATAGATAAAAAATTATAATCAAATTTTCTAATAATAATCTATATTGGTATATCATCATGTGGAACACCAATACTTTTCTCCATGTTAGTAAAATGGATAACACGATCATAACCCATCCAGTGTAAGATGGTGGATGGTTAAAAATTTCATATTAAACATTATAATAATTATAATTATTAAAATAAAAAAATAATATATACCAATACTTTACTACCTGATAATAAAATAGATAACTGGATCATAAACCATCTAGAGGAAGAAGGAGGATGGTTAAACAACATATAGTCAACATGAAAATAATCATCAATATTATAAAAAAAATACAAAACACTGATATTTTCACCATGTTAATAAAATAAAATTCATTCATGGAGAATATAATTCTATTTGAGTTATATAAATTGTAATTTTCACATTGTATAGAGAAATGAATATACAAAAAATCAATACTAGAATAATATCGTTATGAGTTATCGAGAGAAAGAATGTGGATGGTTTCAAAAGAATATATCTCAAGAATTGAGAAATATTTTTCAAAGGGTTTATTTATAAGGAATGAATATTCTATAAAAAATGATATAATTCAACATAATACAACCAAAGGGAATAAATCAAACAAGTTAAATAAAATAAGTTCAACAGAATGGCCACAAATCAATTAAAGAAAGTTGAGTTGAAAAAAATACTTAATACTGGGAAAACAACTGAATCAATATCCACCTGAATAATTGAACATGAATGGGCTAGTAAATACCATGAAATAAAATTAATGTGATAAGAGTATATATATTGGAAACTAATACCCCATGAAAAGAATACATGGTGCACAAAATGCATTATTTCTCAAAGAATCAAAATTTAGACAAAAAAACTTATGGCTTAGAAACCTTCAAATATGAACCCACTGAAATAGAGGAATTTTAATTTAACATAAAATACCATTATTAAAAAATAATTCATTATTTTATATCTCGAATAGTCCAGATATGAACCACATATATGATATTAGGTGCATAATAACAAACATTTATCCAAGAGAGTAATTTGGGATGTAAACCCTTACCACTTGTATGGAATTTCATGAATGTATTTTATTCTACTGTATCATAAACATATATATCCTAAAAACTTAATGAAAATCCTTAAATAAAATTCATTTTCATTTATAATTTTCATAAATAGTCATTATCTATATAAATTCTTTTGATTTTCCACATCAGGTGTTTGTAGTTTAGATCATTTGTACTAGTTTCATAATATATGTTTTTTATTATACTTTAAAATTTCATCATTAATATATCATTAATTAAACCTTTATGTATGATTTAAATTTTTTTATAATTTTTCAAATTCCATTCATGATAATTTTATAAATTATTATTGAAGATGAAATTGACAATGAGCATATTTCGTTGATTCTTGACAATCGATGGGTGTTTTATTAATTATTAAATTAAATATTAATATAACATATTTATAAAAAAAATCATTATTTACACATTTATATCATATTATATCATTAATTTTTTTCCCAAATTCACTCATGATATAAATTCATATTATAATCTAATTAGGCGGTTAAACTAATCTAAACATGAACATACCTTAATTTAATGAATGATTATGTGGTTTTTTATTGTAAAATCATTTTAATATAAGAATAGTGAAATTATTGAGTGTTAATTATTGTGATTTAAAAGAATTGTAATTAAGTGGAAGAATAAATAATGGATATGAAAATATTTCCTAATTTGAATAAAAGGTTATCCTCTCAATACACAATTTTAAATTACTTAATTAATGATGGTTGTTTGTTGATCATATCATTGATAGGTTTTATAATTTGGTATACTAATTATTGTTCTGAACATTTATAAATTAAATTCCTTTTTAAATGTGAAAATTCTTTATTAAGTAATCAAGTTATAGAAAATACATGCACTACTTTGGTTATTTTAATTAGGACCAATATAGTTTATATCCTGTTAGACTAAAATGAATATTGAGCACTATAATCATTAATAATATCATCATTATACATTGATAATTATTATTAATATATATATTTAGGGTTATGATAAATCCAATTGATAAATATGAAAGATGTGATGGACTCAGCTAGTAGGATCATAACCTATGAAGCCCATTTATCAGAGCATCCAAGGGTGATGGAATCATAGGGATGTGTACTTGACTAAGATCAAGCCAAGATTAATCAACTAAATCATGATAAAAAATTGTTTATGAGAGAAGATTTATATTATCAAGATCATGTCCCAAACCATATTCATCAAACCACCCTAAGAAAGTGTCACAATCTCACACCTTACCCATATGGAATATGCTGGTGTAAAAGTGTTTATGTATCAGGACACTAACATTATGAATTTGTATTTTTTTAAAAATAATGATTATATTTATTCCTTTTTAATATTAGTTTATAGATAATTAAACAATGATTTCAGTTAAAATTAGATTCTGATATGATGAAACTCAAATTGTATATTTGGGAAATTTTAGTTTAAATCAAGACACTCTTTTGGATAAATTCAATATTTTTTGAAATAAATGTTTTTATTAAAAAATATTCTTATTAAATAATAATTATTTAAATATAAATGTTAATATAATTTTATGAATTCAAATGTAATTTTTATAACCGTCTGAAAATTGTTACTCTCGTAAAAATTAGTATTTTTAAATAAATAGATACTTTTATTTAAAGTTGTTAATTATCATATTTAATTAATTTTTTTGGTAAAATAAATATTATTTTTGAAATAATTATGTTTACATTAACCAATGGTGAATTTTTCATAAATATCTGATATAGTTGAATTTTTCGGTAAAAATTAAATAATGAATAAATATATGGCTTGTATTATGAAAACACAAAATACTAAAAGTGATGTAATAAATACTATAAAGAGTAAAAAAAACCAAAATTATATTTTATCTTTAAAAATTTGGTCTTTTAATTATTTAATTAATTTTATAAACTCTTAATGAATCCTCTAATACCAATATTATATTGTACGATTTTAAAATTAATTCTTTATAGACTTACTCACTTCCACATCACCAATGGTATTATTTTAATGAGTTTAGTAATTATCCTTATAAAATATTTAAAACCTGTCCAATTTGACAAAAAAATTGGAAAAACCAAGGGATGGTTTGTATTTGTTTTATTTATCATATAGAGTCCAAACATATATTTAGAAATTATTAAAGAATTCACCTCAATTTTTCTATAATACCCCACCCAACCTACCTTTCATCTTCACTAGAAACCATTTTATCAAGAATTTAATCTAAATTTATATCTATTTAGACCTCCTATGGGTTTTCTAATCACTTAAGAAGCTCATCTCGATCTTTTAGAAGTGACCTCTCAAGGGAAGGGATTATCTCTTTTTCTTTATTTAATTAACTTATTTATATTATACATTTTTATTTCAAAATTTTCATGTTTGGATATGTTCTACAAATACCTATTACTTTACTTGTTATTTAAAAGTGATTAGGGATCCATTTCACTCTCATTAAACCCTTCCATGATTCTTTTTGTACCCATATTATATTGTAGAACTTATACTCTAATGTTTCATGCCAAAAATTTGTGTAGCGAATACCCATCCCCATTTACACTCAAGGCTATTCACCAAAATATACCTATCCTTAATTTATTGGGGACACCCAAGTATGTAACCCACACTACTTAATTGTGGTATTAAAAGTGATAAAATACATCCTTATCTTTTATAATCTATGTGGCACACTTATGCATGTACATGATATGAATGTGATGAGTGGGCCTAGATTTATATATCCCTCCAATGAATTGGGCTATGTTTTTATCTAATGAGACACCATGTATGGTTCCTGGGAGGTTTTCCTAAACACACAATGTCATGTTTTCTTTGTGGTCAACATTGAATTATTCTTATGATGTCATGTTTTAATTGTTTCCCCATTCTTATATTTACTTGATGTTATCAACTTATATCATGATTCAATGGTCATGTTTATGATTTAAAACCATATTATGTCACCTTGATATGAATTTTTACTTACATGTATTGATTTCATCATGTTATGCTTTTATTATTCCCTTACTGGGCTTTATTGCTCACTTTTTTATTATGTGTGTCTGGGGTTATCTTGTGTTGTTTTATAAGATCAAAGGAACAAAATCACATGTTATAGATTTTTGTAAATAATGTTATTGTACCCATATTTCATATTAATGTTCTATGTACATAATTTACCAAATAAAATATTCCTCAAGATCTTTTTTGATTGTATTATGTGTATATTTACGTAATAAATCTTTAATTAAGGTTTATTAAAGATATTGGTTTTCATAGTTGGTATTAGAGGAATGTATTGTCATTTTTTGGGATTAATATTAGAAAACCCTTGTGAAAATTTTAGGGATAAGAGTAAACATATGAAAACTTAATTAAATTTTGGTAAAGGATTGAGTACATGTTTTCTATGAAAATATATCAATATCAAGATATTATAAGTGGATGTAGCACTAGAAAAGTTTTACCTAGCAGTAATAACCCTAAAAAGGGTGCATTTAGATTAACTCTATTGTTTCAAAGTGAACAAAAAATATTCCATGATGTACATGAGTTTTGACAATCTCAAGGTATATGCTTAGGAAATTTCACAATATATTTATGAACAATTATAAAGGGAAAAAAATTACCATAATATTTTATATTATAAAATAGATCATAGATAACATCGATTTAATCCTAGTAATTCATAGGATAAGTGATGTATGTCATTTTTGAGTTATCCCTTAAATGTTCATAGTTTATCTTTTTTTATGTTGAATAGTTTTAAAATTATCATCCTTAATTTTCCCATTTTTTTAGTAAGTGGTTGGAAATATGAAGAAATAATTCGACAACCAATGTAATGTGAAATGTAATAACTACCCAAAAGAGATTCCCAACCTAATGTGAGTAGGATTTGTGAACTTTATAAACATACTTTTTCAGATAACTTATGTTTTGAATAGAAACATGAATCAATGGGAAACCTACATCACCCTCATGAAGAGAAAGTTGAAAATGACACCTTTATGTGGTAAAGGCTTATAACATACAGTGGATCTTACAATACATTAGTCAAAGAATAATGGATAAAATCAATAAAAATGATCTTCTTCATCCTTCAATTATATGAGCAAGATAAGTTTAGTCTGATTTTTTATTGTATGGTAGAGGTTGATCAAAAATAAAAATCATGAGGAATAAATTGATGAGATGGATTGGAATGAATTAAAAAAATTGATAAATATTTTACTCACATTGTCTGACTGAATATGGAGAGATGTTTTTTAACCTTATGAAAAAGGATAGAAAATTTATCAGGGTGTACAAGGTGAACATCAAAATAATTTTATGATACACCTTATGATTTTTCATCTCCCCCAAAATTAGAGTTGACCACTTCCTTAGAAGGATAAATCTGAGTCTGCAAAATTAATTTTGAAATTATTGATTTTAAAATCTATGAGAAAATTTTCATATATTCCCTCAAATTTGAAATAGAGATCAGTGAATCTCAAGGGTGTCATAAGTTTGAAGATAGAAAGTAGAAGATTTATTTTAATTCTATAAGTATGAGAGAGAAATCTCACTAGACAAGAATGTACAACAACACACTTTTCAAAAGTTTAGGAAGAAGAATCTTGGAAATTTCTTAAAAGGGAAAAGAAATTATTTTTTGTATGGGAATGAAGGGAGCCTAGCTAGAGAATATTGTCAGGAGAAACCCACCAATGTGATGGTTGAAAGGAATACTCCTATTAACCCCCATCCTGCAATCCAATGTTTAAAATATAAGAAAAAATGACAGTATATGAATTAATGCACAGTGTTAATGGTTGTTGATGAAAATTGATGAAAGAAACTTCTAAGGACTAGATATAAAGGGTGGTCTTATGTAATCACAACTACTAAGGTGGATCCTAACAATTATTTGGTGATAGGTAAATTGGATATTTATTCTGGGATTGTGAATTTACTATTTTATATTGTTTCTATGAATTCATTTGTATCAAATAAGTTTAGTAGAACTATTCCAACACTACCAAAATACATAAAAGTAGAACTATTGATTAAAATGGAATATGAGTCATTTATTTCTTCCCAAGTATATAACTTTTTCCCTTTATATATATGAATATTGAACATCCAAACAGACCTTGTGATACTCTCTTTCATGTAATTTGATAATATTATGTGTATATAGTATATTTCATTGTATAGAATAAACATTAATTACCGAGATAAGTAAATCACCCTCGGTATCAATAATTTCTCTATGATTTTATACAATTAAAATGAGGAGGTTGAATATACTTTTGTATAATCATCTCAAGTATGGACATTAATTCCTTATGATAAATCCTATCTAGATCAAACAATTGAGACCAAGGAAAATATCTTCCTTAATGACTTTCCAATTGTAAGAGAATATTTTGACATGTTTTCCGAAGAATTGTCTTGTCTTCCACCAAGCCATGAGGCTGAGTTCTCAATCTAGTTTATATTTATAGATTTACTAATATCCAAGTCTCTATATAGAATGTACATTATGTTACTTGAAGATATATATAATAAACTAAAAGATAATCTAGATAAAGTGTTTATATGCCCAAGTGCTTCACTATAGGGTGTACCATTCCTCTTAATCAAGATGAAACATGGGTTAATACGAATATACATTTTTTATTATGAGATAAATAATGTCATGATAAATAAAAAGTATCTTATTAAATATATTGAAGACTTTTCTGATTAACTATGTGGTTCCTAGTACTTCTCTATAGTATATCGTCAGTCAAGGTATTATCATGTAATGGTGAAAGAGGAGGCTATAACAAAGGCTGATTTTCATATAAGTTAAAGAAACTATGATATCATAGTTATTTCATTTGGACTCACTAATACTACTGAAATCTTAATAGACATTATGAATAGATTATTTAGGGATTACCTAGACAAAATTTTGGTAGTCTTTATAGAGGACAATCTTATCTACTCCAAAATAAAGGAGGAACTTGGGGAGCATTTGAAATCTAACTAAAAAATTTCTCAAAGTTAAATTTATTTATAAAGTATAGTAAATATGAATTTTGGATGGAGAAATTAACATTTATGGGGCATGTTATCGCCAAAAAAGTTATATATATGTATCCTTCAAAAATAGAGATAATTGAAGGATGATCGAGGATAATATCTATGATTAAATTCAGTATTTTCCTTGTATTATCTGGTATTTTCATTTATTTATGAGAGAATTGTCATGATTTTTAAGCCTAATAACCAATATAACTCGGAAGGTATTCAAGTTTCTCTTGAATGATGAAGTCAAAGAGAGATTTAAATAGTTAAAAAATAGGCTAGTTGTTACACTTGTGCTCAAATTTCCCACTAACGAGGACAAATTTTTCATATGAAGTGATGGGTCCAAAAAGGGCCTAGGTTGTGTAAACATAAAAGAATAAAATGTGATAGAATATTCCTCACACCAATTAAATATCCATGATTATATCTACCAATAAAATGATATATAATTGGATTTTTTTTATCTTTGCATTGAATATTTGGTGACATTATCTCTATAGGGAGAAGTGTGACATATATAAGGATCCTAAAAGAATAAATTATATATTCACATAAAATCAACTCAATATGTTCCAATTAAGGGGGTTATAACTAATCAAGGATTATTATTTTTCAATACATTACCATTATGGTAAGGTGAACAAAGTGGAAGATTCTTTGAGTAGAATGGACCCTACAACCCTATCCATGATTAGGATTTAAATGGATCAAATATTCTTGGAAATGTATATGATGAACATGGGAATAATAATTGGATCTTCATCCTACCTTCCTAAAATTACTACTCCACCATATATTCTTGGGAGGATTAAGTTTTCCCAAAAAGATGATGATGTTTTATTGGATAAGGTAGAAAATATTCTAGAGTTCATCTTTGATAAAGATAGATTTATAAGGATTTTAAGCCAAATACGTGTCCCATTAAAACTATAACTAAAGAATGAACTTCAAGATTATTGGAATAATTCATCCTTCTCTTTTCAACTAATAATAACTAAGATGTATATATACTTTAGGAAAAACTTATGGTTGGATAACATAAAGGGATAAATTCTAGAATTTATTTCTTGATGATTTCTATGCTAACAAGTCATGGATGAACGATGAAAGTCTTAGGGTAATATGAAACCATTTCCTCTACCACTATGGAAATGGGAAATCATAATAATGGTTTTCATAATAGGAATTCCTATGATATCTAGAGGAAATAACAGTATCTAGGTGGTAGTTGGCTTTATTATAATATCAATGCATTTCATTATTATCATAATATATTTCTCTCTTGATCAAGTCATTAATATATATATATATATATATATATATATTAGGGAAGTGGTAAGACTTCATGGAGTTACACTCTTAATTATATATGATATATATATGAGGTTTAACTAAAGATTATGGAGAATTATTCTAAGATAATTAGATACATAGATAAGTCACATTACTTCTTATCATCCTCAGATAGAATTCCAATATGAAAGAACCATTAAAACTATGGAGGATATGATCAGATCATGTTAAATGGATTTACAAGGATGTTGGTATCAACAACTTCCCCTAGTGGAGTTCTCTTATAACAATAGTTTCCATTATAAAATTCAAATGGGACCTTATAAGGCTTTGTATGGGAAGAAGTGTCAGACTCCAACAAGTTGGGATGAAGTTGGAGTGTAGAGGATGATGGGACCTAATCTTATCCAAGATATGATTGAGAATGTCAACATCATTTAGTATCTTATGAAATCTACAAAAGGTTGATAGAAAATATATGAATAAAATAATCAATGAGACCAATATTTTGAGGTCGGTGATAATGTGTTCATTCTTATATCCACATGGAAGAAAGTCATGAGGTTTGGGAATAAGTAAAAACTTATTCAAAGACACATCATCTTCTTTGAGATCCTTGATCACATCAGAGATATGGCATATTGGATTACACTTCCAATGAAATTATATTAAGAACCTGATGTATTCTATGTATCCCCCTTGGGGATTTACATACCAAATCCATCAAATGTATTAATCCAATGGCGGTACCATTAGAGAAAAATATTTCATATGAGGAGAATTCAGTGAGGATCATAGATCATAGAGACAAAGTTCTATGAAATAAGACAACTCACCTGGTCTAGGTGTTTTGGTGGAACCACAAGTTTGAGGAATAAACATAGGAACTAGAAGAGGCTATAAAACAAAAATACCCTCATATGTTTTATTTTATGAAATGAAAGTTTCATTGGGAAAATTTACAAAGGGGATAAAAACATAAATAGCCAAACATTTATAAATAAATCCCATTTTAAATGAGTAAATTCATCATTGAGATATGAATTTATATAAAACACATTCACTACATTGGTTATATTGAATCCATTATAACTTATTTCCTATCATATTTAAAATACCATTAAGTTTCATAAAAATTGATAATATAGTCACTATAAAGTGACTATTATGATTAGTATATATTTAAGTTTATGATAACTTTAATGAACATGGACAAGATAAGTGATGGCCTAGACAAGTAGGATCGTACCCTATAATGAAAATTTATCAGAGATCCTGAGGAAGGTGGAATCACTGGGAATTTACCTTGATTAATCCCAAGCCAAGATTAAAAAACTAAAGAATAAGTGAAACTATTTATAGGAGAAGTTTAGGTTTATCAAGATCATGACCCAAATCTTGTTCATAATACCACCCAATAAAGTGTCTCCATTATACACCATAACCTTTGAAATATGCAGGTGTAATAATGGTTTATGTATCTAGAAACTAACATTATGAATTTTTATTTTTATTTTTTTATTTTTTTAAAAAATAATGATTGTGTTTATAATTTTGAATTATTAATTTATAAATGATTAAATAACGAGTTTTATAAATACTATATTTTTATACAATGAAACTAAAATATTATTTTTTGAAAATATATAGTTTCATTTAAGACAATATTTTTGATGAATTTTTGAATTCATTAATTTTAGAAATAATTATTATATTAATAAAATAATAATATTAAATTATATTTATTTAAATATAAATGATAATATAATGTATGAAGTCAAATGTAATTTTTATAAGGTTATGAAAACTATTATAATAAAAAAAATATTATTTTTTAATAAGTAGGGATTTTGATTTAATGGTTTAAATTCTAATATTTAATAAACTATTTTGATAAAATAAATATTATTTTTGAAATCAGAATGTCATAGTTAACCAATGGTTAACTTTTCATAATTTTCTAAGATAATCGGATTGTTTTGAAAATATAAATACAGTATGAATATATAGTATGTATTTTGAAATCATAAAAGCCCAAGCGTGATGTAATAAATAATAAAAATTATTTCCACTAACAAAATTGTGTTTCCTAGTTAAAATATATATTTTTTAAGTTATATTATTAATTTTATTTACACATAATGAATCCTCTAAACCTATATTATATTTTATGGTTTTAAAATTACTTATTTATAAAATTAACTCACTTCCACATCCTCAAGGGTATTATTTTAAATATTTTAGTTCTTAACCATAAAAAATAATTAAAAACCCCCCCTCTTCAATACAAAACAAGTGAAGAAACCATTGGATGGTTTGTAGTTTTGATTATTTTATCAAGTAGAGTCCAAAATCTAAGTTTATACATTTATAAATAACCCCCCTATCTTTTTCTACAAAAAACCATGCAACATCCCATTACTATTCACTAAAAACCCTTTGATCATGAATTTACTCTTCTTTTCTCTCTCTAAAGCACTACCTAGTTGTTCCTAAGATCTTAAGAAGCTTCTAACAGTATTTTATAAGAACCTTCTCAAGGTTAGGGATCCTCTCCTTCTCCTATTTATTCAAAAACCTTATTTATATTATCCCATTTTTTTCCAATTGTTTATATTGGGATATTTTTTACACATCCCTATTACTATAATTATATTGTTAAAGTGATGAGATACCCTTTTAAATCTCATTAAATTCTTCAATGAATATTTATGTACCCCTGTTATACAACTGAAGTTATCCTACGATTTTCCATACAAAACATTTTTATAGTGAATACCCATACCTATTTCCACTAAATGGTATTCACCTATATGTATCTATCCTTAAATGAATTGGGACTTCCAAATATTTAACCACACTCTATAATCATGGCGTTAAAGGTGATGCAATATATATTTATGTTGTATAATCCACATGTCACACTTATGCACATACATGATATGAATGTGATGGGTGGGACCAGAATTATATAGCCCTCCAATGCATTGGGTAATTTTTTATCTCATGATATACCATTAATGGTGAATGTGAGGTTATCCAAAGAACACTATATTGTGATGTGTTTACGGTTAGCATTGACTTACACTTATGATTTCATGTTTTATATTGTTTCCAAATTCCTAAGTTTCCTTGATTTTATCATCTAATATCATGATTCAATGATCATGTTTATGAATATCACCCCTTTATGTAACCTTTATATTCCTCTTAAATAACATGTATTTATTTAATAATATTTTTCTTTTATTATTACCTTATAGGGATTTATTGTTCACTACATTATTATATACATCCCTAGGTTATCCGGTGCAATTTCAGAAGAAAAAAGTTCCTATAAGAATTTTATTGAATTTTTTAAATAATATTTTTGTACCCATGTTTCTTTTTAATGTGGTATGTACTTAATCTCCCAAATACGATAGGCCTCACAATCTTGTGGGATTGTATTATGTGTATATTTTTGTGATAAATCATGAATTAAGGAGTATTAATGATATGAGTTTTCATATATCAAAACCAAAATTATATCATTTCGATAATATTTATCATTTAATACAACACATAGATAAAACCTTGTAATGTGTTGAAGAAAAAGGAAACATGTTACATCTTGGAGGAGGTGGTCCGTACACTGCATGAACGATGATTTTTTTCTTAATGGGTGAATTAGATGAATAAAAAATGATAACCCCCTTTATATATTGGCATTAAAATATATTAATGAACTAATATAATTATATTTGTGTGGTTAAAATAAATTTAAAATAATATAATTAAGAAGAAAAACTAAGTTGTTGATAATACTCACATAAAGTACTTGAATTTTACTTGGAAGTATATTTGGAAATGAAGGACTTATTCTAAATAATGGTGAGCATAAACTTTTAAAAGTGTGAGATTATAATAGAATGAGAAAACTATTAGAGGTTTTAGGATAAATTATAATTATAGTTGTGTCTTAAATTTGTGAAAATGTTTCCATTTTATAATTAAAGGAAAGTGTAGTTTTGGTAGTAACCCTTACATTTTAAATAATGAAAGGTTACTATTCAGGGGTTAATTGATAAAAAAATTAAAAAAGAGGAGAGTAAAAACATTTTTATCCTAAACTAACATAAAAAAGTCACTTTTTGATAACTTGAGTGTTTTATATCTTTTTGTTTTAACTTTTTTATTTTTCAAAAAACTTACTTTTACCATGATAATTAGTTTGTTATCTTAGTAATAAATTTTAATAACAAAATCTAAGATTACCACTTTTACCTTATTTTATACTTTTAATTTCAAATTTGAAAATAATTCTATTAAATAAAATTTCTAAAGGTATGAAAAAATTATTTTAAAATAAATACACTTAATCGCGTAAAAATATTTTTTGAGGAATAATATTGTACGATTTAAATTTATATTTAATGTTAAATTATATTGGAATTTAATTTTCATGGATTAAATGGATTCATTACAAATAAATAAAGGGAATGAGGTTTACATGTCATGAAAAAACTGAATCTCCCTTGAAAAAATACTCATTTCAATAATAGACCAAAAATAGTTTTTATATTAAAGTAACATTTTAATTAGTTATTAAAATGTTTTCCATATATTTTATAAGATTAAATAATATTTTAAAATTAATAATTTTATTTCTAAAATTAATATTTTGTTACTTAAATTGTTTTTTGATTTTCAAGGTCATTCGTATATAACGGTAAAGTCATTCAAATTAAAATTTTCCCGAAAACCATATTTTTTTTACTAAAAATGAACTTTATTAAAAAAGATAAAAAATAATACTAATTAAATTTTGATATAAGGAATTAAAAAAAATTAATTTTTATAAATTTAAAATTTAAAAATTTAAAAATTCATTTTTTAATAAAATAATAAAATATTATTGAAAAACTTTTTTAATCATAAGATGACATCTTCAAATATTAACTTTTATTATTCCAATTTCATGTCATTAACCAGATAAATTGGAGTCAACCAATAATTAATATCAAACATTATTTATCATCATTAATCATATTTTTCTTAAAATAAAAATGTGTGTCACATAAAATGCAATTTTTTAGAAAAAAATACTTTTCTAAAAAATAAATTATATTATTAGTCATTTTAGGTAAACTAATTGAATTTCATTCATATTAAAAGTACACCGTATTTTCAATATAAATATAATTCATAATGTGTTTAATCCAATTCATTCTCACTAAATCTATCATGACCTCTCATTCCTTAGGCCATGAACCTAGTAATATGTCCCCGTGGTTCTCTTGTAATACCTCAGTTACCTTTTGAGCACACCACAGGCTATTACCGACTAGGGTTTCTTATTAAACTAATGACTGTCCCCATGGGCCAACACATGTTCTTTCTAGTGTGCTTTCTCTTTACTTTCAAACACCCTATGACACTTCCCAGAAATTCACCGATCCTAATCACTACTCCAGGACAAGAATTATTTATTGTGGAGTTCTAATCAGGAAGGCTTCTAAAAAGAATGGTTCACCTTGTTGACTTGGGTAGTAACATTTTTCCATTTAAGACTCACTTTTCTAGGGGTGTTAAACTCTCCACACCTTCAAAGCACAATGTCCTTTTTGTACCCCACACACCAAACCCAGGTAGTTGTCACATCCCTAGCATCTTTTTGAGTTATTTTCTCTTTTAGTTTTTGTTTTATCTTTTTATTTTGGATTTCTTGGGGTTTATTGAGAAAAATGGTGGTTTTTAGACTGGATAGAAGGAGGCACATGATTAGAACACTGTTAGGAGAAACAATTCCCCAGTTTAGTATAGAATTTGTACCTTAGAAATATATACTATTCAAGTTTCATAGCCCAGTTCTCATGTGTGAGGACTAACAATGCGCCAAGGATGATGTCACTTTCTGAGGTCCACGGGTAGGAACATGGCTATTCACCCCCTTCATTAAAACTATGCGGCCTATTTTCTCTTTGGATAGAGGTTATTCATGGTTGTTGAATAGTTTGTAAAACCATGTAACCAAACTGTGCGGCCTTCCTGGTCATTAAAAATGATGAAATTCATATTCTACCCTTCCTCAATTTTTACCCTAAATCCCCCCATTTATTCCCCATTAAAACTCTCCATTCCTAGTAAATCCTCCCCCGTCATCCTTTCTCATTTATTCTTCAATATCTTGGTGGTTTTGGTGTGGATTCTTCAATAATACTTCATGTAAGACTCTTTTATTTTATTACTTCTTCTTGATCCCTAATCTATTATCACTTGGGTTATCTTTTCTCTAGTGGGTTGGTATTTCTAAACTTGTTTAAACCTTGTTTATTTGGGTTAGATATTGATGTATGTGGTGTTTTCTTTCCTTTATTTGGTCCATCCTTTGTGTGGTTGTGGTTTCCAACCAGTTTCTTGAAGTTTTAAATAAATAGGTATGTGATTCCATGGTTTGACATTGATTTATATGTTTAGTATGATTTTTTATTTCTAAATGGGTTCTATGAATTTTATGGGTGGTTTAAATCATGTTTTCAATGGTTTTTGTGTGTGAGTATGGATTTTAAAATGGTTTATCTATTGAAATTAGTTTATTTCCTTGTGTGTTACAATTGTTGGAATTGTGATTGTATAAGAGGTGTTTCATATGATATATGGAATGAGATTTAGCACAAGGTAATCCTTGGTGTATACTTGAGTAGAAAGGAACTAGTAAATTAGGTGATTTGTTTGGGTTGAGGCCTGGTATACCTAATAGAATTGATGTAACAACAGTAACTAAAAATATATGTGATGGGGATTTAAGGATAGAGCAAGGCCTTTGAACCCAATATATGGTTTGATCCTCGAGAGTATGAGAATCCTAGGACCTCACTAACCCTAATTCCTTTGGTATTTCCTATGGTTCTATAGTTAATCTTACCATTCAACTTGATATCTTTTTTACTTTCATTTTAATTTCAAAACACGTTTCATTTTAAAATTGTATCTTTCTTTTCATTAAAAACTATCATGTTAATTTTTCTATAATGCCATTGCATGGAATCTCTTTTGGTGGTATCCTATTGGGAACATTTGATAACACCCTATATATAACATCATGTTTATGTACACATTTTTATGTTTGACCTAGGTAAATTCAAGGTGTTACATGGTGGAGATGGTGGATTTGGTTGCCAGTAGTTTCTCTTTGGAAGGTTTTGGTGGTGGTGGAATGAGTGTGATTAACCTCTTGTTTCATGAAGGATTTTTTGTATAGTGGTTCCCCTACTAATTTTGTTATTTTGGTTTTTTATTTAGTGTATTTTCTTAACCCATATTAGTTATGATTTTGGTTATGGTTATTTTTTGGATGTGATGCGTCATCCTTGTGGGTTTTTGTTGTTGATTATTATAGGGAAAATCATTCCCAATGTGATTCTTGATGCTCAAGTACTAGTTTCCAGCCCGTGGGGATTGGGAATTATCTTTGGGTCATTCAATGAGCTGGGTAGGGTGTTGGGTTGGATGGATGCCCGACCTAGTCTGTGACCAATTCAATATTTAGGTTTTTTAATTAGCATACTTAAATATTTATATTATATCTAAATATATAATGGCTTCATTTAATTTTGGTGTTGTGTGTTGAGAAAGAAATATAAAAAAATGATATATTTAAAGGTAATAATGTATTATAATTTCTAGTTGTTACATTCTCTCCCTCCCCTTTAAATAATTGCATCCCCATAATTTAACTCATAAGATCAGAGTAATTTCTATAGGGAACTCATAACTAAACATACACTATTATATAATCATGGGTTTATTTAGGATGTGGAATGAGATTTAATTATATGAAAAAACATTATAGGATAATTAAAAATATGGATAACCCATTACTATTTTTACAAATAATTATACTAATGGAGGTAGATCTAGATCCATAAAGAATAAATTCCCACAAACCCTAAAAATAATTTATATTATAATCATACAACTAAGGGTTTTTATTTATAACTCATTATCTAGTAGTTTGTGAAAACTTATGTGACCTTAGACCCTAGAAAATATAAATTTAAAAACTCATTATCCACTTCATTTGTATTAGTTTCATATGATTTTTCTTTCACATGGTTATTGGTGACTATTTCCATCATTATCCCTTATATTGGAACATTGAGTCACATAATTCCCAAAAGTCTTGAAATTGAAGAAATGGATTTCTGTAGCCTATATATTTCCCTCACACTTGTGTGTTTGATAACATTTATCTTCACACATATATCATTTACCAGTCCCTTTATTGAAATTTCCACTGTGCTTCTTCCCACATTGTTTACATATAAGAAATTGAATCATCTTTCATTTATGATCTTTATAATCTGATCATTTATGGGACTCCATCTTTCTCTTCCTTAATTTGTTTGGGACATTGACTATGTTCACATTTTTAATCATATTTTATTATATATGTTTTAGAATAATCATATGGTTTCCCACTATTTCTCTCATTCAAATGGGTTATTTATCAAGGTAATCCCTATATTATCCATCATACCCATGGTTACTTCTAATTCCATCCATTAACTAAACTAAAAGGGTTAAATGTGTGATGATAATTATAAGTTAATTATCATAAATAACCATATGAATATTTAATATCAAGATGTATCACTTTATAATAGTATCATGTTACCATTTATATCTTATAATTCAACTTATATCTGACTCAGTTCAACCTATATCACTCTCAGTTTAACATATATATTTCTTGGTCCAATCTTGGTTACTTTGAGTTGGGTTATCTCATACTTATTAACCTAATACTTAAAATAGAGATCCCAATTTACCTTTAACTTTATTAAAATATTCTGATCCCAGTAATCACTGAAATATATTCTTATAAAATTGAACCTATCCTTCCTCGAAAAAAATTGTTTATTCCAAAAATTATATACTCAATTATATATATACCCTAATAATATACTCTCGATTACATACCTTTCCCAAAACCTATTTTAATCTTCATGAAATTAAACCACAATAACATTATATATATTCATCCAAAAACTAACTTTATCTTCAACCCTTAAATGGTATTAACAACTAGTTTGTGCAATAGTCACTATATATCATAATCAAAAAAATGAGTTGAACTTCTCCAAAAATATTGAGAATAAATTATCAATCCCAATGCTACCAATACTATCTAATTAACTTAATAAAAAATAAACCACCCCTTATTATCTCATTATCACATGTATATTACACTTAAGAGTTATCCACACATCATTCATGTTTTCTCAATAGTTAACCTCAAAATATAAACTTGTCTTAAATTCAATTTTTGAAGTTATTGACAACATTTAATTTGGGTTTCCCTAACTTTATATAAAAACTACTGACGCATAATCCTTTTATGTTTTATAAAATTTCCATAACTTTAAAGATATACCAAAATATAATTAAAAAATATCACTCACTAATGAGAATAATTAATAGTTTTAACATTTAATTTATATTAAAATT
The DNA here is from genome assembly GCA_963277665.1 of Viscum album. Lineage (NCBI taxonomy): Eukaryota > Viridiplantae > Streptophyta > Magnoliopsida > Santalales > Viscaceae > Viscum > Viscum album. The sequence continues at coordinate 177,476,694 of OY728137.1, forward strand.
TTAGCCTCACTACCATATATAAGACTAGTTAAATTAACTTTTCCATCATAATACACATATACTAATATTCATATTCATTTACATATTTTACCTTATTTAGTTATAAGAAATAATATATTCTTGATACATACCTTTCTCAGCTTCATCTTCATAATCCTATTTTAACCAAATACTAAAAAAAATTCTATGATAATATCCATAATATGAATATGAAAACATAAATCTAAATATGTATTTTCTTATGAATAATTTTTTTAACATATGATACTTTTAGATCAACCTATGACTCTACTAGTTAAATCCTTGGTTATCCATGGCCATTTTTTTATTAGGTAAACTAACCCAATTCATTAACATTATTATTTAATCTTTCATAATCATTTGTAAAGATAATGTGATTAACCAAAGCATATCCCATTGGAGTGTCTCATTACCATTGTTATTTTAGGCAAACACATCGTGCATTAGAGTGATAATTGATTCAATTTCCAACCAATCATTTTAATTGTGAATACCACTAGGTGTATTTGTTCCATAGTCGTATCTACCTTAAAATATCCAAAAAAGGATTTATTACAAGAAAAAACCACACAATATCAATTTTACCAAAACATTATGTTGTTATCCAATACTTAGACTAATTAATAGGGGTTTCACTAAATTTTCCATAACATAATCCGAAACTAAATGAACATTATTTCCTTTATAGTAAATCTTATAATCATCCCAAAGGGTTATCTATACCTTTGAAATTATGATCAATATTATCTTATCAGTCCTTAAATTATCCTCAACAAACATATTAATCTCTAAATATATCTAAAAATTTCCTTTGATTCTAACTATGACTCCTCATACATGCACTCCTGGATCCAGTGCTCATAGACTCGTACTTTACATACTTTCTTTGTTACCATCTATAATATACTGAATATGACCATCCTTAATTACAAAATAAAAAATGATTATTGTGTAATGACCAGAAATTTTGAACAATATTTTTTTCCTAATGTTGTGTGTCATTTTATTTTTTACTCAACAAAACTATATCCTTTAATTAATGAAGTGAGTATAATTAAAATGATACCGGTTGGTTTTGACTGTTATATAACCATTGGTCAATATAACCATTGGAATTAGAGTTATGATTATTGTTTATAAATTCAAATGATCAGGGTTAATTAATATAGAAAGAAGAGTCCATGGCCTCATCCAGTAGACTCAGGCCATAAGAAGGCCATCTGTTAGAGCTCGGGAAGGAGGTTTTGTCACTAGGCTTTACTCTAAACCAAGCCCAAGCTGAGGTTTAACATGTGAAGCTTGAACAGAATCACCTAAGGTAGAAGTTCAAGATGATAGAAATCACCACTCGGGCAATGTTGTCTAAGCTGCCCCAAGATTCTATCACTATAGAACACCTTACACTTAGGTCCTATGCAGGTGTTATAAGGGACTATATAATGAGGCCTTAGTTACTTTATGTAAATCCTTTTGTATAAATAAAATTATTGTTTCCTCTTATGGTAAAATTTGTGAATTTCAAATTTTAAAATAAATATCGGATGAATTTGTAGAAGTTCCATATTATTGGTGAATTTTAAGAAAAGGGTATTTTAAAATATTTTTGTATACTTTAATAGTTAATAATGTGAAATGATTTTCAAAAAAAGGCCTTCTACAGTTGTGTTCTCTAAGAAATTTAGAGCCTAATAAGATCAACTTATTTTTTAGGGAATAGTAAATTATGAATAGTAATATTAACCTTATGAATATTAATTTGAACAATGTAATAGTAACCTCACTTAAGAAAGTGTAAATATATTTTAGGAATCTTGACTAGGTAATGTGATATAATGTCATAATTAAATAACTATTTTAGAATTTATAATTAAGTATTAGTATTTTTTTGGGAAAATAGTGTTTTTACTTAAGAATTAAATCTCTCATAATTAGAAAATTATTTTCATAAAATGGATTTCATTTTTGAATTCAGAGTATATATATTAGGTTAGGGTGAATTTATTAGAATTTTATAAAATGTTTTATTTTTCGGTGAATAGTCAAAATACAGATTTGAGTTTCAGTGTGATTAATGAAATCATTAATGATGTAATCATGATGTAATAAATCTTGTAGACTTTTGAATAGTAATATATGTTATGAGGTGTCCCCAATTGGCCAATACCATGGGCAAATACCATGGGCAAGCCCATGTTTTTGCAAATACCACCGATGAGGTGTCTGTTGGAAATTAATTAAATATTCCCTCACTTTTGCTATAAATACCAACCAATTCCTTCATTAATTTCATTCAAAATTCCACCTCAAGGAAGATATGGTCTTTTTACTTCCAAATGAGTCATCCCAAGGTTCCCTCAAGCCCCTTAATATCCCAAACTTTGATCATTAGAAGTTACTCTTCAATGTAAGGGAACCTTTTACCCTCCTCTTTTAAGTCATGAATTCCTTTATGCTATGTCTTATAGTTTCCATTTTAATATGTGGGGGTTTGTTCCTATATATCCCTAATATCTTTAATTTTAGGTTAAATTTATGATAGAACCTTTCCACTTTCATAAACTTTTTTTATAATATTTTAAGAGAAATCGTTAGGCTGCCGAATTTTGGTAAAAGAAATTTCATAATCTCTTTTCTTTCATGTTTCCTTTTTATGTGGTATGTCATTCAATGATCCATACCATGATCTTGTTTAAATTTTATTCTGTCCCTATACTATTCCATGAGTTATTTATGAGAGGGTGATCCTTGTCCCCTCTCTTTTTAATTCTTTCTAAAACCATGTTATATAGTCGTTATGATGCAGAATTTTCATCTCAAAATCTCTCTCTTTTTCTCAAGAAATTATCTTGTTTTATTTATTTTAATACGCAAATATATTTTCATATCTAGGGTTATTCATTGAGACATAAAATTGATCTATTGGATTCTTTAATTTACATACATATAACCCTCCCTCCCTTTCCATGGGTTATAAATGACATAATGATCTTATTTTTAAGCACTTTTAAAACGTTATGATTTTGAAGTGAAACCCATTTATTTTACTCTATATGGGTTAATTATGAAATCTATGATTAAGATATATTTGTACCACATGAAAATAAATACATATTAAGGGTGATCCATAATAGTGATCTAATTCATTGTGTAAAGAATTTAATCTCTAGAGAAGATAAGTTTTACGATACCTTGGTGAATCACCATGGTAAATTTTATGAAACCTTTGGGATGGACTTTGGTTATATGTTCATAAATATCTAAATTAAATGTTTTAGTCACATTTACAAGTTATTTTTCAAGTTATTATTTCTATTATATGCCTCTTTATCATTCCTTTATGATATCCATCATGTTTTTGTTGATATTTCTCAAGTTCACATGTAAGCTGTTTCACTTGTTTTCCTCACTGGACCTTCTGCTCACCCTTTCCTTTGATTTATGTATCTAGGTTATGATTTTTAGTAATTGTAATTAGGAAGAACCTATGGTGAATCATTACAAGTGTATTAGATGAATATTTTAATGTTTTATGTATTTTGTTCCTGATTTCCAAGACACTAGACTTTAAAGATCCTCTGTTTTTAAAATGTAATGAAAAGTTATGTAATAAAAAGGTGGTATTACATAGTTGGTATCAAAGGATATTTTAGTTATTTATAGAAATTAGGAAATGGAAAAATTAGGAATAGACCTATAGAAAAGTTTAAATATAGGAAAAATTCCTAGTATTTTGGTGAAATATTAAGTAAGTTGTTTCTGAATAAATAAATCCTTATCTGGATATAAACAAGTGGATGTGGCTCTATCACAGATGTACCTAGGAGTGAAAACTCTAACAATGAGTTTCAGGATTGACTTGGGGTATCCTGTTACACAACAATGAGCCTTGATGCTCTCCTGGTTTGACATTCTTGGGGGATATGTTTGGTTAATCACCAGATTTTTTTGAATCATTATGAAGGATTTATATTGAAATATAATTGTTTAAGCATGAAGTTTTAGGACATAATATCCTTTATAGTTAAAATAATTGTAAATGAAATAATTTTATCATGAAGGTTTAATTATTTTATAAAATCTTAGGAAATATGAGGAACCATGCAAATGGTGACCGCAATGGACCATACACTGACGACCCTCCAATGGAAGCTGGAATGGAAACTTTCATACAAATGATGAGCCAACTGACTCAAGTTATGGGAAATAAATTGAATCAAGATAGAGACATATCTCACCGCGAGGGAAAAAACATTCTATTTATTCCTTTATGAATCAACAACCACAAACTTCAGTGGATCTTCCGAACCATTGATTACTGAATAGTGGATCAGCACTATCGAGAAGAACTTTTATGTGCTCCACTGTTCAGAACAAGAGAAGGTCACCCTGACTGTTTACCACTTAGACGTAGAAGCTAATTAGTGGTGAGAGCTGATAAAAAACACGAGTCCAAGAGTGGAGGTTAAATATATGGAGTGGGAAGAGTTCATAGGGATCTTCTTCAACAAGTATTCCCCTCCTTATATGAGAACTATAATGGAGAAGGAGTTTCTCAAGCTAAAGTAGAAGGATAATGAATCCATTGGAAGCTACAAGATGAACTTCACAAGGATTTCATGTTACACCTTTAGCTTTTTCATGGATCTAAATGGTAAGTTTGATAGATTCTTTGGTGGACTGAGACCTCATCTACAGAAGAATATAGCCAACCAAGACTATGATAGCTATGATAAGATCATGCGGAGTGTGATGAAAGTCAAACTGGAGTTTGGTGAGATGCAATGGTCTCATAAATCCAATGAAAAGAAAAGATCAATGAAGCCAATCTTAGGGTGGAATTTTGATCAGGGAAAAGGAGGCAAGAAAGTGAAACTTCTCACATGTAATACTTATGGGAAGAAGAATTTGGGGAATTTCTAAAGGAAACAATGCGATATGGGTTATTGTGGACCATCTCAAAATGAATTTCCATTTTATCTCCATTCAAGAGGATTTATATCTTGATCAACTTTCCAGGATTTATGTGAAGGAAGTGGTAAGGCTGGATGGAGTTCCAATTTCTATCATATCTAATCAGGATCCAAGGTTCACATCAAAATTCTGGAGAAGTCTTCAACATGATCTAAGCCCAGAATTGAATTTTCATATGTCCTATCACCCCCAAACTAATGGCCAATATGAAAATACTATTCAAACACTCAAGGAAATGTTGAGAACATGTTCAATGGAATTTAAAGGAGGATGGGATCAACATCTCCCTTATAGTTGAGTTCTATTACAATAATAACTTCATCTTGAGCATTCAAATGGAACCCTCTGAAGCTCTATATGGTAAGCGATGTATAACTCCTACTTTTTGGGATAAAATTGGTGAGAGAAAGCTTCTTGGTCCTTATCTTGTGAAAGAGATGACAAAAAAGGTCTATTCCATCTAGAAAAACATTAAGGCTGCTTAGAGTCGGCAAAAGATCTATGCTAAAAATTATCGAAGGGAATTGAAGTTTGATGTTGGTGACAAATTATTTCTTTTAATTTAACCTTGGAAGAGAGTCATGAGGTTTGAGAATAAATGAAAGCTCAGCCCGAGGTACATTGACCCCTATGACATCCACGATTGCATAGGAGCAGTGGCCTTTGGGCTCGCACTTCCTCCAAATCTAGCACAAGTTCAAAATGTCTTCTGCGTATCTCTCTTGAGGTAGTACATACTTGACCGTTCAAATATAATAAATCCAAAGTTGGTACAACTGGAACATGACCTTTTTTATGAGGAGCAGCCCGTAGAGATCTTGGATCGTAGGGGAAAGGTTCTATGCAATAAGACTACCCACCTTGTTAAGGTGTTTTGGAGGAACTAAAAATGTGTAGAAGCCACGTGGGAACCATAGGAGTCTATGAGGCTGAAGTACCCTCACCTTTTCTCTTCTGAGTGTACGAGTTAAAATTTTGTGGAAAAAATTTCTTAATGGGGGAAGAATGTAACAACCCAAAATTTTGAATAATATTTGTTTCCTAATGTTACGTGTCATTTTATATTGTAATCAACAAAACTATATCTTTTAATTAATTAAGTGAGTATAATTAAAATTATACCGGTGGGTTTTAACTATTATATGACTATTGGTCAATATAACCATTGGAATCTATACTCTTAACATTATGATTATTTTTTATAATTTCAAATGATCATGGTTAATTAATACATAAAGAAGATTCGATGGCCTCATCTAGTAGAATTGGGTAATACTAAGCCCATCTGTCAGAGCTTGGGAAGGAAGTTGCGTCACTAGGCTTTTCTCTGGACCAAGCCCAAGCTGAGCTTCAACATGTGAAGCTTGAACATAATCGCATAAGGGAGAAGTTCAATCTGATAGAAATCACCACTTGGGAAATGTTGTCCAAGCCACCCCAAGATTCTATCAACATAGCACACCTTACACTTAGGTCATATGTAGGTGTTATAAGGGACTATGTAATGAGGCCTTAGTTACTTTGTGTAAATCCTTTTGTATAAATAAAATTATTGTTTCTTTTTATGGTAAAATTTGTGAATTTCAAATGTTAAAATAAATATAGGATGAATTTATAGAAGATCCATATTATAGGTGAATTTTGGAAAAAGGGTATTTTAAAATATTCTGTATACTTTAAATAATTAATAATGTAATCTGATTTTCAAAAAATGGTCTTCTATAGTTGTGTTTAGTAAGAAATTTAGAGTCTAATAAGATTTTCTTAATTTATGGTGACTAGTAAGTTATGAATATTAATATTACCATTATGAATAGTAATGTGACCAATGGAATAGTAACATCACTTAAGAAATTATAAATATATTTTAGGAATTTGACTAGGTAATATGATATAATGGTACTTTTTGACTTTTCCTTTAAAAGTATGAGGAGAATGTTTTTTTAACTTATACGGTATGAACGGATTTTTACGGTTTCATAACGCCTTATTTTCATGAAGCTTACTCTACAAAATTTCATGACTATTTTCAATAAAATCCTTTTCTTTTAAAATTTCATGGCATTTTGTGAAAAGAAAATGATTTTGAAGAAAAAATGATATTTTCCTCAAGAATTCATTTCAAGTGTTTTATCAAAACCATTTTCATTATAAGATGACATTATTTCATATGTGTATGTTTCAATTATAATGTCTCTATGATTTACATGGTTTTACTTTTCTTATGATGAAATAATATCCATTTGTTTTATATGGATTATGTTATGATGAGATGATGTTTATGAAACCCATTTTATTCTTTGGGTTATGACGTATGATTTATGTTTATGTCGTGACACATGTAAGAATGATTTCATTATGAGATGGGTGGGACCTATATCTCTATCCAATGCATTAGGTAAAGATTTATATCTCATGAGATAGATATGGATAGGATGACAAGTAAAATTCGGTTCAGTAATACAGGGCTGGAAAGACAAGTAAACCCAGTTCAGTAATGGACTTTGTCCACTGTGATGGTCTTGGCAGCAATGCCTTGGCTACTATGGAAATAATATCATGTTCTTAATGGTTTTCCACAGTTACATGTTTTATTTTATCATGATTAATGTTCCTTTATGATATTTTTCTTACGTACTGCCAAGATTTATTTCACCACTCAAGATTTTTATGTTTAAACATTATGTTCATGTTTTAAAGTTCAAATGTATATGGTTTTTTTCATATTCTCCATGTTTACCCTTACCGAGCATTTGAGCTCACCCTTTTTATGTTTTCTTTTTCTAGGATATAAAGAAAGGTTTTAGGTAAGAAAAAAAGGGGAAAGATATTTATGGGAGATGTTGAAGATCTTAGAAGATTGTGTTCCAAGTTTCCAAAGACACTAAACTATTATGGTCCTTGGGTGTCTATTTTTGTAATGTATTAAGTATTCCGAAAAAGTAATGTAATGTCCATGTACATCAATCTTGGGTCTCTATAGTTGGTATCAGAGAAAAGGTTTAGTTAACCTTTGGAAACTAGGATGTAGAAACTTTAGTGAGATCCCTAGATATATTTCTAAGGTATGTCTAAGGATTTACCTAAGTTTAAGTATAAGTATAGGTTATAGTCCTAGAATTACGGTAACGATATTAGAATTAAAACTAAGATGTTATATATTCCCCCTTTATTATATTTTTTTCCTAGCATTATTTTTTCCTCTCACACTATTCTTTTTTTGTTTTATAAAAAATGGATGGAAACAGGAAGATTCACGATAATAGAGAATATGATGGATAGTGGAATGATAATCTTCATGAGCAACCAAATGAAATGGGATCTAGAAGTCCACATATCATTATTATGCCTAATCAGCAATATCATAATATGATCGATAATCTCAACTTTAGTAAGTTTCCCGACTCAGCTAATTAGAGAAAGATGGAGTTTCATGATGATCATAGAGGAAAGAAAGTTCAATTTCCCTCATGTAAATCATGCGGGGAGAGGCATCAAGGTGAATGTTTCAAAGGAACTAGAAGATGCTATGGGTGTGGAAAAGAATGACACAAAGCCAGTATTTGCAAAGGAAAAGGTTTGGTTAACACAATGGAGAAGGATAATGGTATTGCTAAGACATCAAGAACGGTTGAATGTTTTAAATGTGGAATGTACGGGAATTATGCAAACCAATGCCCTAAGGGAAAATCTCATGAGGAGAATCAGCATGGTCGTATGGGTAGTATTTATGTTGATGATGATGAAGAGACTACAAATGATATATGAGATGAAAGAAGTGTAGAGGAATAAAATGACGAAGCTCGGTCCGTGGTTTAAGAATGTAGTAGAATTATTGCATGTTTATCAAGAATAATGTATGGTATGATGGAATAAAGAAAAATATAAGGATTTTTACACTAATGTTTTTTATTGAGTATTTGAAAGTATATGTTGAATGGTATCAGTAACCATGAAAAGTGATTGAAATATTTTTGGAAAGCAGATGATATGTTCATAATGAATGGATAAGAAGAAAATACTATGTTTGATATTATTAATGAGATCATGACAGATATAAGGACAAAGTGATATTATAGTTTGAGTATATAGAATTTTTGGGATTTTGGTATGTGGAAAGAGTTAACTTTTGACAGCATTCATGTTTTCTCTAAGGTTATATGGTAATTCATGATTAAGGTATTCACATGTTTGTAATGTGACCAACAAGATATATATTATGATATATATGAGATAAATGATGGTAATAACATGCTTTGTATATGACCTCTCTAGTAATATTTTTCTTTATACTATGAGATTGGACATAAGTATTTTGGACAATCCTAAAGATTGGAATGGATTAATTTAGACATTAGATAGTATTGTTTAAGGCTGTAAATTTTTGATATTATTTCTGAAATGCTATAATAGTACAGTTTTAGAAAAAGGACAACCTGTAGGATGGGCGACAACCCGTTGCGTCGGACAAGGATGCGGGAATAGAACCCACAACCAAAGTGCGACAGGCCTTTATTGCCTAACACTGGCCTACAGGAAGTCCCTAGTTAGTAGAAACTAGTTTTATTTTATTAATTGGTATGATAGATGAAGTATAAGTCCATTTTTGGAACCATATATGATTAATCTCACCATAAGATTGAATTATGTATATAAATTTTTCTAACATTATGTTTGAGCCGGATGGAATGACCTATCATTTTATCGCATGATCTGTTAACACTTCACGGAAGAAAAATTCAACTTCATTTCTTTAAGAGATGAAGTGGAAATTGTTCAAGGCACAAACAACAGTGAGATTGAATCAAAATCAAGTAAGTATTTCTTTTAATTCAAAAATACATCAAAATTAGGGAAATGATCTTGAAAAACAAAAATGTTGTCCTGGTGCTATCATATCTGATTATTCAGATGGTACCTTAGATCATCACAATTTTATGGATTTTTGACTGTTGGATTTTTCATAGCCCTGTTCTCTACCACTCTCTATTAGAACTTGATGGTTAGATTTCTATTCCATATCCATATTTTCAACTATGTTCTCCTATGTGGAAACCCAGTGATTAGTTAATTTGGGTAACCGTTATGTTTCATACTTTAGTTTTTAAAGATAATTTTTGGTATTCCTTTTTTTGACATGGGTTTCTATTAAAGAAACTCACAAGTAGTAAACCATTTATAACCCCGAAGAATTTGGAGGGCGAAATTCATTTAAAGGGGGGTAGAATGTAATACCCTGAGATTTTATGAAAAATATTCTTTTTAATTTTATTGATGTATTGTGTTGTACGCTACACCAAAAGGAGCTTGCACTACACGAATCCCTGACTTGGCTTGCATTACACACAATCACGACCTTCCACAATAGCGTGTGTTGTACGCAATACCGAGTTTCACTAAACAACGATATGTTATATAAACTAGCCGTTATGAATAGTAATACCCACTTTTTAAAATTTTATAAATTTTATCTTTCGAAATGAAATTCATTTTTGGATCCGGAATATCGAAATTATCCTAGGGTGATTTTTTGGTATTTTTCTGAAAAGTTTCAATTTCTGATGAATAGTGAAAACGTTGGGTTACTATTTAAAAAACCGACTTTTTATTTATTTTATTTTTATTTTAAATCAAAATTGATACATAATACCTATATAAGTTCAATTTAATTCATTGGAGTCATTTATTAATAATTTTAGATATATAAAAATTTTGTTGAACTTTTCACCGTCTTTTACCCACCTCCTAGGAGAATTTGAAAATTCATATAAAACTTAATTTTACCGCTTCTGTGAGTGGAATTTTGAAAATCCATGAGACACGGTTAATATCAAGGACTAAAATGTGGTTCAATGAGATGAAAATAATTTTTGGTGAATAGTAACTTTTTACTTTTATTTACCACGATTAAAAGTAAATAGGGTAATTAAGTGTAAAAAAGATATTATTATTACCCTAAAACATGTCCTAATTCTATGGGATAAGTGTAATTCGACCAAAAACAATATTAGGAATAAAATATTACCATTTAGGTCCACTTGGATTAGATTAGGACATTTAATATTATTTCATTTAAAGAATAGTTAAAATAGTTAAAATAAAAGTTTAATAACTATAAAATTTTTAATATAGGGTTATACATAATATAAATTCAACTATAAATATTCATTAGAAAGATAAAAAGTTTTCATACATAATGGTATTTTATTTGTGATTTTTAGACATTAAATAATTTAATTTATTTATGACACAATGATGATGCAATAATTATCTTATTAATGAAATATTGACATAATTGATGTTATAAATAACCAAATAAATTTAATGTGAGACTTTTTATGAATTAAACTACTTTTATAGGTTACTAAGACATTTTAGTATTTATTTAATTAACTTTTTTTGAACAAATCATTCTGTTATAATTTTACAAAAATCAATTAGCAAATAGTATCGAAATTGACATAAAATAGTTTTTAAAACAAGTATTATATTATTAATTGTAATTTTATTCCAAAAAATCTAAGGTTCAGCAAAATGAATTAGATAAGGTTATATATATTAATAATAAACAACTTGGGGTTCGTTTGGCTTGTTATAGTAAGTTTATTAACCTTATAGTGTAAGAAAACAAGAAGACATGGTAAAAGTAAAATTATTTAACTTAAAGTTAAATCTAAATGATAAGGTTAAAACAGAATCCTAAACTTGTATAAATTATATTTTATGAGAGTATTTAGACCCAACACCACCTTAGCTTATAAATAAATCAATTTAGAGCTATTATAAACCAAATACGACTTTATTATAAAATAATATTTTAAGTTTTTCCAAAGGTGCCCCTCTCCTCCCTTATAAAAAGGGCACCCCTTCTCTCTTCTCTTCACACCCTTTTTAGCCTTGAATCTCGGACAAACTCATTCCATTTCTCTTATAAACTTCCCTAGAAACATTATGGAGGTTCTATTCTTCTCAAAAGACCAACTCTACTTCCATAAGAGGAAGCTTAAAGGAGGTGCGTCGAAGAAGATGTAATCTCTTCTTCCGATTCTCTCAAGTTTCTTTCTTCTTATACTTATTCTTATTTAGTTGTCTCATTATAAAGTAATAACATCAGTATTACTAATATACTTATATGTTATTATAAATATGAAACAACCCTATTTCACCATCTATCCAACCTACGGAAAACGAAATCACAACGCGTGCGTACGTACGATATACCGTCTCCACGACGCGATGAGATTCATTCTCCATGTTAACCATTAATGAATGATTATGAAGTATATATAATGAATAATAATGAGATATATGACATAATAATGATACTGTATTTATTTATATATATATATATTTCATATACTTAATTCCATTTAATTCAATAAGGAAATGAAAACAGCGTTCATGCGTACGTACGGCCTACAGTCTCCATGAATGGTGCATTTCATTCCATTTATTGATCTATCATATATATATGTATATGATGAATATATATTATATATAAATCATGTTTTATATTATTTAATTATGTAAATCAGGATATATGTAATAATATCAATAACAACAAGTCAAAAGACGTACAATAAATGAAACGATTTTACACAAATCGCTTCTTTTACATCGAATTTACAAAAGAACGAGTAATATAAAGTCATAAGTAAACCATATAAGATATCATAAAAATGAATATGATTCTCTAATAATTCAATGACATAATTTGAATCATTTTACTGGAGGTTCGGATACATACAAAGCATATCAGACCTAAGGTAAGGGATAACTATTCCAATCTCGTTCTTATCTGAGATTGTATATTCGTAAGTATTTACTGGGGATATTGTTATCATCCATGTCCATGTTTCCTAAAAATGGTTTCATGTATGTTTAAAGTCCTTTTTAACCGTTTTTTACTTTTACTACATGGTATGTAAGGAATCTTTTTTTTACCATACGATGTAATTTTTGAATTTTCCGACAAAAGTACGAGGAGAATGTTATTTTTAACTTATACGGCGTGAACGGATTTTTACAGTTTCATAATGCCTCACTTTCATGAATATTCCTCTACAAGATTTAATGATTATTTTCAAAAAAACCATTTTCTTTTAAAATTGCATTCCATTTTGTAAAAATAAAATGATTTTGAAGAAGAAAGGATATTTTTCTCAAGAATTCTTTTCAAGTGTTTTATCAAAACCATTTTCCATCTAAGATGACATTATTTCATATGTGTATGTTTCCAGTACAATATCTCTATGATTTACATGGTTTCACTTTTCTTATGATGAAATTATATCCATTTGTTTTATATGGATTATGTTATGATGGGATGATGTTTATGAAACCCATTTTTATTCTTTGGGTTATGATGAATGATTTATGCTTATGTTGTGGCACAAGTAAGAATGATTTCATTATGAGATGGGTGGGACCTATATCTCCCTCCAATGAACTGGGTAAATATTTATATCTCATGAGATAGACATGGATGGAACAACAAGTTAATCCGGTTCAGTGTTATAGGACTGGAATGAGGAGTGAACTCAATTCAGAATGGGACTTTGTCCACTAAGATGGTCTTGGCAGCAATGCCTTGGCTACTATGGAAATCATAACATGTGTTTAATGGATTCCACAATTACATGTTTTATTACCATGCTAGTTTATCATGACTAATGTTCCTTTATGATCTATGCCTTATGTATTTCCAATATTTATGTCGTTTCTCATGATTTTGATGTTTAGATTTTATGTTCAAGTTTTGAAATCAAATGTTTATGGATTGTTTTATGTTCTCTATGCTTACCCTTACTGATCATTTGAGCTCACCCTTTATCTATTTTCTTTTCCCCAGGATTTCAAGAAAGGTTTTAGGTAAGAAAACAAAAGTGGAATATCTTTATGGGAGATGTTGAAGATCTTTCACCACGATTAGAAGATTATTTTTCTGAGTTTCCAAAGACAATAAACTATTACGGTCCTTGTGTGTCTGTTTTCGTTATGTATTAAGTATTCCACAAAAGTAATTTAATTTCCATGTATGTCAAGATTTGGGTCTCTACAGTTGGTATCAGAGGAAAGGTTTTGTTAAACTTTGGAAACTAGGATGTGAAAACTTTAGTGAGATCCCTAGAGATATTTCTAAGGTATGTCTAGGGATGTCTGTAAGGTTAAGTATAAGTATAGTTTATAGTCCTAGAATTATGGTAAAGATATTACAATTAAACCTAAGATGTTAGATATTGAAGGTACTCCCCAATTATTATATTGTTTTCCTAGATTGATTTTTGCCTCTCACACTATTCTTTTTGGGTTTTAGACAATGGCTGGAACACAAAGGAACCATGTTGATCAATATAATGGAAAATTCAATGATTGTACTTTCGAGCAACCAAATGTGATGGGAGATAGAGTGAAAAATATTATTTCTATACTTACACAAGCTATGTATCATTCTAGATTTCCAAATGATCAGAGAAGGGAACAATATTCTATTGAGTCCTTCATGAGGCAACATCTACTGTCTTTCAATGGGTCTTCTGATCCATTTTTTTCTGAACAATGGATCAGTACCATTGAAAAGATATTTTCCATACTTCGCTGTTCAGAACATGAAAAAGTCATTTTAGGTGTTTACCGTTTAGAAGGTGAAGTAGATCAGTGGTGGAATCTAATTAAGAATACAAGGCCCCAAGATGAAATTGAATCCATGGAATGGGATGAGTTCAAGAACTTGTTTCTCAGCAAGTACTTCCATCGTATTCTTCGAACAAAGATGGAAAAGGAGTTTCTTGAGCTTAAGCAGAAGGATGATGAATCTGTTGGTATATATGAAGAGAATTTTACAAGACTTTCAAGGTATGCATCTGGCTTTATCATCCATCCTGAAAGTAAAGTTGATCGATTTTTTAGTGGCTTAAAACCAAGTCTTTGAAGGACATTAGCTATAAGAGATTTCAGTATCTATGAAGAAATTGTGCGTTGTGCTATCAAGGTAGAACTGGAAGTTGGTGTAACATATCCGTCTCACGGTTTTTACAGGAAACAAAAGATGGAGTTCAAAGAGAAATCTCAGAATAATGGTGAAAAGAAGATTAATGTTTCATTATGCTCAAAGTGTGGAAAGATGCATGGTGGAGATTGTCTTAAAGGGACTAGAAAATGTTTTAATTGTGGAAAAGAAGGTCATCGAGCATCTGAGTGTTGAAGTAATGGAAAAAGGGTTGCTAATGATGTGAATAAAGAAAAGACTGTAGAGAACGCACCACCAACACTTCAATGCTTCATGTGCAAGGAAATGGGGAATTATGCTAATCAATGCCCTAATACAAGGGTTAATGATGATCAACGTGAGCAACCTCTTAAGGAAAAGGATAAAGGGAAGTCAAATGTGATCACTATTTGTGATGTTGAGTATGACAATGATGTTGTGTAATGATTAAGTGTTTATGTAATGGGATTTCAAAATAGTATCATGGAATCTCATTTATAGTATCGTGGAAATTTGAAATATCTGTTTATTGGTCCATTGTGGTTTTCTATAAGAATATGGTACCGGTAACCATGAAAATTGATTCAAATATTTTGGAAAGAAGATGATATGTGCATAATGATGGGATAAGGAGAAAATGAATTGTTTGACAGTATTCATGAGCTCATGATTGATATAAGGAATAAGTGATATCATGGTTTGAGTAAATATAATTTTGGGGATTTTGGTATGTGGAAAGTGATAACTTTTAACTGCATTCATGTTTTCACTAAGGTTCAATGGGTATTCATTTTTCAAGATAATACATTATTAAGGTATTCACATGTTTGGAATGCGACCAACAAGATATATCTTATGATATATGGGGGATAAATGATGGTATTCACTTGCTTGTTATGTGACATTTCAAGTAATCGTTTTATTTATACTATGAGATTAGACAAATGTATTTTGGATAAGCCAAACGATTAGAATGGATTATGCTGGACATCAGATAGTATTGTTAAAGCTAGAACTTTTTGTTATAATAGCATTGTTTTAGAAAAAGGATAACCTGCAAGACGGGAGACAACCTGTCGCGTCGGACAAGGCTGTGGGAATCAAACCCACAACTGAAGTGCGACATGCCTTTATCACCTACCACTGGCCTACAGAAAGTCCCTGTTTAGTAGAAACCAGTTTTATTATATTAAGCAGTATGATATATGAAGTATAAGTCCATTTTAGGAACCATATATGATTAATCTCACTATAGATGGACTTAAGTATTTTTGAAAACTTTTTATAACCTTTTGTTTGAGACAGATGGAATGACCCATCATTCTATCACATGATCTACCAACACTTCACGAATGAAAAATTCAACTTCATTTCTTTAAGAAATGAAGTGGAAATTGTCCACGGAATGACCAACGGTGAGACTGTACCAAAATCCAGAAAGTATTTCTTCTAATTCCAATTTCTTCAACATTAGGGAAATGATCTTGAAAAACAAAAATGTTGTCCTAGTGCTCTCATATCTGATTATTCATATGGTACCTTAGATCATCACAATTTTATGGATTTTTGACTGTTGGATTTTTCATAGCCTTGTTCTCTACCACTCTCTATTAGAACTTGATGGTTAGATTTCTCTTCCATATCCTTATTTTCACCTATGTTCTCCTATGTGGAAACCCAGTGATTAGTTAATTTGGGTAACCGTTATGTTTCATAATTTAGTTTTTAAAGATAATTTTTGGTATTCCTTTTTACGACGTGGGTTTCTATTAAAGAAACTCACAAGTATTAAACCATTTATAACCCCGAAGAATTTCGAGGGAGAAATTCATTTAAAGGGGGGTAGAATGTAATACCCTGAGATTTTATGAAAAATATTCTTTTAAATTTTATTGATGTCTTGTCTTATACACTACACTAAAAGGAGCTTGCACTACACGAATCCCTGACTTGGCTTGCATTACACACAATCATGACCTTCCACAATAGCGTGTGTTGTACGCAATACCGAGTTTCACTAAACAACGATATGTTATATAAACTAGCCGTTATGAATAGTAATACCCACTTTTTAAAATTTTATAAATTTTATCTTTTGAAATGGACTTTATTTTTGGATTCGGAATATCGAAATTATCCTAGGGTGATTTTTTTGGTATTTTTCTGAAAACTTTCAATTTCTAATGAATAGTGAAAACACTGGGTTACTATTTAAAAAACCGACTTTTTATTTATTTTATTTTTACTATAAGTCAAAATTGATACATAATACCTATATAAGTTCAATGTAATTCATTGGAGTCATTTTATAATAATTTTAGATATATAAAAATTTTATTGAACTTTTCACCGTCTTTTACCCACCTCCTAGGAGAATTTAGAAATTCACATAAAACATAATTTTAATGCTTCTGTGAGTGTAATTTCAAAAATCAGAGAGATACAGTTAATATATGGAATAAAATGTGGTTTAATGAGATTAAAATAATTTTTTTTGAATAGTAACTTTTTTACTTTTATTTACCACGGTTAAAAGTAAATAGGGTAATTAAGGGTAAAAATGATATTATTATTACCCTAACACATGTACCAATTCTATTGGATAAGTGTAATTAGACCAAAAACAACCTTAGGAATAAAATATGACAATTTAGATCCACTTGGATTAGATTAGGACATTTTATATTATTTTATTAAAAGAATAGTTAAAATAGTTAAAATCAAAGTTTAATAACTAATTTTTTTTTAATATAGAGTAATACATTATATAAATTTGACTATAATTATTAATTAGAAAGATAAAAAGATTTCCTACATAATTGGAGTTTATTTATAATTTTTAGACATTAAATAATTTAATTTATTTATGACACAATGATGATGCAGTAATTATTTTATTAATGAAATATTAACATAATTGATGTTATAAATACCCAAATAAATGTAATTTGAGACTTTTTATGAATTTCAATAATTTTATAGGTTAATATGACATGTTAGTATTTATTTAATTAACTTTTTTAGAAAAAATCATTCTGTTATGATTTTCACAAAAATCAATTTCCAAATAGTGTCAAAATTGACATAAAACAGTTTTTAAAACAAATATTATATTATTAATTGTTATTTTATTACTAAAAATATATGGTTCTGCCAAATGAGTTAGATAAGGTTATATATATTAATAATAAATAACTTGGGGTTCTTTTGTCTTGTTATAGTAAGTTTATTAACCTTATAGTGTAAGAAAACAAGAAGACACAGTAAAAGTAAAATTATTTAACTTAAAGTTAAATATAAATTATAAGGTTAAAATAGAAACCTAAACTTGTCTAAATTCTATTTTATGAGAGTATTTAGACCCATCCCGACCTTATCTATGAAATAAATTAATTTAGAGATATTATAAACTGAGTATGACTTTATTATAAAATAATATTTTATGTTTTTCCGAAGGTGCCCCTCTCCTCCCTTATAAAAAGGACACCCCTTCCATCTTCTCTTCACACCCTTTTGAGCCTTTAAGCTCGGCCAAAACATGCCCATTTATCTTATAAACTTTCCTAGAAAAATTCTGGAGGTTCTGGTCTTCTCAAAATACCAACTCTACTTCCATAAGAGGAAGCTTAAAGGAGGTACGTCGAAGAAGAGGCAATCTCTTCTTCCGATTCTCTCAAGTTTCTTTCTTCTTCTACTTCTTCTTATTTAGTTGTCTCATTATAAAGTAATAAAATCAGTATTAATTATATAATTATATGTTATTATAAATATTAAACAACACTATTTTACCTTCTATCCATCCTACGGAAAAAAAAATCACAGTGTGTGCGTACGTACGGAATACCGTCTCCACGACGCGATGAGATTCATTCTACATGTTAACCATTGATGAATGATTATGAAGTATATATAATAAATAATAATGAGATATATGAAATAATAATTATACTGTATTTTTGTGTATATATATATATGTCATCTACTTAATTCCATTTAATTCAATAAGGAAACGAAAACAGCATTCATGCGTACGTACGGCCTACCGTCTCCATGAACGGTGTATTTCATTCCATTTATAGATCTATCATATATATATATGTATATGATGAATATATATTATATATAAATAATGTTTTAAATTATTTAATTAATTAAATCAGGATATAAGTAATAATATCAAGAACAACAAGTCGAAACACGTACAATAAATGAAATGATTTTACCCAAATCGCTTCTTTTACATCGAATTTACAAAAGAACAGGTAATATACAGTCATTAGTTAACCATATAAGATATCATAAGAATGAATATGATTCTCTAATAAGTCAGTGACATTATTTAAATCATTTTACAGGAGGTTCGGATATGTACAAATCATATCAGACCCAAGGTAAGGGATAACTATTCCAATCTCGTTCTTATCAGAGATTGTTTATTCGTAAGTATTTATTGGGGTTATTGTTATCATCCATGTCCATGTTTCCTAAAAATGGTTTCATGTATTTTTAAAGTAATTTTTAACCATTTTTGACTTTTACTACATGGTATTTAAGGAATTTTCATTTTTTTACCATACGAGGTACTTTTTGACTTTTCCGACAAAAGTACGAGGAGAATGTTATTTTTAACTTATACGACTTGAAAGGATTTTTATAGTATCATAATGCCTCACTTTCATGAATCTTCCTCTACAAGATTTCATGATTATTTTTAACAAAACCCTTTTCTTTTAAAATTTCACAGCATTTTGTGAAAAGAAAATTATTTTGAAGAAGAAAGGATATTTTCCTCAAGAATTCTTTTCAAGTGTTTTATCAAAACTATTTTCCATCTAAGATGAAATTATTTCATATCTGTATGTTTAAAGTATAATATCTCTATGATTTACATGGTTTCACTTTTCTTATGATGAAATGATATCCATTTGTTTTATATGGATTATGTTATGATGGGATGATGTTTATGAAAACCATTTTTATTCTTTGGGTTATGATGAATGATTTATGCTTATGTTGTGGCACAAGTAAGAATGATTTCATAATGAGATGGCTGGGACCTATATCTCCCTCCAATACATTGGGTAAATATTTATATCTCATGAGATATACATGGCTAGAATGGTAAGTTAATCCAGTTCAGCGTTATAGGACTGGAATGAGGAGTGAACTCGATTCAGAATGGGACTTTGTCCACTAAGATGGTCTTGGCAGCAATGCCTTGGCTAATATGGAAATCACAACATGTGCTTAATGGATTCCACAATTACATGTTTTATTATCATGTTAGTTTATCATGACTAATGTTCCTTTATGTTTTATGCCTTGTGTACTTCCAAGATTTATGTCGTTGCTCATGATTTTGATGTTTAGATTTTATGTTCAAGTTTTTGCGATCAAATGTTTATGGATTGTTTTATGTTCTCTATGCTTACCCTTACTGATCATTTGAGCTCACTATTTATATGTTTTCTTTTCCCCAAGATTTAAATAAAGGTTTTAGGTAAGAAAAAAAGGGAAGATCTTTATGGGAGATGTTGAAGATCTTTCACCACGATTAGAAGATTATTTTTCCGAGTTTCCAAAGACACTAAACTATTACGGTCCGTGTGTGTCTGTTTTCATTATGTGTTAAGTATTCCGAAAAAGTAATGTAATGTCCATGTATGTCAATCTTTGGTTCTATACACTTTCCACTCTCATCAACTTGTTTTCTAAAATTTTAAGAGACGTCGTTAAACTGCCGAATTTTGGTAAAAGAAATCGCATCATCTCTTTTCATTCATGTTTCCTTTTTTATGTGGTTTGTCATTCAAACATCCATACCATGATCTTATTTAAATTGTATTATGTACCTATACTATTTGATGAGTTATTTATGTGTGGGTGACCCTTGAACCCTATCGTTTTAATGTTTTATAAAACCATGTAATATAACCGTTATGCTGCAGAATTTTTGTCTCAAAATCTCTCTCTTTTTCTCAAGAAATTACCTTGTTTTATTTATGTAAATAACCAAATATATTTTCATTTCCAGGGATATTCATTGAGAAATAAAATTGATCTATTGGATTATGGAATTGACATACATATAACCTTGACTCCCTTTCCATGGGTTATAAATGACATAATGATATTATTTTTAAGAACTTTTAAAACATCATGATTTTGAAGTGAAACACATTTCTTTTACTCTCTTTGGGTTATTTATGAAATTTATGATTATGATCTATGTGGATCACATGAAGAAAAATTCATATTAAGGGTGCACCCTGATAGCGCTCTAATGCATTGGGTAAAGAATTTAATCTTTAGAGATGACAAGTTTTACGATACCTTGGTGAATAACCTTGGTAATTTTTATGACACCTTGGGGATGGACATTGGTGATATTTTCATGAATGTGTAAATTAAATTTTATAGACAAAATTTCAATTTTTGTTTAAAGTTATTAATTCTATGATATTCCTGTTTATCATTCCTTAATGATATCCCTCATGTTTTTATTGATATCGCTCAAGTTCACATGTAAATTGTTTCACTTGTTTTTCTTACTAGGACTTCTGCTCACCTTTTCCTTTGATTTATGTCTCTAGGTTATGAGTTGCAGTAATTTTACTTAGGATAAACCAATGGTTAAGACTTAAAATTATATTAGATGTATGTTTTAATGTTTTATGTATTTTGTTTCTGATTTCCATGAAACTAGACTTTAAAGATCCTCTATTTATAAAATGTAATGAAAAGTTATGTAATAAAATGGTGGGATGTCATATATTTCATCTCTAATATCTGAATTATATTTTCAGGTTTCGATATTTATAGAATTAATACACATCATAAACTAATAAATCACATGTCTTTCTCAACCTATAAAAATTTGTTTTCACTATAAAATAAACTATATATTTCATGATAAGTCTTAAAAATATCCCATAAATTATTCCACGCAAGTTATCCTTATAAAATATTCATGTGTACTACTTTTCTTTAAAACCTAGTAATATGAAAACATTAGAATTTGTGTTCTCAAATGCGTAGTAATTTCAAACATACATCCGAGGTAATCATGGCATAAACATGTAATAAATATTATGAAAAAATGAGGTAAACATCATGAAGCTATAATAAACATGAAATTGGGATCATGATATATCCATTACAATAAATAAAATCATGGATATCATTAATACTAATCTCATACTAATAAAATTTATAATGATATAAATTAAAAACCTATTGTCAAGGCATTGGTCTAAGACTCTATACATGTCATCATGACCACAATAATTCCATATTGGTGAATTGGGAAGGCATACACAAAATACCCAAACATTTTTGTCTCATGAAACCTATCAATACATTGATGAGCGATATAATGTCATTCCCCACCCATCAAATATTTATTCAAAATTCATTAAGCTGGTAATAAATTGAAAAAATAATCCAATAATAATCCATATTTTTATAATGAAATATAGAACACCAATATTTCTCCCCATGTTAGTGAAATGGATAATGTTATCATAATTCATCCAGATGAAAAATGTGTATGGTTAAACAATACATAGTAATTTTTTTAGTAATCATTAATATTGGAATAATAACACAAATAATTCCAAAAAATTTCACCATGCCAATAAAAGGGATAACATTATCATAATCTATCCTAAAGAAGAATGTAGAAGGTTAAATAATAAATATTTCACTTGAAAATAATAATATTTATTGGAATAAAAAATATGGAATATCAATAATTTTCCACATGTTTTTAGAATAAAATTATTTCTAGGTGAACATATTTTAATTTAATTTTTTAAAATGTTATGTTCACACTATATGGATCAGTGGGTATACTTTTATATCAATACTAGAATAATGTGATCATAATTCATCAAGTGAAAGAAATTTGATGGTTTTAAAAGAAAATATCCCAAGAGTGAGAAGAATTTATCAATGGTTTTTTGTGGTAGGATATTATATCCTAGAAAATAATTAGATAATACCACATAATACAATTAAAGGGAATAATGTACCAAAATTATATTAAATAAATTCTAGAGAATGATCATAACCCGTTTAATTAAAGTTGAGTTACAAAAGATTCTTACTATGGTGGAAATAACTAAATCAATAGACACATGAATAAGGGAACATGGATTAGATAGTAAATCCAATGAAATAAAAATAATATTATAATAAAATATCAATGTGCATTTAATGCACCATGAAAACATTACATGGTGCACAAAATGTGTTAGGTCTCAATGAATTAGAATTGAGACCAAGAAAATCCAAATGGATTATAAAAATTAAAATAAAAAACCATTAAAAATAGTTCTTATAATTGTAATTAAAATAAAAGTATTAAAAGATAATTCAATATATTATATCTTAAATAGGTATTGTATTTTCCAAAAAATGATATTAGGTGCATAATAACAAACATATCCTAAAGAGATTAATTTGAGAAGAAAACCCTTTCCTCTTATATTGACTTTAGAGAATGTGATTTAACCTCTTATACCACAAACATATATATATTAATCACTTAATTAAAAGCCTTACACATATACATTTGTTTACACTTTTTATAAAAATTCTCTCTTTGCATGAGTTCTTCAAATTTTCCATGTCAGGTGTTTGTAGTTTTGATCATTTTTACTATTTTCATAATAGTAGTGTGATTATTTTTATTTCAATGTTAATAATTACAAGATTATTAAT
Source organism: Viscum album (assembly GCA_963277665.1). Classification (NCBI taxonomy): domain Eukaryota; kingdom Viridiplantae; phylum Streptophyta; class Magnoliopsida; order Santalales; family Viscaceae; genus Viscum; species Viscum album. Next base: position 177,500,398 of record OY728137.1, read on the forward strand.
GTTACTATTATAGATAATTATTTAATTATTAATGATGTTTAAAATTCCATTCATTAATGTTTTATTGTTTATCCTTGAATATGGAATTGATAAAAATCATGTTTCGGTGATTCTTGACAATCAAATGGTGTTTTCTTAATTAATGAATTATACATTGATATAAAATCTCCATAATAAAAAAATAAAAATTTACATATTTACATAATATTATACCATTAATTATTTTCCCATAGTAATTCACGATATAAATTCATATTATCGTTTTATTTTGTGTTTAAACCAACCTAAACATTAATATGACCCGAATTAATGATTTATTATGAGGTGTTTTTATTGTAATATCATTATAAAAGAAACAAAATGATATTTTTCCATGTTTATTAGTGTGATATATCTTAATTGGATGGATTCTTAAGAATAAATTATTGATATGAAGATATTATACAATTTGAATAAACAATCATCCTCTTTGTACTAATATTTTAAAGGATTAAATTATTGATGGTCATTTTTTAAATATACTTAATAGGTTATATAATTTATCATACCATAACCTTAATGATGTCATAAAAATTATATTTATCCTTTAATACCATCCTTATATAAATCCATGTAATTTGGTAATGTAAAACAAAACACGTTACATCGTGGAGGCGGTATTCGGCACAACATTCGAATGATGATTTTTTTCATGGATAATGTATATGAAAAAATGATAAAAAAAATTAATATATTAAAATTAAATTATATAAATTATACTAATATACTTATATTAGTGTTCTTAAAATATATTTTAAAAACAATAATTAATATTATAAACTAAATAGTTGATAATACTCACATCAGGGACTTGAATTTTCATTGGAGGTATTATTGGAAATTAAGGAATTATGAAGATTAATGGTGAACAAAAGTTTTATAATGTAGGATATTGATATATTAAACAACTGGAATATATTTAAGGATAAATTCTAATTATAAGTGTTTCATGAAGTGGTGAAGATGTTAATCTTTTATAAGTGAAGGAAATTGTAGTTTTATGAGTAACCCTTACATTTTAATTAATCTATGGTTATTATTAAATTGAAAAAGGAAAAAAATGGATAAAAGAAGAGGGTAAAATTCATGTGGGTAGAAACTCACCTCAACAAATCTTTTTCATAAAACTTTGAGTGTTTCTTTTTTCTTTTTTGGTTTTGTAGTTTTACCCTCACTTACTTTTACCTTGGTAATTAATTTATAACCTTAGAAATTAATTTCAATTAAAATATTTAAGATTTTACCTTTTAAATAATTTGATATTTATAATTCCACATTTGAAAATAATTTTAATAAATAAATTTCTAATGGTGTGAAATGTTAATTTTAAAATAAATACACATCATCACATCGAAACATTTTTTGAGAAATAAAATTTGTATGATTTAAATTTATATATAAGGTAAAAAATTTTACATACTAATTTTAATGAAATAAATTGATTTTTTAAAAATAAATAAACGTTATGATGATTATAATTCAGTCCAAAACGTAATATCCATTGAAAAATACTTGATGGAAAGAAAATAATGAAAAGTGTTTTTATATTAATATTTCATTTAAATAAGTTATAAAAAAATTCATAGGTTTTTTAGTTAAAATAATATATTAAAGTGAATACAGTTATTCATAAAATTCATATTTTATTACATAAATTATTTTATAAATTTCTAGGTCATTCTTACGTAATGTTAAAGTCATAAAATCTACAAGTTTTATGAAAATTGTATTTTTCGATCATAAAAAGATAAAAAATTCATACCAAGTCACTTTTGATATGAGACATTTAGAAGTGGAGATATTTTTTATTTATTTAATATTCTAAAATTGATAAATTTGTTTTTTTGAATAAAATCATAAAATATAAACGATAAACATTTTTTAATTATAAAATGAAATTTCCAATTATTAACTGTTTTTATTATTATTTAATTTCATTTACCAAAAAAAAATTTGTTAAAAAAATTATTAATATAAATCATATGTTTTCAAAATTAATCATCTGGTTCTTGAAAAATAAAAGTGTATTACAAAAATGAAATTTTTTATAAAAATACTTTTCTAAACAATAAATGACATTATTAGTCATTTTAGGTAAACTATTTTAATTTCATTCATATTAAAAGTTACATTAATTTTCTATATACATATAATTCATAATGAATTAAAATTTATTCATTCCAAAAATTCTATATCTTGGTCTTTTAATGGTTATACTTAAATATTTATATTTTTTTATAAATATACTGTAGTTTCATTTAAGATTGAGGTTGTGTGTGGACTAATTTACCAAACACAGTGAATTATTTAAACACAATCATGTATTATAAATTTTAGTTGTTATAATAACTCTTATCAATTTTTCAGTCATGAATTATCTCTTGTATAAGTAAGGTTATACAACCCACATTAGCTAAAAAATTTATCATGCATATGATGATAGGTTGTTGCATACGAAACTTCTTAATGTTTTCAAAGCATATATAAGAATCACGGGGGACCTATATGGAATTAAATAGGAAACTCCTCTAATTGGTGATATTTTTTAGTATTGGTTCTTATATAAGGAACACTAACACATATAGAAGATACCTTTTCACATATGAAGAATAATAATGGGCCATTATCAATCACCAAATACAATATTACCTAAAATGAAAAAAATATTTTTTTATATAATTATTATGGTTTATAAATTTTTTTAGTGGATATGTATTAATAATTATAAATAGAATATTTTTTTGGGTAAATTAAATATGTTATTTTTGTATTAATATATCATTATAGATAAATAAATTAAAATTATATTTGTTTATTATTTTTAAATTAATCTTGTACATAATTTTTTATATGATATCAATATGATTTATGGTTAAATTTTTGTGATGAAATTATTCTCATAATCAGCATGCCATGCATCACATGCTATGTTTTGAAAAAAGATTTACTTTTCATCTACCTTGAATTTAGTTTTAAAATTATGTTTTTATCTTGAATATAGTTCTTGAATATAGTTTATACATAATTGTTATTAGATTTATTATGGAATTGAAATCTACCTTGAGTAATCTATCTTTTATTGTAGGAACACTGGGTTTTATTTCCCACAGTCCTTGAGGCTTGGGAATTATTCTTGAATGTATGACTCTTCTATCTCTGGATCCAAGTAGACTCATGTGAGGATGGTTAGTTACAAAAATTCTAATTCTTTAAAATAAATTTACATATACCTTATACATGGGATGCATTTAGATGTGTGTAAATATGTTTCTCTTCTATTTTTGGGTTTTTAACACAAACATTGGGTTATGTAATGTGTAAACTATTAATATGGTTTGTGTATATATATATATATATTTATAAAATATGGATTTCAAAAATAATTCATCAGAAGCATGCACACAAAAAAGAATAAAACATTAGACAATAAATATTTCATGCGATGTTGTATTTAAGGATTTCATATATATATGATGTATGTTAAATTTGTGACACTCTAAAATAAAACCTATCAAATAGTAAATTTATTATTCCTTCTAAATAAAACACCTATCAATACCTTTATAACTAATCATGGGTGAAATTTTTTAGCAAGCCATGGATTAAGCCCTCAAGACTAACTCTTATATGGTGTCTTGCGCATAATAGAGTCTCAACTGAAGTTTGTCTGCAATCTTTTGGAATCCAACTCTAAATGTCACCTTTGAAACCAATATATAGAAGATTCTAATCGCTTTTTTCTTTCTTTTTCTATAGATTCATCTCTTTGGAATTATGTGTTTGACATATTTGGTTGCAAATGGTTACTTCTAAAATCAATTAGCTCACAACTACAGTGTTGTGTTGACTTTGATGCTTCTCACCAAATCAAGAATCTTTTTTTGGCCGTTGTGGCTAAGATTATCCATGTGATCTGGTATGATAGAAATAATATTCTTTATTATACTTGCTCATATAGAATTAATGTAGGTCAGATGTGAATTCTCATTGCCATTTGTGATGTTGTCGCAACCCAGAAAGCTTTCCGCGACAACTCTGTTGAAAATTTTGAGATCCTACACCGTCTTCGAATTTGTGGGATATATAGGCCACCTAGATGGAATTCTGAGGTATTTTGTAAAGCTTCACTTCCAGGACGGATACAGCTGAATGTTGATGGCGCTTCCATAGGCAACCTTGGACTAGCAGGTTGTGGTGTTATCTTCAGATACTTTCGTGGTCATTGCCATGGCTGTTTCTTTGGAGGTTGTGGTACAACCTCATCACTAGAAGCAGAGATGTTGGGTGTGATCCATACGGTTTACTTGGAGAAACAAAAAGGATGGAACAATATTTGGATTTAAATTGATTCAACCAATATTGTTCAGGCTATTTGGAAAGGGGTGGTGCACCTTGTATGGCCTCTCACTACCTGTTGGATGAGCTGCCTTGCATCACTCATGAAAATAAACTACATCATCACCCATGCCTTCTGTGAAGAAAATATGGTTGCTGATGCTCTTGAAAATATGGTATTAAACCAGGATATTACGTGGAAGGACGATATAACTGGATATTTTCTTCCTTTTTATTAGAAAGACTGTAATAAAGTTCCATCTTTCAGACTCATATAACCCCTTTTTTCAATAAATTGGGCCTTGGTCCCTGACTGAGGCACTGCCTTCATATAAAATACATTATAGGAAAATATAACCATTATAAATATATATCAAATTTAAGATTTGAGTTATAAATAGATTCTAAATATTAAATATTAGGATACTAAAGGAATAGAGTTGAGTGAATCTATATTACATCCCTATTTTTATAATAATTAAATACCTATTTGGTTTTATTTTATAATTGATTTGAATAGAAATTAAATAATTTTTAACTTAAATTTTTACCCATATGCGTGGTATCAGATAAATGTAAGGGTAAGTCACTCATACTTTTACATAGGGTGGTTTTTAGGCGTTTCATAGGGTAGCTCCTTATTTTCACTAGTTTCGTATGTGTAGGTTTGAGATTCTATGGGATATATAATGGTAAGGCCCTATTCATATGAGTTTCATAAGGTGAGATGACTATTTTTATGTGCTAGGTAAGTGTAACCTTATTACTCTTAGAGTTATGTAAAGGTAGATAGGTGTTGCATCAGGGTAAATCCTCACTATGTTTGGGTAAGCCATCACAATGTTCAGAAAAACCCTCACAACATAAGGTTAAACCCTTGGTGTGTAAAGGTAACTTTGATTTTCAAAATTTTATATAAGGGTAAACTGTCTTCCATGTAATGGTAAAATGAGCTATGTAAGGGTGTCCCACAATTTTAAAGTATTCATAAGGGTAACCATGTACCTTTATGAGATTCCTATGAGCTAGGTAATGGTAAAATCATGTTACACTTATGCAGTTCTCTTTTTCAGAGAAAGAAAAAAAATAAAAACATGGGTTTTTATTTCTTCCTTTCTAGAATGACCCTATAAGGCATTTTAGAGATTTTTAAAGATATATATCATGGGATTTGAGTTCTTTTGACTCCTTATAGAATTTCAACCCCAATATTAAAAGGTTTTAAAACCTTATTATTTAATATTTCCTAACAATTTGAAATTAAATTGTTGTTTTAGTTAGGGTTTTTTATGTTGTGAACTAGAACACCTTTGGTTTTATTTAAAAAAATCCACACCTTGTGTTCCCTTTATTTTTTGGTAACCTCATGAGAATATTTTTGAGCATTCATCTAGAGTATAAGAAGGTTCAGTTCCTTTTTATTGTTTCTTTTTCTCAAAGTTGCTCCCATCTCTTCAGCTTGTGTTTTCCTTTTATACTTTTGAGTCTTTTTGTAATTCTGTGATAAGTGATTTCATATTGGGTTGTTCCTTTCTATACCATGGTTTTTCATCATCTTCACTTTGAAATTTATAAAGGTATGAATCATGAAAATTAATATTTATGAAATTATGTTAAAAATTGGATTTATATTCCCTTTTGTAAAATGATTTTTAAACCTAAAATTTTTATCATTTTAAAGTATACTCAAGAATTTTTTGTTAAATATACATGTTTATAGTGTTTAAAAATTTAAAAAATTATTTTACATGATTTTAAATTGAATAAATAAATCATGTTTTATTGAAAAAGGGGTTTATTGAATAGATTTTCTTTGGAAGGAAATGATATCTCTTTGGAAATGAACTTCAAAGATTTTGGGAATTATGTGATCAGTTATATTTAAGAAAACACACTTTTGAATATTTTTTACATGGTATGTCTTGGTTTTTTAGGTGGGTATGGGTAATTTTGTAGGTTAATTACTTATTCCATATGATTACAGTAGTTATACATATTTTATGGATAAAAGAGTTCATCTATTATTGGACTCTTCCCCATCTAGGTCACACACCTACAGTAATGTGCACTGGGTGCCTATTTCAACCTGATGTTTACCTCATATATTTAACCTCCCCTAGATCTTGCATACAATATTATAGTGTTACAATATAAATTTTAATATATTTTAAAATAATTGAATTGTGTAGGTTGATAAATACCTTGAATCTATTTTATCCTTTTTTTAATATTTGAATTGATCTGGTTATTATGTATTTGGAAAATGATATGAAATGTAGAATTTCTAAAAAGGAAAGATGAAATATATTCCTCCGTAGTGTTTTACACCCAAAATCATTGAGAAATAAGTTTTATCTTTAAAAGGTTATATATTAGAATTTATTCATGAAAGAAAAAACATTTTTTAATTATATTATAAATCCATGTTTAATTTTATTTATTCATTCATTGATTTATTTAAGTTTGGAATCAAATGATTATTTTATATAGTCCCTTATATATGAAATTCTTGGTGGGACCATGATAGGATTTTTATCTCTCACCCAATGTATACCATTTGTATTTTCAGTGTTATTATTCCAATAGAAAGTGTTCATGTGATCCTTAACTTATTTTTCTATCTTCAATATTTGTTGGTTGAGGGTGGGTGACCTAGGATAGGGTGGATGGGAATGGAACACTAGGATATAAGTTTTGTTAGTTTTTTTGCCTTTAGTTTCTTTTTTATCATCTCTTTATACCCTATTATAGTTTTATTGATTTACTTATGTGATGATGTTTCTACTGAGTACTATGTTTTGGTTATTTTTTGGGTGAAATCATTCCAAAAGGATACTTCTTGATGTTTGTGAACTAGTCACTTGCCATTGGGGATTGTGGATTCCCTTTAGGTAAATAAGTAATTGGCACATATATTATTTTAAATGGTACTCTAGGTTTTTTTATTATAAATTTTATCAAAGGAGGCCTTTCCTTTAAATAAATTATTTTTCTTTGAAATTCCTTTTTTATATGGGGTGATTCATGGTAGAACAAAGATTAGAAATGTGTTGGGACTCAAGAGGTAGTTTGTGAGTGGGTTCTTGATCACCATATCTTCATGATGATACTTGAGTTACCATTTAATGTTAAGACTTCAGTCTTTCTTTTGAGTTACTCTTTTCTTGGTGATAAATGAGATTTTGATTCTTGATAATATTTTATTTTATTTTGAGAATCTCTTATGAGTTTTTTATTGGAATAGAAAGATTAATCAAGTCTAACTATGACTTTTTAGTCTAGTAAACCATGTGAAATCAGAGTGGTTTATATGGAATTCAATCCATGAATTATTGTGAGGTTGGTGCATGATTTAGCAGCCCATGTTACCAAGTCATGTGTACTTATAATTTAACCCTAAAAATAATAGCTTCTCTATTGTCTTACAAAATGACTTAGATTAGTTAAGGATATTCTTTAGGGTTATGTGTGTGTGTTTTTCATGCCTTGTTTGGTTTTTTAGATCAATCCCTTTTAGATGTTTTTAAATCTGTCAAAAACTAAATATGTTAATTAAAAAATTAATTTTAGTTCATTAAAAAGAGATTTCAATTACAAAAAAGGCATGTCTTGATCGAAATCTTGGTTCAAAAAATTTATTTTCAAAGACTCTTTTGTGATGTGATAAAGGAATGTTTTAATAAAACATTTTTTTTGTAGTGTGATTAAAATGGAAATGGTTTTTCAATTTTAAAATGGAATTAATGTTTTTAAACCATGTATGAATTCCTATGAGATGTTAAATAATTTTAAGTTTGATAAAATTATATCAATATTTCACATTTTGAAAGGAAATTGAAACTTTTTACGAATTGGGAAATCTTGGGTGTTTCAAATTAGTGGTGTTTTGATGATAGTTATTTGAAGCTTTGTTTGAAACATTATGGAATGTTTTTATTTTTTTAATGTTTTATTTTATTGATGAGTTGATGAGCCTAGGTTTCATGATGCCCAGAAATGTTTCCCATAATTTCTTTTAAGAATGATTGAATTTTTTTTATTCGGTCCGATCCTTGAAGCATTCCTTCATATTTTTAAGAGGTGGCATGTTTAGTTGATGACTCTACCCAAACTCTGAATCAAGTGGTAGCGACCGAGACTTTCCATGATTTGGACCCCATCCACAACTTCATAAATTTTATTTCACCTTCTTATAGTGATGAATGTGGTTCACTTGAGGTACTTAAGTGGTTTGAAGAAGTTGATGGTATTTTGGATTCTCACCAGTCTCATGAATCTCTAAAGGCCAGGTCTATCAACTCCTTATATGAGGGAATCATTTGATAGTGGTGGAAAGTTTTTGTTACTTTCTAATTGAATAAATTTTTGTTTCAAGAAATCTTTAAGTAAGGTTTAATTTAATAGAAGTATCAAAATTATGTGTAGGAGAAATTTTTTGAGAACTTGGGTCTTAATAAAGGGGAGAAATCAATTGTAAAATATGATAAAAAAATTCTTAGGTTTGGTATACTTATTACCTAATATTGTTGGTGATGACTACCTTAATGAAATATATTTTAATAAAGGTCTCCACATAGAACTTGGAATTGTCATCTCAATAACCTATTTGACCTCTTATTTAGAGGCACTTAAAAGGCATTAGTCAGTTGAAATTGAGATACAAAATCTACAACAAGTGTAGAATGCCTCATTCTTTCTTTCCTTAGGTGTAAATGACCCATTGGGTTGACCACATATGTTTTTTTAAGTAGGTATAGTCTTCTTAGGGATAGAAGAAGCATCCTGTGTGATTCAAGTATGGAGCACCTTGTCATTATAAGAATTAGTGTTTGATATATCAAAGATTTTGTAAACTATGGGTCCATTTGGGTCACCTTAAGAGGTTCTATAGATTGGGTTATAGAAAGGAGATGTTTTATTTTAAGATCATCATCTCCAGGATAGGGGATAACATATAGTTCAAGACAACTAGGATCCATACAAAGGCCTTGGGGTGATGCATTTCATGCAGTGGAGGAGTTATCAGTGGTGGTTGATGTTGACTCAACTTATGGTTTCTGACATCATATAAGAAACCACTTGAGTTTTCCTTGTTGCAGCACATCATTATTTTGGAGTCCTTATTGATTTTGGGACCTCTAGTGATATTCTTTTATGGAACCTAGTTAGTATCATGGAGATATTTTCCATTTATTAATATCTCTCCATGTTTCTCTTTGTGTATGTGCTCTCCAAAAAAGTGTTGGTATTCATCTTGAATGGTTTTAAACCCTTTGGGTTTGTTTCACTATTAGGGACTGTGTTGAATCTTCTGATGAGAACATCTAGATGTTTGGGGTTGATGTATTTTGAAATCAATCTCATTTTTTTCATCCATTGATATATTACTATGGTTGGTTTTGGATACCATTCTGGTTTGTTGTTGTTCCTTTGTATCCCATAGTTTTTTTCTTGATGATTAGATCTCAATCTTTAGGTGATGGATGATCTCCGTCATGAGTGTGTATTGGCCTATTTTTTCATAGGACTTGTGGTTTTGAGATCTTTTTAGTTTCTCTTGGATAAACCTTGGGGTTGTACTCTGGTAACTATGACTATATGAATTCTTGATGGACTAATAACTTAGAGATACTAGTGGATTATCTAGTGACAACATCTATAGGTGGGGATACATATTCAAAATCCAATGTTTTCTTTGATTACGTAACCGAGGTATAAATACTTGTGGGTTTTATTCCTTGAATGTGGTTGGTTGGATCATTAACTGATATTTAGAGCATTATCTCTTTTTGGAATAATTGATGTGTTTTGGATGTGTAATTCCTTAATGTTTTAGTTCTGGATCTTGGATGTTTCACTATGGCATCTGATCAAAGTCTCTTCTTTGAGTTGAATAGATTTTTTTTAGTGTATTTTTTCCTCATGTTACATGATTTGGTGAATTTTTAAAAGGTAGGGAGATATATTATAGGTCTCTACTTCTTTTTGGCCATTTTCTAATTACTCTCATTTTTGTTGAGTTTTTTTTAGATGTTTTTCAATCTTGGTGGTTATGCTTAAATTTTTTTCTTTGGATTGATTTTTAGGATATTTTCTTGGAGTATTATTGGGTGGGTACTTTTTGGGTGAGTCTTATTCTATTTCATAGACCATCCACCTCATGGGTTGAGTGTGATATTTCTTCTAGTATCTTCTTTTTCTATATTTAAAATAGGAAACTCTCTAGGGATATAAAGTTCTATGGTGGGGATAATTATAGCATCCTCATTTTTATAATAGTTATAGAAAATTTTGGTTTTATTTTAAAAGTACTTAGAATGGAAATTAAATAATTATGAAATTAATTTTTAACCTTTTTCAAGGAATAGGTTCTACATAAGGGTAATTCCCTCATACCTTTATGTAGGGTTGGTTTAAGGACTATCTTGTGGGTAAGTAATTATTTTAATTATTTTTTAAGTGTGGGATGCAGTTTCTATGTGATACATAAGGGTATGGAACTATTAATATGAGTTCGTAATTATAGAGGACACCTTATCTGCTATGTAAGGGTAACCCTATTTTAATTAGGGTTACATAAAGGTAGATGGAAACTATTTAAGGTTAAACTGTCATTGTATAAGGGTAAACCCTTGATATGTAAATGTAAACAATTTTGTGTAAGAATAAACCCTAACTATGTAAAGGTGACCTTTCTTTTCCAAAGGTTATGTAAGGGTATCATGGTTGTCGTGTAATGGTGGAATTAGATGTGTGAGGGTATCCCCTCAATTTCAAATGATACATAATGGTAACCTAGTAACCTTACGAAACACCTAGGAGATAAGTAAGGGAAAACCCATGTTACCCTTATGCAAGGCTCTATTTTGGAGAAAAATAAATAAAAACTTGTTTTTTTATTTCTTCTCCTTCAGGATAACCCTGTAATGCCTTTTCGATATTTTAAAGGCTAAAAAAGTGGGATTTGAGTTATTTTTTCTTGTTAAATGTTTTAAATCTAGTCTCAAAGTTTTAAAATTTTCCACATTCAATATTTCATTAAATTGAAAATTAAATATATTTTTTAAATTTGTGGATTTAATTCTATGAACCAGAATGTGATTGGATTTATTTAAAGATATTTAAAACATTAAAACCCTTAATCATCACGTATCTTGTTGAGAAGAGTTCTAGGAATTCAGTGATTGTGGAATAAGATATAGTTTATTTGGCTTGTATCTTTTTCTCTAAATTTTTCCTCTCTCTCTAGATTTCTTTTTTCTTTAAGTGATTTGATTCTCCAAGTAATTCCAAGATAGGTGATTTCATTTTCTATCATTCCTTTTTGAACTATAATTTTTCTCCCTCTTCACATTGAAATTTATAAAATCTGTAATAATGAAAATTATTATTTTATGGAATTATATTAGAAATTATATTTCCATTCCCTCTTTAAAAATGTCTTTTAAACATACCATTTTATCATTTTAAATTATGTTTAGGTATGTTTTTTGAAATTTATATATTTATGGTGTTTCATTATTTAAAATTTTATTCTTAATGATTTAAAATTAAATACAAAATGAATTTTTATTTTAAAGTAATTTATTCAAAAAATGATTTCCTTAAGGTGATGATTTCTCATTAAGAATGATCTTTAAATATTTTGAGCATTAAATGATCTATTGGATTTAATAAAAATCCACTTTTAATTTTTTTTCACGTGGTAAGCCTAGGGTTTTTTGGTGGGTATGGGTAATGGGGATTTTTTAATTACATATCCCTAATATCAACTCTAAATAAAAATATTTTAATGCAAAATGAGTACCCCTATTTTTGGACTCTTCCCCCTCTAGGTCGTACACATAGGGTAATGTGCATCAGGTGCCTATTAACTATGATTTTTACCCTATAGATTTAACCTCATCTTAAGCATGTGTACCATGTTGTATTGATACATTATAACTTTTAATATATTTAATGATTTGAATTATGTATGTTGATAAATGAATTGAATCAGTTTTATCACTTATTTTTAATATTTGAATTTATTTTTTTGTTAGGTATTTGTACAATGCTTCAAAATATGAAATTCTTAAAAAAGTAATTTAAATTTCATTCCTTGGTGATTTTTACACAATAAAACCTTGAGAAATTTTTCCTATAAAAAATGAGAATCTAGTTGAATTTATTTCTCAAAGAAAACTCATTTTTGAACTATGCTGGAAATCCATGTTTAATTATATTTATTCCTGGATTGTTTTTTTAACTTTCAACATCAATGGATTATTTAGTAAATCCCATTATGTTTTAAATGTTTGGTTGAACCCCACAAGGATTTGTAGCTCACACTATTATTATATTGTTTTTTATTTTCAAACGTATTGTTCCTATAGTATGTGTTCATGTGATCTTCAACTTATTTTTCCTGGTTCAAGATTAGAGGGCCAAGGAAAAGTAACCCCGGATATGGTGGGTGGATGTGGACCACTAGTTGATAGGTTTTGGTAGTTTTTTATGCCTTAAATTTCTCTTTTTTGTATTTCTTCTTTGTACCTTATTATAGTTTTTTTTATTTACTTATATGATGATGATTCTACTGAGTAATATCTTTTTGTTAACTAATTTTGGGATAAATCATTCCCAATATTTGTTTCTTGATACCTTAGTATGAGTCACCAGCCCATGAGGATCGGTAACACCCTTTGGGTTAGGGGTGAATTAGCTTGAATACTGGTTTTGAGGGTACTTCAGGTTGGTTCGTTATGATCCATATGATGGATTAGGATAAAAATTTATCTTCTCAACTATTTAAGAGTTATATATGATGTTATTGACATGATTATATAATATATATAATTATATATTACTAATTTTTTTAGTGACTCTGGTTTTGACCTGTACATATTTGGAATATTTCTAGGAGTATTTTTGAAGCTAGTTGCTAAGTTGGTATGAAATTATGGGGCTTGTAGACCCTCAATGTGGTGATATTAAAAATATTAAATATTTTTTTTACATACATATTTTTTTGGGAAAATGGAATAACTCATTTGTGGTGAAGAATATCAAAAATATAAGGCCATAGTTGATTTTGGAACATGGTTTTTGGCCTAGGAATGAAATAAAATTTTTCAGTGCTGGGGGCTATGTCAGGGTGAGTCATTAGTGGGGTGTTAAATGAAGTTCTATTCATTTAATAAAATTAAATGAATAAATCCCCTTCCCTTTTTTGAATGATAAATATTTTGAGAGAACCTCCCCCACCCCACATTTGGAGTGACAGAGGAACCGCGATGGATTCAAGGAGAGGAAGTGCCACCGATCTTCTTTAATGATGGTGATCACTATCAAATTATGGTGTAGTTCTCCAATAATTGTTATACTAGTATACATGGATTTGTACTCCCCTATCATTCTAGGGTGTGGGTCCTCTATCTATGTATTTTTACTCCCATGTCTTCAAGTTGAAGAAGGGAGTGGGTCCTCTGCTAGAGTAGGATATCGTTTGGTGTTGGAGCATAGTTTGGAGTAGTAGTCCCTTCCACTTATTGTGTGTGACGGTTCGTTAATATATTTTTCCTCCCTAGACATGGTGAGGTGTGTAACTCTCCTTATGGTAACTATAGTTATTTAAGAGGATAGTTAATGGTTAGTACTCCCTATGATATGGGGTAACGGTAAGGTGTGGGTCCCTCCTTACCCTCTTTTTGAGTGGATTAATGTGGTACATGGGATAGAGAAACATTCCCTCATTTATGTGTAGTGGCGAGGGGCATGCCACTCTGCTTGGGTACTACAGAGCTTGTGCGGGATGCAAGATAGAAATGATCAGACCCATGGTGTTGGGAACTAGAGTCTGACCTAACGATCTATTCCCGATGAAGCATGTTCTCACAGATGTACCTTTAGGTATGGTAGGGTTGTTGTTAATGGAGTGTATCTCTAATACTAGTTCCATATGGTATGGCTAATCACAGAGAGTGTGTTCTCTTAGGCATGTGTTACCTTAGAACCTCAAGTAGAATCTTCTATCTTGTTATGAGGTCCGATCCTCATGAGACTTAGATTCTTAAATAAGTATATATGGGTTTCCATTACATGTTTTCCCATGTCCTGGATGACACTCCATGTGGACTGATATGAATTTTTGTTTATAACTAAGGATGGGTTCAAGATGGAGCTTCTCTCTTGTTTTAGTTCCCTTAGGCTAGGTCAAGTGGACTATTTCCTTTTAGTTTCTCCCTTTTTGTTTTTTTGGGAATCTAATAAGTATTTTTATAATTAACCATTCATAGAATTTTAACACACATGTTGTGTCTTGTGCAGATGAAAGGACTTTTGACAGAGTCCCAAAATGACCTAGAGCTGGTGGATCTTAGTGAGCTAGACTAACCGAAGTGTTTACCAAAGCTTGGCCAAGGAGATTTCTAGCAGTTGAAGTGGTCACCTTATTCTGAGAAGGTTGAATGATTTTATAATTTTTCATGGGATTATATTTTTCTATTTTTTTACTTCCAATACTCATGTTTACACTTGTTGTGGGATAGATGTATGCATGCAATTATTTTTAGTTTAATTTATCTCGTTATTTTTTTATGGAGATATTTGTGGGTGCATGAATACAAGTAAAAAAGTCTAAGGCCTCCCATTTGTGTGATATGCCTACTCAGCACTATATTCCATCCCCTAGCATATTGGAGGCGGTCTTGGGTTGGTCATGGATTAGGCCTCATTGGGTCAAGTTGTGACATTGTTAAATAGTGTATGGAAGAATGAAACATGGGTCTTGGATCACTAAGTAGATAGGATGCACAAGGTCATCATTTTAGTGGGATTAAATTCACTAAAGTTACTTTATGAAAACATATAAAACATCATACTCACTCTTAAATATTTCTTTTTTGAATATTATAGCATGCATCATGTAATTCATTTTCGAATAACTTTTTTGAATGATCTTTAAAATATTCTAAATTGGTTTTTAATCATGAGAATTGTAGTTAAAGATAATAATTATTATAATTTGAATATGGATTCCATATAAATAAATTTATCTAATTCGGATTCATGGTTATTAGATTACAGGTATGCATATTATATTTTTTCTAATAATCAAAGATGTATAGATAAGTGATAATTGATAGAAGGTAATGTATATCTATGTTTTGGTAATATAGCCTTATTTTTTGTATTATAAGTTAGAATTTATGATCTAAGTCTACCTAGTGGATTAGTTTTGAAATTAGTAAAATGTTATTATATTCCTTCTTTAAATATAAATTTTATTTATTTTCCTTATTTGAATAATATAGGTTTTTTATTTATTATTAATAAAATAGTTTTTTAATATATATGAATGAAATGTTCTATTGCATTGATAATATGGTAAATATTTTGTACATTATAGAAATGGATATTCCTATAGTGATGGATGCCCTGCAACGGGATTGTAGGTGGCACACTTCATCCTTGACCTAAGTGGTGTGGGATGGATGATATCTCTGTCCCTCCCCTACCATGGGGGAGGGGCCTCCCTTTTGCATTAGAGAAGATTCCCCCTTTCATTCCATTCCCGAACCCTGATTTTTTACCTCTGTTCCCCAAAATATCTATTTCCCTAAGGTCCCAGACCTTCGCGATGGCTACCCTCATCTCGTGATTTCTATCAAGGAATTCACTAATGCTTCGAGTCTCCAGGATCTAACCCTAGTTCCTCGATTACCTTCGCGGAATCCTTCAGTTGACTCCATTGACAGGTTTTTTTAATCTGGGGAACTTCAAGATCGGATGGCTATTATACATATGAACACAAAACATATCATTATTTGCTTCTCATTCATGGAGGATCTGATCATAGTGTGATCTGAAGCTCCTTGATCTTGAAATGGTCTTCACTTTAATCTCTTCAAATGGTCTTATGGTCTTTATATTAACTGAGATGCCCCATCTATGGTGTTGTGGGTAAGATTTCTTAAACTCCCTCTTCCTTTCTATAATATCTCTATAATCTGTATTCTTGGGTACATGGTTTGATGATTCATGTTCCCCAGCTCAAGAACCATCTCCATTTGTCCTCCTGTTTCCCCAAAAATTTGTGTTGATGTTTATAGACCTCCAGTTGAATGGGTGTGGATTATAGTTAGAGAAGAATTTTGGTGGAAGCAGCAGGTGGTGTTCGAATCCTGGATGAACATATGTTCAAGGTGTTCTCACCTTGGTCACTTACCCCACTCATGCCAAAGAGGAAGCATGGGTCGACAAGGGAGTGGTGAAGGTCCCGTTTCTCCCACCCCCCTCAGGTGCAACCTATTTCTACTCCTCAAGATGACTATGTGGAACATGGGGGGAGGGAGTTTCATGTGGATTCTTCCAGGGTCATGCAGTTGGCTTCATTAGGTCTATAGAAGAAATTGGTAGTGATGGAACTGTCTCTTGAAGTGATTACAAGGTGGTTGGTAATGTGATATAAGTTAAAGCGTCTCAATAGCAGGACCAAGGTGATACCTCTAGATCCAAGAGTAATTGATATATTCAATATATTGAGGTGGAATATTGAAACCCCCAACATGAACACATGCACTACAAAGAATAGAGAAATAGTGGATATGCACATTTCCAGTGATCAAACTAATGTGTCTTCAGATGGAACTTACACTTCAAATACCATGGGTGCCCCAAATTCCTGCACCTATTCCATGGATATGCATAAAAAAATAGTATCAAACCTGGAGGGGGATTCCACTGATAGAAATGGGATGCTCCAAGGATGGTCAGGAGTGGTAGGTTTTAAGGCATGACACTTATCAACCAAATAACAAACAGAGCCATAGGATAACTTTGTATAATCTTAATTTGAACAACCATTTTGATACACTGAGTGTCGAAGGAGGGGTTGAATGTAACAACACTTATCCCTCAAAATCCTAGTATAATGGAGAACACACCTCAACTAAAATAGGAGAGTATGGAATTGTCCTGCACGTCCTAAGGAGGAAGAAGTGGAATAAAAAAAGGGACCTCATAAGTTGCATTATCACCAAGAAGTATAAATCATAGGGATACATAGAATAACAATATATTCCTAGGTTGATGGAGACACGTTCATCCAAAAAAGGTATTAACTGCATGGAATAGAAACCTCAGCCAATGCAAGAAGGGTATTTTTTACATGATGAGGTCACCATGGCTGATGGAAAGCAGGGTCAACAAATAGGCGAAAATGGTTCCCCAAAGCAATAGGTGGAGGGGTATGTGGAAGTTATGGAGTCTCCTAAAGATGATGAAATCGAGAAGGCCAAGGGTAAACATGGGGTGATTCCACGACATCTAGAGGATGCAAAGATAGTGGAGGTGGTTGTGCACCCTTCTATAAAACCATAGGAGGTAGGGACTTATGATGGTACTCAATGATAGGAAGATGCATCTATGGAACCTAACATGGAACTACTCATGCAATTGGGAGAAGAGATGGTGGAGGACATACTAACAATCAAGGTGACAAAGGAAGATTTAGATCAAATTATGGAAATAATGATCCAAGTGGATACTACTAGGGATAAAGGATAATAGATAGAGAATAAAGACCACATATTGATTAGAGGGTTTAACATGGGGAAGATTATCAAAGATGAGTACATGCACTCTTGGGACTATCTGGCATATAACTATGAAGATGTCTTGAAGGATGACCTGGGCATCCAAGTAAATGTTATTCCCTATAAATTATGTATGGAAATTGATTTCATATGGCTTAAACTTTTCTTTGGTAAGTCTATATTTTTTTCTACTTAAACTGGTTAGTTGTGAGGGTTATTACTTTCCCCATTAAAGTGTTTTAAAAATAAAAAGTTACTTTGGATATTCCTATTTATAATATTCTAGAAAAAAATCAATGTTGACTCATACACCACTTACCTTTGGAATTTTCACATTGGATATATAAATGAGAAATACATTAAAAAAGTCAATAGAGATATATTGATGGAATAATTTTATTATGAATCATTTAAAACATGTGAATAAACTTTATTTGGAAATTTGAATAATGAACCATTGAGTTGAAAAATCAGAAAGGATAGTGAACTATTATATCTTATACATCATGATATATGTGGACCAATGAGAACTCAATAAAGTGGTCGTTTTAGGTAATTTATAATTTTATTGAAGACTTTAGAATTTATGGTTGTGTGTTTTTTATGAGACACATGTTTGAATCATTTTAACATATTAAAGGCTTTTTAAACCAAGTATGTAATAATTTAGGAAAAGTAATAAGATTATCTAATCAAATCAAGGTGGAAATTATTTGTGCGAGGAATTCACTGATCAACTGAGTGATTATAGAATTGGTTCATAACTCAGTACTCTTAGAACACCATAGTAAAATGAAATTTCTGAGAAGTGGAATCATTCCCTTTTGGAAAAGGTTTAATATATAATGAGTTAGTGTGTCCTTACTATGAAATTTTGTGGATATGATCTAAAAATTGTTTTATTTATACTTAAC
The DNA here is from genome assembly GCA_963277665.1 of Viscum album. Taxonomy (NCBI): domain Eukaryota; kingdom Viridiplantae; phylum Streptophyta; class Magnoliopsida; order Santalales; family Viscaceae; genus Viscum; species Viscum album. The sequence goes on from OY728137.1 coordinate 177,519,263, forward strand.
TATATTCCACATATTTAATTTATAAAAACAACATATCATATATGGTATGGTAAATTTATCATAATAAATTTTAAAAATATTATGGTCTGTGAAGATTATGTATGATTTTTGGTTTCTTATAAATATGTCCCTTAATTAAATAATTTTTTTTATTTATTGTCCAAAAGAAACTAAAAGATATTGATTTTTATAATCCTACTGAACAAAATGTGTTAGTTCCATAATGTGGAGTTTTATTTGAGAAAGAGCACATTATTAAAGGAATCAATTCAAGGAAATTAGAAACCTAATAAGTTAATGACTAATATATAGAATGTGTTTCTAGTATGTATGTTTAGATATTTTAACCTATAGTTCTGGAACAAGAATAAACTCATGTCATAAAATAACCTCGAAGGTATGGTAGGAATCATCAAGATCCTGAGAGATATGGAATTATTATTGAAAATGTTGATGAAGTAATGATCATAGATAGTGAACCTATTACCTAATGAGAGTTCATTTATAGTAATAATTCCATAAAAAAATTAAAATTTCATGAAATATGTTATGGAATTCATCAACGTGGACTTTGATTAGAACTTAGTTGATGCACCTGAATGGTTGAGACCCATAGAGTGCATGTGGATTTTTTAAAATAAAGCTGACATAAATGGAAGAGTTTATATATATTTCAGACATGGTGAAAATATCTTAAAAAATAATTAATGATATTTATTATGATGAAACTATTTCTCTTTTTATGATGATAATATCCATGAGGATATTTCCTTCAATAGGGGCTCATTAGGATTATGTGATATATCAAATTATAGTTAAAATTATATTCCTTAATAATATTTTTGTTGATTATGTGTATATGATATATCCAAAAGTTTTTAAAGTTAAAAATGTTTTTAATATAGGTTTTATGTTATAATGATCCATTTATTAATTGGAATAAGATTCTCAAAGATGTAATATCTTATTTCACGATGCAATCAAAATGTTTGGTTTCAAAAAAATTATGGTTGTTTATTGTGTGTAGAAGCATATTATTGGGATTTTTGTGGTATTTATGATATTTTATTAGGTTCACATTACTATTATACCAAAATATATCGCAACATTTTATTTTATAAATATAGGTTTGAGAAAAAAATCAATTAAAGAAATTTTCAAGATTCTTAAAAACTGGGTATCATTATATATAGAGATTAGTCAAAGTGGCTACTTACACTAAGTTAAAACAAATATATTGGAAAATTTACAAAGTGGTTTATCATAAAGAACTATAATAACGGGTCATTACAGACGTTTCATGGCCTAAATATTATAAAGATTTAAAATATTTTTTTGATAAGTTTAAGAGGATGGATATGATTCATTATGGATTGGCCATAGGATCTATCATATATGGATTCTATTTTACTCTAATTGATAGAACTTATTCATTGAGAATAAAATTTAAAAATCTATCCATTCCTAGTGATATTCTCTAAACTATTTTCATTAAAATACTTATGTACTTGAGAAAAAGAGAGGATATGTTTGGAGTCTTTGGTATAGAGGATGATATCATTATAAAGGGTTATACTAATTGAAGTTTCTAATCTAAAAATATGACATGATATCTAATTATAGATGTTTTTTCCCTAAATAATAGAGTTATTGTTTGTAAGTGTTCTAAACAAGCTGCCACAATGGACTCAATAGTAGAGGTAGAATATATAAATGCATCAGATGTTGCAATGGAAGATGTTTGGATCAAGATGTTCATCATTAAACTTTGAGTGGTTCCAATCATTTAGGGAGAAATTAATCTTTACTGTGATAACATTGGAGCTATTACTCAAGAAATGTAACCTCAATCTCATCAAGGAACCCAACAAACCCTTCCCAAATGCCATCACAATTTGAGAGATTATTGAGAGTGGAGATATAAAGATCTGTTGGATAGATATAGATGAAAATGTAGGATATACTTTGACAAAACCATCAACATATACAAAAGCACGACTGTCATGTGGAATATCTTGGTATTAGATATATAAGATATTAGATGTAATGGTTTTAAAATGAATTATAGTTTTATAATAATGGAAATGTATATTTATCATTCATTAAGGTGTGCTACATTTATATAATAGGAGTTGTAGAATGATAATATCCCTTAAAATTATTACATTAAGTTATCTTTAATTGATGATTATCACAGAGTATTATGAAGTTTGGTGATATAACAAGATTATTATGAGTATAATAATTTACTCAATAGAAAGAGTTTTATATGATCTAATGAATAAAATCATGAGATAATAATTTTAAACTCATTATCTCGACTATATCACATTAAATTTCATATAATAATTGATATTCCTAGGGATTTGTTACTATTATTAATCCACATTACCTAAAGTTGGAAAGAAAAATAACCTGATAAAATCAATACTTTGATTAATTTTCTTACACAATCTTTAAGTCTTACCTAACCAGGTTGTAGTTTTCTATGGTTTTTATAATGTTTTCAAATGATGATCATACAAGATAGTATTTTTTCACTCATATGATGGGAATGGTTTTTTAGGAACATAATTAAATTAGATTGAGTAAATTCATTTCCATTTTGATTTTACTGGTTTTTGATGTACTCAGTTACATAGATTAATGACATATGATGTATCATTCAAACTAGTCAATATATTTTAAAGAATCATGAGTATATGAGATGGTATATACTAGATTAATATCTTCCATGTAAACTAGTTTCTTGATGTCATATAAAAGGTATTATATTAGTATACATATGATGTGTAGAATATATCTTGAGGTGGACATGTTCATATAGAGATATGATTATATTTGATCATGATCACACTAGATACCATTTTAGATTTTATAACATTAAAAGTTTGATAAAGTCAACTCTTTTCATGAATATATGAAATAAGGATTGTTTTTTCAAATTCAAAAAATAATTATAGGGTCACATAAGTTAGGAATTTTTAATAGGGATTATATTTTTCAAAAGGTGTTTTCTATAAAATGAATAGTGTTTGATAAACTATATCCAAAATAGTTTTTATAGATTAAAAATGAATTGTGAATTTTTATTATAGTTCACATGGGACATTAGTCCAGTTGGTAGATTATTGGATATGAAATAAAATGGGTATATAGTATTTTACAATATACCCTGAGTCATATCCTAAGAGTATATATGTTATGTATCATAGATAATGATATAGTTATATCATAGAAGAAAATAATATTGTGTGATAGGACACACACACACAAAGATATATATATATATATATATATGTGTGTGTGTTTTGGGGAAAGCGATATTTCAAATCTTCTATAATGGTTTCCTTTATTTAGGGATCATTTAGATGGTTTATTTATGGATTTAGGAAAAATATTTTTATCATTTATAATTTTCATGATCAAAAACCCTAATGGGAACACATTATGGGTAATGTATATTGGCTACCATGAATTGAAATAAAATATGTGAATCCCTTAACTTCATTAAGAGAGACATGTAAATGATTGGATCCTCCTATTGGGGTAAGCACAATTCAAAAAATCCATTTATAAAGATCTCTTCTAAGTTGATACTCTATTTTTCTTCATCTTGGAAGGTGTTAGAGTATATTTAGAGCTTGTGGGACCTCTCATGGCTTGTGATAATTCTAGTGGATAGTGATATTGATGTGGAGGTGAGAATCATTAGGTTGTATCTAACTGATCACAATCAAGCCTGCTCTATCATGAATAGTAGATATGATTCATAGTACATATAAGGTATGCTTGTTTATATTCAATGTTCTTCATTACATGTTAATGTAATAATAAAAATTTAGGAAATAAAATTGCTTTAATTCAATGAGTTGTTCATTCAATGATCCTAAAAAACCCATTCTAAGTTGATATAAGTATTCTAGATATAGAATCTACCTAAATTTATGGATTATAGTGGTCACCTAGTTATGGAGATCTTAGTGGACTTGATGCAGACAAAACCTGACTATCTTGAGATACTCTATGGGAGGATGGTGAAGATACAAGATTATATGTTATGAAAACTATATAAATCCTAGATGAATTGTAGAGACCTGGTTTTTTCCTTATAATAATTTGATATATTTATATATAGCTCTCCATAGATAGATGATGAGATGACATGCGATTAAGAGGCCCAATATTCCCAGAATTAATTTTATAAAAATATTAAATATATTTTATATTATGTGAGAAAAAGTTCTTAAATAAATAGGATAAATCTTAAAAAGAAGGTCAAATCCGAAATATAAGACCATGTTTGAGTCCAAAATTTGGTTTTTACCCTATGCGTGACATAAAATGGTTTGGCGTCGGACGTTCGAACTCCTTGCTCATTGGTGGTACATTCTATGAGTTAATTAATTATTAAATCAATTAATTCATTTATTTTGATGTAGTGAAGTGATTTATTTGATCAATATGATGGTGATTTTTCTATGGTTAGCCACATAAACCCTAGGATAAATACAAATATCTTCCCCCTTCATCGATTGGAAAATATCATCGAATGATGAAGAAATAATGAATTGGAACATCTTCGATCAATGTCCCTTGGTAGCCTTTTCATGTACCCAAGTATTTAAATATTTTTTAATTTTAATTGTTTTCTAACCTTGGGTTCATCATTCTTGATCTAAAAGACAAGAATACTTGGAATCTATCATTTAACCTTTTTTGTGGTTCTTTTCTTCCATTATTCTTCATGTTAATCACAAGTAGGACCCCACAACCCTTGTTTTACATTGTCGAGTGGTACTGAGCCTAATTGGTCTCTATGAGCCATGACGATTCAAGAAACAAAGAACAGATCGGTGATCCAATACTAGATCAAAGAAGATTATGAGGCATGGGTGATCATTTTGATAGTTTTTTATTATAAAATTGAATGTTGAAGGTTTAGGATGAGTGATAGACATCTGACAAACCTATGTAGCTAATTTCCGATAGCAATGGTTGGAATACATGAACCATGACAAGATCCTTCATTTTTGGATAGAGATAGGATGAAATAGAAGTTGGCATGGATTGATTCAAGGTGCGAAGACCGGATCTGGGAATCTGTTGAAAACTCGACTACACACCATGTTCAAGGATGAGCACATGGTGCATAGCCCCCTCAGTGTCGGCATTTAGGGTTCTGGAAAACTTAAGGATGAAACAGTGTGTAACTCTCCTCACATGTCATGTACACCTTCTCGAGTTAGATAACCCATGTGGAGGATCACATGGGTTAGAAGCCTTGTGGGAGTACACGTCTAGGTACATGGTTGTGTATCCGAGTACAAAGACACAAACTAGTTACATGGGCAGTAACCTATGTGAGGAAAAACTCCATTTATAGAATAAAGGAGTTTTGGTATATAGAATCGGGGTCTGATACATAAACATGGTGAGTAGGACACAGCTCCGTCCTGATTAAGCTTGACACATTGTGTTGTCTACCTACATTGTGTGTACTACTACACGGGATGGAGCTATGTTCTGGATAAGGACATAGCCAGGTGGTGAAACAGGACCACTATAACGCCCCGACCCCAGTTACCCAGAGTCGGTGCATTATTACATAACATTGTCATGATCATAAGAGAGAACAAATCTCGAAATACCGATTGGTTTAGTAGCCTTGGAAACACTAGATATATTCATAAAGTTTTACATTACATCAAAAAAACATCTTGTCTTCATATCCCCTCATACTATCAATGAAGGTCATTCATAAATTAATTCTTCATAATCCTGGGAAAAAATTGAAAGGGGTGAGCTCAGATGCTCAGTAAGGATAACATTATAGTAGAAGCTTTCATAGATAAGCATAAACACTTAAGGCAATTTATAACTAAAACAAAATCCTTTTAAACTTGAACTTCAGCATAAAATGGAAAATATAAAATGAAATAATGCCATTTACTTATTCACATGGATATTATACTAGTCGAATGATCACATACAATATCAATAACCACTTTCATAATGATGGAATGAAAAATGCCAGACTATCATAACCACATAGCCAAGGCCTCGTGCCAAGACTACAAATAAGATTTTGCCAAGGCCTTGTGCCAAGACACTAGTTTGTCTCATGAGACCTACCAATGCATCAAGGAGCTATAGCGGGCTCCACCCGTCACTTACTAAGTCCAATGCATTCCACATATGAAATGTTTTAAACATAACATAAATATTCGTATTCAAAACTAGCATACTAAATGTCAATACTTTATCCACAAACCATGAATGGTATAAAAATAACACATCCATAGTCAAACATAACTCATTGGATACAATATGGAAGATTTTATTGTATCATATTAACCTCAATCGATAATAATGAAGGATATTGACATAGATGAAAATAATAATCAAAACTATTTGAGATAAATATCCCCCTTTTTCTTGAAATCATTTAAAAGTCACACTATTTGTCAAGAATCCATTTAAAAATATATTTTTGAATCAAAGTGTCCCATACCACTTTGAAACTTTTAAAAGGAGTTTTAATTTTAAAATTTTAATTTCCATATAAATAAATCGTTAAAACCATTTTTAAAACATGGACATTAATGAGCAAGATTTAGAAGAATAAGTCTATAAAACATTTAAAAATGGTATTTTAGTTAGAGATTCTAACCAAAAGAGAGACACTTGAATAAAAATAATTGAGGTAATCAAAACTTTGTAATATCATGAGAATAAAGGGATTCATGATATACTATGTCAAAGTACATTATATACACAACATAAAAGTGATTTGGTGTATAATAACAATGAAGTCTCAATGGAATTTAAGTTGAAATGAAATCTCTCATAAAGGCCGTATCCTTAGTTTAAGGATAAATCAATGACATAGTTATGTGTGAAAAATATAAATACACTAAATATTATTTGATAATCAGTGTAAAACAATCAAATGATATTTACACATAATCTTGTAAAAACAAAACCAATGAATCAGATGTTTAACTCAACAAATGGAGAATGAGTTAAAATTACTATTATCAAATTCATATCGATGACTTGAGAAATTATCAATGGAGTGATTATGTGTATCAAAAGTATATCCACAGAAAAGGGGAGTGGAAATTATGACATAAGCAAATGAATAGTTATTCCACACATAATCTTGGAGTAAAATAATCAATGAAGTTTTCGTAAAGATGAATAAATGGAAATTGAAATTTCAAATTCCCTTATCGATTAGGTAACATACGAAGCATACACCCATGAAAGAAGGATCATACAATGATGATGTAAATACCCATAAATTGAAGTATATTACACAATTAATACAATCATGGGCACTACACATACACCACATGTAATAATTAAGTGGTGAACAATGGAATTCTCACGAAATTAAGAGTGAGTTAAGAAACCTCTTACCTTGTACTTTTCCTTGGTTGGGGGTAGGTTAACCTCTTGTATAATTTTGAAATAATTGTTATTAAATTATTCATGAATCATATACATTAATATTATATCATATATGATCTTTTAACATTTCATTGTTAATAATATCTTAGAATTATCGTCGTTTCAGGTATTAACTTACTCGTTTTCTTTTATATGTTTTGTTATGTAAGCCATGTTTTTCATGGATAGGTTGTATCTTATTCATATACAGAATTATATCAAGTCCTTAAACATTATTTTTAAATCATCAAATGATAATTATACTTGAATGGATACGATAGAGAATGAATCTCATCGCGTTCGTGGAAACGGTAGTCCGTACGTACGCACGAGCGGCAATATCATTCTTTTGATATTAAAATAATATATAATTGGATGGTATATCATATATAAGGAATCATTATCATTTTATATTTTTTATTTTCATGAGTTACACATCATTATTATACCCACCCAAATAATAATATATTCAATAACAATTACACCACGACGTGGAGACGGTAAGCCGTACGTACGCACGTATGGTGACATGTTATTCAAAGGGTGGATAGAATACTGAATATGGTTGTTCCATATTTATAATAACTTCACAGTATATATAAGATACTGGAGTTATTATTTTATAATGGTAATAACAAAGAAATAAGAAGTGGAAGAAGAAATGAACTTGAAAAGGGGTGGTGAAAACATTACCTCTTCTTCGGGTTCTTTCTTTTGATTTGATAAAAAGGGCTCCTTAGGTTGACTTTCTGATCTAACTAAGGCCTATAGGTTGTAGTGAGAGAATTTGATAGAGTATTTGGTCTGGGTTTGGCCGAACCAAAAGGCTTTGAAGGTGTTAAGAAATGAGAAGGAGGAGTGTCCTTTTATAAGAGGGGTGAGGGGCACCTTTGGAAAAGTTAAAAAATATTAATTTATAATAAATTCATATTCAGTTTCTAATGTCTCCAAAGTTGATAATTCAAAGGTTAAGAATGATATAGGTATAAAAAAATTCAATCAATAGAATTTAGACAGGTTTGGGTCACTATATTAACCTTATCTTTTAGTTTTAACTCTTAGTTAATTAGTTTGACATTTACCATGTCACTTTGTATTTTTATATTATATAGTTAATAAACATACTATATACATCCAATAGACCCCCAAGTGGTCAATTAATGATATAACTATCATGATATAAGTATCTTGGCCGAACCTTAGATTTTTAGGAATTTAATATCAATTAATAATATAATATTTGTTTTAAAAACTCTTTTATGTCAATTTTGACACTATTCAATAGTTTATTTTTGTGAAACTTATAACAGAATTATTACTTCTAAAAAAGTCAATTAAATAAATCCTAATATGTCATATTATCCTAGAAAATTATTTTAATTCATTAAAAGTATTAAATTATATTTATTTTGGTATCTATAATATCAATTATTTTAATTTCTCACTATTATGGTAATTACTGTATCATCATTGTATCATAAATATATTAAATTATTTAATGTATAAAAATTATAAATAAAATATACTTATGTAGGAAATATTATTATCTTTCTAATGAATATTTAAAATATAATTTATCGTATGTATAACCTCATAGTAAAAATGTTTTAGTAAATAAACTTTGATTTTAACTCTTTTAACTCTTCTTTGAATTAAATAATAATAAATGTCCTAATATAATCCAATTGGACCTAAATGATAATATTTTATTCCTAAGGTTGTTTTTGGTCGAGATACACTTGTACAATAGAATTAGGACATGTGTTAGGGTAATATTAATATCATTTTTACCCTTAATTAACCTATTTACTTTTAACCGTGGTAAATAAAAGTAAAAAGTTACTGTTCACCAAAAAAATATTTTCATCTCATTGAACCACATTTTACTTTTTGATATTAATTGTGTCTCTTGGATTTTAGAAATTTCATTCACAGAAGTGGTAAAATTAAGTTTTATGAAAAATTCAGTTTTTTACTACCACTTAGTAGTTTCACTATTCATCAAAAATTGAAGTTTTTCAGAACAATGCCAAAATTTCACCCTAAGCTATAATTGATATTCCAAATTCAAAAATGATGTATATTTTAAAAAATTCTAAACATATAAGTTTGATTAATTAATTTTATAATTAATTCCCGCTGTCACAACAAATAGCGTGTTTTTAAGAAGCAATATATATATCAAAAGATTGACAATTGTTTAGGTCCAATTTCAAAGTGAAATTAATTGTATTGAACACCATTGGATAAAATGGTAAAAATATATTATAATTATAATTTTAAACCACTAAATAATATAATTTATCACTATAAATTATTTTGATTTAAAAAGTTGTTTTTAATTAAAATTTAGTAATTTTCACTATTCATCAAAATATTAGTGTTGTCCGAAAAGTTGCAAAATTTCACCCTAGGATAAATTCGATATTCTGAATCCAAAAATGAAGTCCATTTTGAGAGATAGAATTTATAAAATTTCAAAAATTAGGTATTACTATTCATAACGGCTAGTTTGATTGGTTGTGGTGTGTTAGAATCTCGAAGTTGCGTACAATGCACGCCATTGAATTATTCGAAGGGAAACGTACCGTGGAAGCTTGGGGTGTTACAACCACCCACCATATGGGTCCCCCAAATATGTCATGTGCCCCTAATTCTATTTTTAAGAAACTTCAAACATTAATATATCCTTCATTTTAAATTGAATTTTGGCCTATGACTAGCCTATCCTGAGTATTTTCCACATAGAATGTGATGGTTCCCACAATTGAAGATTTAGATATATGTTGTAAAATGTTACTAGCATGATTCCTGATAAGGTGGAACTCGATGAAGGAATTGATCCTACACGATCACTAGGACCTTTCCAAGCAGTAGCCTACAGCAGGGTCGGGCAGTGGAGTTCCTCGATGACCATACTAAATTGACCATCCAACATAGATGGGTAGTGGTGTCCTTGATGGATACTGAGTTGACCCTCCAGTATAGTTGTGCATTGGAATCCTCAATGGATACTGAGTTGACCCTCGGACATAGCTGGGCAATGGAACCCTCAATGGATACCGAGTTGACCCTCCATAATAGCTATGTAGTGGAATCCTCAACAAATACCTATTTGAACCTCTAGTATAGCTGGGCAGTGGTTTCCTAGACAGATACCATGTTAACCCTATAGCATAGTTGGGAAGTGGCATTCTTGACAGTTACCATGTTGACCCTATTACATAGTTGGGTAGTGGCATCCTCGATGGATACTGATTTTACCATCTAGTATAGTTGGGCAGTGTAATCCTCATCTAATACTGATGTGACCCTCTAGTATATCTAGGTAGTGGTATTATTGATTGATTATAGAGTTTAACCCCTCTAACATACTAGGGTTTAGGTCCTCTACTTCGATATTGTGTCCCCTCGATTGTGTGGTACCGTGACGAGGAAAGGATAGACTTGGACAGTTACATCTAGGTAGACATGTGAGATGTGGAGAATTGTCTATGTACTTTTCGAATTGTTGGATACTCTTATTCTTAGGCTGAGATATGATATGTAGATCCCCTTATTCTCATGTTTGGGATACTTTTGATTGAGGATATATATATTCTTCTATATCCACACCTTGGATTTGGTTACTCTATTTTCAGGAGAGGCAAATACATGTGGGGTATGCCATGATCTTTACATGTCTATCTTCTCATGGTTGGATGAGTCTACTCTCCTATTATAGGTGGAAAAGACTCTAAGGGTAGTTCATCTACTCCCTGTGTTTAGCCCCTTGTCTTTGGACAAGCTTACTTTAACTCTGTTTTCAGGTTGAGCTGTTCTCTTTAAATATGTTTATATCTGCTATCTTTATATTCCTCTTGTATCTCTTACTACTCCCCCTTATACTTTTAGGGTGTCATACTCAGTATGTATATACTCACCCCTACATGGTCATTTCCCACATGTGTGGTGTCTTATACATATAATAGATAGGTTTACATTTACTTCAGAGGAACTTAGGGATACTTGGTGCTTAGACCGCGTACGGTGGACGTAGCATGGGATTTAGGAATTGTTCTCTCTTAGATGTTTACTTACCCAGTTTTTTTAGGTTGGGACATATTTCTGGTTGGGTTTTTATTTTTCCCATTTATTTATAGTTTAAACTACCTTATTTTTTTATTATCTAGAGTTTCATACATGATTGGTTTACTTTATAGCATTGTTGCATCTTTTCCCCTTTCCCTATTTACTTTTTCACTAGTATGGATGTGTTTGTGCATACATGTACTTAGGATAAGGAATCCCTAGGTTAGTTATACCTTTAGTGCTAGTATCCACCCCCTAGCCTTTAGAGGCAGGCTTGGGGTAGTTACGGCTTGAGCCCCGAATTGGTTTGGGTCGTGACATATTGGTATTATAGGTGTTTCAATCTTTGGGATATTGTTTGGACTAGTCCCCTTACAAGGATTTGGTTGGGTTTAGGGAAAAAATGTTTAAGTGTCTTGAGTATGACTCTCGGGCTAGGGAATTCAATGATGGTGCGGTAACCAACATATCCATTTACCAGGACCCTAAAAATATACCTTTCAACTCAACATACTGAGACATTTTTTGTTGGGATCAGTGGTACATGCATCATGAAGGATTGATTGTCCATGGTCTAAGCCCAGATTTACTATCACTGTAAACAAGACAGATGGAAACACATTGATGGGATGAGATTCTCCTTCTCAGGCAAGATAGATATCCTGGAAGAAAAAAATGGGTTTTTTGAGTATGAGGCTTCAACCCATCACCAATCTGTTAGTGATTATTTCCCATGGTGAAGAAGGCACTTCAAGCATTTGGGTTCCTTTAGTTGTTAAGTATTACATGGGAATCTTCCCTAAGGATGTTCAGGGACTACCTCCAAGGTTGGAGATATATTTTTGTATTTACTTTTATCCCAGAACTACTATAATATTCTACATCATATCATATGGCCCCCATCAAGCTCAGGGAGCTATTATTGTAGTTTTAGGACTTTCTAGAGAAAGTTTTCATTAGGCCCTGTGTTTCCCCCTCAGCGGCTCCAGTATTTCTCATGAAAAACACGGATAGGATATTACAGCTTTGTGTAGATTATCATCACCTAAACAAGGATATGATAAATAACAGTTACCCCTTTCTAAGTATTGATGACGTATTTTGTAACTCCCTGAGATTTGTTTTAAAAAAAATTATTTAACTCAATCTTTTTGATATTTTTCATTTCAAAAAATTCTGACTATAGATTTTGTTATCTGAAAAACACCATATTTGGCTTGGTTATTTTCAACACCAAGTCAATATTTTTCTACACACGAAACTTATATTATCTTTTTGTATATGCAACACTATTATTGGCTTATTTCACAAAACACTGAGTTAATTTATTAGCTTTCATTACACGCAATACCGATTTTTACAAAACAAAAATATATTATCAAAATGTTATTATTTTATAAAATAAGATATTACATAGCTGTTAAATTATAGGTTATGAATATTATTAACTAAATATAAGGTTTATAATATGAAATCATTAGTTAACAATTAATTATAAAAGAAAATATATACCAATTAATTATAAAGGAAATAGTTTTATTTTTATACCCCCAAAGCCATTTTGTCTTAATAAATTAAATTAATTACAATTAGTGAATGATATCAATAATATATATATATATATGTTATATATTAAATAAAATATATATTTTTATATCATCCAATATATTTTATAGTTATAAGATAAGAATAACCCAAATTTTATGCATAAAAACCTATATTTTTCTAAAGGATAATTTTATTACTTCTTGATGGTGAACCCATTTTAAATTAAAATTTTGACACTTTAATATATTATATTTGAAAAAAAATGAACTTCTTTTAGTGAATAATATAAAAATTTACTTTGGTTTAGTTTTTTTTTATTTTTCTGATAAGTTTCATGTTTTGATGAACTGTAAGAAATACTAAATTTAAATAGAAATCATCTTTTTTCATCAAAATAGTTTATTATGTTAAATTATATTTTTTATGGTTTTTGAAATATAATTAGATAAAAGTTTTTTCAATTAATATAATATATTTCAATTTCATTAATTTTACATTGGAATTATATATAAAGTTTTTTCAATCTTTTACATGTTTTAACTTTAATAACCCATTTTCTCATCCCATCAACAAGATAAATTTTAAATTAATTATTGAAACTTCTGTGTTATGAATTTTTAAAAAAGGATTCCATATTTGGAATTAGAGGGTCAAAATTATGTAAATAGGATTATTTTATTTTTGGATATTATGAATAGTAACTTTTGTAATGTTTTATTAACATGGTAAAAGGTAAATATGGTAATTAAGGGTTAAAAATATTATAAGTAATAGAAAACTACCCTAACACTTGTAATAATTTCATCAAATGAGTGGTTTTCAACCAAAATCACCATTGATAAAAAATTATAACCTTTTAAGCCACTTAAATGAGAGTAAGATATTTATTATATTTTATTTAAATAGAAGCTAAAGTTATCATACTCATATTTTCAATAACTATTTCATTTTTATTATAGGGTTATACAGACGATAAAGTCAATGATAAATATTTATTCAAAATATAAAATTATTTTATTTATCTTTGTAATTTATTTTTAATTTTTAGTAAATAAATAGATACGTTAACAGATTCTACAATGACGATGCTGTAATTTTTTTATTAATGGAAAAACCAAATAAATGATATTTAAAATATTAAAATAAATATAATTTTATATAATTAATGTCATAAAAGAATTTTTTTTCCTTTTACATATTAGGTAATATTTAATATTTATTTGAAGATATCATGTTGTTATGATATTTTTAAAAATAAAAATAATGAATAATATCAAAATTGGCACTAATGATATTTTATAAAAGTAATATTTTATTAAATTTTTTAAAAATCATAAAAATATTAAATAAGTACAATATAATATGATATGGTCTAAAATATCATTAATTGACCATTAATTGTCTAATTTACACTTTATATGTAAATAATTAAATTCTCTAACATTAAAAACTTTGTCAGCATAATTAAAATTAAAATAGGTTAACTAAGGGTTAATAAAAAAGATAAGGATTAACATTACATAAAAACCTATATTAAATTTTTTTGGATGAAATTACAATATTATATCATCTCATATTTGATTAAATTTAATTTTTTAGGTATTTTTGTTGATAATTAATTTATTATAAATATATATATTTTTAAATTCAAAAAGTTCCTCTCACCTCAATTATAAAAGGAACCTCCTCCCTTACTTATTAACACCACATTGAGCATTATATCTTGACCAAACCCTAAAAAATTCACTTATAAACATTCATATACACAGTATATAGTTTTTTTCTTCTCAAAAGACAAACCCTAGTGTTCCTCGGAGGTGATCTAAAGGAGGTTCGCTAAGGAAGAGGTAATCATCTTTACCGATTATCTCAAGAGTATTTCTTATTCTAATTCCTCTTCATGTGTTGTTTCCATTATAAAGTAATAATTCAAGTATATCCTATATTCTAATATGTAATTATAGTTATTTAATAACCATATTCCACCTTTTTATCTATCCAATGAAAAACAAAATCACTACGTGTGTGTATGTACGACCTATCATCTCCACATTGTGATTTAATAATTTTTTCATTACCAATTTACTTGTATGGATATAATGATGGAAAAAATAATTATATATTATTATTTTAACATTATATTTATTATATACCAAAATATATACCACCCACTTCCTTTTATTTTCCTAATTAAGGAAATGATATCATCACTCGTGCATACATACAACCCACCGTCTCCACGGCACGATGTGATTCATTTTCTGTAATTACCATTAAAGAATGATTATATAAATATATATAATGAATAAATATGTTATATATTTATTTAATATCATCATGTTAATGAAATAAATATATCCTATAAGCATGAACCAAGACTTATATGACAAAATATTCATAGGAAAATGAAGTAGTTAACATCCAAAAGAAGACTAATAATGAAATTTTATTAACAAAAGGGTGATAAGATAATAATATATGATATCATAAATATAAACATGGTTATATAATAAGTTAATAAAATTATTTAAACGATTATATAGTAGGTTTATATATTGACAAAGGAAATCATACCTAAGGTAAGGTGATTTCATCTCAATTTTTATTTCCGTGAGATACATGCCATATTCACCACTCACATAGTTTTTGTGGTGTATATAATAACCTATAACATGTTATATCATTAAATTATTTTATTTAATTATATTAAAAGTTTAATTTATTATTTCATTGGTTTCAAAATTCTAAAGTTCTCAAGTAGTAAGGTGTTTTTGTCTCACCCTTATTTCTGTGAGACACATGCCTTATACACTACTTGTTTCTTCAATGTGGTTTATATACTACTCGTGAATATGTTTTAGGAGTATTATCTAGAATATTATAGTATTTTAATATCCAAATAATTTTATTCCTTTCATGGGGAATAATATTTTACTGATTAAAAAGTGATAAGTATTTACTCAAAATCTCATTATTATTTGGGATTGTTTCATTTTAAGTCTCTGTTAGGGAATATTTATCTTCCATGTCCATGTTTTAAAAAAATGTTTTGAAATAATAATTTTAATATTCTTATATGGATTTTGAAGACGTTTTTACAATTTTTTGACTTTTTACTACATGGTTTAAAATTTTTCTTTTTTAAATTTTTTCAAATGAGGAAGTTTGTGATTTTTCTGAAAAAAGTACAAAAAGAATGTTTTTTTAACTTATATAGAATGAATGGTTTTTTTGTTTTCATGATTCCTTATTTATTTTAATATTCCATTATAATATTACAATTATAACCTCAAATAAAATGTTTTCTATTAAAATTTAGTGGAATTTTAAGAAAAGAAAACATTTTTAAAGAAGAAAGGATATTTTACTCAATAATCGTTTTCATGTTATCTCTACAAATTATTTTCCATCTAAGATAAAATTATTTGATGTTACTTATGATTTAATGGGATTATTATTCAATTCAACCATTATTATTATTTCTAATAATGGTTTATGTTTATGATGGAATGATATTTATGAAACCCATTTCTTTTCCTTGGGTTGTGTTTATAATTGAATGATGGTTATATAACCTATTTCATTTAGTGGGTTCTAATATGATGAATGATTTATGTTCTTGTGGAACATATAATTATGGTTTTTATTATTTGATATTTGGGACCAGTATCTCCCTCCAATGCATTGGGTAATGATTTATATCACATCACATAGTCATGGGTTGAATGAGGAGTGAACTCGGTTTAGTAAAGGACTTTGTCTACAAATATGGTCTTGGGAGTGAACCTTGACTAATAATATGGTAATGGGAGTAAACCATGATTATGAAGATGGTATGTAGAGTGAACCCATACTACTAAGATAGCCTTATAAGTTATTCCTTGACTACTATAGAAATCATTTTTTTATGTTTTTGTGTTTACCACAAAGTCCATGTCTTATTTATATGTTATGCTTTCATGGATCATGATCTTGAATCCATAATGATTTATGTCTTATAAACTACCAATATTTATGAAATGAGTCGTTTATTTTATCTTTGATATGTAGGGTATGTTCTTTAAATTTTATGTATATGTTATCATACCCTTATGTTCATATTATGCTTACATATTTCCCTTGTTTACCCTTACTAAGCATCTGAGCTCACCCTTGATTATGTTTATTTTCCCTAGGATATAAAGAAATGTATTAATTATAATATGTAAAAATGGGTTCTAGTTATGAATAAATAAGTTGGATAAGAAGTATATGTGTTATGAACCAGTTTTTTATGCTTCCAAGTTTCCAAAGGTACTAAACTAATACTATATTTCGACATGTGTATGTGTATTTTGCAAATATTATGCATTATCCATGAAAGTTAATCCAGATTTATTATAGTTAGTATCATATAAAAGGTTTAGTAAACATTTAGAAATTGGTATGAGAAAAATTTAGTGATATCCCTAGGTATATTTCCAAGGATATATCTAAGGGTGTCTCTAAGGATAAGTCTAACTATGAGTTAATGTTTAGGAAAATGTCTTGGAATTTTGGTAAAGTATAGAATGAGTGGTATCCAAGAATTACATCAATATATGTATACTACAAGTGTATGTGGATTTGGAAAATATTTACTTGGGGGTAACAACTCTGACAAGGTTTTTTCGTCATAACACGAACAAAACCTGGTACATAGAAGCAGAAATTGCTGCACACCTGGTTTGAAATTCCTAGGTGATATGATTTAGAAATTCGCAAACTCTTTAAGAACCATTATGAATGATTTAAATTTAATTTTTCTAATAATAACTTATGATAAACCTAAGGTGTCATATATTTAGAAAGGTGTCAAAATTTAGACATCCTATAAGAATTTTTTCATGATTATATGGTTCCTCACTATGATAATTATTTCTTACTCAATGATTTTTTGTTTTAGTAAATGGAAGGAACCTAAAAGAACTTGGTTAATGTTGAATGTGATTTCCAATTTCCATAGTTGCAGTGCTGAAGCCCAAACAATGTTCCTCCAAAATAGCAGAATTTTCACATAGAATCAAAATGCACAGATTTATGCATGCTTGCCATCAAAATTTTCACATATGGTTTTTCTAGAAAAATAACCTCTCAGTGGAATTGATCGAGGATTCTGACCAGCATGTCACCACTAAAATCACTAAGTGTGCTCAGTGTTTTTTACTCATAGTTTTCAATTGATGCTATGATGTTCTAACAAGGGGAGTCTTATGGAACGTCCTTAGTTCTTTCGACCTGGAGGAGATTCCATGGATTGTATGTGAAGATTTTAATATTGTTGCGGGCCCAAAGGAGAAGAAGGGGAGAAGAGACTTTCCTCGGATGGATAGTTATGACTTTGTTGGGTTCATGGCACACTTGGGGGTGATGGATTTGGGGTACTCTGGTGACCCATTTACTTGGTGTAATAATCAGAATGGATCCCTTTATACTTGGTGTCGCCTTGATAGATGCCTTGCAAACTGTCAAGCGATTTCCATTTTCCCTGATGTGAAGGTGAATCATCTTGTGATGAGCCTTTCCAATCATTCCTCACTTCAGTTAGTGATTTCTTCCAGGAAAAAAGGAAAGGGAGGTTCTCTTTCTCCCAATAGTGGGTTTCTTTGGCGGGGTATTAGGATGCAGTCAGGAAATCTTGGAAAAAACCCTCCTGCGGGAATGATTGGATTAGATTACATCATAAATTTCACAGGCTGAAGGGTAGTCTGCTCACATGGATCAGGATTCATTCTCCCTCCTCTCAGGATGTTGAAGCGGTGAAGAAGGATATTGATAGGTTCTAAGTTAGCCTTGATAATGGATGGAATGACTCAACGTTCTGTGCTCTCTACCAAAAGAGGAACAAACTGACTGACACGATCTTGAGGCAGGAGCACCTGCTGTGTGAGCAGGCTTGGATTAAGTGGTAGCGTGAAGGTGATTAGAATTCTTCATTTTTCATGCTTTCATTAAATAAAGAAGGTTTGTTTTCCAAAAACAACATTCTAATGTATGACAGGTCCTATTTATATGATAGGGAGTTGATCGGAGGCTTGGCTGAATCCTACTTTAAATCTATTCTTGCAGGTCCCAATCCCAATATGCTAGGCGGCTACCCGAGTGGCGTTGAGGATCTCTTTGAGGCAGTCCCTGATGCGGTTTCATCCACTGAAAATGATTTGTTTCGAGCCTTACCCGAAGAGTATGAGATTTTTGAGGTGATGTGTGGCCTGAACTCGGAGAGTCCCCCAGGCACAGATGGTTTCCCAGGGGCTTTTTATACGGCCTCTTGAGATGTCATCAAGAGTGACTTGGTGGGAGAGATTCAGGATTTTTTTAGGGGGGGGGGGTGGTCTTCCTCTAGTGGCTAGTGCGACAACTCTGGTTTTAATTCCCAAAATTAAAGATCTATCCTCTCTTCAGCATTACCACCCGATCAGTATGTGTAACTTTCCTTACAAGGTGCTTACTAGTGTGCTTAATAAAAGAATGTCTTCATACCTTGCCAGCTGTATTTCGAATGAGAAAAACAGTTTTATTAAAGGAAGGCCTATCTAAGGGGAAATAACTCTTGCCCAATAGATGATCAGTGATATCAATAAGAAGGTTACAGGTTCCAACATGGCCATCAAACTGGATATGGACAAGTCCTGTGATCGTATGGAATGGAACTTTATTATTAAAGTATTTAGAAAAAATGGGGTTCTCCTCCTGGGTCTCTAATCTCTTATTTAGGTGGTACAGTTATTCCTAGCTCTCTATTTCTTTCACGGGCCATAATTGTGGTTTTTTTCGAGGCGACCTATGGGATTAGACAAGGAGATCTGCTATCCCCATCAATTTTCATCTTGATCCAAGATGTTATAAGTCGTCTTACCAATAGGAGTATCCAGAAGGGGAACTTATCTTCAAATTCAAGAGGTACTCTTGTCCCATTTCTCACCTTATGTTTGCTGATGATACCTTTATTTTCTTTAATGCTAGAATAAGTTCTATTCAAGGTATCAACAAAGTCCTTGATGTTTATTCCAAATGAAGTGGCCAGGTTATTAACCAGATTAAAAGTAACTTTTACATCTTAAATAGATGTCTGGACAGGTGTGCTTCCTATTTGTCCAATAACCTTGACATGCAAAGAATAACTTTTCCTATGGATTATTTGGGAGCATCTGTTTCTCCCAATAGACCACGTATCCACCATTTTGATAAAATTGTGGGAAGAATTACTGAAAGGATCCTAAATTGGAAGAATCATTTTCTCTCTCTTGGAGGCAGAATTACCCTGGTTAATAGTGTGCTTTCCTCTATCCCAGTGTAGGCTCTCTCAGCTACATGGGTGCCAAAAGAGGTGGTCTCTCAGATTGACAAGATCTTGGCCTCATTTATTTGGGATACGAATATGGAAGGCAAGCATCACTGGGCGTCCTGGGAGAGAATGGATCGACCGATTAAGGATGGTGGTATTAATATCATAAATCTCTTGGATACTCTTCAGTGTATGCAGGCAAAGCTGGTGTGGGAGGTTCTTGAGAAGAAGACTTTATGGGGCAGATTCATGGCCAAAAAAATCACTGCTACTTCAGATCTGGCTAAATGTAGTGCTTCATCCCTATGGTATATCATCCAACCTCACTTTCCTTCCCTTAAGAATTATTCTCCTTGGATTGGGGAAAAGGTGGTATCTCTTTCTAGCATCATAATTGGGAAGGATCCTGTCTTGGATTCTCTGGATGTCCTGTCCTAGATATTTCCTTCAATCAAGCAAGCAGACATGAGGGTTTCATTAATACTATTCTGGATGAGCCACAACGCGCTGTTTTTGAGTGTATTGATCTCAACAGTGAGCCTAAAAAATGTTTTTTTACTGGATCATTATCAGGAATCTTCTCTGTGAAGGATTTTTATAGGATTACACTTTTGGCCGGGCAGATGGACAACTGGGGAAAGCTGGTGTGCTACAAGGAACTCCCTGCAAAGCACAATTTTCTTTTGTGAAGGATCCACAATAAGGAAATTCCTACTAATGATACCATTAAGTGCACATGCATTCATTTGGTTTCCAGGTGTGCGTACTGTGCTGATCACCAGGAGGAGAGTCTGGACCATCTATTCTTCAAAGGGCGTTGGGAACGTGAGTTGTGGTCATC
Organism: Viscum album; assembly: GCA_963277665.1. Lineage (NCBI taxonomy): Eukaryota > Viridiplantae > Streptophyta > Magnoliopsida > Santalales > Viscaceae > Viscum > Viscum album. The sequence goes on from OY728137.1 coordinate 177,540,484, forward strand.
TTTTTGGGATTTCACTAGCTATTCTTCTCTGGGGATGTGGGAGTCTGCGTTCCTCAAGAAATGGTTTCATAGTGCTGTATTCGCTGGTCTGGAATCGAAATCAAGGGCATTTATCCTCTCCACTGGCTACTGGTGTATCTGGAATGCTCGAAACAAAGCCCGATTTGAAGGTATTTCATGCTCCGGGAGGATGATTATCTCCAGAATCTGTAACCTCCTAGCAGACCTGGTGAGGCTCTTCAAAAATTAGATGCCAACACCTACCCTAAACTCTTTTACTGCTTTCTTTTTCCATGCTCAGTCGAGATCTAATATTTACCAAGGACGCTGGGTCAGGTGGTACCCCCACAGCGCGGGTCTCAGGTTGAATACGAATGGATCCTTTTCCTCGGGTGTCATGAGGGGAGGTGGGGTGGTCAGGGACTCTCAGGGTTTCATTATTTTGGCCTTATATATCTTCTATGGGAGTGGTGACTCACTTCATGCCGAATCCAGAGCTATGAACACGGGTCAACTTCTTTGTGATCTTGTTAACATCAACCTAGGAGTGGTTGAAATAGACTCCATGACACTCTATAAGTCTTTTCTCGGTTCAGGCACTACTCCATGGTCTATTTCATACATCATTTGATGGTGCAGGGGCCTAATTAACAATCAGACGAGTATTCTTCATACTTGGTAGGAGGGTAATAAGGTGGTGGACTTTCTCGCTTTTAAGGCGGATCAACGTACTTAGATTACCTATTTTTCTAATGTGCATGACTTACCTCTAGAGGGAATTAACCTTGTGAGAGGGGATTCTCTCGGCCTCCATTACTTCAGACCCCCTTAATCTTTTTTTGCTTTTCCTTTTTGGTTTTCCTTTATGTGTTTTGTAAGATTTTGGACTATGGGAAAATTAAATAAATATGATGATGATGATGAAGGATTTTGTGATCATGTTTAGTCAGTTTTCATAGAACCTGATTAATAATGTGTACCTTAGCCAACTCTAGGACTCCCCAAGGAAGGTAAGAAATAAATTTTATAATATTTCAATTAATGGATACCATAAGGGAAATAATATTTAGTATTATTTGTGGCAAGAATGTGGAAATAATCATCTATGTGAATTTATTAGAGGAATAAGAAGATGTTTTGATTGTGGAAAAGGACAAAAAGTGAGTAACTGCAAAAAAAAATGAAGGTTTTAGTTAATGAAATGGATGGGAACATTGGCCTCCCCAAGACATCCTCAAAAGATAAATTCTTTAAGTGTACGATGAATGGTCATTATGAAAATTGATGTCCTAAGTAGAACTCTCAAGAAGAAAATCAGCTTAGTGGTACGAGTAATGGATATATTTCTAATGATGATGAGACTATAGATAAAAGGAGAAAGGAAATAGGTATTAAGTAATTGGATGTGGTTGCATTATTATGTATTATAAATGATGTATAATAATTGAAGTTTTCAGGTATTTGGATTCAATAATTATGTTATATGAATGGAAAAATATACAAGGATCATTCCGTTTAATTTTTTTCACTCAGGGTTTACAATTTTATGTTGAATGTTTATGATGGAATGGAAAAGTGATTTAATGGTAGTGAAATTTTGACTAAGGGAAGATAACCATTAATATTTCCATTATGTTAAGATAATGTTGTTTGGATAAAGATATGTTGGACATGAATAAGTAAATTGTATTGTACTGGTTTCCTTGGAACTAATTAAGGACATGTTGAAAAGGGGTTATCCTATCACTGATTAAGTTTAGAACAGTTTTTGATTAAATTAATATATCCAATATACTTTAGGGTAAAGAAACATGCATGTTTTCAATAATGAATTGTGATAATTTAGGTTATTACCATGTTTCAAAGTAATACATGATAATGGTTTTCATATGTTTGGTATGAGACAACTAAGATCTATCTTTTCTATTTATGGGGTATAAATGTTGAGGTGAATTAGTTAACTTCACTATAATATTTTTTAATTTCATATTTTTTAAGGGTTATAAGGTTAAAAATTTATCGAAACGTTTAAGTTAAACTTTAGATGATATTTTCATATATTAAATTATTTTCTCACCATATGAAGATTTATGCATATTGGATAACTTGTGAAAACCTTTTTTTAAAACAAAAATAGATAAAGTGACCTGTCATTCTACTTATGGATCTCATGATCTGTTAATGCTCCCTGAATAAATAATTCACCTTTATTTTGTGGAATGATAGATGAAGTGGAAGTTGATCAAGGCACAATAAAGGGTACGGTTTTCCTAAATTCATGTAATTGTATCTTTTCGTAAAAATTATTAAAATTTAGGAAAACAATCTATAAATAAAATGTTTTCCTAATACCTTGATTTTTTTGAACGTATGACATTTTAAATCATCATAGATTTATGAATTTGAGGCCCTCAACTTTCCAATGATAATTTACTTGTTTGTGATTGATGACCTCAATAACTCCCTATAAATATTTATGCTTTTCTTTCGAGTCCATATTTTCACTTTCCACCTATGTTCTCTTATGTGAAAACCGAATTATATGTTACTTTGGGTAATCGTTGTGTTTCAATCTTTTTTTAATGGAAGTTTTAGTATTCATTTTTATGATATCAGTTTCAATTAAAAAAACTTTAATGTAATAAAACTTTGATAACCCAAATAAATTTAGAGGGTAAAATTAGTTTTAAGGGGGGGGGGTAGAATGTAACACCCAGAGATTTTATGAAAAAATTGAATTAATTTAATATTTTTGATATTTTTCATTTCACACAGTACTGAATATAGATTTTTTTAAATAAAAAACATTATATTTGGATTGAATTATACAAAAAACCAAGTCGATATTGTGCTACACACAAAAATTATATTATCTTGTAATATATAAAACACTATTATTGGATTTTGTTACATGATGCTATGTTCTTTTAATAGCTTTCATCACACACAATATCGAGTTTTACCAAACAATAGTATATTATTAATATATTATTATTTAATATAATAATATATAACTCAACAATTAAATTAGTATTTATGAATATTATTAACAAAATATAAGGTTCATAATATGAATTAATTAGTTACAAATTAATTATTAATCAAAATATACACCAATTGATTATAAAATAAATAGTTTTATTTTTATGCTCCCAAAGTTGTTTTCTATTGATAAATTAAATTAATTATAATTAGTGAATGGTATTAATGAAAAATATATTTTATATAATCAATCAATTATTTTTTATATTCATCCAATATATGGCATAAGATATGAACAAACCAAATTTTTTGTATAAAAACCTATATTTTTTAAATGGATAATTTTATCCCCTTTTGATAGCGAACCCATTTTAAATATAATTTTCGACACATTTATATATTCTATTTGAAAAAAATGAAATTATTCTTTTAAATCAGAATATAAAAATTTACTTTGGTTTAACTTTTGGTATATTTTGGATAAGTTTCACGTTTTCATTAATAGTAACAAAATACTACATTTTAATATAAAACAACTTTTTCCTTTTAAATAATTTATAGTGTTAAAATATATTTTTGATTGGTTTTAAAGTATAATTCTATTAAATTTTTATAATTTAATCTAATATAGGGCATTATCATTAATTTTACAATGAAATTATATATAAAAACTTTTCAATATTTTGCTTGTTTTAACTTTAATAACACTTTTTTTCACCCCATCAACAAAAATAATTTTAAATTAATTACTGTAACTTCTGTGTTTTTAATTTTGAAAAATGGATTCCATATTTAGAATCATGGGGTCCAAAATATATAAATAGTTTTCTTTAGTTTTTAGTCATTATGAATAGTAACTTTAATCAATTTTTTATTAACACGATAAAAGGTAAATTAGGTAATTAAGTGTAAATAATAATATTATAAATAATAGAAAATTACCCTAAAACATGAAAAAATTTCATTGGATGAGTGAGTTTTGACCCAAATCATCCTTGGGATGAAATTATAATTTTTTTAATTCACTTTAATGAGATTAAGATATTTGTTATATTTTATTTAAGGAAAAGTAAACTATGTCATACTCATATTTTCAATAAATATATCATTCTTAATATAGGGTTATAAAAAAGATGATTTAGATTGTAAATAGTCAATTTAAATAAAAAAATATTTTTATTATCATGGTAATTTATTAATTTTTAGGAAATAAATAAATACCATAAACTCTTCTACAATGATGATGTAATAATATTTTAATTAATAGAAATACAAATAAATGATATAAAAAATATTAAAATAAATATAATATTATATATTTATTATCATTAATAAATTTTATATATTAATTTGAAATGTTATATATGAGTTAATGTAGTTGTTTAGAAGATATCATGTTTTTATGATATTTTAAAAAATACAAATTTTGAATAGTGTCAAAATTAACACTAATGATATTTTATGAATGTAATATTTTATTAAATTATTTAAAATTCATAAAAATATTAAATAAAGACAAGAGGATAAGATATGTTCTAAAATATCATTAATTAACTATTTATATTCCAATTTAATCTTTATATGTAAAAATTACATTCTCTTAATATTAAAAACTTGTTTATCAAAGTTAAAATTAAAATAGGTTAACTAAGGGATTATAAAAAAGTTAAGGTTTAAAATTACATCAAAACATATATAAAATTTATTTTTTGATGATATTAAAACCTTATATCTTCTTAAATTCAAATAAATTTCATTTTGGTAGTATTTTTATTGATACTTAATTTACTATTAATTAATATATTTATAAATTTTACAAGTTCCAATCGTCTCAATTATAAATGGGGACCTCCTCCCTCACTTATTCACACAAAATTGAGCCCTATATCTCAACCAAACACTAAAAATTTCTATTATAAACGTTCATAGACACATTATATAGGTTCTTTTATTTTCAAAATACAAGCCCTGTTGTCCCTAAGAGGAGATCCAAACGGGCTTCACTAAGGAAGAGGTAATCATCTTAACCGATTCTCTCAAGAGATTTCTTCTTCTACTTCTTATTCATGTGTTTTTTAAATTATAAAGTAATAAAATAGTATCAAATATATTATAATATGTTATTATTATTATTATTTAACAACTATATTCCATGTTTTATCCATCCTATTAAAAATGAAATCACCACGCTTGCATACGTATGACCTACCATCTCCACACCATGGTGTAATATGTTTTTCATCACTACTTTACTTAGATGGGTATAATAATGGAAATAATAATTATATATGATGATTATAAAATTATATTTATTTCTAAATAAAATATATACCATCCACTTCCCTACCTTTTCACAATTTAGGAAATGATATTGTTGCTCGTGCTTACGTACAACCTACCATCTCTACGACGTGATGCGATTCATTTTCCATGATCACCAATAAAGAATGATTACATAAATATATATAATGAATAAATTTGTCATATAATACCTGAATATTATTTTTTAAATTAGATAACTATATCGTATGTGCTTGAATCGGGACTTATACGATAAAATATGCATAGGAAAATGAAGTAGTAAATACCCAAAAGAAGAGTAGTGATGAAATGTTATTACGAAATGGGGGATAAGATAATCATATATGATATAATAAATATAAATATGGTTCTAAAATAAGTTAATAAAAAGATTTAAACCATTATACAATATTTTTGGATACGTATGAAGTAAATCACAACTAAGGTAACAGAATTTCATCTAACTTTTTATTTATGTGAGATACATGACATATTCACCACTCGCTTCTTTTGTGTGGTGTATATAATAACCTATAACATGTTATATCATTAAATTAATTTATTTAATGATATTAAAATATTTAATTGATTTCTTCATGGGGATCATGATTTTAAAGTTACTCAAGTAGTAAGGGATATCTGTCTCACCTTTATTTCTATGAGACACATACCTTATACACTACTCGTTTCTTCTATGCAGTGTATATACTATTCGTGAATTTATTTTATGAGTATTATCCTGAAGATTATGGTATTTTCATATCCATATAATTTTATTCCTTTTATAGGGAATACTATTATTTTGATAATAAAGTGTTCAATATTTTTTCACAATCTCATCAATACTTAGGATTGTTTCATTTTAATACTCTATTGAGTAATATTTATCTTCCATGTCTATGTTTTCTAAAAACGTTTTCAAAAAAAGATTTTAATATTATCCTATAGATTTTTAAATTAAATTTTACTCATTTTTTAATTTTTAATACATGTTTTGATAGGAATATTTTTGTTATTTTATCAAATGAGTTACCATGTGACTTTTTCGACAAAAGTATGAAAGGAAAGTTTTTTTTTAAAATTATAAGACATGAAATGAATTTTTGTTCTTTCATGATGGATGATTTATTGAATATTCCATTACAATATTAAAATTTTATTTTCAAATAAAATGTTTTATTTTAAAATCTCATGCACTACCACAAAACTGGGGAAGGCAGGCGCCTGCCTTTATCAGCGCTAACGGAAAACCGCTGAAAAGGGATAGGACTTTATCAGCGCTAAAAAAAGCACTGATAAATGTACCCTTTATCAAAGCTAAAAAAAGAACTTATAAAGGTGTACCCTTTATCAGTGCTTTTTTAAGAGATGATAATGGGTACATTTATCAGTGCTTTAAATATCCCTTTATCAGAGATTTTCTTCGTGCTGATAAAGGTTACATTTATCAGTGCTTTTCTTGGTGCTGATAATGTTTATTGTATACATTAAATAAAAAACAAATGTTATAACTATATATATATATATAATTAAGTAATTATAAGATTAATAATAAATATGTTTAGTAGATTTATTAGATTTATTAAATTTATTAATTCATTAGATTTATTAGATTTATTATTTCATTATATTTAATATATTTGTTTATATTTAATGTATTTGTTTTATTTATAAATATATAATACTTTTTAATATATATGTATAATTAAAATTATTGAATATATATGTGTTTTCCAATGAATTGGGGTCAATGAATATATCATGCGTATATGTTATGTGATCATATATGTGCATGAATAATGTTCATTTATAGATTATAATTACATATCACATTAATGTGTTATTGATTTATAATTCATTATGTTACCCATATAATTTATATGTTCTAAAAAAATGTACACTTATAATTAAAATGACATTATATTCAAAGAATAAATATATATTTTGTTTTATTTTCAATGATATATATATAAATATACCTCTAAAATAATTTTATAAGAATAAGTAAAGATATATTTATTTAGAGTTATAATTATTAATATATATATATATATATATTTATCATAAACATCATTTTAAATAAATTTATAATAATATAAACAAATTATTAAATTTATACATGTATCATCGCTTTATTTAGCACTGATAAAGTATGGATTTATCAGTGATACAAAAGCGCTGATAAAGTGGGTCTTTATCAGTGCTAAAATGAAAAGCGCTGATAAAGACACCCTTTATCAGCGCTAAAAAAAGCACTGATAAAGTCTTAACTTTATCTGTGCTAAAAAAGCGTTGATAAAGGGGGTCTTTATAAGCCCTTTTCATTTTAGCGCTGATAAAGACCCCCTTTATCAACGCTTTTTACTAGTGCTGATAAAGGTCCCCGCGAGATTTATAAGCGCCACCGGGTCCTCCTCCTCCTCCCTGTACCCTATCAAGCTTTCACGGAAGCCCTACCTCGTGCCTCTGCCACTGCCTCCTATCCGCCACGGCCTCCTTATCCTCCTCCTCTATTGCAGCCGCCACCTCATTTTCCTCATCTGGCACCTATTTCTCCTCCTCCTCTTGTCGTGGCTCCTCCTCCCTGCACCCTGTCAATCGTGGAAGCCCTACCCTACACCTTCGCCGCTGCCTCCTCTCCGATGCCACCTCCTTCTCCTCCTCCTCTGTCGCAGCCGCCGCCTCATTCTCCTCCTCCGGTGACTACTTCTCCTCCTCCTCCTCTGATGCGACTCCTCCTCCTCCCCCTCCCTTGTGGCCTCCTCATTCTCCTCCTCCACCTTTTCCACCTCCTCCACCTCCTCTGGCTACTCCGCTTCCTTCGTTGCCTCTGCTTCCTCTACTACCTCCTCTACCTCCGAGCTGCCTCCGCTGCCTCTGCGCTGCCTCCACGTTTCCTCCGCTGTCGACGCCTCCTCCTCCACCGCCACCGGGTCCTCCACCTTAAGGTTAGTAAAATTGAATTTTCATTAATTAATTATGTTTTCATTTACTGTCAATATTGAGATTAATTATGATTTGGCATGATTCTTGTGTGTGATTCTTGTGTGTGTGACACATGTATATGTGGTTGGTTACTTGTTTGATCTTGATTAGCTCTCCCCACTATAGCCTTATAATAGAAACCTTAATAGAGAGAGTATTTTTTGTGAAAGGTTGTTACACTAGATTAGGATTTCACTCTGTCTAGTGGCCCTTAATATGGATCGTTTTCTGATTTTGTATACTACCCCATAGTTAGGCCAGGTAGGGTTTGAATCGTCCGTGTTGGTGAATTCATGTCATCAGGTGAGGCATTCCAACAGGATGAGACATATGTTTAGTATGTTTTATATTATACACTATATTTTATACTATTCTTCTTGGGTTTGAAAAAAATGAACCTAAATAGGGTTTCTACCAATTTCTGCCCACTACCCACTCTCTCTAGGTTGGGTCATATACCAATTTAAATATCACATCCTTTCTTATAATATAATAGTGCCACCAACCTCTCACATTGGGTGTGATTCACATATCCTCTAATTCCACAACATAGTAGCTGCTCCCCTCTTACTTACGGTGGGTCCCACCATCACATCACATAAAAAACAATTTGAGGAGGGAATCTCTATAGAAAACCTCTCACAAAACTACTCCAAACCAATACTAAGTGATCCCAATTTATATATCTCACATCACATTATCATACAAAAAATTATCTAAGGAGGGAATCACAATATCCAACCTCTATCACAAGTCAAAATGCACCATCAATAGGTGGATCCCATGGAAGTCACACACCAATCCCATTTGACCAATTCCTTCTCACTCAAAGTAGGGTCCTACCAACACCTTATCACTTAAATAAAGGTCATACATCTTGTCTCATGCCAAAAAACATATAAATAATAATCTAAGGAGGGTATCTAGATAGCCAACCTCTCGTACTAGCTAAACCACATCATCAATAGGTGGGCCCCATGGATGATCATACTTCAACTAGGTAAAAGTCATATGAAGTCCCAATATCTTAGTCGATCTGACCATAAATGATAAAAGTCTCCATCTATTTAGCCTTGCATAATAATCTCCTTCAAACCATCTTGGTTATACATGAAAATTATTCTCAACCTATCAATATTCTAATTCTGCCTATAAGGGAATCTATTGGGATCTACAAACCTAACCCATCCCTACTCATTGATACCAACACACACTCATCGCTACATGGTAATGTCACAACCCACATGCTATACTTGATCTAGGCCTTGATATTCTAGTATATATCATCTTCTAATTCCCACATTAAAACTCATTAAAACTAAATAATGGCCATCCTAATAAACTCGTAGTAAGAGCCTTGGATACCTTATACTAAGTCATCCAGACTATTACCATGACCCTCACTTAGGTACCATATCATATATCCCCTTGGAGATCTCTTAATCCAATTATAAGGCGGAAATCCTCTATGTCACACTTCACCAATCCCTATATGGAATATCCTACTCATCACACACACCATGACTCTTATATATCCTTAAGAGGGTGTTCCCCATCATACGTGAGATATAAAACTATATTATACATCTTCTTTAGGACTAAGACTCTAATACCTACTCAAATAGCCTTAGAAAACCTTACTAGGATATATATATCTCATTCCCAACCCAATCCTCTCATAAACACAACTAAAAACCTCACCTCCATAGAGAGATAATCTCTGGATGATCCCAAAATCACAAACATTCAATATAACCCTCACTCTATCTCTTGGTGGATCAAAAACACCCTATTTATTTACCTAGGTTTCTCTTGATTTCTATCCCTTTCACTGGAACACATATACTCTTGCATGAATGAAAAATCATGCATAAATTGGAACATGGTTTTGTATAATAGGGTCCACCTACCTCAAAAAATGGAGTAACCCCCTCACCAAGATCAACTCATCCTCAACCAAGACTATACATGCCTTATCTAATCTTGTACCAATGATTGAGATCCAATCTCAAGGCACAATTCCCAAATATTTAATTATAGAAACTTATAATTAATTATTCACCTTAATATAATTAGGAATAATCTTTTAAATACTCACTAGAAAAAACAACACCACATAAACCACACAAAACATGGTGCGTTCATCATATGAGGATAACCTCTATCCAATAAAAGAAAAATCTACATCATGTGAATTGATTTGAAGATGATATAGTGAAATAGTCACACAAATCCTAGTTAAAATCATCCCAAATAATAGGGAAATAAAGGATAATAGTAATGGAGGAAGTATGAGGGAAGAACTCACTAACGCGCTATAATAAACTCCTAAGAACCACCCCTTATCAGGGGGGATCGAAGAGAGGAAGAGAATGGATAAATACCAAGAACCACCCAAGATTTTCTATTAATGATAATTCCCCCACCATTTTTTGAAGAATCTAGTTTTTATCTAAATTATACTCATATTCCTTCTCCCCTAACCTATATATCCATCCCTTGGATTTAAAATAGGATGAATATAAATAAAGAATGGATGAATGCCAATCGGTTGACAAAAGAGTATGAAGAAGGCGTGAAATAGTTTATCAAGTTTGCAAAAGATCATGCATATGAACCTTCTCAAATCGTTTATCTATGTTTACACTATTGTTATTCAAAAAAAAAATAGTCTAGAGTAGTTGGAAGAACACTTGATCTTCCATGGAATAAACCGGAGTTATACATGTTGGAATAAACATGGGGAAACAACGAATGTAGGTAGTGGCTGGGATAACACTATGTTTTATGGATCATCTGATATGATTACAAGTATGAACAATGAAGATGAACATATGGAGAATGTGATTACAGATGTGAATTATGATGAAGATCATATTGAGGAAATAACAAGGACTGTCCAATATTAACTTCATGATTTCCCAAAATTGTTTGAGAAGTTAAAAAGTTGTTTAAAGATGCCATTGTATGCAGGTTGCACTAAAAATACAGCACTGTCAACCGTACTGAAGCTGTGTAATTTGAAAGCAGAAAATGGGTGGATTAATGCCAGTTTTACGAATCTACTTTTTCTTCTGAATGACATGCTCCTAGAAGATAATGAGCTCTCGATCCGAACATACGATGCCAAACAAATGCTACACTTGATGGGTATGATCTCTGAAAGAATACACACCTACCTGAATGACTGTATACTGTTTTTCAAGGACCACAAATCACTTAAATAATGCTCAAAGTGTGGTGCTTCTAGATACAAGAAAGATGAATCCAGTCCTACTAAAGTTGTATGATACTTTCCACTCATTACAAGGTTTAGGCGCCTATATATAAGTGAGGAGACTGTGGGACAATTGACATGGAATGCAGATACAAGAATTAAGGATGGGATACTTCGTCACCCGACAGACTCTCCTTAGTGGAAGAGAATTGATCATGAGTATCCAGAATTTGGAAACGAGTTGAGAAACCTTTGTCTTGCATTATGTACAGATGGAGTGAATCTTTTTGGTTTTCAAAGCAACAGTCATAGTACATGGCCGGTTATGTTGGTAAATTATAACTTAACACCGTGGTTATGCATGAAATGAAAATACATCATGTTATCTATGGTTATATCAGGACCAAAACAACAAGGTAATGATATTGATGTTTATTTAGCTCTATTGATCGAAGATTTGAAATTATTTTGGGATTCAGGTGTTACATTGTATGATGCTTACAAAAAGAAAGATCTCACTTTGAGATCCATGTTGTACGAGATGCTAAATGACTTCCCTACTTGTGTAAATTTTTCAGGATATAGAATTAAAGGAACTCAGGGGTGTCCCGTTTGAGAACAAGGTACACAATCAACTATGTTGAAACATTCATCAAAAACCTTGTTTCTAAGACATTGCATATTTCTACCCCGACGACATAAGTATCGATCTTGGACGACATCATTTGACAGAAGTTCATAAGAACGTACAACACAGTCTTTACTAATAGGTGATCAATTGTTTGATAAAGTTAAAAATTTGGACACTACTTTTGGTAAATCGGCTTCGAAAAACCTTATGAAAATCGGTTTGAAAAAGAGATCAGGTTTTTTTGAATTACCATACTGGAATTGTCTATATGTCATACATTTTCTTGATGTTATGCATGTAGAAAAAAATTTATTTGATAGTGTCATCAGCATGTTGCTAAATACACCTGAAAAAACAAAATATGGAAATAAGGCAAGGTTGGACATGGTTGAGATGAGAATACGAGAAGAGTTGGCACTAGTGAAGGGTGAAAAATGAAAATTTCTTCCTCCTGCTGATTACACTCTTTCCAGGAAGGAGAGATATCAGTTTTTCAACTTCTTGAATGATGTAAAGGTTACAGAGGGGTATTCGTCAAATATCAGGAACCTCATGTCAATGAGAGATTTGAAGTTAAAAGGTATGAAATCACATGACTGCCATGTTTTGATGCAAAATCTCATTTCTATTGCTTTACGTTGAATTTTTCCCAAGAATTTATGCCATACATTAACAAAACTGTGTTTCTTCTTCAAAGCTATATGCAACAAAGTTATAGACCCGACGAAATTTCCAACTATGGAAAGAGAAATTTCCTTCATATTATGTGAATTAGAAATGTTCTCCCCACCTTAATTTTTTGATATAACGGTTCATTTGATGGTCCACTTGGTGAAAGAGATTCAACTATGTGGTCCTGTATATTACAGATGGATGTACGCCATTGAATGGTATATGAAGATTTTGAAAGGGTATGTTAAAAATCGAAGTCGGATAGAGGATTGTATTGTGAAACAATATATTTTTGAGGAAGCCATTGAATTCGGTAGTGAATACCTATATAGAGCGGAAATAATTTGCCTACCGAAATCTCATCACACTGGGCGGCTTGAGGGTGAAGGAATTTATGGAAGACAGGTTATCACAATCAATATTACAGATCGGGAGCAGGCCCACCTTTATGTTTTTCATAACAGTTTCGACGTTGACCCATATGTTGAAACCCACAAAGAAATTATTAGGAATTTGAATCCATATAGGGCAGAAAAATGGATATCAGATACACATAATCGACATTTTATAGGATGGTTTTGAGACCATATTTTTAAGAAGTCAGATGAAAATCTAGAGTCAATTTCAGAATGACTTTGATGGCTATCCGGAGGACCAAGTGTGTATGTATTATATTACAATGCTTATGTAGTTAATGGTTATACATTTTATAATAATGAACATGATAAAGACAGTACCGTGAAGAATAGTGGGGTTACACTTGTGGATGAAACGATTCATGTTTCCGGTGCTAAGGACATAAATCCAATTTATGAGAATATGTCATACTTTGGCATCATCAAACAAATACGGGAGTTGGATTATACAAAATTACAAGTTCCAATTTTTCAATGAAAGTGGGATGATAACAATAGTGCTGTTAAAATAGATGAATTGGGATTCGTGAAAGTTGATTTCAGCAAGGAAGGGGAGAAATACGAACTGTTTATAATGGCATCACAGGCAGTGAAAGTATTTTATGTTCCAGATCCCGCAAACCGAAACTAGTCAATTGTTCTATTATCGACCAAAAAAACTGAAGGGTCAGATGAAAATTCAACGGAGGATGACCCTTTCATTGGGACTTCACAGTCATTTCGCAGTGGTCCAAATGTAGATGACATTTTTTATGTCAGAGGAGACCACAATGAGGGGATATGAATAGTCGATAGAGGGGTCAAATCCCATCATCCTTAAAAAAGAGATTTCAATAATCAGGTTATTCCTCTATTGTAATATAGATTGTGTTACAATATGTTATTATCTGTTCATTTCTGATTTTATGTGATCTAAATTAAATGTTAATCCACTTCTGCAGATAATGACTTCTGCACCTGATGATGCACCCAATCCCGAGAAACAACATGTTTCTCACCCTATTGCAGTTGGTCCCACTATTGGGGTACAACAGGTCTCTCAACTTATTACTGTTTTTCCCACTACTGAGGTACAATGGGTTTCTCAACCTGTTGCTGCTGGTACCACTGTTGAGGTACAACAGGTTTCTTAACCTGTTATTGCTGGTCTCAGGGCCTATTCTAGCACTTCATAGGAACATAATGATGATGTAGAAACCAATGAAATGGTAGACAATGAAACCCCTACGGCACAAAAAAAACAGGTGCGCTGAAGTTTGACAGTTTTAGCCCAAATCCTTAAGGCAAAAGAAAAAGGCATCAAATATGAGGTGGGGTGGAATAAGTGAGGCCAGCATGTAAACCCCAACAAAGTCATGTTTAGTAGCTACATTGGAATCTTCACTCGGCAATGCGTGCAGATTGATATAGAGTTGTGGCACCATGTTGTCATCGGACTGAAAACATTAATGGGGGAAGAGATTATGGTAACATTACGATATCATTTATTTAATTTATTAAAATAAAAAAAATACTGAAATATTGATTAACTCTTCATCATATCTTGTAGAGTGCATTTATAGTAGATGTCTCGCACAAAGAATATGTATTAAGACTGGTAGGAATAGTTCATAGAGTCTTTCACACCATTTTAACAAAATTTCACCTAAAAGATGTTGAAGGAGAAATCAAGCTTCACCCACATCCTCTTTATGTACACTTGATATCCCAAGGAGCATGGGATGCGTTTTTCAACCGTCGTGCGGAGCAGAATTTTCAGGTACATTGTGTTTGGTAACACATTGTTTAATATTGCTTGTATTCATCAATTTGATTGATAGTTTTTTATTTATGAAGCAACAACTGAGTGCTGAAAATAAAGAACATGCAACAAAACCAGCATATCCCTACCGTAAAGCAAGGTTGGGGTGTGCTTCAATTGAAAATAAATTGGTACATATTTTAAAAGTATTGTAATACTTTTATGTGACATAAAAAACACTGTAAGAATATTTCTTTGTTTATATGTAGATTGATGAATCAAAATCCCAAGCCATTTCTATCCCACACCATGTGCTATGGAAGGAGGTTCGTGTTAATAAAGAGGGGAAACTGGTAGATGAAAACACACAAAAAGTGTGGGAAACATGTGTATGTATGAAAAAATATAAAATTGTTTTGTTTTAAATCACTATTACATAACGATGATTACTTATTTTCCAATATTTTCTATTTTACATAGTCATAGGAATCAACAACACCCGCACCGGATGCAGACATACTTTCAGCGGCCTTGAAATTTCCAGAACAGTATGGCCGCGTCAGAGGTGCGGGTTTTGGGGTGACACCCAGGACATATTTTCTGAAAAAAACAAGAGGAGGAACAAAATAAAGAAATAAAGATGATGAGAGATAGACTAGCTACCCTTGAAAAAAATTTCCAAAGTCAGGGAGAGTTGCTAGAAACTTTAATGGGGGAGAGGCAAAGAGAAGAAACAACTGAAGAACAACCCATGTGAGAAGATCCCGCCCCACCCCCCACCAGCTATGAGGTGAGCCATTCCCCTCAAAGACCTGACTTAACCAAGGGAATCAATGTTCTAATATTTGTTTCTGTGAAATGTGAATCACATAAACACTGATACCTTTCTTGTAATGATATTCTACATGGTGAAAATGATTGTAATTTATATCTGTCAACTCCCACCCATCACCTTGTAGCAAGGGATATGGTGTTCAATATGTAAAATGACATGCTACACTCCAGACCAATTCCAACTAGTCATTTCAAAGTTCCAATTAACGTAGCTCATGATCAGAGAAATGAGCTACCCATTCCAAATGACGATGAATACATTCATACGATGCAAAAAGCTGTTGGAACATTCGTTGCATGGCCATCGAATCTTGTAAAAAAACATGTCGACCAGGAGGTATTCATTTCCAATTCATTTTTCAAGAAGTACCTTTAAAATTTAATTAGAAAAGGGCTGAACCGATGAATGTTATTACAGAAGGAAAAAAGGAAGGAGCTAAAATGAAATAATGGCTCAAAAGGATCAACCAACCGATCAAAATGTTCTACTGAGAGCACCTTCACCACACCTGTTCTATATCCACATTTAATATCATTGCAAGATCATGTGGATACGAAAATGAAAGGCGGAAATAATCACACAATTTTTTTTGGAAATGATATGTATAGAGAGGAAACATTAGATTCCGTTAGTACTGACACTGTAGCTGAAATCATCACATACGACTGGCTAGGCACCTTAGTTATAAATGTATACATGAGGTATGTTTTCATGATTTGATTTTACAGAAGATGATATACTATGATAATTATGGATAAATACATTTAATATTTTTTCCAGGCATATATATGAAAAAAAATTGAAGGGATTTTCCCATGAATACAAATTTGGACTCGTTAGTCCTCATACCATGTCTACACAACAAAAAGAAATAGATTTCGATTTTCAGGATGAATTAATGACAAACCTGCTCAGAATGTTTCAATGTAGAATTATGACTGACAGAATATTTTTAATACCAACATTGCAGGGGTAAAACTCTACATTTTAATCATATCAATTATATTTTTATTTTTATCATTACTTATTCTTTTTTGAGTTTTTGGGCAGCATTGGATGCTCATTGTAGTCAATTTAGATACTCCATAGATTTATTTTCGGGATTCATTGCATGGATATCCAACAAACTGACCACACATGATGGCAATTTTCAATTTGTAATACACTAGATCCAACATTTTAGAACTAAATATCTAGTTATATAAGTTATAATATCTTTTAATGAGGATTCTGTTATGATAGGGTGGTGTATGAATATCGTCTAAAGGATGGAATGAATCCAGGGCCTAAGGAGGAAAAGGCGAATGAGATCTAAAAATGGACAAGTATCAGGGTATATATAATTATATTGCACTATCCAAATACATATCAAAATAGATTATATATTTTTTTCGATGATTCTGCAGTTTCTGAAACAAACAAATGGAAAGGACTGCGGTTATTATGTTTTTAAATTCATGAAAGAGATCATATTTCATGAACAAACTAGCATCCTTGAAGAGGTATTTTTGAAAATAATTACTAGTTCATTTAAAATATTTATTAATCCTTTGTGTATTTATATTTTTTCAGTACTAATATGACTGTCACAAAAACTCTTATTCACAAGATGATATAGATGTGTTTAGAAACGAATGGGTAACATACCTGATGGAAGAATGTAAACAAATAGGACAATAATGGTGAATTCCTACTACTTAGGTTATCTTTATATGATCATTGATATCTCCCTTGTTTACACTTATTTATCATATATTATCACCCATTCTTATGTTTCATATCCTTAGATTATGAATAATGGTTTTAGAAATGATTTGAGTTTCTAGTAAAGAATAACTTAATGAGAGACTCTTATGAACTAATGACATACGGAAAACCAAGAAAACACATTCATATTGTTTTGATACTTTAGGAAGACGATCCATGAGTCATTTTTGACATGTACAAATCAACTGCACCTCATTCCGACGCACGATGTGACTGGTATGGCTAAAAGTGTTTGATATCAGTTTGAAATTGACATTAACTTTAGAAAAAAAACACAAGTGACATACAGAAAACTGATAAAATTCATTCTTATTGTTTTTAAACTTTAGTAAAATTATCTATGAGTCATTTTTGATGTTAAGAATCAACCACACCTCAATATGACTCACAGTGTGACCGGTATGGCTAAAAGTGTCTGATATCAGTTTGAAAATGACATTAACTTTAGAAAACAACACAAGTGACATAAAAAAACCAAGCAAACACATTCATATTGTTTTGATACTTTAGGAAAAAGATTCATTAGTCATTTTTAACATGTAATAATTAACCGCACCTCAATCTGACGCACAGTGTGACTGGCATGGCTAAAAGTGTTTGATATCACTTTGAAATGGACATTAACTTTAGAAAACAACAAAAGTGACATATGAGAAAACAATAAAACACATTTGGATTGTTTTGGTACTTTAGGAAAAATATCCATGAGTAATTTTTCACGTGTGAAAATCAACCACACCTCAATCTGACATATGGTGTGACTGGTATGGCTAAAAGTGACTAATAACATTTTGAAATTGAGATTAACTTTAGAAAACAACACAAGTGACTTACCTAAAACCAAGCAAACATGTTCGGATTATTTTGATACATTAGGAAAATAATACATGAGTCATTTTTGACGTGTAAGAATTGACCGCACCTCAATCTGATGCACGGTGTGACCAGTATGGCTAAAAGTGTCTGATATCACTTTGAAATTGACATTAACTTTTTAAAACAACACAAGTGACATATGGAAAACCAAGATAATGTGTTCGGATTGTTTTGATACTTTAGGAAAACTATCCATGAGTCATTTCTGACATGTAAGAATCAAACACCCCTCAATATGATGCATGGTGTGACCGGTATGGCTAAAAGTGTCTGATATCAGTTTCAAATTGATATAAACTTTAGAGAACAACACAAGTGACATACGGAATACCGAGCAAACACATTCAGATTGTTTTGATACTTTAGGAAAATAATCCATGAGTCATTTTTGATGTGTAAAAATCAACCTCACCTCAATACAACACACGGTGTGACCGGTATGGCTAAAAGTGTCTGATATCAGTTTCAAATTGACATTAACATTAGAAAACAACACTATTGACATATGGAATATCGATCAAATGCATTAGGATTATTCTGATACTTTAGTAAAATGATCCATGAGTCATTTTTGATGTTTAAGAATAAACCTCACCTCAATCTGACACACAGTGTGACTGGAATGGTTAAAAGTGTCTGATATCAATTTTAAATTGACATTAACTTCAGAAAACAACAAAAGTGACATACGGAAAACCAAGAAAATGCATTATGATTGTTTTGATACTTTAGGAAAATGATCCATGAGTCATATTTGACATGTACTAATTGACCACACCTTAATCTGATGCATGGTGTGACCGATATGGCTAAAAGTGTCTGATATCACTTTGAAATTGACATTAACTTTAGAAAACAACACAAGTGACATACCACAAACCAAGAAAACACATTCGGATTGTTATGATACTTTAGTACAATGATCCATGAGTCATTTTTGATGTTAGGAATCAACCGCGTCTCAATCTGACGCACAGTGTGACCGGTATGGCTAAACGTTTCTGATATCATTTTGAAATTGACACAAAATTTAGAAAACAACACAAGTGACATACAAAAAACTGAGAAAACGCATTCGGATTGTTTTGATACTTTAGTAAAATGATCCATGAGTAATTTTTGACATGTTCAAATTGACCGCACCTCAATCTGACGCACGATGTGACCGGTATGACTAAAAGTGTCTGATATCACTTTGAAATTGACATTAACTTTAGAAAACAACACAAGTGACATATGGAAAACTGAGAAAACGCATTCAGAATGTTTTTATACTTTAGGAAAATGATCCATGAGTCATTTTTGACGTGTAAGAGTCAACCAAACCTCAATCCAACATACGGTGTGACTGGTATGGCTAAAAGTGTCTTATATCAGTTTCAAATTGACATAAACTTTAGAAAACAACAAAAGTGACATAAGTAATACTGAGAAAACTCATTCGGATGGTTTCCAATACTTTAGTACAATGATCCATGAGTCATTTGTGATGTGTGAGAATCAACCACACCTTAATTTGATGCACAGTGTGACTGGTATGGCAAAAAGTGTCTGGTATCAGTTTCAAATTGACATAAACTTTTGAAAACAACACTACTGACATAATAAATACCAATCAAATGCATTTGGATTTCTTTGATACTTTAGGAAAACGATCCATGAGTCATTTGTGACATTTACGAATGAACCACACCTCAATCCAATGCACGGTGTGACCGGTATGGCTAAAAGTGTCTGATATCAGTTTGAAATTGACATTAACTTTAGAAAACAACAGAAGTGACATACAAAAAACCGAGAAAACGTGTTTGGATTGTTTTGATATGTTCAAAAATATATCCATGTGTCATTTTTTGATGTGTAAGAATTGACCTCACCTCAATTCAATGCATGGTGTGACAGGTATGGCTAAAAGTTTCTGATATCAGTTTGAAATTGACATTAACTTTTGAAAACAACACAGGTGACATATGGAAAACTGAGAAAACATGTTCTAATTGTTTTGATACTTTATTAAAATGATCTATGAGTCATTTTTGATGTGTAATAATTGACCAAACCTCAATCCGGCGCACGGTGTGACTAGCATGGATAAAAGTGTCTGATTTCACTTTGAATTTGACATTAACTTTAGAAAACAACACAATTGACCTACGGGAAACCAAGAAAACATGTTCGGATTGTTTTGATACTTTAGGACACTGATCCATGAGTCATTTGTGAAATGTATGAATCAACATCACCTTAATCTGATGCATGATGTGACCGTTAAAGCTTTTCATTAGATAAAGAATGAGTATTTATTAAATGAGATAAATCATCTAAAAACATATTGATTTTACATTATTCCCTTTCATTGTTATCAGAATTAAAATATTTGAGTTTATAATTTGCATATTTTAGTTTTAGATTTCCATATTAATGTATTCTTTCATATTAATGTTTTAATTTATTTCATTATCGTATTACTAACATAATATTTGTTTTCTTATATAGGTGAATTTTTTTCCTTGAGTTCAGATGCTTTGTTCGGCAACAAATACCATGGACAACAATTTTTGACATATGATCATGGATATCAAAGGATGAATCTTTAATTTTTATAACTGTTGTTGGATAATTGTAATTGTAACCATGTAAAACAGTGTTTGAAATGTATATAATAGTGTTTTTTCTTCTATTCATGATGTTAAGTAAATATATTTAGCATTGTTTGTAAAAATATTGTGTGCTCTTTGTCATCTTTTGGTTCTTGGTTCGTGTGAAGGTGCTATTTTGTGTAGGTGTGCAGGTGCTGGTTATGCAGGTGCAGGGGAAGGTGCCTTTGTCAGTGCTTTTTTGAGCGCTGATAAAGGACTCCTTTAATAGCGCTAAAAGAGCGCTGATAAAGGGACCTATTGTCAGCACTCAAGATAGTGCTGATAAAGTCACCACTTTATCAGCACTAGAAAAGCGTTGTTAATGTCAGCGTAGATGAAGGGGAGGGGTCCCCTTTATCAGTGCTAAAAAAAGTGCTGATAAAGGGGGTCCTTTATTAGAGCTTTTTTAGCGCTGATAAAGGTAGACTTTATCATCACTTTTTGGAGAACTAATAAAGGGTACCCCCCCCCCTTTATCTATTCTATCATTAACAATGCTTTTATTACGCTGTTAATGTCGGTTTTTAGCACTGATAAAAGGCCAAGTTGTAGTAGTGATGTCATTTTAATATAAGAAAACATTTTCAAATCAGAAAAGATATTTTCCTCAAGAATTGTTTTCATGTGATCTCTCAAAATTATTTTCCATATAAGAAAAAATTATTTGATGTTGCTTATGTTTCACTAGGGATATTATTCAATACCACCATTATTATTCTTTCAATGAATTTTTTATGTTTATTATGGAATGATATTTATGAAACACATTTATGTTCAAAGGGTTATGTTATGATTGAATGATGTTTATGAAACTCATTTCATTATATGGGTTATGATATGATGAATGATTTATGTTATTATGGAACACATATATATGGTTTTCATTATGTTATGGGTGAGACCTATATCTTTATCCAATTCATTAGGTAATGATTTATATCTCATGATATATATATTTTTGGAACAAGGAGTGAACTCGGTTTAGTTGAGGACTTTGTCTGCTAAGATGGTCTTAGGAGTGAACCTTGACTACTAAGATGGTCATGGGAGTAATCTGTGACTACCAAGACAGTCTGGTGAGTGAACACATACTACTAATATGTCATTGTAAATGATTCCTTAACTATTATGGAAATCATATTATATTCTTATGTGACTACCACAAATTCCATGTCTTATTTCTATGTTATGCTTTTATGGATTATTATTTTTTCCCACTTATGATTTATGTCTTATAAACTACCAATATTTATGACATGGATCATTTATTTCATCTTTCATATATAGGGTATAATCTTCAAATCTTATTCTTATGTTCTCATACCGTTATGTTCATGTTATGCTTATGTATCTCCCTTGTTTACCCTTACTAATCATATCAGATTACCCTTTATTATGTTTCTTTTCCATGGGATGTGAAGAAAGGTATTAAGTCAAATATGTAAAAAGGGTTCTAGTTATAAAGAAATAAGTTGGAGAAGAATTAGATGTGTTATGAACCAGCTATTTGTGCTTTTAAGATTCCTAAGGTGCTAAATTAATATGGTCTTTGGGCATGTGTATGTGTATTCTACAAAAATGATGTAATTTCCATGTACATTAAGCCTGGGTAGTTATATATTTAACTAGATTTGAGGCAAGATATGGTTCTTGAAGACCGATCTCTAGTTCGACTACCACTAATTGAGGGTTTGTGGGGCTGATATCCAAAAGATGTCATTCCGATGTCGCTACATACATTTTGAGTTCCTAGTGATGCTAATTGGTGTGATGAATTTCCCCACCATATTTATGGATTTGATGAACCATGATTTATATATGTACTTGGAATACATTTTTGTTTTATTCTTTGAAAACATACTCGTCTACTCTGAATCAGATGAGGAACATGTAGAGCACTTGAGGATGGTCCTAGATTTTCTTCGAGAGCACCAGCTTTATGGAAAGATCTTGATGTGAAAATTATAGATTCATGAGGTTAAATTTATAGTTAATATCATATAAAAACTTCTATTTTCCATGAATCTATAAAATATTGATGCAATTATTTCTTGGGAGCAACCTAGAGAATGTCAGGGTTGTGGAGATTCCTTTGTTTAGAAAGAAAATACAAGAGGTTTGTGGAAACATTCTCTAAAATTGCATCCCGTTTGAACAACCTAACATGGAATGGGAATTAGTTTACCTAGTATGAGAAGTTTAATATGGACTTTGAGGAGTTGAGTATGGGGCTGATGAGTGCTCTAGTTTTGAGAATACTAGAGGAAAGAATAGAGTTTATAGTATATTTTGATGCCCTGAGAGTTGGGATTGGATGTGTGTTGATACAGTGGTAGACAGTTGTCACGTACGGGTCAATGCAGTTGAGACCCCATGATCATAACTATGTGACTCATGACCTAGATCAAGCATCGATATTTTACACCCTAAGTATGTAGAGTCACTTACTTCTAGGGGAAGTCCTTTGTTGTCTACTCAGACCACAAGAGTCTTATGTACATATTCACATAGAGAGACCTAAACTTAAGACAAAGATTCTAGTTAGTGTTCTGGTAGTACAATGAATTCAAGATAGTCTATAATCCAGGTAAGGGAAAAATTGTAGTATATTTCCTTAGCAGGAAATCCTAGTATCGATTAGTTCAGGAGGATTCTAAGTTGTTATCCCCCTTATAGCTGACCCTGGTGGAACTGGAGGGTGCAACTTTTTTGCAGTCGATGGTGTTGACACCTTATCTTTTTGAGCATGTGAGGGAGTCCCATTTGGGATACATCAACTATGAGGTGAAGATGTACAGAGACCTTCAATGGAAATTTTGGTGGTCTATAATGAGATGAATGATAGATGAGTTTGTCTCTTGGTGCCTCACTTTTCAACAAGTGAAGGATGATCACCATGTTTTGACAGGTTTGTTACAGGCCCTAGAGATCTTGGAGTGGAAATGAGATGGAATATCAATGAACTTTGTGATAGGGATTCCACAAAAAAAATGTTCCATGAATCCATTTGGGTGATAGTTTACTGAATCATGAAGATGACATGCTTCCTCTGTATTAGGGAGAAGAGTTCAGTGGAGAGTTTGGGGAAGCTATATGTACAAGAGATCATTCACATTCATGAGGTTCCCTTGATGATTGTCTCTGATCATGATGCTTGGTTTATGCCATGATTGCTGAGAGGCCTACAAGAGGCATTCATGACCCATATGAGGATGTGTATGAACTTTCACCCCAGGCTGATAGGTAGACAGAGCACACTATCCAGGAGTTGGAGGATATGCTGAGGGAGAGTGTGTTAGACTTCATCTAGAGTTGAGAGGATCAAATTCCCTTTTTAGAGGTTCTGTAAAACAAAATCTATCACTCTAACATTGGCATGAAACCTTTTTAGTCCTTGTACAGGAGACCATGTAATTTAATCTTATGGTGGACATATATTAGTGAGACATATCTTTTGGGCCCAAACATAATGCAAGTGATGATAGATAAAGTCTAGGTCATATTTGAATGGATGAGGATGGACCAGAGATGACATAAATATTATTCAGATCACCATCATAGGCCCTTGGATTTTGAGTTGAGAGAACACATTTTCTAGAGAGTCCCCCCATAATGAGGATTATTGAGGGTTGGGGAGGCAATATATCCCGTATGTTCATCGATCCATTCATGATCTTGTAGAGGGTTGTCTTGCCCTACCCCCATAGCTAGAGAGGGTGAAAGAAGTCTTCCACATGTTGCAGCTAAGGCAATACATGAAATATCCCACTCATGTTATCAACTGGGGAAAGATGGACATGAAGGATGGATCCACCTTTGTGGAGCACTGGGTGCCGATTGAGGATCAGCAGGACAAGACCCTTCATAGATGGTCCATCCCCTTGGTTGATTTTTTATGACAGTAGGAGACTGTGTGTGAGAGTTCTTGGGAGAGGGAGATCCAAGTGTGGGATCAATATTCTGAGTTTGTTG
Organism: Viscum album; assembly: GCA_963277665.1. Classification (NCBI taxonomy): domain Eukaryota; kingdom Viridiplantae; phylum Streptophyta; class Magnoliopsida; order Santalales; family Viscaceae; genus Viscum; species Viscum album. The sequence goes on from OY728137.1 coordinate 177,565,518, forward strand.
TTAAGTTTTTGATGCTTGGGGACAAAAAATTGAAATATGGAATGATGTAGAGACTCGGTTTTTTTCATGTAATAATTTGAAATATTTCAATATATATTTTTAAATCTAGGCGCTAAGATGGTATGTGATTCCAAGTCTTGGTATTCCTAAAATTTATTTTATAAAAATATTAAATATATTTCATATTTCACACATAAATATTCTTAATGAAAATGGGATAACACATAAACCAAATATCAGATCAAAAATATGATACCAAGGTTGAGTCCAGAAAGTAGTTTTTACCCTAGGAGCGATATAAAATGGGTCATCATAGGGGGTTTTGACTCCTCGCTCATTGGTGATAGGTTTAGTGAGATAAATAATTATTAAATTAATTAATTAATTTGTTTTGATGTAATGAAGTGATCTATAAGATCACTTCCAGGATGATTCCTTTAGGGTTAGCCGCATAAACCTAGGATAAATCTAAATCTCCTACTTCCACCTCTGTTGGAGAAACTCATCGGATGATGATGAAACATCAGATCAGATTGGATTAGGGCGCAACAATTGCAACAACTTCTCTCAATCATTGACGGATGTGTTTTTTATCAAAAAACAATCCATAATCAAGGTAAGATTCATCAATATGTTTTTTACTCCCTTTTTAATAAATATATTGAGCATATCAATCATTTTTCTTCAATATGCATCCTTTTGTAGCCTTTTCATGTGCCCAAATAATGAAATATTGTTCAATTTAAATTTTTTTTTCTAACCATGGAATTCCTGTTCTTGATCAACTAGCCAAGAAATCTTGGCATCAATAATTTAACATTTTTTGGTGCTTTTCTCCCATTCTGCTTCATGTTCATCATCTATAGGACCCTGCAATCTCAGTTCAACATTTTTGGGTGGTACCCATCATGATCGATCCCCCAAAACCATGACAGATCAAGAATGATTAGATATATAAGACTAGATATAGAAATATTGCGAGTAACATGTGATCATTTTGATTTTTTGGTATTAAGAAATATAATGTTTAAGGTTCGGGATGAGTGACAGAAATATGACAAACCTACGAAGTTACTTTCCGGTGAGTAATGGATAGAATCCACGAACCATGGCTAGATCCACCAATTTCTGCCAGAGATAATCTGAAATTGAAGGTGGTGTGGGCAGATTACAGGCACAAAAATTAATCTAGGAATCTGGTGAAAACCCAACTATACTTCATGTTCAAGGATGAACACACGACATGTATCCTCCTCATCGGTGACAACTTGGGTTTTTGAAAACTTAAAGATGACATGATGTGTAGATATATGCACACACTGTGTACCCATTCCCTGGTTAGACAACTCGTGTGGAGGATTACATAGATGAGAAGCCATGTGTGAGTACATATCTAGGTACATGACCATGTAACTAAGTACACGGACATGTACATGTCACACAAACAACACCCCATGTGAGGAAACACACCATGTACAGAGTACACGGGGTCTGGTACATAGACACAGTGAGTAGGACATGACCCAGTCCTAGTTAACCTAAAAATTCCATGAAGTCTACCTACACAACATGTACTACTACATGGGAAGGATTCATGTGCCGTCCCAGGACACTGTCTGGTTGTGGAGTGGGGACACACGTCGTTTGGTTCCACTCACATGTAGTGTACCCCTAATTCCTTTTCTTGAGGAAACTTCAACCGTTGGTATCTTCTTTTTTTGAAATTGGATTTTGGATTGAGAGTACCCTATACTGAGTTTTTTTTTTTCATAGAATGTGATGGTTCCCTTGGTTGCATCTTTGGAGATATGATTTGAATTTTTTAGGGAATGGATCTTGATAAGGTATCACCCAATTATAACAGTGATCGCAGAGGAACACCATAATATTTCTAAGAGGTACACTCTGATAGGTCTGGTCAGTGAGTTTCCTCAATGACTATACTAATTTTACCTTTCAGCATAGCTGGCCAGTGGAATCCTCGATGGATATAGAGTTGAACCTCTAGCATAGCGAGTTAGTGGAGTCCTCAATAGATATCGAGTTGACCCTCCAATATATATGGGCAGTGGAATCCTCAATGGATACCAATTTGACCCTCCATTAATGTTGGGCGGTAGAATCCTCAATGAATATTGAGTTGAACCTATAGAAGTTTTGGGCAGTGGAATATTTAATAGATACTGAGTTGATCCTCCATAAAATTTTGGGTATTGGAGTCTCTGACATATATTGAGTTTACCCTACAACATAGTTGGGAATTTTCCTCCTTGATGGATACCAGGTTAACCCTCTAGTATAGTTGGGTAGTGGCGTACTCGATGGATATCATGTTAACCCTCTTGAATTGCTAGGAATTGGTGTCCTTGATGGATTACATAAAGTTTGTGGCACCTCAACTGTATGAAATAGTGACAAGGCATGGCTAGACTTGGAAGATTACTTTTGGTAAGGCACATGAGATGTTGGGAATCATTGATAGTCTTTTGTAATGGTTGTATAATCTTCTTCTTGGGCAGAGCTATGAGATGGGGATCCGTTTACTCTCTTGTTTGGGATTATTTTTAATAATCACACACAGAAACACACACACACACACATATTCTTCAGTATCCACACCTTGGATTTGGTTACTCTACTTCCAGGAGAGGTGAATATGCATAGGGTATGCCACATGTTCTCAGTGTCTAGCTTCTCATGATTAGATGACTCTATTCTCCTTCTATAGGTGGTAAAGACTTGATGGGTAGTTCATATACACATTTTTTATCCCCTTGAGTTTGGATGAGCTTACTTTGACTCAATTTTCGGTTTCAGTTGTTCTCTTTGACTATATCTTGTATCTACAATCATTATATTCTCATTGTATCTCTTACTTCTCCCCTTCATCTTTCAGGGTGTCTTACTGGGTATGTATATACTCACCCATGCATTGGATTATCTCACATGTTTTTTGTCTTAGGTAGATGAAGTAAAGGTTAATTGTGACTTCATAGGATCTTTGGGATACTAGGAACTTGGACCACGTATAGTGGTCATAGCTTGGGATTCAGGAGCTGGGATCCCCTAGCTATTTTCTTTTCCAGTTTTGTCAGGTTGTGACATATTTATGGTTGGGAGTTTATTTTTTCCCTTTAGTTTTCATTTTACACTATCATACTTTTGTAATGTATAGAGGTTCATGCATGCTTGGTTTACTTTACATTAGTGTTGAATCTTTTCTTCTTTCCCTCTATACTTTTTCATCAATATGGTTATGTGTGTGAATACAGGTACTTAAGAACCCCCAGTCATAGTTAGGCATGTGGTGCTGGTCATCACCCCCTGGCCTATAGAGGTGGGATAGGGTAGTTATGGTTTTATCCCCATCTTGGGTCAGGTAGTATCATGGATATCCTAATATAGACTAACTAGTACATTTTTCTATTCTTTATATACTTTTATAAATAGTTTAATTGGAAATTTTCTTTGATATTTTTAGGGTGGATAGTTCTTAAGAGTTATCTCACATAGAGGGAGATGTCAATTATACAACATGTGAATTACTTTATAAAGCTTCAATGATTTAAAATAACACTGTATAGGGATTAGGTATCCAAGTAAAGGTTTTTTAAGTATGTTTTTATGTATTATATTTGTGCATAAATGAATTTAATTTTCTTATAATCTCTTTTAGAGGTAATGAATTCTAACCTCATTTCTCAGAATGATTTGAATGAGGGAAGGGGTTATATATAGTTTTCTCCTAAAAAGAGACTATTAGTTGGTTTTTATGTAGTAGGAAGAATCAATTTGATATTTCAAACCAGTTAATTTTTGGATAGATCGACTTATGTGTTGGTTAATATCTTTCTTCTCAGGGATTTTATTATGTGGATTGTTACCAATGTGATAGGTTGGTTCATGTTTCAATCATAGTTCCACTACTAGCCAGTGGAGTTTCAATAATGTTGAATGATGGGTATCCTCTAGTGGTATCATAGGCACACCTATATTTTTTATAGTAGAATAGGATCTATTCAGACAAATTATTTGATAATAGGTTCAAATTTTCTTGTGGAATAGAGGTATTTGGGGTAATATAACCAATTCAGGGTGTGGTTGGGGACATAGTTCCTAAGGGATTGAGAAGAAATTTCAGCATGGGGATGCATCTTTGGGAAGTTAAGTATGAGTGTAAAGCTAAGGATATTTTTGAATAAACTATATTAAACCTACTCTTGTGGATAATGATATATGGTTATCGATAGTGTGATGTATTGCTTGAGTGGATTCTACTCAAGCTTATTCTCTATTTGATATTTTTTTATCTCACACATTCATATTTTTATAGTTCCTTGATGGTTTGGGGTTGAATATGGAGTGAAAATATGGGGTTATAAATATTGATACACACTTAGGGGTGTGATATAAGTGTATTTGGATATTTTTGGATCATTCTATAATGATTAGCGATAATCGATTACACTACTATTTAAATATTATACAGATGCACATATTTGATGTTATCCTAATAATTGGTTAGTTGGTTATGTACCAAGAACAAATATATTTTTAAAATTTATGGGTATCATTTAGGTATACTAATGGTGATGAGTATACCTATATCATGAAGTAGTAATAGCAAGAAGTCCCTTCAATACCTATTCATCAGTAGCTAGATGAGATCACAGTCAAGTTAACTACTTTCATTTTAGATGATGGGGGGTACACTAGATACCCTTCCTCTTATAGATGATCAATTTTAGGTAATATTTCCTAATCATTTTTTTGGGATTTTCCATACTATATGGATATTAGAATTTATAATTAATATGATTTCATGCACAGACACCACATCAACACTACCATAAAAGAAGAATCATGAAAAGTTTTTCAATCTAAAGACTCATCTAAATGTTATAGAAATGATGGGTTTTATCCACCACAGTATGACCCAATGGGTTAATTGTATATTTTTTCAAAAAAGGGATGGTTTTTTACATCTATTCATAGATTACCAATGGTTTAATCAAGTGAAAATCAGGAATATTTACCATGTATTAATGAATCCTTCATCATTTTAGGGGATCCATGGTGTCTTCTAAGATCAAATTGAGTTAAAGATATTAATAGATATTGTTGAGGCCTTTTTAAATATTATGTACTACTTCTAGAATAAGTAATTATAATTAACCGACCTTATACATAACATAATATTGAGATTTTGTCAATAATTCACATTTTTATACTTTGATGTTCTTTTTAGGTTTATATTTTTATATAATTAAGTCAGAACTAATACATAACAAAATCACATAATAAAAAGTGGAAACATTAAATCAGTGTAAAATTTTCTCTAATATATAACTTTTAAAAAAACACATGATTTATTTTCATGAAAATTCTTCAATACATTCAACTGTACTTCTTATTTTTCCTTAATCATCCTTAAATACTAGGAAAAACATTTTAAAAACATGTAATGGGAAAAAAATATCAGTAAGGGACATAAAGCGAAAAAAATGGTTAGTCCAATGAAAAACATGAAAGCCCATGAAAAATATTTATCATCAATGTTCATTGAGTGAATGTAATAAAATATTATCACATGAAAAACAAACACTCTTTTTACTAATGATTTACTTTAAAACCTATACAATTAAAATAAAATTTTTTTTTATGAAACATAGAGCATCATATTCATAAAACCCTTCCAAAAAGATTTCAAATGGAATTAACAAATGGAAAACTTCCAATATAATTCTATAGAGAACATAATTATTTCTTAATGCATTAGAGAGATACAATGGGGCCCAACACATCCTATAAGATAAATTGGTCTCTTCTATGAGCTATAACGAGGTTCAACCCTTCATATAATCTATATTAAGAATAATCATGAGATATAACAAGTCATACTACTTCATATAATCTATGTCGGGCTCACCCATGAGATATAATGGATATAAAACCTTTATATAATATATATCAAGATCACCCATGATCTATAATGGGGATAAAAAATTTGTAATTTTTTTTGATAATCATACCATAAAAAAATTACATCGAGCTTACATATCATAATAAAACTCATAGAAACTATTTTCATTGACCCTTGGAAAGGAAATTAGTTCCATGAAAATCTCTCGAAACGATCATTATTCATATATATAAAAATTAATTATGGTATCATTTCAACATATCTCATTGGATAAGTAGTAACATCAAGGGTTTTTGATGTTGATGTATGGAAATACAATTAAAGAATCATTAAAAATATTCTTGATGAAAATAAAATTTTCATTTTTAAAATGACATTTATAAACTAAAAAATCATAGAATACTGTGAAAAAACTATTATTTGAAAATAATATTCAAAGTAAATAATTTTTAGTGTGTTAATAAAATTATTTCTTGTTTAAAATCATAAAAATAAACATTCTTTTCAAACATTTTATAAAGTGAGTCAAAAGTGACCTATTTAGAAAATGTTAAAACTTCATATTTTAAAAAAATGTAAAATAATTTCAATTATTAGGTAAAATAACTTTGGGGAATATTTTATTTAAAAAAAACATTTTAGAAAATATGGATAAAGAAGAGAAGGATTTTCGATCTAAAAAAAAGGTATAAAATGAGTATCACTTACGAAAAACATTCTTGATATTTCTTCAATAGATAAGAGAGGAAAAAAACCAAAAATGTGAACCTCATTCATTACTTGAGGAAAAGAAAATATATTTTTATAAAGAAAAAAGTTAACATTATTTCCTTGAAAATATCCTTCAACATAAAAAATACTGAAAAGAAAGGATATTGCCACATAAATCCTTTTACTCTTTGATAAATTTTCAATAATAATACTTGTGAAATAATAACATCAATTGAAACATTAAATATCAAAAATATAGAGAGATTCATGACATTACATGATAAAGTGGTAGTATATACATCTCATAAAATAATATAGGTGCATATCATTATACTTATGTCCCAAAAAAAGTGAATTTGAGATGAGTCACCCTTACAATGATCATAACATTGAAGTGAGAATTAATAAATGAATCAGTTATATGTATCAAATGTAAATACACATAAAAAAATTGGAAATACAATATAAGATTAAAAAATCATTAACTGCATAATCGTATAATATCAAATATAATGAAGAAGTATTATAACCCAATGAAAAGAAATTGAGTTATTAAATTATATACCACAAGGTAATATTCAATTCAAATCCACTTGGATGAAATAATTAAGATTGAAACTTAAAATACCATGATGTATGAATCATTAATGATATTACATGTAAAAGGTGTCTTATATACACCATATAAGAAAAATTAGGTGCATAACATTAAAATATTCCCCAATAAAGGTAAATTGAAAAAAACCCTTAAAGATTTGGAAATCGCAAGATCAAAACTCCATGAAAGAGATAGATCATAAAGATTTTTAAATAAAAATAATTTTCATTAAAATAATCATAAAATAAATTCATGGTCTATATATGAACCATATAATAAAAATAAGTAGTTAATATGAAATATGTCTCACATAAATAAAAGTGAGACAAGAAACCCCTTTGAGTTTGATTCACCATCTTTGTTATTTATCTTCCTAAATAATAAAATTATGTTAATTTTTTACATTCCTAAGAAACTTTTTTCAACAATATTAGTCCTTTTTATTTTACTTACTACCATGTTATGTAAAATTACATAATAAATTATGTTCATGTCGGATGTTTGTTGATGTTTGGTTTATATATCCAAAACGATATCAGTGGGTTGAATATTAGTCAAATAGGAAATTATTCAACATATCAAGAATAAAAATCATGGAATAATTATCATATTTATACATTAATTATACTTTTAATACTATTCATGAAAGATGGTCTAGAAAAATTAACTACATTACAATCATAGAGATGGTAGGTTATATATATGCATGAGTAACGTTTCCATTTTTGAATGATCATTATAGAAAGAAGGTATGAATTTTATTATATTTATAGAATTATATTAATAACATATATACCATATTATTTCTTCAAATATTCTTATATATATCATCAATGAGACATAGTGATGGAAAAAGAGTCACATCAAATCATGGAGGTGATTGTCCACACGTACGCACAAACAACGTTATAAATTTTAATTGTAAGAAAGAAAATAATATTTTATATTTTTAGAATGATAAATATTCTATTAGTATAATAATTATTTCATTTATATAACATATATTTAATTTAATTATACTTATTACCTTCCATCTAAATCATTGGTGAAAACGAATCACATCGTTTTGTGAGGCGGTAGTCCGCCACACACACAAGTGATGTTATTGTATCCCCAATGGAATTAAAATTAAGAATTTATATGTTATATAATAACTAAATAAGTATAAATATGTTATAAATATCATATATATATATATATATATACTTTAAATCAATAATTATAAAAATTTGTGATAGGGAATGATGGAAAACAAATGACATCAGTTCGTAAGGGGGTAGTACAACATACAGATGAATGATGATTTCATATCCTATTTGATAGAAGAGTATATGAATTTAGTTTATTAAATTTAAGTACTTAAAAATAATTATATTTTATATAAGGGTGTTATAATATTATAATAATTTAATTAGATTTTTTGGATTTTGAAGAAGAAATAAAATAAAAATACACAGTTGGAGATGATACCTCTTCTTCGGACAACCTCCTTAGGTAAGAACCAAAAGCCTTTACGATCAAAATAATGGATATAGTTAATTTTTACGGAAATAATGAATATATTTGTAAGTTATTATCTACTAAAATAGTATTTTATGTTTTGATGAGGAGAAGAGCGGGGAGTGGCCTTTTATAAGTGAGGGGAGTAGAACACATGTATTTTTTGAAAAAAAGTGGACCCATATTTTTCAAATGCCCCAAGGAACCAAAATGGACAATTATCAATTCATAGACATAATAAGGTCTAAATATTTAAATAAAATATAATTTAGACAGGTTTTTAGGTCATTTTAATCGTTATATTTTTAGTTTAACCCATGGTAAACCTATATTCACCTTAACTGTTGTAATTAATTTATAACAGTTCAAGTATTCATTATGGTAAAAAAACTGTTGAAAATATTATATTTTTTAAATTTTTATGAGTATAATTATGGAATCTATTTTTTAAAATTAAATTCCAAAAATTGTAAATTTTTAATTTAAAACAAAACTCGTTAACCTGATGAAAAGCGGGTGTTCAAGAAGTGTATTTTTTTTAAAAAGATCATTTTATATTAACTCTATGAATAATAATAATAATTGTATGTATATAAATTAATATTTGTTTATTTATAATATATATATTTAATTTAATAGATTTATAATTAGGGATTATTTTAATTAATAAAAAATGGGTCACATTAAGCACTTTAAAACAATTTTCTCACAAACCCATTTTTAAAGAAAAGAATAAACTTGTGCTCAAATACTATATAAAATAGATTAAAAAGTTATTAAGTGTATTAAATATAAATAAATAATACTTATTTTACTTAAAATAAAATTCAAAAAAATATATTTGGACTTACTTAATTTATTGAAAATAAATAAATTTTTTATAAAAATCGGTATTTTTACTATTCACTGAAAAATCAATATTTTCAAAACAATCTCAAAATTTAATCCTAATTAAATTTTTATATGATGATTTAAAAAATGAATTTATTTTTATGAAATAAATTTTCTAAATTTTCTAAAAATTAATTATAATATTTTCTCACAAAGCTATTAAAAATCATTTTTTAAGAAAAGATATTTTTGAGGAACAAAATTACTTTCCTAAAAATTTATTGATTATTTAATAAGAATTTGTAAATAAATTTTATTTAGAAGTAAATATATATATATATATATATATCATAAATTATTTAATTTTATTTATACCCTCCAATTTAACGACTAGGTTATAACGGTTATATATTCCGCATGTCGTTTGTGTGTTGAATACACCATCAAATATAGCTTCATTTTATAACACATTGGGGTGTTAAATCCTCCCATAATTAAAAAAATTGTATCCTAAAAATATTAACATTATCTCTGTAATAAAAGGTTGTAAATTTTAAAATACCTTTTTTGGAAACCCACATCGAAAAAAGGGTTAATAAAACTTCTTTTTGATAAGATAAAAAAGGGAGTATGAAGGTCATATTGAATAACACTTACTAGGTTTCAAAATTTTATAACATTGGCAGGAAGTGAATATTTGAACATGGAAGAAAATAATAATGTCCATATAATTATGGTGAGTTATATAGGTCATTGATCAGAAGAAAGTCAATTATCAATAGAGAGTTGGAGACCACAAAACCATAAACCAAAGAGGTTTGAAAAATGGTAATTGATTTCATAAAAAATGATGGTAATAGGTAAAAATTATTTCATGATCCTTTTACAAGGTTTTAGGATTTCATTTATCACCATGAAAAAAAAGAAATGTACTTACTTTTCTAGTAAAATTTCCTTAATTATTCAATTTCCACCACACTCTAATCTTTTCTCCAATGATGAGTATCCAAGATTAATCCTTGATGCCTAAATCACTAAAGTAAAATTATAATGGGTCACATAATCCCTAAAAGGATTCCCAGATATTTATCCTTTATTCAGACATTTACCATAACCAAAACTGTTAGCATATGGTCATATGTTTTCGGAAATTATAAAGATCCTCTTCTGAAATTATATTAATCACTTAATCATCAAATCACTTTTCAATATAATGGTTATCAAAATGATAAAACATATATTCAATAAATAAGATTTATCATTATCTTTTAAACCATTTAATTAAAAATAATGAAGTCACATTAACCAGAAAATCACATAGGCTAGTGGTAGGCATTTCAACATTTTCTCCCATAGATTATGGGTTCTATCCCTGCAACCTTTTCATATGTATGGGGTTTTAATTCAGACTTTGATCTATCATTTTTCATAAAATTATATCCCTTTAAAGTTCCCAAAAATATGATGAAAATATTTAAAAAATAACCTTAATAATCAAAGATAATATAAACCCTAAATATTATGAATACCTTAAAACTTATGTCCTAAAAAGTGAAGGAATAATTTATTTTAAATCAAAGGTTTACATATACATAAACCCAACAAAACTTCTCCAAAAATTTCATTAATAATTTTAAGATATCATCACATAAAACCAAAAATGGGTGTCTAAAACATTGAACTCATGATTAAACTTTGAAAAATATTAAGATCCCTAGAGCTGTCACCACTTCACTAGATATCCCACAATCGTATTTAGTTGTATAAAATGATTTTTCCACACCTTTATATATCTGATCGTGATGATTTCCACCATGATTAAGAAAATTCAGACACACATTATCATAATGTCTCAAGTCATTGAAGCTAAAAAATATCACCATTGATTGGATATATATTATCTCATGATTTTATTGTTAAATAATCTTTTATTGTTAGTCACAAAACCAATTACAAAACTTACCACAATGGTAAAACTTTCCATATATTTAAAAAAAATCACAAAAATTACTTTTACTGCACATAGAACATGTTTTGTGTAACACCACGAGATTTTGTGAATTATTTTTTTTCAAATTAATTTATTATTTTGATATTTTTCAATTAACATGATACTAGAAATAGTTATATATATATATATAAAGTTTTTTCAAACATTCATTTCACATGAAACTGACTTGAATTTCACTACAAGAAATACCGACTTGGCTTGCACTGCACTCAACACCGATGTTTATACGAAACATCATTTTATTGTTATAATTATTTAAATGAGATAATTATAACAGAGAAATTAAAATTAGTTATATTAATAGAAATTAATAATTTTAAAATATTATTTAAAAAATTTTATATAGATAAAACATTCTAATAATTAAAATATGATTTTTTGTAAAGTCCTTTTATGTTTGGAATACCATTTTCTTGAGTGAACTGATTTTAATAATAAAATTAATTTTAGAAACATTTTGAAATTTTATTTGATAAAATAAACTTAATTTTTGAATTTATAATTCCAAAATTATCATAGGGTGATTTTTTTTATTTTTCTAAAGAAATATTATTTTTTGATGATCAGTGAAAAAAATTGCTTTTAGTTAAAAACTGCCTTTTTGTTTAAATAATTATTGAGGTAAAATTATATTTTAAATTTTTTTTAAGGTCACATTAGATAAGTTATAAATCTATTATTAAAATTTAGTTCCTTATAATAAATCTAACTTTGAAATTTAATATAAAAAACTTAACAAAATTTTGAACATTTTTCTACTTTAAAAACCTGTTATTTTGTCACGTTTGCGGGATTAGAATTAATCTTAATTTTTCTGTTTATGTGAATATAATTTCAAAACACTTACATACACCATTTTAATAAGTATAATATTTGTATTCTACTAATATAAAATTAATTTTTTACCAAAAATATTAGTAAAAGTGATTAAAATTAATCACAACGATTAAGGTCTAATTTAGATTAATTAGGAACTAAAACTTAAACTTAGGGGTCTAAATGACCTGTAAAATTTTTCAAATCCCCATTTTCTAGGAATATTTCGTCCATATACCTTATATTATTTATTTATGATCGTTTGGTATGAATTTTTTAGCTAATAACATGCGTACACCAAATTTGATTTTAAAAATTCCAAGTGAGTCCTTTTCCTTCTCTATAAAAGGAAACCACCTCTCCCTCTTCTTCGCACCTCTCAAACCTATTAGGTTATTCAAGATCTTACCAATAAACTTCCCAAATTCCTTAAATTCCTCATAGAATAATTCCCTTGGGTATAAGGCAATCCAAGGAAGCCTATTATCATAAACTAAAAGGAGTTTCCCGATTAATAGGTAACGTCTTCTCTCAAGTCCTTTATTTTATTTTCCTTATCTACACCATAAAACTCTCTTTATTATATGATTATATAATGAAACCAATATCATAAATATACTATTATTTTTTATGTTAATCTTTATACCATTACTTACACACACCTCCATCCAATTGGTAACAAGCATTATGTTTCTGTGTATGGGGAACTACTACCTCACGAAACAATGATTGTTCATTTTTCCATTACCACCTATCATGGTGGAAATTATGATGGAAAATATATTTTTATTTAATATATAATATATTTATACTTTCTTTATTATCATTTATTTGTTATTTATAACACACCAGTATGTTTTTCATCTTGTGTAAATATGATAATTTTGTTTGAGGAAGTGTGAACTACCACCCCTTCAAAACGATATGATTCATTCATAAATTACATGGATTGAATTAAAGATGGAATTAATGAATATATATAATATATATGATATCATAAATCTACTTTAATAATGATATATGTGTGTCTGTGTGTGTCTGTCTCTTTTACTTTTTTTCAATTTGATAATTAAATGGAAATAATGTTCATGCGTACATACGACCTACCATCTTCATGAACAATGTATTACGTTTCATACTTATATATTATATAGATTTTTATAATAAAACTATAATTCATATATATTATATTTATATCATGTTTTATATTCTTTAAATCATTATAAATGTATAAGGACCAAATATATAACAAATTAAGGCACAAGTGAAGAATAAAGCGAATATAACCTGAAGTGAAACATTAACATAATATGGTTAATAAGAGGGTAATATATGGTAATAATTAAACCATATATGGTATTATATATAATAATATGTCTTTTAAAAATATTTATAATAAATTTATGTTTATTATATATGTGTTTTTAATGATCACTACGGGATTCAAACACAAGTTCAGGGGATTTCATCTCACTTTTTCATTCCGTGAGATACATTCTAAGTTCACCACTCTTTCATTTTGTATGGTGTATTTACTTAATATGATTTTATTATATTTATCTTAAAAATAAATTTATGGGTATTCAATTATCCATTTTATGATCTTTCTTTCATGGGGATTAAGTTTCAAAAGTTACCAAATCGGTGGAATAGTTTTGTCTCAATTTGCCTTCTTTGATACTCATGTTTTGTTATGCATCTAAATTCTCTTTCGAGGTGTATATACTTAAATTTTATGTTTTATATCATAAATTTCATTATTTTCATGATATTTTTAGTTTCAAATAATTTCCTTTTATTACATGTAGAGTATGATCCCACGTTACCATGTTATAAGAGTTTATTAAAACAATCTCATCACTTTTTGAGATTATTTATGTTTATGATTACATTGATGAAATATTAAGATCTATATCTCAAAAATATTAATTAATTTTCTTATTCTATGGTTATTAAGTATTTAGTCATATATTGGTACCATTTCATACACTTGTTGGTAGAAAATGTAGTTAAGAAGGTGTTTTTAAGAAATCCCGACTCTACCATCTATTTGGTCATAAATTTTTGTTACTTTAAAATCATGGTTTCCAAAAATGATTTCCAAGAATATTCTAAAAATATCCTATAATTATTAAAACAAATTACCTTCTTTTATTTTACCAATGTTATCAAAGGAATCTTATTATCACTTTCTAAACGAGGCATCTTTTCTAACCTTTTTTACCATGAAAATGGAATGTTTTTTACCTTGTATGACATGTATTATTTTTTCTTCCATCAATACTTTAATGATTTATTTTAATGTTTAATGGTTATTTTTTACAAAAAATCAATAAAATGGATTTTCAAGGAAAAAAATTCCACACTATTTTGATCCTTCTTTCTAAGTTTTCAAATTATTTTCAATAAAAATGGATTTCAAAAATGTTTTATGCATTAAAAATAATTTTTCAAAGGAGAAATGATATTTTCCTCAAGAAAGGTTTTCAAAATATCTTTACAATTTATTTTAAATATAAGAGGACATATATTGATGTTAACAAAGTCCTTGTAATAAATTATCCAAAGGTTTCATTCATGTTCGTTCTTAAATGTTGTATGTTTTGATGGAATGATGCTTATAACACCCATTTCACTTCCATAGGTTTTATGATTTTTAAAATCACTCATTTTCATGGGTTTTGATTTCATGAATTGATTAAGAAACCAATATATTTTCTTTAGGTTATGATGTGAGTACATGTTAATGATTCCCATTTCATTTCTTGTGTTATGTTTTGGTATTTATAAAACTTATCTCTTTTTATGGGTCATGATATGATGAAGTTTTATTATATCACAGAACATATATGAATTATTTTATTATGATATGGGTGGTACATGTATCTACATTCAATTAATTGGGTAATGATCGATGAATCATTAATATAAATGTTATGCGTGAACCTGATTACATTTTCACAGTGTATGCTTGGACTTGGTTGCAATTTAATAAGTTTATGTGTAAACCTGATTACATGTTCACAATGTTATGAGTGAAACTTATTATGTGTTCACAATGTTATGAATGAACCTAGTTACATGTCCATAAGTTTATGCGTGAACTTTATTACCTATTCTCAATGTTATGAGTGAACCTTATTACATGATCTCAATGTTATTCATGGATCTAGTTGCATGTCCATAAGTTTATGTGGGAACTTGATTACATGTTCACATTGTTATGTGCGAACCTAATTACATGTTCAAAAAGTTATGCATGCACCCGGTTTTATGTCCACAATTTTATGTGTGAACTTGATTAGACATTACCAATGTTATAGATAGACATGTTTTCATGTCCATAAGTTGATGTGGGGGCCTGATTTCATGTCTTTAACTTAATGAGTGAACTTGTTTCTACATATACATGTTTACAATAATATAAACAATTGTGAATTCCACAAATTCATTATCTTATTCTAATGTTATAGTTTTCATTAATTATTCTCTTAATCCTCTTATGATTTATGTATTATGAAATTCTGGTCTATATTATGATATCTAATATATATGGTATGGTCTAAAAATGTTATGCTCAAGTTTCATACCCTTTTTTTCATGTTATGCTTACACATTTCCTTTATTTACCCTTACTAAAAGTCTATGCTCACCCCTTTCTTATGTTTCCTTTCCCCAGGTTATGATGAAATTTTTTAGGTTGAAGTTCTATAAGTATAGATCTTTATGAGAGATTTTAGAGATCTTTCACAAGTATAGAATATTTTTTCCCAAATATCCAAAGACACTTAACTATTATGGTCCTCGAGAATGTATTTTTGTAATGTACAGAGTATTCATCTAAAATTATGTAATATAAATGTATGTTAATCCTAGGTCGGTATAGTTGGTATCAAAGGAAATTTTTAGTCATCCTTTAGAAATAGTATGATTAAACTTTAGTGAAACCCCTAGGTATATTTCTAAGGATATATTTGGGGATGTCTCTGATGAAAAGTATAAGGATGAGTTAACATTTAGGAAAATGTCTTGGAATTCTGGTAAAGTATAGAGTTAGTGGTTTCCTATAAATACATCTCTTTCTAGATATTACAAGTGTACGTGGCTCTGGAATAGATGTACCTAGTGGTAATAACTCTGACAACATGTTCTGGGCCAGACTCGGGATAATCTAGTACATGAAAGTAGGCCTTGTTGCGCACCTGGTTTGACACCCCCATGGGATATGAGTTGGGAATTCACAAACCATTATGAAGTATTTCTATATAATTTATCTATGAAAAAACTAGGATAAAAATAAGGTTTCATAGTTTAAAGAAGTAGGATCCATGATTCAGACACCCTATAAGTAATTTTTCATGATTATATCGTATCCCAATATGATAAATGTTTCTTACACTATGTTTTTTGGTTTTATTCAATAGAGAGAACAATAAGGAACATGGTTAACATTTAATGTTTAGAATTTGGAAAGAATGAGAATTATGTGAACCTATTTCCCAAGTAAAAATATCATTAATAGAATCAAAAAGTTGGTATGAGTATTGGTTATACATATGAAGATAATGACACTGAAAATGAAATGTGCGGGGTATGTGATGTTCTTCTAGTATTGTTTACATTAAAAATAAAAAGCATGATTATATAGAGGTTGAGGAAACTTAATAATGATTAATATTATAGTAAATATGTATTAAGGAATAAGTTGATGAATCCTGAGTAATGGTTTATGAATAAAGTTTGATTAATAAAGTATTTATGTTTTGGAATTAAAAGATTATATTATATGAATCCTGAAATGTATACATATTTTCATTATAAATTTTCATTAAGGATTGAAAAGGAAATATTGAATGGTGATGAGGACATAGAAATGTGATTTCATGGAAGGGTGATATTTTGATTAAGGGAAGGTAACCCTTAATTAGTGCTTGAAATTGATATAATGATCTTTGGATATGAATAAGTAAATTGGATGGTATGGATTATCCTAGAACTAATTATTGACAAAATGGTCAATTTCATCAAGGGTGAAGTTTACAACTTCTTGGATTTTGATAATATATATAGTAATCATTGGAATAAGGAAGCATGCATTTTTTTCAAAAGGGTTTATGGGAATTAAGGTTATTACTATGTTTCCAGGGAATATACAATGAGGTTATTCACATGTTTGGAATGTGAAAAAAAAGTGGTACATTGTGATATATGAGGGATAAATATTAATCTGATTTCATGACATTCTTTCCAAAGCTTTGAATTTTCATATTTCAAAAGGGTTATAAGGTTAACCATTTATGGAAAGTTTAAGTTAAAATTAAAATGACATCAATAAGATTAAAGTATTATCTCTACATATGAGGATTTATACATATTGGATAGCCTATTCAAAATAATTTGTTTTGATGAAAACTGATGACAAATGGAATGACATATCATGGATCTCATGATCTATTAGTGATTTTAGAATGAAAAATTCACCTTCCTTTTCAGAGAAAGAGTTTAAGTGGATCAAGGAACAACAAAGGGTAAAGTTGTCTAGAAATCATGAAAGTATATCTTTTCCTAAAAATTGTTTATCTTTATGAAAAATTATATTGAAACTAAAAATGTTATCCTAGTACCTCCATTTTTTATGAATCATATGGTCCCTTAGTTCATCACAGATTTATGGCTTTCTGATTGTTAACTTTCTCTGAACCTTGTTCTATATCACTCTCTATCAGAACTTTATAGTTATGTTTTTCTTCCTTGTCCATTCTTTCACTTCCCACATATGTTCTCTTATATGGAAACCTAGTTATATGTTACTAAGGGTAACCACTATGTTTTCAACTTTTCCTTTTTAAAGGATGTTTTAGAATTCATTTTTAATATGTGGGTTTCTATGAATGAGACTTTCAAGTATTAAACCATTGATAAACTGGAAAATTTTCAAGGGAGAAATACATTTTAAGGGGGGGGGGGAAATGTTACACCCCCCTATTTTTTGAATATATATATTTTCAAATCAATTTATCATTTTTATATTTTTCATTTCATGTGACACTAGAAATAATTATTTATATATATATATATATTAATAAACTTTTTCAAACATTCATTTCACCCGAAACCAAATTTTATTGCACTACACACAATACCAACTTGGCTTACACTGTAAGAAATACCTACTTGGGTTGCACTACCTGCAACACTGACTTGGAATATGTTAACTGGATCACTGATTTTTCTAGGAAACATCATTTTATTATTATAATTATTTAAGTGAAAAAATTATAACCTAGATGTTAAAATTAGTTAAATGAATCATAATAACTAATTTTACACTATTATTTATAATTTTTCTATATAGATAAAACATATTGATAATGAAAGATAGGTTTTTTGGTGAAGTCATTTTATGTTTAAAAATATTGTTTTCTCGAATAAACTAATTTTAATAATAAAATTAATTTTAGACACATTTAAAACTTTTATTTTATAAAATAAACTTAATTTTTTTAATTTATAATGCTGAAATTATCTTATGGTTATTTTTTTGTGATTTTTTTGAGCAACTTCATTTTTTTATGAACAGTAAAAAATACTAGTTTTTAGTTAAAAATTGCCTTTTATTTAAATAATTATTAATGTTAAATTATATTTTAAATTGGTTTTAAGGACACATTATAAAAATTATAAATATATTAATACAACTTAGGTCATTAGAATCATTTTACTTATAAATTGAAAATAAAAACTTAACAATCTTTTGAACATTCTTCTACTTCAAAAACCCATTATTTGGTCTCATCTGTGGGATTAGAATTAATCATAATTTTCCCAATTATATTCATTGAATTTATAAAAAACAGAATATTCCTTTCTAATCAATATAATATTTATATTTTAATAATATCAACTTAATTTTTTACCCAAAATATTAGGAAAAGTTATTAAAATTAATCACAGCAATTAAGGTCAAATTAAGTTTAATTAGGGACTAAACCTTAATATTAGGGGCCCAAATGACCTAAAAATTTTAAAAAAACATTGAATGGAAATATTTCAGCTATAAACCTTCCATTTTTATTTTTTCTGGTTTGGTATGACTTCTTTTAGGTAAGAACATGTGTACACCTAACTTGTTTTCAAAAATTCCAAGTGAGTCATTTTCCTTCCCTATAAAAGGATACCACTTATCCTTATTCTTCACACCTCTAAAATATATTAGGATTGTAAAATATCTTCCAAATAAACTTCTCAATATCCCTCCTTTCCTCCTATAAGCCTTCCATTTGGAAGAAGGAAATTCAACGAAGCCTTTTGGCACAAACCAAAAGAAGTTACCTGATTAAGAGGTAACATCTTCTCTCAAGTCCTTTCATTTATTTTCCTTCTCCACCCAATAAAAATCTCTTTATTATATGATTATAAAAAAAATTGTATCCTAAATATACTATTATGTTTTTATGTAAATGGTTCAACGTATAGTTACAGACACCTCCACTTAATGGGTACCGAACATACTATTTCTGTGTACGGTGAACTACTGCCTCACGAAACAATGATGGTTCATTTTCTATTACCATCAATCATGGTGGAAATTATGATGGAATATCTATTTATAAATGATATATATTATATTTATAATGTCTTTATGAATCTGTAATTTTTATTTAGAACCTACATTTATGCTTTCCATCTTGTGTAAATACGATAATTTCATTTAAGTGTGGACTACCACCCTCTCAAAATGATATGATTCATTCATACACGGCATGGATTGTATTAAATATGGTTTTAATGAATATATATAATATATATGATATCTTAAATCTAATTTAATAATGATATATATATATATATGTATTTTAATTTTTTCAACATGATAATTAAATGGAAACAACGTTCATGTGTACGTACAACCTACTATCTTCATGAATGGTGTATTTCATTTTATACTTATATATTATATAAATTTTTATAATAAAAATATACTATATATAAATGATATTTATATCATATTGAAATTTTTTAAATCATGATATACATATAATTACAAAATATATAATAAATTAAGACACATGTGGAGAATAAAGAGAATATTACCCGAAGTGAAACCTTAACATTGGATGGTTAACAAGCAGGAAATATATGGTCATAATCAAAACATATATTGAATTATATATAATAATATGGTTTTATAAAATATTTATAATAAATTTATATTTATCATATAGGTGGTTTGAATGATTACAATGAGATTCAAGACACAAGGTAAGTGGATTTCATCTCACTTTTTATTTTTGTGAGATACATACTATGTTCCTCACTCTTTCCTTTTGTGTGGTGTATGCACTTACCATGATTCTAGTTTATTTATATTATACATAAATTAAGGGTATTCACATATCCATTTATGATATTTATTTCCTGGGGATTATGTTTTAAAAGTTACCAAATCGGTGTAATAGTTTTGTCGCAATTTGCCTTCTTTGATACTCATGTTGTGTTATGAACCTAAATTCTCTTTCGAGGAGTATATACTTCCAGTTTACATGTTACATCATGAATTTCATTATTTTAATTATATTTTATGTTTTAATATATTTCCTTTTCTTACATGGAGAGTATGATTCCACGTTACTAAATTATAAGAGTTTATTGAAACAATCTCATTCCTTTTTTAGATTGTTTATGTTTATGGTTCCTTTGATAAAATCTTATGATCCATATCTCAAGAACATTAATTAATTTATTATAATATTGTTATTAATTATTTATTCATATATTGGTACCATTTATACCACTATTTGGTAAAAAATATAGTTAATAAAGTGTTTTTAAGAAATCCTGACTTTACCCTCTCTTCGGTCATAAATTTGTTTTCCTTTGAAATCATGTTTTCCAAAAATGGTTTACAAGAATATTGTAAAAATATCATATGAACACTAAACTAAATTTTTACCCTTTTTTCTTTTACTAATGTTTTTAAAGGAATATTCTTATCGCTTTCTAAATTAATCATTTTTTCTGTCTTTTTTTACCATGAAAATGGAATGTTATTTTACCTTGTATGACATGATTTTTTTTTTGAAATCAATCATTTGATGATTTATTTTCATGTTTAAAGGCTTATTTTTTAGAATTTTTTTTAAAAGATATTTTCAATTAAATAGGTTTTCAAAATTATTTCAAGACTTATTTCTAATTTTTCAAATTATTTTCAATGAAAATAGATTTTAAAAGTGTTTTATACTTTAAAAATATTTTTTCAAAAAAGAAAGGATATTTTACTCAAGAAATATTTTCAAAATTTCATTCCAATTTATTTTATATACAAGATTAAATCTTTTGATGTTAATTAAGTACTTATAAGAAATGATCCAAAAGTTTCATTCGTGTTCTTTCTTTAATGGTTTATGTTTTGATGGAATGATTATTATGACACCCGTTTCACTTCCATAGGTTTCATGCTTTTGAAACTCTCTAATTTTCAAGGGTTATGATTTCATAAAGTGATTACGAAACAGATCCATTTTTCGTATGTTATAATGTGATGAAATTTTAATGATTCCCATTTCATTTCATGTGTTATGAGTTGATGTTTATAAAACCTATCTCTTTTTATGGGTCATGATATGATGAAGTTTTATTATCTTGTGGAACTTGTATGAATGATTTTATTCTAATATGGGTACGACCTATATCTCACTCTAATTCATTGGGTAACAATGGATGAATACTAATTATAAATGATATGTGTGAACCTGATTACATGTTCAAACTGTATGCATGGACCTCGTTTTATTTCCATGAGTTTATGCGTCAACCTAATTATATATTCATAATGTTATGAGTTAACCTTATTATGTGTTCAAAATATTATGAATGGACTAGGTTGAAATTCTATAAGTTTATGTTTGAACCTGATTACATTTTCATAATGTTATGAGGGAACCTTATTATGTGTTCAAAGTTTTATGCATGGACCTAGTTTCATATCCATAAGTTTATACGTGAGCCTAATTACATGTTCAAAATGTTATGTGTGAAACTGATTACATGTTCAAAAATTTATGCATGGACCTAATTTTATGTCCATAAGGTTATGTGTGAACCTGATTACACGTTCAAAATGTTATGCATTTACCTGGTTACATGTCCATAAGTTGATGTGGGGGCCTGATTTCATGTCCTTAACTTAATGAGTGAACTTGTTTCTACTTATACATGTTCACAATGTTATAAGAAAATTTCCATGACACAAATTATATGTCTTATTCAAATGTTATGATTTCATTAATTATGTTATTCATCATATTATAGTCAATGTAATATGATCTTTCAGTCTTTATTATGATCTCTAATATGTAGGGTATGATCTTTAAATTTTATGCTCAAGTTTTATACACTTTTGTTTACATTATGCTTACACATTTCTCTTATTTACCCTTACTGAGCGTCTGAGCTCACCCATTTCTTATGTTTCCTTTCACCAAGTTATAAAGAAATGTTTTAGGTAGAAGTTATATAGGTGTAGATCTTCATCAGAGATGTTGGAGATCTTTCACCAGGATAGAAGATTTTGTTTCCATGTTTCCAAAGAAACTAAAATATTACTATCCTCGGGCATTTATTTTTCAAATGTATGTATTATTCATCTAAAAGTATGTAATATCCATTTATATGAATCTTGGGTTACTATATTTGGGTATTACCGCCATAATTTTTGGTAGATTTGTTATCTATTTCCAACCACATCGGAAATTTCTTGCTCTTTTCATATTATAACACATGAGTTTCAGAAAAATAATTCTCAACTTTCTCAGAATAATAAAAAAATATCTCAAAAAATTTCAAATTATTATGTGTCCAAAGATATTTGTAAACTTGGATTCAATCTAGTGTGAAATATATTAATTTTATTATCATTTTACCAAATAAAATCTAGCACATGACTGGCCAATCTAGTGCTTTTGTATTTATATATAGTCACAAAATATTCATTTTTTTCTTAAATTATGGGAATTTATTCTCCATATGATGTTGAACAACCTTAGGGAAATATTTCTTAAGGAAGAGATTATTAATTGTGTTCCATTCCATCGAATCAATCTCATATATCTCTTTGGTATTCTAAACTAAACACCACCATCGATCAAATTCACCTTCAAAATGATAAATGGAAAGAGTTATATTTTGATGTTCTGAACACCCCATGAATTAAATTATATTCTCCCAAGAATTGATCCATCCTTTGGCTACCACTGTTCTAGATTATCCATTGAATGATGGGGGATGTTGTCACTTGAAATTCTCTACTGCCTTTATATTCCTGTATAGTATATCCAGATGCTTCCTAGAATAGATACCACCACTATTTGTATCTTTTTTGAACTAATCCATTACTGTAGTAAACTCTTCTATTCCAATTCCAACCATCTCAACATACTGATTTGGAAGGATATTTTCTTCCTGGTGGCTTCCCACTACAGCTTCTCTATTTCATCTATGGAAAACCATGTTGATCAAATATAATTTAAAATAATCAATGAGGTAATATTAAAATTCCATATCATTTTAACTTATCCATTAAGAAAAATATTTCAAGGAAATTATATTAACATTATCCTAACCTCTAAAGTTACCTAAACTAACCTCTGATACCAACTGTAATGACCCAGATTTATGCATAACATTATCTTGAGTATTATTCAATAATTCACTTTATTACACTTTAAAGATCTTTTTAGGTTAATATTTTTAAATAATTTGGTCATAACTCTTATATAAAAAACCAAATAATAAAAAATGGAAACTTTTTATCATCATTCATTTTTTCTATAATACAAATCTTATAAAAATATGAATGATTTATTTTCATGAAAAAACATCTTAACTTTCATCATGACTTATTATTTCCCCTTACCCATTCTTAAAACCTGTGAAAAACATTTCAAAAATATAGATTAATCATAAAAAACTCAGTAAGGGATATAAAATGAAGAAAACTATTAGTCCAATGAAAAACAAAAAAACCCATTAAAAACCTTATCCTCAAAGTTCATTAAGAGTATGTAATAAAAAATCAAATGAAAAACAAAAATATTTTTTTATTTATAAAAACTTTTAAAGCCCATATCAAGAGAATAAAACCCCTTTTAGGAAAATTATAGAATCATATTCATAAAACCATTTTAAAACCATTTCAACTGGAACAACAATACAACTGAATTCCAATATAATTATATGAAGAACATAATCATTACCCAATTCATTGGAGAACAATAATGGGGCACAAAACTTTGTATAAGCTATATCAGACTCACTTGTAAGCTATAATGGGGCACATCCCATCATATAATCTATATCAGACTTACCCAAGAGGTATAATGGGGTTCAAACCTTTGTATAAGCTATACTAGACTCACCCATGAGCTATAATGGGGTTCAACCCTTCAAATAAGCTATATCAGGTTCACATGTGAGCTATAATTGGGCTATACCCTTCATAAAAAATCTCCAATAACCAAAACATAAATAAAGTACATAGATCTTGCATCTCAACAAAAAAATCCAAAGAAATAATCTTTATTGAATCGTGCAAAAGAAATAGGTTCCATGACAATCTATTGAAATAATCATAATCCATCTAGATAAAGAATAAGGATTGTATCATTTAAACATATCCTAGTGGAGAATAAGTAACATCAAGGGTATTTGATGTTGGTGAATATTGTTACACCCTAGTAATTTGTTTTATAATTTTATGCACATTAAGTTATGAAAAATAATAATTTAAAATTAATTGTTTTAATTAATAATAATTATATTTCAAATTTATAGCTTTAAAATTAATTTTAAAATAAAATACTATTTTACAGTATTATTTTGTAAAAATGAATATTTTAATATGAATATGTGTATTTGATTATTACAAAATTTATTTTTATCAATAGATTATCATATATATATATATATATATTGACTATTATAATTATTTTTATAAATAGTAAATTATGCTATGAATATATTCACTAATATTATAACAGCCCAAGGTTTTATGGTATGTTTCTTCATAAATAATTTCAATTAATTAAATAGATTATATACACACAACACAAAGTCACTGTGAAAAAACACTTTTTTGTAGTTATAACCTAAATGTTAAACTTAATTTTTCCACTTCTGTGCTTTAAATTTCAAAAAACAGACATACAGAGTTGTGTTCAGTAAGATATTTAGAGTCTGATAGAATTGTCTTAATTTTTGGTGAATAGTAACTTACCCTTATGAATAGTAACTTACCCTTATGAATAGTAACATACCCTTATGAGTAGTAATGTTACCCTTATTAATAGTAATATTACCCTTATGAATGTTAGCCTTACCAATGAGTGTATAAATAAAATTTAGGTACCCTATAAATGAAGGTGAATATTTTAATTAAGTGTTGGTATTTTTTTGAGTAATACATATTTAATTACAATATTATAATTAATAAAATGATTTAAAAGATAATTAATTTCCATAAAATGTATACAAAAATAAATATTTTATTTCCCTATGATTTTAGGATAATTTAATGGCACCTTATTTAATTTTTCAAAGTGTCGTAAAATCGGTTATAATTTTAAAATATGTATTTTTTATTAAATGATGATTTTAATTAAAAATTAAATTTCTCATATATAGAAAATTATTTTGATAAAATTTATTTCATTTTTTTATTCTAAACATCTAAAAATTTTTAGGGTGAATTTTTTGTATTTTTCTAAAATATTTGAATTTTTGGTGAATAGTGAAATTCGATAATTTATGAAATATGCTAAATAAATGAATTTTTGCATCATGCTTGAGTAATGGATCATATAAATTTAAATAGGTTTGAACTCACATGAACTTAATAATTTTTTTTTCAAAATAATAAACACCATCCATAGTCTTGAGCAAAAATAATAAACTAATGATTAAAATAATACAAAACCCCTCCTCCCCTCCACTATATAAACCACCCCTCACCCCACTCTTCCTCTCACACCACTCAAACTTTGAGCCTTGCCTTAGTTATTAAAAATAAACTTTCCAAGTCCTACCCCCACATATAGGACCTCTTGGTATTATAAAAAGGCCTTAAAAAGATTCTCAAGGAGTACTCAAGAGGTAAACCTCTCTTCCTTTTCCTTTCAACTTCTTTTACAAGTTCCATTATTTTGTTTCTCTCTCCTAAACACCCATCATTCAAATTCTCTGATAATTCCATTACATTCCATGTAATGTATTTTTATTATACTAATTTAATATTTCATCACCATATCTCTTTCCCCCTCCTCTTATACAAAAAAATGAAAATACCGTTCGAGATGTGTTCATTTACCACATTCAAGGACGACAAGTTTTCAATTTCTATTACCATATTCAATTATGTTCATTAAACCATTTTTATGGTCGAACCATGTCATAATATATGTAATATATCATATTTAATGTTCTGGAATCATTTTTTACACACGGTATTTAATTATAAAAAAATGAGTTCATGGTGATTGAAAAACCATCGAAATAATCCAAGTGTTTATCATTAAAATTTTATATAATGATTTATACTCAAACCATATAACCAAAACATGTGTATAACCATTTAAAATTATATATTTTCATTAATAACATGTAATTACAATTCTGTATAATTGTTTCAATTCCACATGAACTACATTACTCATAGTCAAACGAAGTGATCATGAAAATCAAGTAAACAAACACTCCAGAACGACAGAATTCGATATTATAACTTATCAAAAATACCATAAATGTACTTAATAAAATTATAATTAATAGAATACATGTATATAAGGTTATTTATTAATTAATTAACAGATTTAATTTTACTATATAGGATTTCAAGATCAAAGGAAGAACACATTCAGACATAAGATAAAGGGTTTCTCATCTCACTTTTATTTCCATAAGATTTCTATTATTTCACCACTATCTCTTATGTATGGTGTATGTAAATATCCCATTTTTATTTCATATCATGAATATATTTATTTTCATGGTATTCAATGTATCATTTTATGGTTATTATTTTGGGGTATATCATTCGATTGGTTACAAAGTGGTAAGGTTTTTCTACCCAAACCTCCATTTTCTTTTCGAGTAACTCTTATACTCTACTTACCTCAATGGAATTATTAAATATTCTAATTTAATATTCATAAATTCTGTTTAAATTTTTTATATATATTTACCAAACATAATCCTTATTTATTTTATGGGGTGGTATATGTTTTAAAAGGATCTTTCAAAAATTCTCCCCGATAAATAAGCCCGATTCAAGGGAACTTCTCGAATTCTTACCTATTTTCCATTACACTATATAATAATTTTTGAGACATCATTATTTTTTTTAAATAATAAATTTTATCATGAAAAACTATCTTGTTTAATCTATGGTTTTATTAAATAAAATATTTCATTTTGTTTTAAAATCCCTATAACATTTTCCTCAAACTGCCCAAAAATGTTTTACTTATAAATATTCTTTAAAAATTATTTTTACATGATTTAACTCAAATGTAAAATTATTTGTGCATAAAATATTATTTATATTTCCTTACCTTTTATTTTCTAGGATATGTATATTTAAAATCTGATTTCATGAAAAATACAAATGATTTTCCAAAAAATAAGTCTTCTTTCCAAAGTAAAAAAGGATTTCTCTCGTCACACTTTATCTTTTATGAGATATATGACATGTACAAAACTTATTCCTTGAATGTTGTGTATTTAATTCCATTTGGTATTTCATATCAAGATTATCTTTATTCCCATGATATTCTAAGGGATTATGATTTGAATTTTTTAAGGTTTTATGGGACACTTTGGGATGTTTAAGGATTATTTCCTCAAGAATTTTTCAATGGTTTCATTTAAAAGTATATTAATCTATGTAAACATCATTTTTTGAACCTATTACTACACTAAGTTTTATTTATTATGATATCATCTACAATATATATTTTAAAGGGTTTCTAATTAGTTTGACAGTAGATGTTTTATCTTCATACAATCCACCATATTACTCTGAATGGTTAGTGTTTATGTTTAATGATTGGGGATGCTATTTACATTTCATGTGTTAGTTTTAATATTAATTTATATATTTATATTGTTTAACCCTTTATTATAAAGAAATATTTTTACTAGAATTGATGGGTGGGAACCATTATATCCCCTTGATGCATCGACATGTCTCATGAGATAAATTAGTTGGCGACAAAACCTTTGAGTTTGTTTCCAAAAATCATACGGGCTTATAACCAAAACTTAAACCATATCTTCATTATGATGGTTTATGTGATAGATACACAATGTAAAAATAATAATAATTCTCTTTATTCATTATTCAGTTATTACTATCCATGTGGTTTTCACTATAAAAAATATATGGATGCACTTACATTCAAAGTTTACTAATGGTGTGTGTTTTTTAATTATTCAACATGCCATATTTATTATGTCTAATTTATTATGATTAAATTATTATTATTTCATTCTTATACTATATGTTACTCTTATTTATAATTTCATATCCCCCCTTTAATTTTTTTTGCCCTAGGTTATGAAGAATAGATAACTTTCTGAGTTTTCAAGGATCTAGTTTTTTAGATTTTGTTATGTATTATATGTTGTTTTATTCTACCAATGTAAAATGGGTTTCATGTATGTATCCAATTTCTTCAAGACTACTAAACTGATCAGTCCTTCGGGATTTTATTCATTGTAATCATGCAAATGTAAAAATTTAACAGATCGGCTCTGGGCTACTAAGGTCGGGTGTTACATTTGGTATCAGAGAAAGTTTAGTAGAAACCATGGGAGATGGATTTAGGAAACATAGCTTAGCGAACATAACCCTATTATAGACTTTGAAGAAAATAATAGATTAACAACATAAAATTTTGGTAATGTAGAGACTATGTGGGTCTTCTTAGAAAATTAATCTCTGATTGGATACTATAAGGGGACATGGTTTTGGCACAGATGTACCTAGGAGTAACAACTCCAACAAAGAGTTTTGGGCTTGACCTGGGGTATCTTGGTACACAACAATGGGGCTTACTATGAACCTGGTTTGAAACTCTCAAAGGATATGCTTAGGATAATTTACATTTTTCTTACATAACATTATGAATTATTTATGCCCCCAAAGTAACCAAAGTATGTGGATCTAGGATTTACGATGCATAAATTTTTGTTATGTGCTATACCATGTTCAGAGTTATAGAAAGTTCATAATTTTATAATCTAATATAGTATATGGTATTGTCTAGAAATGACGCTTATCAGAATAAATGAGAAATAATCCAATTCATGTGATGTAAGGAGTATGGGGGTCATATATCTTATAGTCTTAATCCATCATTCTGAAGAAAGATAGTCTCCCAAGTATCCTCATCATATGAGAAATAGTATCATGTGTTAACACGATATGAAAAGAATTATTTGAGGCCTATGGATTTGAATGGAAGAAAAAGAAGAAGAGTATAGAGTATAAAAGGTTAGATAAAGGGGAAAAGGGAAACAAGGTTTTTCCAACATGTGATAATTGTGGAAAGAATCACCTTAGTAAATGATTGAAGGGAATGTGAGTTTGTTATAAGTGTGCAGAAAAAGGACACCAAGTTCATAATTTTAAGGGTAATAAAAAGGTTTCCAATGTAAAATGATTTGTGTGAAAGGTGATGTGACACTATGAGAATCAAATTCCAAAGCCTTAAAGGAATACACCCTAAATGATTTTACTAGATAATGATCAAGTTATGATACTACAACCGATGAAGTGGAATGACTAATATTCCTATTCATGAATCATGTTATTTGAATATTTTATCATGAAATGTACTGGTTATAAAAATTATGGAATATATGAGAATTGTATTGTAGTACTTTTTCATTAAGGATTTGAAACCATATGTTGAATGGTACCAATAAAATATTTTAAGTAAAAACTTTTTTTTTTGGAAAACACATGATTGAGGGAAAGGCACATGAGCCTTAGCCTAGTTGGTAAGGACTCTGTAAGTGAATCCGGGAGACCCGGGATCAAATCCAGGCGGAGATATTATTTTTGGTACTATAGCAGTACTGTAGCAGTACTGCAGGAGTACAACAGTAGGAATTTTGCAGTACTGTAGTAGGTACTGTTTGGCACTATAGCGGTCGGGAATATGTCCCCATTTGGGCCTTCGGGCCATGGATTTGGTCCCTGAGTCCTTTAAGGCCTTCGGGCCACCCAGGCCTTCGGGTCAGTAAGGCATTTGGGCCACCTCAAGGCCTTTGGGCCACCTTAAGTGCAGATGAAAACCAGATGACCTACAAGGAACATGCTCTAAAAAAGGATGAGCAAGGAGCTTTCACCACAGTAGAAGCTAAACAGATTACAAGAATGAGAGGGAATGGCACCGGCCATTGGGAAAAGCCTGTGCATGCATGGGAATGCCTAGCCAAACATCCATGCGATGGTGTATAGCTGATTTCATAATGAATATGCTAGGGAGGAGCAGTTACAAGTATTTAGTATGGCTTGTATGTAATGTTTGAAGCCTACAGAAAAATGAATTCCTCTAAGGCCTACGAGCCATGTAATACTTACGCCTATGGGCCTTGTAAGGGTTCCACCTCACCCATTGAAAGGTGTATTATCAAAAATCAATAAAAAATGAAGGCCTTAAGGCCATTGGAAAACATGATTGAGGGAAATACATCCATTAATATATATATAATGATAAGATAATGATGAATAAATGATTGATTTGGATAAGTACTGACTACCCTGAGACTAATTATTAACTTGTCAATAAGTGGTATATACTATCATCAAAGGACTTTACATCACTTTTAAATTTAAGGAATAAATCCAATAACACATATATTACTTAATGAATATGGAAGAGTGCATGGTAATTCGAGTTATTACCATATTTCAGGAGGATACATGGAGAAGTTATTCACATCTTTGAAATGTGAAAATTTAGAGCTACTTAATGTTGATTATGGGATAATTACAAGTTTATCTAGAAAATTAAAAGACCTTATTTCTAAAGATTTGAATCATTATGGAAAGTTTAACCATTTATGAATGGTTTAAGTTGATCATTGTATGATATTTTAGATGTTAATGTATTACTTCACCATAAGGTAAAACCTATGTTAAGTGATGAAGTATAGACAGTTCAAGGTCAAATCAAAGGATAAGTTTTTGTGTATTTATACTCTTATAGAGTGGAATAATTCATCAACTCTTGGAAAATGGTCATAAAAAATGGTTTCATATTATTAAAAAATTTAATGATATCAATGAACCTTTTTAAAATTGTAGTTTATGGTTTTGTGGTAATCAACGCTAATTTGAACATGTTATCTATCACATTCCATCGAAACATAAGGGTTAGATTATTCTTCCATTTCCATATTTTCACTTAACACTAATGTTATCCTTTTAGAATATGTAGATTTGTGGTAACCAATGCATTTCACTTTCCCCCCTTATTAAGAGAATATCTTGTTAACCCTATTTCCGATGTGGGTTTCCAACAATAGAACATTCAAGTACTAACCTTTAATTTTTGAAGTGCAATTTTGAATTGTGGGGACACAATTATCTTAAGGGGTAATAACGTAACACCCTAGTAATTTGTTTTATAATTTTAAATACATTAAGTTATGAAAAATAACAATTTAAAATTAAGTGTTTTAATTAATAATACTTATATTTCAAACTTATAGATTTCAAATTAATTTTAAAATAAAATACTATTTTACAGTATTATTTTGTGATTAAGAATATTTTAATATGATTATGTGTATTTTATTATTACAAAATTAATTTTTATAAATAGTTTATAATATATATATATTGACTGTTATAATTATTTTCATAAATACAAAATTATTTTATGAATCTATTCACTATTATTATGATACCCCACGATTTTATGGTATGTTTTTTCATAAATAATTTCAATTCATTAAATATATTATATTCAAAAAACACTAAGTTATTGTGAAACAATGATTTTTTATAGTTATAACCTTGATGTTAAACTTAATTTTTCCACTTTTTTGTTTTTAATTTTGAAAAATGGGCATACTTGGTTGTGTTAAGTAAGATATTTAGAGTATGATAGAATCATCATAATTTTTGGTGAATAGTAAATTACCCTTAAGAATAGTAACTCACGCTTATGAATAGTAACATACCCCTATGAATAGTAATGTCACCATTATGAATAGTAACATGACCCTTATGAATAGTACCCCTTCCCATGAGTATATAAATAAAATTTAGACACCTTATAAATGAAGGTGAATATTTTAGTTGTGTTGGTATTTTTGAGTAATAAATATTTAATCACAATATTATAATTAATAAAAGGATTTAAAATATAATTCATTTTCATAAATTGTATTCATAAATCAATATTTTCTTTCCCTGTTATTTTAGGATAATTTAATGAGACCTTAGTTAATTTTTCAAAGTGTTATAAAATCAGTTATAATTTTAAAATTGGTATTTTTTATTAAATGATGATTTTAATTAAAAATTAAAATTATCATATATATAGAAAATTATTTTCATAAAATGGAGTTAATTTTTCTGATTCTACATGTCAAAAAATGGTTAGGGTGAGTTTTTGGGATTTTTCTGAAATATTTGAATTTTTTATGAATAGTGAAATTCGGTAATTTACGAAATATGCTAAATAAATGAATTTATGCATCATGATTGTCTCATGGATGATGTAAATGGACATTGGTTCGAACTCACATGCACTTATTAATTTTTTTTCACAATAATTGATACTATTTATAGTCTTGGGTCAAAATAATAAACTAATGATTAAAAAAATATAAAAAACCTCCTCTCCTCCACTATATAAACCATCCCCTCACCCCCCTCTTCCTCTCATACCACTCAAGCTTTGAGACTTGCTTAAGTTCTTCCAAATACACTTTACAAGCCATCCCCCCATTTCCAATACATGTTTTTCTCTTCAAAAGGACAAAAACAATGGCCTTTATAAGATTCTCAAGGGATTATGATTTTAATGTTTCAAGGTGGTATGGGACACATTAGAATGTTAAAGGATTATTTTTGTAAGAATTTTTCAATGGTATCATTTAAAAGTTTCTTCATCTATGTCAACGTCCTTTGTTGAACCTTTTAATACATAGAGGTTTATATCTTATGCTATAATATATAATATTTTTTTAAAGGGTTTCTGATTAGTTTGAATATAGATGTGCTATCTTGATACCACTTACCATATTTCTCTAAATGGATAGTATTTTTGTTTAGTGATTGGGGGTGTTATTTACATTTCATATGTTAGTTTCAATATGAATTTATATGTCTATTTTTCTCACCCCTTTTGCTTAAAGAATGATTTGGACTGGTAGTGATGGGTAGGGCCCACTATATCCCCTCGATGCATCGACATGTCTCATGAGACTTACTAGTTGGCGACAAACCCTTTGAGTTTGTGTTCAAAAATCAGGCGGGTTTCTACTCACAGATATAAACCATCTCAATGGTATTATGGTTCATGTGTTAGATACATGATTTAAAAAAAATAAGCGTTATATTTATTCATTATTTAGTTATTACTATCCATAAGGTTTTCACTGTTGAAAAATATATATATTCCCTATCATTCTCAGTTTACTTATGGTGCGTGTTTTCCAATTATTCACCATTCCATAATTATTATGTCTAATTGATTATGATTCAATTATTATTGTTTCATGATTACACTATATCTAAACCTTACTAATAATTTTAGTTTACCCCTTTTATTTTTTTACTTCCTCAGTTTATGAAGAATAGATCACATTCTGAGTTTTCAAGGATGCAGTTTGTTAGCATTTATTATGTATTATATGTTGTTTTCTTCTCCCAATGTTTATTTTGGTTCCTTGTATGTATCCAGTTTATTTAATACTTCTAAAGTAATTGGTCCTTCATGATTTGATTCATTTTAATCATGAAAATGTTACAAAGTAATGCAGTAGCTCTAGGCTTCTGATTTTGAGGCATTAAAAATTTAAATACCATTAAAATATCATTAAAAAATTCTTGGGGAAAATAATCTTTTAATTTTAAAAATAAATTATAAAAAATAAAATTTCTAAAAATATTTTTAAAATCATTTACATTTAAAATAAACAAGGAAAATTATAAATGAGTAGTAAAATAAAATAATGGTCATGATAGTGGTAAAATCCATTCATATTTTATATTATAAAAATAAACATTCTTTTTAAACATTTTGTTAATGGGGTCAAAGGTGACCCATTTAGAAAATGATAAAAATTACAATTTAAAATGATTTAAAATAATTTAAAATATCAGGTAAAATATATTTAGGATATCTTTTATGTTTTTAAAATGAAAATTTTTAAAACATTTTAGAAAATATGGATATGTAAGATAATTATTCCATATCTAAAAGAAGGTACAATATCAATATCACTTACAAACAACTTTTTTGGAATTTCATCAATAAATAAGGGATGAAATATAAATTAAAAATTTAAACCTAATTAATTATTATAGGAGAATAAAATATATTTTATTCGATGAAAAATATCAAATTATTTCCTACAAAATAACCTTTAATACAAACAATCCTAAAAAGAAAGGATATTGTCACATAAATCCTTTTCCACTTTGATAACTTTTAAATTATAAGCCCCATGAATGAATAACATACAATGAAACATGAAATATCAATAATGAAATGATATTCATGATATTAAATTTCAATGGGGAAATATATACCCCTCATAAAATAAGATAGGTTCATATCATTAAATGTATGTCCCAAAGAAAGAGAATTTGAGATGAATAACCCTTACAATGATTATAATGTTGAAGTGTGAAATAATCAATGAATAGATTATATGTATCAATTTTAAATCCAAATATAAAAATTTTAAATAAAAATTATGATATTAAAAATTCATTACACACATAATCTCAGAATATCGAAGACAAAGTTGAAGCAATATAACACCAGGAATAGAAATTGAGTTATGAATTTTTTTACCACATTGTAACATTCATGTCAAATCACTTGGATGAAATAATTAAAACTAAAACCTAAAATACCATGATATTTGAATTGTTAATGATATTACATGTAATATGGGAAGTATATACAACATATAAAACAAACTAGGTGTATAACATTAAAATATGCCTCAATGAATAGAAATTGAGACGAAGCCCCATACAACATTGGAAATCCCTAGATCAAAACCACTTGAAAGAGAGAAAATAATATGGATTTTCAAATATCAATAATTTTCATTTTTATAATAATAAAATATATTCATGGTTATTTTATACACCACAAAATAAAAATAGGTGTTTAATATGGCATATGTCTTATAGAAACAAAATTAAGATGAGAAACCTCTTACTACGTGTTTGATTTGTTGTATTCATTAATTATATTCCTAAAAAACAAAATTATGTTAATTATCAACATTATTGAGAACATTTTTTAAATTTATCATTCCTTTTTATTTCACTTATTATAATTTTACATACAATCACACAATGGATTAAGTTCATGTCCAATGTTTTGATGATATTCATATTATATGTCCAAAACAACATATGTAGGTTGACTATTGGTCAAAGAGAAAATTATTAAACATAGAAAGAATACTAATCATGAAATAATTATCATATTTATACATTAATAATAAATTTAATACCAATAATGAAATATTTTTTGGAAAAGTTAACTATGTCATGATCATGGAGACGGTAGGTCTTACATACGCTTGAGTAACATTTCAATTTTCAATGATAGTTATAGAAAGAATGTATTTATTTTTATATATTTATATAATGAAAATAATATCATAATGAAAATACTATTTATTTTAATATACTTATATATATCATCCTTGTTATCTATTTATGGAAAAAGGGTCACTTCTCTTCATAGAGTCGGTAGTCCTCACGTATACATGAATGATGTTATCATTTTTAAGTGTTAGAAATAAAATGATATGTTATAATTTCATAGTGATAAATATGTCATTAATATAATAAATATTTTATGAGTATCACATATATTTAATTAATTTATATTTTTTACCTTCCATGTAAAGATAAAGAGAAAAACAAATCACAACGCTTTGTGAGGCGATAGTCTTCCATACACACGAGTGACTTTATCGTATCCCGCATAGAATAGAAAGTAAAAATATTTTTTTTATCCTAAATTAAAAATTAAAAATATGTTAAAATATCAAATATATATATATATATATACTTTAAATCCATTTTTATAAGAATTCATGAGAGGTGATGATAAAAACTGAATGACATTGGTTCGTGAGGCGGTAGTCCGTCGTGCACACGAATGATGATTCATATCTCATTTGATTGAATAAGAAATGTATTTATGTATTATATTAACGTAAAAATATATAGTTAAATTTTAAATAATTATTTTATTATAAAATCATAATTTAATAATATTTTATGGAGGTTGAAGAAGAAATAAAATAAAAAATCAAGGTTAAACATTATACCCCTTCTTCGAACAACATCCTTAGGTAAGAATAAAATTACATCATAGGATTGTTTTTTGATAAAAATAAGGGTTCTAAGTTGTGGGTAATAAATTAAGTAATATATTTGGGTAGTTTTTTTTAGATCCAATGGGATTTTAAGGTGTTAAGTGGAGAGGAGATGGGGTGGTATTTTATAAGTGAGGTGAGTGGGACACTAGTAATTTTTGAAAAGAAAAAGGTATACCCAAAATTTTAACATTAAAAAAGGATAAAAATGAACTACTATAGATAATTAAAAATTATAAGGTCTCAATATGTATAGAAAATATAATTTAGATATGTTTTTAGTTCATTTTGACCATTATATTTTTAGTTTAACCCCTACTAAACCTACTTCCACCTTGTCAACTGTAATTAATTTTTAATGTTTTCATTATTAATTATGTTGAAAAATTAAGATAAACTTATTAGATAATATAAATTATTGTGATTAAAAATATTTAATCAATCTAAATAAAATATTCACAAAATTGGAAAATTTTAATTTATAACAAAACCCACAAACGTAATGAAAAAACGGGTTTTCAAGAAGTATATTTTTCACGCAGAAGAAGATTTTATATTAACTAAATGAATATTAATAATAATTGTATGAATATAAATTAATATTTATTTGAATATAATTTATAATTCATATTTAAAACATTCCATATTAGGTATTTTTTGAATTAATTACAAAGGAGAAACATTATGCACTTTAAAATATATTTTAGAGAAACATCTTTTTTAAAACCTAAAAATAAACTTATACTATAATCTAATGTAAATTTGATTAAAAATAAATTAATTGGATTAAATATAAATAAATAATTATTATGTTACTTTAAATAACATTCAAAACATAATATTACATTCAAATTACTTAATTTTTTGAAAATAAATGACATTTTTACAAAAAAAAATAGAATTTTTACTATTCACTAAAAAAGAAATATTATCCGAAAAATATGAAAAAAATCCCCCAAAGACATTTTTTATATTATTATTTAAAAAAAATAAGTTCATTTTATTAAATGAATTTTCTATAATTTCTGAAAATTAATTATATTATTTTCTCACAAAGGCAATAAAAATATTTTTTTGAAGAAAACTTATTATTGAATAATAAAATTAATTCACTAAAAATTGAATAATATTTAATAAATATTTATCAATAATTTATATTTATTAGGAAATATATATATATATATATATCATAAATTAGTTAATACTATTCATACCCACTGATTTAACGATTAGGTTATAACAGTTATATATTTTTCATGTTGTTTAATCTTGGTGTTGCGTGTCGAATACGCTATCAAATATAGTTTTCTATTCTAATATATAAATTTGTTACAAGAACTACCCATATGATTTAATTGGGATATATTTTAATTTTATGAACATTCTAGTAGTTTTCATGGACCTGATGAATATGATTTTTCATATTTATTTGGATGATTTCATCATTGTTTTCAAAGGTTATATTTTTCTTTACTCTTGGATGTGGGAGGAACACAACAAAAAAATATAGATTTTTGAAAAGACTAAGAGGGGATGGATTTACACCAAACTCTAAAAGTTTTCTTTATTGATTAGTGATGTGTTTTCTTGGTACATTTGATATATTAAGCATGTGTATTTATAAAACTCAAGAAGGTCGAGGTAATGGTTTCTTGGGAGAAAAACTAAGAATGTTTTCTATATTTATAGATTATTTGAAATGGTATATTAAAATCAAAGGATCATTTAAATCATCTCCAAATTGGAATTTTTTATGAAGGTAATAACTAGGAAGTAACAATTTTTGAGTGGTTGGAATGTTTTGAAAGGGTCTTCTAGGAGCTAAACTAGAGGTTTATAACTATGATGACAATTAATTTACCTTAGTTAGGTAAGGAGTGTAAAATTTTCTATGATTATTCTACTATTGGACTTGGAGAAGCTCTGATATAATTTTTTCATGTGATTTCTTATTAATCTAGGACGTTATAGTTGTATTAGTTAAATTGTATCACCCATAATTTGGATTCAGTAGTGGTAGTGAATGCTTTCAGGAGTTAGTATCACTTCATTATACAAAATAGGTTTATGGTGTGTATATACTATAATTTCCTGAAGCTTATTTTCTAAGCATACAATGTAGATATTGGAAGACATAATATGAGTATAAATCCTTGATTTAGGGGGTTTATGGGAGAGTCATCTTGACAAATTTAACTTCTCATATAAAAAATATTATCAATATTTGTTTTCATTTGGTGACTTTTAAGGCCTTATATAGTAGGCATTCCGATCAACCCTCTATTGGTGGGAGATGGGAGAATTTTCTATTATCATACCAAGTCTTATATAAGATACATAAGAGAATATGTATCCTATAAAATATTTTTTCTAACACTCATAGTGGGATTATATTGAATGGAAATGATTGATTCCACCTTATTGAGTTTGTGGTGGGGGACCAATTTTTTCTATGGTAATTTCCAATATTAATGAATTTTATATTAAAAATTAGGGGAATATAGAGTTTAGGATAATGGTTTCAGTATAGATTATCATTTGTATAGGTATATTAGAATACCAATATACTCTTTCTAGAATTTTCAATGCAAGGAATTATGTGTTTCATGTATATCAGCATTAATTATAACATCTATACCATTCTAGTATGATCTATACTAACATCATTGAGATGGAGGATGATGGATTTTTGGAGGATTCCTATTCATATTGGGGATCAGAGTGAGGAGAATATTTTTGGAAAGATGGGTTTTCTAGTATTTGTGTGGTGGTATCATGGGAATATATTGAAGGATACTTGGGAGTGATAGTTTGATATACAAGCCTAGTTTTAGGATATGTTCACTACAGTGGTTTGATAACACTTAGGAATCCAGCATGGGGATGACTAGCCTATGGTAGAGAGATTGTAATACCAAGGATATTTTAAAGTTACAAACCCAATTTTATTTTTTCAAAACCTCAATAATTTTTGTTATTTGTGAGTTATTGAGGTGTTGGAAGGGACCTTAGAGTCCATTTTTTGAAAGTAGTGTTTTCTTTTGAGACTCTTTTCAAGACTATATAAGTAAACTAGTACCTGATGAGCTGGTATTACATAACTGGTGGTTCCCTAAGGTGAGGGGTGGCACTGCTCATCCCACCACTGACTAGTGGGTAGGGGTTGGGTACAAAGTGGTGGTATGGTATATACCCTTTGACTACTAATATGTTTAAAAAAATAAATTAAAAAAATAAATTAATTATATTATAAAAATAAAAATTGTGGGAAATTCATTAATTCTTCTCATATGGAATGAAAACCACCTCTAACTTCTCTCTCACCCTGGATATTCTTTAAGTGATACTATAATAATTCCTTATACTTTTCAGGTTTCATCTATATCAATATATCGTTAGTAGTATATCATAGAGCCTATTTTCTATTTTCTTATTTTTTATATATGGTTTTACTAGTTATCACTAGGTAACCCTAAATTGAGGTTTTATTTAAATGTTTAAAAATTTATTCTTTTCAAGATTATTAGTTCCAATGGATTCAATTAGGAAGGTTTCCATCATTATAAGATAGTACAAATCCATTATTTCACTAATTTCTATATTTAATTTTAGTCTCATAGGATGTGTGGTTTCATAGACCTTGATAGAATGTCCAATAATTAAATATAAAATTTTTGTTCTACTATTTCAACATAGGAAAATCATTAATAGGTTTTAGGTGACCTATTTTATTTGATATGAAAAATATTAGCCTTCTAATTGTGGTAATACTTGACAAATTATGTGGGAATCTATGATGGGAACTCATAGGGGTGTATTAGCAAGAGATTTGACCTATTGGAGCTAAATCAAGTATTTTGTGATGATTATCTTGTAAAGTGGTGTGTGTCTTGATGAGGATATCTTTTTGATAACCCCAAATGACTATAGGAGAGTGAAATCAATGTTTTTTCAGTGATGACCATTCTAGTGTTGTCAACAATGAATGATGTTTGTTGATTTTCCAACCTATGTTAACTCTTTAACTTTTGTGTATGTTTATGAAATGTTCATCTTTATCATTTAAAATTGTGGAACGTGAATTGTGCCAATTATTATTTATGATTGGCTTGTATACATGTTTTTTATAGTGGTTGATTGATCATGAAAACCATAGGATCTGGGTGTTATAAAATGGAAATTTTAATATGGGTTGGGTGATCATGGAAACCATATTGGGAGATA
This sequence comes from Viscum album, assembly GCA_963277665.1. Lineage (NCBI taxonomy): Eukaryota > Viridiplantae > Streptophyta > Magnoliopsida > Santalales > Viscaceae > Viscum > Viscum album. The sequence continues at coordinate 177,606,786 of OY728137.1, forward strand.
TGATGGAAAAGTTGGTTGGGGATTCATTACAACCAAGGAAATTTTTGATGTGATGAAATGAGCTATGTATTATGGTTTGGATTAGTATTCTAACCAATAATTTTTATGTTTTAAGTAATTTATTATGTTAAAATGGTTTCTATAGGAATGAAAACCATTGATTTGTCAGTTGTGATGGAAATTGTTATGTGAATTTGGAAATATGCCTCTCAAACTCGCCTAATAAGGGACCTCCCCTCCACCCATTTCAAACCACCCATATCCTTCAATTTCCTATCAAATAATTACTATATTACCCTCACTAAAAATTAATTATCATGTTTCATATATTTTGGAATTAACAATGATTACTAAATATTTCATTTCATATGAAGTCCTCTATGAAGGATTCAATCCTTCAATGTGAGATTCACGTTTTTTTATTAATCATTTTCTTTATATTCTTATTCCACCTCTTCATGAATATTATTTAACATTTTAATAAAATATAATTTACATCCTTATTATTTTATAAAAGTGATAATATGATAATACAATAATTTATTTTAACTCATTCATTCATTATAACATGTGCTTATTTTGGATAGTTGAACCACATACATGGATGAGGATAAAAAATTATCAACATGATGGATTAAGAAAACCAATATATAGTATATATATGATATTAAATATGAATTTTTGTAATTTTACAACTCATTAAAGGTAAAATATATAAATATATTTATTATAAAAAATGATTCTTTTAATAGACTCACAAATCATAAAAAATTGAAAGTTTCTAACCATAATTTATGAAACTTTACTATAAATTTGATGAATTAATCATGGGACTCTAGAAAAGTATAAAACACATCTCTCTCATCTAAATTACCATTCATAAGGTGATGGGAACATGATAAAGGAGCAAGTAATAAAAATTACATATTGAATCAAGTATTAAACAAATGGAACAATTAACATAAGAATATTAATTTTAACGAATAATAATTAACAAATGGGTAGTAAGAAAATATAAATGAATTATATTGAGTAAAATTAATGCAAATATGTTTTTTATCTAAATAAATCATAAACTAAATTGATTATAAAAGGGTAATATATCACTCAATCACGATGTAATATAAGGTTTTAGTTTTCCTTACTTAATCTCCTTTGATTAAGTTCCTCTCTTTCTTCTTTAACTATGTTATTCAAGCATTGATATATTCTACCCTTTATATTTTTTTTATTTTTTATTTTATAATCATTTATATTTAAATTACATTTTATTTAAAAAATATTTTTTATTATTTCATTATTCATAAGACATATCATTTTAAAGGAAACCCTCCAATCATTGAGTAATTATGTTCCAAATCAATGTAATTTCTTACTGAAAATTCTTATATTCTTATTTTAATTGTTAATTATATATTATCTTTAATAATATTTATTATTTACTATATATTTATTCAAATGTAAAAATAGTATTACTTTTATCATTGTATGTTACATTAAAACTATAAAAATATTAATATAAAGTATTTATTTTAACCTATAAACTATATTATATTTCCACTATAAGTTTATTCTACTTTAACTTTATTTCTTTATAAGGATACATCATCGGGATTTTAAAAAAAAAATATTTCAAAAATATTTTTTACATTTTTATAATTATTTTGAATGGGAACTATATTCTCGATTCTATTACAATGTTATCATGATTTTAAAAAAATATTATTTCATTATTTCTCATCCATTTTCTACTCTTACTCTTGATGATCCATCATCTTTTACTATTTTATCTCATCCATATATCACCATCTGAATACTCTTATAACATTTTTGATTTGGGTGATTGAATTTAGGAATAACCTGAATCAATTATTGATTAATTATTATATGATACCTTATGAAAATATTCATAACCCATTTTATTAAAATTAGTCAGTTGATCTATGATGAATGATTAATATCAGATAGAACAAATATTTATGGTTTAATATTATTTAATGGGTGGGACCATGATTGTATATTTATCTAATTCATTTGGTAATTATTTATATCTTATGATATTTATGTTATGTGTATACATGATATGGTTATATATGATAATAATTTTATATGTGGAGATAATTTGGTTATCTATGTTGAAACCTTTTTTGTATATGTGATACATTAAACAATGTTCACTATATTCTGAAATTATTTATTATAAATATCTATGTTCACAAGGTCATCATTTTTTATTATTGTGCTTGTGTCACATTCATGAATTATATCGCCACAGCTCATGATTATTATCTTATAATTTTTCATTATTATGGTAGGGTATATGTGATCCATTGATTATAAACCTTTTATTATTCAGTGTTACTCTATAATACACTATAGTTATTCTTTCATGCCTTATGATCATCACTTTTGATTCTATAATATTATTCAATTAATCATTTCATTTAATTCAAGTTGATTTTCCACTCATTTCTATGATATAGTGATAAGTTCTCTATAATTTTTTGATATGTTTTTCCCTTATTGATCATTTTATATAGCCTTTTTCCAATGTTTCCTATTTCCCTAGGCATATAAGAATAAAATTATAAATAATGAGACTAAAACAGGATCACGTGTGAGAAATGTTAATTGATAAACTTTATTATATATTGTAAAATAATATTTTTATATAGATAATATTTAAATACACTAAATCTGTAGGGTTTTTATATATGTAATGTGTGTTTTATCTCAATTGGTATTAGAGTAGGGTTTAGTTAATTTTGGGGGTTAGTTTAAGATGTGTAAGATAAAAAAACCTAAAGAAAAATAGGTTGAACTAAAAGTATAATTGGTTGAAATGAAGATATCACAAGATATGAAATATTAATATTGATTGGTTTAATATTTATTTAATTTTTTACTCTATTTTTTTTATTAATAATATTTATTCCCCGTGATAACTCTTCTTATTTTAGTGAAGGGTCTTAACCAAGAGGAATTGAGTGAACAATGAATGTGTTGTACAATGAAATTATTATAGAAAAAAGTTATCAAATGAGATGAGAGATATTGGAAAAAACATCATATATATGATAATTTAGGATATAAATAATAATTTTTATAGCACCATGCATTTTTATGAGGTATGAATTCATTTAAAAATTATCAAAAAATAGTGTATTTAGGATAATTATGATTTTTTGAGGCATCAATGGGGTCTCACAGTTTCTTATCTATAAAACATGACTTAGACTATCACATACATTCTTTGATAGATGTTATTGGACAACCAGTTACATAGTATCAGTTACCTAGTGATACTATTAGAGGTAATTCAACTATAGGTGGGTCATCAAACACCTAGTGACCCTAGAGCAGGTTCATGTTGTGGTACCATGTAATCGGTGATGGGTTACTAGGTACCGGTGGCTGCATAATTTTTTAAAAAGATTAAAACAAATAATTATTTTAATTTAATTTCTATAAAATGAGGTTTCCTATCATTTTGGTGCCTATAAATCCTTATTCCCTCCTTCTCATTCTTCACATATCTTCTTCCACATATTGTATCTCCCTTGATTCATACCAGTTTCATGTTTTATTGGTATGGGGGAGTCACATATGGTGAGCCTAAAACTTCTATTCAAAATTTTCACCATTTTTATTATTATTTAAGCATGTTCCAACATTTATTACCAAAAATTTCTATTTTCCAAGATTTTGGAAAATCTACATATCATATCCAATTAATCTAGAGTTGTTTGATGAGTGAGCTTCTATTAGACTAGGGTAGGTAGTCCCCCACTAGTATCTATGGTTTATGTATGTTTAATTGCACTATTTGATATTTGGTATAATAATCTTTGAGTGATTGGCCTAAAATTAATTTTTATTATCATTTATTGACACACATGTGAAGGGTAAGGTTGTTTGGAGACACACCCTCTAATTTTTATACCTTGAAGTCATGTCCCCCATGGCTAAGTACTCATTTCTATATGGGTTAATCTTTATAAACGGAGTCTAATAATATGTTCCATGAGATGTATTACATACAATGGACCTATTTAGGTTTTTTAAAACTCTTTTAATCATAGATTAGGGTAGTTGTGCCCAAGTGGTTTCATGGGGTCACCCTTGTGAGGGTTTGATGGGATGTAATTTCCTCTTAGAATATTGAAATATATAAGGGATAAATTCATCCATTATAATTAATTATATTAGAGGGTTTGAAGTATGATATTTTATTATAAAGGGTTATGATCTGGGTAGACCATATGTGGTGATTTATAGGGACTTTGGATGGTTTTCTTAACCTTTTTTGAATTTTAAATGGAAATTATAATATATAGTCTTAATATTTGATATGAGGGGTTGAGAAACATAATGGTTAAAATTTATATAGACCTTGTATTAGTTTCCCATGTTTTTATTACAATTGTTATTTGAATCAATATTCTTTTAGCTAATATATTTATAGGCCATGGTTTCCATTCCCTATTATACTTGTATTCAAGATGGATTGGGATCAAGATACTTGTAGGATATGATCTCTCTATAGTTGGGTTGAATTCATGTTATTCACTATTGTTATTCCTTGGTTCAATATTCCCATGGGTTGATAGAATTCAATTTTCAGATGCTCATGAGGTGATATCGTATGAACCTGAAATGTTTCTCCCCTTTTTCTGATGATGTTTTTCCATAGTCGAGATAACAATGGGGTGAGTATATGAGAATAGGGGTGGCCTATTCACTTTGTTTGATGATGTTATTACATAGAAAAGATGAAAATTGGGTGAGACCATATAGACAGTGGATTGTTCTTTTTTTTTATCAATTTTTTGTGATTATTTGATTGATATACCATTGGGTATATATCCCTTTATCTACATTCCACCTTTTATGTTGGGATTACAATGGTTTGACATGGGATAGAGATTATGTATGGAAGAGATCATATGAGTAGAATTGGGCCTTCCTTATACTTGTATTATTATATGGAGATCATGGTAATTTGTCTATATTAGTTATATGTATGGTAAAATACTTCCATGTTATCATTACTTTTTATTTTGATATGTTTAGAGACACCCCAACACATTCCACCTTATAGAGTTTCACTATGATCATGCACTATATTTTATAGTCTAATTAGGTAAACCATTGGTGGTGGACTATGGATTTTTACTCATGCCCTACTTAGGCATTATGGTACCCAAGTAGACTATATTGTTTGTGATCCAAGTATGGGAAGGTCCTTTTGGTTGATGGATTAGTTGGGGATCATGGTAGAAGTTGGTATATGAGACTTTTTATGAACTTATAAATGGGTTATCTATCTTCCCTAAACTTTTTTTAAAATTTTAATTATCTATTATATGATCTTACCATGTGAGATATTATTTATAAATGTGTAACTTCCAAAAAATTTAACTTCTAGTTTTTTTTATAGAATTGGTGTTATTATTAATTTATATTGAATTTAGTTTTGAAGTACTTATTTTTACTTTTTTATGTTATTTTAGTTAATTATAATACTTATCTTATGATTTATAGTTATCTATACCAATGAATTTATAGTCTCCACACTTTATACATAGACTATTTTAGATTGTTGGAATCCTCCAACGTGTAGCATCCCATTACTGTATTTTGGGTATTTCCATTATCGTACTTTTTGTCCTCTTAATTATGTACATCTTAGGACTCATGAGGATGGAGATAATATGATGGGGAAATTAACCTAAAGTTCAGGGATTTATGTATTTGAATTAATGGAGTGTGGGTATAAAACTGTAATAGATTTATAGGGTTCTCTATGAGTTTAGAGAACTCTTGAGGTGTTTTGGATTTTCTACTGAAAATTAGAGTTTTGTAATCTATAGGATAAATACACATTATGTAATGGGAGTAAATGATGTTTAATTTATTTAGGGAAGATATCGTGAACCTGGTACAAAACGTGAAGGGAGTACATTTCATGTAAAGGTTACACATAATGTAATGTTAAAAATTATGTTTCTAATAAAAAGGCAGTGGGGTTTTCAGCGTATGTGGGATATGTAGATTGTATGATGTGTAAAGGGATTTAACTCCATGTAAATGTCACTGACATGGATTTTAGGGCACCGTGCAAGTGATATGTTTTATCATTCATCTTTAATCCTTCTTTCTTTCAACCTATATTTGTCCTCCAATGATTTTGGGAACCTTCATTTATTCTAGATCATTTCGTTCGACATTGGATCATCAAGGAAATTGGGATACATCTCTCTAGGTGAGTAATCCTTTATGCTTCTTCATTTCCTTTGATCAGGGTAATGATGTTTCATTGCGTTATTAGATCTATTTACCCATGGTGTTGATTCTCTTGATTCCATTCTAGATCTATTCAACAATCTTGTTACGGGAGATGATTCTTTATTACATATGGTGTGGCAGGTGTGCGTTCTTGAGGTATGTTGTGATATTTCCTCTTCACTGAACCTTTTGTTAAATTCAATCAATTATAAGATGTGTCATATGATTCTAGGGATTCCATTTTCATTGTGTGTTCTTCCTTATTGGTGGATCTCATTGTGGGAATGTGTGACCCAATTTTTGAGGTAGGTGGTTCTGACTCTAGCCTATGTTGGTGAAATACATTTCAACGGTTTTGATAAATAAAATTATTAATGAAATTGAATGATTGAATGATTTTATTTGTGTGTGTAGAAATTGGTTTTTGATAAAATATGGATTTCCCCTAGTTTTGTTAAATGAAAATGTGTTCTCAAATAATTATTAAATGGTTTTTGAAATGGTTTTCAAAGCCCGATTTGATGAAAATAGACTAATGAATTGGTTTGGAAAATAGATCATGTGTTAAGTATAGGTTACTTGTGTGGAATGTGTAGTAATATTCCTTGTCCACTATTGAGAGGTTTTCTCATGTAGATTTCTCTTCTCCCTAGGCATGTAATTCTAGGGACTTATTAGACCTATTAGAGAGTTCAAATTATGGGGTGTTATTATACTCTTTAGACTTTATGAAAATATCTAGAGGTGTGATGTGTATATAATTATATATGTTAGGTATGGGTGTCTTAGAAATCTTATCCTAGTGTGATCCTTGGTGTGATGCTACTTATGCTTTGACTTGTATTGTTTTGGTTGAACTACTATGGATTTGATATGATATGTGATACCTACATTATTTAGTATTTATATATCTTCTTTGATATATGTATATAAAATTCTTTGAAACTAATTTACTTGATTTATTTGAAATTGTGGAAAAGGGGGAAATTAAATTTTTCTCATGCTTTTGATATAAAACTGCTAAATCGTATGTCACACCTTATTTTCTTTAAAGTTGATCATTCTTGGATTCTTGTATAAATACTTGTTATAGAACACCTGGGTGAGATCCTATTAAGAATGTCATCTCACACCTTGGGTTCCCCTTTGGCAGTGAGTAAATCTTTTTATGTCTTTCGATGCAGGAAAAGGAAAGGCACCATATTGAGGCTGTGAGGTTTTCTATTGATTGGGTTTTGGGTAGCTGGTGGGGAGATGGTGGGAGTATTCCCACACTATCGCATGGAGATATTGGAGTAGTTGTTTTAGTTTTATAGTCCTTTACAGTTATACTTGTCTCTTATAGATTGTTTTTATACCTTTTATGTTGTATCACTTTTGTTGTTACTTATCTATTATGGAATATATTTGTATCTTCCATTTTCTCTCTCTACTATGTGTATATATTCCATGTCATTTTATTTAGGTTGTGAAAAATAATTCCCTCTATTTATTGTTTGATTCTTGAGTGCTAGTCGCTAGCCTATGGGGATTGGGAACTCCCTTTGGGTGTGTGATGGATTGTTTTGGGTTCTAGTATTGAGAGGGTATTTGGGACAGTTCATTACAAAATGGTATTAGAGTGGGTTTTTCCTTAATAATCCTTGTCTAGAGAGGTTTGATAGACTGGAGAGAAGATTTTTAGGACATGAGAGGTAGTTTTTGATGATTGCATGGCCAATTCTTTCCATGATAAGACTCAAGTTACAATGGGATATTGGGATATGTGTCTCCTATTTTAATTTTTATCTTGATATCAGTTTTTTCTTATGGTTTTTCTAGTTTAAACTAATATTATTTTTTGTTTTATTGTCTTATTTGTTTTTTGTGTCATTTTATGCCTCTGAGACATGTTCTATGAGTTCCATAAGAGGATAAAGCTAATTATATTTTAAAAAATTAGCCTCTAGATTAGAATTTTGTCAAGTCTATCATGCTGGTAGTTCGTGTTGCCGACCAAAATGTACTACAAGTTCAAAATGATCTTGAGGAGGTACATCCATGAGTTATTGGAGAAAGGGATCAATCATGGGAGTTCTTTCATGATAATCCATCATCTTTTAATGGTATGAATGAATCTTAATAGGTAGAGGAATGGTTGGAAAAGATCAATCTTTTTTTAATTCCTAGATAAAATTAAGAGTGTCAAGGTGAAATATTTGGTGTTTATACTCGAGGGTCCCAGAAAGTGTTGGTGGGATTCCATGGTATAGGAGGATAGGAATGTGGTCTTGGAATTGAAGGTTTTAAGTCTCTCTTATTCTAGTAGTTTTTTCAAAAGTCATTGATGATAGAGAAGTCTCTAGAGTTCTTCTCTTTGCATCAGGGACAACATTTGTTGTTAGTATACACCAATCAGTTTGCTGAGCCAATTTTTTTCACCATAGGTTGTAAAAAATGATCAGCTGAAAGATTAAAATTACCTAAAGGATTAGAAATCAGATCTCATATCACATGTATTTAGGATGAATATTTCAAACTAGTCATATATAGTAGACAGATCCATAATGTTTGAGATGAATATGGAAGGTAGGTTTGGATATTCTTCCCCTTTCCTTACACCTATTGGAATCTTCATTAAAACACCAAGGAAAACAAGAAGGTGAAAACCCACCACAGGAGTGGCGGAGGTGGTTCTTAGTAGCTGGTCTCTTTGGAACCTCCTTTTGAATTTAGTAGTGTTCCTATAGATTTATATTAGTGTGTCAAGGTCATACAAACTTGGTGTTCTTGTCCTTCACCTATAAATATGTGTAACAGTTTTGGAAATTTTGGTCATCTACATCGTGTCTTTCAAGCTATGTATGTACCTCAATATGGTAAGGGATCATTGACTCCAAATGCTATTATGGTTCATTCAGATGATTCAAATACTATTGGGATATATCCAAATGCCTCAATAGTGTGTCACCTTTCTGTAATAGATGAGTTTTCGATGAAGGTAGATGTATGTCCAATGATAGTGAGAGGTACTATCTTTATTACATCTTTAGTAGTGATTTTTTTATTTAATACTGGTGCTTCCCACTGATTTATATCTGGAAATTTTTTGATATGATTAAACTTATAATGGAGATCATTTCCTTTTTAATTTAGTTAGGAACACCTCTTGGGAAGATGAAAGAGTAAGTTTTTCGGTTTCCTTCTTGTTCACTATTGATAGCTGATGTAGAGTTAGTCCGCTATATTCTTATTCCTGATCTAAATCTATTTGACATCATCATTGGGATGAAATGACTTATTTCTAATCATTTTGAGGTTTATTATTATCATCATCATGTCTCATTTATTGCACTAGATGGTATCTCAAGGGTGTTTTAGGTAGAGTGAGATATGAGGTCTAGTCATGTAGGTTCTTCCCTCCCATAACTCAGGATTTTTATTTCTACTCTAAAAGTTGTGAATGATGATGTCTCTTTTTTGTTGGTCTTCATATTATTGTTTAGGATTTTCTTGGTGTTTTCCTAGAATATTTCTTCAAAATTCCTCTAGATAGGGAAGTAGAGTTTACAGATGACCTAGTACTAGGTACGCAACTGATTTTTATACCTTCTTATCAAAATGAACCAGTATAGATGAAAGATATCAATATTCAGTTGGATTATTTGGTGGTGAAAGGTTTTGTTCACCCTAGTGTTTTCCCTTTGGAATCACAAATGATATTTTTCAAGAATGTTGATGATTCACTCCGATTGTGTGTGGACTATTTGAAGTTGAACCAAGTAATGATCAATAATATGTATCATTTTTATCTTATGGGTGATATGTTTGATAAGATAAAGGGGGGAAGTTGTTTTTTAAAGATTGATCTTCGATTGGGTTATCACCATCTTAGATTTTGGGAGTCTAATATACTGAATATGGATTACAGGAGTAAGTATTCCCATTTCTATTATCTTGTGATGTTTTTTGGTCTGACTAAAACTACAACAATTTTATGAATTTGATAAATCAAATATTCCATCCGAATCTTGACACTTTTGTGGTAGTTTTATTGGATGATATTTTGGTTTATTAATGATCTGAGAATGACCATGAGCACCGTTAGATTTTGGTTTTGGAAATCTTGAGGATTAAATATTTGTATGGAAAGATTTTGAAATGGAGTTTCTAGGTTAAAGAAGTGAATTTATTGGGGAACATGATTTTTGAGCATGGCTTATCAGTTTACTTTGAGAAGGTGAAGGTTTTTTTCATGGCAAGAACCATGAAATGTATTTGAGATTCAAAGCTTATTTGGTCTTATTGGATACTATTGATAGTTAGTCAAGGATTTCTCAAAGATTGCATCACCTTTGACTGCTCTTAATAACAAACGGTTATAATTCATATGGGATACAAAGAGTCATCCTTATTTCGACTAGTTGAAAAAACTTCTGACATTGAATCCTTTTACGATCTTACCTTATCCCAGTAAGTGGTATGTAGTTTTTTGTGATTATTCTTGAACTATTTTATGTTGTATACTCATGAAAAATGATCATGTGGTGGCTTATGGATATCATCATCTTTGATCACATAAAAAAATTTACCCTACTCATGATTTATAGATTTCCGCAATTACGCATGAACTTAAGTGTTGGTGGAACTGTATTTTTGGGGAAAGTTTCATAGTTTTTTTAACCATAAGATTTTGAGCTATATATTTTTTCATAAATACTTTAATCGTAGACAATGGTGGTGGGTGGAACACCTTAATAAATTTGACTTTGACATCATCTAAACCCTAGGGAAGGATAATATTGTTGAATATGATCTTAGTAGGAAAATATCATCATAGGTTGTTTTTTAATCTAATGAGGAGTGGAACATTATGGGTATTTTTGATCAGTTGAATCTAGATTCATATAATGATGTTTTAGGTACGGTTCTGAATAGTGTTTTGTTATCATAATCTCTCCTTGAATCTATTCTATAAAGTTAGTACCAAGATTATGAGTTCAAAAGAATTTGAGAAACCATAAATGGTAGGGAGAATATTTCTGGTTGTTCTCTCTTTTTAGATGGTATTCTCAGTTTTGGGAATTAGTTTAACATCCATGCGTCTGTGAGGAGATCATTTTTGTTTCACTATCATATTTATTCAGTGTCTATTCATCTGAGCACTATAGAGATGTATTATGACATGATATGACATTTCTGGTTGCTGACTATGAATCATGACATTTTTTATTATGTTTCCCACTGTTACACCTACCAACAAATAAAGGAAGAGTATCTGAAACCTTCTAGTTTTCTCTAGACTATTTAATTTTTGTTTTGTAAATGGGATGAGGTGTCCATGGATTTTGTTTTTGAAATACCATAGACTCCCCGAGGAAGGAATGTTATATCTGTGGTGATTGATCAGTGGACAAAGTTAGCTCATTTCATTCTGATTTGGGACACCACTAATGTTAAAGATCTTGGTAATTTATATGTGCATAATATTATGCGGTTACATGGGATTCCTTATATTTTTGTTTTAGATAGGGATCCTAGGTTTATTTCAAGTTTCTGTTAGAGTATCCAAGAGGATATAGGGACTCTTATTAGATTGAGAATAGTTTATTATCCAAAAAAAAGATCAGATGACCCATGCTATTCATATCCTAAAGGATATTCTCTGTTCTTATGTCTTGTATTTTGATGGATCTTAGAATAGCCATCTAGGACTGGTTGAGTTTTTTTATAACTATAGTTATTAATCAGAATGGATCATTTTGAGTCTTTATAGGGTCTCCTATGCTGATCAGCTTTTTGTTGGGTATAAAAAGAAGAAACTTCTTTGGTGGGACCATGTTTGGTTCAGGAGATGTCAACAAGGATTCATTATATACATCAGTGTCTAGTTATATCTTGGAGTCAACAGAAATATTATATAGATCAATGGCATTACCCTTTGAATTTTTCCATAGGTGATCTGATTTCCTTGAATGTTTCTCCTAGGTTGGGTTCCCATCAACATTGAAAATGTGGAAAGTAGGAATTGATATATGTTGGACCATTTTAGGTCACTAAGTAGCTGGGGAAGGTTTTTCATCAGTTAGAGTTATGGGTTCAGATGATAGGAATTCATGATTTTTTCCACATATCGCTATATAAGAAATTTCATCTAGATCCCTCTCACGTTATGAGTTGGGAAGAGATTGAGTTAGATCTCGATGTTTCCATTATTGAGTAACCAGTATATATTGTTGACTCTTATGTGAATGTCTTAATTGGTAAGTCTATTTTTTTGTTCAGAGTGTTATGGTTGCATGGATCATGTTCTCATGAGACATGAGAATGCGAGTTGCTGATGATGGAGTAGTTTCCTTGCCTCTTTACTAGGATTCATTCTTCCACATGACTTCTCAGGGTTGGAAATTCTTATTTTGTGATGTTTATATAATCGTTTTACCATATTTTAGGTATTTCTTTTCTATTTACATGTCTTCCTATTTAATGGGGTGTGTCTTTGGACTCCTAAATATGGGGAGAATTTTTTGGGGAAAATGAATTAAATTTTAGGGTTTTGTTTTTATTTTAATTAATGGAGTACTAGTATAAACATGTAATGGATTTATGGGTCCCCCCCTGAGGTGTTTTGGGCATTCTGTTGAAAAATGGAGTTCTTATAGTCTTCATGAGAAATACATGTCGTTTAATGGGAGTACATGATGTATAATTTCTGCAGAGAAAATTCCATAAAGATGGTACATATTCTAAAGGAATTACACACCGTGTAAAGGTTATATGTAATGTAATGTTAAAAACCAGGTTTTTAATAAAATGTCGATGGGTTTTTTGACATATGGAGGCTCCGTGGTTTACACAATGTGTAAAGGGGTTACACGCCGTGAAAATGTCACAAATAGGAATTTTAGGGAGTCATACATGATAGATCTAATATTTTCACTATTTTTTATGTCTATATTAATTATTTAAACCCCAAAAATTTAACAATTTGAGTTGAATATCATTTTTTTAGATTTTATGGATGTTTTGAGCATAAAATTGGAAATTGAAAAATTATGGAATTTGAACTAGTTTCAATCACTTATGTATTTTGAGAATAATTTTTTCCATATTAAACAAAATCAAGTAATTATATTTTTTAGTCTTTAATTGGTCATATTATACATCTTTTTAAACTATAATATGCTTTTATTCAACCTTATAAAGGCCAAAATAAATCATTTATGGTGTAAAACTTTTCTAGATGATAGGATGAAACCCAACCCATTAAATGGAATATAACTCTAGATAAAGGTGTCTTAAATCATTTATTCCAACTAGAGAGGAAATAGAACTCAAATTTTCACATTCCTGATGAGTTTAAAGGAAATATTTTCCCATTATTTCAATCTATGAGTGATTTAAACTAGAGGAATATTAATGGTCTCTCTATACAGAAACAAGTGGATTTAGTAATTATTTCATATATTTCAAAGAACGTTTCCAAATATTCTAAAAATTGTAGGTTATATAGAGGATTTAATTTATAACAACTATATAGAAGAAACTAGAAGAATATTCATCTATTAAGGTGGATAGAAACTACCAAAATTTGGATGGACAGAAACAGTATAGCAGATTTCCATCCCTCCTCTTTGCATTTCCATCTATTCATCATTACAAGGGTGGTTTGATTGAGAGAGAAAGGGTAAGGTTGAGATAGATATCGTGATGAATATTCTATGCATTCATTCTAGAATGGATTAAATTTTGGCAGATCATGTGATGTGAGGCTAAGAACCAAGTGTTTGTTGACAATGACAATCGATGAACACTGTCTTCTGAGTTGTGATCTTATTGTGTAATCTATATTGAATTTCTATTTAACTTATATTTTTGAATGAATGTAGTTGTTTTCTTTATTAAATATATTTTTAACTTTTTTTGTATTTTTGTTCAATATATGAAGTAAAATAATTGACATCACTATTTAAATTTCTTCGGTGAGGTCTTACCATCGAGAAAAGTATTTTCAATTAGGTTTAATTACTTAGAGGTGTTAAAGTAATTGAATCACTTATGTAGGAGGGAAAACAATCATATTGTGGTTTTTATATGATATCCATGAAAACTAGGGTGTTCACCTAGGTTTCCTTAGGTGGGCATTAAGAAAATCATTTGGGAAATATTTTTTAAACATTGAAGGGGGAGTGTTCAAAATGTTTAAGCTTATCCACAACTATTGTTTTGATTCTGATTTCAAACCTATTTTATTTGTTATCAGGTTTCTATCTTTCTCTTCTATTTTATTTCACTTTATTTTATATTTATTTTATGTATTATAACTTTTAATCAAATACCCAAATTTTTCTTCTTTCAAAAATAAACAAAACAAAAGTGATATTTTTGAAACTTAAATCACAACCTCCTTAAGAGACAATCCAAGGACTGCAATATTACATTTCTCTAGTGGTTAAATTACTTGATTGTGGTTTTCACTATAAACCCCATATAATAATTATGAGTTATATGTTTTTTCATTAATCTTCAGCCCCCCTTTCTCTTGACCTAGAGCTCTCCTCCAGATATTTTAGGAACCTCCATTGATTACACATTGATTTTTTTGGTGTTGGATCATCAAGGAAGTTGGGTTGCATCTCTTTGGGTGATTAATCCTTTCTTCTTATTAATTGAATTGGGTCATGGGAACATATTTTCATTTCATTATTAGATCCATTTACTTTTGGTCTTGATTCTCTTGATTCCTTTCTAGATTTGTTCTGTGATCTTATTTTGGGGGGCCAATTCTTTGACAATTATGGTGTGCTAGGTATTCTTTCTTGAGGTATGTTATGATATTTCCTCTTTATTGAACCTTTTGTTAAATTGAATCAATTATAAGATGTGTATTCTGATTCTAGGGTCTCCATTGTCAATATATGTTCTTCCTTGTTGGGGGATTCCATTACAGGTGTGTGTGACCCAAGTTTTGAGGTGGGTATTTCCATCTCTAGCCTGTATTGGTGAACTGTATTTATCTAGTTTTGATAAAATGTTTTATAAATTAAATGGAATGATTTATTTTTTTTGTGATTGGAAATGGGTTTTTGATAAAAGATTTTTTTCCCCTGGATTGGGTAAATGAACAGGTGTTTTCAAATAATTTTGAAATGGTTTTCAAAGCATAGTTTGATGAATGGATCGATGAATTTTTTTAGAAAAAATAGCACATATGAAGCCTTGTCTACTTAGGTGGAAAGTGTATTAATAGGCCTCATCCACTGTCATGAGGCTTTCACATGGGGCTTTTCTCTACTCTCAAGACTTGTTGTTCTAGGTTTTTGTTAGACCTATTGGGGGTTAATTTTCTAGGGTGTTCTTCTACTATCTCGACTAGATACATATGTCTATAGGATTGATGCATATGATATTTTTTATGTTAAGTACGAGCATCCTAGATATCCTAGCCTAGTGTAATACTTGGAGTGATGTTAAATGTGATTTATCTTTTACTTCCATGGATTAAATTTTATATGTGATACCTTCTTTGTTTCTTAATATATCTTCTTTGATATATGTATATTAAATACTTTGAAACTGATTTACATTATTTATTTGGAAATGTGGAAAAAGGGGAAATGAAATTGTTTTTTCATGCTTTTGATATAAAATTGTTAAACCATATATCATGCCATGTTCTCTTTAAATTTTAGAATTCTTAGATTATTGTAAAGAGACATGTTATAGAACACCTGGGTGAGATTATATTGATCTTGTTAGTTCACACCCTATTCACCCTTTGGTAGTGCATAGACCTTGTAATTTCTTTCGATGTATGAAAATTTAAAGTGTCATAGTGAGGTGGTGAGTTTTTCAATAATCTGGGTTTTGGGTAGCTGGTGGTGTGATAGTGGGAGTATGCCCATGCTATCACATGGAGCTGTTGGAGTAGTTTTTTTTGTTTTCTTAGTCCTTTTCAGTTGGATTTGTCACTTGGAGATTGTTTTTCTACCTTTTAAGTTGTATCACTTTCATTTTTTCTTATTTTTTATGGGATATATTTATATCTTCTTCTATTTAACGCTCTTAAGTGTATATTTTCCATATTTTACTTTAGCTTGGGAAAAATCATTCCCTCTCATTATTGTTTGATATCTATATCCTAGTTATCAACCCGTGGGGATCAAAAATTCCCTTCAGGTATGTGGTGGATTGGATCATGTTCCAGTATTGAGAGTGTATCTTGTTCAGTTCATTAAATTGAATATGAGGAGGCTCCTTTGAGGTATATGGATCCTTATTTAGTCATGGTAGAATTTAATTAGACTAGGGGTGCTTAAAAGTGGTATTAAATCATTTTTTATTTTCTTTTGTCTTAATATTTTAGATATAGTGGATATGAGATACAATGTGATTGAAATATAAGATGTATAATTTTCTTGAGAAAAGCCATCCTTAGTATCAGTAAAGTCTAGATTACGTAAGAAGGGATTATTTTTCATGGTTTTTTTTTCTTTTATAATTAGGTTAATTTTACTAAATATGATTCTTTATAATGTTTTATCATGGTTTATTGGTTTTTCATATTATACTAGGGTTGTAAGAGAGAGTGTGTTCATGAATAATATATATCTAAAAAATAGGATTCACATGGAATTTGTGTGTTCATGAACCAACCATGGTCAACCCCAAACTGATCACCCAATCTGACCCGCGAAAAGGCCCTGGAGGTTTTCCCAATCCTCTCAGACTTGAAACTTTTGTCGGGAATCAAGATAAAATCATTGGGAATAATTTATCCCAGAAAACAGTAGAAAAATAAATTAATATAAACTGAAAAATTAAAATAATCACTATATGAAAAAAGAAAATAAATTTTCACATACCTCCATGTGGCCCTATAGGTCACCACTGGCCACTAAACCAACATCACTCCCTAGAAAATGAATCTAAGCTTGAAGTAGCACCAGAATCAAAAAGAAAATATAAATCTATTATTGAGATTATTAAAACTCAATAGCTGTGCCCAAATAAACTATTCCCTTTCCTTACTTTTAAAAAGAAAACCAATTCATTCCAGTTTGAAAATAATACCTATAAAAATAGGGGCTTAAGTTATTTTTTTAAACAAGTAACAGGATTCCATTTTCAATAAAACCTAATTTCCATTTCATTTAAAAAATATGTTCCAATGAATGATATATTTCTAATAAATAATTTTCAATATAGAAAATAAACTCATTATGTCCCAAAAATAGAGGAAAGTAAATGTGATTTTTATTATTTCAAACATGTAAAGGAAACTACGAAATCAGCTTCTAAAACAATACCATAGAAAAATAAAGGTAAATGATAGCAATAACCATTGGAAATACCTAAGAATATAGGGTTATTGGGGTCCTAGAATCCTCATACCTTAGTTATGAATTCATACCAAAGCCCACAACATTCTTATGCATGAGACACTAAATGAAAATTACATCCCAATGTCTAGTCATGTACAATAATCGTCATACGTTTAGTTAGTGATGTAGCATCAATCATACTAGTGAAACATGAATTTGGCCCTACAAGACTACACTATATACTAGACCTTATCTGTAAAGACCCGTAAAATTCAAGGGAAATTTTTTCTAAATTTTATTTGGAATTTTACAAGAACGCGGTTTCTGACGGCACTTGATTCCCAGGCCTGGAGTGCCCGAAATCAATTTCCGAAGTTTGGCTCGGGTATGTTCAGTGAACGAACGAGCGGGTATTCCTATCTTTTGAACCGGTGCTCGAAATTGAAATCTGATGGCACCGATGAACTCGCAATGCCGGTAATCGCTTAAGGGAACCTTTACCGTAGTTGCGTTTGTGCGGGAGAAGAAGTTAATTTCTGGGGATTAATTAAAAAAAAAGTGAATAAAATTGTTGAATCAATTTTATTTCATGTTATGTGGTTAACTTCTCCCATGGGAAGTTGGTGGTGGGCCCACATCCATCCAACTTCCCATGTGTGGATATTTGAAAGGGTGGGGCCCACACGAACACCCCAACTTTTCAAATTCCTTAAACTCCCTAACCCCTCTTAACCCCTCACATTCCTAACTCCCCATTAACTCACCTTCATTAATATTTGACAACTTGTTGTAATTAATTTGGTGAGTTACATGTAATATTTTGAAATTCAAACAATTGAATTTCAAATGCTTTGTTGTGTTAATAAAATAAGTTTAGAACTTATTTTATTAGGGGTTGGTGTTGGGTTTTTTGAGATATTTTTGGAGAAAATCTAAGGAACACCTTCTTCCTCGATGAAGAATGCGAAGAACACCGTTCTTCAACGAAGAACTTCTCCGCTGAAGAACACGGTTCTTCCGCGATGCCGTATCCGCGACGCGACGTTCTTCTTCCGCATCGTCTCTTCCGTGATGGTTTTCCGCGATGAAATCGCCGTCAACGACTTCGAATCCTCACTTCACGACGTCGACGTTCTTTCCCCGCGACGCCCGACCTCCGCGATGCTCGTCTTCCACGGGTCGTTGATGAACACCGTTCCTAAACCGAGGTAGGGGTTATTTTATTTAATTATTTTCCGTTCATGAATCTAGTTTATCGATTATCGTGGATTTTCGACTAGATGATATCGTTTAACGAGAGGGGGGCCAGACCGCACAAACATGGCCGAACCCCCTCCTATGTACATGTTTGATTCTTTGTGGATGGAACGGAATGGCGAGGTGCCGTCGCACCACGCGAGAATCACACGACAAGTATTACGCGACGTCGTCGCGCCGCGTCGTGGAAGGAAGTTTAAGAACGCGACGTCGTCGCGCCGCGTCGAAGAAAACCAAAGAACCACGGTCGGAGTCGGGCCGCGGCGAAGGGGCGCGGCGCCATCGGGTCGCGCTGGAAAACTATAAAGACGACACTTTTCGTTTTGACATGCGGATTGACGGGCAACGACGAAGCAAGCCGTTTTGGCGTTTGAATTCCTTCGCAGTGAAGGTGGGGTCCCGAGGGGACCATAGGCAAAGAAGGCAGAAGGAACGAACCACCAGAGCACATCCGGTGGTCCGCGGAAGGCGGAGGTGGCACGCCGCCGGAGGGTTGGCAGCCGGCGGATCCGCCGCTGGCCTGAATTAGCGGGGGGCGGGGGAGTCGCGCACCCCGCACCGCGAATCGGCTCGGCCACGCTGGCCGAGCCGCGGCCGGCTGGTCGGGCCGGACCGAGCCGGACTGAGCCGGGCCGGGCCGGGCCCAGCTGGGTCGGACCCGGGCCGGGTCGACCCGGTTCGGGTCGACCCAGTTCGGCCGACCCAGAGGGGGTCGGGCCAGGTCGGCCCGGGCCCAGACCCCCATTTTCGGACCACTTTCAGTCAAATGCCCATATCATGAGCTGTAGACCTCCGATTGACGCGCCGTCAGCGGAAACACGATCCTTGGACCGAGACGGTCGTTTCGGTATATTACACTCAAGGTTTCGGAGAATTTTGGGTTCGTCCGGGTTGGTTCGTACGCGAAACCAACCGGGCCCTCGGAACAGAAACGCTCGTAACTTGAGTTTCGGACGTCCGATTGACATGCCGTCGACTGTGATGGATTCCTCTAAGTGAGACGGATCTTTTGGCTTACTCTGCTCGAGGTTTGGATGCCGTCGGAGTGCAGTCGGGTTGGTTCGCTCACGAAACCAACCGGGCCCCTGGAACGAAAAAGCCAATAACTCACAGACCGGGCGTCTGATTGACGCACTATCTGTCTCGTTGTTTTCCTCTTGATGAGATGGAACTTTTGGCATACTTCGCCCGATTTTTGGATACAGTTGGATAGAGGCCGGGTTGGATCGCACCCGAAATCCAACCGGGCCCCTGGAACGGAAAAGCTGATATCTTTCAGACAGGATGTCTGTTTGACGAACCGTCAGCGGCGTTGTTGATCACGTTGAGAAATGGTCCCAATGAGTATACCCTATGAGAGTTTGGGGTACAGTTGAGATACGGCCGGGATTGGTTCGCTCACGAAACCAACCGGGGCCCTGGGATTAAAAGGCTAGAAACTCACAGACCGGGCGTCTGATTGATGCGCCGTATGTTGCGTTGAGACCCCTATGACGAGGCGGTCCTTTGAAATACTTCTTCGTTGGACTTTGAGATACTTGGAGTATCGACCTGTAGCTCGTGGATCAGACCCTTCTAGAGATGAGCATGCGGAGTACGGAGACCTTGTAGCCGACTGAGACCTGACGACTGCTTGACCGACTCGACTTGGAGTGAGTCGACTAGCCTAGTGGATGGAGCACTACTTTGTTTGGGTGCAGACCCATGGCAGACGGAGCACTACCTGTGTGATAGTGCAGACCCGCGGTACTCGTCCGGAGAGTACCTCAGCAGGCTACCAGGGGGTGTGCACTACTGTGTTTGGGTGACATACCCCGACGGGAAGCACTATTGTGTTTGGGTGGCTGGCCCGCGGTACTCGACAGGAGGAGTACCTCCGCAGTCTTAGGTTAGTGAGCAGTACCTCGGAGTCATGACAGGACCACTGTACACTCCAGAGACGGAGCTCTTCAGTAGTTACGGTTTCGATAATGAAAATCCTGGTTTGAGGTGAGACTTTTGACCTTTGTGTTTACCTCATGATTGATATGGGTCACTTGATAACTTAGGTATATGTATGGGCATATACCTGGGTAGTGGTTATCTGTTGATTTCATGATCCTTGTGTTTCTTTATGATTGAGATTGGTTACTTGATAACTTAGGTATATGTATGGGCATATACCTAAGTAGAGGTTATCTGTTGAGATATTCTTTGTGGTTATCCTTGTTGGTTTTAGAGAGACCTTGAGGGTCTCGGGGTCCCTACTGAGTATCGTTATACTCACCCCTGCACGGGCTATGCCCGCACCTCGTTGTGTTGGTTGCAGATGACAGGCAGTGCTAACAGAGGCCGAGTGTTCGAGGACTGGATGGTAGCTGGAGGTGGACCACCCAACGAGTCAGTATCTGGAGGAGGACTTCACGGAGAGACGACACACGGAGGTGGTTGACGGGAGAGAGCGTTGAGGAGGCTATCTGTACCTACCCTTCAGGTAGGATCCGTGGTGGACAATCCAGGAGATGCGCTATATGTACCTACCCTTCAGGTAGGATCCGAGGAGGATGAACCAGGAGCTGCTTCCTTCTTCCAGCTGTTGCCTTTTTCTGTTGTACTTTTGTTCAGTTGTAGTTGTACTTTCTTTTGGGTTTGTATTCTGGCCCATTTACTTTTCAGCACTTCTCTTGTACTTAGTGTTTACTTTTTCCACTTGCTTACTCTGTGGTTCTTGTTTTCTTTTATAAAGGCAATGCCTTCCCAGTTATTGGGATTTACGCCTTTGGTGCTAGTCGCCAGCCCCTGGCCTATGGAAGGAAGGCTTGGGGTAGTCACGGAATGGGCCCCGAGGACGAGTCGTGACAAATTGGTATCGAGGAGTCGGTTCTACCGCAGAACTTATAACTCTGATATTTTCTTTCTGTGAAGCAATAGTGTTAAGGGTACCGAGTGTGGTCTTCAGTTCAGGGAGTCATGTGTTGGTGCGGGTGGCCGACGTATCCATACACCAGGACCCTGACAACTGATTTTTGACTTTGTGCACGAAAACACTGATTGCGTGTGTGTTTTCAAAGGTTTTCCCTTAAAACAGCTTAAACCAGTTCAGCTCACCAGGTATAAACGTTTGACCGTGTCACGATGTTTCTTTCAGGATGCCTTTTCACGGACGACCAGCTAGAGCCCCGAGAGTGGTTTGTACTGACATCCTGCTGAGCGGTGTGGCCTCAGTACAGGGCCCTTTTCCAGTTGAGGCACCAGCGGAGGCACCATCGGTACTACTACCCGTTGGGCCACCGATGCCACCAGCCCCAACAGTAGAGGGTGAACGTCGCTTGAGCTCACTGCACGAGTTCCAGCACCAGGGGCCACCCAGGTTCTAGGGAGGGACGGACCCGCAGGCGGCTGAGGATTGGCTGGAGGCTGTGGTGAGAGTCTTCAGGCTAGTGGGGACGCCGGCAGACTTCATGGTGATCTTTTCTGCCAGCCTCCTTCAGGCAGCAGCAGGAAGGTGGTGGAGCCACTTGTTTCAGTTTTGCGACGGGATGGCCTTCGCATGGGAAGACTTCGAGACCTTCTTCAGGGTGGAGTTTGTGTTAGTAGCTCTACATCTCGAGCGTGTACATGAGCTTCTGCCTTTTCCGTGTGTTTTTTGATCAGTAGCCGAGTCATCTGTGGACAATAGATAGATGATGCAGAGGCCTAGGAGGACCAGACCAGCAGTTGGACGATCTCGGTTTTTAGGACCGGTGGTGTGGGGCACCCGGGGTGGGGTCAGAGCCAGGCGTGCCAGAAACAGACAGTGTTACTCATGCGGCAGGAAGGGTCACCTGGAATGTGACTGTCCGACTCCTCTTACAGTTGATCCGCAGGTGTTGGAGGATCCACCATGGCAGTAGAGCTCCGGGAGCAGGTGGACAGGAGCAGAACTAGTGGATACATCCCTTGTACTTCTATTTCCATGTTGCTGTTGTATTCGTGTCTTTGTACTATGAGCTGCAATATTAAAAAGATACTTATCTTTGTTTTCTTTCCTGTCCTTTTGTTTGGTTGATACTGAGTGGTCCCGGTTAAAACTGTTGACTTGACCCTCACTTTCGAGATTTCTACTGGAGGAGACCCAGTGACCTCACACTGATGCCGACAGTGTAACTCAACCCTTGGAGGCGAGAGTGACAGTTGGATCTCTTAGTAGTTATGTCGAGACCTTACAATGTCATCCATGGCATGAATACGTCATTCATGTCAGGATTGACTGTATTAGGCAATGGGCGTGGTTCATCCAGGGTATGAGACCGAGTTTATCTTTTCGGCAAAAGAGAAATTTTAGCAGCTCTTTCAGATCATAGGCAAAAGTAGGTGCAGATCATCCAGGAGCAGATAAAGACTGCACAGTGCAGTAAGAAACAGGAAACCGGCTCCAGTCTTAGAGACTCAAGCATGTTAAATGTTAAAGAAGAGGAAGCTTAAAGGAGATATGATTCTATGAAGCAGCAGACGTGGAGGCAGAGCTAGGAGAGCAGCATGAGGTGGTGTACATTCTAACATGGTACAACCACCCGCCTTAGTTATTCCCGCTAGGCTCAGTGAGATGGAGGGCGGAGGAAGAGTGCGGCTGCTTGCGGTCAAGGAGTGTAACCCAATGGCTCTAGAAATGATTCAAGGGACAGTCTGTGTCCACTACTAGATGTTGTAGTAACGGACGTCGATATGAATTATTTCTTACTTTCACAAATCTTGTTCCAGACCTAGAGTTTCCGGTAAGCCGTGGACTTGACCCTCACGTCTGGAGATACCTTGGGAGGAGACTCGATAATCACACTTACACCGACGGTGTGGTTAGACCCTCGAGGCGAGAGTTCCGGTTTTAAATCTCTTGGTGGCAGCGTCGAGGCCTTAGACGTTAGTTTGAGTATAGAATGGGCAATAACTGTTCATACTCAAATTGACGGATTTAGGCAAACGTCGGGATGGGTTTTCCTTGGTTGGTGAAAAGGAAACCCTGGGTAGCACTAGTTAAACTCATGCACGGGAGGGTGCAACCGATCACTCTTGAGTCGGCCAACCTTACCCTCATGGCGGCAGTCGTTTTGAGTTCCAGTTCTAACAGGAATTGGAGACCTCTAGAGTTCGAGGATGACGATCACGTCCTTATATGGGTCTCACCTCGACGAAGTTTATGGAGTTGTGGCCAAGGCGGCAAGTAAACTCTGATGTTCAACGGACCTTTCTAGGTCCACAGGTGGGTAGGCGAGGTGGTTTACCGCTTGACCCATCCAACTCAGTTGCACCAGGTGCACGACGACTTCCACGTATCTCAACTGAAGAGATACGTGATCGACCCTTCGCATATCATTGACCATGAGGATCTGGACGATGGTGATGAGGTGTTTTCCATGGAGGTTCTAGTGGGGATCAAGGATCGACAGGAGCGGATCCTATGAGGACGATCGATTTCTTGGGTGCACTTTCTCTGGAAGTACGGAAACCTCCAGGTGAGCACATGGGAGTAGAAGGCTCAGATGCGTGCTCTGTACCGCTTTTGTAACCTTAGTTTGTGTTAAAGATTTACGAGCATGTAAAGCCCTGAGGTGGGAGTAATGTAAAGACCCGTAAAATTCAAGGGAAATTTTTTCTAAATTTTATTTGGGATTTTACAAGAACGCGGTTTCTGACGGAACTTGATTCTGTGGCCTGGAGTGCTCAGAATCAATTTTTGAAGTTTTTCTTGGGTACGTTCAGTGAACGAACGAGCGGGTTTTCGTATCTTTTGAACTGGTGCTCGGAATTGAAATCTGATGGTACCGATGAACTCGCAACGCCGGTAATCCCTTAAGGGAACCTTTACCGTAGTTGCGTTTGTGTGGGAGAAAAAGTTAATTTCTGGGGATTAATTAAAAAAAAGTGAATAAAATTGTTGAATCAATTTTATTTCATGTTATGTGGTTAACTTCTCCCATGGGAAGTTGGTGGTGGGCCCACATCCATCCAACATCCCATGTGTGGATATTTGAAAGGGTGGGGCCCACATGAACTCCCCACCTTTTCAAATTCTTTAAACTCCCTAACCCCTCTTAACCCCTCACATTCCTAACTCCCCATTAACACACCTTCATTAATATTTGACAACTTTTGGTAATTAATTTGGTGAGTTACATGTAAGATTTTTAAATTCAAACAATTGAATTTCAAATGCTTTGTTGTGTTAATAAAATAAGTTTAGAACATATTTTATTAGGGGTTGGTGTTGGGTTGTTGGAGAGATTTTTGGAGAAAAAGCTAAGGAACACCTTCTTCCTCGATGAAGAACGCGAAGAACACCGTTCTTCAACAAAGAACTTCTCCTCCGAAGAACACGGTTCTTCCGCGACGCCATATCCACGACGTGACGTTCTTCTTCCGCATCGTCTCTTCCGCGACGGTTTTCCGTGACGAAATTGTCGTCAACGACTTCGAATCCTCACTTCGTGACATCGAAGTTCTTTCACCGCGACTCCCGACCTCCGCGACGCTTGTATTCCGCGGGTCGTTGACGAACACCGTTCCTGAACCGAGGTAGGGGATTATTTTATTTAATTATTTTCCGTTCATGAATCTAGTTTATCGATTATTGTGGATTTTCAACTAGATGATATCGTTTAATGAGAGGGGGGTCGGACCGCACAAACACAGCCGAACCCCCCTTCTATGTACATGTTTGATTCTTTGTGGATGCAACGGAATGGCGAGGTGCTGTCGCACCATGCGAGAATCACACGGCAAGTATTACGCGACGCCGTCGCGCCGCGTCGTGGAAGGAAGTTTAAGAACGCGACGCCGTCGCGCCGCGTCGAAGAAAACCAAAGAACCACGGTCGGAGTCAGGCCGCGGCGAAGGGGCGCGACAGCATCGGGTCACGCTGGAAAACTATAAAGACGACGCTTTTCATTTTGACATGCGGATTGATGGGCGACGACGAGGTAGGCTGTTTTGGCGTTTGAATTCCTTCGCAGTGAAGGTGGGGTCCCGGGGGGACCATAGGCAAAGACGGTAGGAGGAACGGACCACCGGAGCGCGTCTGGTGGTCCGCAGAAGGCGGCGGCTGCGCGCCGTCGGAGGGTTGGCGGCCGGCGGATCCGCCGCCTGCCTCAATTAGCGGCGGGCGGGGGAGTCACGCACCCCGCACCGCGAATCAGCTCGGCCATGCTGGCCGAGCCGCGGCCGGCCGGTCGGGCCGGACCGAGCCGGACTGATCCGGGCCGGGCCGGGCCCAGCCGGGTCGGACCCGGGTCGGGTCGACCCGGTACGACCGACCCAGGGGGGGTCGGGCCGGGCCCGACCCCCGTTTTCGGACCACTTTCGGTCAAATGCCCATATCTTGAGCTGTAGACCTCCGATTGATGCACAGTCAGCGGAAACGTGATCCTTGGACCGAGACGGTCTTTTCGGTATATTACAATCAAGGTTTAGGAGAATTTTGGGTTCGTCCGGGTTGGTTCATACGCGAAACCAACCGGGCCCTCGGAGCAGAAACGCTCGTAACTTGAGTTATGGATGTATGATTGACGTGCCGTCAACTTTGATGGATTCCTTTAAGTGAGATGGATCTTTTGGATTACTCCTCTTGAGGTTTGGATGTCGTCGGAGTGCGGTCGGGTTGGTTTTCTCATGAAACCAACCAGGCCCCTGGAACGAAAAAGCCAATAACTCACAGACCGGGCGTCTGATTGACGCACTGTCTGTCTCGTTGTTTTCCTCTTGATGAGACTGAACTTTTGGAATACTTCACCCGAGTATTGGATACAGTTGGATAGCGACCGGGTTGGATCGCACCCGAAATCCAACCGGGCCCCTGGAACGGAAAAGCTGATATCTTTCAGACAGGACGTCCGTTGGACGAACCGTCAGCGGCGTTGTTGATCACGTTGAGAAAACGGTCCCAATGAGTATACCCTATGAGATTTTGGGGTACAGTTGAGATATGGCTGGGATTGGTTCGCTCACAAAACCAATCGGGGCCCTGGGATGAAAATGCTAGAAACTCACAGACCGGGCGTCCGATTAACGCGATGTCTGTTGCATTGAGACCCCTATGACAAGGTGGTCCTTTGAGATATTTCTTTGTGGTAATTTGAGATAATTGGAGTATCGAACTATAGCTCGTGGAGCGGACCCTTCTAGAGACGAGCATGTGGAGTACGGAGACCGTGTAGCCGACTGAGACCCGATGACTGCTTGACCGACTCGACTTGGAGTGAGTCGACTAACCCAGTGGACGGAGCACTACTTTGTTTGGGTGCAGACCCATGGTGGATGGAGCACTACCTGTGTGACAGTGCAAACCCACGGTACTCGTCCGGAGAGTACCTCAGCAGGCTACTAGGGGGTGTGCACTACTGTGTTTGGGTGACATACCCCGGCGGGAAGCACTATTGTGTTTGGGTGGCTGGCCTGCGGTACTCGACAGGAGGAGTACCTCAGCAGTCTTAGGTTAGTGAGTAGTACCTCAGAGTCGTGATAGGACCACTGTACACTCCAGAGACGGAGCTCTTCAGCAGTTACGGTTTCGATAATGAAAATCCCGGTTTGAGCTGAGACTTTTGACCTTTGTGTTTACCTCATTATTGAGATGGGTCACTTGATAACTTAGGTATATGTATGGGCATATACCTGGGTAGTGGTTATCCGTTGATTTCATGATCCTTGTGTTTCCTTATGATTGAGATTAGTTACTTGATAACTTAGGTATATGTATGGGCATATACCTAAGTAGAGGTTGTCTGTTGAGATCTTCTTTGTGGTTATCCTTGTTGGTTTTAGAGAGTCCTTGAGGGTCTCGGGGTCCCTACTGAGTATCGATATACTCACCCCTACACGGGCTATGCCCGCACCTCATTGTGTTGGTTGCAGACGACGGGCAGTGCTGACAGAGGCCGAGTGTTCGAGGACTGGACGATACCCGGAGGTGGACCACACGACGAGTCATTATCTGGTGGAGGACTTCACAGCGATACGACACACAGAGGTGGTTGACGGGCGAGAGCGTTGAGGAGGCTATTTGTACCTACCCTTCAGGTAGGATCCGTGGCGGACGATCCAGGAGCTGCGCTATCTGTACCTACCCTTCAGGTAGGATCCGAGGAGGACGACCCAGGAGCTTCTTCCTTCTTCCAGCTGTTGCCTTTTTCTGTTGTACTTTCGTTCAGTTGTAGTTGTACTTTCTTTTGGGTTTTTATTCTGGACCATTTACTTTTTATCACTTCTCTTGTACTTAGTGTTTAATTTTTCTTCTTGCTTACTCTGTGGTGCTTGTTTTCTTTTATAAAGTCAATGCCTTCCCAGTTATCAGGATTTACGCCTTTGGTGCTAGTCGCCAGCCCCTGGCCTATGGAAGGCGGGCTTGGGGTAGTCACGGAATGGGCCCCGAGGACGGGTCGTGACATTATCTTCCCACCTAGGTACTCAGGTTCCCATGTGAAATATTTAAGAAGGTTGGTGAGATTTCATAAATTTGGCATATACATGAATATCATTTTCTTTACAAAAAACCCATCTAACTTCTCACCATTTATCTCCCTCCTTCGGAACATCCCCTTTATAAGAAACACAATAATGAACAAGCCTATTCACTAAGAACATATCACAAATCACTTATTTAACACACACGACATATTTCTAAATCATGGTGGCATGGCTTTGGAGGGGTTTTCTAATTCCAAAAAACATTTTCAAGGTGCCAATCAGGCCTCACCATTTTTAAAGGAATACTTTCACTTTATAAAACTATAATTCCAAATGATTTGAAGTTCCAAAAACCCTTAAAAAGGCCAATTAAACAACCAAGGAACCACAAATTTAGAAAACAAGCTTGAAAACATGCTTAAATAAGGAAGTATATGTTGAAGGATTAGGGAAATCATGTAAAATAAGTGAAAATACCATCTCAAAGAGACAAAACCAATTTTCATAGCATATAAACATTATATAATAATGAAAGGTTGTTTTTAAAACAATCAAGAAATTTTGGAATTCAAATTAAAGGTTTAGGCTTAAGGAACCAACCTTAAACTCAAGGCGCTTTTACAATAGTAACCTAAAACTTCCCTTTTCTACTTACAGGAATATGCATGTTCACATATGTATAATGACACTTATCCCCTATGTAAATATTCACATAGACATGAATATGTACAAGGGAGTTTTTACATATATTCTTACACATACATATTCTCATTTAAACTTACACATGTATGCATTTTTCACACATATATATAAGCACACGAAGCCCCAATATATATATTCATAACACTATGAGTGAATATATTTGTAAATGGGAAAATTACATATATATATTCCTATATATGTATATGATTATAAGTATCATTTAACTTTGGTGACTCTAAACCACTTTAAGGAAGATCAAGATGCACTAAAAAAATACTAGGAAACCAAAAATCCCCAAAAGGCCCCAACATAAATTAAAAAAAACCGTGAGGGAAGAAGAAACCAACCTCAAATGGTGGAAGGAAAACTGAAACAATTGGATATTCTTTACTTTCAGTGGATAATGTTGAAACATTACCAAAGTAGACCCAAGAGACCCATTGTATGCCTTAATAATGGAAGAAAACTAAAAGAACTGGGGTAACTCTTGACCTTCGGTTTAGTCGAATTTGATACAGAGATGGGAAGAGGAAAAACACCAAATCAAGAGAGGAGGGAGACATAGTGATTACCTAGAAGAACTGACCAAGAAACCAGAAGATATCTGGTGAAGCCATCAAAAGAAGTGGGAGCTGAGAGGGGTGGCAGCGCACAACTGGGGAGAGCCCCCTTTGGGATGGGTCACACAGTCAAGAAAGGGAGGGGGATACCCCTTTTAGGGAATTAAAAAACTTTATAATAATAATAATAATAATAATCATAATAATAATCATAATCGTAATAATAATAATCGTAATTATTATTATTATTATAAAAAATTTCATTTATTATTGTAATTATTATCAATTTCATTTTAATTTGTTTTATTTTATTTTTTATTCTTTTTATTTTTTGTTTTCATTTTTTAACCTAGGAAACCCGCATAGTTTGGCTACATGGTTTTCTAAATCATGCACCAATAATGTATTGGACACTTCCTAGGCCTAGAACCCCCTTTACATGGTTTCCCCTAATTGGTCTCATGGTTTGGAAAAATCGTGCACCTCACCCCTGACACACCCAAGACCCCTCATGATCTTTGGAGAGATTCACATGGTTTGAAAAAACCATGCGGATTTCATGCCAAATGGATTTATCAAATGACATAATTTAAATGCAAGGTTATTCCTAACTATGCGAGATAACCATACAACAGATAAAAAACCTCCAAAAAATTAGATTCCATCCCACCAACTATAGGAAATCATGCTCACTCAAGAACAAGATAAAATAAGACCAAAAATAAAAAAAAAACATAATAGATAAGTGTCGGGTCGAAGTGTGAAAATTCTCCCCATAGTGACACTTATGAATTCCCAAGAGACTATATTTATCAAATAACAAGGTAAGGATTCAATTACCCTACCACTACCACCCAAGGACCAAAAACAGATAAATATCTCTCACCCAAAACCTGAAACTTCGAGATCCCAAATAGGATCTAGAAAAAGAAGAGATAAGTATTTAGGGACTCATATATCCCAAAAAACCTCAATCAAGGAACACCCTAACCCATAACATAGAAATGACCAAGAAACTCATTAGGGTTGGGTGGGACGATAACAAAAGGCCACCCCCATCAATAAGGCTAAAGGTTGAATTTACAATGCGTCCCTTTTTATAATAGTCTCCCAACCATTTTGCGACTTCATTCAACACCATTTCTTAGACCAATCAAACCCCAAATCTAGAAAAAAAAATTAACACTAGTGTGAACTCTTAATTTACCAATTCAATGATCAAATAACTTAAAATAGGGTATCAATGAGACTCATAGTGGGTCTCCCCACCATTTAAAATTAAACTAGAACAAATGAATACCTAGTATAAGGGTCTCAAAAGAAAGAGACTAAAATTAAACTCTAGATCGAATCAAAATTCATAATTTTCATATGAAACAAGCATCTTCAAACAATAAAATAAAAAAAACTTGAACCATTCCTTAATAAGTCTACTACAACCACCAAAACAAAAAAGGGGTTCCATAATAGACAACCATATAAAGGTGAAAACTAAAATAGATTCTTCTTCGACGTTGTAGATGTTGGACCCTCCATGATATTGTGGTTTTCATAATCACAAATTATTTCAAAATATATCTCTATGTGAATCAATTTTGTCATATAGAAACATATACTTTAATAAGTCAATTGCTTATAGTCATGAATAAATATGTTTACAAGTGTATTTTTACATATACTTCGATTAACAATTCATCTTGTAATGGTATATGCAAGAAAGACTCTTCATAATAATTTTGATATTCCCTGAGACCGAATTCAACACAGTGAAATTGAAGTCAACACACCAAAACCGAAGTCGACACACCGAAACCGAAGTTGACACACTAAAACTGAAGTCGGCACACCGAAACTGAAGTCAACACACGAAAACCGAAGTCGACACACCGAAACCGAAGTTGGAACACCGAAGTTTAATAGACCGAAGTTTTACAGAACGAAGTATGACACACTGAATTTCAACAAACTGAAGTTGACACACCAAAGTATGACAAACCGAAGTTCGACAGACTGAAGTTCGACAGACCGAAGTATGATAGACCGAAGTCGATTCACCGAAGATGACACACCGAAGATGATAAAAAAATGTTATCAAACCAAATCTGACACACTAAAGATGACTCACCAATTGATATAAATAACTATTTCTATTTTATTAATTCAAATTTATTTCTAATGGTCATATGTAGAAAAATTAATGTTTCTGAAATTATTTAAGGTTGTTTGTAGGAGAATCCGTATACAAGTATGAGGTACATGCATGTGTGAAGATATTTATGCCTAGAGGATCATGGAGTATAAAAGGACCTCATATCTCACATTAAAGATACGAAAATAGCAGTACATTCTAAGACACATAATGTTCTAATGCGAAAAGAGAATAATTAAGCACTTGGAATTCTAAGAAGACTGTAACAAGCTACCTTCTCCAGAAAAGGCTTCATTATACATCGAGACATTAAGGAGATGAACCTTTTCACTCCTTGAAGCTGGATTACAGAAACTTCGATACTCTGTTATAAATACAACTTTGAGAAGAAGACTCAAATACCATATTCTCAACATTCATTGAGTCTAGAGATTTACTTCACAACAGACAGATAATTCTTAACTCTATTCTCTTTCTTAACTCTGTTGTGTTTTATATTCACAATTTGAGTAGTGTGTATATTTGTTCATATAACACACATTGTCTCATGAGAATAACTGGAGGATATCAAAATATCCTTATACTAAATCACTTCTTACATTTTTTCCCACGAATAACTGTGGTAGAGGTCAAGTGTAACCTGGAAAGCTGAGTGTGTTGTTGTAAACCTCGATCAAGGGTGTGGATCAAAAGTTTATTTATATAAACATCTTGGTGTTAGTTGATCACCAAGTGTACAGGATTAAGTCTCTTCTTGAGATTCAACCTCTTGTTTACATTATTGTACCAATCTTCAATTACTATATTTTGTTTTATCCACTACTTATATTTTCTAAAACATAAAACTATTTATGCTTATACTTTGATAGTTAGTTTTGGTTAGTGTGTGTATTTGTTTAAATCATTAAACCTGTTTCAAAAGCTGAATTGGTTTTCTACACTGATTTATCTGAGGATTAATAACCCTTTGAGAAACCTATTTACAAATTGAATATTTACATTTCTACTGCCTTAATTAATTGGGCTGTTTTTAAGTTAGGGAGCTTTCTTAATCATAGAGTTTTGAACATAAATTATGATTGGAACTCAATTCACCCCCTATTGAGTGTCCACTCTGACCAACATTTAGTATCAGAGGATTGTTTATTTTCAAGACTTTCAAATTATTTTCAACTATGATTTTAGTTGCATCTTAAAGATCTTAAAATTTCTGTCATATCTAAATTTTCAGTTCTTAAAATTATAACTAATTATGGAAGATAGAGTTGAGGGTGTTTCTACTAACAGGCCACCTTTCTTTAATAGTAATAACTATGATCAGTGGAAATTAAAAATGAAAATGTATCTAGAGAGCATGGGACTTGAAATTTAGGATACAATTGAAGAGCAACATGTATTACCTGCTGCTGCTAGGGACACATGGTCTCAGTTGACTAAAGCTACATATAATAATAACTGTAAAGAAATGAATGCCTTGTATTGTTCTATAGGCGATGATGAATTCAATAGAATATCTTCTTGTAAAACTGCATTTGAAATTTGGGATACATTAGCTGTTTCTCATGAGGGAACAACTAATGTTAAAGAAATGAGACTAAATACATACACTATTAAATATGCTAATTTTAAAATGAAGCCTGATGAACCTATCTCTTAAATGTATCTCAGGTTCAATGAAATAGTGAAAACTATGATTCTTCTTGGAAAACCAGTGGACAACGAGGACCAAATCATGAGACTGCTTCGATGCCTACCTGACAGATGGAGGGGATCTTCTGTTTCCATCCGAGAATCTTTTGACATAAGAAAGATTCCAGTCAAAGAACTAATAGGAAAGCTTATGATGTACGAGGAAGAACATAAGGTGAATCAATAAGTTGAAGAGGAACCAAGGAAAAAATTAGAAGCATTCAAGACTACTACTTCAAAGAGAAAAAACAAATAAAAAGTTCAAGTTCCTATAGACTGCTCTACTAGTGAAGATTCAGTTTTAGATAGTGA
Organism: Viscum album; assembly: GCA_963277665.1. Taxonomy (NCBI): domain Eukaryota; kingdom Viridiplantae; phylum Streptophyta; class Magnoliopsida; order Santalales; family Viscaceae; genus Viscum; species Viscum album. Next base: position 177,640,460 of record OY728137.1, read on the forward strand.
TGAGGAGATGGACCATCTTGCAAGGAGATTTAAAAAGTTCTATAAAAAGAATATATTCTTTAAAAAGTCAAACTATAAGGGAAAGTATGATAGCAAAGGAAAATTGAAGAAAGATAGAAAATGGAATGACAACTCAAATGAAATAATCTTCTATGAGTGAAAATAAAAAGGTCGTGTGAAGGCCGACTGTCCCAAGCTTAAATTTAAGAATAAATATGAAGATAAGGGCAAAAGTTATAAAAAGGATATGAAAGATACATGGAGTGCTTCAGAAGATAGCTACAGTGGATTTGATGCTTCTGATAGTGAACAAAACAATCATGCCAACTTATGCTTTAGGACAGAAACACTTGAGGTAACACCTAATTATCTTATACAAAATGATTATTATTCTAGGAATTAAGGTAAATCAAACAATGATGAAAATATGAATAAGGATGAACTATTTGAATACTGTAGAATGCTTGAGGATATGTTTAATAAACTCAAGGACAAATATAAATTATTAAAAAGATAGCATGATTTAAATGAAAATTAAAAATCTGATCTAGAAATTGAAAAAGAAAAATGTTCTCAGCTATTAAAAGAAAATACTGAACTCCAATTATCCAATGAAAAATTAAAGAGAGATATTGAAAAATTTACTACTGGTAGAGATACCTTGACTCAGTTTCTAGGACAACATATTTCCCTAAAATATACAAATGTCCTAGGATATTAACCTGGATACAGAAGGATCAATAAAACTAAATTTATTCCAAAATCAGGACAATTAATTATTAGTTCAAATTATAGAACATTTCTTGAAAAAAAAATTATAAGGGACCGAACAAAGTGTTTATGTCTCAAAATATATCTGCTGATTATAGGAAATCTATGAGACAAGTATGGGATCCCAAATTTTTACTTGCTAACATCTCAGGACCCAAGAAAATCTAGGTACCAAAGTTACCCCATGTCTAATCTGTTTTGCAGGGATGTTGCCTAAAGAGTTCCTATAACACTCTGTGGTACTTGGACGGTGGATGTTCAAGACATATGATATAAGATTACTCATGCTTCAGGAGCCTAATCAAGTTTGGTGGTGGTCATGTAATGTTTGGTGATAATGCTAAAGGAAAAATCATTGGTTTAGGCCAGATTGGTAACCCTAATACAGTATTAATTTCCAAAGTACTTTTTTTATGGATTAAAGTACAATTTACTTAGAATATCTTAGTTGTGTGATGATGGTTTCAATGTTAAATTTTAAAAGATGCATGTAATTTTTTTAATTCCAAAAATGATTTAATATTTACTGCTCTTAGAAATGAGAATGTGTATGTTGTTGACTTAAATTATTTAGCTATGAAAAATGTTTCTTGCTTAAATTATTTTCATAAGGAATCCTGGTTGTGGCATAGAATATTATGACACTGCAATGTGTACTCTCTTAGGAAACTGACTAAGAAAGTTTTGGTTAAAGAAATCTAAACTGGAATTCCCACTTGAAAAAGTGTGCAATCCCTGTCAAAAGGGAAAGAAACACAAAGTTTCTTTCAAACCAAAGAAAGAAGTTTTTACTTCTCAACCACTTGAGTTGTCTCACAAGGATTTGTTTGGACCATCAAGAGTTTCAATTTTAAATGGGAAGCACTATGTTTATGTTCTTGTAGATGATTTTTCTAGGTACACTTGTGTATACTTTCTAACTCACAAAAGTGAAGCTTGCCCCTATTTTATCAAATAATCTAAGTCTGTGGAAAACCTTAGTGGAATTTTAATTAAGACATTGATAATTGATCATGGCTGTGAGTTTAAAAATCAGGATTTTGATTCCTATTTCTCACATAATGGATATAGTCACAATTTCTCTTCTCCTAGACACCTCAACAATATAGAGTCATAGAAAGAATAAAATAGACCCTTCAAGAAATTGCTAGGACTGTGCTTAGTGAGTATAATCTACCTATTTATTTTTTGGTTGAATCTGTAAATATTGCTTGTTATACCATTAATAGAGTCTTGATTAGACCTTTTCTTAAGGCGACCCCTTATGAAATTTGGAACAATATGAAGACTAAGGTTAATTAATTTAGAGTTTTTTTTTGAAAAATCTTTATCCTTAACACTAAGGACAATCTTGAAAAATTTGCCTCCAAGAATGATGAAGGAATTTTCCTAGGTTACTCAATCTCAATTAAAGACTATAGAGTATTTAATAAGAAATCCAAATGTGTGGAAGAGTCAGTTCATGTCAAATTTTATGAGACTGATCCACAAGAACCCAAAACCTCTCTTGAATATCTTGAGGAAGATATATCAATTCTGAACCTTAATGATAATGATAGTGAATCCCCTATAAAAGTAATCAGTTCTAGGAATCTTCCAGAATCTTCACCTTTTGAGCCTGAACCTATAGATAACCATGAGTAGTCTAGTTCAACACTTTTTAGAGTTATTATAACTCTCAAGAATCATCGTTTAAATGTTGTAGTAGGTGATTTAAATCGAGGGACACAAACAAGAGCTTCTATGAGAAACCAGGTTGAACATCAAGCTTTTCTTTCATAGCTTGAACTTAAAAATATCAATGATTCAATCAATGATGAATTTTGGGTGATGGATATGCAAGAATAATTAAATCAATTTGGAAGAAACAAAGTTTGGGAATTAGTAGAAAGACCTATGGAAACTTTGACCATAGGCACTAAATGGGTTTTCCAGAAAAAAGTTGATGAGTCTAGAAATATAGTTAGAAACAAAGTTAGGTTAGTTGCACAAGGTTATAGTCAAGAGGAAGGAACATATTATGAGGAGACCTTTGCACCTATAGCTAGGTTAGAGGCCATTAGGATACTACTCGCTTATGCAGCTCATCTGAATTTTAAACATTATCAAATGGATGTCAAAAGTGATATTCTAAATGGGTATATAGTTGAGGATGTTTTTGTTGAACAAATCCTTGGTTTTACAAATCCCCATTTTTCAAACCATGTTTTTAAACTTTATAAAGATTTATATGTTTTAAAGCAAGCTCCAAGAGCTTGGTATGATAGACTTAGTTCCTATCTTATATCAAAAGGTTTTACTAAAGGAATAGCAGATCCTACATTGTTTATGAAAAGTATTTTCAAAGATTTTTTGATAGTACAAATCTATCTAGATGATATAATTTTTGGATATTCTGAAAATTCTTTATGTACTGATTTTTCAACAATGATGCAAAATGAATTTGAAATGAGTTTAATAGGTGAAATTAAATTTTTCCTTGGATTTCAAAATTTTCAAAATAAAGATGGTATTATTTTAAATCAAAGTAAAAATACTAAATAACTTTTAAAATGTTTTGGTTTAGATGGTAGTAAAGGTAGTGATACACCTATGAGTACCACTTTTAAGTTGGATGCTAATGAAGCTGGTGAATCAGTGGATCAAACCAACTACAGAGGTATGATAGGGAGTCTGATCTATCTTAGTGCTAGCAGACTTAATATTATGTTTAGTTTATTAATGTGTGCTCTCTTTCAATCTAATCCCAAAGAATATCATTTAAATACTATTAAAAGGATTTTTAGATATCTCAAATATACTCCCAACTTAGGACTATTTTATCCAAGAGGACAACAATTTGATTTAATAAGTTATTTAGATGCTGACTTTGATGGTTGTAAACTAGGTAGAAAAATCACCTATAGGACATGCCACATGTTAGTCAAGTCACTAGTATCATGGTGCAATAAAAAATAGAATTTTGTTTCATTATTTACTACCGAAGAAAAATATATTGTTGCTGGTAGTTGTTGTGCACAAATTTTGTTGATAAAACACACTTTACTAGAATATGGGTTTCAATTCAAACATGTCTCCATTAACTATGACAACACTGGTACTATTAACATCTCTAGGAATCCAATATCTCAATCTAGAACAAAGCATATTGATGTAAGACATAACTTTTTAAGAGATCATTATAAAAAAGGTTATATAACTCTTGAGTTTATTGGAACTGAACATCATCTTGCTGATATATTCACTAAACCCTTAAATTATAAGAGAATGAATTACATCAGACATGAATTAGGAATGATAAATTAGTAGGCGATCTTTATGAAACCGATCTTTATGAAACAAATCTTTATGAAACCGATCTTTATGAAACCGATCTTTATGAAACCGATCTTTATGAAACCGATCTTTATGAAACCGATCTTTATGAAACCGATCTTTATGAAACTGTTCTTTATGAAACCGATTTTTGTGAAACTGGTCTTCTAAAAACCGATTCTTTGACATGGATATATTTAAGGTTTGTTTTGTAAATTTAGTCTGCTTCAAGTGAAACGACGGTGTTTTATCTATTTCAACTTGATGCATTTAAATTTTATGTTTTCCGATTTACAATACCTAAATGATATATTAACTCTAATCCATCCTGAAATTTCACCTTATCCATAGTCGTAAAGCCTTCTACATTTAGTCACTCTCTCCCTCAACTCTCGACCTCTCAACATAGTTAGAATCCGAAGCTTTTCCATGGAATGAATTAAGCACGCAATAGAAGAACCTCAAAAATCTTCTCTTGCTAAGCGTCAGAAGGGTGAAACTAGTGGGACTGCAAAACCAATCTTAGAAAGTCGAGTAGTTACATTTGAAAAGGAAGTGTCTGTTGAGTGGCTTCTGTCAAAAAAATATTTTCTTCTAAAGGTACTGGAATCTCAAGGATGGCTCAGTTGGTTTACCAATAATGAAAGACCCTATTATCCCCAGCTAGTGCATGAGTTCTATCAGTATTTGAGTATAACACTGGATGAAGCCAAGGTAGGAAAAATGAAATATGTGGTAAAAGGAAAGGAAGTATCTTTTTCATCTAAGGAATGGGCTGAATTCTTAGAGGTACCTCATGAAGGTGTCTATGATGACTATCCTGGTAATATTCCACCTTCATAAAATTTGTTTTTATACGAAGATGCTATGAAAGACCTGAATGGAAATGAAGAATCCAAAAGGACTGTTGCAAATTAATTAAAAGGAGAAGTGAGATTGCTTTTTAAGTTTATACATCATCAAATCTCCCTAAGGAAGGGAGATTTCTCTACTGTGAAATATCAGGATGTCTTCTTGATATTTTTGTTGAAACAAAGAATAAAGGTGAATCTGTACAGATATCTTATGGTACATATTTCTGTTTTTATTAATCTATCTAAGAAGATAACCTGGTTATACTATCTGAGAATGATTTCTACCATGTTGAAAAATTTAGACTGTGTAGAAGATGGAGATGAAGTGATAACTGCCTGTAGTGGTTTTTGTCTTTAGAAAGACATTTTTAAAAGGATTAAAATCTTCTGGAACCCATGGAAGAGATGTTAGGTAGGAGATGAAGCAAGGTTGTATGAGGAGTTCAATCTGATTGACCATCTGACACGTGCCTATCGTGGGGTGTGACAAATAAAATAAAACCTAAGTTAAAATGTAGTATAGTGTTTAACCTAAGTTATCTTCAGATAAGAGTTCACAACAATTATGTTTGTCACTTAAATTTAAGAAAGAAGAAAAGGTTCTTTTTGAAATTGTTTGAGTAGAAAAATAAGGCAAGAAATTGAAAATAAAGGTTGAACACTAATGGATGAAGAGAGTGATGGGGTAAGGGTAGGATCACCTTTTGTAATGTCATCATAGTCTCAAAGATCATCTTACCTCTCTTCCTTTTGAATGAGAAATGAAAGACTCCTCGATCGAGTTATCTATCACCCTTGGTTAAAGAAAAAAATATAACTCACTCTTATGTGCATGGAAGTTCATAAAAATTCCCTAAAAAACTAAGGCAAGTCCCGATTAGGAATTATTGATCCTTATAACTTTATAAAAATTTTACTAGTTCCACACATGTGCCAACGATTGTTAGACACTCACCACCTAACACAATCTGCTCGATCGAGACAAATTTCACTAGGCGGAGGGAGATTAAAAGTCTTTAAACAAAGCTATTAAAAATGAATACACCAAACTCAAAACACGATCACATTAAGAGAATTGGGAAATATTGAGAATAGATGTCATTCAAAAGAAAAATAGGATTTTACATTTAATCACAAAACTCCGACATTACAAAAGAGAAACTCCCCCTTCCTTGATCACTCAAAGGTTTTACCCCTCCATGTGAGGGGTATTAGAGTAGAAAGGGTAAGAAGAGAGCATGATTAGAAAAAGAAAAGATAAAATACAAAAATAAAAATAACTTAAAGAACCCAATCCTCCAGCATATCCCCTCTTTCACCTTCTTCAACCCCTTTTAATGGAAGTGAACACTCTTATTTATAGTCTTTTAGAGTAGAGAATTTCCCTCTAAAATTACTCCACCGATTGTTTGAGTCCATTTGAAATATAAATGGCTGAATATTGGGAAGTTATATTCATAAATTTTGTTCCCCTATGTCTTATTAATGCTTCATCAAAATATCAGTGAATTTGGACAAGTGGAACAAATGTTATGCCCGAATTACCACTGACATCTTTTTCTACCTGAGGTGACTCTTCAACTACCTCTCTTTTTCTGCATTAAAAGGATGCCTAAATGACTGAATTTCTTCAAAAAAAAGAAACATAAATATTATTCTCAGATTCCTATTTCTTATCCATCTAGAATCACCTAATTTGGACATGTGCAGGCCGAGATATGCCTCATTAATTATGGTAGGGTCCATTCTGTCGGTCAGACAACTTTTTCTACTTGATGAATTTGTTTGGGCCATAGTGTGAAGAATTAGACCTAGGTCCAAAATACAAAGTTTAATCCCACAAGCATAAAAAGTCTAAAAAATGTAATCACACAATTTTGATAAAACATTTAAAAGATATACTTGAAATACAGAAGCTTCACAAAACTGCTAAATTTCCAGAATTAACCAATTTCCACAATTAAGCCCATAATTCACCAAAACACTAAAATGATACAAATCAGATCAAATTGATTAATTGTATGGGGTTAAATCATTGAAACACGTATGAAAAATAATGAAAATATTATCTCTATCAATTCCCCACACTTAGCAATTGGACTCCCGGACAAGTCATAATCAAAATAAAATTAATGTAAATTCAAAACACATACCATTGAGATCCACCAATTTCACTCCAAGAAATAAAAGATATCACGCCTCATCCATAACAATTATTCCAAGTTCTCAAATCAGATCATTCAATATTTTTCCTCTTCATTTATCCTCTCATGCACACAAGACACCTACCTCACATGAATTTTCTCTCATCTCACAAATATCAATTTTCAATAAAGTTTTTCTCATCCAAACCAATGCAAGGGTAACCATAGGTCTGAAAAACTCCTACTTCTCCTCCTAATGTGAGTCAAGGACATGTGTTTATCATGAGAACTTTACAAGGTTTTTCTGTGGCTTTCGGTTGGTAGGATTTTCATGAGAAAAAAATTCGGAGGCCAAATGTGGAGGGCTTGGCTCTTTTTGAAGCAAAAATACACAATTATAATTTTCACTCAAGTATGGTATCCTCCTCGCTCCCCTTAGTATAAATTCAGATCCATCATCATAAGAAATGTTCAAACATCTCAGTATTTTAGTAGCAAAAAATTCAATCTTCTCAAACATGATTTTTCTTGAAAGCTCCAGAAAAATGCACAACTTTCTTCCTCCATTAGAAGCTCCAGAAAGGCACAACTTCTTTTATCATGAAAGCTCCAGAAAAGAAACAAATTTAAACAGAATTATTTTTCATCAGCACACACATCTCTTTATCATTCTAATTTGCACCAAAAGATTCACCAAATGAGTTTTCACAACACAAGACAGCTTCCCCCACACTTATGTTCCACTAGATCATGCAATTTCACTTCAAGAGCGGGTTGGATAGAGAAAATTGGCTTGTAATGTGGATAAAATAACATAATTTTCATGAATTCTATGGGCTACATGGATTAAATGTACAAGGTAGGCCATAATTAAAGGGATTATCTTGAAAAGGGGGCTTTAAAACCTAAGAAATGCATCAATCATTTAAAACACATGTACCCCAAACCCTCAAGTTTTTAAAGGAATAAATCAAATTATGGTGATTAAAAGCACAATTTGGTTCTCTAAAGAAGTGAGGTGAATGAAAATAATATGAAAAAAATGGTTTAGAAGTCTCACAGGAAAGTGATTTCAAAGATAAAGATAGTGAAATGTGGCATGGGATTCCAAAATCTGAGTAATTTTCATGAAATTCCCAAAGAATTGAACTTGAAAAAAAATCATTTTCAGCATTCATTTAAGCTCAGTTTCATGGAATAAAGGTGTTCACTAAATGAAATGGGTTTGAAAAATGGAAATGATAATCGTTTCAGCTTAAAAATTTTAAAAAACACACCAAAAACTGAAAAATAAACACAAAAAAATTTGAAAACACACAATTTTTTATTTTATTTTTAAACAAACAACAAATGAAAATCCTAAATTACTAAGGTTACCTCCCCCACACTTAATTGGTGTAGTGTCCTGAATGAATTCAATTGTATTTAACATGTAATCATATTTTAAAATGAATCACAACAACAAGTAATTGTAAAGGAGAGGTACAACCTGACTTATTGGAAGTTCAATATTGAGTTAATCTCCTAAGTGTTGCACACTAAAAACCTACAAAAAAGGAAAAAAACCTATGAAATTTATTGAAAAAAATGAAAATAGAAATAGGATGAGAACAGAAGGATAGATCTTGGTTGAATCCCCCAAGTGGACCCTGGGTTTTGACTGCCTCTAGGGTTATCCCCAATCTGATGGTGGGTGAAGTTTCTTTTTCATGAACCAACAAAACTTCTTATTTACATCATGCACTTCATTCTTTTTGTTGAGAACACTATGGGTATAGTACACCAAATCCACCCCTAGTACAACAAGATACATTTTTCTTGGTGTGGGTAGGACAAAGAATGAGTCCTCACCTTTCTTGGTTTCCAATTTCATATCCTCCTCTCTATTCTCAAGTGATCGCTGAAGGTATGCTTCATGAGTAGAAAATAAAAGGAATAGTCAAAATATAATTCTATTTGAACAAAGTTAAATCATGAAGTGTCAATATCATATTCATCCCTTCAAAAGTAAGCATCTTTCATCTCTTTTTCCTTAGGAAAATACACTTGGATTCCCTCTTGAACTCCATCCAATAAATGATCAACATGTTCAGGGAGCTCCATATGTTCTTCATCATGAGCAATATCTTTTTCTTCCTCATCCACCAAGGAAATACAAGAGTTATCAGAATCTAAAAATTGCATGCAAGGGGAATTAGTACTCAATTCATATTCTATAAAATCATAATTAAGAGTGGTTAGAAAAATATTATCTCTTTTAAGTGGATCAACTTCAATTTTCTTCAGTGGAAAGATCCTCATTGAGTTGAATTTCATTGGGTAGAGGTTGGTAGTCAGGCTCCTCTATTTGAAAGATGAGTGGTGAATTCACTTCCCCCACTAGTTCTGATTCTAGTTCAGGTTGAGGTTCTTGATACAATGTAACCTTACCTATGGACTTCAATCTTTGATAATCATTGTTGTCTTGATTCACCATTTCCATCAGTTCTTGAAGAGAGATACCTGTGACATGTCCATTCATCATTTGCTTGGCCAAAATAGTGAGTTCATTAAGCTTTTGAAAGAGGGATTCCTCGTCATTATTAACCATTTTCCCATGAAATCATGAGTAATCAATCCAATAAGAATAATTTCAGTTGGCATACATCATAGATTTTTTTTTGTTTTTTTAGATAAAATAAATGAAAATATTTACAAAATGTTAGAATTAGATTGTTGGCACAACCTCCCTAGAAACGGCGCTAAGTTTTGAAACGGGCCTATCATGGGGTGTGAAAAAAACAAATAAAACCTAAGTTACAATGTAGTAAATTGGTTAACCTAATTTGTCTCCAATGAAGATTGCACAACAATTATGTTTGTCACGTAAATTTAAGAAAGAAGAAAAGGTTCTTTTTGAAATTGTTTGAGTAGAAAAATAAAGCAAGCAATTGAAAAGAAAGGTTGAACACTAATGGATGAAGAGAGTGATGGGGTCCGGGTAGGATCACCTTTTGTAATGTCATCATATTCACAAATATCATCTTACCTCTCCTCCTTTTGAATGACAAATGAAAGACTCCTCGGTCGAGTTATCTATCACCCTTTGTTAAAGAAGAAAATAGAACTCACTCCTATGTGAATGGAAGTTCATAAACAATCCCTAAACAACTAAGACAATCCCCATCAGGAATTCTTGACCCTTATAACTTTAGAAAAAGTTTACTAGTTCCACACATGTGCCAACAATCGTTAGACACTCACGACCTCACACAATCTGCTCGATCGATACAAATTGCACTAGGCTGAGGGAGATTAAAAGTCTTTAACCAAATCTATTAAAAATGAATACACCAAACTCAAAATAGGATCAAATTAATAGAATTGGGAAACACTAAGAATAGATGTCATTCAAAAGAAAAATAGGGTTTTACATTTAAGCACAAAACTCCTACATTACAAAATAGAAACTCCCCCTTCCCCGATCACTCAAAGGTTTTACCCCTCCATGTGAAGGGTATTAGAGTTGAAAGGGGAAGAAGAGAGAATGATTAAAAAAAGAAAAAAGAAACTAGAAAATGAAAAGAACATCAAGAACCCAATCCTCCAGCACAGCCCCTCTTTCACCTTCTTCAACCCCTTTGAATGGAAGTGAACACTCTTATTTATAGGCTTTTGGAGTAGAAAATTTTCGTCCAAAATTACTCCACAAAATATTTGAGTCCAGTTGGCATATTAAATGGCCGAATCTCATGAAGGTATCTTAATAAATGTTGTTTCCCTATGTTGTATTAATATTTCCTCAAAATTTCATCAAATATGGACAAGTTGAACAAAAGTTATGCCTAAATTACCACTGAAATCTTTTTTATGCTCGAGGTGACTCTTCAAATCCCTCTCTTTGTCTGCATTAAATTGATGCCTTAATGAATTAATTTATTCATAAAATTAAATAGAAGAATGCGTCTCGGATTACTCTTTTTTCTCCCTCTGGAATAACCTAATTTCGACATGTTTAGGCCGAGATATTCCTCGTTAATTATGGTAGGGTCCATTCTGTTAGCCAAACAACCGTTTCCACTTGATGAATTTGTATGGGCCATAGTGTGCCGAATTAGACCTAGGTCCAAAAGACAACATTGAATCCCACGAGCATAAAAATCCTAAAAAAATGAATCACACAATTTTGATAAAAAATGTAAATGATATGCCTGAAATACAGAAGCTCCACAAAACTGCTAAATTTCCAGAATTAACCAATTTCCACAATTAAGCCCATAATTCACCAAAACACTAAAATGATACAAATAAGATCAAATTGATTTATTGTATGGGGTTAAATAATTGAAACACATATGAAAAAAAATTAAAATATTATCTCTATCACCATCCTTATAGACCAAAAGACCAAGTTGAAACAGGTCTCAAACCTGGAGAAGTTCCAGTCTATTCAGATGAGGAAGTTAAGGCTGAAGTTCCTAGGGAAGAAGGATATACTTTTGACGATAAGAGTGATCCTGATATTGATAAAAGTCCCAATAATATGACTTATGGACCTGCTAGTCCACCTAAGGAATTTCCTTCAAGAGAAACTATTCTAAGTGATGAAGAAGAGGAAGAAACTGAAGTTACTGGAGTTGAAAGTTATGTTAGAAAATCAGATGAGGAATCTGATGATGATGATGATGGTGATGGTGATAATGGTGATAATGGAGGAAGTTTTGAGCATGTGATTGACTCTCTAAAAGTGGGACATCATGTGGTTGACAGATCCAGTGTGGAATCTGTTCATGGAGCTGGTGATGGAATTGAGCCTGCTGATCAACAGGCTAATGATCATAGAGATGATGGACATAAGGATAGATCACTCCATCCCAATTCTGAAAACCAAGATCTCATTCGGGAATTTAATGATCTAATTGCTGGTGAACAATAGGAAGAATATGTAGTTCCAGTGCCTCAAATTGAGGAAATACCTGGTGAAGCTGAAGAAGCTGGAGCTTAGGCAGAACCTGAAGTTTGGTTGGTTCCTGTCCTGAGACAAGGTGTTATGGCTAGAGACCAGGATGAAGAAATTGATGATATTGATGTTATACCTAAGCCTTAGGGAAGAAGGGTATGAATTTATATCGTTGAGCCAAGAGATTGGACCTATGCTAGAGAGTGGAATAGTGATCCAGGATATATTTTTTTCAGTTTAGAATATGACTCAGATGAGGAGATGGTACCTCCTCCTCCTATTCCACAATTCCATGCTAACCCAGAGCCTACTGCAACTATTCCATCAGTTTCATCTCCAACAGTAGACCTAGTTTCTCAGTCAGTGCCCAGTGACTATGTCACGAAGGCTAATTTGGAAAAGTTTAATAATGAGATATGTGAGTCTGTGATCACTTCAATGGAATCCATAAATTAAGCCACCTCAATAAGTATCTCAGATGCTAATGCAATAAAGATTGCAAGAATTGTGATTTAGGAGATTCAACCGAATCTTATTACTACAGCCGAAACTATTATTAGACATAACACTTTGCTGAGAGAGGAAGTAAGAAAGATGAGAAATGAGCTGAATTCCTTAACCTATGACTTCAAGACCTCCATTAGTAGTGTTCTGTATGTTATTAGAAACTTGGTAACTCATATACTCAGTGTAGATTTGAAAAAGTAGAAAGAAGAGCTTGGAAAAATGCTGACTGGCCCATCTAGTTCCAGGAGTGGGAGAAGTGTTGTTGCTGATTTGGAGTCTCTCAAGGTTGTGATGAGAGAGGATATTCAAAAACTCCAGATTGTTTCAAATAAGTAAACCCTTGAAAAATTACATCAAAATACTGATCTTGTATACAATATGGTCAGACAGTGCACTAATAAAGCCTCTATAACTCAGAAAGAAATTCTGGAAAAAGTGGATAAGTATTTCACTAAGATATATACCAAGCATGACCTCATCAATAGTTTCAAGTTTCTGGCATAAAATCTTAGAATTTCCCCAGTCACATAAGAATTCCAAAAGAAAGTTCTCCAATTTAAAGTGTTTACACTTTTACTAAGTAAATTTATGTAGAATAAGGATGACTTTGAGAAGGTAATGCAATATGGAGGAGAAATCATTAATGACTTCATCAAACTGCTCAAACCTTATCTGCATGTTCAAGTCGAGGCTATTATGGCCCCTCCAGCTACTTTAATTGGTACTGCCTCTCGGTCACCTGCTCCAATGACTGTCTCTCAAGCTCTTACTCAGATTCGACCAATCATTACTGAGCAGTCTCCCAGTCGTGTGTTGTCAGAGATAAGGCCTACCCTTGCATCTACTATTCTTACAGGTGTTTCTATGTATGTTGTTGTAATCAGATCACCTCCATCCTCTGCCAATCCCAAACCTTCTCCTTCTCCATTGGATCCTTCATACAATGGAAAAGCTCCTCTGCATCCAAACCCTTAGTTATGGATTGTTTCTTTTTTATAGGTATTTGTTCTTTTTTGCCTGTCTTGTACTCTTATGACTTTGAATGAAAATTCTTATGGTTTCATTCTTTTATCTTATTTTTCTTTACTACTTTTCTCTTTTTGTTAATCCCAAAATGGGGAGAAAATAGGGATGGCATATAAGGATGGCATATAATCTCCTTAATCAATTTAGTGAGGGGGAGATTTGTTTTTCAAATCTACCTTTATTCTATATATTTTCATTTATGTCATAATTTGTGATTATAAAAAAGGGGGAGATTGTTGGACCCTCCATGATATTGTGGTTTTCATAATCACAAATTACTTCAATATACATCTCTATGTGAATCAATTTTTTCATATATCAACATATACTTTAATAAGTCAATTGCTTATAGTCATAAATAAATATGTTTACAAGTGTATTTTTACAAATACTTTGATTAACAATTCGTCTTGTAATGGTATATACAAGACAAACTCTTCATAATCTTTTTTGGATTCCCTCATACCGAAGTCGACACACTAAAACCGAAGTCGACACACTAAAACTGAATTCAACACACTGAAACCAAAGTCAACACACCAAAACCGAAGTCGACACACCAAAACTGAAGTCAACACACCAAAACTGAAATTGACTCACTGAAGTATAATAGACCGAATTTTGACAGACCGAAGTATGACACACCGAAGTTCGACAGACCAAATTTGACACACCGAAGTATGACAAACCAAAGTTCGACAGACCGAAGTCTGACAGATTGAAGTATGACAGGCCGAATTCGACACACCGAAGATGACACACTGAAGATGACAGACCAATGTTATCAAACAAAAGATGACACACTGAAGATGACTCACCGATTTATATAAATAACTATTTCCATTTTATTAATTCAAATTTATTTTTAACGGTCACATGTAGACAAATTAATGTTAATGACATTATTTAATGTTTTCTGTAAGAGTATTCGTAGACAAGTACGAGGTACATGAATGTGTGAAGATCTTTATGCCTAGAGGATCATAGAGTATAAAAGGACCTCATTTCTCCCATTAAAGATATGGAAGTAGCAGTACACACTAAGACACAGACTGTACGAATACGAAAAGAGAAGAACTAAGTGCTTGAAATTACAAGAAGACTAAAACAAGCTACATTCTCTAGAAAGGGCTTAAGTATACATTGAGACATTAAAGAGATGAACCTTTTCACTCCTTGAAGATGGATTACAGAAACTTTGATACTCTATTTTGAAGAAAACATCTAGAAGAAGACTCAAATACCATATTCTCAACATTCATTGAGTATAGAACTTAACTTCACAACACACAGAGAATTCTTAACTCTATTCTATTTCTTAACTCTATTGTGTTTTATGTTCACTATTTGAGAAGTGTGTATATTTGTTTGTATAACACACACTGTCTCCCAAGAATAACTAGAGGATATCAAACTATCCTCATACTCAATAACTTCTTACATTTTTTTCCCACGAATAATTGTGGTAGAGGTCAAGTGTGACCTATATAGCCGGGTGTGATGTTGTAAACACCGATCCAATGTTTGGATCAAAAGTTTATTTATATAAATATCTTGGTGGAAGGTGATCACCAAGTGGAGAGGATTAAGTCTCTGCTTGAGACTGAACCTCTTGTTTACATTGTTGTACCAATCTTTAATTACTCTGTTTTTTTATCTACTGCTAATATTTGCTGAAACATAAAACTGTTTCTTCTTACACTTTGATAGTTAGTTTTGGTTAGTGAGTGTATTTGTTAAAATCAGTAAACCTATTTCAAATGTTGAATTGGTGTTCTACACTGATTCATCTGAGGATTAATCACCCTTTGATAAAACTGTTGAAAATTTGAATATTTACATTTCTACTACCTTAATTAACTGGGCTGTTTTTAAATTAAAGGATTTCTTAATCATAAAGTTTTGAATATAAATTTTGATCTGAACTCAATTCACCCCCCCCCCCTCTTGAGTTTCCACTCCAACCAACATTATAAAACATGTTAGATGTATATCCCCTACACATGGAAGCTCTACTATGGGAATAGATTCACTCTGAGACCTATGCATGGAACCCTAATGTCTTTAATAATATTTTTCCCCACAGTTAGGATCTGAAAATTCCTGACAAAAAAATTCTCCTCTAGTGGCACAACATATAAAACTTCTTCATGTATCACAAGCAGAGACACTAACAGTAATCCTTTATAGTATTATAGGAAGATGGATTCGAGTTACTAAACCGACCATGCTATAAGAAAACAAGTAAGTGGTTTGATGAATAAAAGTTAGTAACTAACAAAGGAGACTTTCATGGAATAGGTTCCTCCAATTAACACTTCTCACTAGATATATAACCTTTATGATCTCTAAAAGAGACCATACTATCAACTTCCATGGGATTCTCCTTGAGACTTTAAAAGATGAAATAACATGATCCTTCAACCCTTGAAAAGGACCCTACATGATAAGAGTATATTCTAACTGATCACTCAACACCATATTTGGAGAAAAGGAAACCATTTCATTAAAGTGGTCAATATACCTCTTCATCTCCTATTGACCTTGTCAAATTTCTATGAGCTCTACCAATTTCTTCTCCTTCACTCCTTCAAGAATAAACTGTTGTATGAAATTGGAATTGAAGATATCCCTAGGCTACCCAACTCGCAATGAGAATGAAACAACCACCCTCCATTGGTCTAGTATTATTCCTTAAAAATACTCAATATACCACGCACTCTCATGGCATCTGGAGTTCTAAAAAACTTAAATTCACTATCAACTTCTCCAAGGCACTCAAAAACCTCTAACAAACTTTTATGACTATAGATAACAGGAACCGATTGATAAGATATCCTCCCCACCACTCTACTTGAAGTCTAGGCAGGTCCAATGTCTAGACGACACTCTTAAGAAACTTTTTGGGTATTTCTAAACGACATACTCTCAAAAAAATAAATCAAATAACTAAATCAACATCAAACCAGAACTTGACCAATTAACATATTAAACCAAACACTAAGCTCATAAATCAAAACATAAAAAAACCAAATCAAAACCAAATCAAATCTCAACCAAAACAAAAACACATCAATATCACAAAACAATCCAAGAACCCTCCTTTAAAATCACAATTTTCTATTATAAATTAAAAAACATTTCCCACATCTAAAACCATTTCCGCATGTCCACTTTAAAATTCAAAACACCACCTCATTTTTTTTGAAACCACAATTTTTTTAAAAAAGTATCCCCTTTTAACAGAAATTATTTTCCCTTGAGAACCCACTTTAGAAAAACCAATTCAAAACGTTTATTTTAAATAATCACCCACAACATCCTATGAACTGTCACATATGTGTTCCTTTAACTT
The DNA here is from genome assembly GCA_963277665.1 of Viscum album. Classification (NCBI taxonomy): domain Eukaryota; kingdom Viridiplantae; phylum Streptophyta; class Magnoliopsida; order Santalales; family Viscaceae; genus Viscum; species Viscum album. The sequence continues at coordinate 177,657,371 of OY728137.1, forward strand.
CCACTTATATCATTCATGTATACATACCAACATTCACTTTACACATACAAACATACATATGTGAATGTTCACAAGAAGTAAAAAGGGTCACATAAATAATTTTTCCTTCAAAACAAATCATTTCCAATTTACTACCCGCTTAAAATTTTATAAAACATTTCGAAATTAAAATCATTTTCCACTTACCATTTAAAACTAAAAAAACATTAGAAAAGAAACCCTTTTCCATTTTAAAACATATTTTCACTCCAAAAACCCTTTTCAAAAATCATTTTCCATTCAAAATCCACCCACACCAAACAAATCCATACTAAAGAATAACTTATACCAAAATAACTGAAATAGGGAACTACTGGTCCTCCATTACCCAAAAACATGGTTTTTCAGACTATAGATTGAGAGTGAACCAACTGCTGGAAGAATATTGAACTATGAATGATGGGTCTGTATGGTTTTCTATGCCATGTAAGCTCTACGGGTAGCACCAGTTCACTTCCACTATCATCCTCCGATATACCCAAGCTCACCGAACTCAAAAAACACAAACAACATAAACCCAAAACCAAAAATAAATACTCAAAACCCAACTAAACCTAGTGAGTTAAGTCTCATCACAAGTGGTGGTAATAAAGAAAAAATCCATGAACTTCCTATTAATCCAAAAAAATCATATCTCCAATCTACATGACACCCCAAATAATAAGGTCCTACTCTGATGTAATTTTTCAGGAACTAACTCAGTTCAACCATATACCGGTCACCCGAGATGGCCCACAATAAGGCCTGAGAGGCATTCTCGATCCTCCCAGGTAGGCAAATAGTGTTAGGTGTCAAGATACAATCATTGGGAATGATTTATCCCAAAAAATAGTAGACAAATAAATTAATATAAATTGAACAATAAATAATAAAAACTGAAAGATGAAAGAAAATATAACCACACATACATCCATGTGACCCTATGGTTCACCACTGACCATTAAACCAACATCACTCCATAATGACTGAATCCTACCTTTAAGCAGCACCAAAAGATAAAAATAAATCAAATCTATAGGTATGAATAATAAAACTATGTAGGCATGCTCAAATAAACTATTTCTTTTGCCTTACCTTTAAAAAGAAAAGCAAGACATTCCAGTTTGAAAACAAGACATAAAAATAGGGTTTCCATTATTTTTGGAAAAAAGTAACATGATTTTATTTTCAAGAAAAAACACTTTCCATTTAATTTTCAAAATAATTTCCAAATCATGGGATATTTCCAATAAATCATTAACAAGAGAGAAAACAAAATCATCAGGTGCCATAAAATAGAGTAAATGAAATGTGTTTTTTATTATTTCAAACATGTAAAGGAAAATATGTTATGAGGTTCTAAAACAATACCATATAAAAATAGGGGTGAATGATAGAAAAAAACATGGGAAATTCCTAGGTAACTAGGGTTAGTGGGATCCAAGGATCCTCATACCTCTATGATGAATACATACCAAAATCTACAGTTTCCTCTTACACGAGACACTGGAGGGGAATCACATCTGATGGTATAGTGGTCTCCAATCATCATCATATTTTTAGTTAGTATTATAGCATCAATTATGTTAGGGGAACTAGGCATGGGCCCTACCGAACCGCCTAGTGTACTAGACCTAGTCTTCCCACCAAGGTACCTAGGTTCCCATGTGCTCTATTTAAAAAGGGTGGTAAGTTTTTATCAATATAGAATATATATACATATCATTTCCTTTACCCAAAACCCATAAAAATTCTCTCCACTGATACCCCTCATTAAGAACACCCCTATTTCCAAGTCACACAACAAAACACAATCCTCGTCACTAGGAACATTTCACAAATAAAACATTTAATACACACATCATGTTTCTAAATCAAGGGGGCATGGCTCTGGAGGGGTTTTCCACTTCTTCAATACATTTCCAAGGTTCCAAACAGGCCTCATAATATTAAAAGGAATAATATCACTTTAGAAAAAACTAATTTCCAATTATTTTAAGTTACAAAACTCTTAAAAAGAAAATTTTAATAACCAAGGCACCACATATTTAAAAAAAATCTTGAAAACATGCTTAAATAAGGAATACCTCATTGAAGTCTTGGGGAAATCAGGTAAAAAGTTGAAAATATTATTTTAAAGAGACACAACCAATTTTTATAGCATATCAACATTAAATAATAATGAAAATTTGTTTTTAAAACAATCAAGTAATTCTTGAATTCAAATTAAAGGGTTAGGCGTAGGTAAACTACCTCAAACTCAAGGCACTTTGACAACAACAAACTAAAACATCCCTTATCCACCTGCATGGATATGCATGTTCACATATTAATAAGAACACTTTTCCCCTATGTAAAAATTCATATGGACATGAATATTTACATGGGGGTCCATAAATTTATTCTTACACTAACATATATCCCTTTATACTTACACACATATGTATTATTCACATATATATGTACATACCAAGCCCCAGTATATATTCATACCAATATGAGTTTATATATATATAAAGGAGGAACTTATATATATATATATATATATTCCTATACATATGAATGTAAGTCCCCTTCAACTTCATCAACTCAAAACCACTTCAAGGAAGACCAAGACACACTACAAAAATAATATGAACCCAAAAATCACCAAAAGACCCCAATATAAGTTAGAACGAACCAAGAGGGCATAAGAAACCAAACTCAAATGGTGGAGGGTGAACTGAAGAAATGTTTGATAAGCTTCTCCTTAGATGTGTAATGTCTAAATACACCCAAATATAACCTGAGAGACCCATTTCACACCCTAACATTTGAAGAAAATCACAGTAATTTGGTTAGCCCTTGATCTAGGGTTCAGTAGAATTTTATTTAGTGATGAGGAGAGGAAAAAATACAAATAAATAAAGGAGGGAACCAGAGTTCTTACCTAAAATAACCGACCAAGAAACTAAAATAATTCTAGTGAAATTGTGGAAGAAGAGGGGGCGAGAGGGGCATTGGTGCATGGACGGGGAGGGCCCCTTTTGGGGCTGAGTCGTGTAGTCGAGAAAGGGAGGGGAGATACCCCTTTAGGGTATAAAAAACTTAAAAATAATAATAATCATCATCATAATCATAAAAATAATAATAATAATAATAATAATAATAAAACATTAATTTGAATATTATTATTAATAATTTCATTTTGATTTATTTTGTTTTGTTTATATTTTCTTCTTATTTTTTTATTTTTATATTTTTTAACCTTGGAAGCCTATATTGTATGGTTGCATTGTTTTCCAAACTATGCGTTTCCCACTTCTTAAGCCAAGCACCCCCCCATTCATGGTGTCCCCTAAGTGGTCACATGGTTTGGACAAACTATGTGCCTCACCCTTGACACACCCAAGACCCACATGGTCTCTGTACAGATTCACATGGTTTGAAAAACCATGTGGAAGCTATGTAGAGTGGATCTATAAAATTATAGCCCTTAATTTCATGTTCACTGGACAGTTATTCCTAAACATGTGGGCTGACCATTCAATAGATAAAAATCCTCCAAAAAATTAGATTTAGGCCCACCAACTATGGGAAATCATGCTATCTTAAGAACCAAATAAAATAAGACCAAAAATAAATAAAATAATAGAGGTGTTGGTTCGGGGTGTTACATGTGTTCTTTCTTATTTCTAAGAACCATTGTTATGAATTGAGGTTTGTTTTTTTTAAGTTATCACCAACTTATATGGTTTTTTCAATATAACATAATAATTTCATTACAATTAACTGGTCTATGGTTAGTTTATGTTATTATAAAATTAATAAAGTGGGTCACATTGGTATATGATTCTACCCCTGAGAGAGATTGTGTAGCTCATTCTAGATAAAGAGTTCCATAAGTTATTTGAGACACCTAGTATTCAAGAGTGTGTGTGTATAACATAGTATTTTTCTTTTCATGTTACTTATTATCCAATCTATTATACATAGACTTATTATATATTTGATTATAATCCATGTGTTTGGAATTGTAATAACATGATACCATGATGACTTCTAGTTGAGTTTCAAAATGATGGGGATGAGCATTACCTAATAGTTTTGTCATAGATCCCCTAGTTGTGCTTGTTCTTCATCGTAATTATTATATATATGATAATTTAATATATTTAATTATATATATGGGACATAGAGACATGATAGGTGAGCCTTCCATGTCTAATATTATGATAAAGTTAAAATTATAGAATCCACCTCTTTTTATAAGAGTGGGTAACCCTCAAGCTATTGATATTTTGATTGAGTTTATACAGGCTATCATTGATTATTTACATAAACCACATGAGAGGTGGGTGATGCTTGTCATATATTTGCATTGTGGACCCATCAAACATTGGTGATATTTAAATTCCTATGAATATTAGCATGTGGGATTTTTCCTAAAAATACATTTAGGCTCATTTGTTTGATTATTTCTCTCTGAATACACTACATATTGAGGAATAATGGGTGTTGATGGATCTAAACTAAGGTATCTTATTAGTGATATACTAAACTACTCCTTTTATTGAGATTATTTATTTTTTAATTCACTAATGAGTGATTATAAAATTATAATTTGTCATTTTTTGGATGAATTAAGATATTTTATCTAGTCTTAGGTGAAAATATTCAGTCTTTTGTCTTTCTTTGAAATATATGAATCAAACCTTTATTATAGATAGGATCCTATCCTCACACAAACCCTCTCAACAATCGAGTTCATATATTGGGTCTATAATTTTATCATCAAGTATTTGTAAGTAGCATTTCATTGATTCCCACTTGAGTGTGGATGGTATGTCTATCCAAGGAGACTGATCATCTTCATCCAACCATCAAAGAGTTTCTCTTACATTTTTGTAGTGTTATAGAGTGGGGAATACATGACTGTATTGTCTACAAGAACCTACAGATGGCTAGTATTTAAAGTATATTGAATACCTATAAATAATTAGCTAGGTTTTTTCTCATCTAACCAATATCAATGGTTATAGTTAGGCTATGTGATTAGTATTTTTACTCATAAAAACACCACAAGGTGGTATCTAAGATTATTCTATAAAATAAAGGCATGGAATAGGTCATGGTTCTTATGGTCAGCATAGGTATCATAATGGTATTCATTAAGGTATATTAGGATATGGATGCTTAGGGTTAGATGAGATTCATTCTATGAATTCAACATTTTCTAATTGTGATAGGACCTTCAAACATTTGAGGAATGATCTTAGTGGAAACTAAACTTCCATTATCATAATTTTATATGAGTGTATCACATTTTTATATCTTCTAAGTATTCCAGTGGTCTAGGTAAATCTATCAAGTACCTCTGAGGAGAAATATTTACTAATACACCATTAAGGGGTGAAATCTAAGGGTATTCATTAACATATTAACTATTCCCTTGTGATCATTGGATATCATCATATATATAATTTCATCATGTTGTAGATGAATAGTTTTTATGTGATCCTAGGTATTTATTTGTTTCCTCAATATTAAACACAAATCGACTGCTATCATTGGTGGGTATCATTCATGTTAGTTTGTAGAAATGATTATACTCATTCCAGCGATTTGAATTTTTATGCAGGTTGATCATGAAATAACTATTGAAATTTGGGGATGTTTTAGACACAATTATATAGTTTTTTTCTACATGATAATGATACACATCACAAGCTATTTACTCCTATATTTTATTTGTTCCTATATTTAATTCTCTATGACTTCTTAGGGATTATACCCAAGAGATAGGTGGAGTATATGATTGATCTTATTCAAGTCATGTGACCCATATCCATTCCTAATTTTAGGATGAATTTATATATTCAGGAGTTAGGAGTTTTAGTTTGATGATTTGTAGGAAAATGGTTTGATCCACCTGAGTATATCCCCTTGAGGTGCTAATGTTTTGTTCACTAAAAAGTAATATGGGTCTCTATACCTATGTGTAGATTATTGGAGGTTAACATAAGATGAATTCAATAACAATTGTACTTTTCTTAATATCCATGAATTATTTGACTAACTGAGGGGATAAAAGTGGTTCTATAAGATTTAAATGATACCGGGTTACCAACAGTTTCATGTGAGGCCTTAAAAAAATTTATGTAGTAATTTTAGGAGAAAATATGGCCTATAGGCATGAGATAAACACCCCAATAGATCACCACCGACCAAGAATATGAAATTAGTTTCATAAGGAAATTTAAAAATGATAGTTTGAAAATATACTTATAAAGTATTATTTTCAATTTATACTAATGAAAAAACAAAATCATGCAATAATATTTTTACAAAACAATCCATTTTTGTTTCCTAAAGTAAAAAACGCACACTTGGAAAATATTTTACAGGTCTAAGTCATTTTAGAACAAAAAAACCCCATTTTTAAATCCATTTCAAAAAACCCAACACAAGATTCTTTACATTCTAAATGGGGTTTTCAAATATCATAGAAAACCATTTTAAATGAAACTACCAAAAAAAGGTCAAGAATACCAAAGTTGGGCACCACAAGTTCAATGATAAGAAATGAAGATATATAAGATGAAGGTGACATCACAATAAAGGCATGAGAAATGATATAATAAAGAATAAAATTGGAATATCTTATATATTCCACCAATCAAGAAACAAATGTTTCATGGGATCTACCCTAGGAATCTAACACGAGACATATAAAACTTTATTAATTTCCCAAGGACCTACTACCAAAATATGCTAATATAAAACCACATTCCAACCAACTATCCCACAAAAGACTCATTGAAGATGGATCCCCCTCCTATATTTAGTTCCTAGAACTAATAGAGGGACACTAGTTACATGTGAACTAAATAACGTAACATAATAATAAACCTCCTACATAATACCTAGGTTACAATGACTAATAAAAAATGAGGTGAGTAAACATGCAATCCAATATCAATAAAAAAGGCATAATTAATAACTATACCTCTGCCTTATCATCCACATAATGAAAATCCCATTTACATATCATAAATCCATGGAATAATGAATTTACATTTCCTAAAAAGGGATCAATAAGAATAACTGAGTGATAAAAACCTACACAATAGGTAAAACACTATAGAGTAATTAAGAGGGCTTCACAAGTATTAAACAACATTCTTTATAAAGTTCCAGTTAGGCCTTTACCATGAAACAAGTATAATAATTCCTATCCATTTTCATTCCATAAAACTCCACTTTGAACATTATTTATAAATCCAACAAAAATACATACACGATTTTCATTTTAAAACCACCCTTTAAAACATGGGTATACGCCTTTTAAAATCCAAAACTAGACCAATGACATTATGTTTTTCACTAAAAAAAGGAATTTTCATAAGGGTAATAGAATCACACACTTTTAAATAATCATTTTTCATTCTTCAAATAACACCTTTCAAAATCATTTTGATGTCAATACCTCATTATAATACAAATCTATCTTTAAAACCATGTTTTCATTATTTGAAAACCAAAACAAGATCAAAATCCAACACACACCTCCATAAACATTTCAAAAGGCCTTGTTATAATTACTAAAATTCTTATCACATAAAAACATTCCATTTCAAATATGAAAACATGGAATTCAAAATAAATAATATTTATGCCAAGATTAAATTTTGTAGGAAATATTTAAGAACATAAAATGGATATAAAATGTACTCATATTATTAATAAAAATAGATATATAAATCTCAATCTCACTTTTAATTCTAAAATGATAAAATTTTATATAAAAACCTATATAGAAGAAATATAAACTAATTTTAAATAAGGAAAAACATGTCACATTCTGTAGTGACCACCCAAATAGGAAAAAGAAAGTATTGATCAACCCTAGATAGTAAAAACCCCAACATTAGGTATTCCCACAAAACCTAAATCATCAAATTATACCACTAGTATTCTTAGGTGGAATTGAATCTAAGATCAATGTGAAGATAAAGGAAAAAATAGGAAAAATAGAGGAGATTTACATTGGATTTACTTGGAAAACACCAAATATGAGCCATGAATCAAAGAGGGAAGGATGTTATCAATCCTAATTGGATCCCAAGGGTGATTAAAATCTTATGTGGGAAGAGATGGGAGAATATATTCTTAATTAAAAAGGGTAATTTTCTTAAAAGAAATTTATTAAGTGATTTTAGGCAAGTATCATGATTTTCCAAATCATGCACTAATTGTGTAGGGGTACCCGTACACAAAAATAAATATGCATGGTTTTGGGTTAGATATAAATGGTTTAAAAAACATGTAGAGACTATGTAAAGCCTAACTATCTTCATGATGGTACCCTATGTATGCGATTCACAGGGTTTCCACTAAACATGCGGGTAAATCGTGCAACCCCCAGAAAGCCTCCAAAACTCAAAATTTTTAGCCCAAAAAAATACCAGGACTCAAGGTGAAAAAATATCAGATAAAATAACTCAAATTAAATAGTATATTAACTTTGGGTGTCCCAATTATCCCCAATACTCCACTTCATACCACTTAAAAGTTTTTGGGTACAATATAGAAGGTGATCAACGATGAAATGTACAAAGAGGTCCAGACTAATCAGAACTGCTCAACACAATTCAACTGTGAAACAAAATGATAAATATCCTCAATAGATATTGAATAGATTATCCAAAAAAAATTCCAAACCTCCCCAAGAACTACCAAAACATAAACTGAAAACTATAATCCCTAAGAAGAAAGGTAGATCTAACATGGTGTCCCCACCATTTAGAATTCCTCTAATATTGCAGAACCAAATAATACTATCAATAGATTCATCTGAAAAACTACTAATTAAACTCAAGAGAAACTCACTCTCTAACCTTGGTCTATAATACACATGAATAACATTCGGTCACAAGTTGGATCACCCTCACACTACAAATCCATAACATCCTAAGACAAACACAAGCGAGTTAATAATCTCAAATGGTGAAACAACCACCCTAATCCTCCAATTATAAACCCAAGTCCATTATTCATATCCAGCCAGTGATAACCTCAAAATATCAACATAACCAACATATATCACAAATCACAATAATAAAATGAGAGAAATCAATAGAATGAGGTACAACAAAACCAACTCCCATAACCATCCAAAAAATAAAATGTAAATCAATAAAATTACATTCAAATTCATCCATAAGAAACATTCAATAAAATTTCCCTCCAATAGAATCCAAAATAAGTACAGTAGAATCATAAAATCTCAAGTTAATTACAAAAATAACATGAAATTTCCCAAGATAAAAAATCCACAAAAGGGTTAAAACCAATACCTTTTTTGAAAACTAAACTTACAAAAATTATGAAGATTTCTAAATGGCCACAACATAGGTAAACCCTTGAATATTAAAATAGTTCTAATTAGAGTTCCCTAGATCCCCATAATAGAAGCATAGAAGATACCCCTTATTACTTCATAAAGAACTAGATTTCTTGGAAGGACAGTACTCATCTTTGTATATTCCCCACACTATATTATCGTACTTCTAATCTACACCTATCAGGATACCCTCATATTTATCCAATAGAATTAGAGGCTGACCTAACACTTGATTCTTAGATTGGTCAGATTCCACCCGAATGAAATACTAAATGACCTCCTGAATGGATGTCATTATGTATACAAGCCTATTTGAACCAAAATCTAGGTGAATTTCACCTACGAAGAAATGATCATTCTCGGAATTGTTGAAAACCTGCCTCAGATAAAAGACGACTAGCTATAGATAGGGATCGACATTCTCCTTCACTAATGAGTCTCCCTGATGAAGTCTCATAAGCTTTGGATCTCTCTCCATCCCCACATCCTCTATATAAATCCATTCAATAAAGAAGATCTTGAAAAACTCCATAGACATAACCTCATATATATATATGGAGGTTCAAAAAACTCCCACCATGCTCACCTTTATCTAACAAGAAATCTCACCACAACTCTCATCATTGAATCTTTAGTTATCTGGAGAGAATTGAGGATTCAATCAATCCTTTCCACCCACAATATCACTTCTATTGAAACTTTATCACAATAAAAATAATATGAATATTAATTCAAGAAGTCATTTAAAGTGTCTTAGAACAATTAAGGTTTAAATTCCATCACTCTACTCAAATCCTTGGTAGATTTTTGAAATAAAGGAACTCCTTCCAAGAGAAGGTAGGATTGACCAAGAGGATAATCTTAAGAGATAAGCCTTATACTTTTCCTTTTGATCATTCTGGGAGGTACACCGTAAATAAAAAAAGACATGAAAAACATAAATTTATTCCTCAAAGATCAATCCAAAAATAAAATTTCGAGATAGGGATCGAAACCAAAAAACAACAAGTCATCAAAAAAACATAGTAACTTCACACCAAGAAAATAATATTATCTTTCTAAAACCACCAACTTTTTCCATTGAATTTTTAAAATGCACTCTACCTAGGAATATGCTTGAAAAATATCTGAAATAATTTTTAAAAACAAAGAATCCTTGATGGAACAAACATCACTAAAACAAGGCATATCACTAAACATCCTTTTCTATGATTCAAAATTCTCAACAAAAGAATATTTTTTAAACCAAAATAAATTAAAATTATCATTTTAGAATCACTAAATTTTTTGGAATACCCCGAAGAAAAAATTTAAAACATCTCAGTTTTCCCTTTTTGAACACCTTCCAAATACCAACATGGAAGAAACTACTTTATAAAACATTTCATGTAAACTAAGGTAATTTTCATAATTTATCAATAATCCATGAAATCCAAATTTTAAATTTAATTATTTACCAAAATCCCAATATTTCCCATAAAAACATAAAAACAAAGCATTATTAAGACACCAACAAACCCGTTAAAAAATTTATTTTAGGACCACTTCTAAATAGCATGAAAATCCTCTAAAATATTTTTATAAAAAGTGAAATTAACTTTAAGAGAAATTAAGAATCAATAGGAGTCAAAGAAACCCAACTAGGAAACAAATGGTTATGTGCATGTTTTGGTCACACATGTTGGGAAACTGTATGACAACCATTCCAAGGGATCTTTGAAAATGATAGACCCAAACCACTCAGGAAATACACCATTGGTTAGACCATATGAGAAAATTGTGCTACTCAAGTTGTCCTATTTTCACCCTGAAACCAAATATCAACCCCTAAAATCACTTATACTCTCAAAGGGGATCAAAAAACATCCATTCACATCAAAAACCATAAAAAATAACTAAAAATATCAAATTAAAAATTAAAATTCCAAAATCCTATATAAGATTATGGTTCAGATCTAGAAAAATGTTGCTAGACTCTCCTCTCACTTACCTCTCAAACCCCAACAACAATAATATCCTTTATACCATGACATACACAAATAAAAATAAGGATACTCAAGAAACTTATGCCCTCACCAAATAACCCAATGCTATGATACAATTTTGTAAAGAAATGTATAAGGGTATCATCTAACTCATATTCTAACCATGTCAGCCATATATCTTGAAGGGTGTTCTTGATCATCATGGGTTGAAAACTAGTGCCTTCATATCAAAGTAAAAACATTTGGGAATGATTTATACCTCAAATAAGAGTCAAATTATAGAATAAAATTTACCATTTTCTATAATAGACTTTTCATTACATTGGACATCTATGTAGTATCAATCTTATATAAAACCAAAAATAAACAGACATTCCAAATGGGTTATAACCAACAACAATAATTCCACCCATTGAAATAATTACAAAATGTCACTATAAACAAAATAATATATCAAGGAATATCTAGATACAAAAAATTACTAAAATAATCTACAATAATGATCATCTTGAACAATACAAAGATAACCAAAAAAACTCTGGTCCAAGCCTGAAACCAACTTCATGCAACATATCATTGTTCACCACCTCAAAACTAACCCAACATCATAGACAATCAGTAATCCAAATTCCAATATAATGAAACATGGAACCTAAAATATTAATAGGAATGATCTAAACAACCCAATAGTTTACCACCCACACAGACTATGAAATCAATTTCATAAGGCAATTCATAAATTATAGTTTGAAAATATAACTAAAAAGTATGATTTTGAACTCAAACTCATAAAAATAAATAATATAATCACTCTATAAAACATTAAATTTTGTTCTCAAAATGGAAACACACACTTTTAAAACATTTCACCAGACTAATCTATTTTATAACCAAAACATTCATATTGAAATCCACTTCAAAAACCCAACACAACAGTCTTTAAATTAAAAAATGATTTTTCAAACATCTTCAAAAACCATTTTATGGAAATTACTAAAAGGAAACAATTCAATTATACAAAAAATTGTAATCACAAGTCCAAAGATATGAAATAAATATATGTAAGATAAATTTCCCACAACAATACAATCATGGTAAATGATAACATTAAGAAAATGATATGAATACCCTATATAAACCACCATTTAATAAAATAATGTGTAATGTGATCTACCCTGGGAAGATAATGTGAGAAAAATATAACTTTTTCAATTTCCCTCAGAACAACTATTAGTATATGCTGATTCCAAACCATAATTCATCCAACTAGCCCACACAAGACTCATTGAAAAGTTTACCACATCCTAGTGACAGTTCCTAGCATGAATATATGGACACTAGTATCTTTAGAACCAACTATTGTAACATAATAATAGATCACACACTTAGTACCTAGGTTCCCATGACCAATAGAAGAGTGAGGTGAGTAAACACCCAATCCAAGATCAACACGCAAGGAATTAATAATAACTCTCCCCTAGCATTATAACCCTCACATAAAATAATCACTTTATATATCATAAATTCATGGAATAAATAAGGTATATTGCATAAAAAGGGATCAAAAATAATCATCAAGTGCTAAACAAACAACACAAGGGAGAAAACACCAAGGGGAAATCAAGAGTGTATCAAAATATTAAAAAAACATTTTATAAAGTGACTAATAGGCTATTACCATAAAACATGGCTTCGAATCCCAAGACCTATCCATCTTATAAATTAAAACATCAAAAATCTAGTAAAAACCCAATAAAATAGTATACATGATCTTTATTTCAAATAAACCCTTTGAAATCTGGGTATTACTCTTTGAAATCCAAAATTAGACCAAAGGAATTCCATTTTTCACTAAAGAGAATTTAAAGATCCATTAATTCATTTTTACATGGGGTATAGAAATTCACTTTTTAAATGTGAATTATAAATTCATCAAAAACCCTTTTTAAAATCATTTTGAGGTTAACATATAATTATAAAACAAATATCTATTTAAAACATAGTTTTCATTAATTAAAAACCAAAGTCGAATCAATAACCAAGAGGTCTATATTTTGGGGGGTAGGCACAATAGTCCCTCTTCACTGCTCTCTGATGATGCCCTAGGAATCGATGGTGGCACTTCTGACTCCCCCTTCCTCTTTGGAGGGGGGAGACCCTTCTTCTCCTTATTCCACATCCTAATTTTGTCCATTCATTCCTTTCTCAGACCCTAGATCCCTTTTAAAGATCCCTGAAATCCTACTTGGACCGAAGGTCCCAAATTTGTTTGAAGGCTCACCTCACATTCCTCTCTCACTTTTGAAGTTCTCCAATCCCTCGAGTCTCTTAAACATAACATTGGTAGCTTGATTACAGAAACGTCATCCCTTATTAAATGATTTTGATCAGTTCATATTCAACTCATGGGGTTTAAATCACAGAGCAGTAGTTGGACTGCTTGGCCGCAAGCACATTATGATTAGGTTTGCAACTTTGGAAGATCTTATTACCGCATGGTATAGTGCCCACCACAGATGCAGTGGATGTTTTTTACATCCTCCACTGATCTTTTGATTTTCACATGAAGAGGGATGCTCCAACAATAGTGATTTGGGTAAGCCTCCAGGAACTCTTCCTTTAATTTCAAAGACCTTCTATCTTTAAGATTATCAGGAACCTTGTTGGGTGGTTTTTATGTTCTAATATTCGAACAGAAGTTTTCAGCCACCTAATTTTCCCTCAAATCTATGTTGAGTTTTATGTGTCAAAGGTACCATTAGATTTGTTTTGTATTTCAGTGGATGAGGAATTTAGGTGGAAGAAATCCATTTTCTATGAAACGTGGTATGATTTCTGTATCTCTTTTGGTTGGCTTGGACATCTCTCCCATGTGTGTCATAGTGGGTCTCGAATCAAACAGATGCAGTTGGTCGAAGAGAGGAGTAATAATGATTAAAACCATGGAGAAGTTTACTTACCTGATTTATGAGATTTTCTTTGGGATGTTTCCCCCTATGAGGTTAGCATTAATTATGCCACACCCTCTCAACCTGCTGTAGTCGATATTTCTCTCCCTCAGTGCCAAATCACCACTAAGGGGGACCTTATGGGTAGTGGTGGGATTTCCCAGCCTTCCCAATAGAATGAGACCATGGGGAAGAAATATGGGATGTAGGCTACTTTTTTTGTATTCCTAGCATTCCTAATTCTTTTTATGAGGTTGTAAAATCATTTGGAAATTCTTTACATGAGAAGGAAACAACGGACTATGGGGATCAGTTGGAGGCAGGTCTTCTTGGAAAGAAATATGGAAGTGTTTCATTAAATTTTAGGGATGAAAAAAATGTCTTTGGTGTTTTTAAGTGTCTAAATACCTATTTGGGATGTCCTTATATTATTGTGACTTCTGATATTGTTGTTGAGGAACTACAACCTGGGCAAAAACTAATCCCTATTTTTAATCGTGAGAATGAAGGGATGGAGACAATAGAGCCAAGGTCACCTTTCCCAATTAGGGAACTCTCGGTTCAGAATGATACAAATCAAGATTACTTGGCATCATATAGTAAGAATGATGAATCAAGTCCTCTTGAAACCCATAACTTATTTATGTATTTAGCTGGAAGAAAACAAGAAGTTTAAGATCTCGAAGGGTGGTTGAAAGTAAATCCAAAAAAGCAAAAAATGGGGTGAATCAAAGTCTTCTCAAAACACCGAGACAATTGATGAAGATAGTGTCTACTAACATGTGTCCAGGTATGAGCATGAATCCTTCGAGGATATGAATGTTGGATCCAAACTAAGCAAGGGAAAACAAGGAAACCTTAAACCTGTGAATTTTCAAATTCATAAGGGAGGGAAGAAAGCCAGGCCTCACAAAGATTACTAACAACTTCCCAAAACAATTGTTACCAGATCCTTAGGCATGTATAATAAAGGAGGAGTAGAAATAGGATCAACTAAATTAGAAACCACTAAAATAAATCCAGAAAGTGGAGAACAAATCAAGGAAACAGGAAAAGTAGAAGAAGACGAAGGGGACCCTTTGGATCTCATCCTACATTATAAGGAAGCGATTCTGGAAACTTATGTTTAGATCAATTCCTCTAAAGAGTAGGTTAACAAAATCTATGAAAGAAGGTTCGAGTTGATACCAATGAGGAGAAAGAATAATGGATAAAAAAGTAAGACCGAATACTAGCATGGGTCTTCAATCATTCTAAAATTAACATGGAGGAATTTATATAGAAAATAGATAGAATGGATAATCACTTTGAATACCTTCTTAGTAAGGAACCAGATCTTCAGGTTAGTCCACTTTACTAGGATTTATATAGAGTTTTTAATTCAAACAATCTTAGTCTTGTTTTTAATAAATTTGTGATCTCTTTTAGTATGTAGTGGTCTTTAGGTATATTGACTAAGGTTTCCAACTTTTCCTTAAAGTGTATTTTCAATAAAAAAATTATATTTGGTGAAATCAACAATCAAAAAACATGCCCCCAAAACCATTTCAAAAAACATCATAGTCATTACACAAATTTTTGTAACATAAAAATATTCCATTTCAAACATGGAAACGTAGAATTCAAATGAAAATACCTTTATTCCAAGATCAAATTTCATGAGAATTTTTTATAAACATAACATGTAAATCAAATATATACATACATTCAATAAAAATAGATTTAGAAACCTCAATCACACATTTAATTCCAAAATGAAATAATTTTATAAAGATGCGTAATTAGAAGAAACAACAAACAAGATAAAACAAGACAAAATGTGTATCTTTCAATTAAGACCACTAAAATAGGAAATAACATGCCATATATCAACCCTAGACACAAAAATACACTAAAATTAGGTCTTCCTTGAACAATAAATTGGATAATCACGCCTCTAGGGTTTTCACATGAAATCAAAACCATGGGAAAAGTGAATATAAATAGATAAATATGGAAATTAGAGGAGATTTACCTTAGATTCAAATAAAAAAACACTAAATATAATCCAAGGATTGAAGAGAGGAGTAGTTGGGATCTACAACTTGGATCCCAAAGTCCAAATAAATCATTTGGGGGAAGATAGGGGTGAATCTATTCTTTATTCAAATGGGTGATTTTGGTAAAATTCACTTTTTATGTTATTTTTTGAAATCTACATAGTTTATCTTCACAACTTTACAAACTATGTTCCAACCATGTGGGAGTAACCCTACACACAAAACAAGACACAATGTTCTTGGGAATCTCCACATAGTTTTATAAACCATGTGGAAACTATGAAAAACCTCAATATCTCCATTATTGTACCCTATACATGGGAGCCACACAGTTACCACTAAATGTTTGGGTAAACAATGCAACAACTATAAGATGTCTAAAAATATTAATTTCTAACCCAAAATTTTCCTAAACTCAAGGTGAACCAAGATAAAATAAACAAAATCAAATCAAATATAATAGTGGCATGGGGTGCCACACAACCACAAAAGTGATAGGGTTGAAGTTCTTATTATATTATTTGGTAATATATCCTTCCAAGAGATAAAGTTTAGATATATATATAAACCAATTTTAACCTTACGTGAGTAGGATAAAAATTATACCGACTATTTTTATACATCAATAATTGTCATTAGAGTAGTTTATATGAAATATGAATAGGTTTCTTCCTTATGATCAAGGTAGTTGGACTAATGGGTGAAATTATTTGACTCATGATTAGAGTTAGTGATGGTAGTACATGCTTTGAGATTATGGTGTCACTATCATTTGGGAGAGAGTATTATTGTATACATTGACCATAAGTTACTTAAGTATATTGTTTTATAACAATACTAAATCTTTAGTAGAGGTGGGTTTTTCAGTTTCTTTGGTCCTTGGAAATTTAGATTTTATATACCCCTAATAAGGGGAATGTTTTCAATGATGTGTTGAGTATAAAGAATTAGGTGTGGGTGGTGCGGGTGGCTAGTAGTGAGTGGAAGATAAGAAGAATCTTCAATAATGTGTGTTTTTTATCTTTAAGAGTATTTGAGTACAGACACCCTAATATCTATGACAATTACATTTTCACTCCTTAAGATGTTTAAGTATTGTAATAACCTATGATTTTAGTATATGTTTCTTATTATATAAATATTAGATGAATATTTGATTTTACACACAACACTAAACTAAAAAAAACCAAGATATACCTTATTATAATTTAAGGTAAAAATTAATATATTATTAGTACACCATGTGAAATGTCATTAAAAAAATACAATAATAATAAAACCCCAAGTAAATAAAAATATATTAAAATGAAATATTATAAAAAACATGTATTATAATTATTTATTAATTATTATTATTATAGTTTTTAAATAATGATATGATAAGTTTAATACCATTGAATTTATTAAATTTAATTATTATAGGATAAAAAATTAAAGTGATTAATTAAAATCATTAAATGTTAAAAAGGAATCTTTTTCAAATAACGACTTTTTTTAAGTGTGGATTATTTTTAATTACTCTCAAATAAAGAATTATTTTGATAAAACAGAACCTATTGTTATATTTTTCACCCATGTTTTTACAAATACATCATTCTTGGTAGACATGTTCTTATGTATCCTTGGTTTGAAAACAATATGTAAGAGGTTTCTGTCACAATTTCAAATTGGGAGTTTCAATGTTAATTTTTAGTATTTATTATTAAAAATGTATGACACATCATATTATTTGAATTATCCATGGTGAAAATAATGTTTCTTTCTTTATGATATATACTTAATGATAAATCATGTTTTCTTATATTTTATTACATCAGGTTATTTCTTTTTCATTCCTTTTCATATATATTTTCTGATACATGTTATTATTTTTCATTTATTTCATTATTATGTATCACTAAATCTATAATTTCAATAAATTTTTAACTAATTTTCATTATTAACTACTCAAAATATTAATACACTATAGAAAATTAGATTTGAATTATAGTGTCGTGCGTATTCACGGGCGAGGTACTTTTTTTCTAATTTTTTTATATGATATGCATGCTTATAATAGAATTAATTTTTATCAACTCTATATATAGAGTCTAAATTTTTTTCATATATTTCATCATAATATCCAATTTTTTTAATGGTTTCATTTTCCCTTTTAACATAAAAATATATTTCCAAAGTAAATATTAGTTACCATGGTAAAACAATTATTTTCAAATGAATTTTTTTAGGAACATTGTATAATTTTTATATGAATAAATTAAATTAATATATTTTAAATTAAAAATATAATATTATTTTTAAATATTTAAATAAATATATTAAAACTAATTTATTTAGTAATCTATAATAAATATGAATAAAAAATTTATATTTGAGATTATATTTTTATATAAAAATAATTTTTTCCTAGAGCGTATGTTTTAATTTAAAATTTAATTTCCTCAAATTTAGAAATTTTATGAGATTAAAATGACTCCAAATTCATATTCATCATTTCAAAATTAGTTAGTTTGGGTTATATTATATTTTTAGTAAAAAAATTATTGCAATTTTTAATTTTTAATCAATGTTAATAAGGGTGAAAATAAGTACCATAAAGTTGCTCGGATTTTACTAAATTAAATAAAAAAACACCTTATATAACAACTTTTATAGGTTTTAAATTCATACCTACATGTCTGACCAATATTTCATAAACTAACTCACCTAACTATCATGTAATTCAATTCTTACCCATCACCTAACATTCAATTCCAAGGAAATGTCCCTGTTTTTCACCTATAAAAGGATCTCACTTACACCCATATAAATACTATCCTATACATAAAAATATTATTGAAAATCTACCCATTTTACCTCTACTATAATACCTTTATGATTTTGTAATACCTTGGTTACAATAAAATGGTTCAATTCCTCCAATTCCAAAATGTATTTCAAGAGAAAATTCAAAACCTCAACATAAATAATATCCACCTCTAGTATTTTTTTCTTTCTCATTCACATAAATCCTCCTGAAAAACTATACTCATTTTAACACCCTAACACCCCAAGCTTCTATGGTACGATTCTCTTTGAATAATACAGTAGCGTGTGTTGTACGCAACTTCGAGATTCTAACACACTACGACAAATCAAAGTAGCCGTTATGAATAGTAATACCCACTTTTTGAAATTTTATAAATTTTATCTCTCAAAATGGACTTCATTTTTGGATTCAGAATATCTAAATTAGCCTAGGGTGAAATTTTTTTGTACGTTTCGGATAACTTTTATATTTTGATGAATAGTGAGAATTACTAAATTTTAATTAAAATAACTTTTTTAATCGAAATAACTAATAGTGATAAATTATGAATTTGAGTGGTTTTAAATTAAATTTAGAATATATTTTTACAATTTAATACAATATTGGTCATTGTACATAATTTCACAATTAAACCGGACATAAACAAGTGTCAATATTTTGATTGTTATTATCTCTTAAAAACACGCTTTTTGTTTTAATAATGGGAACTAATTTTAAATTAATTTCTGTCACATATGTGTTTTTAATTTGGAAAAATGAATTCCATATTTGGAATGAGGATTTCCAAATTGTGTGAATAGGTAACTTTTATTTTTAAACATTTTGAATAATTACTTCGATAAATATTTTATTTACCATGGTTAAAGGGTAAATCCGGTAAAAAAGGGTAAAATATAATATTATTATAATAATAAATTACCATAAAACATGTCCTAACCTTATTTTTTGATACATGTACGACCATGGGCATCTTTGGGTTGATTTTGGGACCCCATGGAGACACTTGTAGGTGATAAGGACACTTTATATTAATTAAGTTAAAGTAAATACAAAAATGACATAAGCATATATCTTTCAGAAAAACAATTTTTACATAGGGTTATATATGTTATATTTTCGACTATAAATATTAATTAGAAAGATAAAAATATTTCCAAAATAATGGTATTTTATTTATAATTTTTAGACATTTAATAATTAAATTTATTTATGATACAATAATGATACAGTATTTTCCTTATTAATGAAAGAATCAAATAATTGGTATTATAAAAGTTAAAATAAATATAATTTGAAAGTTTTGATGACATAAAATAATTTTATTGGTTAATATTACATGTTAGGATTTATTAAATTAATTTTATTCGAATTAATAAAGTTTTTAGGACTTTAGAAAAAATCAATTATTGAATAGTGTCAAAATTAAAATAAATGAGTTTTTTTAAAAAATATTATATTATTAATTGATATTATATTCCTAAAAATCTAATGCTATGCAAAAAGAGTTATATCATGATAGGTGTATCGTTAATGGACCACTTGGGTGTCTCTTGTATGTATATAGTATGTTTATTAACTATATAATATAAAAATACAAAGTGACATGGTAAATGTCAAACTAATTAACTAAGAGTTAAAACTAAACAATAAGGTTAATATAATGACCCAAACCTGTCTAAAATCTATTGGTTGAAATTATTTAGACCCATACCCACCTTATATGTTTATTAATCCACTTTGGAGCCATTATAAATAGAATATGAATTTATTATAAATTAATACTTTAATTTTTTCCTAAAGAGCCCCTCCTCCCCCTTATAAAAGGACACCACTTCAAACCAATTCTTCACACCTTCAAAGCCTTTTGTTTCAGCCAAACCCTGCCCAATTATTTTCTAAACTTCCCTTAATTCAACCTATAGACATTAGTTTTATCAGAAATCCAACCTAAGGATCCCTTTTGATCAAATCAAAAGGAAGAACCCGAAGAAGAGGTAATGTTTTCACCACCCTCTTCCATTTTCCTTTCTTCTTCAACATCTTATTTCTTTGTTATTTACATTATAAAATAATAACTCCAGTATCTTCTATATACTATAATGTTATTATAAATATGGTACAACCATATTTAGTATTCTATCCATCCTTTGAATGACATGTCACCATATGTACGTACGTACGGCCTACCGTCTCCACGTCGTGGTGTAATTGTTATTCAATACATTATTATTTGGATGGGTATAATAATAATGTGTAATTCATGTAAATAATAAATATAACATTATAATTATTCTTTATATATGATATAACATCCAATTATATATTATTTTAATATCAAAAGAATGATATTATCGCTCATGCATACGTACGGACTACCGTCTCCACGAATGCTATGAGATTCATTCTCCATCGTATCCATTCAAGTATAATTTTCATTTTATGATTAAAAATAATGTTTAAGGACTTGATATCATTATGGATATGACTAAGATACAACTTATCCATAATAAAAACGACTTATGTAACAAAACATATAAAATAAAATGAGTAAGTTAACACCCAAAATGACGATAATACTAAGATATTATTAACAAAGAAATGTTAAAGGATCATATATGATATCATATTAATGTATATGATTATTTTATAATTTAAAAAAATTATTTCACCATTATACAGGAGGTTAACCTACCCTCAACCAAGGAAAAGTACAAGGTGAGGGTTTATTTCACAATCTCTTCATTATCCGAGGTTGTTTATACGTAATTATCTACTAGGACCTCTTTATCATCCATATCCATGTTTCTTAAAAATGTATTTCAAAACATTCTTACTATTTTATAGAATATGGGTTAAAGTCATTTATACCATTTTTTTACTTTTTATAAGAAGTTTATAAAGGAATCTTTACGTCATTTTCCAAACAAGGACCTTTTTAACCTTTTTGACAAATTAAGGTAAGAATGTCTTTTTTTAAACTTATACTGCGGGTGCGGCTATTTTTCACCGTTGTAAAATCTTCAAAACTTCCATTAAAAGCTTATAATAATATTTTCAAAGTAAATGTTTTATTTTATAATTATGTTACTTTTAAAAGATTTCAAAAAAAGAGATATTTCTCTCAAATAGTTTTGATTTCATCTATGTCAACATCCTTTGATGGATTTTAAGCTTATTTGAAGTTGATTTATTATGATACATTACTTTCATATTGTATTGAAGGTTTTGTGATATGTTTGTCTATGGATGTGTTATTTTAATACCACTCATGGTTTATGTAGATAGTATTTACATTTCGTATGCTATTTTTAATACGAATGTTTATGTTATGTTTGAACCTGTTCATATGAGGAATGCATTGGACATAGTAAGTGACGGGTGGATCCTGCTATAGCTCCTCGATGCATCGGTTGGTCTCATGAGACAAACTAGTGTCTTATCATGAGGCCTTGACAAAATCTTATTTGTAGTCTTGGCATGAGGCCTTGGCTACGTGGTTATGATAGTCTGGCATTATGCATTCCATCGTTATGAAAGTGATTATTGATATTGCATGTGATTATTAGATTAGTAAAATATCAATGTGAATAAGTAAATGGAATTATTTCATTTTATTTCTGTCATATTATGTTGAAGTTAAAGTTTAAAAGTCTTTTGTTTTTGTTATACATTTCCTTAAATTTTTATGCTTATTTATGAAAGTTTCCTCTATATTGTTATCCTTACTTGGCATATGAGATCACCCCTTTCTATGTTTTTTCCCAAGATGTGAAGAAGTATTTTATGAATGACCTGTAGGGACAGTATGAGGGGATATGAGTGTAGACTATGGAGACTATGTTGTTGCAGTTTTCATTTTATGATGTAATGTAAACTTTATGAATGTATCTAGTGTTTCCAAGGATACTAAACTAATCGATCTTTAGAGACTTTATCTTTTGTGATCATGCCAATGTTATGTAATAATGCACCGAATCTTGGTAAATAGGGTTGAGGCGTTACAGTTGGTATCAGAGGAAGTTTAGTACAAACCTTGGAAGCTAGATTTAGATAAACTCTGATTAGATCACATAGACATAAGATGGACTTTGAGGATTAGTATAGAAGAACTTCCAAGAATTTTGGTATTGTAGAGATTTTGTGAGTTTTCCGAGAAATACATCCCTGTCTTGATATGAGTAGGTAGAGGTGGCTCTGGCATAGATGTACCTAGGGGTAAAACCTGAAAACACCGCTTTGAGCTAGACTCGAATGGGAACGGGTGCACGACAATGGGCCTTGCTGCACTCTTGGTTACGACACTCCCAGGGGATATGCTTAGGATAATTCTCATTTTCTTTACAAACCATTATGAAGGGTTTATGAGTATATACATCCTCAAAGAAAACATTTTTTTCATGATTATGGATTATATCCATAAATAGTTCAATTTATGTTAAGTGTTTTACAAGTATGTAATTATTTATTTTGATTCATAAACTGATCTAGTTTATGCCATTGTTTAGAAATGGCGCCTAGTGGAAGGAATGGAAACTGTATCAATGCACGCACTCCATGTAGGGATTTCCTTCCTACTCAAGATAAATATAGTGGAGTTTTTGATGCAACTGGTGATGATCAGCTAATCACCATACTAGGGAAACTCACTCAGGTTAGGAATAATAACATTACCCGTATGGAGCACCCTGATCCGCAACATGGAGGATCAATGTTAGATCTCTTCATGAGGCAAAAATCACCAACATTCAATGGGATTAAAAATCCCTTATTAGCTGAGCAATGGATAAATTCCATATAGAAAATATCCCATGCCTTGGGGAGTAGTGAAAGAGAAAATGTTATCATACTAGTTTACCGCCTCACTGGAGATGTTGATCAATGGTGGTCATTGATTCAAAACACGAAGGAAGATGATGAAGTATAAAATATAGAATGGAGGGAGTTCAAGGATATTTTCTTATAAAAATAATTTCCTCATGACCATCGAGCAGATATGAAAAGGTAATTTCTGAGTCTGAGGAAAAAGGAGGATTAGAATGTCGCAAAGTATGAGGATAACTTTACAAGGTTAGAGAGGTATGATGAAGATTATATACGTAACCCAAGAAGTAATATTGATCGTTTCTTTGATGGGTTAAAACCATTTCTACATCGAGCATTAGTCTCACAAACCTTCTTGTTGTATGAAGATATTGTCTCATGTGCTATCAAGACAGAAAAAGAATTCTCTAAGTCTTATGAATTTAAAGAAAAGCAAGAGAAGAAGAGATCTGCTGATCAATCTGGAAATGGAAATAAGGGGAAGAAAGGAAAATTTGAATATCCATCCTATAGTAAATGTGGGAACAAACACCCTGGTACTTTCTTTGAATGGAATTGGAGTCTGTTACAAGTGTGGTGAAAAGGGCCACCAAGCTCGTGATTGCAAGGGGAAGAAAGAAGCTACCGATGTTCATTGCTACAACTGTAGGGAGATGGGACATTATGAAAATGAATTTCCTAAGCATCAGAGGAACTTACCTTAGAAAAGGACAAGGGATCAAGACCAAGATTATACTATCACTACTGCTGAGGTAGAAGCTCTGAAAGACATGGTAGCAGGTAATTTAATGGTTTCCTCAAGTTTAGAAAATTCTTTATTTGATTCTGGATCATCGCATTGTTTCATATCCTCCCAGTTTGCTAAGAAAATTAGATATTTCCAATTTGATCTAACAAGGGATTTGTCAGTTAAAACTCCTAAGGGATGTATCATCGCAACAATGTTTTGTGAATCTGTTCCCATTAGAGCACATAAATGTTCTTTATATACTAATCTCATCGTCATACCTATGATTTATTTTGATATAATCCTCAGTATGGATTATCTTTTGGACCATGATGTGAAGATTTTTTGTAAGAATAAGGAGGTTATGATTTTTGATGATGATGATAAGGAACACCTTATCTTTAGATCAAAATCATCACCACCTAATTCTTATCTAGATCTACCCCTAGTAGCTAACTAAATTCAATTATTGGGGAAGAAGAGAATGAAATGACTGTGGGTGAGGAAAGGAATGTTCAAATAGAGGATGTACCTATTGTGAGAGAATATGTTGATGTGTTTCCAGAATATTTACCTGGACATCCTTCAGAACGAGAAATTGAGTTCTCCATTGATTTAATTCCTGGATCAAGGCCTATATCGAAGACCCCTTATAGAATGGCCACTTTGGAATTAGTGGAACTAAAAAAAACTAGAGGAATTGAGTAATAAGGGGTTTATTTGCCCTAGTGTTTCTCCATGGGGAGCCCTTATCCTTTGTGTTAAGAAGAAAGATGGATCTATGAGGTTATGTATCGACTACAAGGAGATCAATGCTATAACAATAAAGATAAAGTATCCCATACCTCACATTGATGATTTATTTAACCAACTGGATGGAGCTTAATACTTTTCAAAGATTGACCTTCGATCTGGATACCATCAGTTGTGTCTGAAGAAGGAAGACATTCCGAAGATAGCATTTTGAATCAGGTACTGGCATTACGAGTTTACTGTAATGCCTTTTGGGATGACTAATGCACCCTCTATTTTCATGGATCTAATGAACAGAGTTTTCAAGGAATATCTTGATGACTTTGTAGTGGTATTTATTGATGATATCTTATTATACTCCAAAATCTATAAAGATCATGAAAATCACTTGCGCATTATATTGAAAACTATGAGAATACATGAATTATATTGGAAGTTTAGAATGTGTGATTTCGGGCTTCAGGAGATTTCTTTTCTTGTCCATATTGTCTCTAAGGATGGAATTGCTGTTGATCCTTCAAAGACAAGAGCAATCCAAGAATGGCCAGTACCAACGAGTATAATCGTGGTACGCAGTTTTATTTCCCTAGCAGGTTATTATCGGTGTTTTTTCCAGAACTTTTCCCGATTGGCTAACCCATTAATGAAGCTCACATGTAAAGGGGTTGAATTTGTTTGCACAAAAGAGTGTGAAGAATGTTTTGAAGAATTGAAGAGAATATTGGTCAATTCCCCTATATTGACTCTACCATTGGGGAATGATGGGTTCATTATTTATAGTGATGCATCGAATAATGGACTTGGTTGTGTCTTTATGCAGAATGATATGGTTATTTCTTATAAATCACGATAGTTGAAAATTCATGATAGAAACTATACTACTCATGATCTTGAGTTAGCTTCTGTAATATTTGCTTCAAAGATATGGAGACATTATCTCTATGGTGAAAAATGTGAGATATATACCGATCACAAGAGTTTGAAGTATATTTTCTCACAGAAAGAACTCAACATGAGGCAAAGGAGATGGCTTGAATTACTCAAAGGATTATGATTGCACGATACATGACCACCTGGGGAAGGAAAATAAGGTAGCAGATGCTTTGAGTATAAAGGATCGTGGAGTTTTGAACAAGATGAGAGTAGAAAGGGATCCTATTTTCATGGATATAGTAAAGATGGATATGGGAATCACCATGGAAGGTGAAACATCAATACTTTTTCAAATGGTTTCCAAACCATCTTTACTAGAAAGGATAAAGAGTTCTCAGACCGATGATGAAGAGTTTCAAAAGAAGATTAATGCTGTAAATGATGGGAGATTGAGTGACTTTGTGTATGAAGATGAAATTTTGAAATTTGGGAAGAGAATTTGTGTTCCCAATTTACCTGATCTAAAAAGGGAATTTTTGGACGATGCTCATAGTTCCAATTTCTCTATACACCATGGGAGCACCAAAATGTATAGATATTTAAAGGATCATTTTTTTGTGGGACAACATGAAGAGGGATATTGGTGATTTTGTGTCAAGATGTATGGTTTGTCAACAAATGAAAGCTGGAAGGCAACAGCCTGGAAGAGTCATGCAACCTCTTCCCATACTTGAGTGTAAATAGGATAATATCACGATGTACTTTTTCATGGGACTACCAAAGACTCCTAGAAGGAATGATGCAATATGGTTCATTGTTGATCGTCTTACCAAGTCAGCACATTTTCTTTCTATAAGGGAATATTTACCACTTGAACGTCTAGAAAGAATATATATTAATGAAGTTGTGTGACTTCGTGGAGTAACCCTATCAATTGTTTCGGATCGTGATCCCCGTTTTACATCAAGATTATGGAAAAGTCTTCAGAAAGCTCTAGATACTAAACTCCATTTGAACACTGCTTACCACCCTCAAACAGATGGACAATCAGAATGGATTATTCAAACCTTAGAATACATGTTGAGATCATGCTCACTTGACTTTCAGGGTATATGGGATCAATATTTACCTCTTGTAGAATTTTCCTATAATAATAGATTCCATTCGAGTATTCAGATGGCACCATATGAAGCCTTATACGGAAAGAGATGTCACACACCAACCTATTGGGATGATGTTGGAGAAAGAAAACTCGTAGGCCTAGAACTGGTGGAGGAAACAATGGAAAAGGTAAAGGTAATCCAAAACCACATCAAAGCAGCTCAAAGTAGGCAGAAGAGCTATGCCGATAACCGAATGAAAGATTTGGAATTTGAGGTAGAAGATCATGTTTTCTTGAAGGTATCTCCATGTAAGGGAGTTATACATTTCAGAAAGAAAGGTAAATTGAGTCCCAAGTACATCAGACCATTCGAAATTCTAGAACAAATTGGGTTTGTAGCTTACCGTTTGTCAATGCCGCCAAGTCTCTCCAAAGTTCACGATGTGTTCCATGTATCACTATTGAGAAAATATACGCATTACTCAACGCATGTACTCACCTATGAGGAAGTAGAACTGGAAGCCGATCTATCTTATTGCAAAGATCCTGTCAATATTCTTTATACAAGAGAGAAAGTGCCGAGAAACCGGACGACTCGTCAGGTAAAATTTCTATGGAGGAACCATAAGATGGAAGAGGAAACGTGCGAACCTGAGGAACATATGATGAAGAACCACCCGAGTCTTTTCATATAGTAGTATTCTAGAAATTTCAAGGATGAAATTATTTGAAGGAGGAGAGAATGTAACACCCCAAGCTTCCACAGTATGATTCTCTTTGAATAATACAGTAGCGTGTGTTGTACGCAACTTCAAGATTCTAACACACTACGACAAATCAAAGTAGTCGTTATGAATAGTAATACCCACTTTTTGAAATTTTATAAATTTTATCTCTCAAAATGGACTTCATTTTTGGATTCATAATATCTAAATTATCCTAGGGTAAAATTTTGTTACTTTTCGGATAACTTTTATATTTTGATGAATAGTAAAAATTACAAAATTTTAAATAAAAAAAACCTTTTTAATCAAAATAATTAATAGTGATAAATTATGAATTTGAGTGGTTTTAAAGTATATTTATAATATATTTTTAAAATTTAATACAATTTTGGTCATTGGACATAATTTCACAATTAAACCGGACATAAAAAAGTGTCAATCTTTTGATAGTTATTATCTCTTAAAAACACGCTTTTTGTTTTAATAACGGGAACTAATTTTAAATTAATTTATGCCACTTCTTTGTTCTGAATTTGTAAAAATGGTTTCCATATTTGGAATCAGGATGTCCAAATTGTGTGAATAGGTAACTTTTATTTTTATAAATTTTGAATAATTACTTCAGTAAATATTTTATTTACCATGGTTAAAGGGTAAATCCGGTAAAAAGGGGTAAAAAATAATAATATTATAATAATAAATTACCCTAAAATGTGTCCTAACCTAACGGTTTGATACATTTCCGACCATGGGCATCTTTGGGTTGATATTGGGACCCCATGGAGCCACTTTTAGGTGATAAGGACACTTTATATTAATTAAGTTAAAGTAAATACAAAAATGACATAAGCATATATCTTTTCGAAAAAATATTTTTACATAGGGTTATATATGTTATATTTTCGACTATAAATATTCATTAGAAAGATAAAAATATTTCCTACATAATGGTATTTTATTTATAATTTTTAGACATTTAATAATTAAATTTATTTATGACACAATAATGGTGCAGTATTTTCCTTATTAATGAAAGAATCAAATAATTTGTATTATAAAAGTTAAAATGAATATAATTTGAAAGTTTTGATGTCATACAAGAATTTTATTGGTTAATATTACATTTTAGGATTTCTTAAATTAATTCTATTATAATTAATAATGTTTTTAAAACTTTAAAAAAAATCAATTATTGAATAGTGTCAAAATTGACATAAATGAGTTTTTAAAACAAATATTATATTATTAATTGATATTATATTCCTAAAAATATAAGGTTCGGCCATTGGACTTATATCATGATAGGTGTATAATTAATGGAACACTTTGGGGTCTCTTGGATGTATATAGTAAGTTTATTAACTATATAATATAAAAATACAAAGTGACATGGTAAATGTCAAACTAATTAACTAAGATTTAAAACTAAAAGATAAGGTTAATATAATGACCCAAACCTGTCTAAAATCTATTTTCTGAAATGATTTAGACCCATAACCACCTTATACTTTGAATAATCCACTTTTGAGCCATTAGATACTGAAGATGAATTTATTTTAAATTAATACTTTAAGTTTCTCCTAAAGAGCCCCTCCTCCCCCTTATAAAAGGACACCACTTCAAACCAATTATTCACACCTTAAAAGACTTTTGGTTTGGCCAAAACCTACCCAATTATTTTCTCAACTTCCCTCACTTCAACCTGGAGGCATTATTTTGATCATAAAGCCAAGCTAATGAGCCCTTTTGATCAAATCAAAAGGAAGAACTCGAAGAAGAGGTAATGTTTTCACCACCCTCTTTCAAGTTCCTTTCTTCTTCAACTTCTTCTTTCATTATTATTTCCATTTTAAAATAATAACTCCAGTATCTTCTATATTCGTTGATGTTATTATAAATATGGTACAACCATATTCAGTATTCTATCCATCCTTTGAATGACATGTCACCATACGTACATACGTACGGCCTACCGTCTCCACGTCGTGGTGTAATTGTTATTCAATACATTATTATTTGGATGGGTATAATAATGATGTTTAATTCATGTAAATAATAAATATAAAATTATAATGATTCTTTATATATGATATATCATCCAATTATATATTATTTTAATATCAAAAGAATGATATTATCGCTCGTGCGTACGTATGGACTACCATCTCCATGAACGTGATGAGATTCATTATCCATCGTATCCATTAAAGTCTAATTTTCATTTTATGATTAAAAAAAATTAAGGAATTGATATCATTCTGGATATGAATAAGATACAACCTATCCATAACAAACCTGACTTATGTAATAAAACATATAAAAGAAATCGAGTAAGTTAACACCCGAAACGACGATAATACTAAGATATTATTAACAAAGCAATGTTAAAAGATCATATATGATATCATATTAATGTATATGATTATATTATAATTTAATAACAATTATTTAACCATTATACAGTATTTTAAACTACCCTTAACCAAGGAAAAATACAAGGTAAGGGTTTATTTTACAATCTCTTCATTATCTGAGGTTGTTTATACGTAGTTATCTACTGGGACCTCTTTATCATCCACATCCATGTTTCTTAAAAATGTACTTCAAAAAATTCTTACTATTTTACAGAATGTGGGTTAAAGTCATTTGTACCCTTGTTTGACTTTTTATAAGAAGTTTATAAATAAATATTTACGTCATTTTCCAAACGAGGACCTTTTTATCCTTTTCGAAAAATTAAGGTAAGAATGTCTTTTTTTTACTTATATGGCGGGTGTGGCTATTTTTCACCGTTGTAAAATCTTTGAAGTTCCCTTACAAGATTATAAGAATATTTTCAAAATAAATTTTTTATTTTATAATTATGTGACTTTTAAATGATTTCAAAAAAAGAGATATTTCTCTCTAATAGTTTTGATTTCATCTATGTCATCATCCTTTGATGGATTTTAAGCTTATTTGAAGTTGATTTATTATGATACAAAACTTCCATATTGTATTGAAGGTTTTGTGATATGTTTGACTGTGGATGTGTTATTTTAATACCATTCATGGTTTATAGAGAAATTATTTACATTTAGTATGCTAGTTTTAATACGAATGTTTATGTTATGTCTAAACCTGTTCACATGAAGAATGCATTGGACTTAGTGACGGGTGGAGCCCGCTATAGCTCCTCGATGCATCAGTAGGTCTCATGAGACAAACTAGGGTCTTGGCACTAGGCCTTGACAAAATCTTATTTTTAGTCTTGGCACAAGGCCTTGGCTACATGTTTATGATAGTTTGGCATTATGCATTCCATCATTATGAAAGTGGTTATTGATATTGCATGTGATTATTTGATTAGTAGAATATCCATGTGAATAAGTAAATGGAATTATTTCATTTTATTTATGCCATATTATGCTGAAGTTCAAGTTTAAAAGGCTTTTGTTTTAGTTATACATTGCCTTAAATGTTTATGCTTATTTATGAAAGTTTATGCTACATTGTTATCCTTATAGGGCATATGAGCTCACCTTTTTCTATGTTTTATTTTTCCCAGGATGTGACGAAGTATTTTATGAATGACCTACAGGGATAGTATGAGGGTATATGAGTGTGGAATATGGAGACTATGTTGTTGTAGTTTTCATTTTATGATATAATTTAAACTTTATGAATGTATCTCGTGTTTCCAAGGCTACTAAAATAATCGATCTTTCAAGACTTGATCTTTTTTGATCATGCCAATTTTATGTAATAATGCACTGACTCTGGGTAACTAGGGTCAGGGCGTTACACTCATTATATTAATATAATGATATAATAATCATTTTTATACTTATATTTTAATATATTCAAGGTATAATCCTTATATATTCCTCTCTTATCCATTCAAAAAATAAAAATGTCACCCTTGTATACATACGAACTACCACCTCCATAGATGACATGTTTCATTTTTCATCTACACTATATATTAATAGTAATAAGAATATATTTAATGAATAAATACTATAAATATAACATAATTATTATTTTTTAAGGATTTATCATTTTTTACCTTTTTTTTATTCCATCCATTGAAAAATGAAAGTGTTGCTCATGCGTATTTGCAGACTACCGCCTCTATAGAAGTCAGGTTTCACTTTTCATCACCTCCTAAAATGGATGGTTATAAAAATTTATTTTATAAATATATATATATATATATATATGAAATTAAGGATTAATATAATTAATTTATATGATTCTAAAAGGATGAAAAAAAATCAATGGTCATTATAAAGTAATGTTTCGATATAGGTAAATAACCTGAAACAAGCCCATCACTAATTTGATATTCATGAATCGTGACTAATAATCACCTGAAATAAAATTATAAATTTATAAAAAAAAATTGTATCATCTATTAAATAACCTTATATAATCTATGAATGTTGAAATTTGTGTCAAAGTATGAGGATTGACATCAACATTACAAAGCATGTGTGAAACAATCAAAATCTAGAACATCTTGTGATGAAAATAAACAATAGATAACTAATAAAGGTATAATAAATGATTATAATTAAAAATTATAAAAGTAATTATATATAAATATTTTTATAAATAGTTTATTAGTATTTTTATGTTTATTGTACAGGAGTTTTAAGTTCTTCTATGGATTTTGAGAGTTAAATTAAGGGTTTTCGTTTCAATTTTTCTTTATTGAGGCATGATTACATATTTTTCACCTATTATTATTTTAAATGGTTTAATTAATTAACCATTGAATGTTTTCATTATAAATCACCGTTAATAATATTATTTAAAATTTTATTTCACAATCCTTCTTTAATGACCGTTTTATTCATATATTACCCAATTTGTAAGGGTTTTTCCCATCTCGATTTTCCTTTTTTTAGATAAATCTAATATTCACGACTTGAATTAATTTTTATAGTGTATATACTTCCATATGGATAATTTTTACCATACCTCTCATGAAATTAAAGGGATTTTAAAATCCTACAAAAAAATAAATAGTTTTTCGATTCAAGTATTACAAAAGTTGGAAGGGATTAGTTAACTCAAATCTCCTCTAACTGCGTTATAATTTTGCATCATGAAATTATTTTTTATAATTTTGCTTTGTTACACCATAATATTTTATCATATAATAAATTTTCATTCCCTCTTGTAAAATTTAATATTTTAATCCAAATATTCTTCCTTGATGAATTTCTTTCTCAAAAATTTTAATATTGTTAAGAATAATTCTCACCCTCTTTAATGAATATTTTTCCTCCGTATCCATATTTTTTATTTTCACCAATTTTCTACTAATTTATTTTGAAATATAAATTTTTATTATTTATTTTGATATTCATGTATACCTTCATCTCTTTTTTAAAATAATCTTTATTACTTTTTTTTTATGTTGGTTTCAACAATGGAATTTTAAAATAATAAGGGTTTTTTATCCTTGGATGTATGTTTAATCTCCCAATTAATATTTCCCATAGAATCCGATTATATAATTTTCAAGGATCTATTATTTATATTTCATTCCCAATAATTTTAAATTAAATCATGTCAATATCTTGAAATAAACTTTTGAATGTTACCCATAACATCATTTTTTTATAATGTTAAAAATATTGCTTGAAAACTCTTTTTATGATTTCACTTTTATTTTCCTATTAATATAAAAAAATTATATATCCTATAGAGTAATATTTCATGAACCACCAGTTAAACTTTCCTATAAAACACTTCTTTTGGGTGATTGAATTTTTGGTTTCAACCAAACTACCTCTTCAGGTCATTTTATGTGATACCTCTTAGAAATGTTATGAAACCCATTTTATTTCTATGGGTTATTCATGATATGATATATGATTGATTTTATGTTGAACTTTTGTGTATTTATTATCATTATGTGATGGTTTAGGTCTTATGTCGCCCTCTAATGCATCTGTGAGTGTTTTATGAATCATGATATGATAAAGTGATGTGTGTGAATTTTTCTTTATTCATAACCTATGGTGTTTTCATTTTTATGTGTCTACAACATTAGTTGTGAATTTTATTTTTATTCATAAACTAAGTAATAGTCATTTTTGTTAGTTCACATCCTAATTCATGGCCATTTTATTTTTCACAACATAATTCATGGGATTCATGTGGGTTTTCCCATAATGTTATTATTTCATATGTTTATACATATGCCACATTCTTATGTAATGATATATGAATGTTTTATGATCCAAAGATCATGTTTGTTTTTTATTGTTTTTTAAATTTTATACCATGGTATATATTTCATCATTCAGATTAAATTTCCTTATATTATGACTTATGGATAACACTTATTTTTCAATTTTCTTTTTAATATGATATTTTCCTCATTATTATGTTTTCTAATATGCTTATGATCTAACCATTCATTACATGTTGAAAGCTTTTGTCACTTACTGAGCATTTGAGATCACCACTTATTATATTTCCCTATTCCCCTCAATATGAAGATTATTAAAATTTAGGAATTTTCTAGAAGTAAATATATTATTTTGTTATTATGGAGAAATGTTCATAAATATTTTAATTAAGATGTTTATATAGATAATATATAAAGACGCTAAAATTTTGGGTTTTGGGATTTTGTGATTATTGTGAGATGTAATGTTTAACCTACTGAAATATATGTAATTTTATCTAGGTTTATCTCACATTGTATCTAAGATAATTATAAAGTATGTTTTTTTAGTACCAGGTATGAAAGCGTAGTTCTTGGGAATATCAGTTCGTATCAAATTGGGTTTTTTTTAGTTAGGATGGGATAACTTTAGTGAACACTCTATGGATAATTCTAAGTATATGATAAAATTAAAAAGTTTTAGTAAATTAGATATCGTGCATCTTCCAAGAAATTGAATCCCTAACTAGATAGAAAAAATAAAATACAAACTCTATCATAAATGTACCTTGGTGTAATAATCATTGAAAAGGGTTGGTTGAGTATAACTTGATCCTCACCCCTTGCACAAAAAGTGGGCATAACTGTACACTTATTTTGACACTCTTATGGGATATTATTTGGTTAATTCATTGGATCCTTAAAAATAATTATGAATGATTTAAATGGAATTTGATGAAGTAATCTAAAATTAGTTAGGTTAGAGAACTTAATAGAAAAATAACCATATAAAACCTAGGCTATAATAAAGGATTTATAGGTTGATCAAAATATATCATAGTTGAACTGAAATTATAATATGTTAAAATGAAGGTTTCATAGAATAATACATCTTTGGATTTATTTTTCACATCTATATGACAAATTAATATGATTTTATTAGATTTTATCATAACCATTTTGGTTTTAGTATTTGATTGAGAATAGGGTCTTGAAAATGATGTTGTAAAAAGTATGTCACTTGAAAATTCTATAACCAACTAAAGAACAATATTTGGTAAAAATTATTGAGATAAAGGAAAATTTGAATAATTTACTATTATATATAAAATGATGTGTCTTATAGTGTCTATTATAGAAAGTTTTATATCTCAATAAAGAAAATATCATGATTTTCTTATTCCCCCCCCCCCCTTACATATTTTTCCTTAGTGAGTGATAATTAAAATTGTGAGGATGTAATTTATTTAAGGTTGGGAGAATACAACAACCCAAGATTATAGTATATATTATTATTAAATAAATTTTGACTTAATAGATAATTTCACACAAAATATAAAACTAAAATGAATTGTAATATACCTAATTACAATGAAAGGTAAACATTAATACATTATGAGTACACCATTTGAATTCTCTTTAAGAAAATTATATTAAGAATAAAACCTAAATTAAATAAAAAGATATTAAAATGATTTGTTATAAAAAAACATTTATTATAATTCCATACAAATTATTATTATTTTCAAATAATTATTTGATATGTTTTTATGACAATTAATTGAAGAAATTTAATTATTATAGGATATATAATTAATGTTATATGATTAGAATTATTTAATGTTAAAAATGGATATTTTTAGAGAATCATTTTTTAATGTAGATTATCTTTAATATATATTGACTAAATAATAATTTTATTGAAATTTATTTATAATATTGAAGTAAATAAATTATCATTCGTCCAATATTTATTTCTAGTCCAATAAAAACGAATAAATTTATTTTAATCTTAAAATATACATTTTTTTCTAAAATTCTTTGTATGTGATATTCGAACTAATGATAAAATTAATTTTTATAAACCCAAGAGATTGAGTATAAAAAACTAAAAATTTTAATTAGCATATAATTTTTTTAAAATCAGTTTATTTTTATTTATAACATAAAATTGAGTTACCAGAGTAATTATTAGTTACCACGATAAAAAAATTATTTTTCAAATAATTGTTTCTATAAACATTTTATAATTTTTATATAAATAATTTAATTTTATATCTTTAAAATTGGTACTTTAAAATTATTTTAAAACATATTAAAAACATAATGAAATTTTTTCATCAGTAATTGATAGGAAATAAGAATAAAAATGCTTGGTGTACAAGAATACCTTTTTCTACTAAAATAGTTTTTTTAATATCTTATGTTTTAATTTAAATTTTCATTTCTACATATTTAGAAAATGAATTATATTAAAATAATTCCATATTTTTATTCATAATATTGAAATTATCTAGGTTTTTTAATCTTATATTTTTAGGAAAAAAATTATCAAGGTCAATTTTTAATCAAGGTTAATAAGTATAGAAATGAGTGACATAAAGTGGCTCAATTTTTACTAAATTATCATGAAAAAAACATTATAGAAGGAATTTTTTTAATTTTTTAATTCATACCTACATGTCTTAATAACATTTCCTTGCCTAAATATCATAAATTTCTATTCTTTCACCTCCCCTACCATTCAATTTCAATGAAAATTCCATTTTTTCACCTATAAAAGGAGATCAATTCTTCCCACATTAATCCACAAATCTAGTTATAACTTTATTTAAAACCATTCTCATTTAACCCATCCTATAATTCTTTTACACTTTTGGACTCTATTGGTTACTATAATGTTTCCCTTTTCCTCTAATTCTAAGAATTATTTCAAGAGAAGACTCAAAACCTCAACAAAATTAATATCCACCCTCTAGTGTTTCCCTCATTTTCATTCTCAACCATCATTATTGTCATGACCCGTACCTCGGGGCCCGTGTCGTGACTACCCCAAGCCCGCCTTCCATAGGCCAGGGGCTCGATACTAGCACCGGAAAGGCGTATCTGAAAAATATGAAGGCATTGCTTTTTTAACCTGTACATACACACAATCCAAGAGAAGAACAAGAAGCAATCGTACGAACTAGAACACAATAAGGTTGTAACCACAAAGTAACTGCTGTAGTAAAAAGAGTACTAAAAGTAAAGGGGCTGGAAATACAAGACCAACTATAAAGTACAAGTACAACTAAAGGCACAAATACAACTGAAAATTACAAAACAGCTCATGGATCTTCCACCGAGGATCCTACCTAAAGGGTAGGTATAGATCTTCTCCACAAAACTCCACATCAGCCCGTCTCCTCTATGTACCACCTGGTCCAAGCTCCCTCAAGTCTCATCCCAGCTGCTCTTCGTCTGCGCAAGACACCACAAGGTGCGGGTGAAGCCCGTGTATGGGTGAGTACAACAATACTCAGTAGGGACCTCGAGACCCCTGAACATCTCCTAGACTTCCAAAAAGGAAATACTACAAAGAAAGACCTCAATCACAAAGTAAGAAGTAGTCAACCACTCTACTTAGGTATATACCCATACATACACCTAATTTATCAAGATATAATCATCTCATAAATGAGGTAAGAATATCAGAAAGGTAACACCACGAAGGTAAAAGTACCACACATATATCACCATGAAGATATCACAACGAAGGTAAAAGCACCACACAAGTATCACCACGAAGTTAAAGGACTCAGCTCACACTAGGTATCACTTTAGGTCAAGTATATAAGGATAATCAAATCATCGAACTCCCCATATATCGAGTACAGTGGGCCTGCCAGGTCACACAGAGATGCTTCCCACTAACCTTGAATTGTTGTGGTACTCATCCCTGATGGGTGTTGTGGGCATGCCAGGCCACGCAGAGTCGCTTCCCACCATGGGCCTGCCGGGTTACACAGAGCCACTTCCCACCTTGGCCAAAATGAGATACTCCACCTATAGAGTATCGTGGGTTTGTCGAGTCACATAGAGCTTCTCCCCACCATGGGCATTCAGGGTCACACAGAGCCACTTCCCACTGGGCCATCGTCAAGCAGCCTTCAGGTCTGAGCCAACTGCAGGGTTCTGTATGTAGTCTGCTTGGGAGAACTGCTCCTCAAGACACTCACTGCATATTTATATCCATGGAAGTCATCAAAAAGTATGAAAAAAGATTTTTCTCCTCAAGAGAGTCCCAAATCCACAAACGGCTCGTCAATCGGATGCACAATTTGCAAGATACGGGTGTTTTAGTGACGAGGGCTCGGTTAGATTTGTGTTCGATCCAACCTGGCCATACCCAAAATTTCTCTAAAACTCAAGTGGAGTATCTCAAAAGGACCTCCATGTCATAAGGATATGGATGTCATAGACGGATCATCAAACGGGAATCCGGTTTTTAAGATATGGCCCTTTAAGTGTTTTTTGGGCCCAGTTGGGCCCAGTTCCAGTCCGACCCGGCCTGACCGGGTCTGGGATGGACCGCAGTAGGCTCAGATCGCTGGGATGAGGTCTGGTTTGCAAAGGTGGGCTATAAGGGTGACCAAGCCCGCAAAGGGGCGGTCCAGTCCGTATGGGGCGAGGCCCGCAAAGGGGCGGCCCGGTAGGGTGGCAGCCCAGTATGGTGTTTGCCCTAGTCGGCGCGGGGGGGGGGGGGGGGGGGGTGTGACCCCCTGGTCTCCCAAAATCTCAAACGGTCTGGAGGCTGTTTGGTTTGTGAAGCAGCGGCGTCGCGTGGGTGCCGGTTGGTCACCACAGAACCCACAGGAGGCGCGGGTTCGGCCTCCACTGCGGCTTCAGCTGTAGATTCTTGTCCGCCAAAGGCACGCTGGTCGCGCCGCCCCCTGCTTGCTGGCGGCGTGTTGGTCGCGCCACCCCTCCTTCCACGGCCGGCCAAAACGCTTACCGCATCCTCCTTCACTCGCGGCTGACGAGATGCATCCCTCTACTCATCGGCGTCGTGTGACAGCATGTTGTGCCTCCTCTTCGTTCGGCCGGTGTTGGCCGCTCTGATGACTACTGTGGATTTGTGTCATGGCCTACTCTTTCGGCGTGCGTCGACACGCTATTCCCAGCATAGTGGGTCAGTGTCGCCACGCTGGTGGTCTTCCATGGAGCTGTAATGATTGCATGATAGCGGAGGGCTCAGACCAGGTTCGTTAGGCCCACACCCTCTACTTTATCTTGTAAACATGAGGGGGGTTAAGGGTTTAATACTTTCTTGTATTAAGAAAAAAACTCCACAAAGATACCGCATAACAACCTCCCACAAAAAAAATCACGGATCAACCCGTTATTCAGTTGGTCTGCTTTCTTCGTATTATTTAAGAATGGGGAAGAGGAAATCATTTAAAATGGGTAAAAGAATAAATCCCCTACCTCGAAAACCCATTGGATAGTATCCATGCTTGAAGGTGGATCATGTTCTTCATTCCCGCAACAGGTTCCCAACGACGTTGCTCGTATGTCACCCTTCAGTTCGTGGTTCGGTGTCACCCGTCACCTCCCATTGGGATCGGCTCTGTCCTCGAAGGTTCTGGCGTCACAACACTCCTTTAGCACTTCTTTTCTTGGTGAAGTTGTTCTGGTACCTCCCCCCCCCCCCCCCCCCGAGCTCCATATATATAGGAGAGGGGGATTGTAAGTAACAACGAGGGGAATTAATGGGGGATCATAAATTAGGAACCTTCAGAATTCCCCAACAACATTGTTACTTAGGGTTGGTAGGTCAAGCCATTTTTTGGCTTGACACATCGCTGGCCCCACACACCTCTTTTCTATTGGAGGATATGAAAGAAAATAAAATAATAAAATTATTTTATCTCATTTCTTTTAAAAATCCACAAAACTTAAATTTTTTTCCAGACCTACTACAATCAAAGTAAAGTCTCCCTTAAGCGAATCTTGACGCTGTGAATTTAATGGTGCCCTCAGATTTTTAATCCAATAACTTGTTCAAAAGTTAGAAAGTGCCGCTCATGCCTTTATTGAATGTTCCTTAAAAATGTTCAATAAATTAATTATGTTCACCCTCGACCCGCACCAGTTGAGGTTAGGCTCGGCCTAAGGAGAACATGCCCCAATGAACTCAATGGTACCCTCATATTTCCAATTCAAGTTACCTTTTAGAAGTTATGAATTTTACAATAAAATAATTTTCACTTAATAATTTTATTTATGACCAAAAAATAAATTTAACTAGTGGCCCATGCCGGCCAAAGTTAGTATCAACCTAAGGAAAGAATACCCTCATGAGTTCAGCGGTGGCCTCAAATTTTCAATTTGAGTTACCATTCATGAGTTATAAGCATTTGAAAAGTAAAATAATTTTATTTAACTATTTTATTTACGGTTATTTCATTTTTGGGTTTTCTCACAGGAGGAATGTGCAAACTAAACTTAATTCGCGCCTAGGTTAAACCCGCCATTCTGAACGCAACGGTGCCCTTATATTTCTGATCTGGGAAATTTTTTAATAATTATTCCACTTTTTCAAGAAAACTACTTACACATGCTAATTAAATCTTAACAAAACTTCGATCGATCATTCCGGGCACTCCGAGCCTCAGAATCGCATGCCATCAAATTTCGCAGTCTCAAAATAATTCCATATAATTAAAAAAATTATACAGAAATTCCAGGACATTACAATTATCAAAACCTATTATAAAAAAAATTAATATTATGAAATAATTATAATTGGTGTAATTTAATTTTATTATATTAATGGTACAACCATTATTTATTCTCCTCTAATTAATTTGAAAATTAAAAATGTTGCTTGTGTATATATGTAGTCTACCGCTTCTCTGGACGATGTGTTTTGTTTTTCACCACCACATTACATAGATGTTTATAAAAATTTATTTATTAAATAAATATTATACATGTGAAATAATTATGATTCTATAAAAATAAATAAATTTTTACCTTTTTCCCTTCTATTAAAAAATGAAAACATCGCATGTGTATACATACGGACTACCAGATCCATGGAAGATGTGTTTCTTTTTTCATAACCACCATACATGGATGGTTATAAAAATATATTTGATGAATATATATGATATTAAATTTTAATTTTTTTCATTAATTTTTTTCTTAAATTATGACACAAAAATCAATGATCTTTATTAATTAACCATGTGATATCTGTAAATTATACAAAAAAATCTCATTGTCGATTTATTATTAAAAAATAATGACTAAAAATCTCATGGAATAAAATTAGAACTTTATAAATCATTAAGGAAAATTTATTATGGTATATTAAATATTCATATAATGATTATAATCACTATCATAATTAAAGAACTCGGTATCAAAGTATGAGAATCAATATTAATATTACAAAACATGTGTGAAGAAATAAAAATCAAAATCATATGATAATGAAATAAACAATTTCAAACTAAAAATGTATAATAAATTATTATAATTATAGAGTAAAAAATGTATTATATATGAATAGTTTTATTAAATAGTCTATTATGATGGTTATTTTAGTTGTACTACAGGTTAAACCAATTCCCTGAAAGTCAATAGTTAATGTAAGGATTTTTTATATCAATTTCTCTTCATTTACACGTGAATCATATTTTGAAACTATTATTCATTTACAATGTGTAATTACTTCCCCATTTAATTATTCTATAAAAAATCACCCTTAATCATATGATTTAAAATTCTATTTCACAATATTTCTTTCATGATATTTTAATTCAAATATTACAAAAGTTGTAAGGGTGTTTTCTCATCTCGATTTTTCTTATTTGAGACATATGCCACTTTAACCACTTTTTTTTATTATATGTGATTTCTAAAATAACCTATATATTATTATTTTAATAAATTTAATGGAATTAAATGGATTTTTAAATCCATCACAATTTCTCCTTCTCAAAGGTTTTTCGATTCAATTACTACTAAAGCTACAAGGGATTTTGTTAACTCAAATCTCCTCTAATTGAGTTATACTATTTCTTATCAATATTATTTATTATATGATTCATTTATTCAACCATACATTTTTATTATATAATACCTTACATTTATCTCTAGGGAACCTTATATTTTTTATTGAATTCGTCTTACTTGATTAATATTTTTCTCAAAAAGGTGTAATGATGTTAAGAATTATTCACATCCTCTTTTAAGACTATTTTTCTCTAAAATATATATTAATTTCTTCCTCTAATGTTCTTCTTCCTTATTTGGAAATATAAAAATGTATTATTTATTGCTAAATTATTTTTTCTATTTATCCCTTTTAAAAAAATTATTACTCTTTTTATGATGTGGATTTTAACAAAGGTATTCTAAAATATTAATGGGTTTCCTTCCATGATAGTATATTTTATCTTCCATTCACCATTTCTTACAAAAAAACCATTATGTATTATTTAAGTTTCCATTGTAAAAATTTATTTCCCAATAATTTTTTTGAAAATACTGTTAACTTCTCAAAATAAACTTTTAAAAGTGACTTGTAACATCGGTCTTTCGATAATGTTAAAAATGTTTTATGAAAAAAAAATTTATGATTTCGCATCCATTTTACTATTTATATCCAAAATATATATCACCTTTGAAGTAATTTTTTAAGAATATTCTATTACATTTCATTTTTAAATAGTCCTTTTTCATGAGTAAATTTTTAGTATCAACTGATCTAACT
Source organism: Viscum album (assembly GCA_963277665.1). Lineage (NCBI taxonomy): Eukaryota > Viridiplantae > Streptophyta > Magnoliopsida > Santalales > Viscaceae > Viscum > Viscum album. The sequence goes on from OY728137.1 coordinate 177,700,486, forward strand.
CTTTATTTTATTTATGGTGATACCTCGTAGAAATGCAAGGAACCCCATTTTCTTTAAATGTGCTCTTTATTATATGATATATATGATTGAATTTACAATGAAATTAGGTGTATGGATTATCATTATATGATATATGGGTCCTATATAGACATAAAACGAATTGGTTAATGTTTTATGTCTTGTGATATAATAATGTGAAACCTGGGAGTTTTGATTTGTTCATAACCCATGGCATGAACATTTTTCACCACTCACAACATTAGTCAGGGAAATTTTATTTTTTTCACAACCAATGTCATGAAATTTTTCTTTTTCCGAACCTAATTCATAAAAAATTTGTTTTGTTTACAACATGATGTAAGGGAATCACTGGTTTTACATATAATTTTCTAATATCCTTTGCTTATTCTTATTGTTCATTTTTATGTTATGTCACATGCCTATGTTTTTCTCCATGACTCATGTTTATTGTATCTTGTTTCTACACACTTATTCCATGGTAAATGTTTGATCATTTGAGATTATATGTTAGTTTATTATTCCATATAGAAAACTCTTATTCTTCCATGTTATTTTTAATAAGATATTTCTCACATGATCTCATTTTCTCACATGCTTATGATCTAAACCACGATGAAATATTGATATATTTTCTCTTACTGAGTAGTTGAGATCACCCATCCTTATGTTTTATCATTCCCTAGTTTATTAGGATGGGTATAATTTATGATATTCCTAGATGGAGGACTATTATACTTTGATTATGGAGAAATATTCACAAATCAATGAAATAGTATTTTCCAAACACACTAAACCATTAGGTTCTAGGATTATGAGATTATTGTGAGATGTAATGTTTAAATAATTGAATTATATATAAGTTTATCTTGGTTAATATCACTTTTTATAGATGTTATTTATAGAGAGTTTTTTTAAAATGGATCTAGAAGTGTAGGTTTGCAACTTCTCAAGGAGATTCAATTATCTAACTCAGATTGTTTGGTGTTGAGGGATAATATATATAGTGGGGAGATTTAATCTATTAGTCCTTGAAAATATATGGGGTTATTTATGTTAGAGGTTAATATGTAGTCTATATGATCATGTGAAAGGAAATTATTTTGTATTCATATACCATGAGAAAGGATATTTACCAGGGGAATTAGAAGGTGTACTATGATATTCATAGTTAGTACTAGTGACTCACAATAAAGAAGGATATCATGGGATTTATTTCATGATGCATTACCAATGAATGGGTTAATGTTCAGAATTTGTAACTCAAATGTATTATCTAGTAACTTCCCATTATATAGTGTAAGTGGGAACATGTGATAATAGATTTTGTGATGTATTTGTTAAGGACACCCCAATGTAGTGATATAGTATGGGTTATTATGTACTAGTTATTAAAGGATTAATACTTTTTACCAATCAGGTAGAGGCATTCATTTGATGAGATGGAATTTTATAAATATAAGAGATAGTATGCAATTATACTATGCCTTCGAATGTTATTCCCAACTATAAATCTTGTAATATATTATAATTATAGTTGGGTATGAAAAATACCTATATATTTAGGTTCAATTTATGACAACATATCATTGTCAGATCGATGGTAAGTTTGAGTGTAAAATCTAGATTCTAGAGGACATGTTCAGAGTATGTGTCCTAGAATTCAATAGATCATGAAAATGTCATCTTTTATTTATTATGTTATCCTGTATTACATTCCATAAGGAATTGATTTAGTTTTGGCCTTTTGAGGATTCATATTATATGTTTTATCGATTTCATCAATGTTTTCTAAATGTGGGGAAGTAATTATTTATATATAAAAGTTTCTTGTAGGAAACTTCATCAGATATTTAGTTGATCCAAAAAATAGTACCAATTACAAAAGGATGATAGAATTCATATTTGGTTCGACAACACCATCCCCTCAAGTTTGAGATTAGTGACCTGGTTTTCTCTAGAGTGTCATCTTTTTTGGGACACTATCATATTTTAAGTCAATTGAAATTTGTTTCTTTGTTATATGGGACTATTATAGATATTTGAGAAGATAAATATAATGGAATATCAAATTTATATTCCTAAAATATATAATGATATGCATGATATATTACATGCATCTCATCTTAATAGGTACCCCCTAGATCATTTTCATATGATCACTATCGATGAAATTGAGCTACCTCATAACAAATCATTCAAGGAGTGACTAGTTCATATAGTATATCAGATCTAGATAAATATGTGTTGGTTTTTGGTTCCTTTAGTATAAATATAGTGGTATAATGAAAATATCTTGAATGGTTCATGGGATTTCTAGTCTGATATGCGATCGCAGTAGATAAATTTCTTTGTCGATAGGTCTCAGTGATGCTCGGTGATTCATTTCATGGATGAGTTACCAAATGTTGGGTAAGTTATAACACATCATATCTATATAAGATATGAACCTGGTTAAATATTTGAAAACCCTCATGTAATGTGTCTGATTATGATTGTTTGATGTGTTAAAAGGGCCTTGGGGGATCATTTCAAAAAAAAATGGGCCTCATACCGAGACACTATTTTTTTTTATAAATGCCATAGGGTACCTTATGGAATAATACCAATTACTCGGTAAGGCATGAAGTGGTAATAAAACCTAGTTGGTTCACTGGGCACCCAGTGACCCTAATGAAGGTACCCACTAGAGTATTGGGTAATTGGTAATGGGTGACCAGATACATAGTGCATGATAGATTTTGTTTATAGATTTTAAAAAATAATTAAATTTTTAATTTTTTTAATGCGGTTTTATTCTATTTGGGTTCCCAACCAGCTTTGATCCCCCATTCATATTCCTCTATATATTTTTTCCACATATTGGATCTCCATTAGTTCCTTCCAATTCCAGGTGTCATTAGTCTCGGTGAGTCACTTATGGTAAGGCTTCAAATCATCTTCAACCAATTCACTATTTTATTCATGTTTCATTAAACCTTCCCATATGTAGTCTCACTACCCTTGTGTAATTGACTGAAAAATGATATGAACTATACTTATTTGTCCTATATGAGTAGTTTAAGGTTGTATAAATCCATAATAGACCATATAATTATTATTAATTGATTTATTGGTTGTCTATGATCTCATAATAATTTTTATATAGGTTGATACTCAGAGTTCAATAATGGGTTATTAGAGTTATATTTGTTACAATAGACCAAATTATACTACTTTAACCTCTATTAGTAATCAATAACTACATGTGTCCCCTATTTGTTTCATGGGGATATACTTATGGTAAAATATAGGAATAATTATCCTCATGTCCTGTTAATATCTACTTTCCCACACCCATACACTAACATAAACCCTCAAACATCCCTAGTCAGGCTATCTAACACGTCACACTTGATACTCATCACATTTAATTTGAAACATGCTTCAAAATATCAAACATTTGATGATGTGATATTCATAACATGACTACCAAAATCACTTCTCCCAGGGAATTATCTTGCCTGTATTCCATTTTTTCTCGATCATCATTGCTTATGGTCAATGCTCATTTCATTCTAAAAACTCATACCAAGTCTCACACTAGTATCTAATGACATCATGGTGCCCCATTGTAACACATAAAAATCTAGTAACCTGGACTTGGTGGTCAATAACATACATTGGAAAAAGAAAAATGGGATCACATAAAAAATAATTCCATAGTTTAAAATTCTCGGGAGACTAGATACATTCATATTTTTCATATTACATTAGATACTTTGAAGCTTAGCATAATAAACTTCTTGAAAACTCTATTATCCATTTTAACACATCCTTGAATTCATTTAAGTATCCCTTAGTGATAACCTAAGGAAGGAAACAAAATAAAATGTTGAGAAAATATTCTTATTAAGGTAAAGTGTACAAAAAAATCTATCATGGATACAAATGGAATACAAATTATAATAGAGTGAACAATGATTAAATGTTCTATATAATCAATAACTTGAGAATTAAATATATCTAGAAATAACATGAAAATGTAAATAATCACATCGATAATAATAAATTAATTCATGGTGATAGAATACATAGTGTCAGACATCTAGATCTTACTATGAAGGCCTTGTGTCAAGATGTCAAACATTCTATCAAGGTAGAAACCAAGATGTTATTATTTCTATAAATTACATATCCAAGAGACCATTTTTTCATAAAGGCCACAACTAAGATGTCATTATTTCCATCAAGGTTTCATCTAAGATATCATTATTTCCATAATGGTCATGGCCAAGAGATCATTCTTTAATTTGGTAGGAAATCCCCAAATACATAGACTTTTTATCTCATAAGACCATATGATTCTTCACAGGGATATATAATATTGTTTTCCACTCATAATTTTTTTAACTACAATGCATTCACCATATTAATGATATGAATAATAATAAAATTCATAATTAAATTACCTTAGTAATCAATACAAATATATGGAGTGAAAATACTTTCCCTGATCATAAAATGAGATCAAATGATCATAATCCTTCCAAATAAAGAAGTTTTATTGTATTATTAAAGTATATACCCTATGGGAGTGAAATGAGTTTTATGAAAACTTATTTAAACATTATTATCATAAGACATCCAAAGATAAAAAGTGTATGGTATCATAAGAACATATCCCAAGTGTAACATAATGAACTTTAAAGGATGTTGACATAGATTAAAAACACCCATGTAAGATTATTGGATAAATAAATTTGAAAAAAATGAAAAAATACACCTTTTTAAAATTCTTGATAACTCTTTAAAATATTTTCTTTGAAACAAAATACTTTGATATTGATGAAAAACTTTAAAAAATTTCACTTTAAAACCAAAAAAGGTTTTTAGAAAAAATAAATTTTATAAAATAAATATTTATTCCAAAAATTTCTTTTAGGATGCATAAAAATACTGAAGACTTATTTCCTAAAAATAAAAACATTTAAAATTCCTTTTAAAATCATTAATAATTAAAATTATTTGGGGAAATTTTTTAAAACCTGGAAAGAAAGATTCATAAATAATAAATGATCATAACAATGAAAGAATGTGAGAAAATGGAAAAAATTTAAAAAGAGATAATTTTTTCAAAATGTTGTGTATGGAAAATGTTAAAACATTCTTTTGAAAAAAATATTAAATAAATAAAAAAATAGTAGAAAATGTAACACCCCAACCCAGTAGCTTGAAGTAGGTGCATTAATTTATTAAATTTTCATATATACAAGCTTCAAATACAAAGGTACTGAACTCTTTAGCAGTTTGGGAAAACCAGATTACATACATGATACCCATAATATATTGGAAAATGAAAATAAAGTATAAAATAAGTAAAATATCAGCATCCTTGAAACGCATTCAAAGGATTCCTATTTGTAACATGGGGAAAGGAAACATAATAAGGGTCAAATCAAATGCTCAGTAAGGGAAAGTAAAGAGGAATTGATAATGAATTGATGAGAATAAATTCACAAGGAAAGGTAAATAACCAATAACAGATTCCATTCAAATAACTAGATAAGGAAAAATCAATATTCTAAGGTACACATTCTATTTAATCAATAAAATGATATGGAAATAAATCCATAGATATGTAAACGCAATAATATAATGGATAATAATAATAAATGAATTATAAATAAAAGAAATTTTTAATTATTGGATGCATGTTTCCCTTGAACACAACACCTTTACCATTAAGATAATATAGTTTAAACTATTCTAATTTGGCCAACAGATTCGTCTCATGAGACTATTGATGCATCGAGGGGCTTGTATTAACTGGTCCCCAAGCTGTAGGGATTTCATTAAATAGTCCCTAAACTATAAATTTTATGTTAAAATCATTCCTCATATATTATGAATAATCAATTTAATTATTGAACAACATCCCTTATCAAATGTCTGTATGGAATGGAAGATACAGATTTATCAATAATTCTCTAGTTGATCAAATAAATATCAAAGTGAACATCGTATGTAAAAATGGTATACATTTTAAGAGATAATAATATCCATCACCCTATAATGTGGATATTTAAAGAAAATATCCAATGAAAAACGATTACAATAAAGTGATTTTCTCAGGAGAAAGTTAATAATCACAAAAGAATGTAAGATTGCAAAGGTAACTTTTACCACTTAGTAATTTTTAATATACACTCCCCAAGTTATATAATTAAAACTAAAACATAAAATAACATGAATTATTATTAAATCTTGATATTAAATTACCAATTGGAATTATATAAACCATAATAAAGTTAATTGGTGTATAGTAACAAATAAAACCATTTCCATGTGATTCCTTATTGAGTGAATTACCTTTAAAATACTATATTAGGGTTTTAAACATGTTAAAAAATTATATAAGAACCATAATAATATTTATAATATCATATATTATCTTATTATGATATCTTATTAGTCATTTTTTAACAGTAATTCATTTTTTTCACTATTTTGTGTGTTAATTTCCTAAGTTCTCACGTAAGTTTTGTCTTGTTATTTGTTGTTCATATTACTTATATCATGATTTAATAATCTCCATAATGTAAACCATTATTTAATTATCGTATATATTAATTATATATTTATTTATAATAATACAAAATATTTGGATATAATAAATGAAATGAACCATTTATGGAGATGGTAGGTCATACGTATGCATGAATACTGCTTTCATTTCTTTGTCGTATTAAATGAATGAAAAGTTAATGATATATAAGTATATTAAAATTATAGTATCTTATTTATTTAATATATTTCACATAATTTTATTAAAACCATCCTTTATACATTCTATTTATATTGTGAACGAATCACATCACTCTGAGGAGGTGGTAGTCCACACTTCCATAAATGATGTTATCGTATCCCCAAACAACCAAACTCATAAAGGTATGTGTTATATCAGAATTAAATAAGTATAAATACATTTTTAATTTAATATATAACATATAAAAATATCATTTTAATCATAATTACCATCATGATAGGTGGTAAAGTAATAACAAACAATCATCATTTCAGGAGGCGCTAGTTCACCATACACACAAACAATAAATTCATTACACATTTGATGAAAGTGTGTGTAATTTTAAGTATAAACCATAATATAAATACATCTAAGAATATATAGGATAATAAGTTTATTATTTAATCATGGAATAATAATATTTCATGTGGTGTATAAGGAAATAAAATGAAAGTGATCGTTGGAGAATGTTACCTCATTTTCGAGTAGCCCGTTTTGGTTTACACCAAAAGGCCTAATTAGTTAGATTTAGTCCCAATATGAGGATTATAGGATACAGGGAGGTATGTTGGGATATTATTTGAGAATATTTTTTGTGAGGAAAAGGGTTTTATATGTTTGAATAAGTGGATGGGGTGAGGGTCTTTTTATAGTGGAGGAGTCGCATTCTTGTAATTTTTTGAAAAGGGAATTTCACCCATGGTTTTCTCATATAAAGTGGAACCAATAATGTTAAAAATACAATAAAAGGTAGTATAGGGTTTAAATATGAACATAAACTTTATTTTTGACAAGTTTTTAGTTCCCTTTGGGCTATAATTTTAAGGTTTAGTCCGTTATTAAGCTAATTTTTCTCTTAATCGTTGTATTTAATTTTATTCACTTTCACTAATATTCTTGAGTCAAAAACTAGGTTTACCTTATTAGAAATTATAAATTTTGAATATTACAAATATTTAATCAATTTTTCTAAATTACCATCACATAATTGGTAGAAATTAATTTAAAATTAATCCCGTAGAAAGGGACAAAAATGCGGGTTTTTAAAGTAATATTTTCCAAAAGTTTGCTGGGTTTTTATACCCAATTTCAAAGTGAAATTAATTCCAATGACCTAAATTGTATTAATATATGTATTATTTATCTAATTATTATTTTAAGACAAATTTAATTTTAATTTAACCTTACAAATATATTCTATGAAAAAATAGTTTTGAATTAAATTTTAGAATTTTTCATTATTCATTAAAAAATTAAACATCTCAAAAAAAATACTAAAAATTAAACCTAAACTATTTTTCATGTTTCTAATTAAAAAATGAAGTTTATTTTTTCATATTAAATTTAAAAATGTTTCAAAATTTTATATTTTAAATAGGCGTTTCATTAAAAGTTGGTAAAAATCCTTTTAAAAAAATATATGTTTTTATGTGTTAAATTGGGTTTGTTCTTATCTTATGCCTATAAATATATATTTAATGGTGGTAAAAATATTTTATTGAATATATAAAATGAATAAATAGTTTGTTTGTTTAATAATTGTGTTGCGTGCATAAATTAACTCAGTATTTCATATTTTGTAGGAAATAAAAAAACATAAATTTATTATAAAGGAAAAATATGGTAAAGTCTTGGTGTGATACATTATTCCATCCTGAAAAAAAAATCCATGAATTTTAGTGGTATTACCTTATAAAAATATGTTGATATTTCTCCTTCACATAATCATTTGGTTCTCATGTTGCTTCTTCCATTTTTTGATTTCTCCAGAGTACCTTTACAAGATGATCCATCTAATTCCCCAATATTTGCTCTTTGGTATCAAGAATATGGATGAGTTAAACATAGTGTGAAAGGTTATGTTCCAATTAAATTTCATTATAGTTGATAACATGCATTAGTGTTGACATGTACTTCCATAACATAGATATATGGAACACATTATGTACCTTGGTGAGATTTGGTGGCATTGCCAAATGGTAAGAAAAAAATCCAACTCTTTCAAGAATTCTGAAGGGTTATATATACATGGGTCTCAGTTTCACTTTCTTACTGAACCTTATAACACCCTTACATGGATATTATTTCAAGAAAACATAACCTCCCACTTGGAACTCTAAATATTTCCTTTGATTATTGATATAAATCTTTTTCCTACTTTGATTCGCTTTAATATGAGCATGAATAAAATTTAACTTTATCATCATCTCTTCAACAAGTTTTGGGCCTATGAGTTTCCTTTCACCAACTTCATCCCAACAAGTTGGAGTATGAAATATCTTTACATATAATGCTTCAAAAAATGCCATTTTAATACTTGAATAGAAACAATTATTATAGGAAAATCATTCCAAAGGTAATTACTGATCTTGAATACCTTGAAAGTTCAGTGAGCATAACCTCAACATGTATTCCATTACATTAATTATTCTTTTAGACTTTCCATTAGTTTGAGGATGGTAGGAAGTTCTCAAATGAAGTTTAGTATCAAGTTTTTTCTGAATACTTTTACAAAATTTTGAGGTAATGTGCGGATCTCAATCAAAAACAATTGATAGATGTGTGCCATGAAGTATTAAAACTTCATTAATATAAATCCCTATAAGGCACTAAAGAGGAAGGTATTCCCTTATGGTAAGTAAGTGTGTAGATTTGGTTAGGTGATCAATAATAACTCATATTTCATAATTTTTCATAGGATTATTTGATAGTCTCATGAAAAAGTCCATAGTAATTTTATCCCATTTCCACATTGGAATAGGACGATGTTATATGACTCCTTTAGGATGCTAACTCACCGCTTTCACTTATTGAAAAAATAAAAATCTATATACATAATTAGTAATTTTATGCTTCATGTTATCCCACCAAAAATTTTCCCTAAAGTCCCTATAAATATTTCTACTACTAGGGTGAATAGAGAAATTTGAGCTAGGGGAATTGTCTAAAAATTCTTTTTTCAGATCATGTATAGATGGAACACATATAATCTATCCAAAATTTAGAACACCATCTTCACAAACAAAGTCTGCTAATTTTCCATCATTCATAGCATTAATTTTTTTCTAAAATTTCTCATCATCAGATTGATAATTTTTTATCCTCTCTAATAAAGATGGTTTTCTAATCATTTGAAAAATTATTGATGTATCCCCTTCCTTAGAAATTCCCATATCTATATTTACAAGATACCTGATCATAGGGTACTTATTAATCATTATTTTAGTTAGAACTCCATGATTCTTCCTACTAAATGAATATGAAACCTTATTTTATTTCAATGGTTGGTAGTGTATTGAGCAATCATAATTCTTAAGTAGCTCGAGTCATCACCTTTATCTCATGTTAACCTGTTTCTATGAGAAGATTTATTACCTGATTTTATTATATGTGTATATCTCACATATTTCATTATAGAGATAATGAATCCATATTTTCAAAATGAATATTATAGATGCTAAATCAATATCATGGGTTGGATAGTTTTCTTTGGTTGTATTCAATTTCCTTGATGCATATGCAATAACATTATCATTTTTCATTAGGACACAACCAAGTCCCTTATTCGATGAATCAATATATATAACAAACCCATCACTTCCATATGGTAGTGTTAAAATCAGATAATCAACTAATATTATCATTAGTTCATCAAAGAATTATTAACATTCCTTTATCTAAAAAAACTTAACCCCTTTACGTGTAAGCTGAGTTAATGGGTTATCCAATCAGGAAAATTTCTAAACAAATCACTGATAGTAACCATCCAAACCAATGAAACTACATACCTAGATTATGTTTATTGGTGTAGGACATTCCCTAACTATCTTTTACTTTCTAGATCAATTGATATTTTATCCTTGAAGAAAATATGTATAAGAAAAAAAACTTCTTGAATCCAGAAATAACATTTACTAAACTTCCCATATAACTATTCCCTTATAAGAGTCTTAAGAATAATCCACAAGTGATTATCATGTTTCTAATAGATTTTAGAATACACTGGGATATCATTAATGAATACCACAACAAAATAATAAAGATATTACTTTAATAATCTATTCATTAGGTTTATAAAAATAGAGGGTTCATTTTTCAATCCAAATGGAATTACTATAAACTCATAATGTCCATACCTCGATTGTAAAGTTGTCTTTGGAATGTCTTCCTTATTTAATTGCAATTGGTGAAAACCAAAAGGAAGATAAATATTTTAAAAATATTATGCTCCATTAAGTTTATCAAACAGTTCATCAATGTCAGGTATATAATTCTTTTTCTTTATTGAAATATAATTTATTTCCTTATAATAAATTCACAAACTCATGGATCCATCTTACATCTTAACAAGGAGGACATGATCTCCCCTTGGTGAAACACTAGGGGGAATAAATCCCTTAATACCCAAATTCTCTTGTTATTTATTTAATTACACTACTTCCAAAGTGTTTGTTCTATTGTGAATCTTTGATATTTTCTTTTCATTGGGGATTAAATCAATGGAAAATCAACTCCACGCTCTGGGGGATATCCAAGTAATTCCTCATGAAATATATCAATGTATTACTGTATAATAGGTACATCCTTAATTTAAATATTAACTTCTTAACCACTATTTTTTTCTCTTATTACCCAAGAATTTCATTTAGGGGAGCTATTGGGGGTGGATCTAGATAAGAATCAGGCGAGGAAGCTTCTTCTCTAAAGATAATGGATTTTATATATTCCATAAAAACGTAATTTACTTTCTATTTCAATTAATTTTTGAATCATATTTTGAGTGTTATTCCATAATGAAGATTATATAAAAGTCAACCGGAGTTATGATAACAAGTTAATCACATAAATCACGTTTATGGGTCATAATGGGGACTTCCAAATACATCTTTTTTTAAAGAGACTTCCCTTAGGAGTTTTTACTGAAAACTCTCTTATTAAATTAAATGAAAAATGTCTAATCTTCTTAGAAAAGTAGGTAAATATAAAAGAGTGTGATAATCCAGAATAAAAAAAGGCATTGGCAAAATTTTAAGAAAGGATTAATGTACCAACCACCACATCATTGGGTACTTTTACCTCAACAATTGTGATTGCATATGCTTGTACATATCCACTTTTTCTATTTTATGTAAGATTCCCTTGATTCCAAGGGCACTCATTTGTGTAGTGATCTATATCCCTACATGTGAAACACTAGATAACATTGTTTTCCTTATTCCCCCTGCATTGTTTATTATGATGACCCTTTTCTCCATATTTATAACAAACTCCTAGACCCTTCAATCAATTTACAAAGTGATTTTTCCCACAGTTCTCACAAGGTGGGAAATGCTTCATTCCCTTATTCTTCTTTGACACATTACCTTTTTCATGGTGTTTAGAATAAATCTTATTATATTATTTTACTTTAAATATATAAAATATTGATAATTAATTCTCTATTTTTATTCAGCATAAAACAATCTCTTCATATGATGAAAAAGTCTGAGAAACTAGCACCCTTCAGAGATTTTTCTTGAAACCTTCAAAAAAGTGGTCAATCTTACACTTTGTGCTCTGTATGTAATATATAGAATACATCGATAACCTTGTTAATTTTTCTTCGTAATCTACAACACTTTCTCTTTAATTTTGATTTAAGCTAAGTAACTTTCTATTCATATCAATTTTTTGATCATGGGGGAAGTAGTTATCAAAGAATACCTCCTTAAAAATTCTCTATTCTAAGAGTTCAAATTATTCTTCCTCTTGATTATTCTATATCAGACACCACCATTGATCAACATCACCTTTGAGATAATAGACCACCACTATAACCTTTTCTATTTCAAAGCATCCCAAGGCTATAAATAGGTTCTCTATAGACTTAATCAATTTATCTAACACAATTGGACTAGTAGTCCCACTAAACAATGGGGGATTATGTCACATAAATTGATCTAGAATTAGTGATTCTCTCTATGGAATAGGTTAATCCATTTCAGGATGGTTATTTTTCATAAACTAATTAATATTCCCAAATATTTTCAAAATTTTATCTATTCTAAAACAATCAATATTTATTTCCTCAATATGGAAATCTCTACATTTTCCATGAGTATTGATACCATTCATCCTTCAGGCACCATTTCTAAACAATGTAATATACTTAATTAGATTATAAAATCATAATGTATAATTTCAAATATGGTATAGAACCTAACATAAATTTATGCATCGTAAATCTTAAAATCATAAAATTTGATTTGTTTGGGGACAACATTACTTCAAATCCTTCATAATGGTTTGTAAAGAAAATATGAATTGTCTTAAGTGTGTTCGCAGTAAGTCATGTTGTTGTGTACTAGGTTATGGTTGATTCAGGCCTGAAGCACCTTTTGATTTTTTCACCCCTAGGTACATTTGTGTCAGATCCATGTCTACTTATGGTATCCATATAGGAATGTATTTCTAGGAATACCCACATAATCTCTACTTTACCAAAATTCTAGGATGTTCTTCTATACTTATCCTCAAAGTCTATCTTAGGGTGATGTTCCCTAATCTATGTTTTCAAAATCTAGTTTCCAAGGTTATTGTTAAACTTCCTCTAATTGCAGCTATAAAGCTCCAACCCAAATAGCCTAGATTCGGTGCATTGCTTTATTACATTGGCAAAGATATAGGCTTTAAATCCCAAGGGATCGGACAGTTTAGCAGTATTGAAAAACTAGATTACATACATGATACCCATAATACATTGGTAAAATAAAATAAATCATAACATAAGTAAAATCTCAACATCCTTGAAAGTCATTCAAAGTATTCCTCTTCAAAACATGGGGAAAGACAACATAATAAGGGTGATCTCAATTACTCAGTAAGGGTAGGTAATGTGGAAGAAATAATGAATTGATGAGAATAAATCAACATGGAAAGGTAAATAATAAATACCATATGCCATTCAAATAACTTGATAAGGAATAATCAATATGACAAGGTAGCATTACTACAAAATTGGTCTTTAACAGTGCTGGTATTTAGCAGCACTACAAAAAATGCTGATAAAAGACATATTTATCAGCTCCAAGGAAAACACCAATAAATTTAACCTTTTATTAGTGCTTTTTTCATTGATAAAGGAAACCTTTATCAATGCTTTATTTTTAGCATTGATAAAGGGTATCATTTATCAGTGCTTTATTTTTAGCACTGATAAATGGTAACATTTATTAGCGCTTTATTTTTAGTGTTGATAAAGGGTACCCTTTATCATCACTTTATTTTTAGCGTTGATAAATATTTATTTCATCAGCGCTTTTTAAGTGCTGAAAAAGTTATGAATAAATAAAATAAAATAATTAAATAAATTCAAAATAAAAATTGAGTTTATTAAAAAAATTACAAATTTTATTTATTAATTAATTATTGATAAAAGTGAATAAATTTATTATACATTATTAAAAAATAAAAATTTAATAATTAGATAATTATCATTAATAATATTATTAAATTGTATATATTAAATATATATATATATATGTATATTAATTTATATAAATATGATTTATATATTACAAAATATTTTACGTGCTTTACATTAAATAGTCATATATTTATTGAAGAATGGTTTATAATTAAAAATTAATATGAATTAAAAATATTGACTAATTCCATAATACTCAACATATAATTGAATTTCGTTTGATTTTCAATTCAACAAAGATCAAATATGGGTTACATTGAATTCACATAAATGTAATTAATGAATTTTTATATACAATGCCCACATATCAACCTTATCTATTTTTTCAATATTGTTAATGTGTACTTGTTCTAAATTTATTCCATTTCACTCATTTTTAACATATATGCATGCATTTAAAATTAGATATTAATTAATAATGTTAAAAAAATATTTGTAATTTTTTTTATAAATAAATATGTTTATAAATTTACATTTACTATATATATAAAATTATATATTTATAATTATGAATAAATAAATATTTTTTATAATATTTATATAAATATAAATAAATAGTTATATATATTTAAATAATTATTAAATTTATAATAAATTTACTTAAATAATAAATATATTTACTATATTTATATTTATATATATTTATTAAATATACATATGTATAATTATATAAAGATATATAAGGATATAACTATTATTTTTTAGAAATAATTCTATAATTATAAAAAATAATTATAAATAAATAATTATAAAATTATAATATATATATTTAAAAAGGAGTATATTTACAATATTTATAATTATATATATTTATTAATTATATATAAATATTTATAATTTTTTATTTATAATTCTAATTATAAATCCTTTAACAGTGCCTAAGTAATAATTGTCGATAAAAGCATCTTTATTAGTGCCTTTTCACGCTGATAAAAATGAGGCTTTATCAGCGCTATAAGTTTATCACTGATAAAGATTGGTTTTATTAGCACTTTTTAGTGCTGATAAAGACCTACCTTTATCAATGCTTTTTTATAAGCACTCATAAAAGTGTCCTAATGTAATTAACAAATTCTAACCATTTGTGAACCCATCACGATATCAGAAGCTTTCCACAAAAGAAACCAATTGTCGATGCTCTTCCTCGGTGAATCGATTCTCAAATCACACCACTTGACTGCCTCCAGTTTCTCGAATATCTCATCTGACATCTGGTGTTTGACTACAATTAGGGTTTCTGATGAGGGTATCATATTTTCTTCATCCTAGCGAGGTAGTCCTTCTGATTTTATTTGTGTTTTTTTTTTGGTTTTTTATTCCTTCTTCGATTATGCTTTTATTTGTGTTCTGGTGATTGTATACTAGCGAGGTAGGACTATGATTTTTTCAGTTTCCCATTTTGATTCAACTCTTTATTGCTCATGGAGAGTTTATTTTTTTTGGACTCGATGGTGACACATGCAATCATATGGGGTTTAGTAGGTTGTTTTATTTTTTTAAATTTCCCAAATTTATTTCCCAAAGTTATCATACTTATTTTTCATTATTTATTTTATCAATGTATTCCATACATTTAAAATTTTAGAAATTGAAACTGGGGATTTTGTGTGTGAGGGATTTAATGTTAGGTTAAGGGATTTGTTTTGTATTATACTTCTTTATATCTTATTTTTTATACTTATCTGGGTTGGTGTGATAATCCAATGTATGGATGCATCATTGAAGTTTTTATTTAAATTTTTTTTCTACTCGTTTTATTTATTTTTTGGGCCAAATCATTCCCACTTTGTTGTTTTTCATGCCCCAATGCTTGTGTCCAACCTGAGGGGGATCTTGAATGTCCCTTGGACACTAGCATGATATAAATTGACATTCCATCCACAACATTTGAAATTTATATTAAATTTTCAATGGGTTTCAACATGGGTTTTCAACCTTTCTTTTTAAATATATAAAAAATTTCCCTCACATATATGCATTGGGAAATAAATATCCTATGAATTCCATGAGTTGCCTATAAACAATGTAAAATTTTAACTCACAAATCATCAAAATTTAAACATTGTTTATTGTTAATGTATAAAATTATTATCATTTTTCATCTCTTGTACCTCTAAATATTATTCCATCCACATTGATAAACACTTTCAATCTATCCATAAAATTATTTTTTATTTAATGATTATGATCAATTCCTCATTTTTTAAAATCAATGTTTCTTTAATAATGCATCTAACCTTCAATACCAAGATCTTAGTTCTTGTTTCAATTCATATATTTTCTTTTTCAATTTAAAAACATTATTCTCATATTAAATAATGGTAAACTATCTATTTGTTTGATTTAATTCATACTCGTGTAATCCATTAGTAAATGTTAAATTTACATCCAATAGAAGTACCTTGAATTTCCTTAGGATGGGTCAGTGTGGTGATATGACATGCCAAGATTCTTGATATGTTTTCAAATATTCATATACCATTAATTTTAAAATTAATAATTCCTTGAGTTTCTAAATCAATTATTCCAATACATTTTTATATCTTCTAGTTGATTGAATGAGAGTTTATTATTATTGTTTTTCATATTTGAGTTTCGTATTACTCCTTGATTACCTATATTATATTTTGATTTATTTAGGGGATTTAATAAAGATTTCATGTGAAGTAATTATTTTCTTAAATTCAATTACCCATTTTCTTTAACATACTAAAATTCTTTGAAATAACCAAATGATGAGATTCCCTTATTAGAATTGTCTATAACTTTCACTTTTGATAATGAATATCTTACATGTATATATTTATATTTTGTATAAAATCTATCTATTATGAACCCAATATAATGGATATGAATTGAAAATGGATGCATGCTAATCATTTTACAACTGAATATGAAGATGGGGTTAAATATTTCATCATGTTTGCAAGATAGAATGTAGACGACCCTTCTAAAATCCATTATCCGTGTTTATGTTGTTTTTATTCAAGACAAATTAGTCTGGAAGAGTTAAAATAATTTTGATGCCTATTTGGCTCCATTGATCAATGGATCCAAAAAAAGGATTGGTTGTGCATCACTTGAAAAGCTAACAACAAAAATAATGATTCTCTGTGCACTTCACAAATATTGGTTAACTACCTCTTATCATAGCATCGAACCTAAACTTCGTGCCCAGTGTCCTGGAGATGCTCTCATCCCACACATAGAGAGAAAAAAACTAATTAGATTCTTGAAAATATATAGAAAATTTTATAGAATAATCTAATTCATTAGGTAAATTTTTTGTGGATAACACATATGATTTAATAAGAAACATGAGAATCAGAAAATGATATGAAGGAAAAATATTCCAACTTGTTTAAATAATGAATAAAATTGTGAGGAATAGAAGGAAAAATTAATGTTTAATTGTGATATGATAGAGATGGTGGTGAGCATGTGTGGGATGAGATAATATTGGGGATATTGGATAGGAATTTCAGGTCAGATGATATGTTAAGTAGTAGTTAAACAATAGCAGTGAAGTACACAAAGAATCCTTCATTTTGATAGAAACTTTGTGAGTGATTCACAACCAATCCTTGTTTTGGATCCATTGATCAATGGATCCAAATAGATATCAATATTATTAATTATCTTGCAGTTTCCTGACATCTATATAGTCTTCTAAACCTTATTAAAATGCACATAGAATCCTCAGTTTTGTTATTAGCTTATATTTGGACCAAAGAAACCCTTTGGAAATATGTAAAGGTAATGTTATGATATACTTTCTCTATTTTACTGAAAAATTATATAATGAAACATTGATTTAATTTTCATTATTCCTTGAAGAGTTCATTTATTTTAGAATATTTATGTCCATGTGTAATATCTTTGTAGGATGAGAAATGATGTTATCTTTACTCAATCACATAGGTAATATTGATGTTTTCATAGTAAAATCATTTTCCATGGAATTAATATATTTTTTCATATATATGTTTAATTTATTTATTTTTCATATTACTCACAAAATAATTGTTTTCTTATGTAGTTGGGTTATTTTGTTTGAGTTGGGGTGATCTATCCAAGTTTCATGATTCTTCTCCCTTAAAACATTTTCACCCTTGTAGTGGTGCATTTATCACTTTTTTTCAAATTACCTCCACTGCCTTTGAAAGAAGATAAATGAAACCACCTCTGCTCAATCACAGATTTAATATTGATGTTTGAATAGTAAAATCATTATCCATATAATTAATATACTATTTTATATTTATGTTCAATTTATTTATTTTTTTTATTACTCACATAATAATTGCTTCTTATACAGGTGGATACTTTTGTTTGAGTTGGGGTGATGTATCCAACTTTAATGCTTCTTCTCCCTTAAAATATTTTCACCCCTATAGTGGTTCGTTTATCACTTTCTTTCAAATTACCTCCACTACCTTTGTAGGAAGAGAAACTACACTGCCTCTGCTCAATTATAGAGGTAATGTTGATGCTTGTATATTAAAATAATTGTCCACAAAATTAATATATTATTTCATATTTATGTTTAATTTTTTCTTTTTAGTTTTACTCACATAATAATTTTTTTCTTATACAAGTGGGTTATTTTGTTTGAGTTAGGTTGCTCTGTCCAACTTTCATGTTTATTCTCCCTTAAAACCTTTTCACACCTACAGTGGTTCATTAATCAATTTCTTTCAAATTGCCCCACTGCCTTTATAGGAAGAGAAATTCTGCTACCTATGATTAATTACAGAGGTAATCTTGATGTTTTCATAGTAAAATCAATGTCCATATAATTAATGTATTGTTTCATATATATGTTTAATTTATTTATTTTTAGTATAAATTGCATAATAATTATTTTATTATATAGGGGTATTCTTTTGTTTGAGATGGGGTGCTCTTTCCATATTTCATCCCTTTCTACACCAAAACTTTTATAAAATTATTATCCCTAAAAACCTTTCACCCCTGTAGTGTTGACATTTATCACTTTCCTTCAACTTCCCTCCACTTCTCAATCATAGAGGTAATCTTGATATTTTCACATTAAAATCATTGTTCATGGAATTAATTGATTATTTTATATTTTTGTTTAATTTATTTATTTTAAATATTACTCATAATAATTTTTTTATTATATAGGTGGATTAATTTTTTCAATTTGATTTGGTTTGTTCGAAGCTTCTCATATAGTGTTGGTAGTTCGACAAATAAAGTCAATGGATATTGTGGTAACATTGATAGTTAAGAATTTTTTAGACTTTGAGATCTGTAAGAATCATCCACCCCTTAATATGAGGCACGATGTGATCAGTATGACTCCAATTACTTCTTTATATTTTAAATTGACTTTAATTTTAGTAAAAAATATAACTAACTCAATGTTTTCGTTATTAGTTTAAAATTTACATTTGACTTTAAAATGTTTCTCTCACTAAAAAATGAGCAATCATGCTCGGATTTTATTGATAATTTAAGGAATCAATTCATAAATAATTTGTGATGTGTAGAAATTTTTCTCATGTCAAATTGATACATGATGTGATCCATATGATTCAATGTGCGTGTTTCAAGTTTGAAATGACATTTTAGTAAATAAGACAAGTGATATACTCAAAATCGATCAAACACATTCATATTTTATTTTATAATTTGGGAAAATAATTCATAAGTGATTTGGAATGTGTAAGGATCATTTGTAACTCAATCTGATGCATAGTATGACTGGTATGGCTCTACATCTTTATTTAAAATTGATATCAATTTTAGTAAAAAAACAAACCGACCTACTCAAAACTAAACAAAAACATTTAGATGATACTTTAGGATAACAATCCATAAGTGATTTGATACATGCATGAATCAGCCTCACCTCAATCCAACACACAGTGTGACTGATATGACTCCAAGTGCATGTTTTTATTTAAAATTGACATCAATTTTAGTAAAAAGGCCAAATGACCTACTCAAAACTGAGAAAAATCATTCAAATTGTTTAAATAATTTATGGAAATGATCCATAAGTCCGTTGTGATGTATAGGAATTAGAAAAACTCAATATGATACACAATGTTATCGGTATGATTCAAAGTGCATATTTCAATTTTAAAAACACATTTTAGTAAAAAAGACAACTAATGTACTCAAAACCAAGAAAACACCTTCATATTGTTTTGATAATTTAGGAAAATGATCTATAAGTCATTTGGGATGTTTAGAAATAAGTCGCACCTCAATCTAATGCACGGGTTGACTGGTATGATTCAAAGTACATCTTTTTATTTAAAATCATCATAAATTTTAGTAAAATGAACAATTGTCCTACTCAAAACCAAGAAAACACATTCTATCAGTGAAAAAACATTCCACTATCAGCTCTTTATTTAGTGCCAATAAAGGACCCCTTTATGAGTGCTTTTTAAGCACTGATAAAAGACCAATGATTTTAACCTTTCTCGTGTAGTCAATGCTTTTATAGTGCTGACAAAGGCCATTTCTAGTAGTGTTAAAGGTCAGTTTTGTAGTAGTGTAAGAAACTGAAACACATTTCATTTAATTTATAAAATGAGAATGAAATGCATCCATAGATATATTTCCATAATAATCTCATGGATAATAATTATAATTGATTTCTCAATAAATTAAATTCTTAATTATTGGACGTCATGTTTTTTAGGAACGTGATACCTTTACTATTAAGATAATATAGTTTAAACTATTCTGATTTGTCCAATTGATTCATTTCATCATACTGTTAATGCATTGAGGGGATTGCATTAACTGGTCCTTAACCCATAGAGCCTGAATTAAATGGTCCACAACCTATATATTGAATTTCCAAACCATTCCTCATATATCAAATAATATATTTAATTAATGAACAACATGCCTTATTAAATATCTATGTTTAATGGAATATACTAATTTATCAATAATTCCCTAGTTAATCAAATAACTATTAAAGTGTAAACTTTATGTAAGAATGGTATATAGTTTGAAAAATAATAATATCCATCATCCAATAATGTGTATATTTAAGGAAATATCTAATGAAAATTTGTTACAATAAAATTATTGTCTCAGGAGAAAGTTAATAATCGCAAAAGAAATTAAGATTGTAATGGTAAATTTTACAACTAGATTATGTTTAAGATAAACTCCTTGGGCGAGTTATTAAAATTAAAACATAAAATACCATGAATTATTTGTTATTAATTATATTAATTTACAAATGTTCAATATATGTAGCATAATAAAGTGAACTGGTGCATAGTAACAAATAAGTCTCAATGGAATGTAAATTGAGATGAAAACCCTTAGCTTGTGTTTTATTTTTGGGTGAACATAATTTAACCTCATGTATAGGTGGTTTAAACATGTTAATAAATTATAAAATAACCAAAATAGTATTTATAATATCATATATTATCCTTTTATTATATCTTATTACCCATTTGTTAAAAATCTTTCATTATTTTCACTATTTTGGGTATTAAATGCCTAGTTTTAAGAGTAATTTTTGACTTGTTATTTTTTGTTCCTATTACTTAGATCATGATTTTATAATCTCAATAATGTAAAACATTATTTAATTATCATATTTATTAAGTATATATTTATTTATAATAATCTATAATATTTGGAGATAGGAAATAAAATGCATCGTTCATGGAGACGGTAGGTCGTACGTACGCATGGACACTACTTTCATTTCTTTTTCTTATTAAAAGAATAAAAATTAAATGAAATATATCTATATTATAATTATATTATCATATTTATTTCATATATGTAACATATTTTTATTAAAACCATCCTTTATATATTCCATGTATTGCGTGAATGAATCACATCGCTTTGAGGTGGTGGTAGTCCACACTTCCACAAATGATGTTATCACATCCCCACAAAATGGAATGCATAAAGGTATGTGTTATATAAGAATTAAATAAGTATAAATACATGATTAATATCATATATAACATATAAAAACTTTATTTACATCATAATTTTCACCATGATATGTGGTGAAGGAATAATGACCAATCATCGTTTCATGAGACAATAGTTCACCATACACACAACTGCTAAGTTTATTACCCATTTGATATAAGTATGTGTAAGTGTAGGAAAAATGTAACGACCCAAAGTTTCATTAATGAAAATCCCTCTTGATCCAGTTAAATGTCTATTTATGAAATTTTTTTTTATAAGATGTCAACTTCTTTAGTTTTACGTTAAGATTTGTGACCGTTACTTTTATATTCGTCGAACAGTGATCATCTGGGTAGTTTAAATATAAGGCTTTAACGAACCAATTTTCTACTCAGACAAAGGAAGCGATGGCCTCATCCATTAGAATTGCCCCTTATGAATCCCATTTGTCGGAGCTCGGAAAAGAGGTGGCGTCTTTGGGCTTTTCCCTTGACCAAGCCCAAGCTGAGCTTCATCAAGTCAAGCTCGAACGTGATCGTCTACGGGGAAAATGGAAGTTGATTGAAATTACAACTCGAGCGATGTTATCCGAGCAACCCCAAGAGTCTGTCACCATCGCACACCTTACCCTTAGGTCTTATGCGGCTATTTTAAGGGGTTATGTAACAAATAAGTAGCACCATGTTCATGTACATTATTTTTGTATACAATAATGAATATAATTTCTAGTCATTTTTGATACATTATAATTAGTTTTTAAAGTAAAAATGGTGTTTTTAATTATTATTTAATTAAGAAATTATATTTTATTAAATTAAAGGATTTTTGAATTAAATAATATTTTAATATTATTATTAATATTAAATTAGTTTTTTATTAAGTATAAATGATCTTATAATTTTAGGAATGCAATTAAAATTTTTATTAAGGTTTGGAAGCCATTTCTGTCAAAACCCGTGAATTTTTTTTATAAATGTCAGTTTTTATTTTAAAAATGAAAATTCGCATATTTAGAAAATTATTTAGATAAAATAAATATTATTTTTGGAATCAGGATGTCGAAATTATCCAACAGTGAATTTTTCATAATTTTCTGAGACAGTCAAATTTTTGGGTAAAAATTAAATACCATTTAAATATTTAATGTGTTTTATGACATCATAATGACCCAATGGTGATGTAATAAAATACCATAATCCTTATTTTCGGCCAATATATGTTTTATCATTAAAATAATGAGGTTTTGGGTTTGTTTGACTCACTTTTCAAAGCATTAATGGAGCCCTCAAGACTTATTCAACACTTTGCCTTTTTAAATTAATTTCCATGGGAGTGTGACTCACCTCCACATAAGCAGCCCTAATTTTTTAATAAGTTCGGACCTTGGCCTTGTAAAATATTTTTTTCCTCTTTCCTTTTCCAGAAACCATGTGCAAATACCATGGGATGGTTTTTGGTTTGGATTATTTTAATATAAGGGGTCCCAAACCTAAATAATAAAGAATTCCCTCACCTTTCCTATATAAACCCACCCAAGCTCCCACTTCCTCCTCACTAAAATCCCTTGGAGTTCGTCCAACCTCTGCCCTACTCTCTCTAGAATCCTCCCAAGGTGCCCCAAGCTCCCAAGAAGCCTCTCACAAGCCTCTCTCTAGCCTTTGGAAGCACACTTCCAAGTAAGGGGTTTTCTTCCTTTCTCATTTTTGTCAATTTTCTTTAAGTTGTATTCCCCTTTTAATTTCAATTATGAATGTTGGGGTATAGTTTTGCACCTCTCCCATACTGACCTCTTATTATTTGAATGATGGGATACCCCTTTATCTCTCATTAAATGCCTCCCATATACACCCGTTACTATGCCGAAATTCCGAAAGGAACCTTTTTCTCCTCTTTTATATTTCAAGCAATACTTTTGTATCATGAATGTAAATTCCTTTTAAATTGTTGGGACATGTATCTATATGACCTCCTTACTGTCCATTACATGTAAATATTATGAGGAACCCCTTTCTCTCTCATCAACCTTTTTATGAATTCTTATGTCACGCCGTTACGCTGCCGAAATCACACCGATTTTCTAAGCCAATATCATTGTGTAGTGAATACCATGCCCATTTCTCCATCAAGGGTATTCACCTTTATGCACATTTACTTATTGATTATAAAGTTTCATGTATGAATTCCACATTCCATTATTTTGGAATAAATGATTATGTTTTATGAATCCATGTTTTATGATCCATGTGGCACACTTATGCATGAAATGAAATGTTTAAGAAGGGTGCGCCCTTTATAGCGCTCCAATGCATTGGGTAAAGTATAGTATCATGATACGTCATGTACAATGAGTGTTTACTCATGCTAATTCAAGTGCAATTAGGGTTTACTCGTGCTTCAAGTGCAATGAGGGTTTACTCATGCTCCATGTGCAATGAGCCTTGGCTCATGCTAATTCAATGTTAAGTGTTGTTGCCACATTTCCATGTTATGATTATCATGCTTTATCATGCCTTTATGTTCATATTTTTCTTATGCTCTATTGATATGCCTATTGCCTAAAATGTATTTTACTCCTCATGTTATTCATTGTGTACTCCCTTACTGGGCTTTATAGCTCACCCTTTTCTTATGCATGTCCTCAGGTTATCCCATGCAATGCTAAGTACGAAGGAATTTAGTGGTCATGTAAAGGAAGTTTTCAATAAAGATGTTGTATTTCAAGTTTAAAGTCTTTATGTAATGATCATAAGCCCCAAAGAAACTAAACCTCTCGATCCTTTTTGTTGTATCAAGTGAAGTTTTATGTAATAAAGCATGTTTAAGTTGTAATAAAAAGCAGGGTTGTCATAAAAAACCCATAATCTAAAAACATATAAGTATATTTAGGATACTGAGTTTATTATTTAATAATAGAATAATAATATTTTATGGGTTGTTGAATGAAATAAAATGAAAGTGATCGTTGGAAATGTTACCTTGTTTTCGGGTAACCCCTTTTGGTTTATACCAAAAGACTTAATTGGATGGATTTATGAAAAATTTGAGAATTCTAGGATGTGTGGAGTTATTTGGGGATATTATTTTAGAATATTTTTTTCGATCTAAAGGTCTTGAGATGTGTGAATAAGTGGGAGTGGTGATATTCTTTTTATAGTGGAGGAGGAGTGTCATTTTTGTAAATTTTTTAAAAGGGAATTTCACCCACATTTTCCCACGTAAAGTGGAAAAAATAATGTTATAAATATAATAAAAGGTATTATATGGTCTAAATATGAACATCTAATGTATTTTGGACAATTTTTTAGGTTATTAAGTTTAAGGTTTAGTCTTTTGTTAAGCTAATTTTTCTCCTAATCGTTGTAATTAATTTTAATCACTTTTACTAATATTTTTTGTAAAAAA
The DNA here is from genome assembly GCA_963277665.1 of Viscum album. NCBI lineage: Eukaryota > Viridiplantae > Streptophyta > Magnoliopsida > Santalales > Viscaceae > Viscum > Viscum album. The sequence continues at coordinate 177,726,099 of OY728137.1, forward strand.
ATAAGCTTATATTATTATGAATTATAAATTATAATGATTAAAAATATTAAATACATTTTTCTAAATTCCAATAAAATAAGTGGCAGAAATTAATTTAAAATTGATCTTGTAGACAGGATGACAATGCAGGGTTTTTAAGTAAAAACATCCAAAAGTTTTCTAAGTGTTTATACCCAATTTCAAATTGAAATTGATTCCAATGAACTAAATTAGATTAATATATATATATATATAATTAACATAATTAATATTTAAAAATAATGAAAAATTAATTTAACCTTACAAATAAATTTTACCAAAAAGCTGTTTTGATTTAAAATTCAGTATTTTTTATTATTCTTTAAAAAATTAAACTTCTTATAAAAATCCCAAACATTAACCCTAAAATAATATTGATGTTTATATCTAAAAAATTAATTTTATTTTTTCATATTAAATTTATAAATATGTCAAAAATTTATATTTAAAATAGGTGTTCCATTAAAAGGTGGTAAAACTACTTTTATAAAAATATAGGTTTTTATTTGTAAAATTGGGTTTGTTATTATCTTATGCCTATCAAATATAATGAATGAATTTAAAAATATTTTATTGGATATATAAAATATAAATTTACTATATAAATTATATAATAGTGTTAGAATTTAATTGACGGTGAAAAACATGACTAAATAGTGTTTTGTTTAAGCATTCTGTTGCATGGATAAACTAACTCAGTATTGCATGTTTTGCAGGCTGTCAAAAAAATTAAATTTATTATAAAGGGAAAATATTGTAAGTTATTGGGGTGATATAGAAAAAAAACTTAATAAATTATTGAATTATGGATAACGAAACCCATACAATTATTATGAACATAAAGGATCACGATTGCTGATCGAAAAGAAGATGTGGGGTCAGTTTCACTTAAAAGAATCACATAGTTTCACTTACAAGAATCACATCAGGTAAATTATTTACTGAGGGAAATGAAATTGAGATAGGACATGTTAAAAACCAATAATAAAAAATAAGATAATTTTTCTTTTATGTTTTGAGATAATTTTCACACAATTTTTCCCTAAATTTGAATTTATTCATCATAATCTTGATTTGAAAATGAGATTGTAATGAAACCCTTACGGTTTTGCTAACCATTGATCAAAAACCACCCTAAAAGGGATAAAATGATATTTATTTGTAAATAAATTGAAATTAATTACAATGATATTAAAAATACATCCATTTAAATTTATTTATCACAAAATAAAATAAATGGTTAATCTAAATCATATCTTAATGAAGTGAAATTGAGATGAGGAAACCCTTACAACATTGGAATCTCTTGAATAAAAACCCCATGAAAAATATAACTTGAAATGTATTTTTAACCCAATGAATTAAATTATAAGTATGATAAAAAATACATATGGTATTATATATACACAACATAAAATAAGACAAGTGTTGAAAATGGCATATGTCCCAAAGAGATAAAATTGATATGAGAAACCATTGACTTTATCTCACGACTTTCATGAAAGCTATTTAACCAATTGTATAATATATAAAACCACCTTAATTAATTATTTAATAATATTATTCATATATATTACTCTATACAATCTTAAATTATAATCATTTATTATATATTTATTAGTTAGTTATAGTTTATTTTCATCATCGCATGTTAGCGATTTTAATTGTTTCATTCAAGCTTTAAAACGATGACGCCAATCCTAATTATTTGAAGAAATTTTCATCCATAAAAAATTATTTTTGTTAATTTAATATATTATTTATAATTATTTATATATTTATAATTTAATTCCATTAGAATTTTATCCATGTTTTTTAATGACGAAATCAGTGATGGACTTTTTTGGTTAATTTATTGGTATCAACATACTACTTTATAATGATCATTAATTTTTTTGGTATCCTTAAAGAATAATATTTACAAAATATATTAATCCTTTATATCATATAAATACATAAAATATAATTTAATAATAAATTGTGTAAGGTGATGGTGAAAAAAAGCATGTCATCCATAGAGGTAGTAGTCTGCACGTACACACATGTAATGTTTTAATTTACTATAGAATATAAAGAAAGTAGAAATTGATTTATCATTTTAGAATATTAATAATGTTATAAATATTTTTTTATTAATTAATTTAATTCTTATAACTATCCATTATAGTTTTTGGTGAAAATCAAAGTACGTCGTTCATGGATGTGGTAGTTTACACGTATGCATATACGGTGTTTTCACTTTTCTAAGGAGAAGGGGAGAAGTTAGATAATTATTGTTACATATCATAATAAAATTTAAATACAATAATGATACTTATTTTTTTTATTTTAATATGGTATAACTGTATTAATATAGAATAATAAGACATAAATAAATACAAATGAAAATGATTGATTTGAGAATTTTTAGCTTACTCCTTGGGATAACACAATTGAAAATTGGATAAAGCCTTTTAGGGGTGGTATTTTGAAGATAAAATAGACTATAAGAAAATAATATGAGTGATAGGGAGGTATTTTTTAATATTTTGGTAGACCTAAATGGATTTTGGTGTAAAGAGAAACAAGGTAGTAAAGTTATACTTTATAAGTAAATGGAGTGACATTTTGGTAATATGAGGTTCAATATTCATGGAAAATGGCTCCAAAAGTGGGAAATTATAGATAAGGGATATTTTGGGTTATTAAAACCATAATAACACATTTTAAGATAATATTGTATGAATTATAGTATTTATCTTTTTAGTTTTATCTTTTACCAAAATTTACTTTTACCACAATAACTCTTTTTACCTGCAGTAACTTATTTTTATAAATAAAAATAAAATTAAGATTTTTAGATAATTTTAGTATTTTGAATCAAAATTTTATAAAAAAATCATAATATTAAATTTATAATAGTGAAGGAAATTACTTTTCAAATAATAAATGTATAACACATAAAAACCAATTTTTAGACAAATTTATTAATTAGGTTCCAAAGTGTTAATCATGGGATTTTAAACTAAAATTAATTTTTTAAAAGTATAATTTTTATTAATAAATAATTATTTGGTTATTAAAAAGGTTTCATAAATTTTTAATTCATTCTTATATCCTAATAATTTCATAAAAGTCATAGTATTTGAAAAAATGATATTTTCCACTATTCACCTACAAATCAGTCTTTTCATAAAAAAATCAAAAAAAACATATTAATATAATATTTAAATTATGAATATAACAAATTAAGTTCAATTTTTAAAATTAAAAATCTAAAATTTAGTAATTTAACTTTTAAATGGAAACATAAAATATATTGAAAAACTATTTTTATAGGAAAATGACTTAAAATATCAAATGTTCATATTTTTTCCAATATATTACGTATTAAATTAGTATTAATATATTTTTCATATATATAATATATTTCATCATTACTTAACCATAATATATTTATTTTCTTATAATAAAAATGCATTGTGCCTAAAAAAGAAATTTTTTGGAAAATACATTTTTAAGCATAAAATGACCTTTTTAGTTATTTAGAAACACTAATTGAGTTTTATAAATGATTTGATATTAAAAATTACATTTATTTTTATTTATGAATAGATTTAAATATTTTTTTTACTTCTATTCATACCCACCAATTCAATTATAGTAGTCACATTTAACACTTATAATATTATCTTATAAATTGTATTGTGGTTTTGTTTATGTTTGGTGTCTCATCTGAAACAAGCTATTCAATATAATATTTATTTAAAGGATAATTACATATTGAAATATCAAGGAGTTATATTCTCCCCCTTAAATAAATTACAACCTAAAAAATTCAATTATTACTTACTAATGAAAATATAAAAGGGTATCCAAATGTTAGACAAGGATAAATATAGAATTTCTAATGAGATATCAGAATCACTAACATGGGTAAGAATAAGAAACTCATATATGCCTTCATAATATAAATATCATTAATATTGATTTTTTTCTAACTATTTGAGCCAAGAGCCTCTTGTTACTTGGTATCAAGGTCCATATTATGTAATTTTCTTCCAGTGGGAATTCATAACCATCCATTCATTGATAGACTATCATAGGTTGATATGAAATGTGATTTTCTTATTATAAAAATTAACTTTGTCTCTAAGTATTGAAAATAATCCATTCAAAAATCACATAAAATTCATTTAAATTAAGAATAATAATATATTCACTAGGAACATTCTCATAAACATCAAATTGGGATGTAATAATTACACAACTATAAGTTTTATCTGATAATTCAATACCAAATCATTGGGGTTGTAGTTTTTTTAACTTATAAAGTTTTTTAGATATAATAGAGTACCTGGAATAAAACTCCAACAAGATGTACACAACTACATATTGGAGGATATGGGTACTATAATTTTCATTATCCACTTTACTGGTTTTTATATCACAGGCTCTTCCTTGTTCCATTGATCTAGAAGGTTGATGATGTTTATCATCCTTGTTAGCCCTTTAAATAGGCCATTGACTTAGATAATTCCCAAGTTCCCCACATTTAATATATTAAATAATTTGTTAAACCTTAGGATTAAATTTATTTCCATTTTAATGTTAATTGAACTATTCATTTTACCTATAAAATTATTTTTTATATGTCCTCCTTTTACACATATAAAACATCTTCAAGTTCCTTTGAGATATTTCTTTATGTGCGTCTTCTAACATTATTGACATGTAATAAATTGAATCATCTTTCCTCAATGTTATTGATCACATGAACTTACATGAAACTACATCCTTATCTTATTTTTTGTTTTTTTGGAATTAAAATATGTTTATATTTTTAATTATAATTTATGATAGTTTGTTAGGTATAAACATAATATTCCTCACTCCATATCTTATCTCATTTAGTTGATAATTGGAAAAATCACCACATTATCCATCACGCATATTTTTAAATTGATTCCTCCTTACATCAATCATTAATTTAATAAAGAAAATATTATGGTAATTATTAAATTAATATATGTGAAAATGTAAAACTATAAACTTAGAATAAATAAATCATAAATGATGTTCATAACATATCTCAGGAATCTCAAGGTTTAAATCTAGTTTATCCTTGTTAATTTTCTTATCAGGTTCTTATAGTTAACTAGTTATATATTAAATCTTCAAGAACTGTTAAAATACATTATAATTTTTCATAAAGATCATGTGAATCAACCAAGGAATATCACTCAGGAGTGTCAAACCAGGTGTGAAAACTAAAACTAATTCCAAATTATTGGTAGGATAATTCTATTCAAGATGATTTAACTATGAATATACATAGTAAAAACTTTATAATTTTACATTAATAAACATCTAAACCCCTATAAGGATAAATTACAATAAATAAAAAACCCTCCCCCATAATAGGGTAACTTATCACAAGTTCACTAACTAACCTATTCTTCAGTCCTTGTAAACCTTCTCCACACTTATTTTCTAAATAAACTCAAATATAATTAAATTTAACTTTATTAGTGGATTAAAAATGTTTCACCCCCTATTTGTGGTACTCCATCATTTTAAACTTTTTTCTTGATTTTGGGGTATTTGGGTTAGCTTTTACAAGTGTTTGGAGGTTTAAAAGTGGAATAACTTAGAGTTAACTACTTGAAAAAATATGTAAGAACAATTTACACTATAAATTGTGGTTTTATAATGTAAATATTTTGGGGACTATGTTCAAGGAATAAAAATCATTTACATAATAAAATAGTTGTACACCAAAAAATAGGTTTTCCCATTAAAATTACCAAGTTGATGATTGTTTTATATAAGTGATCATTGATAAATTTATGATGAAAATTATCAATGTATTCCATAAATAGTTAGGGATCAATGATTTTTGTTAAGGACAGTGGTTATAAATCCTCATACATTTCTTTCTTCTTTCTCTTAACCTAATAGCCTAACATTATTTATTTATGGTGATATTTGACATCCATAATCTATTGGAAACAAATATTTGGGTATTGTTATTTGGAAATAAAATGTTAGGGTTTTATTTTTTCTTCTTTTTTTTAGATCTCTTTATGTTGGATTGATCAGAACCATAGATAGATGTGTGATACTCAAAATAATTGGTTTGGATTTTTGGTGATGAGATGTTATTAGGTTTTTATAGAGAAATTTAAGGAAGATTTTGATTCATAGAAACATTTAATATCCTTTATAAAAATGTAATAGGGGTTAGTGACTTCTTTCCCACTCTACTATTCTAGAACATATTGGTTTTAATATTGATAATTTTTTCTTGTGATTTGATTGAAAATATCTTGAGTAGTTTATGTGTAAAACCATTGTTTTGATGTGATTTAAAAGGGGTAGTTTTGAAAGTTTTTCATGATATTTGTTAATTAAATGTTTTCAAAGTATTTAGTTTTGAAAATAATTTTTTTGTGGGGAAAACTATTTTATATGGATGGTGGTATTAGAATACATGGTGGAATGTGTTCATATTATATTTTATGAGGCCTTATTGAAATAGACTTCGTGCTTAGTGCCCACTGGAAAGGAAAAAGGGTATATTACCTTATGATGACTTGTTGAATGATGGATTTACACTCATTAGTATTGGGATTATTTTTGGGAATGCATGTGTGTGAGTATAGAACATGGAATGGGTATGGAAATTGGAAAATGGGGAATTGATTTTATTAAAAAAAATCTTAATCTATTTTCCTTTGATAAACAATTTTTTTATTCTCACCCTCCATTTTATATAAAATGTGTTAACTTGCTCTTATTATAGTGGTGTGTGTTGGGAAGTATTTGGGTAAATCCTTATAAGTGATATACTCACCCCCTTATTGGGAACTTTTCTGTGTTTCTAGATGTCATCTATTGAGATACATGGAAGGATTAATATTTTTACTTCTTTAGTAGTGATCCTTGACATCACAGTTTGTTTTCTAAAGCTAGAGTTATGGATTTTCTTCATCATGGTTTGGGATGGTGACACTTTTTTGTTGTTGCCTTTTTATTTGGAGTCTTATCCTTACACATTTATTTCTTTTCTTTTGTTACTCTAGTATTGTTTTTGTATTAGTATTTCATTGAGTTATGTGATTGTTCATTCATACATCATGTAGTTAGGTTTTATTGTTTTTATTTCTTTTCATAACTTCATGTGTTCTTTATGTAAAATCATCCCCTAATGATTTATTAAGACCTTATATTTTCTTTCCACACTTTGGTGCCTTGGGGACTTTACCTATGGTCATTATCACCTCTACCTCTTCCTAATCCAATGAACTAGGGGCAAGATGTTACAAATGGTATCAGTCTTGTTCAGTCCTTGAGTTGGTTTGGTAGTAAGAAGATAGGAATGTAAAAACTTGAAATGTATATCATAAAAAATATGAACCTAACATTTTTATTATTAACTTTAATTTAAAAAGTTTTCTAGGTACAAAAATTGTTTTGAAACACTTTTAGGAGTATTTTTATCTCATCATCATGGATTTATCTATAAATATTTCATATCATGCATTAATATAGAGACTTCCCACTAGGATTTCATTTTTCATATTATATTTTATGATTTTAAAAATACGATTAAAATGGTTAAAATGGTTTATTTTTGAAATGATGGTAGCACTGGGTAGTTCTCATGGTGTTGATAATTGTTTATAATGTTTTTGAAATTTATTCAAGTTGTCAGTTCATATAGAGAAATAGTCTAAATGGTGTACTATTATGCTTATAAAAAATGGAACTAGGAAGACATAATAGATACCAATAGGAAGAAGTTTCTGAAAATGTGGTTTCACCTGAGCTACAAGTGAACCAACAACTTATACAGAGTATTCTGTAAGCGTTTTAATCTAATGATATAGGAAATTGAAATCACGAACCTTGAAAATTAGATTATTCGGTGTAGTTTCAAAAGTTGAATCAACCTACATTTTAAAGGGATTCTAAACTTGAAAAATTAGAAGTGTGAATAAACTGAATGAATAGAACATTTGATTTTCTTTGTACACCGTCGGGGCTAAAGATTAAGTTGGAAATCAATATATTAGAATATATTACATTCCAATGGTGTGATTTTGTTCTCTAAGTTAAATCTAACCATGGAATTATGTGGGAGTATTTTGAGTAATTTTTCAACAAATAATTCTATCCCCACACATTCAAAATAGTAAGAACAGCAGATTTATTTATCTTGAATTAAGAAAACCTCTATGCGATAGATTATGTACCTAAGTTAAGTTTATGAAATTAGTTCGTTTTACCCTGAAAGTAACTGCCAGGGAATCCTTGAAAGTGAATATATTTGATTTGGGATATCAATCAAAGATTCAATACAAGATTTTTTTTATCTGTATTACAGATTATATAGAGATGGTTAACAGGAAAATAGTGGAATAAAGGGATCATGTTGGTAATCTTGTAGGAGGTAGTAGTTCTATTCCCATAGGGATCAATTTCACCTCTAGTACTACAAAAAAGGTATAGAGAAATTTCTACTATCACAGAGGTGGAACACCTCACAATTAGACTACAGAATCAGTTAATTTTCCTACAAGATATGATACCAAACCAGGTCATTTTTAGTGTAGTTCATTAATGCTCATAAATAAATAATGTATTGTACCACTAATGAATTTCCACCAATATTGAAAGGGAGGCCATAAAAATAATTGTTTTTTAAACATAATAGATCATTAGGTGGAACAAGATCGACTCAACTTTAGCTTTTGTATACTTAGATGAAATTGTCCCATCATACTAGTTCACATCCACAGACACAGGTTAATCAGGTTGTTTCCAGAAAAAATTTGGTTGTTTAGTTGACACCTCCATAGGGAAACAAGAGATATGATTTGAAAGCTGAGTAACTATTATATAGATCATAATATGCTATTACAAAAAAAACAAGGTCCCTCTATGGTGATAGATACTATTATTCTAAACTTCACTCTTATATGTCTTGTTTGATACTAGTGCATCATGTTATTTTCTTTCTTATTCTGTGGTTAAAAAATTGGGATTATATGTGTAAATGATACCTCGTAAAATGAGTATCAAGAAACCCTTGGTTAATGAGAGTTTAAGGAATTTAAATTCTCATCATGCTTTATTACCATTGATGCAGAGCATTTTATCTCAGAGTTTACAATCCTAGAGAAGGATGATTTTGATTTAATATTTATTATGGACTAAATTGTCGGATTTAAATCTCATAATGAATATTATGCACAACAAGTAGTGTTTATATCACATGAGGGAGTCCTTCACTACAGGAAAATGGAATATCTGCGATGGGCGATTTGCGATAGGATCCCATCGCAAAAGACCTTTTGCGACGGGGCTCCATCACAAATCACCCGTAGCAGAAAACGACATCACAAATAGTTGTTTTTGTGGCGGTCCCGTCGAAACAATAGTATTTGCGATGGTATTTTTTCTCCGTCACAAATTGTTTTTCATTTATATATAAAAAAGGTATTTGCGACGGTCCGTCGCAGATATATTAGTTGCGACGGGTTTCTGACCCGTCGCAAATGGGAAATTTAAAAAATATTTGCAACGTAGGTATTTCCGACAAACCATCGCAGAAATAGTTTTTACGACGGATATTCTTCCCGTCGCAAATGGGACAGTAAAAAAATATTTTATGACGGGACACCCCGTCGCAAATACTAAAAAAAATAAAAAATAATAAAATAATTAATACAAATCGTATAATATTATATAAAAATAATAATAATATTAATAATATAAAAAAATTCTATTATTATAATATAAATAAAAATATATATAAAATATAATTATGAAATATTAATATAAAATAATAATAATATGAATATAAATAATATAATATTATATAATAATACTAATATTAATAATATAAAAAATTAATATAATAATATTATTATTAAATTATGTATATAATAATAATAATAATAATAATAATAATATTAATAAAATAAATAAATTATATTATTATAATATTAATAATAAAAAATATATATAATATAATTATGAAATATTGATATCAAAAAATAATAATAATATGAATATAAATAATATAATATAATATAATAATAATACTAATATTAATAATATAAAAAATTAATATAATATTATTTTTATTATTAAAATAAACATACATATTTATGAAAAAATAATATTAATATTATTAATATTAATAAAATTATAAAATTATAAACTTCTCAATATTAACAATAAATATAAAATATTAAAAATAATATTACTAAAATAAATAGACATTAAAAATAATACTAATAAGTAATAAAATATTAAAAAAACAAATTAAATCATGCAATATTCATACCAATATGAAAGAGCAATTGTAAACAGTTAATATGACAATAAACTACGAACTCAAATGTTTATTACATATAAATAATCACTGGGGGTGGATAATCTGGAGGACCTGGAGGAGGTGGTGGAGGAAACTGCATCCCTAAACTATGAGTCAGACGACGCATGTACTCCATCTACTCCTAATGTTTCTCCTCATATTGACGCCTCTCCTTATCCTACTGTTGACGCATCTGCTCCTGCCATCGGCGCATCTCCTCATCGTGTTGCTGACGCATCTGCTCCTGCCCCTGACGTAAATCCTCTATAAGCTCACTCTGAGCACGCAGCTGCTCCTGATACTGTGAGGCAGAAGATGATGTCTCTCCACGAGCTCCTCTCTAGCCGGACGCTGACATCACATCAGTACCATAATAAGCTGCATGAGTCAAATGAGAGCTGATACCAACTACTCGATCCTTTTCAAAGCCATACTGGGTCGCCTGCATCCATGTCGTCTCATCAAAATGGTGGGCACTAGTCTTATCACCCATCTCAACTTGACTCTCAGCCTATGTCTGATAGGTCGCAGCCTCATATGACTCCTTAGGTTTCAATTAGAAATTAAAATAATGAAAAGATTATATGTATTTAATTTGCAAACTAAAAAGAAAATTATACTAACCACAATCTGACGTTGGCGATCACCTCTAATCTCTCCAGTAGCCGGATCAGTGTACATCCTCTGATAAATGTCGTACGTCATAATACTGGGCTGCTCGGATTCCTATATGAATATAAAATAAACTATTTATATTTAAAGTTGTATGAAATATTAAAAAAAGTACTTACCAGACGCTCTCTATGTGCACTGAATGTACGACTACCGGCTCGATGCGTCACCTCTTGTCTCCCCCGATTCTGTCGACCCAATGCAGATCTCCTCTGAAACCCACCACCCAACTAGTGTGTACATAATCCATCCCAAACATGAGATGAAATGTACTCTGGTCGGTGGGATCTATAGGACTCATCAAATTCTGTTACTCCGACTTTCCTCACAGCCGCCTTTCTCAAATTATGCAAAAACTGATGGAAATGGTCACACATAGACACCACCCATGCCACGTGGATAGTGTCACACTTGCTCTCATCGATGGAATACCATAAACCCTAATATAAATTTATTAATGAATTAAATTTCAAAATAAATAATATTTAATTATGTACCAGCAAATGATCGAACATGGCGTCCTGCACATCAGCGGGAATTTGATCCCATGTGAGTCAGGGCGGAGAAAAATAATTGCACAAGATAGTGCTCCCCTGTCCAATAGCTATATGCGTAAAACTGTGGAAAAAGAACAAATAATCAAACAATTATAATATAAATAAATTATAATGAAATATAACTAAAATACGCAGGTTACCATACCACCGCGTGTGCGCATCGAATCCAAGAGGTGGACGTCGTACAGGGATAGGATCTGGAATCATCAGTCTGGCAAGACCACGCCCCCTCTGAGTGCTCCCTGTAGTGCCAATAGCCTGAGAGTCAGATGACTCAAGAACATCATCATCCATAGGTAGCTCATCCTCTAGCAACTGATGATACGTTTCTTAGTCCATCTGAAACCTGAAATGATTCTTATTAGCAAACAGTTGAAAATAACTATTATGTATAGATATATATTTTTTATTATTCTAACCAGCATTTTTCTGTGTCAATGTTCATATTCATCATAATCTTCATATTTTTCAATGTCAATGTCTTCATCTTCCTCATCAATGTCATCAATTTCCATATTAGTTTCACTTTCATCATCTCTTTCCATTTCAAATTTAGTTGTAACATCATTGAAAACATCATCACCATCGACCCTTAACTGTGGGGTGTCATCCTTGATATTCATGTCTCTTTGTGAAGATGTGTTTTGAGGAGTGTCCTGAAAAATTTCATTTCCTTTCACTTCAGTGGAACCACATTCAGTTTGAGTAATCTGATTTTCTTGAGATTTTACTTTTATTATACTCCACCAATCATCCAACTCTTTTACAGTAGTACAGTATTTTGCATAATAAATTTGATGTGCCTGATTAGCCAATAAAAATGGTTCATTTACTATAAGAAGACTATTATGTTTAATATCAACAATTCCATGAGTCTAATGAATACATAATCCTCTCTTAGTATCCAGCCATCGACATTTAAACATTGTTACATAATTCTGTCCCAAATAACACAGTTCAATAATTTCTTTAAGCATGTCGTAAAAGTCAACTTCAATATATCTATGATGTGATCCCTTCAAACAAACACCACTATTAATTTTTTTCTTTGATTCCCCATATGCACGTGTATGAAAGCGATAACCATTCACTACATATGCATTATAAGATTTAACCATTTTGGATGGTGGGCTACTCAATATACACAATCGACTATCAATCTTATCAGCATGTACAGATACCTGAAAATTTGTAAAACATTTATCACTATTACAAGTAATAAATTGATTTTATATGTAAAACCAAAAAAGAATGTACGTTACCAGTTTTTGAAACCAGTAGGAATTTTTTTTTCCGATGTTTTTCTGTGCCAGCTGCTGTAATTTGTGGAAATTGTTTCTTGATATGATCATCATATAACCTACAAATACAATATGATTAATTTACTATAATAGAATCTATAAAATAAGGGATAGGAGTACTCACTATACAATTGGTGACATTTCTTCACAGTTGAGTAGAACATATGTATGAGCTCTATGATTTTCATCATCTGAAATCCATCTATCATGAACTCCACCAAATCCAAGTTCGCGCTGATTGACAACTAATAATTGATTGTTCATATCATCATCAACATTCCCCTCATTCCGACCCATGTGGTTAAATTTTGAGGGATATTCAGATTCAAAATAATGAGAGCAGAATAATGTAATTTTCTCTTACAAATAAGCTTCAGCAATTGAGCCTTCAACTGATTCTTTGTTACGTACATTTTTCTTCAATTTCTGCATGCATCTCTCAAATGGGTACATCCATTGAAATTGAACCGGACTCCACATTTTTCTTCATATGGAAAATGTAATATCAAATGTTCCATTGAGTCAAATAAAGTCGGCGGAAAGATTTTTTCCAGTTTGCATATAATTACAACAACAGCTTCTTCCAGTTTTCTTAGTGCATTGTAGTCTGTTGTCACCGCACACATGTCTCAGAAAAAATATGATATATCGGTTATCGAATCCCAAATCTTCGAATTCAAAAAACCTCTTAATCCAATAGGCATAAGTATTTCCATTATAACATCATAATCATGACTTTTTAATATGGTAATATGACCATTTTTAACACATCTGCCCAAGTTGGAAGCATAGCCATCTGGAAGTCTCAAATCTGCAATCCACTGACAAAATAATAAGCGACTCTCTTTGGTTAGTGTATAAGTTGCTTTTGGCTTCATTAATCTCTATGATCTGACATTTTCAAACAATTCAAGTTCTGTTCACCTGCAAATTTGGGCAAGATCTAATCATGCCTTTACATTATCTTTGGTTTTACCTGGTGTATCCAAAACTGTATGAAATAAATTATCAAAACAGTTATTCTCAATATGCATGACATCCAACATGTGTCGGACTAACAAATCTGAACAATATGGCATATTCCAAAAAATTCTCCGTTTTGTCCAATTGTGTTCTTTCCCAAAGCCATGAATTTTTTATTGGTTTATTATCGGTCCAATAGTGATGGAAGGTAATGAAAATACAACTGATTGTAACTATGTAACTGAGATCATTTTTGGAGGTTCATATCTTTCAATTCTGCCTTTTCTGAAATGAGATTTATTCCTCAAAAAAGGATGATCGATTGGATGAAATATGCGATGACATTCAAAATAGCAAGGTTTTTTCCATTCACGAGCATAAAATGCTTTGTTGTCTCCCATACAGTAAGGACATGATTTTGGACGATGTGTACTCCAGCCAGATAACATGCCATATGCCGGGAAGTCACTAATTGTCCACATCAAAGCATCTTTCATTACAAAATTCTATTTCGCAGCAGTATCATATGTACCAACACCATGACTCTACAATAAATTTAACTCATCAATCAATGGTTTCAAATAAACATCAATATTATTTTTTGGATGTCCTTGGATTAATAATGTCAAAAAGATATAAGGCTCTTTCATCAACATCCATGGAGGTAAATTGTACAGAGTTATAAAGATAGGCCAATAGGAATACTGACTACTAAAAGATCCAAATGGACAAAAACCATCAGTAGAAAGACCTAATCACATGTTCCGGGATTCTAAAGAAAAAGACAGATGCACATGATCAAATTGTTTCCATGAATCACCATCAGATGGATGAATCAAGCTTTTACCATTTTAAATATTGGTTTTGTGCCATGAAATCATTCTTGATGTGTTCAGAGACATAAATAAACGCTGCAACCTAGGTGTAAGTGGGAAATATCTCAACTGTTTTACAGGAATCAATCCAGACTTTCCTGATTAAGCTTCTTTATACCTCGATTGTCTACATGCGGGACAACTATCCAACGACTCATTTTCACCAGAATATAAGATGCAATCATTTTAACATGCATGGATCTTCTGATAACTAAGGCCCAGATTACGAACCAGACTCTTGGTCTCATAATAATTAGCAGGTAGTACATTTCCTTCAGGTAACAGTGATTTAACCAAAGAAAATATCTGATCAAATTAGTTATTTGACATTAATAGCCATAAATTTTTCAACTGCTTCTAATTTTCTTATCTTGCAACCAGGATATAATGCATCCTCAACAGACCTAAACAACTCAAAAAATTCAGATGGTGCCAACTCGGGAGGTAAATCAACATCATCCTCGATTTCAGTTTGTTGAACGGATGACCCTGCAACATCATGTACTAAATTCTGAAACCATGATGGATCCTGAATCAAATTATTAGTATCTTCTCTATAACTGTGTTCACCATGTTGATACCAAAAAATATAATCTGATTGAAAATCATAACGCAAGAGATATTTCCCAACGATGTCAAATGTGTCAAATGTTCTCAGAGCACATTTTTTACAAGGACACTTAATTGTCCCTTCTGAAACAAATTTCAGGTTTGATGATGCAAATGATAATAAAGCTTCAACACCATCAACATATACAAGATTTAAACTAGAACCGTTTGGATTTCTGTGCTGATTTATCCAAGCGCGATCATATAATATTGATTGATGTCGATTTCCTTGTTCCATATTCATATATATGTTTCTACAAAATTTAAAACCATTACTGTTGTTAAATAATTTGATATAAGAAAAACAATATCCTAAAAAGAGAAGATACATAATTACAGTTACTTCTTAATAATTACCAATAATTATAGGTGACACAGTTAGTTTGTAATCATCCCCACTAATTATTATTAATTTAGCAATACTTAGCAATACATGGAAAAATGAAATATGCTTGAATAATGAAATAAAATTTTTTAATCATCGTTGTGGATATTATATTACTAATTATTATTATTTGTTTCCAGTGGATTGGCGGCAGCTCTTTTGTCTGACGACTCATCTCCTTTCAAGGAGATTAGTTGTCAGGGAAAAGAGCCTCTTTTCTCCGATGGCTCATCTCTTTTTAACTTTCTCCCGACTGAAATCAGTATGAAAAACTTTCTCTGACATACATTAGAGCACAATTTTCATACTGATTTCAGTGGGAGAAAGTAGCAAAGATATGGGACGTTGAACAAAAGGTAGCCACAAATCCACTGGAAATTGTGCCAATTTATAACCATGTACTCAAATTTATTTGATTTTTGATTAATTATTACTAATTATTACTAATTATTATTAATTATTACTAATTATTAAAAATATCAATATTTCCAATAGATTTTTCTCTATTCTTAACATGTTCATATATTAAAGGGTCGTCAATTTTCAGGTCATGCCCAATAAAAAGATTGTGTCAGCCATGTCCAATGTAAACTCAATAATTGTCTTTACATGGTTGATCAGCTCCCAAGTAGTGTTGTAATAGGATGACACAAGTAATGTCATTCTCGTCTTTAAGAATCATTTCGCATGACCCTTTACATAGATCATTCTTCCTTGAAAAATTAACAGAACTTCAGAATCATTCCCTTAATTTTTCAAGAAAGAATGGTCTATGTAAAAAGTCATGTGATATAATTCTTATAGATGAGAAAGACATGACTTGGGTTGTCCTATTGCAACGCAACTTGCGAGGTGATCAACCAAGCAAGGACAATTATAGAGTTTACATTGGACACAGTTGACGCAAACTTTTTATTGGGCATGACCTAAAAATTATCAACCCTTTAAGATTTGAACATGTTAAGAATAGAGCAAAACTTGTTGAAAATATTGATAATTGTAATATTTTATAATTTTTTTATAATTTTAATAATATTAATATTTTTTCTATAAATATTAAACATATAATAATAAAATAATTATATTATTAGTATTATTTAATTATTAATATTAGAGTAAAATAATATTTTATATTATGTTACTATTTATGTTACTAATTATATTACTAATTATGTTACTAATTAGTAATGCGAAGATATGCATATAGGTCGGGTGGTTAGTTAATCATTGAATATAAAAACAAACGTGATTGACCGCTCATCTACCTCAATTTTCTTTTCATTTGTGTGTTGAGGTTGACAGGAAACTTCTACCTCCACATGCAATATTTTCTTTTTTCTCTCAAAATTATAAACCTCCTCACCTCTATACTGGCGAGGAGGTTGATAATTTTGACAGTAAAAGAAAATATTACATGTGGAGGCAGAAGTTTCTTGTCAAGCCTCAACACACAAATGAAAAGAAAATTGAGGTAGATGAGCGGTCAATCATGCTTGCTAATTTTCCTAATTTTTTTTAATTGTTTCCTAATTGTTTTTAATTATTTTTTAATTGTTTTTAATTGTTTTCTAATTGTTTTTAATTGTTTCCTAATTGTTTTTAATTGTTTCCTAATTGTTTTTAATTGTTTTCTAATTGTTTTTAATTGTTTCCTAATTGGTTTTAATTGTTTCCTAATTGTTTTTAATTGTTTCCTAATTATTTTTTATTGTTTCCTAATTCTTTTTAATTGTTTTCTAGTTATTTTTAAATGTTTCCTAATTCTTTTTAATTGTTTCCTAATTCTTTTTAATTGTTTCCTAATTATTTTTAAGTTTTTCATAATTCTTTTTAATTGTTTCCAAATTCTTTTTAATTGTTTCCTAATTATTTTTAATTGTTTCATAATTCTTTTTAATTTTTTCTTAATTATTTTTAGTTGTTTCCTAATTAATTTTAATTTTTTTATAATTCTTTTTAATTGTTTCCTAATTCTTTTTAATTTTTTCCTAATTATTTTTAATTGTTTCCTAATTATTTTTAATTTTTTCCTAATTATTTTTAATTGTTTCCGAATTATTTTAATTATTTCCTAATTATTTTAATTGTTTCTTAATTATTTTAATTGTTTCCTACTTATTTTAATTGTTTTCTAATTATTTTAATTGTTTCCTAATTATTTTAATTGTTCTTAATTATTTTAATTTTTTCCTAATTATTTTAATTATTCCTAATTATTTTAATTATTTTAATTATTTCTAATCAATTAAATCTAATTATTTCTTAATTATTTGATTATTATTTTAATTAAATCTAATTAAATCTAATTATTTCTTAATTATTTGATAATTATTTTAATTATTTCTAGTTAATTTGATACCTATTTCTAATTAAATATAACTATTTCTAAATAAATATAACTATTTCTAATTAAATATAACTATTTCTAATTAAATATAACTATTTCTAATTATTTCTTATTAAATATAATTATTCCTAATTATTACCAAAACATCCTCTCGGAGTATCGAACCAATAGTGCAGCAAGATCCATTATCGTGTACCAGGTTACCCCGAGTCAAGCTCGAAACACCTTGTCAGAGTTTTCACTCCTAGGTACATCTGTGCCAGAGCCGCCTCTATTTGTTCGTATCCAGACAAGGATTATTTGGTACAACCACTTAATATAATTATACTATATAGCTACTAAACATTCTATTAAAAAAATTAAAATTAAAAATTAAAAATAATTTAACAATTAAAAATAATTTCAAAAATAAAAAAATATATATATAAATACCTTTGATATTTTGAAGCAATTCTTCTAACTCCTTCTCTCCTCTTCTCGTAAGAAAAATTAAAACGAAAGAAATTGTCTACATAGAACTGGAAGTTAAAGAGAGAGAAAAATAGAGATCTGAATGATTTGGAAAAAACATGTGGGGGTATATATAGGTTAGATTATTTGCGATGGTCTTATTTGCGACGGGATACCTTCGCAAATACCTTCACCCGCATTAATTACAGGATGCGGTTAAAAGGGTTTTTGCAATGGGCCTGTCGCAAATAGATGCCTGCCGACATACTATTAGCGACAATCGGATATCCCCGTCGCAAATTCCTATTTACCGCTGCCAGAATTGGTGACGGGCCCTATCACAAATACCTTCGCCTGCATTCATTACGAGCAGCGGTTAAAAGTGTTTTTCTAACGGGCCCATCGCAAATAGTTGCCTGCCGACATACCATTAGCGACGGGCGGATATCCCACTCGCAAAATCATATTTACTACCGCCGGTATTGGCGATGGGTCCCGTCGCAAATAACCCCTGCTGGACATTTTTTTGCGACGAGACAATTTATTCGTCGCAAATAGTAATTACCACTGTCGGGTAGTTGCGACGGGTAGAAGGCGACCGTCGCAAATAGGCTTCCTGCGTTTTGGCGCGCAAACTGCACCATATCTATTGCAACGGGTCATGTATTCCCATCGCAAATAACTGACCATTTACGACGGGAATATATTCTTGTCGCAAATACGCTTTTCGTCAGAGTTTTTGCGATGGGAATAAATCTCGTCGCAAATACCCTGTCACAATAATCGGTTTTTCCCGTAGTGCTTCACCTTTTCAAGGGTGATTGGGATATAAATTCAAGAATAACATGACCTTTAGTGATAGTTTTTTGAAGCATATCTAGCTAGTTCACAATAATTAACTTGATCATAGTTGATGAAATAAGGAATGAGACTCTTCCTAAAATACTAGATCAATACCCAGATGTTTTTCCAAATGATTTATCTAGTTTACCACTAGAAAGGTAAATTTAATTTACTATAGATATACTCTTTAGAACAAGACCTATTTCACTAATATTTTATACAATGGATCTGATTGAGTTGTGAGATTTAAAGGTTTAACTAGAAGATTTGGAAAGTAAAGGTTTTATCAGACCTAGTACATCACCTTGTGTAATACCTCGAGATTTTATGAAAAATATTTTTTTTAATTTTATTGATGTCTTGTGTTATACACTACACCAAAAGGAACTTGCACTACACGAATCCCTGACTTGGCTTGCATTACACACAATCGCGACCTTCCACGATAGCATGTGTTTTACGCAATACTGAGTTTCACTAAACAACGATATGTTATATAAACTAGCCATTATGAATTTTAATACCCACTTTTTAAAATTTTATAAATTTTATCTATCGAAATGGACTTCATTTTTGGATTCATTAGCCTAGGGTGAATTTTTGGTATTTTTCTGAAAACTTTTAATTTCTGATGAATAGTGAAAACACTGGGTTACTATTTTAAAAACCAACTTTTTATTTATTTTATTATTATTTTAAGTCAAAATTGATACATAATACGTATATAAGTTCAATGTAATTCATTGGAGTCATTTTATAATAATTTTAGATATATGAAAATTTTATTGAACTTCTCACCGTCTTTTACCCACCTCCTAGGAGAATTTGGAAATTCACATAAAACTTAATTTTACCACTTCTGTGAGTGGAATTTTGAAAATCCGAGAGACACAGTTAATATAAAAGGCTAAAATGTGGTTCAATGAGATGAAAATAATTTTTTTGTGAATAGTACCTTTTTTACTTTTATTTACTGCGGTTAAAAGTAAATTGGGTAATTAAGGGTGAAAATGATATTATTATTACCCTAACACATGTCCTAATTCTATTCGATAAGTGTAATTCGACCAAAAACAACCTTAGGAATAAAATATGACCATTTAGGTTCACTTGGATTAGATTAGGACATTTAATATTATTTTATTTAAAAAATAGTTAAAATAGTTAAAATCAAAGTTTAATAACTAAAACATTTTTAAAATGGGGTTATACATAAGATAAATTCAACTATAAATATTCATTAGAAATCTCAAACGATTTCCTACATAATGGTATTTTATTTATAATTTTTATACATTAAATAATTTAATTTATTTATGACACAATGGTGATGCAGTAATTATCTTATTAATGAAATATTGACATAATAGATGTTTTAAATACCCAAATAAATGTAATTTGAGACTTTTTATAAATTACACTAATTTTCTAGGTTAATATGACATGTTAGTATTGATTTAATTAACTTTTTTAGAACAAATAATTCTGTTATGAGTTTCACAAAAATCAATTACTAAATAGTGTCAAAATTGACATAAAATAGTTTTTAAAAGAAATATTATATTATTAGTGGTTATTTTATTCCTAAAAATCTAAGTTTCGGCCAAATGACTTGTATAAGGTTATATATATTAATAATAAACAACTTGGGGTTCGTTTGTCTTGTTATAGTAAGTTTATTAACCTTATAGTGTAAAAAAACAAGAAGACAGTAAAGTAAAATTATTTAACTTAAAGTTAAATCTAAATGATAAGGTTAAAATAGAAACATAAACTTGTCTAAATTCTATTGGATGAGAGTATTTCTACCCATCCCTACCTTATCCTTGAAATAAATCAATTTGGAGCTATTATAATCCGAATATGACTTTATTATAAAATAATATTTTAAGTTTTTTCAAAGGTACCCCTCTCCTCCCTTATAAAAAGGGCACCACTTCCCTCTTCTCTTCACACCCTTTTGAGCCTTGAATCTCCACCAACCCCTGACCATTATTCTTCTCCACTTCCCTAGAAACATTTTGGAGGTTCTTGTCTTCTCAAAAGGCCAACTCTACTTCTATAAGAGGAAGCTTAAAGGAGGTGTGTCGAAGAAGAGGTAATCTCTTCTTTCGATTCTCTCAAGTTTATTTCTTCTTATAATTATTATTCTTTGGTTTTCTCATTATAAAGTAATAACATAAGTATTACTTATATACTTATATTTTATTATAAATATGAAACAACCCTATTTCACCTTCTATCCATCCTACAGAAAATGAAATCACAGCGCATGCGTACGTACGGAATACCGTCTCCATGCTGCGGTGTAATCTGTTTTCGACCACCACCTTACTTGGATGGGTATAATGGTGTAAATAAATAACTATATATGATTATTGTAAAGTGATATTGATTATGAAATATTATACATACTCTTCAATATAATTCCACGATCATGTGAATGATATCATCGCTCGTGTGTGCGTACGGACTACCGTCTCCACGACGCGATGAGATTCATTCTCCATGTTAACCATTCATAAATGATTATGAAGTATATATAATGAATAATAATGAGATATATGACATAATAATGATACTATATTTATTTATATATATATATGTCATCTAATTAATTCCATTTAATTCAATAAGTAAACGAAAACAGCGTTCATGTGTACGTACGACCTACCGTATCCATGAACGATGTATTTCTTTCCATTTATCGATCTATCATATATATATATATGTATATGCTGAATATATATTATATATAAATCATTTTTTACATTCTAGAATTAAGTAAATCATGATATAAGTAAAAATATCAAGAACAACAAGTCGAAATATGTACAATAAATGAAACGATTTTACCCAAATCGCTTCTTTTACATCGAATTTACAAAAGAATGGGTAATATAAAGTCATAAGTAAACCATATAAGATATCATAACAATGAATATGATACTATAATAAGTCAATTACATTATTTAAATCATTTTACAGGAGGTCCGGATACGTACAAAGCATATCGGACCTAAGGTAAGGGATAACTATTCCAATCTCATTCTTATCCGAGATTGTTTATTCGTAAGTATTTACTAGGGTTATTGTTATAATCCATGTCCACGTTTCCTAAAAATGGTTTCATGTATGTTTAAAGTCCTTTTTAAACATTTTTGACTTTTACTACATGATATGTAATGAATCTTTATTTTTTTTACCATACGAGGTACTTTTTGACTTTTCTAACAAAAGTACGAGGATAATTTTATTTTTAACTTATACGGTGTGAACGGATTTTTACGGTTTCATAACGCCTCACTTTCATGAAGCTTCCTCTACAATATTGCATGATTATTTTCAATAAAACCCTTTTCTTTTAAAATTTCCTGGCATTTTGTGAAAATAAAATTATTTTGAAGAAGAAAGGATATTTTCCTCAAAAATTCTTTTTAAGTGTTTTATCAAAACCATTTTCCATCTAAGATGACATTATTTCATGTGTATGTTTCAAGTATAATATATCTATGATTTACATGGTTTCACTTTTCTTATGATGAAATGATATCCATTTTTTATATGGATTATGTTATGATGGTATGATGTTTATGAAACTCATTTTTATTCTTTGGGTTACGATGAATGATTTATGCTTATGTTGTGGCACAAGTAAGAATGATTTCATTATGAGATGGGTGAGACCTATATCTCCATCCAATGCATTGGGTAATGATTTATATCTCATGAGATAGACTTTGTTGGAATGGTAAGTTAATCAGGATCAGTGTTACAGGACTGGAATGAGGAGTGAACTCGATTCAGAATGGGACTTTGTCCACTAAGATGGTCTTGGCAGCAATGCCTTGGCTACTGTGGAAATCATAACATGTGCTTAATGGATTCCACAATTAATGTTTTATTACCATGCTAGTTTATCATGACTAATGTTCCTTTATGAAGTTCTAATCATGTATGCTTCTGAAAAGAAAGGTGCACCTTGTTGACATAAGTCATATCATTTAGTCATTTAACCCTTTATCATTTGGGGATGTTATAATCACCCCCCCCCCCCCCCTTTAGAGCACAATTCCCTCATTGTGGGCCCTACATCTCAACCCAGGCAGTGCACTGCACTAAAGGCTGGGTACCACCTCTGATACCAAATGTGAGAACCGGGCCCCACCCACCAGTTTCCCCGCAGACACGTGGGCCCCACCGTAGATCCCTCCCACATGCCCGAACAGGTTATGTGACTAATGACAGTCCCCACAGGCCAACACTTGTCCTTTCCAATGTACTTTGTCCCCACTCGCACACATCCTGGGAAACTTCCCAGAAGGTCACCCATCGCGATCACTACTCCAGACCAAGCACGCTTAACTATGGAGTTCTAATCAGGTATGCTCCTGAAAAGGAAGGTGCACCTTGTTGACACGAGTCATATCATTTAGTCATTTAACCCTTTATCATTTGGGGATGTTACAATCTATGCCTTGTTTACTTCCAAGATGTATGTCGTTGCTCATGATTTTGATGTTTAGATTTTATGTTAATGTTTTTGCAATCAAATGTTTACGGATTGTTTTATGTTCTCTATGCTTACCCTTACTGAGCATTTGAGCTCACCGTTTATATGTTTTCTTTTCCCCAGGATTTCAAGAAAGGTTTTAGGTAAGAAAACAAAAGGGGAAGATCTTTATGGGAGGTGTTGAAGATCTTTCACCACGATTAGAAGATTATTTGTCCGAGTTTCCAAAGACACTAAACTATTACGGTCCTTGTGTGTCTGTTTTCTTTATGTATTAAGTATTCCACAAAATTAATATAATGTCCATGTACGTCAGGCTTTTGATCTCTACAGTTGGTATCAGAGGAAAGGTTTAGTTAACTTTTGGAAACTAGGATGCGAAAACTTTAGTGAGATCCCTAGAGATATTTCTAAGGTATGTCTAGGGATGTCCCTAAGGTTAAGCATATAAGTATAGGTTATAGTCCTAGAATTATGGTAACAATATTATAATTAAACCTAAGATGTTAGATATTGAAGGTACTCCCCCTTTATTATGTTGTTTTCCTAGCATGATTTTTGTCTCTCACGCTGTTCTTTTTGGGTTTTAGATAATGGCTAGAACCCGAAGGAACCATGTTGATCAATGTAATGGACAATGCAATGATTGTCCTATCGAGCAACCAAATGTGATGGGAGATGGTGTTCAAAATCTTATTACTATACTTACACAAGCTATGATTCATTCTGGATTTACAAATGATCAGAGAAGGGAACAATATTCTATTGAGTCCTTCATGAGGCAACGTCCACCATATTTCAATGGGTATTCTGATCCACTTATTGCTGAACAATGGATCAGTACCATTGAAAAGATATTTTCCATACTTCGCTGTTCAAAAAATGAAAATTTTATTTTAGCTGTTTACCGTTTAGAAGGTGAAGCAGATCAGTGGTGGACTCTAATTAATAATACAAGGCCCCAATATGAAATTGAATCCATGGAATGGGACGAGTTCAAGAACTTTTTTTTCAGTAAGTACTTCCCTCGTATTCTTCAACCAAAGATGGAAAAGGAGTTTCTTGAGCTTAAGTATAAGGATGATGAATCTGTTTGTATATACGAATCAAATTTTACAAGACTTTCAAGGCATGCATCTGGCTTTATCATCCAACCTAAAAGTAAAGTTGATCAATTTTTCAGTTGCTTAAAATCAAGTCTTCGAAGGGAATTAGTTATAACAGACTTCAGTAGCTTTGAAGAAATTGTGTGTTGTTCTATAAAGGTATAACTGGAAGTTCGTGTAACATATCCATCTCATGGTTTTGACAAGAAACGAAAGATGGAGTTCAAGGAGAAATCTCAGAATAATGGTGAAAATAATATGAATGTTTCTTTATGCTCAAAGTGTGGAAAGATGCATGGTGGAGATTGTCTTAAAGGGACTACAAAATGTTTTAAGTGTGGAAAAGAGGGTCATCAAGCATCTGAGTGTCGAAGTAATGGAAAAAGGGTTTCTAATGATGTGAATAAAGAAAAGACTACAGAGAACGCACCACCAAAACTTCAATGCTTCAAGTGCAAGGAAATGAGGCATTATGCTAATCAATGCCCTAATCCATGGGTTAATGATGATTAACATGAGAAACCTCTTAAGGTAAAGAATAAAGGGAAGTCACATGTGATCACTATTTGTGATGTTGAGTATGAAAATTATTTTGTGTAATGATTAAGTGTTTATGTAATGGGATTTCAAAATAGTATCACGGAATCTCATTTATAGTATCGTGGAATTTTGACATATCTGTGTATTGGTCCATTGTGGTTTTCTATAGGAATATGGTACCGCTAACCATGAAAATTGACTCAAATATTTTGGAAAGTAGATGATATGTGCATAATTATGGGATAAGGAGAAAATGAATTTTTTGATAGTATTCATGAGCTCGTGATTGATATAAGGACTAAGTGATATCATGGTTTGAGTAAATAGAATTTTGGGGATTTTTGTATGTGGAAAGTGTTAACTTTTAACTGCATTTATGTTTTCACTAAGGTTCAATGGGTATTCATTTTTCAGGAGAATACATGATTAAGGTATTCAAAAGTTTGGAATGTGACCAACAAGATATATCTTATGATATATGGGGGATAAATGATGGCATTCACTTGCTTGTTATGTGACATTTCAAGTAATCATTTTCTTTATACTATGAGATTGGACATATGTATTTTGGATAATCCAAAAGATTAGAATGGATTATGTTGGACATCAGATAGTATTGTTTAAGGCTAGAACATTTTGTTATAATAGTATTGTTTTAGAAAAAGGATAACCTGCAAGACGAGAGACAACCCGTCGCGTCGAACAAGGCTGTGGGAATCGAACCCACAACTAAAGTGTGACAGGACTTTATCACCTACCACTGACCTACAGGAAGTCCCTGTTTAGTAGAAACCAGTTTTATTATATTAATCAGTATGATATATGAAGTATAAGTCCATTTTAGGAACCATATATGATTAATCTCACTATAGATGGACTTATGTATTTTTGATAAATTTTTCTAACCTTTTGTTTGAGACAGATGGACTGACCCATCATTCTATCACATGATCTACTAACACTTCACGAATGACAAATTCAACTTCATTTATTTAAGAGATGAAGTGGAAATTGTCCAAGGAACGACCAACGGTGAGACTGTACCAAAATCAAGAAAGTATTTCTTCTAATTCCAATTTCTTCAAATTTAGGGAAATGATCTTGAAAACCAAAAATTTTGTCCTAGTTCTCTCATATTTGATTATTCATATGGTACCTTATATCATCACAATTTTATGGATTTGTGACTGTTCGATTTTTCATAGTCATGTTCTCTACCACTCTCTATCAGAACTTGATGGTTAGATTTCTCTTCCATATCCATATTTTCACCTATGTTCTCCTATGTGGAAACCCACTGATTAGTTAATTTGGGTAACCGTTATGTTTCATACTTTAGTTTTTAAAGATAATTTTTGTTATTCCTTTTTACGATGTGGGTTTCTATTAAATAAACTCACAAGTAGTAAACCATTTATGACCCCGACGAATTTCGAGGGCGAAATTCATTTAAAGGGGGGTAGAATGTAATACCACGAGATTTTATGAAAAATATTATTCTTAATTTTATTTATTTCTTGTGTTGTACGCTACACCAAAAGGAGATTGCACTATATGAATCCCTGACTTGGCATGCATTACACGCAATCACGACCTTCCACGATAGCGTGTGTTGTACGCAATAACGAGTTTCACTAAACAACGATATGTTATATAAACTAGCCGTTATGAATATTAATACCCACTTTTTAAAATTTTATAAATTCTATCTTTCGAAATGGACTTCATTTTTGGATTCATTATTCTAGGGTGAATTTTTGGTATTTTTCTGAAAACTTTCAATTTCTGATGAATAGTGAAAACACTGGGTTACTATTTAAAAAACCAACTTTTTATTTATTTTATTTTTATTTTAAGTCAAAATTGATACATAATACCTATATAAGTTCAATGTAATTCATTGGAGTCATTTTATAATAATTTTAGATATATAAAAATTTTATTGAACTTTCCACCGTCTTTTACCCACCTCCTAGGAGAATTTGGAAATTCACATAAAACATAATTTTAGCGCTTCTATGAGTGGAATTTCAAAAATCTGAGAGACACGGTTAATATCAAGGACTAAAATTTGGTTCAATGAGATGAAAATAATTTTTGGTGAATAGTAACTTTTTTACTTTTATTTACCACGGTTAAAAGTAAATATGGTAATTAAGGGTAAAAATGGTATTATTATTACCCTAACACATGTCCTAATTCTATTGGATAAGTTTAATTAGACAAAAAAATACCTTAGTAATAAAATATGACCATTTAGGTCCACTTGGATTATATTAGGACATTTCATATTGTTTTATTTAAAGAATAGTTAAAATAGTTGAAATCAAAGTTTAATAACTAAAACATTTTTAATATAATGTTTTTCATAAGATAAATTCGACTATAAATATTCATTAGAAAGATAAAAAGATTTCATACATAATGGTATTTTATTTATAATTTTTTGGACATTAAATAATTTAATTTATTTATGACACAATGATGATGCAGTAATTATCTTATTAATGAAATATTGATATAATTGATGTTATAAATACCCAAATAAATGTAATTTGAGACTTTTTATGAATTACACTAATATTATAGGTTAATATGAAATTTTATTATTGATTTAATTAACTTTTTTCGAACAAATCATCCTGTTATGATTTTCACAAAAATCAATTACCAAACAGTGTCAAAATTGACATAAAATAGTTTTTTTTTAAAATATTATATTATTAATTGTTATTTTATTCTTTAAAATCTAAGGATCGGAAAAATTACATAGATAAGGTTATATATATTAATAATAATCAACTTTTAGTTCTTTTGTCTTGTTATAGTAGGTTTATTAACCTTATAGTGTAGGAAAACAAGAAGACACTGTGAAAGTAAAATTATTTAACTTAAAGTTAAATCTAAATGATAAGGTTAAAATAGAAACCTAAACTTGTATAAATTCTATTGGATGAGAGTATTTAGACCCATACCTACCTTAGCTACGAAATAAATCAATTTGGAGGTATTATAAACCGAATATAACTTTATTATAAAATAATATTTTAAGTTTTTCCAAAGGTGCCCCTCTCCTCCCTTATAAAAAGGGCACCCCTTCCCTCTTCTCTTCACACCCTTTTGAGCCTTGAAGCTCGGCCAACCCCTGCCCATTTCTCTTATACACTTCTATAGAAACATTCTGGAGGTTCTGGTCTTCTCAAAACACCAACTCTACTTCCATAAGAGGAATCTTAAAGGAGGTGCGTCGAAGAAGAGTTAATCTATTCTTCCGATTCTCTCAAATTTCTTTCTTCTTCTACTTCTTCTTCTTTAATTGTATCATTATAAAGTAATAACACCAGTATTAATTATATAATTACACGTTATTATAAATATAAAACAACCCTATTTCACCTTCTATCCATCCTACGGAAAACGAAATCATAGCGCGTGTGTACATACGGAATACCGTCTCCATGTCGTGGTGTAATCTGTTTTTGACCACCACCTTAATTGGATGGGTATAATGGTGTAAATAAATAACTATATATGATTATTGTGAAGTGATATTGATTCTAAAATATTATAAATATGCTTAAATACAATTCCACGATCATGGGAATGATATCATCGCTTGTGCGTACGTACGGACTACCGTCTCCACGACGCGATGAGATTCATTCTCCATGTTAAACATTCATGAATGATTATGAATTATATATGATGAATAATAATGAGATATATAACATAATAATAATATTGTATTTATTTATATATATATATATATATATATATATATTCCATCTACTTAATTCCATTTAATTCAATAATGAAACAAAAACAGCGTTCATGCGTACATATGGCCTACCGTCTCCAGGAACGGTGTATTTCATTCCATTTATCGATATATCATATATATATGTATATGATGAATATATATTATATATAAATCATGTTTTACATTCTGGAATTAAGTAAATCATGATATAAGTAATAATATCAAGAACAATAAGTCGAAACACGTAGAATAAATGAAACGATTTTACCCAAATCGCTTCTTTTACATCAAATTTACAAAATAACGGGTAATATAAAGTCATAAGTAAACCATATAAGATATCATAACAATGAATATGATTCTATAATAAGTCAATGACCTTATTTAAATCATTTTACATGAGGTTCAGATGCGTACAAATCATTTCAGACCTATGGTAAGGGATAACTATTCCAATCTCGTTCTTATCCGAGATTGTTTATTCGTAAGTATTTACTGGGGTTATTGTTATCATACATGTCCATGTTTCCTAAAAAAAATTCATGTATGTTTAAAGTTTTTTAACCATTTTTAATTTTACTACATGTTATGTAAGGAATCTTTCTTTTTTTACCATATAAGGTACTTTTTGACTTTTCCGAAAAAAGTACGAGGAGAATATTATTTTTAACTTATACGGCGTGAACGGATTTTTACGGTTTCATAACGCATCAATTTAATGAAGCTTCCTCTACATGATTGCATAATTATTTTCAAAAAAAACCCTTTTCTTTTAAAATTACATGGAATTTTGTGAAAAAAAATTATTTTGAAGAAGAAAGGATATTTTCCTCAAGAATTCTTTTCAAGTGTTTTATCAAAACCATTTTCTATATAAGATGAAATTATTTAATATGTGTATGTTTCAAGTATAATATCTCTATTATTTACATGGTTTCACTTTTCTTATGATTAAATGATATCCATTTGTTTTATATGGATTATGTTATGATGGGATGATGTCTATGAAACCCATTTTTATTCTTTGGGTTATGATGAATGATTTATGCTTATGTTGTGGCACAAGTAAGAATGATTTCATTATGAGATGGGTGGGACCTATATCTCCCTCCAATGAATTAGGTAAATATTTATATCTCATGAGATGGACATGGCTAGAACAGTAAGTTAATCTGGTTCAGTGTTATAGGACTGGAACGTGGAGTGAACTCGTTTCAGAATGGGACTTTGTCCACTAAGATGGTCTTGGCAGCAATGCCTTGGCTACTATGGAAATCATAACATGTTCTTAATGGATGCCACAATTACATGTTTTATTACCATGCTAGTTTATCATGACTAATGTTCCTTTATGATCTATGCTATGTGTACTTCCAAGATTTATGTCGTTGCTCATGATTTTTATGTTTAGATGTTACATTCAAGTTTTTGCAATCAAATCTTTATGGATTGTTTTATGTTCTCTATGCTTACCCTTACTAAGAATTTGAGCTCACCCTTTATTTGTTTTTTTCCCCAGGATTTCAAGAAAGGTTTTAGGTAAGAAAACAATAGGGGAAGATCTTTATGGGAGATGTTGAAGATCTTTCACCACAATTAGAATATTATATTTCCGAGCTTCCAAAGGCACTAAACTATTACGGTCCTTGTTTGTCTGTTTTCGTTATGTATTAAGTATTCTGAAAAAGTAATGTAATTTCCATGTACGTCAAGCTTTGGGTCTCTACACCTTGGGTTGCATCATTCTATTAATAATGAAAAAATATTTCACTCTCCACCTGTATTTTGATTTTCATATGTTTAATCTGTTGGAACCAATT
Organism: Viscum album; assembly: GCA_963277665.1. Lineage (NCBI taxonomy): Eukaryota > Viridiplantae > Streptophyta > Magnoliopsida > Santalales > Viscaceae > Viscum > Viscum album. Next base: position 177,757,224 of record OY728137.1, read on the forward strand.
TGTGTATAGGTTTGTATTTGTTGTCAATAGTTGTCAATGGAATATCAAAATGAAAGAGATCAAGAAGTACTCCAATAAAATGGAGGAATGGAAGCTCACAATGAGGGAGATCATGAAGTACTCCGATGAAGTAGAGGAGTAGTGATTCAGACGATTGTTGTGTTGATCGTAAGTTCAAAGAACATGTGTCAAAGGTGATACATTGTTTACAACAATGAAGAATGTGGGGTGAGATCCATCTGAGACCGATTAAAGAAGAATGAGGTGAGAACCATGCTAGAGTATTCCTAACGAATTGAATCAGTTTGCATGAAGTATATCATGACGGTTGATGAAGAAGACAATGTGCAATGATTGGAATTCTGAGATAGTCATGAACATCACATTGTCATAGAAGCTGATGATGCTAATGCTATGCCTTCAAAGAATAAATATCACAATAGAGGAGTTTGTGATACAAGCAAAAGAGTTGCCAAAGGATACAGATCACCCAGAAGAAGTGTTGTTGAGGTGATCGTGCTTGTCGACAACGCAAACAAACGAGATACAAATTTGTTGACAAAGGAGATTCCATGGTGACATGTCGAGTTCAGGAGTTGTGGTCAACAATCTATGTTTGATTCAAGAACTTCGACAGAGGAATGGATGATCTGGAGGCGGTACAAAAAGAGCATATACAAGGTGGCGCTGTTTTCTAGTGTTTGCCAAATTTTTGGGGTCCAAAATCTGGATATTGCTGAGCATCGCGAAAAGTGGATTTCCATGAAGATAATAATTAAATATGGAAAAGACATGAATTTCGCGAAAAGAGGACGCATGGTTTGGAAATAGCGAAGACCAGAAGAATGGAGGTGGTGAGTCATCGCGATTACGTCAAGCTTCGCGAACGGCAGAGGCTGAAGTGCATCGCGGCGGAGAAGGGCTTTGCGAGGGAGCTTCGCGGCGAAGGCGCGCGCCGTGAAGGAATGTTGACGGTGTTTCTCTGCAATTACGACGAGCTCTGCGAATGAAGGTGTGCGCTGCGAAGGTAAGTTGATGGTGATTCTTCGCGACTACGTCAAGCTCCGCGAATGGAAAATTTCCATGGTGCTTTGCGATTTGGACAGAATTCCGGCTGAAACTTTGGAGCTTCGCGATTTGAAATGACGTGGCGTTGACTTCGCGCGGAAAGGTTGAGGGTCGGTGGAATCGCCTATAAATAGAGGCCGACCCCCTCGAGAGAAAGAGAGAGAGCTCTCAACGAAAAACCATTGCTCTTAGTTCGCAAATGTCACTCGCGAAGGTAGTTTGCATCGCAAAAGTTGATCTTCGTGGCGGCTTTACTAGCTCCGCAAAAAGTCGTGCGCCCCGCGTTGGCTCAGTAAGCTTCACGAAGAGGCAGGAGCTCCGCGATATCCAAGCATTGCGAAGGCTGGAGCATCGCGAGAGTGCTTCGTGATTGAGCTTCGCGAAAAGGCAGGGGCTCTGCTAAGAATTTCTTGAGCTTTCCAAAATTGGGAGCCATGCAAAGTAGGGTACTTTGTGAAGACCCTTTCAGAGGTTGTTAGCCCAGTGGACAGGGGAAAAAAAAGTATTCATCAGTGGATGAAATCTGGAATTTGATAGAGCATCATTTATTGAGCAATCACACAAGTGATTGTGATTCAGGAAAATAAGGGCAAGGGATCTAGTGCATTCAGTCATTGCACTAAAGGAGGATTGAACTGAAAAGAGCATCAACTCTGAACTCTGATGCAATCAAAGTCTCATGCTGAACAGGAGACAATGAACTTCATGACTATCAATTGAAGAGACATTCACGTCTATAAACTGAGTGAGACTTAACCAACGGCAGTGAGCCAGGGGGAGTCAACGGGAGTGACCCGAGGGACGCAGTGAGCTATCCTTGAACAATTGTAAAGGCAATGAGCCTGGGACAAAGTGTCTGTACCCGAACATTTGTATCTGCAGCTAGTGAAGCATAGTGGATTTAGGTATGACCGGCAACCTGTCGGCATATACTCCTTGGAAGTAGCCCTTAGTGGTGAACCAAGTAAAAATAGTTGTGTCATCTGTCTCTGCATGTGAATGTTTAATTGCTGATCATATCCATCATACAGGTTTAATTAGTTCCCACCAACGTGGGAACAAGATATACAACTTAAAGAAGAAAAAGTTGACACCCTGATTCACCCCTCCCCTCTCAGGGTGTCCTGGGGTCCTACAAGTGGTATCAGAGTGAGGTTAACATGTGTTGGATATTCTCCAGTAATTCTATAGAGAAGAGGATTTGAGTTTCTTTCCTAAAGTCAACAATGAAGAGCAGTCTTGATAATGACGCAGTCATTTCTGAGAAGAAGTCTACATCTAGAAAGACCATGATGAACAGGAAAAGGAAAGAGAAGAAGTAGTTGAAGAAGTCCCTCATATCCAAAGAAGATACAATGTCTTATTCTCCATGACATTCCAATAATGAAGAAACATCGGGCTTGGAAAGTATCGAGAAGGTGACTCAGAATTCTTCCAGAGGAAAGGATGACACCCCCTATTAAAGATTTCAGGAAAAACTCAAAACATATCTGCATGATATTCCTCAAGAAAGGGCTTCTATTATTTGTAGCCTATTTCATTCTATGCAGGTTGAGGTCACTCAACTTGAAAGGGAAGCAGACAATATGGAAAAGGGGTTGGAAAGAAAAGTTATGGAAAGTATGAAGCTCACCAAACAGGTGAAAGTATTTGAAGAAAACGAGTCAGTCAATAAGACTCTAAAAGAAAGGATCCATGCACTTGAAGCTGAGCTGAAGAAGAGCAATGAAGTCAAGAATTTTTTTTGGAAGAAACTTCCATTAAATTCAGGGAACTTGACTCTTTGTTACAAAACAAAGTTAAGATGCATGAAGATGAGGTTGAAAGGTTGAAGAAGACTTGTGAAGAGAAGATGATCACGATTGAAGATCAGAAGATCATCCTCAATATTGTGGGTAAAAAATTGGAAGCTCAGTTGACCAAGATTGAGAACACACATATTGAGACTTCACAAAAGAATGAAATGAGTGATGATTGCACTCAATGTTCGTTGGAGGAGTCTAAATCTGAAATGCCTCCAACATGTGATAAGAATATTATGACAACTCTTGATTATCCACATCAAGAATCAGTTGCTACTGGTACTCAATGCTCACTGGAGGATTCTATTGTCAAAAGACCTCCAACATGTGATAAGAAGATCATGACTTCACTCTTTGATCTATCACAAGCAACTGAGAAAGTGAAGGTACCATCCAAACCATCTTGTACTCATATTTCTAAATACACTCCTACAATCAGTGTAGGTGGGAAGAAAAGTTCTAAACAAGTATGGATGAGGAAAGGTGAGAAGAAGAAACCTATCACCATGGATAGGGTGGATGGGAAGAAAAAGGAGGAAGTGGGTTCCCCAAATAGAGCACAAAATATTAAGCAGATGGCCCAACAACTTAATACAGAAGACACAAAGAAGAAAAGATTTGTGGGTAAATGTTGGTGCTGCAACAGATTTGGGCACTGTGCACTGGATTGTCTTTATAATCACTTACATGGAAAAGCACAGAGAATGCCTATATCAAAGAGAAGGAAGCCAGAGAAAAATAAGCAACATCAGCAAGTCCAGAAGCATCTGTTTACTGCAAACAGATTTAGAATTCTTGATAACATCTGTGATGTATGCAACGGCAGTGGTCACAATGTAGGCACATGTCCACATCAACATGCTTTCACTGTTAAAAAGAAAAGAAGACCTCTGATGCTGTCAAATAATGAAGCAGCTACCTTCGGGAGAAATCAGAAGAATGTTGTGAACACACATTTCCCCAAGAAGATCTCAAGTAGGGAAGCTGAGAAGACCCAGGATTTTAGATCCATGAAATTGAAGGGTCATTCATCCAAAAGAAACACTAAGTGGGATGAATCTTGGATGAACCCATGTGGAAGACCTAAACCAGCTGTAAAACATCCAAATGACATATTGGTCATCTGGCCAGAAGATTTGAAAAGAATAAGGAAACTTTAAAATGAGAAAGCCAAGGCTGGTGACAAAGGAAAAGGAAAAATTTCACATGATGAAGACACAGTGCAGGAGAGATTGCAAACAAAGAGAAACACATGTGTCAAAGAAGTTCTGTGTGAGAGATGCAAGAAGTCTGGTCACATTGCAAAAGGTTGCCTAACCTTAATACCAGAGCAAGAAGTTGTCCTTAAGAGGAGTAAGAATGTATCATTCATGATGGCTGCTAAGCAGAAAAATTCTCCACACAAAGCAGAAGAGAATGTGAACAGAGCCATGCCACATCGACAGATGTCAGAACATATGTTCAAATGTGCAGGCATGAAGACTGGAGTGAACAGAGGAACTTGGTTGAGAAAAGAACCTCAACCAAGCAAGTCTTCTTAATGAAGCAAGATTGAACCACCTTATTCCCGTAATCATTTGTGTATTGTATTTGTGCTAATAATGCAGGGAATTGAAGGTGAATCATGCTCTCATGGGGAGAACCTGAGAAGTAGTGAATGCTGTCAACTCTTGATAGCCAAGCTGAAGAAGTTTCCATCCTTAGTAGATTCTTCAATTGATATTCAAATATTATGATGATGAAGGATCACTCTTGATGAAGATGATGAGGAGTGTTTCCCTTGAGGGGGAGAAGAATGAAGAAGCTTCCATAATCACTATTTCAATCAATATCAACTCCAGCTGGACTCAAAAGCAGTTACTCTGTGAATTTCATGAAGAACACATCAATGGAGAAGGTCTGTCATTTCTCAATCACTATCCCTTGGTTACTCAGATCAAAGATTATTTTACAAAGGGGGAGTAACTGAATTGATCAGTGACATAAATAGAATGGAATTGCCCCAAGGTAACTTATCCTGCCAATTGCACTTGAATGTTTTTGATCTATTTACTGATGTGAGTGCAGGAGTTTCAGTTTGATTATTCTCTATCATAGTGATTTTTCTTCTACCTGAAATTAAAGTGGTAAACCATTAAATACAAGATAAAGGAGTTCTCATCTCATGTTGGTATCATGATCTGTGAATAATGGACAGCCTTGTTGACTTAATCAAATCCTCTTGTTTTATACATCGAGCATCGCTCAAGTAGACTTAGAGTGAAATGATTAATGAAACATTGCTTAAGTATGGATTGATACCCTCCCTACCATGTGCTTTGTATTTCTTATCAATAAGGGGGAGAGAAAGTGAAATGAACGTTTGAAAAGAAAAGTTGATTGAATAGAAGATTCTCATTTTGACATTGACAAATTCATTTCAGAAGATGTATAAGGTATTGACAACAAAATACAAAGGGGGAGATTGTTGGAACCACTTTGTGTATAGGTTTGTATTTGTTGTCAATAGTTGTAAATGGAATATCAAAATGAAAGAGATCAAGAAGTACTCCAATAAAATGGAGGAATGGAAGCTCACAATGAGGGAGATCATGAAGTACTCCAATGAAGTAGAGGAGTAGTGATTCAAACGATTGTTGTGTTGATCGTAAGTTCAAAGAACATGTGTCAAAGGTGATACATTGTTTACAACAATGAAGAATGTGGGGTGCGATCCATCTGAGACCGATTAAAGAAGAATGAGGTGAGAACCATGCAAGAGTCTTCCTGACGAATTGAATCGGTTTTCATGAAGTATATCATGACGGTTGATGAAGAGGACAATGTGCAATGATTGGAATTCTGAGATATCCATGCACATCACATTTTCATAGAAGCTGATGATGCTAATGATATGCCTTCAAAGAATACATATCACAATAGAGGAGTTTGTGATATAAGCAGAAGAGTTACCGAAGGATACAGATCACCAAGAAGAAGTATTGTTGAGGTGATCGTGCTTGTCGACAAAGCAAACAAACGACATACAAATTTGTTGAAAAAGGAGATTCCATGGTGACATGTCGAGTTCAAGAGTTGTGGTCAACGATCTATGTTTGATTCAAGAACATTGATAGAGTAATGGATGATCTAGAGGCGGTACAAAAAGAGCAGATACAAGGTGGTTCCATTTTCTAGTGTTTGCCAAATTTTTGGGGTACAAAATCTGGAAGTTGCTGAGCATCGCGAAAAGTGGATTTCCATGAAGATAATAATTAAATATGGAAAATTCATGAATTTTGCAAAGAGAGGACACATGGTTTGGAAATCACGAAGACCAGAAGAATGGAGGCGGTGAGTCTTCGCGATTACGTCAAGCTTCACGAACGGCAGAGGCTGAAGCGCATCGCGGCGGAGAAGGGATTTGCGAGGGAGCTTCGCGGCGAAGGTGCGCGCCGCGAAGGAATGTTGATGGTGTTTCTCTGCAATTACGACGAGCTCCGCGAACAAAGGCTCGCGCCGTGAAGGTAAGTTGACGGTGATTCTTCGCGACTATGTCAAGCTCCGCGAATGGAAAATTGTCGTGGTGCTTCGCGATTTGGACAGAATTCCGGATGAAACTTTGGAGCTTCGTGATTTGAAATAACGTGGTGTTGACTTTGCACGTAAAGGTCGAGGGTCGGTGGAATCACCTATAAATAGAGGCTGACCCCCTCGAGAGAAAGAGAGAGAGCTCTCAATGAAAAACCATTGCTCTCGGTTCTCAAAGGTCACTCGCGAAGGTAGTTTGCATCACGAAAGTTGAGCTTCGCGGCGGCTTTCCTAGCTCCGCAAAAAGTCATGCTCCCCGCATTGGCTCAGTGAGCTTCGCGAAGAGGCAGGAGCTCCGCGATATCCAAGCATTGTGAAGGCTGGAGCATCGCGAGAGTGCTTCGCGATTGAGCTTCGCGAAAAGGCAGGGGATCTACTAAGAATTGCTTGAGCTTTCCAAAATTGGGAGCCGTGAAAAGTAGGGTACTTTGTGAAGACCCTTTCAGAGGTTGTTAGCCTAGTGGAATGGGGAAAAAGAAGTATTCATTCATGGATGAAATCTGGACTTTGATAGAGCATCATTTATTGAGAAATCACACAAGTGATTGTGATTCAGGAAAATAAGGGCAGGGGATCTAGTGCATTCAGTCATTGCACTAAAGGAGGATTGAAGTGAAAAGAGCATCAACTCTGAGGTAAAAATTGGATCATAAATGGAAAATTTATGACATTTTATACCATATAATATCTATATTTTGTTATTTTGTTTTTTCATGACTTATAAATAATTTAATAATAATCTATTTTGATAAAATATCATTATTGTCAATTTTGACACTATTCATTTAATTTGACTTAAAAGACATAAATACAAATTTGGAATTGGAATATAATATTTTAAAACAACTTTAATATATAATTTCACCTATAAAATTATTTTAATTCTATAAATTACTCAAAATATATCACTTTTAATGTTTTCAATATCATTTATTTTATTTTTCCATTAATTGAATATAAGTTATTTTGGTGTTGTGTAAGAATTTAAGATAATTATATAATAACTAAAAAATATAAATAAATTACCATAATTAAGATAAATTAATTATCCAAAAAATTAATATTAATATTCATTCATAACTAGTTTTTTGTCACTATGTGAACATATAATGTTTACTTAAAACAAAGAGAGTGACATTTTGTAACTTTCACTGATTTAAATAATATATAATCCATTTCCATGGAAAAGTGTCTATTAAACCACTAAATTTAGATAATAAGGTGATAAGGGTCCAATTAAATTCATCCAATGATAATTAAGATGAAAATATTATGGTCTTATCACTTAGTTTTAACCTAGATTATTGCGATTTTCCCTTTATTGAGGTGAAAAATCTTACCACAGTTACTATTCATATTGGTCAAAAATAAAAGGGGCCTATTAGAAAATTTTGATCCTCTGAATTCCAAATATGGAATCCAATTTATCTAACTCAATATATATAAGTGGAATAATTTAATTTTAAAATTAGCATACCAAATGTGACCGAAATTGCTTTTTATAAAAAACACATTTTTAAGTATAAAACGCCATCTATTCTAATCATGTGCATAGAAAAATAATAAATAATTTTTAAAACATTTTATTAAATATATAGTATATAATTTTCATTAAATTCATTCACCAAAAGTGATTAATTCAATTTATTAATATAAAAATACATTGCGTGCACAAAAATAGTTTTTCATAAAAATATTTTTTTTTATTTCCAATATTTTTTATAATAAATTAATAAATAGTGAATTAATTTTATACATATGTAAACATAAATTTTTCATAATTTATTTAGTATTATTAATACCCAACAATCTAACCACTAGATAATAACTATTACTTTATATAATAATTTTTAACAATATATTGTAGTTGATTTAAACTCAGTGTTGCATGTAATGCAAGATATCAAAGAAATTAAATTTATTAGAAAAAAATCATAGATCTTAGGGTGTTATATTAAAACCCCTTAAAATTAATTTCACCCTTCAAATTCATCACTATGATAAAAAAAATTAGTATATCTTGGTTTCATTACATCCTTGTGTTCTCATGCAGCTTCTTTGAATTTGGGATTTCTCCATAGAACTTTCACCGGGTGAATAGTATTGTTCCTTGGAGATTTATATCTATAATCCAATATTTCTACTATTTATTCCTCATAATAAAGATCATGTTCCAGTGGTATAACCTTTGAGTTCAGTACATGTGATGTATCTGGTATGTACATCCTCATGAGAGATACATAGAACACATTATGAACTTGAGAGAGGTTCAGTGGAAGTGGCAATCGATAAGCTATCCTCTCTACTCGATCAAGAAACTAAAAAGGGAAAATATACTTAAGGATATGATTTAACTTAATTATTAATCTCATAACCTTATTCTATAGATAAATTCATAGAAAAAACTTCTCACTAACTTTAAATTCTTGTTCACATTGACGATTGTCAACATAACATTTCTTTCAACTTTAATATGTCTTAATGTGATACTGAATGGATATGACTTTATATACCATTTTCTAAGCTTGATCAGATACTAATAGATTTATTTATATAATATCATATTATCATGTTGTATGTCTACACTTCTTTCTATATAGTTCTTCATGAGGAGCTATCTGAATGCTCGAGTGAAAGCTATTGTTGTAAGAAAACTCAACTAGAGGAAGGTATTGATCCCAACCACCTTTGAAATCCATAGAATATGATCTAAAAATATTATCTAGAGTATTAATCATTATATAAAACTAACTATCTTTTTGAGGATAATATTTTATACTAAAACCCAACTATGTATCCATAGCCTAAAGAATACTTCTCCAGAGCATCAAGGTAAAACTTAGATCCTGGTTAGATACAATAGAGTTTGGTGCTTCATGAAACCTTACCACTTCCTTAATATAAATTATAGAAATATGATCCAGAGGTAAATCTTCACTAATGTAAATAAATTGTTCTTAATTCTTAATTTTATTGACTACAAACCATATAACATTGGTCCCTTTTTATGTTTTAGGGATTCCAATAACAAAATCCATGGTGATTTTTTCCGGTTTCTATTATGGTATGGGTAATGGCTATAAAACCACATTATAATTTTGTCTCACAACCTTAAACTGGTGAAATAACAAGAAATAATATATATAATCTAAATTATATCTCTTCATGTTTTCTCAACAAATATAATCTTTCAGATCTTTGTACATATTTGTACTTCCATGATGAATAGAGAATGGTGAGTTGTGAGCTTCATCCAACAGCTAATTCTTTAAATATGGTATGGATAGAACACATACATCATTCATGAATCATATCATTACATTACAATAAATGTTAAACTAAAGAAAATTTATCACCTTCTTTTTTAGTTCCATATTTTCCTTTTATTATTTTTTAATCTTCACTTAGATAAATAGTTGAACACATATTTGAGAAAGATATGATTTCTCCCATTCCTTCAAGATTTCAAGATCCATCCTTTGAAAATCTAGAAATATTGGATCTTTGTTTATCCTCATAATAGATAATATAGCATGATCCTTTCACCTCATAGAATCTTCCACCTTTTCTATTTACCACGGTGGTAATTTATTGAGAAGTCATAATATTTAATCAACTTCAACCATATTTTGTGGAACATATTAAAATATTTCTATGTGAAAATATAGTTTAAACGTTTATGACTAGTATATATATCACACATTTCTATATAAATATAATGCCTCCATATATTTAATGAAAAAATTACTACAACTAACTCTAAATCATGAGTTATATAATTTTTCTCACAAACCTTCAATTAGTATGAGGCATAAGCTATCACTATATAATTTTTCATAAGAATACATCTCGATCCTTCATTTGATGCATCACTATAGATTAAAAATATTTATATACTAAATGGTAAAGTAATAATTGGTGCACTAACTAACCCTTACTTCATCTCAATTAAATTTTCACACATTCATTTATCCAAAGGAACATATCTCCCTTCCAAGTTAAATTGGTGAGTGGGTTAGATAGTCATAAAAAATTATCCACAAAGAACTGGTAATATTTAGATAAACCAAGAAAACTATGGGTCTCATTAATAGTGGTTATTCTAGGCTAATGTTTAATAACATTTGTCTTTTAAGTATCTACTGATATACCCTCACTTGAGATTATATGACCCAATAATGAAACTTTCTGAATCCAGAATTCACAATTGGAAAATTTTGTATAAATTTTATCCTTCATTGGGGTATTTAATAAAATTCTCAAGTGATATTCATTATCTTCATTTCTATTTTAATATATAAAAATATAATCTATAAATAATACCAAAAACTAATCAAAGTAATCTCTAAATACTCTATTCATTAAATCTATGAAGATAGTGGGGGTATCAGTAATACAAAATAGAATCACTATAAATTCATAGTGTTCATACCATGTATGGAATGTTGTCTTGGGTATATCCTCTTTAACCCTCAATTGATGACATCTATAATCAAGATCAATCTTATAAAATTATTTAAATCTTTATATTTGATCAAAAAATTCATCATTATGGGGAATATGATACTTGTTCTTTATAATGATATTGTTAAGTTCATGTTAATCAATGCATGGTCTCATTAATCCATATTTCTTCTTAAAAAAGAACTAGTGAACACCATGGTGATGGACTTGGATTAATGAATCCCTTGTCAATATTTTCATGAAATTTATTATTCAATTTATCCAACTCAACTTGGATCATTCTATTTAAACTTTTGAAATAGGTGTAGAACTAGGTATGAGATCTATTAAGATCTCAACATCATGATTCGGTGTAAGACCAAAAAATTATTCTAAAGATACATCCAAAAACTCCCATATAATAGTCATATAATTTATGTTTATTTTATATCAAACCATTTGAGATAAATATCTCTTTTAAATAGGGATCATGACCCATATAATAGATGTAATTTTCATTGGAAGATATTTTTTTGTCATCTCACTAATATAAGATCATAGTTTAGTTTTTAATATAAAATTTAACTTCCCTTCCTAGTAAATAGATGTGGGATTTATTTAAATAAAGTTAATTCATTCCCATAAATAACATCAAATTCAAATAGAGGAAAAATGATGAGATTTTTTAAGAATCACATTAACACAAAATTTAATTAGAGAATAATCATATACTTGTGATGTGATTATTGTACCATTTGGGGGTTTTACTATTAATTCAAAATTTAATCATTGAGGTGGTACTATGATGCCATTATAAAATAATTTAGATATAAAAGAGTGGATATATTCGAAATTAAATAATACATTTTTAGTTCTAAAGTGGATGGTAAGTATACCTTTTCACAACTTCATTATCGTAATCAACATCACTAATAGTGATAGCATGAGACTTCCATTTTTATTTAGGATTAAGAGGTTTTTGATGTCGATCATCATCATTAACCATTGGGTCTGGGCACTTGTTATCCTAATTACCATATTTCTTTCATTTGAAACACTAGAGTGTGGATTGTGGATTCTCTAGATATTTATCTCTATTTTCATCATTAGCTAAATTTTTCCCATTACTTCTATATTAAATTTTTCATGACCTTCCTTTCCACACTTAAAAACTTTAACATTACCCTTAAGAAATTGTCCACCATGTTTTCTTTCATACTTAGATCATAAATAAAATTTCATCTTATTATCTCCATGATTTTTATAATTCCATTTCAATTTCATCTTTATTTTCTTATCAAAACTATGATATGGATAGGTAACTCCAATCACCATATACACCTTGGTTTTACATAGAAAAATTTATTTATAGCTACTGAAGTCCCTTATGGTTAAATCCATTTGGATATTTGGTTTTAATCCACTTAAGAATCTATTAACCCTGCTTTTAGGTTACATGATAAGGTCATAAGTATACCACACAAGTATTGTAAAATTTTCCTCATAGGTACCAACAGATTCATTATTATTCTATTTATACTCAATGAATTACTTATCCATTTTCCTGAAAATAATACAAGGGTAGTACTTATTGAAAAATAATCTCTTAAATTCATCCCACACCATGGAGTCAATTTCTTCTTATTGCTTCATTTTCTTGATAACATTCCACCATTGATCCTATTTTAATTCCTAATGATAAATAGCTATAATAAATTTCTCATGATTCTAAAGCTGGAGAATGAAAAATATATTTTTAATGGTATTAATCCATTACTCAGCAACTAGTGGAACATTAGATCCACTAAAAGTAAGTGGATGTTTCCTCATAAATGACTCAATTGAACATTTTTTCCTCCTTTTAACATTTGGAAGCTCAATGTGATTCATAGCTTGAGAAATTTGTGTGGGAATAGAAATGGTATTTTTAATTCCATCTCCCATAACATTTGGTTTCTCATGAGGACAATCATTACATTGTATGTCACATTTAGCATTGACACAATTCCTTTAGGTTCTAACCATTGACTAAAACCAAAAAACATAATTTCAACAATAATAATCATAGTGTAAAATCATATAATAATGAAAACAATTATTTATAAAATATTTAAATTGATAAACCTTCTTTAATGACATCTTAGGATTAACCTAGGCCATTCATGATAGTTATAAAAACATTAGTATTTTATCCTAAAATTAAAATTATCCATAGGGTTCTCAATGAAGTTTTATCATCCTAGTTTACAAATATTAACTAAACCTTTTTCTGATACAAACTATAGTAACCCAAGATTTTCATAAATAGATATCACATCTTTGTATGTAATTATTCATTAAATAAAATAGCAATCCATTCTAGAACCATATAATTCTAGTTCCTTTGTAAACATGGAAACATAGAAAAAATATTCCTAAAATATCTAAATCATCTCCCATTAAGTTATTTATAACTATAACCCTTCTTATATATATCATAATTAGTACATTTCTTCAAAAACTAGTTAATGGAAACATAAGAAAGGGTGATTTTAGATTCTCAGTAAGGGTAAAAAGGGATATATTAACGATCACGTAAGAATAACATGAACAAAATTATGTGATAATATGTTCATAACATTTGAAAACAATACCCTACATATCATAGATCATAATTATTCTTTAGGGAATAAATCATGGAAATCCATAAGACATGAATCACAATTGAATCAAATAGAATGAAACCTGATATCATAACATTATAATATGACATGGAAGCATGGCATACAAATAAGTATAGAAAATAATTTCATTAGTAGTCGAGGATCACTACCAAGACTATCATAGTGTATTAGTTTTACTCCCCAAACCATCATATTAATCAAGTTTCACTCTCAAGACATCCATTGTAGACAAAATCCCTTACTGAATTAGATTCACTCCTCGTTCTAGTCATATTTATCTCATGATATATCAATTTATACCCAATGCATTTGAGGGTCATATAGGTTCCACATATCACATAATGAAAATAATACATATGTGTTCCAAAAGATCATAAAAAATTCATTGTATCATAATCCCTATAAATAAATGGGTTTCATAAACATTTCATCATTTCATAACTCGTAGAAAATAAATTGGGTTCATAAACATTTCACTAGTTTATCATGGCATGTCCCATAGAAAAGGAATGTATTTCATACATATCCTTTCATAACAAACATAAAACATTCATAGAAAGAATGAGGACGGTATCCTTGGATCATATTATCAGTAAATCATAAGTGAAATCAAGTTTTTTTGCCTTTCATGAATATAAATACCTTTAAAATAACATTAAACATTCTTGAGGAAAATATTATTTATATTTTAAAATAACTCCTTTAAAATCTAAAAGGTTGGAAAATGTTGTAGAAAAATTTTATTTGAAAATAACTATAAAAAATTTCAAATTAATCATCCTAGAATTGAATGGTCATGATAGTATTAAATTCCATTTATGTCTTATAAGTTAAAATAAAACATTCCTTTTAAAATTTTGTAAAAAATTTAAAAATTATCTTGTTCATAAAATAGAAATAAGATTCATATTGAACCTTTTCATAAAAAATAAAACATGGGTGAAATTTTATTTAAACAATAATTGGATATTAGTGAAAACTTTATTTAAAACATTTTTAGAAAAAATGGATATGGAAGGAAAAAAATCAACTGAGGGGAAAATGAAGTCAAATTTCTTTAAATACATATTTTTGGTCTCTTGAGTAATTAATGTATAGAAAATGAAAGGACAATATAGATTATAAAGAAATAGAAAAAGGATAATAAAATTCATGAGATTCTTGAGATATATATCATAATATTTCATCATTATAAACTTTATCATAAATAATTCTGATAAACAATGAGATTGTAGCGTAATACCCTTACCTCGAGTTCCTTTTTTTCAAAATCACCCTAAACCAATGTATAAACAATTTAAATTTATTAAAATTCTATAACTAAATTATCCAAATAATTATAATATAATATATAATACCTTTATAACATTTTAACACGCCTTTTTATCAATAATTCCTTAAAATCTTCATTTCTGAGTATTAATTGTTTCATTTATCATAAGTATTTCAGTTTAGTAGTTCTGGTTCATGTACTTTGATCATTGTTTCATAATATTCAATATGTTAATCATGATATAAATATTATATATATTCATTATATACATATTTATAGTTATCCATAAAATTTATATACAAATAAATGAATTTCACCATTCATGGAAATGGTAGGTCGTACACACGCATGAACATTGTTGTCACTTTTTGACAGATGGAAAAAAAATAATGGTAAATAATAATTCAAATTTATAGAATAGTTACCATATTATATTTATCATATATATTCATTAATTCTATCCTTAATACCATCCAAGTAAAATGGAAATGAAAAATGAATCCCATCGCTTCCTGGGGGTCGTAGTCCACACAAACGCACGAGCAGCGTTATCATTTTTCAACGGATTGAAAAGTAAGAAGGTAGATGTGATATTATAATTATATAATTATAATTAACTCATAAATATAATATATGAACATTAAACTCAGTATAATACTCATCCATACAATATGATGATGAAAAATGAATAGTATTTCTAGGTGGAGATGATAAGTCAGACATACGCATGAGTGATGCTTTCACTTCCCATTTGATGGGAAAGAGGGTGAATAATGGTGGTTTAATAATTATAATAAAATTTAAATATATCTAGTATAATGAAGTTATTATGTATTATAAATACCATATATTTATATGATTTTATGAAGAAGTATAAAAGAATGTGACCGGTTAAGGTGATTTAGCCTTATTTGAATTAACTTCTTTAGATCTCCCCTTAAGGACCCTAGAGTTGGCCTTTTGGAATACCAGAACCTCTAAAATATGTCTAAAAAGTTTATAATCAATTTTTTTCAAGTTTTTATCATTATATAAGGATCAAATTGATGTAAAGAAGTCAGGAAGGAGGTTCCCTTTTATAATTGAGGCTAGGGGAATTTTTTGAATTTCAAAAAATATTAAATTATAATAAATTCATTCTCAATCCAAATTCCTAAAAATTTCTAGGTATTAAAATATACTATAGTATATGGTTATAATAACATAAATCAATATAATTTATATAAGTTTTGGTGTCATTTTAAATCTTATCTTTTTTATTGACCCTTGGTTAACCAATTTTATTTTTAACTACGGTAAATAAAATTTTCAATATTAAAGGGTTTTAATTTTTAATTATAAGGTTATAATTGGAAAATAAATGGAAAATTTATGAAATTTTAGACCAGATAAAATACACATTGTATTATTTAAATATTTTTATAATTTTTAAATAATTTTATAAAATATTATTTTGATAAAATATCATTAATGACAATTTTGACACTATTCATTAAATTTGACTTAAAATACATAAATAAAAAAGTTATAATTGGAATATAATATTTTAAAATGAAAATAATATGTTATATTCACCTATAAAATTCATTTAAAACTATAAATTACTCAAAATATATCACTTTTAATATTTTTAATATCATTTATTTTATTTTTCAATTAATTGAATAAATATTGTTTTGGAACTGTGTAAGCATTTAAGATAATTATATAATGTTTGAAAATTATAAATAAATTACCATAATTAAAATAATTTCATTATTCACAAAATTATTATTAATATTCATTAATAAAATAGTTTTTTCCTATGGGAACACATAATGGATATTTATAACAAGAGAGTGACATTTTGTAACTTTCTTTGATTTAAATAATATAGAAAACATTTTCATGTAAAATTACCCATTAAACTACTATATTTATAGAATAATTTTATAATGGTGTAATTTCATTCATATAATAGTAATTATAATTAAAAAAATTGGCATTATCACTTATTTTTAAATTAGATTAACAAGATTTACACTTTACTGAGGTGATAAATTTTACTATAGTTACTATTCATATTGATAAAAAAATGGGTCTATTTACCAAATTTTAAATTCTTGATTCCATATATGAAATCCATTTGATCAAATTAATTACATTTAAGTGAAATAAATTAATTTTAAAATAAGGGAAGAAAATGCGATGAAACCTAATTTTCAGAAAAATACATTTTTATGCATAGAACTTGGTTTGTTCTTAAACCATGATTATTAAAATATTAAATGAATGTTAAAATATTTTATTGAATATATAATATCTAAATTAAATTAAATTAATTCACCAAAAGTGATTAATTTAATTTTTTAAGATAAAAATACATTGCGCATACAAAAATAGTTTTCCAAAAAAATATTTTTTTTATTTCAAATGATTTTTATAATCAATTGATAATCAATAAATAAATTGTATACATATGTAAACATAAATTTTTAATAATTTAGTTAGTATCATTCATACCCACAAATCCAATGGCTAGGAATATCTTTCACATTAAATAATAATATTTTAATTGTATATTGTTGTACGTTTAAACTTGGTGTTGTGTGTAATTAAAGCTATTGAAGAAATTAAATTGATTTGAAAAAATACTTCATAAAATCTTATAGTGTTACATTGAATAAGTGATGTTGGATAAATACCTCCATTTATTTTAAACAGGGACACAAATTTGGAGGATAAAATTTCTAAGGGGGAGAATTTAATGACCTATAATTTCTTTCTCTTATTAGTTAAAGAACTCATGTTTTACAATGACTAGTTTATTATAAATCCCATATAAATAATTTTACATAATTAAATTACACATCATGAAATATTATTGACTATAAAATTTAGAAATAATACATATAGATAAAAAAAGAACAATGCACACACTAATGTAAATTTCATAGTCTTGAATTCTCCAATGAAGATTGTTCCTGCTATAAAATAGTAAAAAAGAAATAGAATAGTTAGGAATGTGATATAAATTATCTAAGGAAGTGTAAAACCATTATAAGTGTTGTAGTTACTATAGTACGTACTCTATTAGGTTCTGTAGTGGCTAGAACTATTCATCTATTTGGGCTTTCAGGCCATTGGTTTAGTCCACGGGTCCTTCAAGACCTTAAGGCCCCCAGAGGCCTTCAGGAAAGAATAGTTTTTAGGCCAACTCATGCCTTTGGGACCACCTGAAGGCCTTTGGGAAACCTCAAGGATTTAGAGCTACATAAAAATTGTACTTAATAGGCCAGACAAACTCTATAAGGAGTGGACTTTAGATGAGGAGTCAAAGCATGTGCATTCACTAGAGTAGAAGATAACGGATTTCGAAGAAAGAGAGGGTATGGAATTGTCATCGGGACTAACATGTGCTTGCACATAAACCCTAGAAAAATATCCATGCAAAGGTGGAGATCTAACATCGTGATGTAGAAGCTAGGGAGGAGTAGTTCTAAGTAGTTATAGTCTAGATAATTTACTCTAAGACCTATGGGTCATGTAATGTCACGAAGCCTATGGGCCTTGTGTGGGTTCCCCTTCTATCCTTAAAAGGGGGGATTATCAAAAAATGAATAAAAAATCCCAATATAATAGTAAAATTTCCAGTTAAAAGTATATTCAAATGTATTATAAATAATAATTATAATTCCATATACACTTTAAGAATCAATATTTATGATAATATAAAATATACAAATATTTAAATTGAATAAATAATGTGTATCTGTTAAAAATAGTATTTTATAGGTTATAAATATTTATATTTAAAATAATTATTTATTATGATTATAAATTTATTTCGATAAAATAAACATTGTATTTGAAATCAACACATTTAAATTAGCTTATGGTGAAATTTTAAGAATTTTATAAAATACTTTATTTTCATTGATTAGTAAAAAATAACAATTTTGTGTTTTCGGTATGTTTTATGAATTCGTAAATATGTAATAATAATATAATAATTAAAATAAGTGAATCCAAGACAAAAAATAAGTTATTTTATTAATATAATGTATTTTAATGAATTTAAATGACTTTTCAAACCTATAAACATCTTTCCAAAGTCTAAAGTGTAAATTAAGAATTTAAGAACATTCTTTTATTAAAAAATTATTTGCCCCTAGAAAAATTTATATAAAGAAATAATTTCAATTATAAAAATAAAAAATTTAAAAAATATAACTTCTTTATATCACACACCATGAGCCAAAACTATGGGTGACCCATGAGAAATTTATTTTCCAAAATTTAGAATTCCATGGTCTATATTTTAAATGTAATAAACAATTATCCTCGATTTTCTATAAATAACCACATCTCCACCCCATTTAATTCACTCCCAAGACATTTAGCATGAATTTACACTCATTTTCCATCTCTAGAGCCTTTCCAAGGGGTTTCTAAGCTTCTAAGTAACTTTCAATAAGCTATATCACAATATTATGGATTCTCTTCTTCCTTCTTATCCAATTACTTCCTTTGTAGTTAGTCCCCTTATTATAATTTTATTATTTTCTCATGAACTTATAATCATTCCATTACTATTAAAATGTTTTTCTATCAATGAGATACTTTAATTATCTCTCATTATGATTAATCTAAAAATGACTTGGTTTACCCGTTATGTTGCCGAAATCATTCATTTATTTTTCATGCCTCTATTTTTATGTTATAAATATCCAATACTATTTTTATTCAAGGGTATTAATATATATTTAATTATAATTAATTGATTGGTTATTTACATATATGAAACCCATATTTATTTCTTGGGATTAAAAATGATGAAAAGTTCAAGTCATTAAACACTTATGTACTTAATGATTTTATATGAAATTTGTTCTTTATTCTCCAAATATTATTTGTGAAATAATTTATTATGATATATGATCTATGTGTCACACATGAATTAATAAATATGAAGGGTACACCCTGATGTAACTCTAATGTATTGAGTAACGAATTAGTCTTTAGTGATGACATGTTTTATGATACTTTGGTAAATAACATTGGTAATATGTTTTATGAAACCTTGGTATTGAACCTTGGAGATATTCTTATAAATATATCATTTTTATATTATAGTCACATTTACATGTTATGTATCATATACTTATGATTATGTACTCATGTTATTCCTCGTGTCTTATCCATGATAATCACTCATGTTCCATTTCGTTTTTTATCCCTTAATTAGATTTATGATTACTATTTTATATTTTTGTATGTCCCTAGATAATCACTTGTAGTGAGGTGACCTAGGATGGAATAATAAAGGAGTCTTTCAGGAGGATTAAATAATTTTTATTTTTATGTTTTCTTTGTTCACTTCATGTATTGTGTACTTATTTTTCAAGACACTAAAACTAAAAAGACCCTTTGAAGTTATTAATAAAATATATTGTTAAGGGGTTATATTAAAAATCATGTATAAAAACTTTGGGCCACCATACATGCCCTAGATACCCACTACCACTGATGATCTATCACCACTATAACATGTTCTCAAAACATACACCTCAAGATCAGTTAATTTACTCATTTTATCATGAATCCCATGCTCTTTCCTACTATAAAATTAAAATAATACCCTGATAAGACTTGTAATTTTATTGATACCCCTTTTCACTATTTATTGGAAAAACATCAAAATTACCAACTAACACATCAAGCCACCCTGGCCATCAATATATCAGTGAACTTATTAGTAATATTACTCCATTTGTAACACCCCAAGATTTTAAAATATAGATATTCCCAATGTGTTTGATTGATTTCTTCACCCATTACAAAAAACTAAAACCAAACCAAGATATGTTAAAATAAAATTTTATTTTCATAATATAGTCATTAAATTAGTGGGTATAAAAGGAAGTAACAAAATTACAAAACCTATGAAGGAAAAAAGTAAAGAAATGGAATCATGTAGCAGAACTCACCCTTATGAAGCTCATTTTTCAAGCTTGGAAAGGAATTATCTTCACTAGGTATTTCTATAGATCAACATTAAGTTGAACTCAAATAGTTACATTATGAGAAAAATTGTATGCAAGATAAAGGCTTATGGAAATTTCCACGAGATATATTCTAGAGGAATCACCACTCTCGAATACCACCAGAGATTACCTTATACATATATTTTATGCAAAGATATTGAGGGGTTATGTAACTAGAAATTAGGGTGATATAATAAAGTAGTAATTAATTAAATAATTTATTTATCACATGTATTTTATATTTTTACTTTTGAAGAAAAAGAATACTTATTTATGAATTCATTCATAAAATTAATAATATAGTTTTAGTAATATATTATTAAAATTGTAATTTTATGCAATTTATTTAAATAAACTAAATATATTATATATAAGATAAATTTTTTTATTAATGGTATATTAACAGTAATTTTATTTTTAACTGATAGGAAATAATAATAATAATAGTTAATGTATTTTAAAAGGTTATTTTCCCTTGAAAAAAGTTTTCATTTTATTTTAATTCAAAAGTTAAATTCTAAAATTTTAGAATTTTAATTTGAAAAAAAATAAATATTTCTTATATTTATCATGTTGATTTTAAATTAAGATTAATTTTTGGTATGTTTCTAAAATAATTGATTGTAAGTGATAGTGAAAAATACAATTTCTACCAAAACTGTAAATTTTATGAACTTATCGACATATAAGAAAGAAATAAATGTTTATAAAACCATTTAATGGATAAAATATTTATTTAAGGAGTAAAAATATATATTATTAAATTACTTTTCTGAATTTATAAAACCTATGTTTAACTTTTTATGATCATAAGTAATATTTTTCACAAAAGAAAATATTTTTTGAACTTTTATTTTAACTAAATATCATTTTAGTAAGATTATTTTTTTGGAATTATATTAAAGAAAAAAAAATTTAAGTCTTATAATAAAATAATTTGTATATTTTAAATAAAAACATTGAAAATTTTATCCTATAAATAAATTTTAAGCTTAAAAAGTCACTTTTTCTAAAAATGGGTTTTATATGCTAATATTAAAATTAAATTTTTATCACTTTTAGAAATTGAATCGACTAAAAATATTTTTTTTATTTTTAAATAATAATTTTAAAATTATTTAATAAGTTAAATTTAATTTGTTGGAATAAAATTAAGTTACCAAGTAAAATATTTTTTACCGTGGTAAAGTAATTGTTTTTCAAAGAACGATTTTTTCTAAATATTATGTATCTTTAAATTAAATAGGATCGATTTTTAATTAAGAATATAATATGAATTTATAAATAAATTAAAATAAATCAACGCTTGTTTGATTTATAATAAATAATATTAATAACACTTAACAATTAAAACCTCATTTTTTTACAAAAAACATTGTTTTTCTACACATTTTATGTTTTTTTAATTTAAGTTTCATTTATATAAAAATTTAATTAGGTTAAATGGAATAAAAATTTAGATTCAACACATTGAAATTTGGTATAAAGGGTAATGTTATATTTTTAGTGATAATATAATTACCAAGATTGATATTTAATCAAGATTAATAAGTGATAAAATGAGTACCATAATGTGAGCCTGTTTTTACTAAATAAAATTAATATTTGAAAATTATAGAATATATTTTTTTAGTCTTTAAATTCACACCTACGTTTATCACCAAAATTTTCCACTTAACTCACCTAACCCACTTAACACCCATGTGATTCCAATCTTACCCCTTACCCCACTTTAGTTTATGTGGAAAAACATGTCTCTTTCAGCTGTACTATGAGCTCACTCTCACCTATTTTCTCATTACTCTCCACACCAAAGGAATTGATTAATAAGTAACCTTATATATCCATATCAAAATCCCAAACTAGGAGTTTCTAATGTTCCATGTAGTCCTCCCAAGCTTTAAGAATCCACATAAAAATGTAAGGGTTCTCCTCTGACTTTTGATTCTAGCACTTCTTTTGGGATAATCCCTTTGGATTTACATATGAATATGCTTCCATATGTTCATATTAAATTATTTAATATAAAAATTATAAACTATTTATGATATATTATCCTTATCTCACATTAATCCCACTTCATATTCCCATTTTTATAGGCATTATGTTGTTGAAATCACTCTTTGATTCTCTCCCTCCACTTTTCAATTCAAACTCTTCCTTTGTTGTAAAGATGTTTAAATCCATGTGATTATGATTTCATGTGTTAATAATAAATCATTTAATCTCCAAATAATACAATATTTTTGATATATTACCCTTATCTCACATTAATCCCATTTCATAGTCCCTTTTGTATAGTTGTCATGCTGCTATAATAACTCATTGATTCTCTCTCTCCTCTTTACAATTCAAGCTCTTCCTTTATTGTAATAATTTTTAATTCCATGTTATTATGATTACATTTTTTTATAATAAATCATTTAATATCTAAATTATTAACTATTTATGTGATACTACCCTTATCTAACATTAATTCCATTTCGTATCCCTTATCTATAGCAGTCATGTTGCTAAAATCACTCCTTTATTCTCTCGCTCCTCTTTTTAATTTAAGCTCTTAATTTGTTGTAAAAATTTTTAATACCATGTGATTATGGTTCCATGTATTCATAATCAAACCTTTTAATATCAAATTAGTCTATATTTATTAGAGACTGAATTTATTTATCATTTAACCCATTTTATAATCCATTTCGTATATATTTCTTGTTATTATAGTTGTTCCTTTATTTTATATATAGTGAATACCCAAATCTAATCTCATTAAAGGGTATCCATATAGGCATAAAATTATTTTATTTGTTTTATTATTATATGTTTGAAACCCACATTCCTAACTCATTGATTAAAATGAAATTTTCTTATGAACTTTGATTTTTGTGGCACACATAATGGAAGATGTGTGAAGGGTGCACTCGAATAGCACTTTTACAATTGGGTAAAGAATTAATCTCTAGATATTTCATATTCATGATACCTTGGAAGCATACCATGGTAATGTTTTATTATGCCTTATTTAATAACCTTGGTAATATTAAGGGTGTTCCCTGACTTTGTTCCAATGCATCAGGTAAATAATTAATTTCTAGATATGACATGTTTGTGACACCTTAGGAGCATAACTTGTTTATGTTTTATAATACATTAGTGAAGAACCTTACTAATGATATTTCATTATTCCATAGTGATGAAATTTGGTAATATGATTATAAATGTCTCATTTTTATATTATATCCACATCACCACGTTATACCTCATGTACTTATGATCATGTTATGACTGGTGTACTTATGGTCATGTTCATATATAATTCCCATGTTTTACTTATGATGATACAATCCTATGACATCTATTTCCTTATTCCAAAGACCTGTTTCATTTATTATTTTCTTATGAAACTATTTTTTATTTAGTATGAATTATTTATGTATTTTTCATTTTCATTGATTATATTCTCATACTCATATGTTCATTATATGCTCAGTTGTGATCTTTGATGATTTTTTCTTATACATACCCTTACTGAGTGTTTCATTTCACTACTTTATTATGTTTAAATGTTCATAGGTTATTAATAAAAGTAATATGTATTATGTGACAAAAAATATTATCTTAAGTGTTGGATTTTTTATATTTATTTCAATATTATTATTATTAAGAAGTTGCTTATATAGTGGGAAAAATGTTGTTAGTTGCAAAAGACATGGGGTTTTTAGCTAATGTTTTGTCTTAATTATTTAAATCTCTAAACCTAAAAGGTATTGGGAATGTATGTAAATAAATATTTTCTTTATTTCATTTAATTAAGGGATGATCACTTCGAGATTGTTATAGTTTGTATCAGAGTATTTTTTTACATAACTTTAGATGTCAGGATATTAGTTGAGGATAATTTAAGGGTTTATAAGCTTAGGATAATTGTAATATCAAATTAATAGATACCCATTTAGGTTATTTGAGTAAATATTTAATATTTAATGTATTATTATAAGATATAATTAGTGAAACCCATGGGGATAAGTCTCTAGGATAAGTCTAAATATAGAATAACATCCAAAAGTTTTGGTAATGAAGTGATTTTGTGGTTCTTCTAGAAATTACATCCTAGTATGGATACTGGAAAGTGGTTATCATTGTAACATAGATTGAACTAGGATTAATCACACCAAAAAAAATTTAGTTGATAATTTACTCAATCTTCACTCTGGTTCATAATGAGTGGGGGTAATATGGTACACCTATATAGACACTCCCAATGGATATTATTTGGTTAATAACATTATCTTTGCAATCCATTTTTAATTATTTATTATGTTAAGGATTTAATTTAAGGAATATTAGAGAAACCATCCTAAGGAAACCAAGATATAACTGAGAGTGATTTAGGTTGAATTTAAATCTAACGTAAGAATTTTGAAGATTAGGATATTTTGAGGTTGAATTTTTCATCTTATAATAATTCTCTTATGGTATTAATTTTTAATCACTCATTTTAACCCTTTTTAGTCTTAGTAAAGGTTTAATCCTAAATTAATCATATTAATTATTGGTACTATGGATAATGAAGAGATTTCCCCAATGAGAAACCTAATAAGATAATAACTGAAGTGAGAAAGCTTGTGATCCTTCTAAACTAGCTATCAATAATTGTGATTAACTATGTGAACATAGTTGAATTCCAAAATAATCCAAACAATAGAATTATAGAGTATCATGGATGTTCAGGTGATAAATATAATGAAGGAAAGAATGTCCAATTTCATATAGGTAAAAAATGTGGGAAAAATCACCAAGTAAAATGTCTCAAAGGAACTTGAATACGTTGTATATATGGAAAGGGAGGGCATAGAGCGGCAAGTTGTAGATGAAAAATGAAGCAATTAGTAAACACGTTGAAGGAAAAATATTTTATTCATAGTCATACCGAATATATTAAGTTAGAAACATCATTTTAAAATATATCCTAAGTTATGAATATGTTTTAGCAACCCTAAAAAAATTATTAGTGAGTGAAAATTAAAATTACGGGGATGCAATTTATTTAAGGGGGGAGAATATAAAACCCATATTTTAAAATGTATATTTTCCTAATATTTACAATATATTATTTTACCAGGAACACTAAACAAAAAAACTAATATACGTTAAAATAAAATTTTATCATTATAATATAGGCATTAAATTTGTGGGTATAAAATGAAGTGACCAAATTACAAAAGCTATGAAGGAAAAATGGAAAGAAATGGAATCGATTATCAAAATTGTCCCTTATGAAGATCATATTTTAAAGATTTGGAAAGGATTTAAATTCACCAGGTTTTGTTGTAATGCCCCAATATTTTAAAAGAACACTATGTTTGATAGTGTATACAACATGTAACATAGAGATTAAACAAACACCAAAATATTATTATTTAAATATGGTTGTTATAACCTAGTAGTTAAATTAGAAATAATGAATAATATTAACTTAATTATGAAATATATATATATATAGTACCTACTCAATGAAAATTCATTGATTCATTCTCTGTAAATAAGTACTCAATTTTCTGTATTGTTATTTTATGCTTCAGAAATATGTTTTCTTAAAAAATGATTTTTATTACTTTTTGTGAATAAATATTATAAAAAATTTATCGAATATCAATAAATTATACTCTATAAAAATAATATAATTTTTTAAAATCATCATATTATAATTAATTTAACATGAAATTTTCAAATTTTTCAGAAAATATTAATTTTCCTTCGAATAGTGGAAAATACAAATTTTTATTGAAAACTGTATTTCTATTTTAAGAAATACAAAGTTAAATTTTATTTTAAAATTATTTAAAAGAAGAAAGTAGTTCTATTATATTATAAATAATCAAATTAAATTCATTTTATTCAATTTTATTCTTGAATTTGGTATCAAAACATTTTTATACTTAAAAATAGATTTTTCAGAAAAAAACGGTTATTCATTACATTTTTCGGTTTAATTTTAAATTAAATTATTCCATTTAAATGTTTTGAATATTTACAAATGAATTAAATATTTTATTAATTATTTAAAAATTTATTAAATATTCCCCTTTTATTTTTTTTCAATATGAATAATAACCTTAGTAATTTTTATTACTAAAGCAAATGGTATGTGTGATAACTAAAGTTAACAATAAAATTATAAGGACTATAAAATGATAATAAAACTATTCTTAATATTACTTTATGAGTTTAATTAATCCATACTCATTAAATATTTGGTTATATGGAATTTTTTGACCATTTTTATGATATTATGACCTTTATAGTATTTTATTTCAAGAAAAGCCAAACATGTCACACTCTTGTTATTAATAAATATAATATTTTTAATATGGGGTTATCCAGATGATATTGTTGACTATAAATATTATTTTTTAAATATAAAATATTCATATTCATCAGGTTAATTTATTTTTATTTTTTAGTAAGGAAATAATTACATTAAATCCTTATACAACACTAACACAGCAACTATTAAATTAACAGAAAAATAAAATAAATGATATTTAAAAGATTAAAAGTAATATAATTTGAGATAAATAATGTTATAAAACAAATTAATATATTACCATGACATTTTATATATATAATAAAATATATTTTTTCAAATTATATGTTTTTTTATTGATATTATTAAAGTCAAAGTAATGAATAGTTCTAAAATTTGATATTATTGATATTTCATAAAAAATAATATTTATAAATGATATATAATTACTAAAAATATTATACTAAAAACATTGATCATGATATAGTTTATAATATCAAACATGGTCAATTTATGAGACTTCTTTCTATTCATAGTAATTATATTGACCCTCAAAGTGTAAAAAACCTTGCTGACATTGTATGTTTAAAACAGGTTAACAAGGGGTTAAAACCAAAAGATATGGATAAAGAATAGTTAAAAATTGTCTAATTTTTATTATATTATATTATTTAAACATATGATCATACTATATTCTAAATAAATTAGTTTTAGTCTTTTTTAATTAAATATTAATTTATGTTAATTTAATATTTTAAGAAATTAAAAAAGTTCCCCTCACCTCGATTATACAAGGGAACCTCCTCCTTTACTTTTTCACACCATATTAAGTTGTATAGATCAACCAAACCATGAAAATTAATCTTATAAAGATCCCTATCCAAGTTATTGAGGTTCGTTAACTTTTAAAATAGTAACTCTAGGTCCCTTAAAAAGAGATCTAAAGGGAGTTCACTGAAGAAGAGGTAACCACCTTTAATGAATCTTTCAAGTTTATTTCATCTTCTAATTCCTATTAATGTGTTATAAAAATCCTAAAATAATAAATCCATTATCACAAATATATTTATATTTTATTATTATTATGGTAAGACCAAATTCCATCTCTTTTCTATCCTATGAAAACTGAAAAAATTACTTGTGCGTACGCACGGCTTGTCGTCCCCACGTAGTGGTGTAATTCATTTTTTCAGAACCAATTTTCTTAAATGGTTATAAAGATATAAATAATTATTATATATTATATATATTACACAAATATGATTTTGGAACTATAATATCATATATACCTTCTTACCTTCCATTCATTTGGAAAATGATAACATCGCTCATGCGTATGTGTGGACTACCGCATCCACAAAGCGATGTGATATGTTTTTCATTTATATTTTACTTAGATTATAATGAGGATATATTTTATATATATATATATTATTTAAATTACACATTAATTATTCTTTAAATTTGAATAATTATTTACCATTCATTATTTATATCCATCCAAAAGTGAATACAACATTAATGCATACGTACTGCCTACCATCTCCTTGAACGGTGTAATTCATTTTTCTATCTCTAAATTTTATGGATTACTATAAATATTTATATAATTAATATATATGAAATTTATATCATTATTAAAATTCTAGATATTATGTAACCTTGATCAAAGTTTAACAACCAAAACTCCCAAACTAAATCATACAAGAAAAGCAAAACAGTTTCCACCCGAAAGAGTGATTTTAAAAATGAATTGTTAATAAATGGATGAAGAAATATTATAATTAAATCATATATGATAGTATGGTACTTTATTATATGTATAATAAATATATATCTATTATACAAGAGGCTTAAAATGTGTAAATGAAATCTGGCTTATGGTGGGTTTCTCGTCTAACTTTTACTTCTGTAATACATATGTCATATTCACCACTTATTTATTTTATGTGGTGTATATACTACCCCTTTGATATATTATATCATGAATATATTTTTATTAATGGTATTTAAAGTTTCATTTCAAGTTATTTCTTTCATAGGTCTTATATTTATAAAGATACCCATGTGTTAGGGGTTTATTTCACAATCGCATCATTATTCGATATTGTTTATGTTTAAGTCTTAGATGAGGAATATTTATCTTCCATGTCCATGTTTTCTTAAAATATTTTAATTTTTTTTACTATTCATGAATTATTTTTAAAATTAATTTTTAAACCTATTTTATTTTTAAAAAAAATAAAAGGAATCTTCATGTTGTTTTCTGAATGAGGTACTTTTTTACTTTTCTACAAAAGTGTAAAAGGAATTTTTTTTAACTCATATGGAATGAAAATAATTTCTCTATGTCATGATGACTCAATGATTTGAAGCTTAAATTATAATTTTATAGGGTTATTTTCAAATAAAATGATGTATTTATTAGTTTCACGATTTTTAGATTGAAACTTTTTATTTTCAAAGTAAAAAGGGTATTTTCCTTAATAAATTTTTATATAATATTTTTAACGTATTTTTATTTATTTAAATATCCTTTGAGGAAAATTGTGTTGAGGATATAATCTAATTATACCATCCACCATATTTATTCAGGTGGTTTATGATCATTTTGACTAGGGTATAGTATTGACATTTTGTATGATAGTTCTTCTAATATAGATAGTTATTGACTTTGTTAAGGCATATTGATTAAATTATATTATTTATTCATATTAGGTTTGAATTGGACTTAGTTAGTGATGTGAGGGGCTCACTATAGTCTCTCAATGCATCAGTAGGTCTCATGAGACAAACTACCTTATTTTTTGGTCATGGACTTACTCATTTGTGTAAATGTCATGAAACAAGGACTTAATGGTATTTTCAGATGTCTTATAAGAGGCCTCAATGGTATGTTTTCAATGTCGATCATTATGAATTCCATCATTATGAAATCAGTTATTTAAATCCATGTGATTATTCAATTAGTTATAATATCTAGGGATACGTTTCAATATCATGTGAATATTTATATGGATTTATTTTATCATCCTTTATTCCTACCATATTATGATCATGTTATTTTTTAAATGGAATGTGTTTTAGTTATTTACATTTATATATTGATTATTCTCATGTATTCATGATAGCTTCTATTGTACTCTTACCCTTACTGAGCATATGAGCTCCCCAATTTCTTATGTTTTCCCCCAAGATACCAAGAAGTGTTTTATGATTGATATTTAGGGATATTCTAAATTAGATAAAGGTGTTAGGAAAAAAATAATATTTTTTATTTTAAATTTTAAAATGTAATTTGAAATTCAAATATGTATATAGTTCATCAAGACTAATAAACTATTCAGTCATTTGGGATATGATTGCTTATATCTAGTGCCAATTTAATAAAGTAACCACCAACTCTGGGATACTAGATTTAGGGTATTTACATTGTCCTTAGAAAAATCCCAAGCCAAACTCAAACAGTTGTAGTATTATTGAAATCATATGTGAGATAAATTCAATGGAAACCACCATGACAACTATGCTAGCAGAATCATCACCCTCAACTACCATCAGATCTTACCTTATGCTTAGATATTACATGAAGATATGGAGGTGATATGTAACTATAAATTAGAATGATATAATCTGGTAATTATTAATGAAATAAGTTATTTATCACATTCATTTTATATTTTTACTTTCAAAGAAAAAGAATATTTATTTACGAATACATTGATAAAATTTACATAATCATTTCAGCAATGTAATTTTAAAATTGGAATTTTATGCGACTTATTTGAAGAAACAAAATATAATATAGATAAGATATATTTTTACATTAATGGTATATTAACACCAATTTTATTATTAATTTATAGGAAATAAGAATATAAATAGTTAATATTTAAAAAAGGCTAGTTTTCTATGAAAACAGTTTTCTTTATATTTTAATTTAAAATTTAAATTTTATAATTTTATAATTTTAATTATAAAAAATAAACATAATTATTGTATTTATAATTTTAATATTATATTAAGATGAATTTTTGGGATTTTTTTTAAATAACTGATTGTAGGTGAATAGTGGAAAATATTGTTTCTAACAAAACTATAAATTTTATGAACTTATTAGTATATAAGAAAGGCATAAAAGTTTATAAAACATTTTAATTTATCAAATATTTATATAAGGAGTAAAACTATACATTTATAAATTACTTTTCTAAATTTATAAAACCTATGTTTAATATTTTATGAACTTATGTAATATTTTCCAATCCAACAAAAGAAACTGTTATGGTCTTTTCTTTTAAATAAATATTATTTTTAGTAAGAATTGGTTTTGGATTAATTTGAAAGACACATAAAATTTATTTATTTTATAATAAACTATTTATATCATTAAAATAAAATACATCAACAATTTTATCATATACATAATTTTTAAGTTTAAAAATTCACTTTTTCTAAAAACATTTTTTTATGTAATAATATTAAATTAGATTTTTATCACCATTAGAAATTGAATAAAATAAAGTTATTCTTTTATTTTTAAATAATAATATTCAAATTATTTAATAAGTTCAGTTTCATTTTTTATGTAAATTTAAGTTACCAAGGTCTATATTAGTTATAATGGTATAACATGTATTTTTCAAAGAATGATAATTTTCTAAATATTATGAATCTTTAGATTAAATATTATCAATTTTTTAAATAATAATATAATTTAAAATTATACATTCATAAAAATAGATTAAATCTAATTTAATTTAAATTTTATAAAATTAATAACACTTAATAATTAAAATATCATTTTTCTATAAAAAATGGTTTTTCTATACATTATATGTTTTATTTTAAAATTTATTTTTATCATATATAGAAATTTTATTCGGTTAAATGGATCCCAAATTCAGATTCACCGCATTAAAATTTTGTAATAAGGGTCATATTATATTTTTTTGATAATATAATTACCAATATTAATATTTAATCCAGATTAATAAGTGATAAATGGGGTAACCTAATGTAACTTTATTTTTACTAAATAACCTCAACATTTGGACCTTATAGAATAAATTTATTATGTTTTAAATTTATACCTATATGTATCACCAAAATTTCTACACCTAACTCTCCAACCCACCTAACACCCATGTGATTTAATTCTTACCCCTTACCTAACTTTAGTTTTCATGGAAAAGCCCCTCTCTTTCACCTATAAAAGGAGCTCACTCCCACCCATTATATCATACATCTCCACCCAAAATGCATTAATCATTAATTTACCTTATCTATCCCTATATAAATCCATCCCAAGTAGTTTCTAAGGTTCTAATGATTCCTCCCAATCTTTAAAAAGATACATAGCATGGTAAGGGTTCTAATTATTTTGATTGAAGCAATTATTTTGGGATAATCCCTTTTGATTTCTATATGAATGTGATTCCATGTTTTTATATTAAAATATATATTATCCAAATGATACACTATTTATTTGAGACTACCCTTTTCTCACATTAATCCCATTTTATAATCCCTTTTGTATAGTCATTATGCTACTGAAATCACTCCTTGATTATCTCCCTCCCCTTTTCAATTCAAGATTTTCCTTTATTGTAATACTTTTAAAATTCATGTTATTATGATTTCATGTATTCATAATTAATTATTTACTATCTAAATTATACATTATTGATGATATACTACCCTTATATCATATTAAGCCTGTTTTATAGTCCATTTTAGATAACCATCATGCTGTAGAAATCACTACATGAAAAATGGGGGTTCAAAACCCATGGGGCGCAGGTATTGTAGTAGTACTGTAGTGGTACTGTAGCAGTGGTGTTACTTTTGATCGGCGAGTACTGTAGAGGCGGCATGATACTGTAGCGGCAGCAGGTACTATAGCAGCCAGGTTACTATTCACAGAATGGGCCTTAGGCCAAAAATTTGGGCCTACGGGCTATGTAATGGGCTACATGCCCACTGGGTATTTGGGCTAAGTAATGGGTCTCCCTCTACCTAGTTAAAAGAGGTCTTTGCTTTACTTTAATAATAAAATGTGGATTTATCCCCAAAAAAATCTCATTTCAAATTCCCTTTTGTATATCTTTCATGTGCTAAAATCAATTCTTGATTCTCTCCCTCCTCTTTTCAATTCAGGATCATATTTTGTTATACGCCTTTTTAATTCCATGTGATTATGAGTTTATTCATTCATAATAAATCCCTTTATAATAAAAATTATTCCCTATTGATGAGACACTTTCTTTCTCTTTAATTTAACCCATTCCATAATCTCATTCATATATTTGTCATGTTATTGAAGTCATTCCTTGATTTTCCATGTTGTGAATTCCCAACACTGATATCATTCAATAGTATCCATATATATTTAAATTATTTTATTTATTGAGTACTTCCATTTTTGAAACCTACATTCCTTACTCATGGATTAAAATTATACATTCTTATGATCTTTGATTGATTTGGCATACATAATGATAGACATATGAAGGGTGTACCACAATAGTTCTCTAATATATTGGGTAAATAATTAATCTCTATAGATGTTATGTTCATAATAACTTGGTTTTGAAATAATATCTTTTCAGAAATGGGTTATCATTACGTTCCCCATGCACCTCTATATATGCTTTACCTTTTTTTAAATTTGGTTATTATTGAGTCTTCACGTACCTCTCAATCATCTCATTCAACATTAAATCCACCTTTGAATTTTGGTGTGCATTCTATTTCCCTAACCTCACTCCTTTCTCGTCTCCTTCCTAACCCCATTTACAGCTCTCCACTATCAAAGGTTGGTTTCCCTCTCCCTTTTTCCTTAGCTTTTACTTAATCTGACCTCCCCCCCCCCCTCTGGTGGAGATCTTTCAAGGAGGAATTATATTGCACCTCATGCCCATCCCAACCATCCCCTATGGATCACCTTCCTTGGATCCTACGTATCCTTTTTCTATCAATCCCCAAACTCTAATTTATAGTGGACAATTTTTCTCCCTATCGAATGAGGATTTCTCCTCATTGGTGAGATATTACTCTAAGTCTCTCAACATATAATTTGTTTCGATATGACCCTCACTATTAGATTTCATGGGATTTTTTGACACATGAGGACTTTTTCTATAGAGGCCATCTTGATCTTGAATAGGAATTCTTTCAGAATTCACTTGTTTTATTAGGAATATTTTGTGGTTTCCTATATGAGAGAAGGTAGGAATTGTAGTGAGCTTAATTTCCTATTTTTTCATTAGTCCATGGAGGTTCATCAATGTCAAAAATCTCAGTTTTCTATTGTTTGGGTCCATCTCCTAGGGCTCCCTTATATGATCTCATATTTTTCCAAGTACAAACCTCTTTAATTTTTTCAATAAACATTTTTTTTGGGTTTTCCATTATCTTTAAACCTTATTGGTTGAGTCTCCTTCAAAAATGGATATATATTTTTTGGGGAAATGGCCTAATGTTTGGGGATGTATGTTTGTTTGAATTAATGGAGTTTGGGTATAAATGTGCTAAATGGGTATACAAGGGTTTCTCATGAATATGGAAGGATTCATAGGTGTTTCAATCAATTTTATAGAAGCTGGGATTAAAGATACTTGTAGGGAATTTAAAAACCATGTAAATACATTACACAATGTGTAACTTCCAACAAGATGATTCCTTGAAATGAATACAGGCTGTGAACTGGTTCACGGAATGAACTAGTTACATGCCATGAATCCACATTACATTTCATGTAATGTTTTATTAAGGCCATATCCACCTAAGGAAATGTGATTTTTTGTGTACCTCATGATCAAGAATTCCACACCATGTAATACATTTAAATTTCATGAATTTCTCAGGTTGGGTGGTTTTAAAGCAATGATGCATATGTTTTTTTCATTCATCTCACATGCAGCCTTTCTCTCTCAAGCCTTAGGTGATTTCTACACAAGTTTGGAGTGTCTTATTTTATTCCAAACATCCTGATCAGGCCATCCCCTAGTGAGTTATTTTTCTTAGGTTTCCCCTTCTCTTTTCAATTTCTCTTCATTTCAGTGGTATATTCTCTTGACTATGTTTTTTTGTTTTGATCTGGGTCTTTTATGATATAGGTTACTTCTTTTGATCATTTTCACCTTTCTTATTTTTTTTACCCATTAGAAGCAGTGTTTTAATCACCGATTAAGGTAGGTGGTATAAAACCTAACCTTATGGTATATTCAATTATTAAGTATTGAAATACTATTATTTAAGCTAACACAACATTCACATTAATTAATTAAATGATGAATGATGATAAATCTTATGTTAGATTATTCGTTGGATCCCTTTGGATTCAATTGGTGTTGCGACTTTTCTTTTGGATACCCATTGGGTGAGTGAACCCTAGATTAATATTAAATTCATTAATGGATTAAAGTGAAGTTATAATGATATGATATTTCATTTGATTTATTTATATATAATCAATTTGGTAATGGCTTATTACTTATTAAAATGACTGTTAATAATTTGATAAAATGAATTTTTAATTTTGAGACAAATGTTAATTTGCAGAATTAACCATTGATTCTTATGATATGATATTGTGATATCCTTTTTGTTATGACTTGTGGTGATTGATGTTGAAATTATTATATAGAGTTATTGGTCAAGTTTCATGTTGTAATTCTTATATAGTAGGCTTTTCCCAGAGATACATGTTGTAATTCTTATATATAGGACTATGCCTAGGTGATAAAATACTTATATAGTGGGTTTGTCCCAATTTCATGTTATAATTCATATATAGAGGGATTTTCCAAATTTCATGTTGTAATGATTATATAGTAATCCTGACCCAGTGATACATATTGTAATTCTTATATAGAGGGTTATGCCTGGATTCTAAAATGCTTATATAGTGGGCTTAGACCAGTTTCATGTTGAAATGCTTATATAGAGGTCTATTTTCAGATACTGAAATGTATATATATAGGGCTATACTTAGATGATTAAATTATTATAAAGAGGTTTTTTCCTAGTTATGTGGTTATTCCATGATTTATGGTTATGGTTATCATGGTTGTGCTATATTCTCAGAGTTATTCTAGCATGGTGTCAAAGTAGGTTGACTGTTGTATTATATTAATTGATTAATTAATACACATATTTTTTAATTTATTATATACACTTATTATAAGACTGCGTTTTTTATACATGATGGTGTCGAATTACTGAATTTTACTCACACTCTATTTGATCCACCTTTCGGTACCTGAGTAGATTACATTAATGTAGGTTTGGATAAGGGAAAGGGACCTTGTTTCTGATATTTTGGTTTCAAGATGGGTTATAGTTTGGATATGGGACCGATATTGGGTTCGATGCCAAGGTATTTTGAGTGATTTTGTGTTAGATGATTATTTTATCAGTATTAAATTTATTTTGACATTTAGATACATTTCAACCTATCATTAAATGATTCATTCTTATTAGTTTATTGGATTCTCTTTTTAATTCTGAGTTGTATGTAGTATTGTTTCTACTATTTCCTTTACTATGATATTTATTTATATTTTTTATTTTTTCTTCATTATAACTCTATACTAGGGGGTATTGTCTCCCCACTATATTTACCCCACCCCCACTACTAGTCGAATGTATATGGAATACAAGGAGCTGCTCTTAAGGTCTCGTAACCAACTTGATTTGGTCACATGAGTGAGTTCCAGATTAGGGAATATTACAAAGTGGATTAGAGGGTCCATGTTTATTATTTTATATTTATTTACAATTTTGTAAAGGTATAAAGGAGGTTA
Source organism: Viscum album (assembly GCA_963277665.1). Classification (NCBI taxonomy): domain Eukaryota; kingdom Viridiplantae; phylum Streptophyta; class Magnoliopsida; order Santalales; family Viscaceae; genus Viscum; species Viscum album. The sequence continues at coordinate 177,794,182 of OY728137.1, forward strand.
AGATCTATCAATACTTGGTAATGAGATTGTGGATGGGAGTAGTTAACTCATATATAAGGGAAAATATAGTTTCTTAAGGATGGGATTGTTGTTTATAATGTTTGCTTATTACGGTTGATGTTATTTCACTTAGGGTGATTCAAATGTTATGTAATATTATTGTTTCTTGAGATTTCTACTCGTTAACTAATACGGAATGAGATGATTATGAATGGATCATGATAGGTGTATAGGGATATAAATTGACATGAATTATTTATGATAGATACATATTCATTACATGTGATATATTTAACTTGAAGAACTATGAAATGTTATACCTATTATATCTAATAAATAAAATGAGTGAACTATCATATAATACTAAAACACTTGTAATCCATTTTTAGAGAGACCATATGCTAGTGGTTCTCTATTATTGTCACCTGTTGAGGTTGAAATAGTTTTTAGTCAGTGTTCTAAGGAGTTCATTTTCCTTGTAGAGAAAATGCCTACTCATTGTCTTTGATTTAAGCATTAGGAGAGTGGAAATCAGCACACTCCAAACACATCTGAACTAGATATTCTTGTAGCTCATGAGGACCATATGGATTTTCCACTTCATAATAGCTTCTTGAGGGTCATGCAATCCATGTAAAGGGAGATTGTTTTAATCATGCCTTCAATTTATGAGCTTATGAGAGAGTTTGAACTGAATAATATGCCTACGTTCACTATGTAGGGATTTCCCCAGGCATCCAAGTTCTGGATCGAGTCAGTCTATATGATCTTCAATCACCTTGATAAACCCATAGATAGTAGGGTGAATCTTTTTGCGTATATGATTTTCAATCCTTTTAAACATTGGTGGTACATTTTAGAGTAAATTGAATTTTAATAGGAGTTACCTTGGAAGAAATTATAGGCAAATTTCATGGTCTACTTCTCTCTAGATATGTTGAGGGATTAGAATAATTTCAAGTTCAAGTACTTGATAGAAGAGAGTATTTAAATGATGGACTATACTGGATTCTTCACTGACCTATAATGATTTTTACCATCATTAGATATTAATGAAATCTATAGGGAGAGACATCTTCATGATAGGATTAACTATTAGATCAGGTCACATGTGAATTTATTTTGATTGGGTATCTTTTTGGATATGATGAATCAGATACTCATCATGAAAGGGAATCTTAGAGAGGCATCGAGCAGAAGCTATGTCATTTCAGTAGGGTGCACTGAGATCACTTATTTTAGTGGTAATAAGGGACACAATGAAAATTATTTCCAAGAAAATACTGGGTACAGTAGTCAGGGTAGTTGGATTCTATCTTAGGATTGTGTTCTGTTATAGTTCTATCATTTTGGAAAGTTAGTCCACAAGTAACCTTACTATTTATATAATATATTGGAGTGTAATGCTTACAATCAAATGGGTAATTTTTATAATTTTCATAGGAACTTCTCATAGAATAGTAGTGGTATGGGATTTTAATAGGTGTTGGAGTCTCAGAAGGACTCAGCTATCCCCCAACAGACAGGTGGTTGGAGTTCCATAGGATGATCAAGTTGAGGTAGGGGATGTAGTAACCCAGTGTATGAGAGGCATTACCAAGCAGAGTTAATAGTGAATTTGAGTCATAATGGATCCCAAGGCATAGTGGCTAGTTAGTTCCACTCTATACAAACTACTCCAGCTATTGGGGATGCAGGACCTTCAACCATCATAGGTAAGATTCTTTTATCATCTAGCCTTGATTTTATTTTTTTATATGAGCCTCGAATTCCCTTTTATCTAATTTTTTTAAAATGGTTTGGGATTTTTTTTGGATATATTGGATGTTGTCTTGACTATCGATACATCATTGGGAGTGTGGTCAGATAATATCAAATGTTTCATGTCATGTTCTCTAGATATTGGTGGTTATCATTTATTTTGGTAACCGCTTGTGCTATAAATGATAGGTTTGAATTTAATTATTAGTATGGATTGAATAATTCAATAATAGGATCATATCAAATGTTATAGGGGAATGGTTACCTTTTTATCTCTAGAAGGACACAGATACATTCACCTGGGTTAGTGGGATTTTCAAGTTGGTCATGTAGGAAAAATTAAATGATGATTAGATTTTATGATGGCTTAGATAGTAGTTATTACTCTAGATGATGGTGTGATGTAGTGGGATTCTTTTCCTCTAGTGGTAGACTATTTTTAGGATGTCTTTCCTGATGAGTACTATGGATTACCACCTGAGAGAGAGATCAATTTAAAAATAAATTTGGTGTTGGGATCCAATACAGTTTCTATTCTTCCTTACAGAATAGAACTAGTAAAATTTCGGGAGTTGAAAGTTCATTTGGAAGATTTGGAAGCTAAAGGTTTAAGATATCTCAGTATGTCTCCATGGGGTTCTCTAGTTCTTTTCACCAAGAAGTCTGATGGGACTTTGTGCTTATGTGTGGATTATCGGAGATTGAACCAGATGACGGTCAATAACAGTTATCTCCTTTCATGCATAGACAACATCTTTAATAAACTAAGGTGATAATATCATATCCAAGATTGATTTCAGATCAGGTTACCATCATTTGAGGGATATTATATAAAACATAACTCATACTTGTTTTAGAAGAAGTTATGGATTGTATGGGTTCATAGTGATGTCATTTGGTTTGAAGAACACACCAGAGATATTCATGGCCTTCATGAATTGGATCTTTCATCCTTTTTTGGATCGATTTGTGGTAGTTTTTTTGATAACATGTTAGTGTACTCCTAGTTATCATATGATCATTCTCAATATCTTGACATTGTCCTGAGTACATTAAGAGAGAATTGACTTTATGCTAAGCTAACCAAATGTAGATTCTTGATTGATAAAGTTCAGTTTTTAGGCCATGTCATCTCAGAGGCAACAGTATTAGAGGACCCAAAGAAGGCTGCAATTGTGGTATCATGGGAGCATCCCAATAATGTCTTCAAGATTCAGATCTTTTTTGTTTTAGTAGGTTATTATTGGTGCTTTATACAAGAGATCTTTAATTTGGAAGCATCGATGTTAGGGTTAACCAAGAAAAGAGTGAATTTTCTTTAGACAGGTTATTATGAGAGGTATTTTCAGGATATGAAAGGTATAATAACCTCAATACCTATCCTTACTTTACCTATTTTGGGTAAATCATATACTGTGTACTATGACTCATCCGAAGTTGGACTCGGAGTAGTTCTGATACAGGAGGATAGAGTGGTTTCTTATAGATCCATACTGTTGAGACTGCATGAGAGGAATTACCCTACTCACAATCTAAAGTTATCTATGGTGGTAAATTCCCTAAGATATTGGAGACACTATCTTTTGGTTGAAATTTTTATGGTGTACATGGATCATAAGATCCCCAGCTACATCTTTTCTCAATGGGGCATGAACCTTCAGCAGGGGAGTTAGTTCAAGTATCAGCAGTATTTGGACTTTGATTTGGCTTATAAATCTAGAAAGGAAAACTTCATTTATGATTCCTTGATCTAGAAGGCATAGGTAAAGGCAGTGTGGGAGTCTTATGATGAATGTAGGATGATATCACTCTTTATAGATATGAATCTAGATGTTTAGGAGTCCCAAGGATGAGTAGTTATGTCTTAGACATCTATTATACATGTGCTTCTTTGATCGAATAAATACAAATAATTTATCTATTATTTAGGGATTAGTTCTGAGAGATATCCAATATGAAAGGGATCCACTAACTAAATGATCTCTCTGAATCAACAATTCTCTTCTTTTCTTTTGTCGGGTATGGGTTCCTATGGGATTGTGTGAGAAGATGATGAAATATTTTCATGATTATAGATGGGTGGTAAATTTTTGTTTGAAAAATATGTATCGTAATCTCTATATATAGTAATGATGTTCAAAAATAAATAAGGAGGTAGCAGGCTTTATGGTGAGGTGTTTCACCAGTCAGTAGGTGAAAATGAGTATTAGAGGCTTGTGGGGTTTTTATAGCCTCTACCCATTCTTAAGTGAAAATGGGATGATGAAACTATGGATTTTGTGACAGGATTACCTAGGAGACCTTGTAAGAGTGATGTAGTTTGGGTGATCATGGATTGAATAATGAATGTATCCCGCTTATTGCCTATTAGGTATACCTTCACTATTAATGATCTGGGTAGTATCTATGTGTGTGAGATGGTGTGGTTTCATGGTGTTCTGAGGAGAATCATTTCTGATAGAAATCTTCATTTCATGTCTCGGATATGACTGGGTCTTTAGAATGATATGGGATCATAGATTTTTATAAGCATATCCTACTATCCACAAACTAAAAAACAGTCTGAATGGAATATTCAGATTCTAGAGGATACTTTATGATCCTGTGTTTTGGAGTGCAGTGGTTCATGAAATAAGTATATGGAACACATGGATTTTTCATATAATAACAGCTTCCATGCATCGATCTAGATGGAAACTTTCTAGTCTTTATATAGAAGGCCTTGTTGTTCACCTATTTTTTGGTTGGAGGTAGGTCATTCAGTGCTTGCTGGACCTGGTCATGTTTAAGATATGTCTACATAGGTTCAATTGATCAAGAGGTGGTTGGTGACCATATAGAGTAGGCATAAATATTACACTAATCATCAAAGATGACCTCTGATGTTTGAGATTGGTCATTAGTTTTTCCTTTGGTTGTCACCTAGGTTGAGGCAACTCCATATTAGAAAGTAGGAAAATCTAGAACCTAGGTTTTTTGAGTCATTTGAGATAGTTTAAAGGGTTGATTAAGTGGAATATTTATTATCCCTTCCATAGATCTATAGTGTCAGTCATGAAATGTTTCATGTGTTACAGCTTTGAAGATATTATCTTGGCCCTTTTCATAGGGTAGATGTCGAGGATTTTGAGATTTATATATATTTTTATTTTAAGTATCATATGATACAAATTTTGGACTATAGTAAGAAGTATACATGAGGAAGGATTATACCTCTAGTTTGAGTACAGTGGCAACATGGGCATGGTCAAGAGGAGACCTATGAGAGAGAGTTTGATATGCCAGTATAGTGGCTAGAATTGTTCCCTGATACCCCACAGTGATGCTTAGAGAAACTCAAGGATGAGTTGTTATATGGTGGGGAGGTTATAAGATCTTGTTTTTTTTCTAGGTACAACCCTATTTTAGTTTTTCATAAAACCTCTTTTTTTCACTTTCCTTTATATTTAAACCTTATTGGATGAGTCTAGTTTAGAGATGGAGATATATTATTGGGTAAAATGAACTAAAGTTTGGGGATGTATGTTTTTTTGAATTAATGGAGTCTGGGTATAAATGTGTTAAATGGGGTTACTATTGTTTCCCATGAGTATGGAAGTCTTTATAGGTGATTTGGGTGCTTCTGCAGAAGTTGGGATTTTACATGCAATGTAAATGCATTACACAACGTATAACTTCTACCAGGTTGATGTCATAAAATGAATATAGGTTCTGAACTAGTTAATTTCATGAAATGGTTACACACCATGAATCCACATTACATGATGTTTAATGTTCATGCATGGTTAAATTCACCCTAGGAGAAGTGATTTTCAGTGTACTTCATAATCTAGAATTACACACCATGTAATACATTTACATTCCATGTATTTCTCAGGATATGAAATTTTAAATCTATGATACATATGTTTTATTCATTTTTCTCATGTTTAATCTTCCTCTCTCACGACCTATGAAATTTTCAAGAAATTGTATATCACCATCTTCCATTTCAAACATTCCAATCAAGTGATTAGTACTCAATGAGCTATTTTTCTTATGTTTTCCCTTCTCTCATTATTTCTCATTATTATAATAGTGGAATATCTTGACCATAGTCTTTTTGGGGTTTTGATATAGGAATTTTTTATCTAGGTTTCTTCTTGTGATCTATTGCACATTCATTTTTTTGGCGTTATTCATTTTGAAGTGTTGAGTTAATCGTTAGTTAAGGTATGTAGTCTAAAATCTAACCCAATAGTTAACTCAATTTTTAAGTATTTGCAATATTGTGATTTTTAGGACACAACATGCAAATTAATTAATTTAATTATGAATAATGATAAATCTTTTGTTGGATAATTCATTAGATACCTTTTGATTCAATTGGTGTCGTGACTTGGCTTATAGCTACCCATTGGGTGTGTGAACCCGTGATTAATAATGACATGGATAATGGAATAAAGTGTGGTTAGAATGACATAATATTTCAAGTGATTTCTTGATATATAATCATTTTTTAATAAATTATTACTTATTAAAATGGCTGGTGATAATTTGATAAAATGTATGTGTAATTGAGAGAAAATGGTAATTTTCATAATTAATTATTGAGGCTTATGATGTGATATTGTGATGTCCTTTCTATTATGACTAGTGTTGATTAATGATGAAATTATTATATAGTAGTCTTTGTCTAGTTTCATTATATAATTTTTATATAGCAGGCTTGTCCTAGTGATACATGTTTCAATGCTTATATAGAGGGATATTCCCAAATGCTAAAATGCTTATATAGCATGCTTGGCCCAATTTCATGTTGTAATGGTTATATAGTGGGCTTGGCCCAGTGATACGTGTTGTAATGCTTAAATAGAGGGATATTCTTGGATTTTGAAATTTTTATATAGTGATTTTTTACTAGTTTCATGTTGTAATTCATATATATCGGGCTTTTCCTGGTGATATGAGTTGTAATCCTTATATAAAGGGATATTCTTAGATGTTTAAATGCTTATATAGTGGGCTTAGGCCAGTTTCTTTCTGAAATGTTTATATAAAGGGTTATGCCCAGATATTGAAATTCTTATATAGAGGGTTATTCCCAAATGCTTAAATACTTATACAGAGGGATTTTCTTGGTTATGTGATTATGCCATGGTTTATGGTTATGGTTGATATGGTTATGCTACATGCTTAGAGATATTCCATCATAGTTCTCAAGTAGGTTGATTTTTGTATTATATTAATAGATTAATTAATAAACCTATTTATCTCTTTATTTCATGAACTTATTATTAGACTAGTTTTGTTTAGAAATAGTGGTGTTGACCTACTAATTTTTACTCACACCATATTCAGACCACCATTTGGTACCCAAGAAAATTACATGGATGCATGTTTGGATAGTGGAAATAAACCTTGTTTCTATTTTTTTAATGTTGGATGGGTTGGGGGTTGGAGATGAGACTGGTATGGGGATTAAGACCAGGGAATTTTGATTTCTTTTGTTTCATCTAGTTATTTTATCTGTATTACTTTCATTTTGACATTTATATACATTTCAACATATCATTACATGATTCATTCTTATTGGTTTATTGGTTCCTCCTTTTACTTCCCAATTATATGTAGTATTATTTCCTGTATTTCAGTTACTCTAATATTTATTTAAATTATTTATTTCTAATAAATTGTAACTATATAATAGGGGGTATATTATCCCCACTATATTCATCCCACCCCTACTGTTAGTCAGAAGCCTCTGGTATATGGGGAGCCATAGTTGAGGTCCCATAACCAACCTGATTTAGCCATATGTGATAGTGTTATATCAGGGAACATTACATCCCTCTTCTATTCTACAACCCTTCATCCCTCAAAGATATTAGTGATTTTTTTGGTCACTTTCTATATGTGGGTGATGATACGTTGAGAATATGGAACACCATGGTAGCTTGGATTTGTTTCGAGATGGATCATTCTTACTCATTTACCTATAACATCTTACTTTATGACGGTTCTAATTTTTTGTTCTAAAAGAGGTTATATTTTTACCAGGCATGCTATTTTCAAGGTTTCCATCTATAGTTTCATTCATTATCCTTGAGTAGGAGACTTAATCTCATCACTCCAGTATCCATTCTTCTATGAGGTTCCCTTTTTCTCTGAAACCTCGGGTTTTGGGGTGCAATCACCATACTCCCCCCTTATCTAGGTATTAATTATTGCATGCAACCTAGAATATGAAATATCTAACCTAGGGTCCTTTATTTGACACCACTTCATCTTTTTTATCCTTTTCAAATCCATGTTTTGATGACTATAGAGGTCTTTTTTTAGTTATTTTGATCTTAAAGAAAGAAGGATCCCTTTGGATTTGGTCCCCTGCTCCTAGAAGAGACCTAAGTATGTTTCCTCCAATTGATCTCTTATTGCTATATTTGATCATGGATTATCAGCCCTGGTATTATATTTTAGATCTCATCCTCCTTTGTGTTCTCAGATGGTTTTTTTACATGATGCAAGTGGTAAGATATTTACACTAGCTCTCATTTTGGATCCACCCAACACTTTTTCAGATACCTCTCTCTCAAATAGAGCCACTTTAGAGGTTCTTAATTATTATCTAATTTATTGGTTATATTGTAAGGTCTTCCCCAGTCACCTCTCCCTTCAAGGAACAAGATAAATAAAATACTTCTATCCACCCCATCATCCTTCGGGGTTTTAACCTAGAAAAGATCCAAATTCATTCCAAATGAAGTGTCATCGCCCCCATCAGCATTTGTGCTTTAAGACCTACATGTCCTTTTCACTCTCCTAAAATGTATATGCTTGTTATCTATAATTCAAGGGTATTAGGGTATTCAGAGAAGTGTGAATACATCCTGAATGAGATAAAATATTATAATCTATCAATAATGGCTATCTTGGAGCCAAAATAGAGATCCAACCTCATCTAATATTTTGCTTAAAATATCAAGGTTAGTAACTACATGCATGAAATCCCTATAAATGATCATACATGGATTTTATAGAGAAATAAATCCAATGTAGATATCATTATCTCCTCTTCACATTTTATTACTATTAAAGTGAATATTGATAACCGGTTTATGGTAATCACTTTTGTCTATACAAAGTGTAATGTAAGGGAATGTGAAGCTCTATGGGATGATAATTAGATATTTTATCTTGGACCTCTCCTATGGTTTTTCTTAGGGGAATTTAGCATAATTCTAGAAAACTCAGAGAATAAAGGAGATTTATCTTACTCTAGGAAGTCCATGGATGACTTTAATAATTTTTTGGCCTCCAGTAGCCTTCTCATCCTTGTATTTTCTAGTGATAAGTTTACTTGGTACAACAACAACAATGGTTATCATGGGATATAGAGTTGTCTTGATAAATGACTTTCTAGTATTCAATGTATTTTGAGATATCCTAATACATTTTTTCCACCAAAATCATTCTATTCCAAATCACTCTCCTCTCATTCTCATGTTGGGAAGGGGTAATAGAACCACCAAAAGGCTGGTATTTACTAAATCTTAGGTTTTTATAGAGGAATTCCTACCTATGGTGAAAAAAATCATGGGATTGAACCATGCATGGGAAACTATGAGAGGTCATGTATAGAAAGCTAAAATGTCTCAAGAGTGAGCTTAGTGAATGGTATTGTATTCATGACAGAAATATCTTGAGTATCAAGGACTGGGAGAATGATATCCTTCTCATTGAAAACAAATTACTAGAGTCTTGGAGTGATGGATATTTTATTTCTTAAATGTAAAAACATATTTCTCTATCTATATTGTAACAAAATTTAAAGAAAAATTCCCAAGAATGATCTTGGATATTCTATCTCAAAGAAGATGATATGAATTATACATTTTTTATGATTTCTTTAAAGAGAAGAGACTTTAAGGTGAATGAAACTATTCATAAAAGATGGTACGTATAGTAGTTATATAAATATATGTGTAACAAAGGATTATGAATATTTTTATAAAATAATCTCATATATGGGATCCTCTGATATGGGAGGTTATCCAAGAGAGGACAACAATGATCCATTATTCAAAAATATACCAACTTTCATAAATAAGTAGATGAATTGATTTCTATAAGCCCTCTCAATCCCGTTGGAAATATTTTGGACTATTAATAACTATAACATAGAAATTTCTTAAGGTAGTATGTCTTCTATGGTAGTTTTTATGTGGCTATATGGGATATTATAAAAGAATACATGACAAGAGCTATCCAAGATTACTTCTCAGGAGGATATCTATCAAGAGACACAAATAATACCTCCCTATTTCTCATCCCTAAATTTAAGCATCCATTGTCTTTTCCTCACTTTCATCTAGTGAGATTATAAAACTTCTATTTCAAATTTTTTTTCCAAAATCATCAATGACATGATCTCCTCTATACTCTCCCAAATAGTGTCAAAACTGGAACATGGTTTTGTGATGAATAGGATCATACAAGGTGAAATATTTATTATGAAATAAATTATTCATGACATTAATATAAGGGTGGTTGGATCTAATATCATAATTATGTTTGACATTGATAATTAATATGATACTTTCTAGTAGAGATTCATTATCAAAGTCATCCAGCACCATGGTTTTTTAGAGAAAGTATATAGTCTTTTCTTTTAAATTTTTTCATCCAACCAGTTTTCAATTTCATTATCTGGAAATAAATTTGGATTTTTTAAATATACTAGAGGGATTCACCAAGGAGATCCAATCTCTACCTCCATTTATCCTGGCTCAAGATTCTTCATTAAAAAGAAAGGTATGGATCCCTTGGAATATCTCACTTGTTTTCTACTAAATAATTTATGTATTTTTAAATAGAATATGCAAATAAATAAGATTATTTAAAGACATTTTATCTGAATATGAAAAAGGGAGTGGACAAAAGTTTTTCCCCCTTAAAAGTAATATATACTTTTTTTGGTCCTTCCCTCCCAACCAAGCTACTAGAATGACTATTTTATAGTGAATTTTCTAAGGTATCATTCCCATGGAGTATCTCAAAGCACCCATCTCCTTAGATAGGGTTAAGATTAGACACTTTGATAAGGACTATTGGAAGGATCACCAACTAAAATATAAAGCTTCTATCCTTTGGTAGATGTATCACCCTCATCAAATTTTTACTGAATTCCACTCCTATGAATGTGATGTCCACCATTTATGTTTCAAAAGGGGTCCTTAACTATATTGAGAGTGTAATAAATTTATTCATATGGGAATATTTTATGGAAGGTAAACACCACTGGGCTAGTCAAAATATGTTATAAAATATTATTTTTGAAGGAGGTATCAGACTCAGGAGTCTTGAGGAATCCATGCATGGAATGTAGGCCAAACTAAAAAGGGATTTTGTTATGTTAAATTTATTATGGGTTGAATTTATTAGAAGAATGTATGGTGAAACTCAATATTCTATCAATAATTTCTAAATTTTCTATTCTCCCCTATGGTAAATCTTTTAAGTTCCTATCCACAACATTCCCAAGCATTCTCACTGGGTGATTGGTCGAGGCGAAGTTTCCTTTTAGAAAAATAATTGGTCTAAGGGAAGATTTTTTTTATTTTTTTCCCCATGCTTAACATAGATTTTAAATATACCATTTATTTTCCAAGATTTATTATGTGATTTATCTTTATTGAGTATCAAGTCATTTTTTATAGTATTGTATTGGTTAATCAAGATGATGAATTATTTTTCACTGGCACCAGCTCAAGTATATTTAATAAAAATAATTTAAACAAGCATATTCATTATACAAATAAATAAGATCAAATAGATTTGAATTTCTAGGAATCATACATTCTGACTAAGATTAATTGTTTTATTTAAATATCATGCAATTATGTTATACCGACTGATGGCGAGATTTGGTCAAAGGGGTTCAAGTGGCATCCAAATTCTACTACTTCTTTACGAATCATGTGAAAATGTTGTAACATATCTTCCTCTCTAGTGAGTGGAAAATTTATATCTGAGGTCTCCTTAGAAGATGTTAGGGTATTTATCCTTAATATGATTCTTTTAATATATTCTTGTTGTTGTGGTTTGGCGATGCTACAATGAGAGATGACCTGAAAAAAGGTGAAAGGTTATTGTGGAAGCTATTTTTTGCTCTATTTAAAATAATAATGAAAAAAATATAAGTAAAAGACATAATACCTCCAATATAAAAACTACAGTACTTTCAAATATCTTTGGTATCCCTAATTAGATGATTAGGTCCAAACAATGGACCAGTTTCTTCAAATTCAATAGACCCTAAGTAAATATCCCCCACTCATATTAGTCATTAGGTTTCATGGAGACCTCCTATCTCTAGGTTAATAATGAATACAGATGGTTCTTTATCCCATGGAATTATGATAGGTGGGGGAATTATTTGTGAATATATTGGCTTGGTGGTGGTGGTGTTAATTTCCTTATATGGTGAAGGTAATTCCCTTCTTGAATAAGATAAATATCTTCTTGATGGCATCACCATTTTCTGAGAAAGAGATATCTACCTCAAAGTGGTGTAATTGGATTCTAAATTTATTGTTAACTTTATGAGAGATCTTCAAGATTCTCACTGATATATTTCTTATATCATCTAGAATTGAAAAATTCTTTCTCACAATCTAAATTACCAACACACTTGGCATAGGGGAAACAAATTGGAATATATATTAGTAAACATCGAAGATGTATCTCACCCCCTCACTATTTTCTCTTCTCTTGGATCCCTACCCTATGTTTTTAAAAGCTATTATTATTGAGGAATATATTTTCCTACATCATTTTAAGCCTCCTTGATACCCTCTCAATTTGTTGGTTTCATTGTATTTTTAATTAAAATTTATTTTCATCCATGATACCTTGTTCACATACCTTGCTAAGGTTTTATGATACCACTGTGAACAACCTTGGAAATATAAAGGGTTCGACCTTATAGTGATATAATTCATTGAATAATGAATTAATCTCTACAGATGATATGTTCATGATACGTTATCAGTATTCTTTGGTAATGTATTATGATACCATGGTGAAGAACCTTGGTAATGTGCTTTCACGAAACCTTAGTGAATAAATTTAGTGATGTTATTATGAATATATGATGTTTATGTTGTAACCACATCTCCAAGTTATACCTCATGTACTTATGATCATTTTATGCCTCGTTTACTTATGTTCATGTTATTATATTCATGTTTATATGTAATTCCCCATGTTTTATCTACAATTCTAAGATCCTATGACATATATTTCCTTATGTTAAAGGTGTTGTTTGATGATTATTGTCATATTACTCCATGTTTTATTGAGTATGAATTATTTATGTAGTGTTTATGTTCCTTAATTATATTTTCATACCCATATGTTCATCTTATTCTCACTTATGATCTTTAATGGTTTTTTCTTACTCTTACCCTTACTTAGTGATTGAGATCACCCATTTATTATGTTTTTATTTCCCCATGTTATAAAGAAAATTATTTCATATTATGTAACTAGAAGGGTTATTTGTGTGGAGTATTTTTGGTAGATTTTTAAATCTTATTATAGATTAATCAATTTATTATATAGTGGGAAAAAATATCTTTAGTTGAAAAATACATTGTTTTTTAGTTAATGTTTTATCCTAATTCATTTAAACTCTAAATCTAAAATTTCTTGTAAATGTATGTAAGGAAATATTTTATTTATGTTATTTAATTAAGGGATGATTACTTTTAGGTTGTTATGCCATTACTATAAACATTAATATCCTTTAGGTTACTAACAACAACACCTAATGAATATTATCACTCAAGATTATCACAGTATAAGTTTTTACCCTTAACCAAGCTACACTGGAGTCCCACAACATAGATCTAATATATTGGGGAACTAAAGAGACTAAAACACAATTCTAATCCTACTGTATCTCTTGGGTTTCTAAACCACATGCAGTTCTCAGAAGACTAATACAAGTCCTATTTAAAATAACCCACATGCCAAATATTCTTTTCATGTAACCAAAATTCATCATTAATCACCCTCAAAACATCACCTTAGAAGTTGTATAATCACTCACTATCTTTCTCTTAACGTTAGGGTTCATGTAAATAACCTTCTCCTCGGTTCTTATCCATCATTTATCTCGATAATTTCTTGAACCATAATAGGTATACGACACCATGATACCCAATAATTCATCCAAATTATTATTCATATATTACATATCATCAATCCTATATCGAATTCCTAACTAACTAACCCACTTCCTTTCATGAAAACCACACTCCTCTCAAGAATCACTAGTAATAATTTTATTCCTAAAACACTCAAGGTATAATAGGCACTAAACCCAAAGTAACAATCACACTTTCTTCATGTGTTATTCCAAATCACTAGGCATATAACCATGCTCCACTCATATTGAATCATACTATCATGAACACCACAAATGTAGTATGTCATCATTCACTTTCCTTTCTAGAAAGTGATAAAAAATCATTCACTAACCAAACTTTCATGGAAAACCACTTTTTTTAATACAAAATTTCTCCACCCCTATTAAACATTACTTACACTGTTGAGATTCATTACCCTCATAATTTTGGGTTTATATACACACATAGACTAACTAGTAATATAGCTTATCCTACCCTATGATCCTCATAATTACCTTGTGAAAACTATCAGTGATTTACAACCCAATTGACTTAAGGCACCCAACCTACCTATCACAACCCTCTTAAGGGTTTATAAATAACCAAGGTATCCTATACCTATTTCAATCCATATACTTGGAATTCAATACCTATAATAACCAAACATGGGGAACCTAATTCCCAAACCCATCAACTAAGGTATATTAGAATACTATATAAACATACTATAATATCATAATATCAAAGTAATAAACATGAAAAAACCCACCATAGCTATTTCTGACTAATTAATATATCCCTAATAGGTTATTTGATAAAACAACAAATAACATATTGTGGAAATTTTAATCAACAAAAACCCATTATAAAATACTTTATAAAACATTTCATTTCTAAAAAAAATCAAAGTCCATTCACCTTTAAAAAACCAATTTTCTTATTATATGAGGTCATTAACATGTAAAGTAACCCTATATGTTGAGTTTGATTCATGTACCCATGACTCTTGCTACCCCAGACCAAGATTAAAATAATAAATCAATAATAAAAACAATATAATTTTTTAATAACTCAATTTTAATAATTAAAACCAAAACCTTAATCCCACTACCCTATTAACTTGGAATTTCACCATACAGGTGTTCATAACGAACAAGCCCGATGTCCATCCCATGATCTAACCATTCAAATATTTTTCTACCATACCCATAAAATAATAAGATAAATAAATAATATTCTAATACTAGTTATAATTTCTAGGACCTGGTCACTCAAATAGTAACTGGGACAAGTGGTGTTATATAAAATTAGGCACACATCCCCATATGCCAGAGGTTGCTGACTGGTAGAGAGAGTCTAAAATCAACATTAAGGATACTATTATCATGATTATATAGTATTAAATAAAAAATTATATAATAGATACATCATCCATAAATCAATAATAAGGCACACATATGGAATTGTCATGAAAATAAAACCATAATATGATAAATATATATCCATGATATAATAAATGAATATACAGGTTATACATCACATACATAATATATCACCCATTGGGACAATCATATATAAAAAATAATAAAAAAGAATAAAAGTATACTAGTAGATCCAACACTAACCTGAGACTTTCCTTGGTCATTTATTCAATCCAAACAAGCTACTTCAGCTAGTTCCTCGATATAACTGATTCTCAAACGTATATATCACACATAAGGTATGTACATCTACTAAGGTGAAAGTGGATGTTGTAAGTATAAATCTTAATAGATCAACACCAATATTTCCCCTAATATATGATATGATATACTAGTGTAGGATGGATAAAGAAATTTTAATATATAGAAAACAAGAAAAAATATCCGGATGCAATGCTTTAACCAGACCACTATATAAAATTCTATGCCTTTATGAGCTAATAATTCTTATGGGAATTTGATTGTTTTATTTTGGTGAGAATTTCATTTTAAAACATGATATTCAGATTATAAATATAAGTATTTGAATGTCTTAAATAGGTTATTTGGGGTGTATTTTGTGGTTTGGGGGATGTCGTATGTATTTAGGTGCGAGTTAGAGTAGTGGGTGGGGGTCGGGCTACTGAAAAATTTTAGCAGTAGGCCATTCATGATATAATGAGTTCCATTCATTCCATGAATAGCCTTTACATTGAACCTTCAATATTTGAAAGGGTTCATTTAAGTTAGGAGCCCCTACCTCAATCTATGAACATTGTGAACAAGGGGTTCATGTTATTAAAGTGTCAAGGAAGAGGGATTTCTCTTATTCTTAGACGAACTCACAACATGAACCACCCGGTTCACACTGTGAATGGGTATCTATGAGTGTTTTTATATGAGGTAAAGGTCATATTTTTCAGTATTTTTATATTTGGTTGGGTGGGATTTAAACAATAGAAGGAGGATATTTTGGTCAGACTCTCCCTCCCACTTTCCTATCTTGATTCCCCTCCAGTTCAGGTGGATCCAGATGTGTTTCAATGAAAAATTGAGGTAAAATCATATGTTTTTTTCCATTATTATCTCTTATTGATGGTCATTGATTTCATTATAATTTTGGAAATGGTTAAATGGTGATTTTCACTGAATCATGGTGTAAATAATTAGTTTTAATGGGTCTTTTTCATGTGATAAATAGAGAAAATCCCAAGATGGTGTATGCATGATTTTTCTTGGCATTTCAATTGAGGTATGTCACAACATGTTTTTTACTTTTGGTTTAGACTAAATTAAATAAAATTGGCTATTGAATTTGGAATAATGGTTGGGGCTTTATCATGACCCCTTCTCTCTAAAGGTACCCCTACTAGACCAGTAAGGAATAAAGAGAGATAACGAACCTAAAATACCACCTCCAGTAGGCCACAGGTCGGTGACTAACATCATAGGTATATAAATCACACACATGGGTGGAATTACACCCAATAAAAAATTTAAATAATAAAATATAAGATGAGAAAAACAACCAACCAAATCCCATGAATCAATAAATAAGTGATCCCAATACACTACATGATAATCACATTACATGAATGTAATGACATACAATTGAATCAATTGAAAATAATAAAAAATCCTCAATAGTAACCATGAAGCTCTAATAACTTATGGAAAACTCCTTGACTAGTAACTCCCAACTTGATCACTAACAAGCTATTGTGGACCTGAAAATAGTTTAGATATACATAGGGTGAGCATAACATGTATACTCAGTAAGCTCCTCCCAGAAACCTCTCATGAAAAATGTGAAAGAAACATAATAAATCCTAGTGAATAAACAAATGAAACCAATTCATCACCTAAAAAGATAATACTATATTCTCTCATCTTTACCATGGCTCACTAACCAAGTAACACGTAGAAGTAAATAAATATTTAATATATATATATATAAAGGTAACAGCTTTTAATTCCCTTCTAGTTTTCACTCTCACAACCCAATTCCATACATCATATACTCATCTCTTATATAAGTAAATTCAGCCTTGATGTGAGTTAGGCCTCAGACCTACCTACCTTAGACACACATAAGGCCCAACATCTCATATTGGCATCATTATATGTATCCATCTCATCATCCCAAACCTAGTAGTAACTAAGTGTATGTCTAGAATCCACTAAAATGTGTTTAATGAATTATACCTAAATATATCATAGCCCATGCACATACACCCATGGGAATCTCGAGCCACTATGACTAGATACAAGTTTGTGTTATACCTAAAGTTGTTACAACCTACACATAAATGTATAGTAAACTGAGATCCATCACAGCCTACGTATTTCATGACATAACCCACCAAGGCCCTACTTAGGCAGGTAGTAAGCTAAGGGTAACCCTCTAATATCACCTCCTATAGGCCAAGGGTTGTAGAAAAGTGTTGATTAAGAATATCACTAAAATTGGAGGCATTTTCCTATAGTGCCTATACACATGCACATTTCCAACTCAATAAAAAATTATAGAGATTTATATAAACTGAAACATATATAGTGTAATTAATGCATGAAAAAACATCTAGGAAACTCATAGAGTATTGAAATGAAATATAAAATATATAAATGGGTAAAATATACACCCAACTAGAATGGAGGTCCCTAGATGACTACAACTGAAATGGGGGGAAAATTAATAGAGTAAGACTCACAATCTATGATACTAACCACTGAACATGACCAATACCTCCAAGTAACACTATGCCCATCCTATACTAGTTCCACCAAAGTCATCATCGATATTTCTATCATCTGTATAAAACATGACATGTATGGGCATATCCCATGTTGGGGTGAGTAAAAACATACATAGTAGGATTCCCCAAAAACCAATAGGGAAGAAATAGAATAAACCAATCATCTCAACCCATAGAAAAAGAGGGAAAAGAAACCCAATAATCATATATTCTAAAAAAAACCCAATTATAAGAGAAAATAAGTCTCAATCACCATAACCTTTTAAAGAAGATAATGAGTCTACGTAGCTTCAAAGGCCCCATCTCTAATTTGAAACACAACATACAACCTCACAAAAATCATAATGGAGGACCCACTCCTCTCTATTGTGTCCCATAGTTAAAAGATAACAAACTATAGTAGAGTTCCCACTCCCCATTGGAGCTTAATGATGGGGAAGTACCACGCTATAGATATAGGACTTGTGCCCTCTGTAATTTGGGGGAGTAACCATGCTACTTATATAAAGAGTATGGGGGACTCGTGTCCTAGTATGATAAGAGATTATTGAATCTGGAATCTCTTTGATGATCAAACATGATCACTGTCATTATTCAAGCACCACTTAAAGAATTGTATCACTCATAACACCTCACATCATATCATATATTTAAAAAAATAAGGGAACCATTGCATTCTATGTGAAAAACTTTTTAGGATAAGCTACCTGCGGTACTAAATCTGAGTCTATAAGAAGGATATATGAAAGGTAGAAGTTTTTGGGAAAAAAAGTATATGGCATGTACATAAGGTCACGAGACATGTGACTTCAACCAAAGTTTTGGGTATATTCTTATTTAGACATGTCTTGGCCAGCCATGTGGCTCCACACGGCATGTCCCTATGGGTACACAGTGTGTATGTTCACTAAAACTCTAGGATTTGTGCTCTTCGCACACGAATAAGCTACCCAAGTAGTTCCACGCATCATATGGGCCTAGAAACATGGGATTTGATACATAACTCAGTCCAAAACCCTAGTCACCATTATATTTTAAGTAACACGATGTGTGTTCCTCTATAGTACATGCTATGTACTTTAATTTTTCACATACATAAGCTTTGGTCTTCACATAGTCTCCAGATCTACTCATTACACCACCTTCATCGACATTTTACCTTAACAAATCCACACAAAAAATAGGGAATTTATTTCCAACCTCTAAATCCTTGAAAACATATTTTTGATCTCCCATATAACAGTAGGTGTGCCTCTCATCACCGTTCAGGGTCTCGATCCATGAACCTAACACTTTCATTCTATAAATACACCTTGAACCATCTAAAAACTTTTGATCACTAGATCATTAACACATCTGGCATGATTTTGGGGGTTTTATCTTTCTCAAAATTTCCTGTAAATTTTTATTTCTTTATCCTATGGGCCAACAATGAAGAATGGTGGTGAGAAAAAAGCATGAGAATGAAGTAAGATTATCATTTCCCAATTCGATCTTAGATAATGATTAAAAATTTCTAAAACCAAAGGGTTAAATTATGGATGAAAAATATATATATAATTTGGTTCAAGAGAACTCATTAATCTCTTGGGTTATCCGAAGAATGGAAATCAAAGAGTTAAAAATGATATGTAATTCATGCTCGTCAATCAAATAAAAAGGGTGTTAATCTAAAAAACAATGAGCCCTACCTTGAGAATAGATTGATAATTAGTGATTAACATCTTCATTAGTGATAAATATGAATATTAATCTATGTTACTCATTCTCATGAATCCCTCGATCATTTATCATTGATCCACATTCGCAATTTTCCAATGCCAACAGAGCTCTCCCTTCCCCCTCTCTAATCTATGAGGGTTATATAGCTAACCCTATGGAATCATCATAATAATTTATAAATATAGGTGGAGTGTTAAGTTTAAAAATTTAATACATTAAATAAATTATTCGATTAATTTATTTAATAGATCCACCAACGACTGCCTTCAAAAGAACTCCCAATGTTAACTAACCTTATATTACACCTAGGGCAAACCCTAAATTTCTGGAAACAACCTTGATCTCATATTTTCTATTTGAGGAACCAATCATCTAGAAAACAATTTATTATGAAAATATATGAATGTTTGATTTAATATAAATTAATATTTTTAATATATTAATTATAGGGTCTTATGACACCCAAAAAAAGCACCAAATCTGAGGAAAAGTCTAGAGATATATGTTGAAATATTTAAAGTATAAAAATATAAAAACCTGAGTTGTTACATTCTCCCCTCCTTTAAGTATTTTCACCCAAAAAATTAAAATATATATATAAAGGTGGGGGTACTCATCCTTCATCTAACTCTCATACTCCCAGGAGCTCTCTGGCATGCTCTCATGCTACTAAAGCACTTGAACTAGAGGAATGGTCTACCCACACCAGATCTTCTCCTATCAATACATGATTTCCACTAAGTACTCTGAGAAGGTGGCTCCATCCTTAATGTCTAACTCACCCTAGTCAATAAGGTGTGATGATTCATTCATACATATCCTCAATAATGACACATAAAAGATTCCATGAACTTAGTCCAACTATGGGGAGAAATCAAAAAAGTAAGAAACCTCACCAACCCTCTGTAGGATCTGGAATGGCTTGATGGACCTTAGGGATAGCTCTCTTCCCTGGTAAAATCTATTTAACCCTCAATGTGGGGAGAATCCTAAGAAAACATAGTCTCCTTTATCAAAATTCAAATGTCTACAAAGTTGGTCCATGTAAGATTTATATTTATTATTGGCTCTCCTCATATGCTCATGGATCACCTTAACCTTCTTCGTCGTTTCTTTCATTATCTTTGTTCTAACAAGAGATGTCTCACCAACCTTGGTCCAGTATAAGGGTGACCTGTAGGGTCTCCTGTATAGTGTCTCAAAAGGTTCCATGTAGATATTAGAGTTATGGATATTATTATAATAAAAATACACTAATGGAAATTGATCCACCCAACTCCAGATAAAATCCAACACATAGGCTCTCAGCATATCCTCTAAAACCTGGATGGTTTACTCTGTTTTTCTATTATTCTAGGGGTGAAACACCATGATCAACCATGAATGGGTCTCAAAATCCTCATAAAATATCTCCACAACTATGATGTGAACTAAGAATCATAGTAAGAGACAATAATCATGGGTACCACATGAATACAGATGATCCCATACATGTACTACCACCAAAAATTCTCAATCGAACTCCACTCCCATATAGAAAGAAAGTGGGATATGAGCCTCAGCCCGGTTGGTGAAGAATATTCAAGTGCATCCATGAGACCCATGTTCATATATGGGAGGAACCATATTTTCCAGATACTTTAGCAGAACTGTAGTAGGTACTATAGCAGGTATTGTAGCAGGTATTGTGGCAGGTATTGTTCAGTATTGTGGCATCTAGAACTATTCACCTTCGGGCTCACGATTTGGTACTAGAGTCCTTTAGGACTTTGGGATATCTAGGCCTTCAGGTCAGTAAGGCCTTCGGGCCACCTCAAGGCCTTTGGTTTACCTCAAGGACTTTGCGCCACCTCAAGGCCTTTAGTCTACATGATGTGAAGATACATACCAGGAAGATTCTACAAGAAACTAACTCCATAGGAGATTCAGATAAAGACACATTCATCAGAGCATAGATATCAGATTTGGAAGAATGATAGGGTATGGAATTGTCATCAGTACTGGGCATGTGAATCTATACACAGGATAGCTATCTTAATATTCATGTGGAGGTGGATAGTTGATCATCATGTAGATGTTGGGAAGGGGCGACTCCAAGTAGTCATAGTCTAGGTTTATTCCTATAAGACATTTGGCTAATGTAATTTCAAAGCCTATGGTCCATATAAGGGTTCTCCTTCAACCCTTAAAAATGGGGATTATCAAAAATTAATAAAAAATTAAAGGCCTTCGGGCCATTCCAGAAGATGGAAAGAAAGTGTGTTGAATTGGTAGTTCGGTCGATAATCACCCATATAGAATCATAGACGCTCTCTATCCATGGAAGAACCATCACAAAATCCATAAATATTGCATCCCACTTCTATTATATGATCTAAAGAGGTTGATTCAAACATATTGGAACTTGATGTTTAGCCTTTACCTTATGATATGTGAGGTATTGAGAAACCAACTCGACAATGCTTTGCCTCATTCTAGACCACCAAAACTATCATCGAAGGTATTTGTACATATTTTCCAGAACCCAATGTACATCCAAGGTGTGGTATGAAACTCACTCAAAACCTCCTCATGAAGTGTGGTCAAATCTATAATCCATCCCTGAAAAAGAAGGGCATACTCCCAACCTTAAGAAAATCCATCTGGAACATCTTTTGAGGATACCTGATCGCGTAAAACCTCGTAGTTAGCATCTCTAAACTGGGATTATCCTATATGATAAAGAATAATTTGAGTCACCACCATCTATGGAAGGTAATTTTCACCCATCTCCTTTACTAGGATTAGTTATAAAGAAGCCAACTACTCTGATGCCTCCTCCACCAAGCGGGAATGGGATTTCTTACTAAAGGTATATGCCACCACATCACCCTTCCCTGGAGTGTATATTATATCATTTTAATACTATAAGAATTCCAAAAAATTCCTTTATATTATTTATAGATCTATTTGGGTGAATATATATCTAATACTACAACACCCCAAGTTTTTATGAATTAATTTCTTTTGAATGAATTAATTTTCTTTAATGAATTTCATTACACACTACACCATGTTATACTTTCTTTATAAACAACACCATGTTATGATTATAATACAATAAAAACTTATATTTGTTTTCGGTACAAGTAACACTATTTTTGGCTTATGTTACACATAATTATTATTTTCTTTTATAGCTTACATTTCATGCAAAACCTAGTTTTATCGAACTACAATATAGTATTAATATTATTATTAAAATATTATTATTATTTTCACTTAGTCGTTGGAATGGAAGATATGAATAAGATTAAATAAATTATTAAAATATGGTTTATATATGTTTATAAAATAAATTCTTTGTTTATCAATTAATTATAAATTAAAATAAAAACTCATTGAATATAAAGGATGTGTTTTGATGAAAAAGTATTTTTATGCCCACAAAGGTTTTTTATATTAATAAATTAAATTAATCACTATTAATGAGATATATTAAATAAATTTATATATAATAAATTCAATAAAATTATCTTACATTCATCTAATAAGTTTTATAGGCATAGAATAAAAATAAATCCAATTTTAGGCATAAAAAAGCAGTATTTTTCTAAAAGATAGTTTTGCTTCCTTTTAATGGAAGACTTGTTTTAAAAATATTTTTTGAAACTTTTCTTATTTTTATTTAAAAAAATAAACTTCATTTTTTAAATCATAATATAAAAATTTACTTCGGGTTAATTTTTCGAATTAATCTGAGAAGTTTCATTTTTGATGAATAGTAGAAAAAAATGAATTTTCATCTAATTTTTTTATATAGTTAAATTATATTTTTTATTTGGTTTTAAATTATAAATAGATAAATTATTAATATATTAATACAATTTAGGCAATTTTAATAAATTTTAAATTGAAATGGGATATAAAAACATTTCAAACTTTTGAACATTTTCACTTTAAAAACTCATCGTTTCGTCCTGTCTGTGGGATTAATTTTCAATTACTTATTATTATTTGATTAGAATTTTAAAATATCTATTAAATATTTTTTATAATTATAATTTATGATTTATATTTATATGAACTTTGTTTTTAACCAAAAATATTAGTGAAATTAATTAAAATTAATTATAGGAATTAATATAAAAATGAGTTTACTTAATCGTTAAACATTAATCTTAAGGTAAAAAATACATATAAACTTGTAAAAACAATAATAAGGAAATATTTAGACAATATACCTTATTTTATCTAAAATATACCATTATTTTAGGCATATTATGTAAGTTAAACCTCTCAATAGTTTTTACAATTTTATATTTACAAGAATGTCACTCATCCTCTTCTATATAAAGGTACTAACCCCCCTCACTTATTCACACATCTCAAGATTTTTGGATCATCCAAAACCTACCCAAATAGTCTCCCAACATCCTTACTCTAAACCTATAATCCTCACTTTGGTAATAAATTCAACCAAGTAATCCCTTTGGTGAAAACCAAAATGAGTTACCTGAAGAATAGGTAACATTCATCAATCTGCATATTTTTTTTCTTTATCCAACCCATTAAATTATTATTATATAAATATTATATAATAACATAATTATCCTAAATATAATTATATATTTTTATGTTAATGTTACTACCTACACCTTCACACACTTCCATCAAATGGGATATGTAATCATCGTTCATGTGTACGATGGACTATCGCCTCACAAACTGATGTCGTTCGTTCTTCCATTACCCCCTCTAAAGGTTAGAAATAATGATGGAATTACGGTTTTTATATTATATATATGATATTTATGATTTATTTATACTTATATAATTATTATATAACACATACCTTCATGATTTTCATTTTGTGGGCATATGATAACATCGTTTGTGGGTGTGTAGACTACCGCCTCCTAAAGCGATGTGATTCATTCACACCATACATGGAATTTGTTTAAGGATTTTTTTAATTAAAAATATGTTATATTTATGAAATAATAATACTTATTTAATTATAATATGTATATATATACATCATTTACTTTTCTTTCTTTCAATACAACAATAAAATGGAGAGAATGTTTATATGTACGTACGGTATGTCGTCTTCATGAACAGTGTATTACATTTCTTATTTTATATTTTATATATTATTATAAATAAATATATTATGAATATATATTATATTGATATCATTTTTTACATTATGTAAATAATTAAATTGGGATCTAATTAATAGGACTAAGAATGACAAGTCAAAACATGTATGAAAATCAAAGCGGTTATTACCCAAAACATAACATTAATATGAAATTGTTAATAAATAGGTTATATAAAGTCATAATAAAATAATATATGGTATTATATATAATAATATAGTTTTTTTATATTTATAATAAAATTATATTTATTATATGATAGGTTTTAATGTGTGTGAGGAAGGTCAAGACTTCAGGTAAGGGTTTTCTCATCTCACTTTTATTTCTGTGAGATATATGTTATATTCACCACTTATTCTTATTATATTGTGTATATACTTCCCTATGAAATTTTGTATCATTAATATCCTTTATTTAATGATATTAAAAGTTTCAATTTATGTTATGATTTCATGAGGATCATTATTCAAAAGTTACTCAAGTAGTAAGGGTAGTTCTAGTCTCACTTTTATTTCTGTGAGGCTTATTTCATATTCACCACTCGTTTCTTTTGGGTGGTTTATAAAATTACTATGAATGTATTGTATGATTATTGTACTTAAATTTATTATTATTTAAATATCAATTTTATTATGTCTATTTCATGGTGTTTTATGGTTCAAAAGTTACCAAATCGGTAAGATAATTTGGTGTGGATTTTCCTTCTTTGAGACACATGTTTTGTTATGCACCTATATTATTTTATGAGGTATATATACTACCCTTTGACATTTTATATCATGAATATAATTATTTTAATTATATTTTAATATTAATTTAATGAAATTATTTTATTGGTATTATGATTCAAATTTACTAAAGTGGTAACAGTTAATTGCTACAATCTCATTGTTTATCAGGATTCTTTATGATAATGATTCCATTGATGAAATATTATAATAAATATCTCAATAACTAACATTAATTTTTTTATCCTATGTTTATTCATGATATATTCATGTATTGGTTCTATTTTCTACACTTTGATACTTAAGATTATTAAGAAAATTCTTTTTAAGAAAATCAGACTTTATCTCTATTCGGTAAAAAATCAGTTTTATTCAAAAAACCATGTTTTATAAAAATGTTTTAAAGATTGTTTTTAAATCATATTTTAATATTATTTTCAAGTAAAATGATTTTTTAAAAAAATTATGTTTTAAAAATTGTTTAAAATTATTTTCAAATCTTCCTTGATAAGTTTTCATTTATTTTTTCAAAGAAAATGGTTTTCAAAGTGTTTTATGTTTTAAAAAGAGTTCGTAAAATAGATAAAGATATTTTCATCAAGAAATGTTTTAAATTATTTTTAAATATTAATTTATAATTTTTCAATGTGGTTTTTAATGAAAAGGTTTTTGAAAAATTTTATGTTTTAAAAATTTATTTTCAAATAAAGGTTATTTCCTTTAAGAAATATTCCAAGTGATATTTCAAAATCATCCTCCATATAAGATGAAATCATTTGATATAGTTTATGATTTAATGGGAATTTAATACAAGGAAACAATTATTATTATTATTTATTTTAATAGTTTATGTTTAATATGATAAGTTTTTTATGAAACCCATTCCTCTTCCATGGGTTATACCATGATAAAATTCTTATGAAACCCACTTCTTTTCATAGGTTGTTCTATGATGAAATTATTATGAAACCTGTCTCTTTTCCATAGTTTATTATATGATTAATTTTTTTATACCCATTTAATTTCATGGGTTGTGATATGAATAATTTTTATGATCTAGTGGAACACATATGTATGATTTCATTATTTTATATGTGGGACCTATATCTCCCTCCAATGCATTGGGTAAGGATTTATATCTTATGAGATAGATAGAACTATAATAGGAATGGAAACTAGTTCAGTAATACAAGGATTGAATGGGGAGTGAAATTTGTTCAGTAATACATGGCTAGAATGAGGAGTGAACTTGGTTCAGTAATACATGGTTATAATAGGAAGTGAACCTGGTTTAGAAATACAGAGTTGGAATAAGGAGTGAACTCAGCTCAGTAATACATGGATGGAATGGAAAGTTAACTCGGTTCAGTAATACAGTGCTGGAATGGGAGGTGAACTTGGTTCATTAAAGGACATTTTTCACTAATATGGTCTTGAGATTGAACCTTGATAACTAATATGGTTTGGGGAGTGAACCCATTTCACTAATATGGCCTTGGAAGTATTACTTGAATACTATAGAAATAATTTTATATATTTATGTGACTTCTACAATTCCATGTCTTATTCTTATGTTATGATTTCATGGATTATTATCTTGATTCCCTTATGATTCATGTCTTATGAAAATCCAATATGTATTCCATGATTCATTTTTATGTTCTTTGATATCCAGGGTATGAGTTTACAATGTTATGCTAATGTTATCATACCCTTATGATTATGTTATGCCTATATATCTCCTTTATTTACCCTTACTGAGAATATGACCTCACCCTTTATTATGTTTCCTTTCCCCAGGTTATGAATAATGTTTTTAAGTAGGATTAATAAATGGGAATATTTTTGTGGGAAACATTGAAGTTCTTTCACCAAGTTAGAATATTCTGTCCCAGGTTTCTAAAGACACTAAACTATTATGGTACTCAGGCATGTACTTTTATAATATTCTGAATATTAATCTAAAATGATGTAATATCAAGGTATGTTAATCCTGGATCACTATAGTTGGTATCAAAGGAAAGGTTTAGTTAACCTTTGAAAACTAGGATGAGAAAAAAATTAGTGTGTTCCCTAGGGATATTTCTAAGTATATGTCTAGGTATATCTCAAAGGATAAGACTAATGATGAGTTAAAGATAATGAAAATTTCCTATAATTTTGGTAATGGATTGAGAGAGTGGTTTATAAGAGATTACAACCCTATCTGAATACTATAAGTGGATGTGGATCCATCACAAATGTACATAGGGGTAAAAACCTTGAAAACACCGTATTGATATAGACTCAATTGGGAACTGGTGCATGACAATGGGCCTTGTTGCACACCTGGTTTGACACTCTCTGAGGATATGATTTGGGAATTCAAATACTCTTTATGAACCATAATAAAGGATTTATATATGAGAGTAATATTAATAACCTAGGATAAACCTAAGGTTCCATATAGTAAATAATTAGGTTTCATGATTTAGAAATCCTATAAGTGGTTTTCATGATAATGTGGTTTTCCGTTATGATAATTATTTTTCACACTATGCTATTTGGTATTAGTAAATAGATAGAACTATAAGGAACTAGGTTAACATTGAATATTTCAGATGTGGAATGTATGGGAATTATACAAATCGATGACCTAATTGGAAATCTTATGAAGATAATCAGGAAGGTTGTACAAGTATTGATTATACTACTAAAGATAAAGAGACTGAAATTAACATGTGAAAGGTATTTGATGTTCTAAATTTATAATTTATATTAAAAATAAGAAGAATGATTAAATTTAGGTTTATTAACCTTAATAAATTATTCATATTTCATATTCTATGAAATATTTATTAAGGAATAGGATTATGAAGCCTGATTAAATGTTTATGAATAAAATTGGATGACTAAAGTGTATATGTATTGGAATTGAAGAATTATGTTATATGAATCATAAAGTATATGATTCTAATTCAGGATTTGAAAAAAAATGGAATGGTGCCAATGAACTAGAATTGTGACCTAATGTAAAGGTGGTATTTTGATAAATAGAAGGAAGCCCTTAATGTTTTCCTACTATTGGGAAATTTGTGTTTAGCTTATATAAATAAATGATTGATATACATGAACTTAATTGGATAGTATTGATGATCATGTAACTTTTAAATGATTTTTCGAAAAAGTGGTTTACATTATCATTGATGAAGTTTCCAACATTTTTATATTTAAGTAATATATCCAATTAACTTTGGAATAAGGAATTATACATGTTTTTTATAAGTATTTATGGTAATTCAGATTATTACCATGTTTTAGTATAATACATAATAATGGTATTTACATTTTTGGTATGTGACAAACAAGAGCTACTTTATGATATATGGTGGATTAATGTTAAGATGATTTTGAAAAATTTACTGACCTTATTTATAAAGCTTTAGGTTTTTATATTTTGGAAGTGTTATAAGGTTAACCATTTATGGAATGGTTTAACTTAAGATTCAAATTAAGTTTTAGAGATTAAAGTATTATCTCGCCACCTGACCATTTATGCATATTGGATAACCTATGCTAACCATTTTGCTGTGATGTAACTAAATACAGATGGAATAACCTATCCTTATATTTATGAATCTATAGAATAACAGGTTCACCATAATTTCTTAAAGTAAGAGATGAAGTGGAAATTGATCAAGGAACAACAAAAAATGTGAGATTGTGTTGAATGAAATCAAGTAATTATATCTCCTTGTGAAAATTCTTCAAATCTAGGAAAATGATCTTGGAAAAAAATCTTATCATAGTACCTTCATTTCCAATTAATCAAACGGTCCCTTAAATAATCATAGATTTATGTTTTTATTATTTTTAAATTTCTATGTATCAATCACTTTCTTGTAATAAGTAATCTCTATAACTCTATAATTATTTCCTCTTTTATTCCATGTCCAAATCTTCACCTATGTTCTCTTATGTGGAATCCTAGGGTAGTAGTTATGTTTCCAAATTTACCTTTTAAAATAAAGTTTTAGTATTCATTTTTTTGATGTGGGTTCCAATTAAATAAAATTTAAAGTATTTTAACTTTTATGATCCAAAAGAATTTTGAGGATAAAATCCATTTTAAGGGGTGTATAATGTAACACCCTGAGTTTTTATGAATTAATTTTTGTGGAATAAATTAAATTTCGTTGATGGATTTCATTGCATGCTCCACTTTGTTATTCTTGCTTTATAATCAACAAAAAGTAATACTTGCATTGCATGCAACACTTATATAAGATTTAAGTATATGAAAAACTACGTTTGACTTGTGTTACACATAATTCTAAGTTCCTTCTATAGCTTTCATTACACTCGAGACCTTCTTTTACTGAACTATAATATACTTTTAATATTATCATTAAAAAATTATTATAGTTATCACTTAGCCATTGGAATGGAATATATGAATAAGATTAACTAAATTATGAAAATATGGTTTATACATGTCTAAAAAATTAATTAATTATTTATAAATTAATTATAAATAAAAATAAAAACCAATTTAATATAAAGGATGTGTTTTGATGAAAAAGTATTTTTAGGACCACAAAGGCATTTTATATTAATAAATTAATTTAATTAATATTAGTGAGAGATATTAATGAAATTTATGTATTATAAATTCAACCAAATTCTTTTACAATCATCTAATAAGTTTTAAGGTATAAAATAATAATAAATCCAATTTTAGACATAAAAAGTTGAATTTTCTAAAAGGAGGAGTTGCCGCCTTTTAATGTAAAATTCATTTTAAAACTAATTTTTTACAATTTTATAATTTTTATTTTAAAAATTAAACTTTATTTTTTAACTAATAATATAAAATTTTAATTTGGGTGAATTTTTGGTATTTTTCTAAGAAGTTTCATTTTTTGATGAATACTAAAAATTATTTAATATTAATTATAACCTGAATTTTTTTATAATTTATTTATATAGTTAAATTATATTTGTATTTGGTTTTAAATTTTTTATAGATAAATTATACATATATTAATCCAATTTATATAATTTTAATCAATTTCTCATTTAAATTGGATATAAAAACATTTCAAACTTTTGAATATTTTCACTTTAAAAACCTGTCATTTTTGTCCTGTTTGCGGGATTAATTTTAAATTAATTTCTAAAAGTTATAGGATTTTAATTTTTAAAAATGGATTAAATATTTGGAATAATCATAATTTATAATTTCTATTAATTTCAACTTTGTTTTTAGCAAAAAGATTAGTAAAAATAATTAAAATTGATTACAGCAATTAAAGTAAAAACTAGTTTACTTAGTGGTTAAACATTAATCTTAAGGGGGAAATGACCTATACACTTGTCCAAAACCAATTTTATATACATATTTCAAACATTTATCTTATTTTATCAAAAAATTACAATTATTTTAGGCACATAATCTAATGTATACCACTCGATAGTATTTACCTTTTTATATTTACAAGAATGCCACTCTTCCTCCACTATATAAAGGCACTCACCCCCTTCACTTATTCAAACCTCTCAAGCCTTTTGGATAATTTAGACCCAGAAAAAATAAGCTCAATTTGTTTTCCTATAAACCTATAAGCCTCACTTTGCGAATAAATCCCACCAAGTAATCCCTTTTGTGAAAACCAAAATGAGTTACCCAAAGAAGAGGTAACATTCATCAATGTTCTTTTTTTTGTTCCCTTCTCCACCCCCTTAAATTATTATTATATCAAGATTATATAATAACCTTAGTATCATAAATTTAATTATTGGTTTTCATTTTAATGTTATTACCTACACCTTCACACACTTACATCAAATGGGATATGCAATAATTGTTCGTGTGTACGACGGACTATTGTCTCGCGAACCGATGTATTTCTTTATTATATTACCACCTCTAAAGGTTTGGAATAATGATAGAATTAATATTTTTATATTATATATATGATATTTATTATTCTTAAAGTCTTATTTAATTACTATATAACACATACCTTCATGCTTTCCATTTTTTTCGAATACGATAACATCATTTGTGGAGGTGTGGACTACAGCCTCCTCAAAGCGATGTGATTCATTCACACTTTACATGGAATTTATTAAGGATGGATTTATTAAAAATATATTATATTTATGACATAATAATAATTCTTTAATTATAATATATATATATATATATATATATATATCATTTAATTTTTTTCTTTCAATGTGATAAGAAATTGGAAATAGTGTCCATGCATACGTATGGCCTATCGTTTCTAGGAATGGTGTATTTCATTTCCTATTTCTATATATTATAGATAATTATAAATAAATATATACTGAATATATATGATATTAATTCCATATTTTACATTCTTTAAATAATGAAATCATGATCTAAGTAATAGGACTAAAAATGATAAGTCAAAACATGTACCAAAAACAAAGCGGTTATTACCAGAAATATAACATTAACATGGAATTGTTAATAAAATGGTAATATAAAGTAATAATTAAATCATATATGGTATGAAATATAAGAATAATTTTCTATATTAGATTTATAATAAACCTATATTTATTATAAATGAGTTTTGAATGTGTATGAGGAAAGTGAAGACTTAAGGTAAGGGTTTTTTAGTCTCGCTTTTATTTCTGTGAGATATATGCTATATTAATCACTTATTATTATTATGTTGTGTATATACTACCCTATGACATGTTATATCATGAATATTTTTTATTTCATGATATTAAAATTTTTAATTTATTTTATTCTTCCATGGGGTTCATGATTTGAAAGTTACTCAAGTAGTAAGGGGATTTCTAGTCACACTTTCATTTATGCGAGACTTGGGACATATTCACTACTCATTTATTTTTTGTGGTGTATATTCTAACCATGAATTTATTCTACTATTATTATCCTTAAATTTCTGTGTATTTATATATCCATTTTATTATCACTATTTCATGGTGTTTTATGATTCAAAAGTTACTAAATCGATAAGGTAATTTTGTCTCAATTTTCCTTCTTTAAGACACATGTTTTTTATGCACCTATATCCATTTAAAAGGTGTGTATAATTCCATTTAACATGTTATATAATTAATATCCTTATTTTCATTATATTTTAAGCTTCATTCAATGTTATTATTTCATGGTGATTATGATTCAAAGTTACCAAGCTAGTAAAAGTTTATTGCTACAATCTCATTGTTTATCAAGATTCTTTATGATTATGCTTCCATTGATAAAATATTTTTATCTGTATCTCCATAAATCTCATAAAGTTTCTTTTACTATGGTTATTCATGATATATTCATGTATTGGTAGCATTTTCTACACTTTGGTATGTAATATTATTAAGAAAATTATTTTTAATAAAATCCAACTTTATCTCTCTCTTCGGTAGAAAATCAGTTTTATTGAAAAAACCATATTTTCTAAAAAAAATTCAAAAAATTTTTAAGATGATATTTTAATATAGTTTTAACAGAAAATTATTTTAAAAATATATTTTTTATAAAGTTTTTACAATTCTTTTCAAAGTTTCCTTTAAAATTTTTCATGGTTATTTTCAAAGAAAATGGTTTTCAGAATGTTTTATATTTTAAAAATATTTTTTCAAAGAAGAAATGATATTTTCTTCAAGAAATGTTTTAAATTATTTTTAAAACTTATTTATAAGTTTTAAAGTGGTTTTAAATGAAAATTAATTTGAAAATTTTTTATATTTTCAAATTTTATTTTCAAAGAAAGGTTATTTCCCTTAAGAAATACTCCAAGTGATATTTCAAAATCCTCCTCTATATAAGATGATATACTTTGATATAGTTTATTCATTACAAGTAATATAATCTAATGGCATCATTCTTATTCTTTCTTTGAATGGTTTATGTTTAATATGATAAGTTTTTTATGAAACTCATTCCTCTTCCACAGCTTATACCATGATAAAATGATTATGAATCCCGATTTTTTCATGAGTTATTCTATGATGAAATGATTATGAAATATATATATTTTCCATAGGTTATGATATGATCAAATGTTTTTTATACACATTTCATTTCATGGGTTATGATATGATGAATTTTTATGATCTTGTGGCACATATATGTATGATTCAATTATGTGACAGGTGGGGCCTATATCTTTCTCCAATGTATTGGATAAAGCTTTATATCTCATGATATGGATAGGAATGTAATGGTAAGTGATCCCAGTTCAATAATATAGGGTTAGAATGGGGAGTAAACTCGGTTCAGTAATATTGGGATGGAATGAGGAGTGAACTTGGTTTAGTAATACATGGCTGGAATAGGAGGTGAAGTCGGTTCAGTAATATAGGGCTGGAACAAAGAGTAAACTCGGTTCAGTAATACATGGTTAGAATGGGAAGTGAACTTGGCTTAGTAATACATTGTTGGAATGGGGAGTGAACCCAATTCAGTAAAGGACTTTTTCCACTAATATAGTAATGGGAGTGAACCTAGACTACTAATATGGTTTGGGTAATGAACATATTCCACTAATATGGCCTTGTTAGTATTCCTTGAATGCTATGGGAATAATTTTATATGTTTATGTTTCTATCAAAATTACATGTCTTATGATTATGTTATGCTTTCATGGATTATTCTCTTGATTCCCTTATGATTCATGTCTTATGAACTGCCAATATTTATTTCATGATTAATGTTTATGTTCTTTGATATTCAGAGTATGATTTTCAAATGTTATTTTCATTTTATCATACCCTTATGATTATTTTATTCTTACATATCTTCTTTATTTACCCTTAATGAGTATCTAAGATCACCCTTTCTTATGTTTCCTTTCCCTAAGTTATAAATAATGGTTTTAATTAGGAGTAATAAATGGGTATATCATTGTGGGAAACAATGAAGATCTTTCACCAAGTTAGAATATTGTGTTCCAAGTTTCCAGAGACACTAAACTATTATGGTCCTCGAGCATGTACTTTTGTAATGTGATGAATATTCATCTAAAATGGTGTAATATCCATGTATGTTAAGATTTGTTCACTATAGATACTCAAGTGGTATGATTAAATAATGAAACGATCACCCAAAAAATAATGTCTTCATATCTTCAAGGTGAAGACTAACACTACCAACTCCAAGTCATGGGTTAAATAATTCTACTCATAGGGTCTTTATTGCATCAACACATAAGTGATCACTGCCTACATCTATATCAAAATGCATCTAATTCTAGATCTAGAAGCATTGTAAAATAACACGTACTCAACTCCCTCCTATGTAATTTTTAACATAGGAGCATTAATCAACCTATGCTATAAATCCTTGAAGGATCTATGACACTGATCAGTCCAGGAAAAATAATAACATTTTCACATCATGATATTAAAAGGGGATACAATCCTAGAAAATTCCACCATAATCCTCGGATAGTACCCTGAAAAACTAAGGAAACTCTACACCCCTTTCATGCTCTTGGTTGGTTCCCATGCAAGCACTACATCCACTATTATCGAGTCCATAGATACACCATAACTAGTGATGAAATTTCTTATAAATTCAACATGTCATACCCAAAACTAACACTTTGAGAGCTAACCATATAACTAGTTCTCCAAGAATAAATCAAGGACCATACTCAAATACTCTGGATACTCCTCCTTGGACTTAGAGTATATGAAAATTTCATAAATAAATAAAATCATGAATAAATCCAAGTATGACTGAAAAAACCTGTTCATAAGTTCCATGAACACATAGAGGGAATTAATCACACCAAAAACCATCACCAGGAATGTATAATTCCCATAGAAACATTGGAATATCATCTTTGGGATATTATCCTTATGAATCCTCAACTGGTGGTAGTCAGACTTGAGATTAATATTTGAAAACCAACTCCCACCTTTCAATTAGTCAGAAAGGTCTTCAATCCTTTTCTAGGGGTACTTGTTCTTGATTTTCACCTAGTTCAGGCATTGGTAATCAATGAAAATACCCAAAATATCATCTTCCTTTTTTATGAACAACACTAAATCCACCCATGGGGACACACTAGGTCTGGTAAAACCTTTCTCTCAAAGGTCTTCCAACTATACCCTAAAATACCAAAGCTTATTAGAATCCATTTAATATGCCGCATAAGATATCAGCATGGTCCCAGGGTGCAATTCAATGAAAAATTAAATCTCTTTCTTTGAATATAGTCTTATAACATCTTGAAGAAGTATTTCCTTATAATCCTCCACTACCACTGGAATCTAGATGCTTAAAGATCCCATGAAAAAAGTTCCAAACATACCAACTGATGGGAGATAGGTTAAAAATTCCTACTCAAGATCCCCACTTGCTCATCCATAAGATCCTTCTCACCTATGAAGAAGAATCTCATCCCATAAACACATATAGTATATCTGATCATGCACAGTGGATAGCCATTCCATACCCAGAATGAAATTATAATGTTTCATCACATCGACCAAGAGGTCCCATGAGAAACCCTCTCCACTAAGATCCAACTTGAATTATAGTAAATTTTATGATATAGAATAATCACTCTCGGTAGGAACCTTTAGCCACAAATAATGGGCCGAAGGATCTACTGGAATCTTAAGTTCTCACACAAGGGATATGGAGATGAAAGAATGACTCACACTTATGTCTACAAGTACTAGAGATAAAGTATATAAGACACATATCATAACTCAAATCATCTCATGAACATCTTGTTTATATCCCTCCATGGAATAAAATTGTTCGTTCCCTCGACTTCCAACTAAGCCTAACATGGGACACATAGTAGTGGTGGTGAAAGTAGGTTATAGCATCATCCTCCACCTGTATCTCCTCTCCCAGGGGCTCCAGCTGCTCCCCTATCAGCACTTCCTCCCTAGGGGCCACACTAACTATACCTAGGAGATCCCTAATCATGATGTTGCCTATTTCATGGAGATTCATCCACTATCTATCCAGCATCCATAGTATATCAGGTCATTGAATCATGAGCCATGTTTTCTTTCCTATCAAAAGTATAGCATCTTCCCTATCCAAGATGATTGAGACATCTGTATGAACCCTGCACTATAGATCCACATGTCTGAGTCCAGTCATGAGTCTTC
Organism: Viscum album; assembly: GCA_963277665.1. Lineage (NCBI taxonomy): Eukaryota > Viridiplantae > Streptophyta > Magnoliopsida > Santalales > Viscaceae > Viscum > Viscum album. The sequence goes on from OY728137.1 coordinate 177,831,050, forward strand.
CTCTTATGCCAAGACCCTAACAACTAATGCCTTCTAGTTGTTGCAGATAACCTAGCCCCATGATGTCCACTTATAGAAATATCTACCCTAAAAATTTCTATAAAGTTACCTATAACAAAGGAATGATCTATCACTCCATTATAAGTGGGAATGAATAAAGAGACCATGATATCTTGGATGTATTAGCAAAGTCCATGATCAAAATTTTTCACTTGGAAGTATCTATATCATGCCATATCTATAGAGTAATGCATGAGGTCAGTAAAACTCAAGGTTTACTCAACAATAGAAATATCACACTAATTCACCCCAATAATATCCTATATATGTATAGAGAACAATCTAAAAGGATAATACTCATCATGGAACAATTGATAAAAGTATTTAAATGAGAGTATCATCTTATCATGGGTTTGAGTGATCAGACACCACTAGAACACTATTTCTCTATGAAGAATACTAGTTATAAGCACAACCATATGATTAGTCATGGTCCATACAATCCATAAAACTTAGACCACTACCTCATGACAATCCTTTTCTTATTGAGGGTCTATCTCTCCATGAAAACTACATAGTCTCTACTGTTAAAACTCATGTAAAATGCTAAGTCTTTATGCATCATTATCTTAAACTAATAGAGCTATTGGATTCCCAACATGCATTTGATCATCTGCATGGACCACTGTAGGTAGATCCAAACACTGATCATCAGGTGGAATCACTGTTCTATACTTTCTTAGATGAAATAACTCATGATTAGGTCCATGCACTGAGGCTTGTCACTCAACTGGTCATTTTTCTAAACCTATATAATATCCTAGATTTCTATCATTGAAGATTCATCTTGATATCTAACAAGAAGTACCATGATTAGATTAGAATATCTAAGGAGTTGACCTAATAAATACATGAAATTCAAAATACTCAATCCTATATGATGCATGTTCTATTGGTTTTCATACAATTGATATCTGAGAAATCTAAGTCAACAACCATGTAGTCAAAGTCCTGGTGTATGTATATGTTGTCCACCACACCATCATTGGGTTCCCAAGCTTGAGATCCAAACTCATGAAACTCTTGTTAGGTCAGATAGGGTAATGACAGATAGTATAGATGGGATTGAATTGACCAGATAAAATTTTTAATCAAATAAATTTATTAATTAAACAAATTTTTAAATTAATTAAGTGAGTTGATTTGTAGTGGAAATAAATAAATGAATACAGAGTTTTTTATACTAGTTCATTCCAAAGTAGACCTAGTTTAGTCTTATAACTCTCTACTCAGTGAGAGATACATGTGAACTAAACTAATTTTTTAGGGGGGGGTCATGACCAGATTACAAGATCCTTTTCTAGTGAAGGGATAACCATAACACATTGACATTTGTATAGGGAGTCAAAACCCAATTACAAAACTTGACTTTAGACTATAATATTCACAACCTGAATGGTCCTGGATTTAGAATCTAGGATTCACAACCTAAGTAAGTAATTAAGAAATTATTTTGGATGTAAAATCATAAATAGAAAAATAGAGTGTGTGTGTGTGTGATATAGGAAGAAGCATTATAGAAATAAGAAACTAGATGAAGTATATTGAATAAGAAAAAAAGTACTTGTTCTTTATAATTGGATCGCTTTATCTAGTCAAGGTGTTAGAATTTGAATCAGATGTAATTTGGCACCTGAGATATCATCTAGATTATGAAATAGAATATATAATATAACATTATAGATTGTAAAATGCGTTGAAAGTTCATAGTTTTTTCTTGAAGAAAAATAGATTATTGAATATTTTATCTATTTTTATATTTAATACATCCTTTAAGACCTTTATATAAGTATCTTCAAATCTAAAATATCTAAATAGTTCTTGTGTGAGTGGTTATAATTATTAAAAATAATAATAACAAATTCAAAGAGTAATCTCACAAATATAAAATAGTTTTCCAGAAAATATTAAATAATTCAAAATAAATTTGTAAGAACCTAGTTTTTGACTCATGTATGGATCCTCTAAATTTTGGTATAATTCACTTTTATGGAACTAAAGAGTATTTCTAATGAGTTCATGAATGTCTCAGGGGTGTCTGGGGCTTGTTCAGAGCCCAAATCCCAACTTTCTGGGAAAACTTTCCCTATCACGGGATTTGAGAAAACCATGAAGGTAGGACGCAAGGTTAGATTAAACCATGCAGATGCTATAAATTTTTATGAAAAGCCATATCATATGGTTGGCACATGGTTTCCCTAATTGGGAATCCTAACCATGTGGTATTTCCCTTCTTACAGGTGCTCATGCATGGTTCGTGCACATTATAAAAAATTATGCGGCCCAAATTCATATTCCAGTAAGATGAACTCCATTTTCTCCCATTTTGGAGATTTTTAAATTCATATCCTAAGGATCAAGGGATCTCCTTCATCTGAATCCATTTGAGCTTATTTTTTTCATATTGGATGTGAAATGATAAGTAATCAAGTCTATTTGAGATATTCTTCGTCTCTCTTGCTCTCAACCTAGTTATAAAGGTGTAAGGGTTTTTACTCTTTTATCAAATATACTATGTTACAAGCTGAATTAGAGGATAATATAATATGAGGTGAGTCTTACCAGCCTAATGTTGGTGGTCTATAACTTATCCCTCAAGTTTTTCTATTTTGGAATTGAAGTGTGGGACCTGCTGATTTCATCGAGTGATGTTTATTGAATCTATATTCCATGTTTATAGTCATTAGAACCATATGGTTATGCTATTTATATACATGTGATTAATTTTTTGTGGTTACACCCACAACACCCAACACCACATGTAGGGTGATATTCCATAATTGAGTTTTTAGTATTTTGACACTTTTGAGCCATCGTTTTGGCATGATCAAGCTTGAACACACTAATGGTAAGCCTAATTATATTAAATTCCTATAAAATCATGTAATGGTGAATGTAAATCATCATGTCACTTCCACTTTACCCACCTAAGGTAAGTGCCTAAGTGTAATTAGTTATTTAAAATGATAAATTGGAAAGTATATGGTATGAATAGGAATTGGTCGTATTAATTGAAAATGAATGGTTGGTTTCATATTGTATCACCCCTTCCCACTTATAGTGGAAGCTAGAGGATGAACCAAATTAAATAATTATGATATAAATAGTTAAATTAAATGGTTTCATGCTACTTTTCCTTGTCAAACTAATGAAAGTAAAGGCTTGAACCTAATGAAATTGATAAAGGGAATAGTAATAATATGGTATTATTACATTAAATGAATTAAATTTAAGGTGAATATTTATTCACATGGACCTTAAAATATTTATAGGAAGTCTTGAATTGTGTTTTATCTTGGATTTCCAAGGGAATGCCTTGGGTACTCGAGGATGACATTCTGATTCAAGGATGCCAGTTGCCTTAGGTGAGACCTACTCAGGAACTCGATCCCTTTCTTCCATTGGATGCCCAGTATGACACTGTAGGATCCATTAATTATTATTATAGGATTCCTTAGATAAACTCCTTGGATCGAGCATGACATGAGGTTCCTTGGTTACATCCTTGGGCCTAGCCACTAATTATCTCCTATTTTACCTTGGATGTATTCCTTGGACTCTATTAGAAATATTATTGTGGGAATTCCTTGGATGATTCTCCTTAGATTACACTCTTACCCCCTTAGCTAGACTCATTTACTACTAATTTAGTGGACCCTAAGGTCTAGGTTTCTTTGATTATTACCTTATAACATTTCATTTTGAAATTAAAATTAGATTTCCTTGGTGATTACTTAAGAACCACTTTATATTAATTATCAAATATGGTTTCCTTGTTATATATTGGAACTATAACTATTCATACTATCAAGAGGTGATGTCATAGCTAGTTATTACTCACGTGAATTTTTTATATAAATTGTAACTTAATTAATTGATGAACTGGTTACATGTTCAGAAACCAGCCAAGGGATGAAGTAGGTAATTTGGTATTTAGTTACATTATACTGATTTAATTTATATATGAATAACTACACACTTTTACATTTCCATCACATAGACCAGATTTTATAATCACTTTTGGTGGTGGACCACTGAGATTTATCTCACACCCTCTCTAGGATTTGTTTGGTACCTAGGGAAAATTACATGTATGTGGATGTTAATAGAGGGAAGCATAATGATTCAGACACTTTATTTCTTACTGTGATAGGATGGAGATAGTAACATATGACTGAGTTGTGGCTTGGGATTATTGGGATATTTTATGTATTTACTTTTCTAAATTGAGTTTTTTATGTATTCTTGATACTTTTTATCCATGTTTTCCATCTGTTTAGTGTCATGACACGTCATCATCAATTTTTGTATGCTTGTACCAGTTATCCCAATTGTGTCAATTATGTTAACCTTGTCACTTTCCACTGTGCCATTTATTTACTTATATTGCTTCCACTATTTAAATCTATTTTAATTATCTATTGTGCTACACTATGGTAATGAATGCATAGTCTCCCCACAGACACACCCTAGTCCCCCACTACTAGTCAAAAACCTTTGGCGTTCGGGGAGATGCACTTGAGGCCATGTGTCCCATTGGGCTCGAGGCACCTCTAAAGTGGAATACAAGTACGAGATGTCACAAAATTAAATATAATCATTTGAATAATTATAATGAGTTAAATAATCTTAAAACTCTCAAACTATAACCATAAAACCTGGTAAATTAAATCCAAAAAAATCACAAGTTTGAATTTGAAATAAAAAATTCAAAAATGTTCTGTTTAAAACGAGCAGTAGACATGAGAAGGATATAAAAAAGTAATAACACTACATTAAAGATATTAAAACAAGTCTGAATTATTTTAATATTATCTAATATTAATTTAAAAATAATAAAATTAGAGAAAATAAAAAAATAAGAGAAATGATTTTTTGAGTTTTAAGCCATAAGTTTCATGAATGAGAATAAAACACACATTGATCTTTATGAAAACATGTTTAAAACAATAAAAAACAATTATCATAGATTCTACATAATTAATTTGAATTTATAAATTCATTATAATAGTTTAAATATCAACAAAAAACATGAAAAAAATCCAAATATGAAGGATTACATGAAATATGGTATATTTTTCAATTTAAATAATAATAATAAATATCAACCCTACATTGAGAACCCTACTTTGGGAGAACCCTTCTTTAGAAGTTAAAAGTATGGTTTATAAAACCTAATTTTTATTAAAAGTGTGGTTCATGAACCATACTTTTGATAAAAAACATGTTTGAGGAAACTTACTTTTGGAAACCCTACTTTTAGAAACCCTACTTTTGGAAACCCTACTTTTGGAAATCAGACCATATACCATTGGAATATATCTACCTTTAAATAGTAAATCTACCATTTCTATTTTAAAAAATATCAACCGTTTCACAAAAATTATCTACCATTAATAGAATTGTTGAATATCTACCATAGAGAGGAGTGTTGCAGCTATTGTTGAGAGGAGTGCTACATATACCAAAAGAGGCTAGAAAAATAATCTACCATTTGCTTGAAAAACATCTCTATTAGAAGAATATCATCTACCATTGGAATAAAATAATGTATAAGAAATTTTTTAGTGAAGAACAACTGCAACTATGAGGCTTTGAAGAAGAATATGAATAGTGTTCATCATTTCAAGTATAGCTTGACATAAAATCTTAGGTAAATTTGTAAACCATATAAAACACATAATTAGATGCTAGTACTGAAGTCTTAAATGAAGATAAATTCTATATTTTTTCAATGAATCAAAAAACACTTAAATCAAATAATTATATTAAGATATGTGATTGAAAAAATGTTAAATACATGATTTGAAAACTATAGAAAACATTACACTAATTCGGACTATTTTTTATGTATGTAAACTACATTTTTAGATATTAATGTAGTTAAAATAAATTTATAAAAACTTATCATATTTATAACTCAATAAATGTTGAGAAATTTTGATGTGAATCTAAATAAATAAAAAAATAAATAAAAAATATTTTCAATTTTGAAAATTCTAGGATTCCAGAACTGTTTCATAGACATTGGACATTTTTTGGCACATAAACAAAAAATTCATACATCAATTTATTCTAATGAAATGTAAAAAAATGTGTTGGATTTATGATGGAACATTTTTTGTAAAAGATGATTATTATAGATCATGTTATAATTGAGTAATGAAAGAAAACTATAAATCATTTTAAATTGAAAAAAAATCTTGAAACCAAAAGCATGCAGTAAGTTCGGGAAAAAATGAGAACATGATAGAGATAGAATTAGAAGTCACCATAGTTGAATAAAATGAAGATATATGTCTTATATTTCATATGAAATAGGAATTAAAAAAATTCAAACAATAAAAATCAAGTCATAATTAAAATACAGAGATCAAGTAAAAACTAGTCTTCACATAAAATAATAAGAGGTTTTTGGATTTTCCAAAAAACATAAACTAACATGTAATAAAAAAAAATGCATGAACATGTGAAAACAATCTCACTATTTTTCTGGATTATAAAACCTATACATTAAAAATAATTTTTCTCTCCCTTTTTGTAAAGTAACAAAAAGATAAAAAAAACTCCCCCTATAAAAGTGTAAAGATAAAATAATTAATCTTTAAATATCCCAAGATAAAATTTAATTTTTTTCAAATTGAGAAGAGTCTAAAGGATTATTAAAGATATCTATAAAATGATTTCTATTATGGATAAATTCTAAAACAATATCACCCTTACTCATATGATCTTTTATAAAATGAAATCTAAGATCGATATTCTTAATTCTAAAATGTTGTGAGGGATTTTTAGAAATAAAAATTTTAGAAGTATTACCACAATAAATAGGAAATTTATAACTATAAATAATAAAATCACATAATTTTTCATTAATCCATTTTATTTCATAATAACTACCGACATCAGATATATACTTAGCTTCTGTAGTAGATAGAGCAACAGATAGTTGATTCTCTGAAGACTAAGAAATTAAATTGTTTTTAATAAAATGACACATACCTAATGTTCCTTTTCAATTTATTATAAATAAAATAAAATTAGAGTTACAATAAGATATTAAATTAAAATATTTACATTTAGGATAAAAAAATTAGTTTCAATAGTTCCTTTAACATATCTAATTATTATTTTTATAGCTTTAATATGATGCTCTTTAGGATCATCTTAAAATATTGTGCGTAAACAAACACGAAACATGATATCAGGTCTATATGTAGTTGAATAAATCAAATTACCTATCATGTCTCTATAAAATTTAATATCAAAATATTTACCTAATGCATTAATATCTAATTTAAAACTAGTACCCATAGGGATTTTCATAGATTTATAGGAATCAAGAACAAACCTTTTAAACAACTCTTTAGCATACTTAGATTGATTTAAGAATAATTATATCTTTCCTTTAAGAAATTTAAATTCTAAGAAATAACTTTAATTATCCCATTAAAATCATGTCAAACTTAGAATACAACAAAGTATAAAAATCATTACAAATCATTTCACTAGAATAAAAAAAACTATATCATCAAAATAAATTTGTACAATTAAAATATTATTTGAAATTATTTTGATAAAAATAACACGATCAATATTTCATTTCTTGAAAGAATTATTTAATAATAATAAAACCTTTCATACCAAGCATTAGATTCCTATTTGAGACCATAAATATCTTTAGATGATTTAAAAACGTGATTATAAAATTTTCCATTTTCAAAACCATGGGGTTGATAAACATAAACTTCTTCATTTATAAAACCATTTAAAAAATCACTTTTTATATCTATTTAATATAATTTAAAACCATTAGAAGTGGAAAATCTAATAATATTCTAATATCCTCTAACCTCAAAACTGGTGAAAATGAATCTTTAAAGTTTATACCTTCTTCTTGAGAGTATCCTTGAGAAATTTTTTTATTTTTTTGAAAATCTGTCTAGATTCATCCTTCTTGTCAAATATCCACTTGGTTTCAATTACTTTCTTATCCTCAAAAATTTATACTAAAATCAAAAAATTATTTCTAAAAAAATTATTAAACTCATCTTTCATAGAATCAATACATTTAGAATCATTTTAAGTATCATTAATATTATTAGGAACAAAATTAGAAATAAAAGTATAATTGAAACAAAAAAATAAAACATAATTTCAAGTTTTAATTATAAAATCAACATTACCAATAACATTTTCAATAGGATGGTATTTATGAATATTCCAAGATCTTTGATCAAGTAAAGAGGGATAATGGTCCCCCTCAATTGATTCATTTTTATCCTGAGGCTTTTCTTCACCAAAATTAAAACCACTAAACTCATCATCAAAAAAATTTGAATCAAAATTTATTTTAACATTATTTTCATCAAACATAAAATGAACATATTCTTCAATAACCATATTTATTTTATTATAAACTCTATAATATTTACTATTATTATAATCACCATGAAAAATACCTTCATCTCTTTTTTCATCATATTTATCTAAATTATCCATCGAATTTAAAATAAAAACTTTATAGACAAGAACTTAAAAATAACTTACTTTAAGATTTTTATTTTTTAAATAATTCATAAATATTTTCTTAAAAAATGTATTACTAGAATTCTATTTGAAATATAGTGATCATAAAAAATTACATCAACCCAAAAATATCTTGGAAAATTATATTCACTTAACATAGTTATGGTCACTTCAATAAAAGTTCTATTTTTTATTCTATAGCACCATTTTTCTGTGGTGTTATAGGAATAAAAAAATTGTAAAAATAACCATTTTTTCACTAAATTTTTTAAAATTGAAATTGAAAAATTCACCTCCTTCATCACTATGAATCTAAACAATCATGAAACTTTTTTAATTTTTACCTAAATTAAAAAAATATTAAATCTAAATAAAGTATCATTTTTATGAATAAGAAAGTATACCCCATATAAAATATACTATATTCATCAATAATAACTAAAGTATATTTATTCCACCAAGGATAGAAATTTGAGTTTGACCAAATAGATCAATTTGTACAGACTGTAAAGATATATCAGTACTTATCTGATTGATAAGCCTAAAAGAAACTTTATTTTGTTTCCCTTTCATGAAATCATCAAAAACATGGAGTTGTTATTTCTTCATAGAAGGTAAATGTAATAGATTCTCATGTTTAGATATCTTATGTAAAATTATAAAATTAACATGACCTAAATGTCGATTCCAAAGAATGATATCACTCTAGACAGCATTCAAACACTTAACATGTTGAACATTTAGTTCAATAAAATAAATATTATAAATATTTTCCTTTAAATTAGCATAAAATAATAAATAATCACATTTAAAAACTAAAAAATTATCATTTTGAAATTTCACTTCCATTCTATTATCACATAATTGAGATATACTAGTTAAAATATTTTTTAATCCTTTAAAAAAATAAAACTTTATAAATAAAATCATAATTTGAAATACAAACTTTACCAAAATATTTTAATTTTCCTTTGGAATTATCTCCAAACATAATAGTGCCTCCATAACATGTGTTTTAAGTGGTAAAATTTGATGGGTATCTAGTGATATTCCTAGAATATCCACTGTCCATGTACCATATGTTATTCTTGAAACATCCAAATAATTTTTCCTATAAAAATCAATTACTTTACAATTTTTTTACCCAAGCTACTTGGGGTCCAATAGGATTAGTAATAAATATTTTAGGTACCCACACATAATTTAAATATGTATTTTATGGTATTCTAGACAAAAGATATTTAGAACTATGAGTTTTTGTAAATACCAAATATTTTTTAAATCGAAGAGTATAATCATTTCCATAGTGACCTTTCATGCCACATTTAAAAAAAGTAACAGTAAAAGTATAAAATTTTTTACTTTTAACAAAATGAGTTTTAAACATTTGAGGTAATATTATATCATATCCAAAACTATCTTTATTTTTATTAATTTTATTCAAATTCATCATTTTATGCTATTTTTCATGAACTTTAATGATAAAAGATAAAAAAAATTAATGTTTTCAAATTCCTTATTCAATTTTTCATTCAAATCATAATAAGATTTCAAATTATCATAAACTATAGAATGAGAATAATAGATATTATTTCTTAAATTTTCATTCTCTTTTAAATTAATTTATTTAAAAAAATGTTTCTCATGATTTTATTTAAACTTATTATATAAATCAGCAGCTTTGAAAATGTATTTTATTAATCTTTAAATTTCTTCATTTAATTCAGATTCATTTAGATTTTCTGAATCAAAGTCAGAATTAGAACATCCATAATCACTAACCTTATCCAAAGACACCATGAAGCACAAGTTAGCATATTCTTTCCCATTTAAATATTATTTTCTATAATCTAATTCTTCTACACAATCCAATTGGTGGTCAATTCCTTCTAATCCTTGTTTTTTTATTCTTTATTTTTGGACAGTCAGGATTGATATTCCCTTTCTTCCTAAACTCAAAATAAGTAACATCTAAAGAATTGTGATTTTTATTTACTTTCTTATCTATACTATGTTTTTCTTTATGAGGATTTCTTTTAAATTAGTTCTTAAATACCTTATTTTTCTTTCATTTGTAAACCCCAAAAACAATCTAAGATTTATCTTCTTTTTAATTATCCTATAGATGAGAATCTAAAGAGTTATTAGAAATAAAATTCAGATATTTAAAAGATAATCCTTTTCTTTTTGTTGACTCCTCATCAACTATGTTCTTCTGTTCTAGTTCATACTGAAGTAGTGGTCCAATCAATTTATTAAGAGTGTACTCTTTTGAATTTCTTTCATTCAAAAATGGAAACCTTCTTTGAATGCTATTTTTTGGTATAGATCATAGGAATATTTCAACGATTAATAGGTTCTGTAATGCTTCTCCAAGTGAATTCATTCCATTCACAATTCTTATGAATCAGTAGAACATTTGGTTTACAGTTTTTTTCACCCATCTAGAAGTCTTGGTACTCTAATCGAATCATTCCAAGCTTGGTTCAAATCAATTTTATTGATCCAAGGTGAGTTACTTAAAGAATATTCCAAATCTCATGAGTTTTATTATAATCATACACATTACTAAAAATACTTATGTTAATATCACAATATAAACTATTAACAACTTTTTAATTTAAAACATATCTAGTAGAATCGTTTTTAGTAAGTGTATTTAGGTCACCTTCTAGTAGTGTGTACTATTTCTCCATGATGGACCAATGTTCTATGCTTAATTTCTTAAGGTATTACTCCATTGAGGATCTCCAACATCCATAATCATATCCATTAAAGTGTGGTGTCTTATGAGGAATCCAATCATCATTTGTGTTCAAACCTTTCATCTTATAATATCTTTATCAATAGACTGTTAGGTCAAGGAATAGGTTATCACAATTAAATATAAACAATAAACTCTATATATGTATTATATTATTCCAAAAGGAACAACCTCTGATTCCAAATGTTTGTTATTGGGAAAGATAATGCTAAAGATAAACTATTCTTATGAATTTATCATTTTATGACAATTTTTAAGTCAGCTATGGTAATGAAAGATGGTCTAGAGGGGGTAAATAGACCAGAATAAAAATTTAATAAAATAAATTGATTAATTAAACTAATTTTTAAAGTTAATTAAGTGAGTTAATTTTCAATGAAAATAAATAAATGAACACAGATAATTTTATACCAATTTATTTCAAAGTGGACCTAGTCTAATCTTATACCTCTCTACTCAGTAAAAGATACATCTGCACTAAACGGGTTTTTAGGGGGAATAAAAACCTGATTATAAGATCTTTTTCTATTGGAAGGATAACCATGACACACTATGTTTTGTATGGAGAGTCACAAACCAATTACAAGACTTGGATTTAGACTACAAGAGTCACAACCTGAACGGTCCTAACTATAGAATTTGGGAGTCACAACCTGAGGAAGAGTGGAAGAAATGATTTTGTATGTAAAATAATAAAAATAAATACATATTGTGTGTGATATATAAGAATAATTGTTATAGACACATGAAACCAGATCAAGTAGATCGAAGAAGAAATTACAAGTACTGGTTATTGAGAATTGGATCAGGTTACCTCATCAAGGTAGTAAAAGTTGAAGAAGATGTAATTTGGAACTTGAGAGATTGTATAAATAATGAAATGGAGTATCACACAAGAATTTACATATTGTATAACACATTTAAAGTTCACAACTTTATCTCAAAGAAAAACATAATGTCAAATATGTTATCCCGTTTCATATTCAACAAACCCTCTAAGTCTTTATATAATTATCTTCAAAGATTAAAATATCCAAAATGAGCTTGTAAAATTGGTTAGAACCATTAAAAATAATAATGAAAAATCAACCCATAATCACACAAAGATAAAATAGTTTTTCAGAAAATATCATGAAATTGAAACTAAATTAAACATAATTATTTGAATAATTATAATGAGTCAAATAATCTTATATTTTTAAAACTATAACTATAAAACTTATTCAATTAATTCCACAAAAATCGCAAGTTTGAATTTGAAATTTGAAATTCAAAAATGTTTCTTTTAAAGTGAGTAGTAAACATATAGAGAATATAAAAAATGAATAATGCCACATTAAAGATATTAAAAAAGGTTTGAATGGGTTTAATATCAACTAATATTAATTTATAAATAATAAAATCTAAGATAAAGAAAAAAATATGAGAAACAATTTTTTTAGTTTCAAGATGTAAGTTTCATGAATGAGAATAAAACAAACATTGATCTTCAAAAAAACATTTATGAAATAATGAAAAATAATTTGAATAGGTTATATATAATTAATATGAATTTATAAATTCATTATAATAATTTAAATATCAACCATAAACATGTAGAAAATCAAAATATTCATGTTTACATGAAATGGAGAATATTTTCCAATTTAAATAATAATAAATATTAACCCTAGTTTGAGAACCCTACTTTGGGAACCATACTTTGGGGGAACCCTACTTTTGAAGTTAAAATATTGGTTGATGAACCCTGAAATTAATTAAAAGTAAGGTTGATGAACTATACTTTTGTAAAAAGTATGGTTTAGGAACCTTACTTTTGGGAACCCTACTTTTGGAAACCCTAATTTTGTAAATCAGGACATCTACCATTGGAATATATCTACTATTTAAATAGGTAATATACTATTTCTATTTTAAAAAAGATCTACCATTGCACTAAAATGATCTACCATTGATATAAGTGTTGAACATTTACCACTGAGAGGAGTGGTGCATCTACTGTTGAGAGGAGTGATGCATCTACTATTGAGGATAGAAAACTAATATACCTTTATCTTTAAAAAAATCTACCATTGGAATATATATACTATTTAAATAGGTAATATACTATTTCTATTTTAAAAAAAGATCTACCATTACACTAAAATGATCTACCATTGATATAAGTATTTAACATTTACCACTGAGAGGAGTGGTGCATCTACTGTTGAGAGGAGTGACTCATCTACTATTGAGGATGGAAAACTAATCTACCTTTAGCTTGAAAAAAATCTACCATTGGAAGAACATAATGTTGTAAAAATGGTGGTAGTAATGAAATGATAAACGATTCATAGAAGAGAAAAAGGGGAAAACAAAAGAAAGAGAAGAAGATCTTGGGACATATAGATTTACATGGTTCAGAAAATGATCCTTATTTACATGGAGAGGCATAATTTAACTGGTTTTAGGAGCATAAAATATAGAGATATATAAAAATTTCACTCACAAAAACCCTAGCCCAAAATGAGACAATGAAGAAGATAAGGTATTGTGTTACCAATCACACAAAAATTACACATAGATATAGTGAACGGTAGATGGAATTCTACATTGATATAGTATCATGGCCACCAAATTTTAATCTTCTATAGTGTATAGTTGCAATAAGTTTGTAAAGCTACATTACCACTATCTCCAAATTCCAAGCTACTACAGTATCCATGCAAAAGTATGTACTAATACAGTGTCATGTCAGTGTCATCCAATCAGCTCTACTATAGTCGATCAAAGTTTCTAAAGTGCCCCAAAATTTGAGTTAGGGTCCATCGACCCTCAGACCCTCATATCAGGGGAATTTTTTCACCTATAACCCCAAACAAGCTCACTGTGGAGCTCAACTCGTGATAGTTGCAGCTTGGTTCTCTTTATGGGACAAAAGAATTCAGCATAAGATTATCCAAAACAGATCGGGATACACAAATCAAACATATCATTGACCATTGGAATAATATCATCTACCATTGGAAGAAAATTATGTTTTTTCTATGGAATAATAAAGATGCTGGTGAAAAACTATTGTAGCCATGAAGCTTTGAATAAGATGATCAATAGTGTTCATCATTTCAAGTAGATCTTGACACACAAGCTTTGTTGAATTTTTAAATCATCTAAAAGAAAAAAAAATATGTTGTTATAGAATACTTAAATTAATATAATTTTAATATATTTCCAATGAATCAAAAAACTCTTCAATCTGATAACTATATTAAGAGATGTGATAAAAAATAGTGAGATACGTGATTTGAAAACGGTAGAAATTTTTTTAGTAATTCAGCCTATTTTTTATGTATATAAAATTCATTTTCATAATTTCATGTAGTTTAATAAAAATTATAACAATTTATTATCTTTATAACCCAAAAAACATTGATCAATTATAATGTGAATTTAAAGAGATATCAAAAAATAAAAAATACCTTTAATTATGTAAATTACATAATTCCAGAATTGTTTCATAAACTTCAGATATTTTTGGCACCACATAAATAAAAAATTCATACTTCTATTAATTATAATTAAATATAAAAAATTGATTTCTAATAGAATAAGTTTCATAATAATATAATCATTATAGATCATTTTATAATTGAATAATATAAAACTATAAAAGTAGTTAAAACTAAAATAATTCTTGAAACCAAAAGCATGCAGTAAGTTTGGTCCAAAATGTGAACATTCTAGAGATAGAGTTAGACTTCATCATAGTTGAATAAAATTAAGATTTACATATTATCTTTTATATGAAATGGGAATTAAAATTTTGATATCACTAAAACTCAAGTTATAATTAAAATATAAATAGAAAGTAAAAAACTAGTTTTCACATAAAGTAATAAGAGGGTTTTAGATTATTTTAAAAATGAACTAACATGTAGTCAAAAAAAATACACGCATGAAAATGTATAAAAACTCTAAAATTGTTTACCTAAGTTCCCAAATCATTCCTTACAATATTCCCAACTTCAAACATCATCCCAAGTATTGGCCTCCTTTGATACCAATCTGTCATTATCTGACCCACAGTAGCCCCTCCTTGGCTGACTGCAAGTTGAGGGTGAAATCCCAAGACCACCTACTGTAGTAAAGGGGTTTGTGAAAAGAACCAAGTATGCATATCAATAAAATGGGATGCCAAATCCTAAATAAACTATACACACTCACACACCTAACTCCATGAAATAGTACTGAGATATATAATAATTGAAACAAATAGAGTGTAATTAATTCATGCAACAACCTCTAGGAAATAAATAAAAGTGCATCAAGGTAATATAAAAGATATAAAGGGTAAAAATACATGCCCAACCAAAATGGATGTTCCCACCTGACTATAGCTGGAAAAGGAGAAAACTAAATAGATCTTGACACACAATCTCTAAGACTGACCACTGAACATGGTATACCACCAAGTACCACTATACTCCTCTAATACTAGGTCCACCAAAATCATTGTCGATCTTCCTATTGTCAGGATAAAACAATAAATATGTGGGTTAGCCCAAGAATCGGTGAGTAAAAACATACTCAGTATGACACCCAGAAAACCAATAGGGAATTAATAGAATAAAATAATCAGCTCGACCCATAAAAAATAGGTAAAAGAAACCCAATCATTAGATATTATAAAAATAAATCACATATATTGTAGGAGAGAAGTCTCAATATATGAAACCAACTAAGGATGATTATGAGTATATATATAGCTCTAAATTCCCCATCTCTAATGCCAATAACAATCTGAAACATCATAATAATCGAAGTGGAGGGACCGCTCCTCGCTACTGCGTTCCATAGCCAAGGGAGCACTAACTATAGTGGAGGACCTGATCCCTACTAGATCTCAATGAAAGGGGATTACCATTCCATAGATAGAGTACCCTCACCCTATGTAGTGTGGGGGAGTGCCAAATCTACTTGTATAAAAATTATGTGGACTCATTCCCTGGTGTGATAGGAAAGTACCAACCCCAACATCTCTTTGATGACCAAAACCCTAGTTGTCGTGAGATTCTGAGGAACGTGGCATGTGTTCCTTTAGAGTACATGGAACGTACTTTTGTTTTTCATAAACAGAATCTCTTTTCTTCACATGGTATCTATATATACTCATTCTTCCACCTTACTCACTATTTTAGTCACTTAAATCCATTTAAAACATAACATAAGGTCCCTGGTCATCACTAATTAGCCTTTAGATGTCGAAAAACACAATTCTGATCTCTCAAGAAGTATTCATTGCACCTCTCTTTGTCCTTCAGGGTCCCAATCAATGAATCTAAAACATTTATTCCACAAATATTCCTCAAAATATCTATAAACCATAAATATCTATTTCGTTTGTGAATCTATAATGATTCTTTGGGTTTTATCATGCTCAAACTCACCCAGTAATGTCAAATCATTGACCCCATGATCCAACAATAAAGAACATGAAGAATGATGGTGAGAAAAATCACAAGAAAAAAGTAAGATTGTCATTAGTTGATGTGATCTCGAAAAATGATTAAAAATTATGGAAACCAAATGGGTGAATTATAGGTGAAACAAAATATAGATAATTAGGTTCAATAACACTAATTAATTATGAGGCTTATGTGAAGAGAAAAAATCAAATACATTAAGCAGATATGTACTCTATGATCATAAATTGAATAAAAAGGGAAGTAATCTATAAAATAATGAGCCATGCCTTGAGAATGGATCGATCATTGGTGATGAACATTTTTACTCATGATGAAGATGAATAACCCAATGCATTCATCATTATCATGAATCCCTCGATCATTTATCATCAATCCACATTCCCAAGTTTCCAATGCCAATGGAGCTCTCCCTTACTCCTCTCTAATCTCATAGGGTTATGCAGATAATTTTGAGGATCCATCATAATAACATGTAAATAAAGAGGTAAGGTTAGGTTCATGCATTTAATACATTAAATAAATTATTTTATTAATTTATTTAATTCATTTTCCAAAAAATGCCTTAAACGGAACACCCAATGCCGACCAACCTTACCATACCCCTAGGGTAAGCCCCATATTCTGGAAACAACTGTGGTCTTAGTTTTTCCATCTAAGCTCTCAATCAATAGGAAAACCATTTTTCTAGAAATATGTATCAACGTAATTTAATATATATTAATATTTTTAATATATTAATTTTTGGGTGCATCGACACCCAAAATATAGCATCAACTCTAAGGAAAAATATAGAGATATATACAGAAATATTAAAAGGATGAAACTATGGAAACCATTATTTTCAAAGGGTAAAAACGTACCCTATTTCGTAATCCATTATATCTCAGGATATACCTATATTAACTACAGCCCTAGGGAGAGTGGGGGATAGGGATAAGTCAGCCATTTGTTCCCTCACCATCCTAGATATTAGAGAAAACACCCCCCCCCCTCCCCACCAACATTTGGGTATCTATTTCACTACTAATGCATGTGGTGTAGCAAATGAAATAATAAAATAGTGAATGATATCTTTCACAATTTACACTAAGGAAACTACCTAGCCTTAAAATCATATGTTTTTATCATTACATAGGACACCTGACTACCATTGTTGAGGTCTAGGTCACAAAAAAGCATACAAGCATCAAATTAAATATTAATTAATTAATTAAACATTAATTAATATTATCCCATATTCATTTCCAAGATTAATAATTTAATATTCTAATTCAATGTCGTCGACACCATAAATTCTTGGCTTATATTCTCAAGTATAATTTATAATCACTAAGAACTATCCATGTTATTATATTAATCTCATTTATCATTTCATAAATTACCCAAGTAATCTAGGACTCATAATAAGCTACCATATCAAGGATTCACTTATTGTGTATATATTCAAACTACTTTGAGTATTTTTAAACTAAACATATAATATCATGCCAATCTACTATTTAAAATCATCAAGAAAGAATATATATTGATGAGTGAGCCATGCTTTGAACTAATATTAATCACCCCAGTGTCATTCCCACACCATTATTAATAGTAAAATTTATCCCTCTATTATTGGCATCAACCATCACTATATCCTTAGGATCCCATCCCATTACTCAACATGTAACTATCCATCAATATAGCCTTGGGAATGCAGACCATTGCTCATCAAATCATTCCAACTTTACAAGGTTATCAATCAATGGCATCAAGGATCTGAATTTCTAGATCATGAATATGTATTAAATGTATTTATAGAAGAAAAAAAGACACTAAGGCCATGACATCAAGGCTATAAAGCCTCCTGTAATAAAAAAGGACTTTTATAGTCCTAAATAGTTATTATTTAATAAAAAATCATTTTAATTCCATCTTGAATTAACCAGTATATTATGCATAGGTTTTACACATCAATAAACCTATAGGAAATCTAGAAAACATCATGCACATGATTCAGGCATTATTTCAAAGTTTAATCAATTTTAGGAAGAGCAGTAGTCATTCTAATCAAGACTCTTTCATTTAAATTATAACATTATTTATATTTATGTTGTTTATCTGTTTCAATCAATTAAACTATGATAAATAAAAATAATAAACACAACCTATAAGAAAAACACTATCTGGAAAATATCAATAGGAAATATATAAAAATACTGTAAACACAGTAAATCACACAATGACAAACCATTTATTTAATCTATAACATGAAATATTAATTATCTACACATGTGATAATTATCCCATTTCAATAGTCAAATAAGAATTATAAAATAATTCTTAACACTCTATAGCATTCCAATTTTTCATAAAATTAATTAATATTTAAAATATAATGTGCAATTATCATATTCCTCTCCCTTGGATAATTCTCATACTATCAAATATTATTAATCAACTTCATCTGATAACATTTTTCAATATATTAATTTGATTTCCATGTTATAAAACAATTATAATAATAAACCTTCATAATTATAATTCATTCCGTATGTAAATTCTATAATTTCAAAGATAATATAATAATAATACTACATAAGATTTTGAGTTTTTTCAAGATATCAAAAACACGTTACTGCATGTGATTTTATCTTCTACCATTTCTATATCATGATAATATTAATCAACAGAATTTGATTTACAAATTAGAATTAATAATATTAATTTAATATATAAATTTATTCCCAAATAATTGATAATATATACAACATGTGAATATACTTATTTTTATTTCTTTAGTTCCCAAAATCGTAAAATAACAATATTCATTCTATATCATGTAAAATCATATTGTTCATCTTCCATTTTTAAATTTCTAGATTACCTCATAATGAGAATCATTAATGATATATACATTATTAATATTCATTATAGTTAATCACACTAATTTACTCAATTTAATCTAAATCATGGTAAAATTACACTTACACAAAACAAAAGAGAATTCGAAGATCCTCTACTTGGAAGAAGCTTTACGGTAACTTCACAAAAAGAGAGGGGAGAGTGAGTAATAGCATGGGTCTTGAAAATAGATGGAGAGATCAATTTGACTTGTAAAAGACTTTAATATCTTAAATGAAGGATTTTGGATCTCCTAAACTCAAAGGATAACTCAAAAAATTCAAACGATAAAAACTCCAATTTTAGAAGTTAATGAATACAGTTTCAAAAAGGCTCATCAAACTTTCCTTATTTTATTTCCCATAAATCTATTTACATATTAAATAGATTATATTTAATTTAATTCACATTATTCATTTTTAATTTCCTAAAATCATGGAAGTTAAATTTTTTATCAAATCATTGTCAAAATAGATTTAAAACCATGATTTTAGGTATATTTTTTCATTGAAAGTGAAATTTTGAGTTATATATTGAAAATTACATTAAAATATAAAAATTATATATTAAACAATTACCCATAAATGATATATACACACTATGTAAAGTTAATATGGTTTACCCTTAATCGAGCCTTATAATTCTATACTTACCCATACGTGACTCTTCCTTCAATAAGATTAGCTTTACATAGCGTTTGGAAGAAGACACCTACCATTACATGAGATAAAATTTACCCTTATATGAAGAACTTGGCATAATATTACCCTTTTGTAGATAATGTAAAACTTATCTAACCCTCACTAAATGATCAAAAGGTCCTTTATTCAACTATAAAAACATTGTTTTACCCTTATGAAATATACATATGATCCTAACACTAAGGATTTGACCTACACACAACACCCTCACCTTAAACTACATGTATGCAAGAACTAAAAGAATTTAAGTCTTTCCAGTAGACATCCCAGAAAAGTCCTTATTACCTTTATGCATATCAATTAAATGCTATATAAGGATAAATTTTTATTTTAAAAATGTTAATTTAAAATAAAGAAACTTTTAAATAATAATAATAAATTTTATTATTATATCCAAAAATTCCAAATTAATTACAAAAAATTTAAAACACTTTAAAAAATTATTTTTAATGTATAAAACCATTTTAAAACAACTTATTGAATTTATGAAATTTCTCCTGAACTATTGGACACCCTAGAATGAAAAATGAAATCTTGTAAAAATTACATACCTTTACATCATATTCCATTCAAACAATTCTCATCCTCAAGAATTAAAAAAATCAGGAAGGAAAGAGAGGGGTTCCAAAAACCACCCTATGATAAACAGCTCAAGGATGTTGATACATTATAAGGTTATCCAACAGATTATAGGAATAAATTTCATAACAACACAACATCATTAATCAACCTCAAAACACTCTCCCAGGGGAGATACCTCTCAAACGAGAGAAATTACATTTAAAAAAACATTACATAAAGGAGGAGAATCAATCTAATATATTAGTATGAGGTTATATACATAATCTTAATAAAATTAATCATTAAGAAATTATAGATATTAAGTATGCATTTGTGACTCTCATTCAAAATTAAAGACACACAAATCAAAACAAAGACCACAGAGATATCCATGAAAAACCTCACAAATAATGTATATCAATAAGTCATTACAACAAATATAAACACTACAGTAGGAAAAAACTTTAAAAAATAATCACTTCACAAAATTTAAACAAAAAACATAGAACTTAATTTAGGATAAATTGTCATATCTGGTACTTCTATAATTTTACTTAGGCATTCTATCAAATAAAACAATCTCATGCTTACAATTATCATATCATAATATTTAATCATATTAATTAGTTTATTAATGTCTTATCATGTTTTTAATCTATCAATTAATAAAAACATGAAATAATAAATCATTTAAAAAAATGTAATCCATATTATTCTAAACTTGTCATTCTTAAAATGTCATGAACAATGTAGATTATCATGATTTCATAACAATTAAACTCATAACACTCATGTTACATGAACAATAATTAACATGGAACATATTTTAGAATATTCACATAATATATTACCAAAAATATTATACATTTTACTAAAAATAATTTTTCATGTATACTACAACACTTCATCAATTTATATTTTTCATTCTCATTTTTATTTAATCGCTTATAAGACATAAATCACAATATATCATATAGTAATAGTAAATATTTAATATCATGATGATAAAAACTTTTTACTAAGAATTTTTCATTTAAAATTCAGCTACTTGGAAAAACTTTAAATGAAAACCCTTTTTAATTATTTCTTTATAAAAAGGTTCTATAAAATTATTTTTCTAAAATACTCTTAATCCATGTTTTAAAAACTATTTTTTAAATAAATGAAAGTTTTTTGAAATAATTATTGTGATTTATTTAAGAATACCAGTTACCAAAAAATAAATTTCTCTAAGTGGGTATCATTAAATATTACTACACATATTATCACATGACTTGGAGAAATTTCAAAAAGATAAAATACACTAGTAAATTTTCCCAAAAACATTTCATTATTAATTAAACAATTCAAACTATTATAAAAATAAACAGTTTAATTTATCATACATAATACAATTTAAATAATCCACACACTTATTTAATTAAAAACTTTAACATGTTTCATGTTAAATAGATTGAAAATTGTGAGTAGTTTAAAAAATTCCATGCATGTTGTATAATTTTTCATATTTAGCATGATTCCATCACATATCTAAAAAAGTTACATTATTTTCTTCAACTTAACACATAAGATGAATCTTAAATAAAACATGAGACTAAAAAATTGATTTTTTTCAGCCTAAAAACAAAATTTTTCAATTTTGTTACCAAATCCACAATTACCAAAAACATTGTAGCGACCCTGACCACAGTAACTTAGATTCAGTGAATAATTTATTATATTAGAATAAGATATAAGGAATCACATCCCAAAGTACCAAATAGTTTAGTAGTCTTGGTAAACTAGATGCATACATAAAATTCACATTACATTTTAAAATATAAAATACACAAATAATTTTAATTGATAATTCCATTATTACCCTTAGTGTATACCTACATATCAATCACAAAACACTTACTCATATCCTTGGGAAAATAAAAAATAATAAAGGGTGAGCTCAGATTCTTAGTATGGGTAAGCATATAGTGAAAGCTATTAATAAATAATTCATAATCAATATGGAAAGGTTATTAACTGAACCATATTTCATTTAATCAATAACTTGAGAATAATATGGTAGGAAAAAATTATAATCAATTAATTCTATATAAATAATCACATGATCAGAAAACTTAACCATGGATATTCCAACTAATCGAATAATCATATGGAATATCAATAACTGAATTCATAATGATGGATTGCATAATGATAGACATCTAAAACATAATGTTGAGGCCTTATTCCAAAACATAGAATACCATTTATCCCTTTTAACAATATGTCTATATAAATGGATAAGGCCTCACCTAAAACCCAATAATTTTATCTTGTGATACCTACTGATGCATTGAGGGGTTATATAGATCCTTATCGGTCACTTACTAAGTCTAATGCATTTCTCATAAGAAATGGGTAAAACATAATTCATGTAAACATTAATATTTTTTCTAGGATATGAAATTTAAATTATTTCTCCAATCAATAATCATAATCATAAACCATCTAGAGTAAAATAAATGGTATCAACATAGTACATCCCTGGTCAAACTGATCATAAACCATCCTAAGAAATAATGGGGATGATATCATTAGATTATATCCCCATTAAATCATAACTAACATCAAATAATTCCTTAATATATGTAAAATTATTTTAAAATACCACTTCAAACATTTATTGATTAAAATAACCTTTCTTTGAAAATCACCCTTTTAATTTTAAAACTAGAAAATTCATAAAATATTGTCAAAATCCTTTTCTTTGAAAATTGATTTTAAAAAATAAGAATTTATAGAATATTAATAAAAAAAATTATTTAAAAATAATTGTGTAAACTTTAAAATTAAGCTTCAAATAAATGACATTCATGATAATGAGTAATTTTTTATATATCGTATAAGTTAAAAAGAACATTCTTTTTGAACTATAAAAAGGTTAGAAAGGTACCTCATTAAGAAAATGTCAAGAATATTCATTTCAAAACATATTTTTAATTTAAACATGGGTAAAAATTTCTTTAATTGGTCATTTGGATAATACTAAAACATTTTTGAAAAAAAACTAGAAAACATGGTTTTGAAAGAAAAAGTATTTTTCAACCAAAGAGATAAATAAAGTTGGATTTTCCTAATCATTTTAAGTACCAAAGAGGGTATAAATGGTACTATTACTTGAAAAAAGTTCATGAATAACAATGGTATAATAAAATATATTTATTTTGAGGTATAAATATAAAATAATTCCCCCAAGGGAGTCTGAAACAAAATCAATCCTAAATAATTATTATATTGTGAAATAAACCCTTACCACTTTTCTAAATTTTAAATCATAAGCCCCGTAAAAGAAATAAATTTAAATGAAAATTTAAATACCATGAATATAAATTAATTAATTATATATCATAAAAAAATGACACTATATACACCACACAAAATAAATAAGTGGTGAATATAGTGTATGTCTCATAAATGTAAAATTGAGATGAGAAACCCTTAACTTGAGCCTGAATCATCACGTATGTTCTTTATCTTACTGAATAATAAAGATATTTAAACTGTTTACTTAATTAGTAACATTTTTCAATTTTATTATTCCATTTATTTCACTTATTACTATGTTATATATGATTACTTAATCAATTAATTTTACATCGAATGTTTCGATGATATTTGAATTATGTGTCAAAATTGAATTTGGTAGGTTGACTATGGTCAAAGAGGTCATTAAAACATATATATAATAATAATAATCAAATAATTATCATATTTATACATAAATGTTATTTTTAAAACCAATCATGAAATATGGTTATGAAAAATTAACTACATTACAATCATGGAGACGGTAGGTCGTACGTAAACATGAGTAACGTTTCCATTTTTCAATGATCATTATGGAAAGAAGTAAAGTAATATTTTATTTTTAAAAAATTATAATAATATAATATATAAATATTAATTCATTAAATATACTTATATATATCATACATTTGGTGTTATAATGAAAATAGAGCCGCGTATCTTTGTGAAGGCGGTAGTCCACACGTACACGAACGACATTATCATTTTTCAGTGTAAGAAAGAAAATGATATATATTATATTTTCATAATGACAAATATTTAATTAATATAATAATTATATCATTTATATCACATATATTCATTAAATTTATCCCTAATACCTTCTATTTAAAGATTTATTGAAAAACAAAACATATCGCTTCGCAAGGCGGTAGTCTGTCGAACACATGAGAGACGTTATCGTATCCACTAATGAGTGAAAAGTAAAAAAGCTATAGAATATAAAATTACTAAAAAGGTATAATTATGTTATAAATATCATATATATACTTTATATCAAACATAATTCCCAACCATGAGAGATGGTAATGGAAAATGAATGACATTAGTTCGTGAGGTAGTTATCCACTGTACACACGAGCAACGTTATCATTTCCCATTTGAGGGAAGAGGAGATGGATATGGGTAATTAAATTATCATAATAACATATAAGTATATTGGAGATAATTTTTTATTATATAATCATATATTAAGAATATTTTTATGATGTGGAAGAAGAAATAAAACAAAAATGAATAGTTATGAATTTTACCTCTTCTCGGACAACCACTTTATAATTATACCTAAAGTTTTCCTAGAATGTATTTCTAACCAAAAAAGGATTATAGGTTGAGGGTATAAAATTTTTGAAGTTATTTTGATATTTATTTTTCAAACCAAAAGTTTTTTAAGGTGTGAATAAGAGAGGAGAGGGGTGGCCTTTTATAAGTGAGGTGAGTAGCACACCTGTAATTTTTTAAAATAAAAATATTTACCCGCATTTTTCATATGCTAAAAGGGTCCAAAATTCAGTATTATCTAGAATTATATATTATTAATTAGAAATATTTCACATATATATATTTTATACAAGATTTTAGGTCATCTTGACCCTTATCATTTTAGTTTAACCCTCTCGTAAACCCATTTTTACCTTCACTACAGTATTTAATTTCTACTCTTTTCAATATTAATTACGGTAAAAAACTATTTTGATCTTATTAAATAATATAAATAATACTTATTAAAATTATGGAATCCATTTTTCCTAATTCCATTAACATAATTATAAAAATTTAATTTAAATTAATTTCATAGATGTGATGAGAAAGTGGGTTTTCAAAGAGAAAATATTCAAAAGTTTGCAAAGTTTTTATATCAAAATTAAATATAAAATTTATTAAAATAACCCAAATTTAATTAATAGATATATAATTTAAATAATTTTACTTTAATACCAATTTAAAATATTATTTTACTTTATAAATAATTTAAATAAAAAGTTAGTTTTCAATTAAAATCTAGTATTTTTCACTATTCATTAAAAAATGAAACTTTTTATAAAAATACCCAAAATTAAAACTAAGACAATTTTTGAAAGTTATATTTTACAAAAGAAGTTTATTTTTCAAATATTTTTTACAAAAGTGGTAAAAATTAATTATAAATTATGTGTATAAAGCACAACTAAACCGCCTTTTAGAAAAATATAGTTTTTTGAGAAAACATTTCTTTTTCATTTAAATAATTATAATTTTATCTCTAATTAGTATATATAAATTTTATTTATTTTATAAATATTTAAACCATATATTTTTTATAATTTATTTAGTATTATTCATACCTTCCAATTTAATGTCTAAGTTATAATGGTAATGTTTAAATAATAATATTTTAATAAAGTATCATGTTTTATTTAAACCTAGTGTTGCATGAATTGAAAGACATTAAAAAGATTGAATTTATTTGAAAATGAATATATCATAAATTATTAGTATGTTATATTCCCTTCTACACTTGGTTTTTTGTTTCATACACTCTATCAAATATGGTATTCATATTTTAAAATCTCAGGGTGTTACATTCTATCCCTTAAATAAATTGTGTCCTCACAATTTA
This sequence comes from Viscum album, assembly GCA_963277665.1. Classification (NCBI taxonomy): domain Eukaryota; kingdom Viridiplantae; phylum Streptophyta; class Magnoliopsida; order Santalales; family Viscaceae; genus Viscum; species Viscum album. The sequence goes on from OY728137.1 coordinate 177,857,957, forward strand.
ATCTTGATATTAGTAATCGAGGTATTTTATATGAAAATACCCTTCTATAAATCCCACATCATGATAAGTGTTAATAAAAAATCCTCATAATAAGATATAAATAGTATTAAAGAGGTCATATGTAATAGCACATAAGTAAGTTTCTATGTAGGATAACATTAATGGAAAGTGAAGATAAAGACATGGAAGAAATTCCTAAATAATTATAAAGAGTGATAGAAGTAATTTTTCATAATAAATTGAATTATAAATGGAAATTTAAGGACCTAAAAACTATAAATATGTGATTATTTAAAAGTCCATCAGTTCAATATAAATGAAGTTATCAGGATATCATTTTTTTTTGTTGGGAAAAATCCCTCAAGGCATCATTGAAGTATTTTTGAGGTGATTGTGTTTGTTGAAAAAGTGAACATTTGTGTTGTGATTGTTAACAATGCAAACCATGACATACAAATTTGTTGAAAAAGGGGATTTCATGGTGGAATTTTGAGTTCAAGAGCTATTTTCAACATTCCATGTGTGATTCAAGAATGTCTACAAAGGAATGGATGGTCTAGAGGTGGCATAAAAAGAACAGATACAATGTGGCACCATTTTCCAGTGTTTGCCAAATTTTTGGGCCTGAAAATCGACAAATGAAGAAAAGTGTTTTTGGAAAAGGGACTTTTGCACCAAGGTATTGGATGATATGAAACTTGTGCGCCATATGTTTTTTAAGATCAGATCATCAAAATATGGCAAAGGGAAAAGGGTTGCGCAAGTATTGGTGTGGTCGTGCGGCTGACTTGCGCGTCGTGAAGAGACTTGTGCACCAATGCATTGGATGCTTGAGAACTTGCGTGCCTTTTGTTTTTCAAGATCAGAAGATCAAAATATGGCAAATTAAATAGGGTCATGCAGGTTTTTGGTTTGTTCGCACAAGTTACTTATAGGGGAAGTGATTTGCGCACCGAGACTTGCGCGCCAAGAGGAGACTTGCGCACCGTCGCACAGGGTGTCCAAAATGCCTATAAATACTGGGCCACCCCTCCTCATTTTCAACGTAGTTCAAGACTTTGAAAAATCAGAGCTCCCGTCGCGCAGGTGTGGTGGTCGTGCAAGTGGTGGTGTGTCGCGCAAGTGGGACTTGCGCGCCATATTTGAAGAAGCGGGGTTGTTGTTAGTTGCGCACCAATATTGGTTTGGGCGTAAAGGGAAGTGAATCATGAAAGTTTGGAGTTGAAGAAGCTTGTGTCGCGCAAGTGTCTAAGGTGGACTTGCGCGCCAGTTGTGACTTTCACGCCAAGACTTGCGCACTGGGTTAGACCTGCCTGCCAAGTAAGGTTCATTCCTCAGTAGTGTTTTTGGGCTGCCTGGAAGCTGGAAGTTTGCCTGATACCTTCGGTGCAAAGAGAGATTCATATACGGGTGAAATTTGGACTTCAACAGAGCATCTACATACAGAGGAAGATGCATTACTTCATGAAAATAAAGAGACTTACAAGTCTATAAACTGTGAGTGGATTCTTTCCGAAGCAGTGAGAAAAAGAAGAGGAAGAAGGTGATCCTCTCCACCGGTATTGATCTAGAGAGAGAGAAACCGGAAGTGACCTTTGGGAAAGTAGTGAGCTGGCCCTAAAATTTGTAAGGTAGTGATCCTGGGACAGAGTGACTGTTCCTAAACCTTGTAATCCATAGCTAGTAAAGTTTAGTGTAATTTGGTATGACCAACAACCTATCGGCGTATACACTTTGGACGTAGTCCTAAGCGGTGAACCAAGTAAAAATTGTTGTGTCATATGCTTTCTTTACTTTATGTTTATACTATTCAATAGGAAAGAGAGAGAAGAGTGTTTTTCTTAACAGCGAAACAAGATCAGAATGGTCTTTAATTTTAAATTAGTCATACCCTGATTCACCCCCCCCCCCCTCAGGGTATTCAGCCTTGTGGACCTAACAATTGGTATCAAAGGGAAAGGTTGATATTTTTTCTTCTCTCAATGGAGTTCACTAATCATAAAGGGATTCCGATCTTCGACGGATTTAATTTTCAGATATGGAAGAATCGAATGCAACATTATTTCCAATCATTGGGAATGGATGTGTTTTCAGTAGCTATGCATGGTATCACAGCTGATATTAATAGTGGTTTATTATCAGAAGCTGAGCATAGAGAGTTGGATGCTGATGCCAAAGAAATTAATGACTTAGGGGGATCCCTTTCCAATCCCATCTATACAAAGGTGATGTCTTGTAAAACGTCACAAGTTATGTGGGAAAAACTATTGAATATATATAAAGGAGATACAAAGGTCAGAGAGGCAAAGCTGCAAGTGCTGTGGAATAAGTATGAAGATCTGAAGATGAACCCGAATAAGTCTGTTGATGCATTCTTTGACAGGGTAAATATTGTTGTGGAAGATATGCGAGGACTTGGTGAAGTCATTGAAGACATAAAGATCAAAAAGTGCATCTTGAGGAAGCTTCCACCTCGGTTCAATCCGAAAGTTTCAGTACTATAAGATAAAGATCCCAAAGAGCTGACATTGGACAATTTGCACAGAACCTTGGTTTCATATGAGATGAGGAATGATGATAACGAGGCTGTGGAAAAGGTGAAATCCAAAGAGATGGCATTTAAGGCCATGAAGAATCTCACCATTGAAGATTCTCAGAAATAAGAAGAGATAGATGAGGTTATGTCATTCCTTTCCTCAAATCTTCAAAGTGGAAAAGGAAAGTTCGAAGGGAAACTTCCACTTGCCTGCTTTAGATGTGGAAAAGTTGGTCATCTTGCTACAAGATTCCCCAAAAAGTTTTAAGAAGAAAATGATGAAGATGAAGTTGAAAATCCCAAGAAGAAATATTCAGCCTATGTGAAAGGGAAGAAGCAATTCAAGAGAAATTTCATCAAGAAAAAGAATCTTCTTTCACAAGAAATAGACAGTTCAGATGAGTCTAAGGATGAAGAGGTTGAGGAGTTTGAAAATTGTAAAGATCATGGAAAAAATGAAATGGTGGCTATTGTCAGTAGTGCTCAAGAAAAGGAAGAAACTGACGCTGATGAAGAAGAAGAAGAAATTTAAGGGAGAGTTGACATAGAAGCTGAATTAGAAGAATCACTTGAAGAGATAGATATTTGGAGTGCAAAAAAAAGAAAGCCAACAAGGTGGTACATGATTCCAAACTCTACATGCAATAGAAAGAAGAAGAAAATTCTGATCTAGTAAAAGAAATAGAAAACCTTACATCTTCAAGGCCAGAGAGCATAGAAAGGTTGATGAGCATAAGCTCAAGATTGAAGAACAGAAAAGGGAGATCGATGGCTTGAATGGAAATTGAAAGATCACGTCAAGCGTATCGAAGAGCTTAAAGAGGAATTTGTCAGTCTGTGGAGAAATGTCAAAGACCAAGAAAAAGCTTTGATTCCTAACACATTCTTGGGAAATAAGGTTATTAAGAAGACTGAAAAGATGAAATAGGAGCCTAGTAGTTCAGGAGGAAAGAAGCAGTAATTGAGCTCAGATGTTAAGGTTGGTTCAGGGCTTAACCAGAAACAGCTTAACCAGAAACAAAAATCTATGACAATTGAAGTCAGACCGCAAGCACCAGTCCCAAGATTGAAAGTTGATTTAGGCACAAAGCAAAATCAGAATATTCAAAGATCCCAAAGGGAAATTCAAAGTGCTAAAGTACCACGAAGGAATTCACCATATATCAGATTTTATTGTTGCGGGAAGATGGGAAATTCACAGTATGTGTGTTCCATATCCAAGAGATATGAAAGGGAACAAGAACAAAGGTGGAAGTCAAATAGAGAATGGTTCTCTAGAACATATTTTGAAGGAAACTGTTTTTAGTGTGGAGGATTGGGACACATGGCTAGGTACTACACATCAACCATACAGAGGAATGTGCCAAAGAAAAATCAAAATTTTCTCAATTAGCAGATCAATAAACTAACAGGTGAGCTAAAAGTGCAAAATATATTTGCAACGTTGGAAGATGAAGCTGGTCCATCACACTCTAGGGAAGATCAAGTTCTCCAAACCACACCGAGTGTGAAGTCGAAGACATGGATCAAAAATAAAAAGGAAGAAAAGGAAGTAGTTGTGAAAATTTCCCTTAAATCTTCAGATCGTACAAGAATATGGATTCTTGACAGTGATTTCACTTCCCATAAGACAGGGAACAAGGATCTCATTACAGGCATAAAATATGACAAAGAAGGAGTTTTCAAGTTTGGGAATGATGAAGGGCTGAAGATTTTTGGTTCCGAAAAGGCCAAATTTGGGGGAAAAGAAATGATATGTGCTGATGTCTTGGTAGTAGAGGGTCTTAGTCATAACTTACTCAGTGTCAGTAAACTATGTGACTCTGGGCACTCTATCTGATTTACTAAGAAGATGTGTTTTGTGAAAGAAAAAGATGAAGCAGTTGTTCTACAAGGAAAAAGGACAAAGGGAAATATTTACCTTGTAAGTGGGGAAGAAGATATGTGCCTTTTATCCAGAGAGGAAGAAAACCAGTTGTGGCATAAGCGACTTGGTCACCTATACCAACCATCCATGGAAGATCTGGTAAAATTTGATACTGCTAGAGACCTTCCCAAACTATCACGTGATCGTACTTATACATGTGAGGCTTTTCAATAAGGGAATATCATCAGAAATACATATAGGCCAAATGAACAGAAATCAACCAGAGTGCTTGAATTGGTGCATACTGATGTATGTGGACCTATCTCACCACGATCCATAAATTGGAAAAGGTACTATGTTCTTTTCATTGATGATTATAGCAGATTGGCTTGGGTATTTGTCATTACCCATAAGACAGAAGTGTTTAGTTGTATCAATCATTATAGGAGGGAATCAGAAAGGATTCTTAGGTAGAAAATTTTGAAGTTTCATACAGATAACGGTACGGAATTCACAAATAGTCAAGTGGAAGACTATCTCGAGAAACACAGGATAATGCATCAAGTTTTATCAGTGAGAACTCCCTAATAGAATGGAGTTGTTGAAAGGATAAATCGGATCATCAACAACATGTCCAGAACAATGCTTATTAAAAAGTACCTACCAGAGAAATTTTGGAAGGAAGCAGTTTTGACATCTGTCTATATTTCAAATAGGTATCTGTTATGTCTGAAGCAAGGGAAGACTCTGTATGAAATGTGGTATAGAAAGAATCCAACGTTGAAATAATTTTGAATATTTAGAATTAATTGTTTCATTCTCAACAAAGAAAATCACAGGAATTTTGAGTCAGAAGGAGATGAGGGAATATTCCTTGGCTACTCCGGGAAAAGTAAAGCATATAAATGTTTCAACAAAAGGCTGGGAAAAATTGTTGAGAGCAAAGATGTCACTATATTTTAAAATGAACAGAATACTCAATGACCCAATGAAAAGTTTATGGATGAAAGTGATGATGAGTTAAGCAACACAGGGGGAGCAGAAGTGCTAGAGGATGACTCAGAAGAAGATACTGATGATGAACAAGAAAGTGTTAAGTCTGTGTCTGCAAGGAAACTAAAGAGTCGAGCTGAAATTGATAGGTAGAATATCATTGGTGATCAGACAGCTCCAGTTCAGACTCGAATAATGAAATCATTACAGAAAACATCATTTTTATCTCAGGTGGAGCTGAAATTTTTTTCTGATGCAGCTGAAGATGAAAACTGGGTCCAAGCTATGAATGAAGAACTTGATCAGATTGAGAAGAACTAGACATGGGAGATTGTTTCGAGGCCAGCAGACAAGAATGTCATCAGGACTAAATGGGTCTGTCGCAACAAGATTAATGAAGATGGCATAGTGATTTGGAACAAATCACGGCTAGTGTGAAATGGATACTCCCAGATAAAGGGAATAGATGTTGATGAGACATTTGCACCGGTTGCAAGGCTAGAGACAATCCGATTATTTTTTTCCATAGCAGTGCAAAGAAAGTTCAAAGTGTTCCATATGGATGTCAAATCTGCATTATTGAATGGTGTCCTAGAAGAGGAGGTGTATATTGAGCATCTAGATGGTTTTATCATTCATGAGGATGAGAACAAAGTTTGCAGTCTAAAGAAGGCATTGTATGGGCTGAAATAAGCACTAAGAGCATGGTACTCAAGGCTTGATTAGTACTTGAAGAAGCTTGGTTTCCAGTGTGGGGGAGTTGATTACAATCTTTATTTCAGCAAAAATAGTAATCAAATGATGATGTTGTTGGTTTATGTCAATGAAATAATATTTGGCGGATCAGATGAAGCTCGGTGCAGACAATTTTCCGAATTCATGAAAAATGAGTTTGAAATGTCAATGATTGGTGAGATAACGTTTTTCCTTGGTCTACAGGTGACATGAGGAAGGAATGTAACTTTCATTTCTCAATCCAAATATGCCAAGGAGGTTTTAAGAAGGTTTGGAATGGAGAATTCCAAGGAGATGAAAACTCTGGTTGCTACCCGGATGAAATTATCAAAATATGAGGATGGAAAGGCAGTTAATATCACAGAATATAGGCAAATTATTGGAATTTTGTTGTACTTAACCACGAAAAGGCCTGATATTGTTTTCACCACATGTCAAGCAGTGAGATATTAGATTAATCCCAAGGAAAGCCACATTCTTGCAGTGAAAATAATACTTCGGTATATCTGAGGCATAGTGGATTTTGGCTTGATATATACTAACAAATTTAAGACATAGTTATTGGGATATACTGATGCAGACTGGGCCGGTTCATCGGATGATAGAAAATCAACGTCAGGTGGTGCATTTTATCTTGGTGGATTATTTATTTCTTGGCTAAGAAATAAGCAAGATTTAATTTCATTGAGCACCACAGAAGCCGAGTATATTGCGGCCACTCAAGAATGCACATAGTTATTATGGATGAAGCAACAGCTTGAAGATATGGGAGTTGCAGTGAAGTCTCTGATTGGAATCTAGTGTGATAACTCAAGTGCTATAAATCTCAGCAAAAATTATTTCCATCACTCAAGGACAAAGAACATTGACATAAAGTATCATTTTATTAAGGATAAGGTTGAGCAGGGAATCATGAAGTTGGAGTATGTGCCCACAGAGCTACAGGTTGCAGACATTCTGACAAAGGCCTTACCCAAGGAAGATTTTGAGAGGCATCGACTGGCTTTGGGAGTTCAGTCGACTCCCCACACTTAAAAGAGTGTGGATGTGGAACCCCCCACCCCCCACCCCTCTCCCCGAGGTATGATGTGTTTTTCCCTAATGTGTTGATATGTGTTCTCTACTCTATTAGAGACTGCAAAGGAGTGACCTTTGGGTTCGTTGACAAAGGGTGAGAAAATAGTGATTGTTCAAGGGGGAGATAGTGTGGCAATTTGATAAATCATAATTTATTTGGGGAGAAGCTAACAGGTGGAGTAGGCAGATAGGGGGAGCAATGATAAAGTGGATCATATAAAATCTGACAATGCTAGAAGTGATCGATCAAAGAATAGATATCACGACAGCTGAGGATCATGATAAAAGCATAACAATAGTGTTGGAAGATTTTTTCCAAAAAATTGGTATCTGTTTGGTAAAAATTGGTATCAGTTTGGTGTCAACAATGGGTGTAAGAGAGGAAGTGATTCATTAATGAACTTTTCATTTACTGTTGTTTCTCACGCTGAGCATTGCTCATGTGGGCTTATAGTATGTGGTGAGTAAATCCTTGATCGCTATCAGAATCGCAATGAGGCGAATGGTGGCTAAAGAATCAATGAGGTATCTTTATATGGAAGAGATGTCAACAAACCCAAAGGGGGATATTGTTGGGAAAAAATCCCTCAAGGCATCATTGAAGTATTTTTGAGGTGATTGTGTTTTTTGACAAAGTGAACATCTGTGTTGTGATTGTTGACAATGCAAACCATGACATAAATATTTGTTGAAAAAGGGGATTTCATGGTGGAATGTTGAGTTCAATAGTTTTGGTCAATGATCCATTTGTGATTCAAGAATGTCGACAAAGGAATGGATGGTCTGGAGGCGGCATAAAAAGAACAGATACAATGTGGCGCGGTTTTTCAGTGTTTGCTAAATTTTTGGGCCTGAAAATCGACAAATGAAGAAAAGTGTTTTTGGAAAAGGGACTTGCGCACCAAGGTATTGGATGATATGAAACTTGTGCGCCATATGTTTTTTAAGATCAGATCATCAAAATATGGCAAAGGGATAAGGGTTGCGCAAGTATTGGTGTGGTTGCGCAGGTGACTTGCGCGCCGTAAAGAGACTTGCGCGCCGATGCGTTGGATGCTTGAGAACTTGTGCGCTTGTTGTTTTTCAAGATCAGAAGATCAAAATATTGCAAAGGAAAGAAGGGTCACGTAGGTTTTTGGTTTGGTCGCGCAAGTGACTTTTAGGGGAAGAGATTTGCGCGCCGAGACTTGCGCGCCAAGAGGAGACTTGCGCGTCGTCGCGCAGGGTGTCCAAAATGCCTATAAATACTAGACCACCCCACCTAATTTTCAATGGAGTTCAAGACTTTGAAAAATCAGAGCTCCTGTCGCACAGGTGTGGTGGTCGCGCAAGTGGTGGTGTGTCGCACAAGTGGGAATTGCACGCCAAATTTAAAGAAGCACGGTTGTTGTTAGTTGCACACCAATATTAGTTTGGGTGTAAAGGGAAGTACGTCGCGCAAGTTTGGAGTTGAAGAATCTTGTGTCGTGCAAGTGTATGAGGTGGACTTGCGCGCTGGGTTAGACCTACGCCCCAAGTAAGTTTCAATCCTCGGCAGTGTTTTTGGGCTGCGTGGAAGCTGGAAGTTTTCACGATACCTTCGGTACAAAGAGAGATTCATCTACGGGTGAAATTTGGACTTCAACAGAGCATCTACATACAGAGGAAGATTCATTCCTTCATGAAAATGAAGATACTTACAAGTCTATAAACTGTGAGTGGATCCTTTCTGAAGCAGTGAGAAAAGGAAGAGGAAGAAGGTGATCCTCTCCATCGGCAGTGATCTAGAGAGAGAGAAACAGGGAGTGACCCTTGGGAAAGCAGTGAGCTAACCCTAAACTTTGTAAGGCAGTGATCCTGGGATAGAGTGACTATTCCCGAACCTTGTAATCCATAGCTAGTGAAGTTTAGTGGAATTTGGTACGACCAACAACATGTTGGTGTATTCTCCTTAGATGTAGCCCTTAACGGTGAACCAAGTAAAAATTGTTGTATCCTGTGCTTGCTTTACTTTCTGTTTATACTATGCAACAGGAAAGAGAGAGAAGAGTGCTTTGCTTAACAGTGAAACAAGATCCGAACGGGCTTTAATTTTAAATTAGTCATACCCTGATTCACCCCCCCCCCCCTCTCAGGGTATTCAGCCTTGTGGACCTAACATTGTTTCAATATCATTTTCCTATATATGAGTAATTCCTTCACCATATAAACTGAGAATATATGAAAATATACTTACTTGATATATATTTATATCATAGGAACAATTTTATATTTTGGTTGTTCTTTGATCATTTTTCACTTCATTTTTTACTATAAGAAATGAATATCTTGGATGAAATTTTATTTTTGAATCACTAAAATTAACTGTTAATGGATTATAAGATTCATAAAAGAGTGACAAGTCTTTATATCTATTCATAAATATTTTCCAAAACCAATATGGTTATCACAAGTTATCCAATATAATACATTAATCTCAAAAATTCAACAGTAACCTCACTGGTTCAAAATTAATATTTATATGTCAAGTATTTTAACTAAAAAATGACATATTAATGAGGAAATAATGTAGGTCAATGGTAGGTGTTAAACCCTTATCGTCCTTCAGTTGTGGGTTTAATCCCTGTGGCCTTACTATATATAATGAGTTTTCACCTAACATATAGTTTTTCCTTTTTATAAAACCATATTAATATAATTCCTATAATGTTTCCAAATTTTAATAGCTTATAATTACTTCAACATAAAACATTAGATAAACCTTAAAGGTTACCAATACCTTCATAAAAACTTCATTATCATTATTATCTCAGTATCATAAACATATTAAGTTTTATCCTCCCTTAGTCATGTATTTTCCAAGAATTTCAACTTTCCACTACATCACTTTTCTTAGTAAAATTCAACACATTCTTTCAAATCCTTAAATAAATACTTATATAATAAAATCATTATACATTTCATAATTCTTACAACTAGAATATTATTGATTAAAATACTCCTATAACATAATTATCGAATCCAAACACTAGGAAATTAATCATTCCACTTCATTTGTAGTAATAGTATAATCTTTAACTTAATCCCTTAGCTTATTTTGAGGTATATTTCCTTGACTCTTGGAGAATTCATTTAGGTAATACCCAATCTCATTATAGTGGAGGCATTTCACATTAGAAAATTCATTATTTCCCTTACAATCAGGATCATGGTTTCCTTTTTATCCACACTTGAGGAAAACTCATTTTCCTTTTAATAATGTACCAAGTTTTTTCCTTCCACAAGTATCACATGTTGTAAAATCCTTATTTCCCTTCTTCCCTTTATCTATTTTTTCCCCACCATCCTCTTTCTCTCTTGATTTATATCAAATCCATAAGACTTAAAAAATTAATTCTCTATCTTTATAAAACCTAATACTATATCCTTGTATGATGAGAATAGTTGGGAGACTAGTTCCCTTTTAAGTATTGGTTTAATCCCATCAAATAAATAGTTAATATTTCTCTTTGGATTATGTACATAGTCCACAACATGACTTTATAACCTTGTAAATTTGGCTTCATACTTAGAAACATTATCCTCTTATTTCTATCTTAGACTCAAGAACTATCTATCCATATCCTATCATTGCTCATGAGGAAAATATTTTTCCAAGAAAAGTGCCTTAAATCCTTCCAATTCATGCTTGTTATATCCTCTTCATCCTTAGTTTTTTTAAATTAATGACCATAGTTGATCTACATCACCTGAGAGGTAATAAACTGCCATGAAAACTTTCTCTCTTTCACTAATTCCTAGAGAAATAAATAAATTCTCTAAGAAACTTATCCATTACTCATCTAAAAATTTATTTGTATTACCATTGAATTATGGGGGTTTCTGACACATGAAGCGGTCTAACGTCATTACAATATGTGGTGGATCAACCGAATACTCTATATGAGAAATCTTATTATTGAGTAAGTGTTGTTTTCAATAACACTCTACATTATTATTATTAGGGGGAGATTGTTGAGAACAATACTCTATCTCTTTATGATGATTTTGATGTTCACAAATACCCTTATTTGTTATTATAATGATTTTACTTTGAGTATATTTCAGGAAATTAATATTCTTTATTTCTCTATTTTGGAATAATATTAAAGTGTTTAATCCACATGGAATATTTGAAAAAGTGTTCGGAGATATTTTTAGTGTGTTCTTGAAACACTGTTCATGCTCTACATGTTCAGAAATCGTTTTAGCATATTAGCATGTTCTAGAAACACTATTCATACCATATATTGAAGATCATAGCATAAGGATAAAAATCTATATTTTCTTTATTGGAAAAGTATGGTTAATCAACCATATGTTATCAAAAAGGTATGGTAAAGGAACCCTACGTTTAGAAGGAAACTTGCGTTTGGGATATCAAAAAATTATGGAAGAAGAACCATAAATTAGTATAGAACATTAAGTTTGTTTCTTAAAAAGTATGGTTCATCAACCTTACTTTTGTAAACAACCTTACATTTTATCAAAAATTATGGATCGTCTACCTTATGTTTAGAAGCTGATAAAAGTATGGATTATATACCGTACGATTGATAGTTGAAGAGAAAATTATGGATGATCAACCTTACATTGTGAACCTTACATTGTGAACCTTACGTTCATAGAATGTATGCTATGCAGTTCAACCCTACGTTTGGCGTCGGAGATTTAAAATATGACTTTATCGAGCAACGGTCTTTATACGGATTATTAGGTTGATTTCAAGACATATTTAAAGACCAATTTTAAAGCACGTCTTTGACTAATTCAAAACCATTTATTTAAGATTCAAAGGATCGATTTAAGAGGATATTTTCATGTCGAATATTCAAGGGAGTTACAACTTCTATGTTATTCAAGCATTTGAATATCGCGATTCTAAAGGCGATATTTGTAGGTCTAAATTTGAAAGGAAGCCATTCATTTTTATTCTATATATCTATGATATTTTGTATTACATAGAGAGAGATGAATCATATCAAAAAGGATCAAAAGTATAATCTCTTGATTTTTTTTATGACTAAAATTTTTACAGAGATATACGAGCCACACAGATCTGCTACTACCAAGATCTATCAGACTCTATTTTTCTGGAGAAGAAAAACGCGTTAAAGATTCTTATTCTTCATCAAATATCTATTTTGAATCCATTATTGTTGGAGTTGATAGATTTATTTCTATATCTATTGCAACCAGATCGACTCATAACTATCCTTACCTGAAGAACATCTTTTCTGAAGACAATGATTTATCTACTATCAGTTGTGTGCTACTGCAACTATGAAGAACAACTAGAAAGTATTTTCAGACAAATACTCTGTTTATTTTGAGTAATCATATTCTCAAACTAAGTTGTGTATTAAGTTCTGTGTATGAACCATAAGTCTCTTTTTTAGCTGTAACTTGTAAAGGTATCAACTGCTTTCACTCAGTTGTGGACAGTCTATTTATAAGAGGACCAAATAGTGAAAATCACCAAGTGTGAGGAGTAGGGAGTTGGTAGAGTGGACTAGGGGCCTTCTGTTCCATGAACCTTTATACATCCTTGAATCCTTTAAATATTTATTTTTTACTACATAAACACCCTAATAAAGTTAAAATATAGATTTGGAAATCATCACAATTCAAGAAGAATTTATAAAACAAACAATTAACCCCCCTCTTGTGCATATTTTGTATAACGCAATCTAATAATTAGTATCAGAGGTTAGTTATTTTGTCAAATCTATAACAATATGAGAGTTTTATAGAATTATACTCAAATAATAATGGATAATACACAAGAGGGTATGTCAATGGTTCAATCTCCCTACTTCAATGGTAAAAATTATGGATTCTGGAAATCAAGGATGATCATTTACTTAAAGAAGCTTGGATATAGAGTCTACTAAAAAATTCTAACTCCCTATGTGATTCCAGAGAAACTTAAAACATGGAGTGCTGATACAGAAGTAGAGTACGACATAAATTAAAAATCTATGAATGTTATCATCTGTGGTCTATGACCATATGAATTCAATAGAGTATCTTAGTGCCCAACTACTTATGAAATGTGACATAAAATTGAAGTTGTTTATGAAGGAACTGACAATGTCAGACAAATGAGGTATGCCACAGCTAAATTGAAATTCGACACATTCAGAATGTTTGAAGGAGAAAGCATCACCCTTATGAATGGAATGCTTAAAAAAATATTAACAATATATATACCTTAGGAGATCCTATAAAACAAGCTTATCAAGCCCTGAAAATACTGAGAGTACTACCACTTGGATGGAATGAAATTTCAGTAACTATTAGGAAATCATCACCATTCAAATATATTACTATGAGAGAATTAATTGGAACCATAATGATGTATGATGTTGAGATAAAAGATGAAGAAAATGATCATAAAGTCTTGATAAAGTGAGAAAATACTACTTTAAAAGTAATATCCTAAAAGAAGAGCAGAAAGATGAAGAATGTGATCAAAGTGAAATCAGAGAGTTCTGATTTATCTAATTTAGATGTGGAACTGGCTCAGCTAGCCAGAAATTTTTGTAAATTTTACAGAAAGAATAAGAGATTTAGAAAATCCTTCAAAAATGATGAAAAAGAACCAAAGGAAGTCAGATGTTATGAATACAAAAAGATGGGTCACATATGACCTGATTGTCCTCAATTAAAAGGAGAAAAGAAAACGAAATTTTTCAAAAAAAATGATTATGAACAGAAAGAAAAAAGAACAATGAAATCTACTTGGAGTGTTTTCAAAGAATTCAGAATCTCATCAAAGTCTAACTCAGAAAAGGAAGAATCAAATCTAAAATCAAATATGTGCTTTATGGCAGAAGCTAATGAGGTACAATATTATTACTTGTCTAATTCTGATTCTAGTTCTAGTTGTTCAAATAATAAACTTGCAGCCTATTGAAATATGTTGGAATAGAAATATGGTTCCTTATTTAAGAAACATATATCAAAAAAAACATTCACATTGATGTTCTAGGAGAAAGAGACACTCTTCTAAAACAACATCAAGAGTTAATTGAAAAATATAACTCATCAAACACAAGCTGTACAAATAATGAAACTAAAATAAAAACACTACAAACAGAAGTAAAAATATACAAAAGTGTAGCTCTTATTTTTTAAAAAGGAGAAAATACACTAAATGAAATTATTAGAAAGAATGTGATTAAAAAAGAAACATATGTAATAGGCAGTAAAGGTGAGAATCCCAAACTGTATAAGAACTATTTTGTTCCAAGTACAAAAGGTAAAATTTTCAACTACTGTGGAACAAAAGGGCACATATCTAAAAACTGTTATTTAAGGTAACCACAAATAAGTGGGATTAATAAAGACTTTTTTGCAAGCAATTTATATGATTCTATTTATTATAGGAAAACAAAGAAATTCTGGATTCCCAGGTCTTTTCTAGCTAACACTATTGGACCCAACAAAATATGGGTACCAAAACAAACCTTTTTTTAAATGCCTTTATAGGAAGCAGGTCACAGAAGTATAAAAGTTTTATGGTATATGGACAATGGCTACTCCAGGAATATGAATGGAAACTCATCAAACTTTAAAACACTAACTCAAAAGGCTGGTGGATTAGTCACATTTAGTGAAAATTACAAAGGTAAAATTATTAGCATTGGAACTGTTGGAGATCCAGAAGTTGTATCAATCAATAACCTGATAATTATCTCTCAACTTTGTGATGATGGTTATTGTGTTGATTTCTCTAACAACTTTTGTTCTATTTTTAAAGATAAATTGCTTAAATTTAGATCACCTAGAACTGATAATGTTTATACCCTGGACTTAAATTCCTTGTGTAAAAAAAAGTAAATTGCATAACTGTTAAGATAAATGAATCGTGGATCTAGCATAGAAGACTTGGACATTGCAATATATATTATTTACATAAGTAATCTAAGAAACAATTAGTTTCTAATTTCCCTATTCTCAAATTTGAAAGTGATAGATTCTGTGATGCATGTCAACTTGGTAAGAAGCACAAACCATTCTTCAAATCTAATAACGAAATTGCTACATATAAACCTCTAGAACTTATCCATATGGATTTGTTTGGACCTTCAAGAATAACAGGTTTAGCTGGTAAATTATATGTATATGTATTAGTTGATGATTATTCTAGATTTACTTGGATTTTCTTTCTAAAATATAAAAATGACACTTTTACTATATTTGAATGTTTTTGCAAAGCTGTTCAAAATGAAAAAAGTTTTAAAATAATTTCATTAAGAATTGATCATGGTGGAGAATTTGAGAATCTATAATTCAATTCCTTTTTCTCAAATATGGGTATTGAACACACATTCTCTACACCATGAACACCTCAACAAAATGGAATTGTTGAAATAAGAAATAGAACTATTTAGGAAATGGTTAGGAATATGCTGAATGAATACAATTTTCCTACCTATTTCTAGGTAGAAGCTGTAAGCACAGCCTTTTATATAATGAATAGATTTTTAATTAGACAAATTTTCAAGAAGACACCCTATGAACTCTGGAATAACAGAAACCTAAAGTAAATTACTTTAAAGTTCTTGGATACAAGTTTTACACCTTAAACACCAAGGACAATATTGGTAAATTCGATCCAAAATCTGATAAGGCATTTTCTTAAGATATTCTACAACTTTCAAATCTTATATAATTTTTAATAAAAATTCAAGGATTGTTTAAGAATTAGTTCATGTGAAATTTGATGAATCTGATCCCTTTGAGAAAAGGAAATACCAAATTGATGAATCTGACTCTAATGTTAACATGAGACTTGAGAACTTAAAAGATGAATTTGAAAAATATATAAATGAAATTCAGTCTAGTTCAGAAGAACATGACATTGAAGAACCTAACATTGTACAACCTAGATACTCTATAACCCTAAAGAATCACCCTTTAGAAACTATTATAGGAGACCTAGACACTAGAATAAAAACTAGAATAAATGTAGTAAATCTTATTGAATTATCTTCCTTTATATTCCAATTAAAACCTAAGACATTAGAAGAATCCTTAGTTGATGAAAGTTAAATGATAACAATTCAAGAAGAACTAAACTAGTTCAAAAAAATGAAGTTTGGAAATTAGTTGAAGGACCATGGAACTATCCAGTTATAGGAACTAAATGGGTCTTTAAAAATAAACAAGATGATCAAGGAATGATAACTAGAAATAAATCATGACTAGTATCTAAAGGATATAATCAGGAAGAAGGTATATATTATAATGAGACCTTTTCACCTATATCTAGATTAGAATCCATTGGGATCCTTTTAGCATATGAATCTCATATGAACATTAAATTATTTCAAATGGATGTTAAGTCTAACTTTTTAAATGGTTATTTAATAGAGGAAGTGTATGTTGAGCAACCTCCTAGTTTTGAAAATTCTCAAAAACTAGATTTTGTTTTTAAACTTACTAAAGCTCTTTATGGCCTTAAATAAGCACCTAGAGCTTGATATGAAATATTAAGTTCTTTTCTTCTGAAAAATGATTTTACTGTTGGAATGGCAGATCCAACATTATTTAAGAAAACTGTAAACTCTAATATTTTATTGGTTCAAATTTATGTTGATGATGTAATTTTTGGTTCAACAAACAAAAAATTTTGTCATGAATTTTCAAATTTAATGCAAAAAAAATTTGAAATGAGTATTATGGGAGAATTAAATTTAGTTTTAGTACTTCAAATTTATAAAAAATATTTTGGAAATGTTTTAAATAAAATAAAATACATTACTAATTTACTAAAGAAATTTGGACTTGAAAACAACAAGACATATACAACTCCTATGTGTACTAATATAAAACTTGATTTGGATGAAACTGAAAAATCATTTGACAACAAGTTATATAGAGGTATGATTGTAATTTTATTATATCTTACTACTAGTAGGACAGATATAATGTACTCGGTATTTATTTGGGCAAGATTTCAATCTAATCCTAAATAATCTCACTTAAGTGTTGTTAAAAGAATTTTTCGATATTTAAAAGGAACTATTTTTCAATCTCTTCTCTATCCAAAAAATTATGATGTTAATTTAGTTTCATATTCAAATGTTGAATTTGGAAGTTGTAGATTAGATAGAAAAAATTACCTCAAGGACTTGTCACTTTTTAGGAAAATATTTAGTGTCATGGTCTAGTAAGAAACAACACTCAGTTTCCCAGTCAACAGCTGAGGCAGAATATATATCTGCAGGTAGTTGTTGTGCACAAGTCTTGTGGATGAAAAACACTCTTATGGAATTTGGACTAAATTTTAATAACACACCTATTTTATGTGATAATACAAGTGCTATAAATATTTCAAAAAAACCCTATTAATCATTCTAGAACTAAGCATATTGATATCAGACATCATTTTCTAAGATACCGTGTTCTTAAAAATGATATATTTTTAGAATTTGTAAGTACTGAAATTCAATTAGCTGATATTTTTACTAAACCACTTCCCATTGTAAGGTTTGATTTTATTAAGGGGTAGCTAGGTTTATTTATTTTTAAATGAAATTTTAATTTTAATTTTTCTTATTTAATTATTTTAATTCTTATTTTAATCTTTTTTTAAATAAATTTAATTACTTATTTTTAGAATAATTTAAAATTTCAACTGTACTGATTTAAATTTTTTCCACGTACATTTTTTACTTTTAAATAATGTAATAATTACTATGTATGCAATGACACGAGAATCAAGGATGTCAAAAACCGTTTCAAATTCTAAACCTATTCATTTCTTTCAAAACCTTTCGAAACCAAAAAACCTTACCACTCTTGTCTACCCAAAGCTGGACCTTCGAAACCCTATCTCTTCAAACTTTTAGAAATTTGTGATAGAAATGGCCAAGACAAATATAATCGATGAAGGAGAAACCAGCAATACCAAGCATTAGCACACGGTAGGGAGAAAGATTTTACAGGAAAAAGTAATTGACCTGGAATGGCTGTTTCAAATGGATCTAATACTTAGGAAAGCCCTCGCATTTCAGAATCTTGAGAAAACTTTCAGTGGTGAAAATACAGAATTTCTATATGAGGTATAGCTTCATCACTTTTTCAAAACTGTTCAATTTAGTCTGGGAGATGAAGAAGATACAGTAATTTCACAAATCGAAGATTGAAATTTTTCTATCTCTACTGTGGAAATCGCTAAGATATTAAACTGGCCTCATGTGGGAGTTTATCTTTTTGACTTAAAGAATATTAGTGATAATGTACATAAGTCCGAGGACATTATGTCATTTCTTTTTGGTTCTATGAATGTAAGAAAAATGTTAGTGAAGGATTTGGAACCTGATCAAAATATTCTTGTTAAGTTTGTGCAAACAGGGATTGAACCTATGATGTCAGAGATGGAGAAGATTTTGTTTCCTAACATGTACATAATGTTTTTGTTTATGAGTGAAATAAAGTTGAATTTTCTAAGATATATGGTAAGATATATCAACTATTATTATCAACCAGAAGCACAGATGAACTTATATCCCTTTGGAAGATTCATTTCAAAACTACTCTTCAAGAGGGATATGATCAGATTGGTGGATGCCAAAGTAAGATACTATCACAGCAATGTTTTCAATTCTAGAACTCTAAGGAAGATTGGATTCTTCTAGAGTACTGTGACAGGCATGCATATGCTTGTTGGGGCTGAGGAAGACCAGGACTCATCTCAGGGGGAGCAATCTGCTAAATCTAAGGAAGGCATGGAAGAATCTAGAGAAAGTAGAACTTCAAGAAGATTGAGATTTCAAGTTTTTGATGCACCTACAGATGAAGAAGGACTCCAAATTTCAAGGAAGATAGAGATTTCATCTAGTGGGGAATCTACTCCAAGTCTCACTCTTACAACTGGAGATCTGCTAAGTTACAGATTTATTAGAGAATCTGCAGTACAGGAAATTGAACAACCAATAGTTTCTTATATTGAGGTGACTCCTCAAGTGGAAAAAAAGAAATTGTGCCTCAAACTGTTGAAAATCCTGGAGAAGTTAAAGTGGATAGATCTAAATCTGTTCAAACTGTACAGACTACTGAGATTTTTCAAGTGGAATTAGCTTAAGAGGAACCTGTATTAGAGGATCCAGTCTTGGAGGAAATCAATGAAGAAGATGCTCAGGAGGATAAATAACCTGTTAATATGAATTAAGTAGATAAAATTTCTAAAATTCACACTGAAATTATTAATGAGGTTTTTTCTGTGGATGATTCAGGGAAGTACTCGAAGTAAAAAATCAATAGAGAAGCTAGTACAGAGAGAGGATGAAGAGAAAGTATATGCTGAATCTCTGCCTTTAGTTATGTTAAATCTAGTGGAAGCTCAAACTGAGAATCAAGTACAAGGTGTCTCTGATTCTATGAATGCAGAAGTTGAGGAGCTATGTAGAAAGTTAACCAGATTTGAATCAGAAAATGATGCTTTGAGAAGATCATTGGAAAAGGAAAATCATAGATTTCAGAAATTGAAGGCCAGTTCTATTTCAAAACAAGAAGTTTAAGTTTTTAAGAAGGATATGTTGGTTGAAGTTTCAAATTTTAAATATGAGATGTTAATAAAGTCAGATTTGGTAGATTTTAAGATTTTCATGGAGCAACAATTCACAACTATCAGGAATAGTCAAGTAGGTACCTCAGTTACTTTTCCTGATATGATAAGGATATTTCAATCCATTATAATATTAATGAGAAATATGAATGATAGATTGCAGGACCTTCAGTGCAATAGTGCACTATTTTCTGTCTTTTTAGACAACCAAAAGCATCTTGTTGAGCATTTAACTTCAGATGAACCCAGAATAAGGACTTTTTTGAATAAGTTCATAGATAAATTAACTCTTTTATAGAAAAGTAATAAAGGTTACATGAGTTATTTAGAGTCAATTTGATTGAGGATATTCATCTGACTCAAGAGGGAAGAGATCTCATTATCTAGTTTGGAGATGAATTAATGACGAGGTTGAGGAATCAGTTACCATAAATCAAGGAAGTAATACAGAGAAGATGAGACCAGTTTCAAACCTTTTTTGATACAAACCTTTATTCCCCTTGTCATTACTCTACTTTTACTTATATTTTCAATAAAATATATTTTCATCTCATGTTTATGTGTTATTAATTTTTTTTACTGTACTGTCTATGTTAGAATGCCAATAATCCTGCTTCAAATATTGATAAATAGTTTATAATAGAATTTAATTAAGTTATGTTCTACATTAAAATGTGTTATATTCCTTATTCTATCATTATTTTTTATATCACAAAAATGGGGAGAAATTTGGATAAACACAACATTTTTTTAGTCTTTAAAATTTTATTTTAATCTTTTGAATTTTTTACTCAGGGGGAGAAAAGAAATTTTATTTTTCTTTCTTTCTTTAAAGGGGAGAAATACAGATAAACGTGAAAGGAGAAATTTGGATAAACATAAATTTTTTATTTGAGAGAAATTTTTGGATAAACACAAAATTTTATTTTCTTTATTTATAAAGGAGGAGATATTATTTTGATTTATAAAGGGGGAGAAATTTTAAAAATTGAATGCTTTTTTTATATATAAAAATTTGAATAACACAATGTATATTTCTTATTTAAATAATTTTGTTAAAATTAAATATTTTTTTATCCATGCTAAATTCTAAATTATATGCAATTAATTTTTTAGGTTAATTTCATGGGTTTTGTAATCATAAAAAGGGGGAGATTGTTGAGAAAATGTTATTTTCAACAAAACTCTACTTTATTATTATTAGGGGAGATTATTGACAATAATACTCTATCTCTTTATAATGATTTTGATGTTCACAAATACCCTTATTTGTTATTCTAATGATTTTAATTTGAGTATATTTTAGGAAATTAATATTATTTATTTCACTATTTTTGAATAATATTAAAGCATTTAATCCATGTGGAATATTTATAAAAGTGTTAGAAAATATTTTTATCATGTTCTAAAAACATTTTTCATGCTCTACATGTTTAAAAATCGTTTTAGTGTATTAGTGTGTTCTAGAAACACTGTCCATACCCTACATTGAAGAGTGTAGCGCAAGGATAAAAATCTATGTTTTATTTATTGGAAAAGTATGGTTAATCAACCTTATGTTATCAAAAAGGTATAGTAAAGGAACCCTACATTTGGAAGGAACCTTACATTTGGGATATCAGAAAAGTATGAAAGAAGAACCCTATGTTAGTATGGAAAGTTATGTTTGTTTCTCAAAAGTATGATTCATTAACCTTACTTTTATAAAAAACCTTAAGTTTTATCAAAAAGTATGGATCATGTACCTTATGTTTAGAATCTGATAAAATTATCGATTATATACCATACTTTTGAGAGTTTAAGAGAAAATTATGGATGATCAACCTTATGTTGTGAACATTACATTCTGAACCTTACGTTTAGAGAATGTATGCTATGCAGTTTAACCCTATGTTTGGCGTCGGAGATTTAAAATACAACTTTATCGAGAAATGGTCTTTATATGGATTATTAGGCTGATTTCAAACTAGATTAAAAGCCCAATTTTAAAGCACATCTTTGACTGATTCAAAGTTGTTTATTTATGATTCAAAGGATTGATTTAAGAGGATATTTTCATACCAAATATTTAGGGGAGTTGTAACTGCTCTATTATTCAAATATTTGAATATCGCGATTATAAAGGTGACATTTGTGGATCTAAATTTGAAAGGAAATGGTTCATTTTTATTCTATATATCTATGATATTTTGTATTATATAGAGATACATGAACTATCACAAAAAGTATCAGAAGTATAAGCTCTCAAATTATTTTTTTATGACTACAATTTTTACAGAGATATATGAGTCATACAGATCTGTTGCAACCAAGATCTATTAGACTATGTTTTTATGAAGAATATAAAATCATTAAAGATTCTTATTCTACATCTAAGATATATCGTGAATCCATTTTTGTTGGAGTTTCTAGATTTATTTCTATATCTATTTCAAATGGATCGACTTAGAACTTTTCTTAACTGGAGAACATCTTTTTTGTAGACAATGATGTATCTACTATATGTTGTGTGCTGCTGCAACTGTGAAGAACAAATGGAAAGTGTTTTCAAAAAAATACTCTATTTATTTTGAGTAATCGGCTTCTTGTACTAAGCTGTGTATTCAAATCTGTGTATGAACCAGAAGGCTCTATTTTATCCTTAACTTGTACAGGTGACAACTACCTCCACTCAATTATTGACGATCTGTTGATAAAAGGACCAGATAGTGAAAATCACCAAGCTTGTGGAGTAAAGCATTGGTGGAGTGGACTAGGGTCTTTTGGTTCCCCGAACCACTATACATCCATCGATCCTTTAACTATTTATTTTCCGCTGCATGAACACCCTGATAAAGTTAAAAGACAGATTTGGAAATCATCAGGATTTGAGAAGAATTTATAAAATACACAAGTCACCCCCCCCCCCCCTCTTGTGCATATTTGGTATAACTCGATCCAACACTTATTACTCATAACCTGAGTCAGATTCCCCAATATGGTTATAATTTAATCAGTTCCAGGTTCAGATCCAGCTCCAAATTCATTATCTTTTTTGTGAGGTAAATCCCTATATGGAGTACATGTATTGATATGGTTTCCATTTATTCAATTAGGCACCATTTCAAAAAAAAATATCATACACTTGATTAGATCATAAAATTATGAAACATAATGTATAATCTAAAAAATAGTGAAACACTTGACATAAATTTAAAATTTTATACATAACTAATCTCATAATTATAAAAATGGTTTCTTTGAGAATTTTTTCAAATCATAAAAATATTTTCAAATCCTTCATAATGGTTTGTAAATAAGATGTGAATTAACCCAAACATATCCCCCAAGAGTTTCAAACCAGGTGTGCATTAAGACTTGTTGTCTTACACCAAGTAATAGTCAGTTCATCCCAATGCACCCATTTTGGATTTATTACCCCTAGGTACATCTTTTCTAGAACCACGTCAACTTATAGTATCCAGATAGGGATGTATTTTCAAGGGGAAAACACATAATGTCTTCTTTACCAAAACTTTAGGATATTCTTCTATACTTATCCTCAAATTCTATCATAGTGTTATGTTCTATAATCTATGTTTTCCTAAATATAGTTCCTAAGGTTTATACTAAACTTCCTATGATACCAACTATAGTGACCCCAACCCCAATATCCCAGATCCAATGTATAATTTATTACATTGGCATAAGATACAAGGAATTGTATCCCAAAGGACCGAATAATTTAGTAGTCTTTGTAAACTAGATATATAATTTAAATTCAAATGGAATTTTAAAAAAAAATACACAAATAATTTTAATTTATAATTCCATTACTCCCCTTATTGTATCCCTATATATCAATCACAAAACACTTCCTTGTATCCTGGGTAAAATAAAACATAAGGGGTGAGTTCAAATGCTTGGTAAGTGTAATCGTATAGCGAAATCTATGAATAAATAATGCATAATCAATATTTTAAGGTAAATAACAAAAACACATGTCATTTAATCAATAACTTGAGCATAATATGGTAGGAATAAATTATGATCAAATAATTCCATATAAATAATCACATTAGTATGAAACTTAACCATTGATATTCTAACTAATCGAATAATCTCATGGAATATCAATAAAATAATTCATAATGATGGAATGAATAATATTGGACATCTAAAACATATTATTGAGGCCTTTTTATAATAAATCTAATACCATTGAGTCCTTTTTCCAATACATCTATATAAATGTGTAATTCCTCACCCAAAACCCAATCTAGTTTGTCTTATGAGACCTACTGATGCATAGAGGGGCTATAGCGGGCCCTATCTATCAATTATGAATTCATATGCATTACTAATATTAAATTGGTGAAATATAATGCACATAAACAATCATATTTAAACTAGCATACAAAATATAAATACTTTCCCCAATCAATAGTCGTAATCATAAACCATCCAGAGTAAAATGAATGCTATCAACATAATACATCCCCAATAAAACCGATCATAAACCATATGGATAAATAATAAGGAGGGTATCATTGGTTTATATCCCCATTAAATCATAATTAAAATCAAATAATGTCTTCGTAGATGGAAAATTATTTTGAAATATCACTTGGAACATTTCTTAAGGAAAATAACATTTCTTTAAAAATCACCCTTTTAATTTTAAAAATATAAAATTTATAAAATATTTTCAAAATCATTTTATTTAAAAATCACTTTGAAAAACTAATAATTTATAGAATATAAAGAAAAAAATTTCTTTAAAAATAATCTGGTAAACTTTCAAATGAATCTTCAATGAAATGATGGTCATGACGGCAAGTAATTCCTTACATGTCATATAAGTTAAAAAGAAAATTCTTTTCATTGTAAAAAGGTTATAAAGATGAAAAATTTAGAAAAAGGCAAGAATATTCCTTTTAAATCATTTTTAAAAAAAGAAAAAAATGGGTAAAAAATTTTATAATAAATTTTTTGGTTAATTCTATAACATTTTTAGAAAACATAGTTTTAAAAGAAAAGGATTTATGATCAAAGAGATAAATAAAGTTGAATTTTCTTGAAAACATTTTCTTAATAATTTTAAGTATCAAAGAGAGAGAAAATGTTACTATTACTTGAAAATGTTCATGAATAACCAGTGGATAAAAAATAGAATGATTTTAGGATATAAATATTAAATAATTCCCCCAAGGTATACTTAAACAAAAATAATCCCAAATAATTATGATATTGTGAAAGAAACTCTTACTGCTTTGGTAACTTTTGAATCATAATCCCCATGAAAGAAATAAATTTAAATGAAACTTTAAATACCATTAATATAAATGAATTCGAGATATAACATATGAAAATGAAAGTATATAAACAACAAAAAATAAATAAGTGTTTAATATGGTGTATGTATCATGGAAGTAAAAGTGATATGAGAAACTCTAACCTTGAGTATGACTCATCGCGTACATTCTTTATCTTCCAGAATAATAAACTTATATTAATTATTTGATTTCTTAAGAACCTTCTTCAAGTTTATTATTCTATTATTTCACATATTACCATGTTATATATGATTACTTATTCAATTATGTTTACATAGGATGTTTTAAAAATATTTGGCTTATGTGTCAAAAATTAATTTGTTGGGTTGACTATGGTCAAAGATATCATTATTTAAATATATCCAGAATAATAATAATAGCATCGTTATCATATTTATACATTAATTATACTTTTAAAACCTTTATGAAATATGGTTATGAAAAATGAACTACATTACAATCATAGAGATGGTAGGTCATACGTACGCATGAGTAATGTTTCCATTTTCAATGATCATTATAATAATAAGTTAAGTAATATTTTATCTTTCCATTTTTCAATGATCATTAAGAAAAAGAGTTAAGTAATATTTTATCTTTCTTAGAATGGATTTATGACCAATCCAATGCTTATATTATGAGGGGAATGAAGTTGGGAAGTGATTTTGATAGGAGCTTTTTGAACCAATAAGCTTTTAAGGTGTTAATAATAGAAGAGAGTGGCTGGACTTTTTAAGTGAGGTGAGTGGCACACTTGTAATTTTTGAAAAGAAAAAGGTGCACCCACATTTCTCACATTCCACAAGGGCTAAAAATGGATTATTATAAAGACTTAGACATGATAAGGTATAAATTTTTCCATCCAATATAATTTAGGAAAAAAAAATTATTTTATTTAAACCCTTATCTTTTTAGTTTAACCCAATAAACCTATTTTTACCTTAACTATAGTAATTAATTTTTATTATTTTCACTATTCATTATGTTCAAAAATTAAGTTGATATTATTATATAATATAAATTATTATAATTACAAATATGGAATCAATTTTTAAAAATTCCATCCACATAAATGGAAAATTTTAATTTAAAATTAATCCCGTAAATATGATGAGAAAGCGGGTTTTCAAAGAGAAAATGTTCAAAAGTTTACAAAGTTTTTATATCAAAATTAAATATAAAAATGATTTGAATAACATAAATTGGATTAATAGATATTTAATTGAACTAATTTTACCTTAAAATCAATTTAAAATATAATTTAACTTTATAAATAATTTAAACAAAAAGGCATTTTTCAATTTAAATTCAGTATTTTTCACTATTCATCAAAAAAATGAAACTTTTCAGAAAAATTCCAAAAATTAACCCAAATATAATTTTGAAATGTAGATTTATTTTTTAAAATAAATTTTATAAAATTTTTAAAAATTAATTATAAATTATGTGCTCAAAGCGTGATCAAACTGCCTTTTAGAAAAATATAGTTTTTCAAAAAACATTTCTTTTCCTTTCAAATAGTTATAATTTTATCTCTAATAAATATATATCCATTTTATTTATTTATACATGTGTAAAATATATAATTTTCATAATTTAGTTAGTATTATTCATACCATCCAATTTAACATCTATTTTATAATGTTAATGTTTAAATAATAATATTTTTATAGAGTATAGCATTTCATTCAAACTCGGTGTTGTGTATATTGTAAGCTACTGAAGAGGTTGAATTTATTTAAAAATAAATATATCATAAATTCTCAGGATATAATATTCCATTCTACTCTTTCTTTGTCATAGACACTATCGAATATAATGTTTATATTTTAAAATCTCAAGGTGTTACAAACACACCCAAGTGATACCACAAAAAAATTCAAGTTTCCATTTACCATTTACTATAGGAGAATATCATTACACTCAGGAATTTTAATTTAACACAAAATTACATTACTAAAACAAAAAAATAACATAAATCATCATAAATAGAGTTATCACAAGAATAAAAATCATTGCAATGCATCCACTACACCATGATATTGTCTGATTTGGGTGTCTCTGACTCATCCACAAAAATTTAAAATAAATCAAAAAAAATAATAGGTCATGATGGGTGAATTATCCCCTATATTTATATTCTTGAATCCATAACATATTTTTCTAGTATAATATAAATTCATCTATAAATAAAAGCACATAAAATCGCAGACACATTACAAACAGAGTCACAATTATAATCCATGGAATACAAGAATTTAACTCTCAACATAGAGTAAAATTATATAATATTGGATATAAAATGAATGAAATAAAAAACATATAATATCCACTTCCCTCATACCAGGTCCAATATAATTGAGCATAAGAGAAGATTATATTGAATAAATTAAAGAAAGAAATACAAATACTCATTTCCCTAAACCAAATGTCCACTGTATCAGGCCTAAGAGAAGAGTATATGATGGATATGATAATTTCATATCTTCACAACACTAATCCTAATAAGAGGGTTATGGAATGAAATGAAAGAGGTTAGAGAAATATTTTACTCCTAACCATATCTTCATCTCAACACCAGGTCATAGGAATGAGATTCAGATTGATTCATTTTCAAGTCTGCTTCACTGAATAATATTCTTCTCTATGACATAAAGATCATATCCTCAATGATCAACTTGAGTCATAATTTCTCTTTTAATAATTGTGATGTTACTTACTTGAAGAGAATATCTGGTATCATATGGTTTAATATTTGAATTTATCTTTCAAAAAATATCAACATTAAATTTCATTAACTGAAATACCCTTACACATCATGTGTTGACCTATAAGTAAGAGTATATTACTCTTAAGTATAATAATTATTCCCTCAATACATTAAAAAACATTAAAACTTAAAATGAAACTTACACTTACATATGATTCCAATGACTCTTATTCATTTCAGTATGATTCATCCCTTACACAATATTTTAGTATGTCTGTTTTGGATGAATCCTATGTAATAATTATTTATTCTCACATATCATGATGGAAATTTTCCATTTATCATATTTCCAATTTCCACAGTAGTGGGTTAATTTTATGTATTTTATTGAATAACTTTATGCATATCATACCTTTATAAATTCTTTAATTATTTACTGGATTAATTTTACACATTTAGAAAATAACCCTTATATAAGATCCTGATAACCTTTGTATATCTAAATATCCCTCTAGAATATGAAAAAAAAACCACTTCCCTAAATCCTTTTGTGTATACATGGAAATGACTTATATGTATTATCCATATAACTCTTACATACTTCTTTGAATCTTGGGTCTTAACCAAATTTCTCAACTAAACTATCATTATGTATTACCTTCTTTTTGAATTTTTTTCTCACTGATTATTTTTATGTATAAGGAATATTATTAGAGTTACCTTTATGCATCATCTAGGGGACACTTACACATCAATTTTTTTATTCTAAATACATTGACCTTAGTAAACAAGAGTTGGTGGTTACTTTATTACATTGACATTAGATACTAAGAGTCACATCCCAAAGGACCAAATAGTTTATTATTCTTGGTAAACTAGATACATACATAAAATTCTCATTAAAATTGAAAACATAAAATATAAAAAGTGTTTTATTTGATAATTCTATTATTCCTCATTGTTTATCTCTGTATATCAATCACAAAACACTTCATGGTATCCTAGGGAAAATAAAACATAAAAAATGGGCGAGCATAGATACTCAGTAAGGGTAATCATACAATGGAATATATCATGAATAAATATGAATAATCATTATTTCAAGGTAAATAACTGAAACACATTCCATTTAATCAATAAACTGGGCATAATATTGTAGAAATAAATGATGATCAAATAAATCCATATAAATAATCACATGATCTTTAATCTCACCCATAGATGTTCTAACTAATTTAATAATCACATGGAAATAAAAAATTGATCTCGTAATTAAGTAATTAATAATATTTTACATCTAAAACAAATTATCAAGTCCTTTCACAAGATATTTTAAATATATGGGTAGAAACTTGTCTAATTTGGTCAAATGATTTATCTCATGAGACTTATCAATGAACTGAGGGGAAATCTATAATCAAGACCCTCTTATCACTTACTAGGTAAAATAAATTCCTCATATGAAAGGGGTGAAACAAAATCAAAATATACATTTATATTTAAAAACTAACATACAAAGTATTAATACTTACACCAATCAAAGAAACATAATAATAAACCATTTAGATTAATATGGTGAATGGTAATAAAATTGTACAACCATAGTCAAACTAATAATAAACCATCAAAAAAATAAGGATTATATAAATATAACATATCCCCAATGGATCATAAGTATAGTAAAGTTTTGATGTTTTTTATTAATATAAATACCATAATAATGTCATTCAAATTTTTTTTAGGAAAATAAACTTTTCAATTTGAAAATATATTTTTTAAAATTGAATGTTCACAAAATATTTTGAATATAATTTTATTTAAAAATAACCTTTGAAATTTACAAATTAATATTCATATAATTAAGTGTTCATGATGGTAGAAAATTATATTCATATAATAAATATTAAAACAAAAAATCCTTTCACATTTTCAATAAAATCCAAATGGGCCTTGTTTTGAAAATGACATGAATATTTCATTCAAAAAAAATTTAAAAAGTCAAAAATGGGTAAAAAATTCTTTAATAAATCATTTTTAGAATGTTTAAAATGTTTTTTTAAACATTTTTATAAAAAATTAATTTTGATGAAAAATGATTTTCAACTGAAGAGAGGAATAAAGTCAAATTTTCTTAAAAAATTATCAATCATTTTAAGTAAAAAAGTGTGTAAAAATGATATTATTACTTGAAAAGTTCATTAATAACTATAAGATAATTAAATATATTGTTTTTATGATATAAATAAAAAATAATTCCCCCAAGAGAGACTTAAACAAAAACAATCCTGAATAATGATGAGATTATAAAATAAACTCTTAACACTTTGGTAAATTTTGAATCATAAGCCCCATGAAATAAATAACTTCAAATGAAACTTTAAATACAATAAATAAAAATATATTCATGATATTACATATCAAAAGGGTTAAATATACACCACACAAAGGAATAAGTGGTGAATATGGCGTATGTCTAATGGAAGTAAAAGTGAGATGAGAAACCCTTACCTCGGGTTTGAATTCCTTCATGTGTTCCTGAACATCCTGTATAATAAATATAGGTTTATTATAAATATATTAAATAATAATAACCATATATCTCATACCATATATGATTTACTTATAGTCTTTTATTTCCCTTTTACTAACAATTCTTTGTTAAAATCACTATTTCGGGTGATAATTGCATCGTTTTTCATGTATGTTTTAGTTTGGTAATTTTGGTCCTTTTAATTTGATCATGGTTACATAATATCCTGAATTTGAAACATGATATAAATATAAAATATATTAATTATATATTTATCTATATTAATCTATTAAATTTATAGATAAAAAATGGATTACACCATTCATGGATATAGTAGGTCGTACGTATGCATGAACGTTGTTTCCATTTTTCTCAAAGAAATAAATCAAAGGAAAATAAATATTAATTAATAATTAAATAATTATTATTATTTTATATATATAATTTATATTAATCAAATATATCCTTATTACCATCCATGTAAAATAAAATGAAAAATATTTCGCATCACTGTTAGAGGTGGTAGTCCATCCATACGCATGAGCAACATCATTCTTTTCCAAAAGATTGGAAGATAATAAGTTAGATGTGATATTATATTTATATAAGTATTTTTAGATAATAAATATCACATATATTAATTAAATTTAACCTTACTACCTTTCATGTAAAGTGTAAGTGAAAAATGAATCACATCGCTTCGTGAGGAGGTAGTCCACCGTACACACAAGCGACATTATTGTATCCCCAAAGTAATAGAAAGTAAAGAGTTATATGTGATATAATAATTATATAAGTATAATAATTTCATAAATATCTTATAAATATGTTAAATTCATCATTATATCAAGACTTTAAAGGTGGTTATGGAAAATTAATTACATCGATTCGTTAGGCGGTAGTACGCCTTAAACACGATCGATGGTTTTGTTTCCCATTTGATAAAAGTGGTGATGTATATGGGTTATTAAATTAACAAAATAACATATAAATATGTATTAGATACTTTTTTATTATATTATAATATTTTAATAAGGTTTTGAGGATGGGAAATAAGAAATAAAACAAATATATGAGTTTAAAAAATTTACCTCTTCTTCAGATAGCCTCTTTAGGTTTATACCTAAATCCTTATTAGGATGGATTAATAATAAAAATAAGGCCTATAGGATGTGGATATGGAATTAATTAAGCTATTTGGGTATTTATTGGTGAAAATAAATGGTTTTTTAACTATGAATAGGGGAAGATAGGGGTGGACTTTTATAAGTGGGGGAGAGGACACGCATGGAATTTTTAAAAAATAATGTTATACCTATGTTTTTATCATGAAACAAGACTCAAAAATGGTTCATTATTTAATATTTTAGTTTATAATGTCTAATTAGTTCCATAAAATGGGTTTTTTACAT
The DNA here is from genome assembly GCA_963277665.1 of Viscum album. Lineage (NCBI taxonomy): Eukaryota > Viridiplantae > Streptophyta > Magnoliopsida > Santalales > Viscaceae > Viscum > Viscum album. The sequence continues at coordinate 177,889,730 of OY728137.1, forward strand.
GTTTTAGGTCATTTTTAACCCTTATCTTCTTAGTTTAACCCTTGATAAACTCATTTTTACCTTAAACACAGTAATTAATTTTTATTTTTTTCACTATTAATTATGGTAAAAATTTATGTTGACCTTATTATATAATATAAATTATTATTATTAAAAATATTGAGTCCATTTTTTCAAATTCAATTCATATAATTTCCATAATTCAATTTAAAATTAAATCGTAGATGCAACGAAAGAGCGGTTTTCCAAAGGCAAAATTCTCTTAAGTATAGAATTTTTTAATATAAACATTAAATAATTAATTGATTAAAATGACCAAAATTATTTAAATTATAATATTATCTAACTAATTTTACTTTAAAACCAATTTAAAATATAATTTAACTTTATAAATAATTTAAATAAAAAGGCGTTTTTCAATAAAAATTAGTATTTTTTCACTATTCATCAAAAAATTAATCTTTTCAGAAAATTATCAAAAAATCACCCAAATATAATTTTAACATGTATATTTAAAAATGAAGTTTATTTTTTCAAATAAATTTTCTAATTTTTTTAAAAATAATAATTTTAAATTATGTGTATAAAGCGCAACTAAGTCGTCTTTTAGAAAAATATAGTTTTTCAGAAAACATTTCTTTTTCTTTCAAATTATTCTTATTTTATTTATAATAAATAGATATAAATATATTTTATTTTATACATGTTTAAACCATATAATTTTCATAATTTATTTGTTATTATTCATACCCTCCAACTTAATGGCTGGGTTATAATGGTCATGCTTAAATAATAATATTTTAATAAAGTATTGTATTTTTCTCAAACTCGGTGTTACGTGCATCGAAAGCTATCGAAGAGAATATATATATATATATATATATATATATTAAATTATAGAGGCTTAATTTTATATTTTAAGCTTTATTTTTCATTTCATACACTATCAAACATGATTTTCCTCTTTTAAAATCTCGGGGTGTTACATTTTTCAATTTTTAGCCAAATTCTATAACTTCTGAATTTCTTCAAATAGGATTGGAACTTCTTAAAATTTTATCAAGGTATTATCCAATAAACTCTAAAAAATATCAAACCACTTTAAATGACTTTGTAAAATATCAAAATATTTCTCGATCTCTTCAATCTCATTTACAAAGTATTTTTCAGCATATAATATTTTTTCAATTATTCAATATATATTCATTTATTTATTATATCCAACATAGAAACCTAAATTATTCCAACTTCATCCAGTGGATATTATTTATTAAATATATAATCCTTAATTTTTAAAAATTCAAATATGGTTTCTCACTTATATCCAACCTTTATGCATCTTTAACCACAACTCCATGAACTTTTCAATAAGTACAAAACTCAACCTTCATAAATATATGCTATTATAGATAGTTGTCTTAGAAACAATAGCACTTTTAATTTATTAATATGAAGAAAAGATCTATAATAATCACATGTAAATGTTTCTTCCTATAATCTTTCCATCTAGGTATTTCAAGACAACAGCAGTACTTTCACATTATCAAGAATGAAATCTTCTTCATCTTATTTTGGATATTACACCATCACCTATATTCATCATATATTGACTGTATTAATTTTTGAAATATTGAAAACAAATGAAATCAATGAAAATATTCATCATAATTCACATTCTAATTTATAATTATGTATAAGTTGTTTGATCAATTTCCTAAATTTATTTTGTTAGTTTACATTTCTAAAATTTCATTTTTAATTAAAAGTCATGATAATGAATTTTATAAATTAATATGACCAAGAAAAGGTAAATAAAAGCAAATAAATATTAAATAACACACTCAAAGGTACAAAGGATGTTGTCAGAATGACACAAATACACAGTGTGAAATGGTAAATTACATGTTGTGTGTCCATGGTCAACTACATAATGTAAAGGATGTGAAAATCATGACATGTCATATGGATTAGTATGTGAAGTTATTAAAAATAAAGTATTAACTACCAGAAAAACACATAGTTTTATAGGGATTTCACATCAAGTAGTCGACGTACATGTCAGGTAACCCCGCACATTTTTGATCCTATGTAAATCATGGAATGTCATGTGATCAACTACATGGCATTATTATATGCCATATCATGACTGTTAGTCGATTGATGAGGCCAGAAATATATTACACAGTGTGTATCTAGTTATACATACCATGTAACACATAACAACTCATGAAAGGTACATGATGAGATAAGGATGTCATGTGGGTTAACACATGGATAATTAAATGAATAAATTATAGGTCATGTATTTGGATTTACATTCCATGTGATAGGTATCATTCTGCACCAAGTACACACTGAGTGATTTTAGACATTTCATGTGGATATAAATGCTTATTAATTATTATCCACATAAATTCTATAACCACACTATATTTAATCGTCATCATACAGCTCATGTCCTTCGCACTCTTTTCAATCAGTACATAATGCTTATATTTATGGCATGTCATGTGGTCATACAAGACACACAGACTGCATAGATTAACCCAAAGAATATCACATCATGTATATATCATGACACATCATGTGGAAATATATATTATGTAAGTACACAGTAAACCACAAAGATCATACACGGAATATGTCACATAAAATTTCATGTGAAAAAACATACAAAATTAAACTCTAGAAATGGATTTAATCAGATATAGAATGTATGAATCATATCACCTTCGGTGTAAACCCCAATAATATATTAAATTTCGTTAATTAATTTAATATAATATAAAAGGGTACATTCCATGTGGCTTACTTAGTACACACTTTTTACTTAATTAATTTTAAATTAAACTAAAATTTATTTAGTTTTTTAAATTTTTTTAAAATAATACTAGATGGTAATATTAACGTATCTCAAATACTTTTTGGATAAAATATTAATATAAAGAACTAATTAATTAATTAATAGATTAATTCATTAATTTAAGAAAATTTATCATAATTAAAATGAATGATATCAAGTTTAAATGTGTAGTCGTTGCATGTTGTGATTGATAACGAGCTTGACCAGCCTGTGTATGTATTGAGTTTATTTAATTTAATTATTTATTAAATGGGTTTTTATGTGATAAATTTATTATTAAATTAAATATGATGATATGTATATCATCTTTCTATCCTTTATTATTTATAGTTTTTCATGTCAAAGGTTTATTTTTTTGTAACCCTAAACCCCTAGTACCCCTCACATATGAGTGAGTAACCATTTGTAAAGGATGGAGTTCCCAATGAGAGGAGATGGTTCAGGACCTGAGCCAAGGAGAAACCAACCAAGAAGATTCATAGGTTAATGTAGGAATGTTATATGTTTATCCAGGCATCATCTCAAGGAGTTATTTCCCCTAGGGTTGAGGTTGGTTTATATCTACTAGATAAACCAACCATAAAATAAAAGTTTATGATCATATCACATATTTATTTTACTTTTCAGTGCATGGTTATTTATTTATTTATATAATGAATGGTTTATTTAGATAAATAAATTATGTAATAAAATGTAAATAAATGAAAAATCATGATAATATAAAATAAAATAAATTTATTATGATTAAACTGTGTTATTGGATATCATTAATTGATTATATAAATTCCACATAATATTAATAATCATGTAAAGAATAAAATAAAGATTATTTATGTATAAGTTAAAAAAATCCCTCAAAAAAATATTAAGTCTATAAATGTCTTCCACCACTTGAGTTAGAATGTAACCATATATCAAAGTATTATCCTAGACCTAATCATGATACTTTCATTTAACATGGAGTTCTAATGAAAGTATTGGGTTCTCTTAAACAAGTTATCATCAAGAGTAGTTTCCCTTGTAAGACTTTGTGTAACTTGGAAGAAAGCATTAAATAAATACAATCATAGGATTTTTAGGATTTGATAGTCCAATCAAGAGATCAATGAGTTGCGATTTAATACAGTTGGAAAGTAAATACTATCTAAGTACCTTCAAATAATTTGATAAGGCATCAGTCTAGATTATTTGAAGGGAAATATGGATCCTTGCTACAAGAATATCTAAGCAGTGAGATATTACAAATCCAATGGTCAGTGTTTTTAGGATTTGATAAAATAGTGGGAGACTAATAAAATTAATTTATTAAATCACAAATTCTAATCAAGATAAATTATTAAATATAAACTTATATTTTTTATTGAAAAATAGAAATAAACCCCATAGAAAAACTGTAATCATTCCTAGACAAATAAAATTTCCTCACCGATACAAATTTCCAAGTGTAGTGTGGTATCTTCTACACTGCACTATTGTAGTAAAATTTATATTATGTATAATAATCCCCTATTATTCGTCAACCACCTCAGTAAGCTAGCGAATGTGAAAAGGAAGCCTACATAAAATATTTAGAGGATTCTTAAAATGTTTGTTGCATCATGTTATTAACTATATCTGAAGAGATGAAGATGAAATATAAATACATGGATTCATACACCATGATAAACCATATCCAAGAACTTTAAAAGGAGAAATAAATTCAAAAGATAAATGTGATTTTCATCACACTATATAAGTGTAAACTGGAAGATGGGTACCTGGATAGTGATCTTTCCTTCAATATGTTGAAGTATATTGACTAGTTAGTAAATTTAGGATTCTATATGGATAATAAATTATCCATTAATCTCATATTATCATCCTTACCACCTAGATTATCCATATTCATTAATAATTAAAAAATGAACAATGTGGAAAAGTCACTCGGGAATATTTTGACTATGCTTTACAAAGATAATAGAGATTTGTGGGAATACGGTTCCTTTCCTCTTATAGTGAACAAAGTCAATGACAATGTTAAAAATACTATGAAAAGTTTAGAGTCAATGGAGCATTCAAAAAAATCAAATAGGAAAAAGATTCAAATTGAATGCAATGAACAATAATCTATCTACTATACATGTGGAAACAAAGGTCAAAGGAATATGAACTGGAAACAAACCCGTCCTTCCAAATATACCTCAATGAGGTGAGAGAGATAATAACCCCTAAGTCTTGCCTCTAGTTGGCCTCGGGTTGGTATATAGCACCGAGGGTATTAAAATCTCATGAAATGGGAGGCATTTTCCTCTTTAATAATATAGGATTGGGTGATTAGATGAATCATCCACAATAAACTCCATGATATAATATAAAAATAAACCAAACCCATCCCACAATGCATGAATAAATAAAGTAGGTACAGAGAAAATTCTCTAAAATTAAATACCCAAAAGAAAATCTAAAGCAGCGACACAGAAACTGCCCAAAAAGGTTTGAGCTAGTATTCTCCATCATGATCTACGTAATCCTCCTAAAAACCTGAAAATTAGTTTATATATATAGGGTGATCATACAAGTATACTCATTAGAAAAACCAAATTCTCTTGTGAACATGTGAAAGAATCATACAAATGCACCTGTGAGCAAAAAAAAGAACCAACAACGCCTAAACAGGTCAACTATCCATCTCAACCCCACCAAGGCATGTTATTCAAATAAAGTAAACCAAGTATAGTAACATAATAAGAATCATATCAATAAAGGGTACCCCTCACCACTTTCCCACTAATTTACTGCTCTCACATCCCAACTTCATATATCCTGGTGCTCCTATATACTCTGAATAACATATATCACTGCCCCACAAGCACGGTCACATCACATCATGCCTGAAAACACCTGGTCCACTACACCATAGCACAGTCACATCACATCACACCCACAGACACCTGGGCCATCACATCAAAACCATAACCAGAGTAGTAGGGTATCTTGAACATGAAGTATATCAACCTCATTCCCTCACCCTATCATTCATGACCCCCATCATAAGTCTCCCCACATCACGAGCATATGATGTCTCGCTCGAAAAAACCTAGGTCATCACCCCACAACACATTCATATCACGTCTCACCTGAAAACATCTGGGCCATTACCTAGGGCACTAACAGAACTTCATCCATCACAGCCTGTGCATATTAACTCACCTAGAAGATAAACTGGGGAAGATCGGGTAGGCAACCATTTATACTCATCAATAAGATGTTGGGAAAAACACCCCCGGGTGAAAATATGGGTGTCGACACATAGTTCTCAAAGTGGGTGGGGTGCGTATAGAAATCACAAGGAATATAAAAGTATATGAATATAACCATAAACACAACCCTAACCTATGGGTTCACAAAAAAATACTAAAAAACTCACAACATATAACAAACTCACAACATCCCCACTTTCACTACCACCTCTAAATTTATAACACCACATGAGCCATAATCCACATTTCTCATTTCCAGCCAATTCCATTATCCAATCCATTTGTTTCATTTTTTATCAACAACCACATTTAACCAAACATCCCATCATATATTTTCTCATTAATCATTTTCATCTCATTAACCAAACCAAACCCCAGTAAATAAAATCATTATTAAATAATTATTCCATCACTACCTAGGAATCTAGAACAATGAAACCACACCTCACATGAAGCTCATCATTCCCATTGAACCGTTGCATTGCCGCCCCAAAATCAATTCCAAATATACCATCACCCCCCCCCAAATCATGGCCAAACAACCATCACCTCTCCACCTCAAAAGAACATCCAAACAAATATCACCTCATCACCCCAAAATCACGGCCCAAACAAACATCACCTCACCACCCCAAAATCATGGCCAACCAAACATATCCTCACCACCCCAAAAGTATGACCCAAAAAACCACCACCTCATTACCCCAAAAGAATGTAAAAACAAACACCACATCACCCCACACCGCATCACAACCACATATCACCACCCCAGAAGCACGACCTCACATCACAACACATCAAATATCTTTTTTTAGATTTAACAAGGAAATTTTATTACATTTCACTTTATTTTACGGGTAATATCACACAATCCATAAATCCAGAGGAAACCATTTCATTAACCAAATATAATTGGTGTGACAATTTCCATTTTGGGGTGATATCACAACAACATGCAATAAGGTTTCCATATCAAAACAACTACAGCACAAGAAAAGGATCCCAATAGCCATAATTTTCAGTGGTCCATTTAGCACGTAAAAACACAACATCATAATAATATCAAAGATATAAAATCATGAGAATCATTCCCATTCCCATGAATTTTAATTAACTGGTTAATTTATCTTTATTAGGCTAGTGAAAACCATACTCCATAGATAAAAAAGAGTAAACCCCTCATGTATGATACACAAAAGTGAGAAATGAGGTATTCCCTACCTCAAAGAAGCTTTTCCAACTCATTGCACATCGTAGGGTGAAGAAGAAATATCTGGAAACCACAACCACACCACAAGATTGCGGATCAACCAACATCGCATCAAAGATCCATCGTAATTTCTCCCACACACACCCCAAACCAAAACTGCACCACCATATCAAATCATAGAGGAAGGTCATAAGGAAAATAAGGGTATAAAGGGGATAACTCACTATGGGTCACCAAAGAACAACCATTGGAACCCATAGAATCAAAGAAGGAGGAAAATGAATAAAATTTCTCCAGAAGGAACCTAGGTTTCCTTCAAAATGAGAGATAGATAGAGGTATTGAAGAATGAAAAGAATTGGCCAAAAGGGTTATAAAATTACTTAAATCTCACCAGTTTCACATTGTGTATTCCATTAATAATGTGAAATCCACAGGTTTCCCAAAAATTCTAAAAAAACTAAAATTCACATCATCTCATCCTCTATTTAATTACACATCAGGAATTACTTTCATGAAATGAATCTATTTCACAGGTTCCCCCTCAGCGTCATATAAGTCATAAAACTGGATGGATACACAAGCCGTGAACCACCAATTCATATCATGTACCTCTTTCATGGTGTGAATTTCCTATAGTAGAACTACTACACCTCAAACCACCATGAAACATACTCAAGCCTCCTCTAAAACACCTCTAACATCCAAAACCGACAAAGGAATGGGATAGGAAGGCATAGACCGTTAAATTAGTTACCTCTAAAATTATTCTAAACCTTTATAATCCAAAACAAAGACATAAGGAAAGGGTACCAAACAACCACCCCAAGAGATACCTCTCAAGGATCTTATTACTCCTCAACGCTACCACCAACCAAAAAATGCCAACTAAAACACCCAAAAAACAAACTGCACAACCAAAAACTACCTCCTTTAACACAATAATACTACCACACAACCACTTCACAACCATATTATCCTCCATTTATCCCAAAATAACACTTCTATAACTAATAAACTACACCAGCCTAAACACACAAATCAGAGAATTTCATCCTCTACGTTAAGATACTATCTACTCTGGGCAGCACTGACTCACCCACATGGGTTTAATCACATCATAGTATAATGTATCTCAATTAGGAATCAGGACCTCCCCTTTTCATATTTCATAACTTTATCACAAATTATACATCAAGAAAATATAAAATCTCATAATGTATCAAGATCCAAACATCACATCACAAGCAAAATAAAGGAAATATAAAAAATCTCCAAGTAAAGGGCATGAATATACATCTTTCACTCCCAAGTAATCTTCTCTAGAAGACCATTCCTCCATAATACAAGAACCAAGGGAATAATTCATCCATGAAACAGCTTATCTTGGTGATCCTGGATCTCTACTAGTCTCTCCACAAATTTATTATTATCCTCTATATCCAACCCTCCTCATTCAATGACATGGGAATCATTGTGAAGATACTGACATATCTAAGATATTTGTAAGACTTTGTGGATTATCTCTATCCATGGTGAAAATTCCAACCAATATTCCACCTCTCAAACTCACCCCAATGCCTTTAAGGGACAAAAAAACATGAGAGAAATCTTACTCCCCCTATCAAACCTTCTATGTCTATGTTGAAGGGAAACCTTCAAGAGCATGTGGTCTCCAACCTCAAACTCCAAAGGCCTCCTCCCATGATTGGAATAAGACTTCTTCTATTCCTACACTACTTTAATCCTCTCAAAAACAAGATAAACCTTTTATGTTGTTCTCTACACCACATTGAGACCAAGAACTGATGCATCCCCAACCTCTTTCAAGCATAATATAGAACGAAATGTTCTCCCGTAAAAAGACTCAAATAGGGTCATGATGATAGATGAGTGATAATTTTTATTTTAAGAAAACTCAACTAGGGGAAATTTTCATGACCATGATCCGCTTATGTCTAAGATTCATGCCCACAACATGTCCTCCAGCATCTAGATGGTTTCCTTCATGTACCCATCCATATAAGGGTTTAAAGAAGTGCTTAGGAATAACTAAGTTCCAAAATAATGATGTAATCCCCTCTAGAATCACAATGTAAAATGTGCATCCCAATCCTAAAAAATAGACCTCAAAACTCCATGCAACCGCACCACCTCATCCACATAGCTCCTAGCCAAAGAATCCATTGCACCTGAATCCTTGATCTATAAGTAGTGGGATGATTTTTTCAACTGATCCATGATCACCTAGATAGCATCACAACTTCCCTGAGATCAAGGCAACCTTATGAAAAAATAAATCAGTATTTCATCCCATTTTCACTTGGGAACATCTAAAGGATGAAATAAACCACCAAGAACATGATGCTCAGCCTTTACCTGTTAGAAAACCAAACACCTCTTCATGAAATCCACCACCACCTATTTCATCCTGACCATTAAAACTACATCTTCAAGCAACGATACATCTTGGATACTCCTGGGTGTACCACAAAAGGTGAGTTATGAAACTAATGAAGGACTCCCTCACTCATCACTACCAAAAAAACTACCTCCCATGAAAAAACATCTAGTTATGACCATCCTCTGACCATCCCTCTAGATCATCACTATGGTTAACATGATCACACATCACCTATTCCTATGTGTCTCCGCAATGAGACTCCTCCACCTGCCGTATCAAAGAATGGTGTACCATCATCTGAAATAAACAAACTCAAACATCAACTACCATTTCATTTAAGTGAAAGGCTTCAAACTCCTCCATTCCTTTCCAAACATCCCCAAACTCCTGAATAACATCCTTCCATGACTTTATTCTCAAAGTGATAGTCGTAACATCCCCCTTTCTTGAGGTATAGGATATCTCAAAATCATAATACTAAAGAAACTACATCCACCTCTATTTTCATAGATTCATATCATATTAAGAAAAGATATGCCTCAAGATCATGTAATCATTGAATACCACAAAGAACTTCCCAATGAGATAATGGTGCCACAAATTTACCATAAACACAACCACTACTAGCTACAGATCATGGGTGTCATAGTTACGCTCATGGGGATGTAACTAACTAGATCCATAAGAGATCACTTTACTCTATTGCATCAAAATGCATCCCAAGCTCAGATGGGAAGTGTCACAAAACACCTCAAACATCACACCCTACTTAGGAAACTGAACCACTAGAGTACTGAACAAATTCCCCTTCAAGTAACCGAATGCTTCCTATAACTAATTATTCCACACAAAAACATGTCCCTTCTTGGTAAAATTTGTCGATGGTGCTGCAACTAGAGATAAATAAGGCATAAACCTCTGATAATAGACTATGATACTAAGGAATCTATGAACCTCTACCACAATCTTAGGTGTTACCCATGAAAAATTTGCCTGAACCTTCAATGGGACTACTACCACACCCTACCAAGACACCACATGCATGAGGAAATACACCTCCCATGTCCAAAACTTACACATGAACAACTTCCCATAAATCTAATGTTATCAAAGAACCTACAAGATATCTATGAGATAATTGGAATTATCCTCCTATGGCTTTGAGTAGATTAATATGTTGTATATAAACATGACTAAGAACTAGTCTATGAATTAATATAACACAAATTTCTTGAGTCTCATGAACATATCTGGTGTGTTTGTGATTTTGAACAAAATGACTATATAAATTGAAGTGATCATACCTTCATTTGATGGAATTATTTAGGATATTTCCATCTTTAACCCTCAATTGGTGATATCCAGACTGTATATTGATCTTACAAAACCAACTTTCCCCTCTTAGCTGGTCCAAAAGATCATTTATCCTTGGAAGAGGGTAACAGTTCTTGAACATCTCCTAATTCAACCTTCAGTAGTGTATAAATAACCTCATACTACCATCCACCTTCTTAGAAAATGACACTGGAGCACCCCATGGTGACACACTGGGTCGAATGAAACCCCTCTTAATCAGATCATCCACTTATAGCCTCAACTCATGCAACTGAAAAGGTTTCATCAGATAAGAATCCACAAAAATCAGAGAAGCACTAGGTTGTAGGTCTGTCCCAAAATCAATATCATGTTGAGGGGGTAGTGCCATAACCTCCTCTATCAAAACATTCAAAAAATCTCCAATTACCCTGGGGATCCCTTCTACCTCAGCATCCACTGATTCTACCAATAACTCATCCATAAAATAAAGAAGGGGCTTCATATGCCAACTGTCTACCTAACAACCCTAGTCACCAACTAAAACCTTACATTGTCCATCCACATCCAAGAATAAAACTCTCTTCCGGAAGAAGTTGATAATTGAACATACAGAATAAAAAAATTGATACCTAGTATGACGTCGTATGGTTATATCTATATCAATAAAATATCTCCATAGGACTGATGTGTCCCCATAATTAGTCTACATCTCCATCACACATCAAACAAGATGGTATAGTATCAAACTAGCATAATCAACACCAAGGGCATAGTAATACTCTCTATGTATAGTCCTAGAGCATGAACTAGAGTGGGTGAAAAAAAAGAAGTGTGAAGATCTTTAATTAAACAAGACACAAACAAGGGTACAAAATAAACTGAGCATACCTCAAATGATCTCTAGACCCTCTATCACTACTTCATCCACTACATGTAATTGAACACACCCATATCCTCTACCTCTCTAATGATTACCACCTTTATGACCACACTTGATTCTAGGCCCATAGAACTGAGGAATATCCTGAGTTCAGTCTCTATATGCTTTAACTCCCCTTGGTAGAGCTTAGGTCTTCTTCCCTTGTCGCTAAAACGGTCTCACTGGTAACTATTACTAAGGATGGCATTGAAATTGTTTGCCTCCACCAAACTAAGATCGAAGAACCACTGGTCACTGGTTCTGGTGATGGACACAAACCCCACATAAAAACCCAATGGCTTGATACCTCTAGGAAAATCATGGAAACCATAGACCCTAGAAGGCTGAAAGGGAAGCTACTAAGTTCAAATCCCCTTAGGTCAAAAACTCAAAGGTCCTAGTGCCTAAGACCTACCACTAATAATTGTTCTCCTCAAGGAACCTTGTTGATTACCCTCTAATGGTAAACATCATCACAAGTGAATACACATGATCAAAACCCCTTATTATGAACCTCTAGATATGTTGGAAACATAAAATGAGTAATTGCATACTGGATAGACAGATGGAGTTCCTCCTCAAGACATCTCACATGAGACTCCTCACCTGGAAAGTGATCTGGGGAAAATAATATAATTTCCTTGAACTTTATTCTTAAATACCACTCTAAAATAATCCCATACTAAATAGAAACAAGCTTTTACCTCTTCACTTGTTTCATGTTCAATGAAAGGAACTCTTCTCGGAAATCTTTTTGAAAGTTGACCCAAGAAACATTTGCCTTCTTCTGCTCACCCAAATACATCATCCACCATTGATTTATAGCTCCCAACATTTTTCTAATTTCCAAAGATATTGCATATCCCACCAAGGCTCAAATCAAACTGAAAGCAATATCGAGCTCCTCCATCCAACTCTATGTCTCCACATTCAAAAAACAACCCTCATACTTCCATAAAGACTGTCATTAGAAAGTGCACAATGCCCCTGCTAAGCTTCATCCTCCTATGTTGGATCAACCCTACAGTGGTCAACTAGATCATCCTTATGAACCTCTACTACCTGAACCACATGTGCATGAAATCTAGGAGCCATATCTTAAAGATGAAATAAATATTTTCTAAGCCTGGGTAGTATGGATTTTTATATAGATTCATTTTAATTCACTTTATTCATTTTAACCTTACCAAAACAACAAAACTCAAATAGGAACACAAGCTATAATTATGAATTTATGTCTCCTGGGTCTCTACCCTAAATTCCATGCACTGGATCATGTGGGGCCCTAAAATATCATGTCTTAACTGATCTCTCTAGCCTATGTCATGCATTAAGGTCAACTAGAACTATTGTCATACCAACCCATGAAATCCTCACTATACCTAACTCTAAACTCTATTCTATCTCTAAACCATCACCTATGAAACCACTCTATCACAACCCCCTCCTGTTAGAGATATCGCAATGAGGGGAGAGATATAATAACCCCCGAGTCCCATCTCTAGTAGGCCCCAAGTTGGTGACTAGCACCAACGGTATAAAAATATCATGAAATGGGAGGAATTTCCCACTATAATAATATAGGATCAAGATATAAGATGGATAATCCATAAGAAACTCTATAAAATAATATAAAAAGAAACAAAAATCATCCCACAATTCATGTATAAATAAAACAAGTATAGATTAAAGTATTTAAAAGTAAATACCTATAAGCAAAGCTAAAGTAGTGACATAATAATTGTCTAAAAATGTTTTATCTAGTACTGTAACACCCCAAGATTTCATAGTATGTTATCTCATTAAAGTAATTCAATAGCTTGTGCTATACGCAACACCAAGTTTGAGCCACCACAACATACCAAACTAGCCGTTCAAAAAGTGGTTATGAATAGTATTAACTGCATTTTGAATCTTATATACTCTATATAATTTTAACATCCATATTATGTTTTTCTTAGACATAATATAAGAAAAAATTCAATTTTTCAGATAAAGGAATTGTTTTTCAAAAAAATGCAATTTTACCACCTATTAATGGTAAACTTTTTTTAAATGAAATATTTGACACTTTTATATTAAATTTGACAAAATAAAATTCTTATTTAGAAGTGAGACATAAAAATTTAGTCTGGATAAATTTTTGGTACTTTTCTGATAACTTTCATATTTTGATGAATAGTGAAAAATACTAAACTATAATTGAAAACAACTTTTTTAATCGAAATAATTTATAGTGTTAAATTATGCATTTTAATGGTTTGGAAGTATAATTAGATTATATTATTATAATTTAATATAATTTATGTAATTATAAGTAATTTCACATTTAAATTTGACATAAACACATGTCAATATTTTGATAGTTTTTACTTTTTAAAAACCCGATTTTTGGTTTTGACAATGAGAATTAATTTTAAATTAATAAATGAAACTTATATGTTTTTAATTTGGTAAAATAGACTTCATTTTTAAATTCAGAATATCAAAATTATCTTAGGGTGAATTTTTGGTATTTTTCTAAAAACTTTCAATTTTTGATGAATAGTGAAAAACACTGCATTATTATTTAAAACCAACTTTTAATTTAAATAATTATTTATTTTATTTAAATTTATTTCAAGTAAAAATAGATATATAATACCTATATAAGTTCAATGTAATTCATTGGAGTCATTTTATAATAAAATTAGATGTATAAAATTTTATTGAACTTTTTAACGTTTTTTTACCCGCCTTCTAGGAGCATTTGAAAATATGCATAAAACTTAATTTTATCGCTTCTGTGAGTTGAATTTAAAAAATAAAAGAGACATGGTTGAAATCAGTAAGTAAAATTTTGTTCAAAAAGATAAAAATAATTTTTTTTGAATAGTGACTTTTGACTTTTATTTACCACGATTAAAAGTGAATATGGTGATTGAAGGTAAAAATGATATTATAATTACCCTAACACATGTCCTAATTCTATTGGATAAGTGTAATTAGACCAAAAACAACCTTAGTAATAAAATATGATCCTTTAGGTTCACTTGGATTAGATTAGGACATTTATTTTTATTTTATTTAAAGAAGAGTTAAAAGTGTTAAATTCAAAGTTTATTAACTAAACTATTTTTAATATAGGGTTATACATAAGATAAATTCTAATAAAAATATTAATTAGAAATATAAAATTATTTCCTACATCATGGTATTTTATTTATAATTTTTATAAATTAAATAATTAAATTTATTTATGACACAATGATGATGCAGTAATTACCTTATTAATGAAAGAATCAAATAAATGGTATTATAAATATTAAAATAAATATAATTTTATAGTTTTTATGAAATCCACTAATTTTATAGGTGAATATGAAATTTTATTTTTGATTCAATGTATCTTGTTTGAAGTAATAAAGTTGTGATGACTTTCAGAAAAACCAAATACTAAATAGTGTCAAAATTGACATAAATGAGTTTTTAAAACAAATATTATATTATTAAATTATATAATATTGCTAAAAATATAAGGTTCATACAAATGGATTAAATAATATTATATATTTAATTAATTAACCACTTGAGGTTCTCTTGGATGTTTAGAGTAAGTTTATTAACCATATAGTGTAAGAATACAAGAAGACACGGTAAAAGTTAAACTATTTAACTAAGAGTTAAATCTAAAAGATAAGGTTAAAATGGTTACCTAAACTTTTCTAAAACCTATTGGTTGAGATTATTTAGACCCATAACCACCTAAGGATCAAAATAAATTCATTTTGAGCCATTATAAACCGAATATGATTGTATAATAAATTAATATTTTAATCTTTTCCTAAAGTGACTATTACCCCTCTTATAAAAGGGAACTTCCCTTTCTCTCAAAATCACACATCCAAAGAAATTTGGATCGGCCAACCCCTGACAAAATATCCTCCCAAATTCCCTCACATCAACCTAGAGTTATTAATTTGATCATAAATCCAACCTAAGGATCCCTTTTGATCAACTCAAAAGGAAACACCCAAAGAAGAGGTAATAATTTCACCACCATCTTTCAAGTTATTTTCTTCTTACACTTCCGCTTTCTTTGTTTTTTCAATACCAAAACAATAAATCCAGTACCTTATACATACTATGATGTTATTATAAATATGTTTTAACCATATTTTTTATTCTATCCATCCTATAAAACAGCTTACCGTCTCCACGTCGTGGTGTAGTTTGTTATTCAAACACTTCATTATTTGGATGAGTATAATAATGAGTATAACTAATTTAAATAATAAATATAACATGTTAATGATTCTGTATATATGATATAGTATCCAATTACATACTATTTTACCATCAATATAATGATATTGTCACTCGTGCGTACGTACAGATTATCATCCCCACGAACGCTATGAGATTCATTCCCCATCGTAATCATTCAAGAATAATTTTCATTTTATGATTAAAAATAATGTTTAATAACTTAATATATTTCTGAATATGAATAAAATACATCATATTCATAACAAACATGGCTTATGTAACCAATCATATAATAGAAAACATATCAGTTAACACCTGAAACGATGATACTACTGAAATATTATTAACAAAGCAATATTAGAATATCATATATGATGTCATATTTATATATGTGGTTCTTATATAGTTTAATAACAATTATTTAACTATTATACAGGTGTTTAACATACCATCAACCAAGTAAAAGTACAAGGTAAGGGTTAATTTCACAATCTCTTTATTATCCGAGGTTGTTTTTACGTAAGTATCTACTGGGACATATTTATTATCCATGTACATGTTTTATAAAGGAGTTTTCAAAGGGATTATTTTAAAGGAATTTTTTAATAAAACTTAATTTTAAATGTTTTAAAGATTTATTCTTTTAAACCTTTATCATTAATGTCCATGTTTTCAAAATGGTTGTAAGGATTTATTTATATGGACATGAATGTTTTAAAATGTTAATTCCTTTCAAAAGTTTCAAAGTGTTATGGGACAATTTGATTCAAAACTATATTTTAAATTAATTCTGTTATAAATTATGTGACTTTTAAATTATTTCATGAAAAAAGGGATATTTCTCTCAAATATTTTTACCGGTCATTTTCAACTATGTCAACATCCTTTACAGGATATTATTCTTGATCGAGGTTGATTTATTATGATACAAATCTTCCATACTGTGTTGAAGTTTTTGTGATATATTTGACTTTGGATGTGTTATTTTTATACCATTCATGTTTTATGGTTAAATTATCAACATTTCGTATGCTAGTTTTAATACAAATGTTTATGTTATGTTTCAACCTTTTCATATGAGGAATGTAGTGGACTTAGTAAGTGATGGGTGGAGCCCACTATAGCTCCTTGGTGCATCGGTAAGTCTCATGAGACAATTAGACGTGGAATTTACTAAGGCCTTTCCCAATTTTGATATATGGTTTTGTTCTAGGCCTTAATCATTTTTAGATGTCTTGGTCGAGGCCTTGAAAAAATGTTTCAAAATGTCTCGCATTATACATTCCCTCATTATGAAAATATTATTGATGGTTCATGTGGTTATTTGACTAGTATAATACCCATGACTATGTTTTATTATGGAATTATTTACTCATCTCATATTCCTGCCATAAAGTGTCCATGTTTATTATTTTTAAAGGCATGTGTTTTCAATTATTCACCATGCCTAATGTTTATGTTATCTTCCATTGTATTTCCTACCCTTACTGAGCATTTGAGCTCACCCATTTCTTATGTTTTATTTTACTAGGATTCCAAGAAGTGTATTATGATTGATAAGCAGGGTTAAGTTAGGGGTTAATGGAGTTCTCAAAGGATCATTTATATTGTGTTTAATTTTCTAATGTGTAATGTAATGTTCATGTTTGTAATCTATTTTCCCAGAATGCTAAACTGATTGGTCTTTCAGGACTTGATTCCTTGTAATCATGCCAATGTATTAAAATAATTCACCGACTCTAGGATTCTGGGGTTGGGGAATTACAGTTGGTATCAGAGCAAGTTTAGAAACAACCTTGTAAATAGATTTAGATAAACTCTGATTAAAGAACATTAACCAAAGATAGAATTTGAGGATTAGTATAGAAGAACTTCCTAGAATTTTGGTAATGTAGAGATTTTTTGTATTTTCCAAGAAATACATCCATGTCTGGATATGAGCAGGTAGAGGCGGTTTTGGCACAGATGTACCTAGGAGTGAAAACTCTGATAAGGAGTTTTGGGCTTGATGTGGGGTATCCTAGTACACGACAATGGGTCTTTCTTCACTCTTGGTTACAACACTCCTGGGGGATATGATTATGATAATTCACATTTTATTTACAAACCATTATGAAGTATTTATGAGTATATACCTAAAATAAAACATTTTTATGATTATGGATTATATCCATAAACTATTAAATTTATGTTAAGTGTTTTACAAGTTTGGAATTATGTTTTACAAGTTTGGAATTATGTTTTAAGATTCATAAACTAATCTATTGTATGCCATTGTTTAGAAATGGCGCCCTGTAGAATGAATGAGAACTTCAGCAATACACATGATCCAAAGAGTAAAAAGGATCATATCTTTCATGGTCTTAAGAAAACATTTAGAAATGAAATAGTCTCCCATGTATTATCATCATATGAATAAATAGTATCGTGTGTTAATAAGATAAGTAAATAATTCTCTGAGTCCTATGGCTTTGAAGGGAAGCAAGAGAAGAAAATGAGGGAAGAGAGAAAGATGGATAAAGGGAAGAGGGGAAATAAGGATTTTCCCATATGTGATAACTGTGGAAAGAATCACCTTGGTAAATGCTCTAAGGGAATGGGAGTTAGTTATAGGTGTGGAGAAAAAGGATACCATGTACGTGATTGTAAGGGTAAGAAAAGGTTTTCAAAAATACACTACTGGAATTTTAACCTTTACCAACAGTTCAGAACCATTGGTAAAGGCTGGGAAATCGTTGGTATATTATATACCAATGGTTTCCCAAACTGTGGCCAAGTAAGTCATGGGTATAATCTTATACCAATGGTTCTTGTAAACCGTTGGTATATGTGTTAAAATAAGAGATATACCAACGGTTTGAGAAACTGTTGGTATATTTCACCCTTATACCAACGATTTAGAACCATTGGTATATAGTGTGAAATATACACCCAAAGGATATACCAATGGTTTTGAAAACCATTGGTAGAAGTTTATACCAACAGTTATAACAAACCGTTGGTATAATATATATCAAAAGGTTATACCAACGGTTTTGAAAACCGTTGGTATACATATGTTGCGGCTCCACAGCAGCCAACAGCCACCTCCAACCTGCAACTCTCCATGACCTGCAAGAACACATACATCCAGAATCCAAAATCCTACATGGGATGTTTAAAATTCATCCAGAATTCAGAAATTTAGAAATTTAAAATTCATTCCTCACTCAAACCACAACACAAGAGAAAAATCCAGAATGCAATACATCCACAATCCAATACATCTAGAATTGAAATTCAATAGCACCCATAACACCAACACAAAATTAAAATCCAATACATCCAGAATCCAATACACATAATAGTATTAAAAATTTAGAATTAATTACCAATACAACCAGAATACAATACATCCAGAATTCGGAAATTTAGAATTGAAAAGAAATAACACCCATAACAGTATTCAAAATTTAGAATTCACTCCTCACTCAAACCACAACTGTAAGAACCCGGATGTTCTTTTCAGGTATGTTTTTCTTTTATATTGTCGTTTTTTAGGAAAATAGGAAAATCTGAAAATTTTCAAAGTACACGTCGTGTACTTCGATGTCGTGCAAGGCCGTGTGATGGCCGTGTCCAGGCTACACACACGGTGTGTAGGGGCGATGTGGAGGCTGCTTAATGCACTGTACAGAAAATCCTAGAACACACCATGTACTCTAAAATTACACACCGTGTACTTTCTTTTTGTTCATTAAACGGACCGGGGTCATACCTAATCGACATAATCGTCTTCTTCTCCAGGTTCTTCGACTGAGAGCATCCCGTACGACTGCGAACATCCTCTGAGGCCCCGAGCCTCTGTCTGTTTTCCGAATTGACCATTGTCAATTGCGTTGGAACCGCAGCGGTGAGATCTTCCTTCTTATTGAGTTTAATTCCATGATTTCCCCTCTTTCTCAAGATATCATGGGTTGAACGTTTTTCAAGTTTTCGTAGATCTACAAAATTCTAAGGAGAATCAATCCTTGTGGTTCAAGTATATTGATCTCCTAGGATCGAGGTAGGTGGTTTGTTGCCTTACGTTGAATGTCTTTGAGTTTTTGTGCAAAAGTGTCGGATTCCCATGTATCGGGTATCTCGGGTTAGGGTTTTGATCTTGTTTTATTTTTGACCTTAGATTTCTTTTATGATTGAGGTTATTAGATGAATAATGATTGCTTGTTAGCATGTTTGAGGATCACCCCATGGGTGTTTCGCTTGTTTTGGATGTTTACCACCGTTTGGCTTCGGTTACCTATGAGGCATACCTTGTTGCATTGATTTCCTACCTTGATATAATTGATTGCATGTATTGACTGCTGTTTATATTCTTTTGATGCGTTGTAGCTATTATCCAAGTAGTTTTTGAACTTACTTAGGGATGCTGACAGTCGATTACGCACGACTAGACTGCTCAGGGTTGTGTGAACCTAGTGTGGTAGACTAAAGAGTGAATTGATGATTAAGGGCTTCCCTAGAGAGTCTGTTATAAATTAGTATCATTAGAAGGGCCTATAGGAATTGGACTTTGTGCTTCCTTAGAGTTTCTTTATTTACGTATCGAGACTATAGGGGGAATTAAAAATAAGTTCTTCCTCAAAGATTCTATACCTATCGTTGCAAGACCACAGGCGAATTGACGGTGAGTGATTCCCAGAGTGTCTGTGCCTTTGTATGATTACTTGACTATAGGGATCTGTCAGTATGATCCACCCAGAGAGTCAGTGTGAATGTTGTTTGGTTGGTTGTGACGATTCCACCAAGACAAAGAACAAGATTGTGTTTTTTACTTTTTGTAGTGTAGGTAGTCTGCTGAGATACCTGTTGTGTTACTTGATATACTTTGGGAATATAGAGTTGTTGCAAGATTCCTTGGGTGATAATTAAATGACTGAATTAAATTACTAAATAAATTTGAATGGAGATTTTTCGGATTGTTTACTTTAGTGTACTCATGTTTCTCTGCTGCATTTATTTCATTTACTTTTTCTATATTGCTCACTGAAAGTAGGGCACAGATCTTGTGGTGGTTACCTATTGGGATTAGTCTCACACCCTGTTTGGGTCTTGCTTTTCAGTCCAAACAGGTTATATGGTTGCAGGTGTGGATAGGGATTGTGGCCCTTCTAATTCAGGTGCATGATTGCTGGTTGGAGCTGGAGAGCATAGGACCGAGCCTAGGCTTGCGATGCTGCTGGAGTTGGTGTTTACTTTTAGTACTTTGTTCTCAATTTTATTTCAGCACGTTGTTGTTTTTGTTTCTTTCCTTAGATACTTGTACCTACTACATCATTATCATCATTATTATATTATACATTATTTCGCTGTTTAGTTTAAGTTGTTGTATGCTTTTTAATACTTCTGCTATTGTTTATGTTATCCTTCTGTTGTATACCTTACCAAATGAGGGCATAGCTTCCCCACAGACTCACCAAGGCCCTCGCTGCTAGTCAGTAGCCTCTGGAATTTGGGAAAATGCACTTGAGGTCATGTGGAGAACCGGGTATGGGTCACTAGTTGAGTGACTCTAGATTCGGGTCATTACAAAGTGGTATCAAAGGAGTTTCTTTTCTTTTCTATTGACTTACTATTTGATGACATTAGACAGGGATATGAAATAATAGTTAAATGGTAAATAGTTGTGCTCGGGAGTTCTAGAACCCATGTACAGGTAAAAAGCCAGGTTACCTCGAATATTGCAATTTTCGAGTTTTGCAGATGTTACAGTTTAATTGATTTTACCATTGGGTGGTGTACTTGTTTTGTGTTGCTACTATTTATATGATTGTGGTTCTATTTTGTTGCAACCCGATGAGATGAGGGTATGCCATATCATGCATCATATAGGTACTTGTTAGAAAATCACATGTCATGAATTTTTTCATGCCATCTAGATTTCATTATAAATTGCATGTTGTTGTGATATAATTTGTGATAGTCGATGCATGCTGTTGTGATAGTTTCTGTGATAGAAAACCTGCTATGTTGATAGGGTATCATTTTTTTAGAGCTTCTTTATCCTAGACTCCAAACTTTGGTCTTATAGGTGTTATGGGACCTCGAGGATCGGAATTTGGTGGATTGTGAGTTTGTTATACTATTTACTTGTTATATGCATTGTTATGATGCCAAGCTTTGATTTGTGGGGAGTATGGTCCCCCACGGATCGGAATTTGGCACCTTAACGCTTGTCTTTCTATGTTTTCTGGGCTCCAGTGCAGTTCTAAGGCTAATATCTGGAAAAACCCAAAATACATGGTGTGTACTTCATGAATACACACCGTGTAGTTTTTAGCCATGTCACTGACTGTGTGGGTAAGGACACAGGGTTATGAAAGTTCTTATAAGAACACGTCGTGTACTAGTTTACACGCCGTGTAGTATGACTTGGGTATTCGGTCATGTCACGAACAACACGGTCCAGGGATTTCCTTCAAGTACACGTCGTGTCCATCTAGAACACGTCGTGTAGGGTCGGCCGTGTGTCAGGCCATGTCGCTAACAACACGAGCCAGGTAAGGCATGTATAGTACACGTCATGTCGTCCTTGAACACACAGTGTAGTTTTGTCTTAGAGGAGCCGTGTGACCTAGCCATGTAGCTAAATACATGGGTTGGGAAAGACACAAGGAAACATGTCGTGTACCATGTTGACACACCGTGTAGTAGTGGTCCTTGTACCAGTCCGTGTGACTAACGACATGGACAGGGGAAAAATCTTAAGGACATGTCGTTTATTGGAAAAACACGCCGTGTAGTTTCCTTCTAGGACAGTTTGTGTTCCTACATGTGTGGGAGTAATCGTTCAGGAAGAAAAAGGTTTAGTTCACACCATTTAGTTTGAGAACACGTCGTGTATCTGGGTGGTTTACACAACCATGTATGGCCAAGGTACACGCCAGGGTAAAATTTCAGGAAACACGCTATGTAGTGGTACTACACGCCGTGTAGTCATGTTTTTCTCAAATTTTAGATTTTTACTCTCCTATTCTGTTTTACTCTCTTAAGTTGCAACTATGTCCGTCTTTAATAAAAGTGTGCTTGTGACCTTGAAGACTCATGGCACCAAGATGTCCTCCAATTGCACGTCAGAAACCAGGCAGTGACCGTACGCCTGATACGGCAGATCAGGGACTACCAGTAGTTCCGCCTATCTTTCCGGATATGGCACCTGCAGTAGTTCCAGACACTGGTGCTGATGCTCAGTTCATAGAGGGTTTCATGAGATTCATGCAGACCTTCCAGGGAGCTCAGCATCCTGCCCCGTCTATGGCAGAGCTGACACGGGTTTTTCAGCAGCAGCATCCTCCCACGTTCACCGGGGAAGGGGGACCACAGGCTGCGGAGTCATGGCTAGAATCCATGCTATCCATCTTCGAGCACCTGGAGACGCATCCGGAGAGGCGAGTTAAGCTTGCGAATTATATGCTATGATTCTCCTCCAAGAGATAGTGGGATTTGGTTTCGCAGACAGGGCGCCAATAGGCTATGGATTGGGACGAGTTTCAGCGTACGTTCTACGACTACTTCTACCTGGCGACGCTGAGGGATGACAGAGCCAGAGAGTTCATGAACCTACAGCAAGGTAATCTCACAGTTATAGAGTATTCATCTCACTTCACAGATTTATGGTGTTTCACTCCCATTCTGGGGAATGACGGGTTGTTTTTAGCGAGAAAGTTTGAGGAAGGCCTCAGACCGGACATCAGATCGCATGTGAACATCTTCCAGTTGACTTATATTACTCTAATAGTCAACCAGGTGCTTATCACGGAGAGAAACCTGAGGGAGACTGGAGCTATGGACCAGGGCGGTTCAACTTCCAGGGCTGATTCGTTTCATGTAGACAGTAGGAAGCACCACCTAGAGTCTACATGAGGTGACTCGAGGAAGCGAGGTATTCCTTTTGGTAGACGAGATCTTCCTTATGGAAACCAAGTGGTGTGCTATCAGTGTGGTAAAAATGGGCATAAGAAGCCTCAGTTCCCGAGAGACCCAGTGGAGTGCCGATAATGCAGCAAGATGGGTCATCTGCAACGTTTCTGCAAGGTTCTTCTTCCAGCGGCTAGTGAAGGAGGATCAGTTTCGTCTCCGCACACAGGGGTAGGATTACCAGTTTCGTAGCAGACTGGGGGATGGAGTTCTTCAGGTCGTTCAGGCCAAGGTAGAGGCCATGGACGTAGTGTCCAAGCTTAGGGAGGATCAGCTCAAGGATCTCAGGCTACTACACAGGGCCACGGTGCAGGCCAGACTTTTACAGTAGAGCAGATCCGTCAGGAGTAGGATCATGGACCTTCTACAGTTCAAGGTACGATTTTAGTACCTCAGTTTTATCCTTTTCACTTTTCGATACAGGAGCTTCTCATAGCTTTATTTCTATGCATATTGTGGAAAGCCTTAGACTTACTGTTTATACTTCTGAGGATATGATGACGCTAGAAACTCCCTTGGGAACTAGAACTGCTAGCGTGCGTCAGTGCTTAGACTTCCCCCTTGAGGTTGGTGGGTGTTGTTTTTTGTGGATTCTCTATGTTTTGGAGATTATAGGCTATGATTTCATTCTCAAAATGGATTGGTTAGTTCCCTTATAGGCCTTTGTTGATTTCTATCATCATAGGGTGAGTTTCACATCACCAGAGGGTGGATATTTTCTTCACAAGGGAGAATGGAATGTCCAGGCGAGCAGAGCTGGACCAGAGCATCATAGGTTGGGAGGTGTTAAACCCCAGATTTCCAGCTTATATCTGGATGACTAGGGGACTTCTCAGAGGGATTTTCCTCCTTTGGTTAATCTCTTTCTAGATGTCTTTCCAAAAGACTTTTTAGGTCTACCTCCGTAGCGTGAGGTAGACTTTTATATCAAGCTTGTGCCAGGAGAGGCACCAGTGTCCATTCCTCCTCATAGGATGGCTACACCTGAGTTGCAGGATCTCAAGAAGTAGTTGGAGGAGTTTTAGAAAAGGGGTTCATCCGACCCAGTACTTCTCCTTGGGGTTCGCCTGTCCGGTTTGTGAAGAAGGTAGATGGTACCCTTAGGCTTTGTGTGGATTATCAGAAGCTAAACCAGTTGACGATCAAGAACCGATATCCATTGACATGAATATATGATCTCTTTGATCATCTTCGAGGATCCAGAGTGTTCTCAAAGATTGACTTGAGATATGGATATCATCAGTTGGGTGTCAGACCATCTGATATACCTCTTACATCCTTCTAGAGCAGGTATGGTCTGTATGAGTATTTGGTTATGTCGTTTGGTCTCACAAATGTGCCAGCAGTTTTCATGGAACTGATGAACAGAGTTTTCCATCCTTACTTGGATTCTTTCATGGTGGTTTTTGTGGACGATATATTGGTGTACTCTCACACTCGACACGACCGTGCTACCCATCTTGAGATCGTTTTGAGTACACTAAGAGAGCATCAATTATATGATAAGCTCTCAAAGTTCCACTTTTGGATGGACGAGATTCACTTCCTAGGTCATGTCATCTCAGAGACAGGAGTATCAGTAGACCCAAAGAAGGTGAGAGCAGTAGTTACCTGGGAACAGCCGAAGAATGTCTTCAAGGTACGAAGTTTCTTAGGGCTAGCTGGTTACTACAGGCAGTTTATATAGGACTTCTCATGCTTAGAAGCACCATTGACGGGCTTTACTAAGAAGGGGGTGAAGTATGTTTGGTCAAAATCCTACGATTCAGCCTTTCAAGAGCTGAAGGGAAGATTGACTTCAGCACCGATTCTATTTTTTCCAGAGTTGGTCAAGAGTTATACAGTTTTCTGTGATGCATCTGGAATCGGGCTTGGAGCAATGCTTATGCAGGAGGATCGTGTTGTTGCATATGGATTTAGGTAGTAGAGGCCACATGAGAGGAACTATCCTACGCACGACCTCGAGTTGGCTGCAGTTGTTCATGCTTTGCGTTGTTGGAGACACTATCTTCTAGGAGATCATTTTGTGGTATACACTGACCACAAGAGCCTCAAGTATATCTTCACGCAGTGTGACTTGAATCTAAGACAGCGAAGGTGGGTTGAGTACCTACAGTCTTTAGATTTCAAGCTTGCTTATACGCCTGGGAAAGGCAACGTTGTGGCAGACGCACTGGGCAGGAGGACACAAATACAGGTAGTTCAGGAGGCCAGTAGTGAGTGGTAGCTTATGGCTCTGTTCTCTGAAATGCATTTGGAGGTGCACGACAGATAGGTTCAGACTTTTCTTTCTTCTGTAGCTGTTACCTCTACCCTTCTTGACCGAGTTTGAATGAGTCAGTTATCAAATTCTCAAGGCCTAGTCCTACGGGAAAGCATGTCAGGAGAGGACCCTCTTCCTGGATGGACCGTAGGCGAGGATGAGATCTTGTGTTTCCAAGGATGCGTATGGGTGCTAGTAGATATACACAAGGAGATTATGCGAGACTTTCATTCCTCAGTTTGGGAAGTTCATCCTGGTGTCACCAAGATGTATTTTGATCTACACTACCAGTATTAGTGGCCAGGTATGAATAGAGATGTTGTTGGTTTTGTCATGAGATGTTCCACGTATCAGCAGGTGAAGGAGGAGCACCAGCGACCAGTAGGGCTTTTATAGCAGCTACCCATTCTCGAGTTGAAGTGGAATGATGTCACGATGGACTTCGTGAAAGGGTTACCGAGATCGCCTCGAAGGAATGACGTGGTATGGGTTGTCATTGACAGGCTCACGAATTTTGCTCACTTCTTACCGATTAAGGAGACCTTCAGTGTTGATGAGCTTGGACGGTTGTACATCTGTGAGATTGTATGCTTGTATGGGGTTATGAATACTATCATTTCAGATAGGGACTCCCACTTTACGTCGAATTTCTGGAAAGGGTTACATAGGGATTTGGGTACACAGGTAATTCTGATTACATCTTACCATCCTCAGACAGATGGTCAGTCAGAGCGCACAATTTAGGTGCTTGAGGACATGCTACGAGCATGCGTCCTTGATTTTGGAGGTTCTTGGGAGAAAAATATACCTCTAGTGGAGTTTTCCTATAATAATAGTTTTCAAGCAACTATTCAGATGGCACCTTATGAGTCTTTGTACGGTAGGTCATGTCGATCACCCTTGTGTTGGCTAGAGGTAGGAGAGGAAGCTAAGCCGGGACCTCATCTTGTTTAGGAGACCACAGAATAGGTGGAGTTGATTCGGGAGAAGATGTATATTTCATAGTCTCGGCAGAAGTATTATGTTGATAAATGGAGATGACCTTTGGAGTTCAAGGTCGGAGATCAGGTTTTTCTACGTGTTACCCGAGGTTGGGACACAAGAGGATCAGAAGGCAGGGTAAGCTTTCACCATGATACGTCGGGCCGTTTGAGGTTCTAGAGAGAGTCGGGATGGTTTCTTATAGGTTGTAGTTGCCTCAGAAGTACCAGTATATGCACGACGTCTTCCATGTTTCTCAGCTTCGATGCTATTTCTTAGACCCTTCTCATGTTTTTCAACTCGAGGAGGTTGAGCTGGAGAAGGATTCATCTTTCAAGGATCATCCTATTAGGATTTTTGATCTTAGTACAAAGGTACTCTGTGGCCAGTCTGTTCCTCTAGTATGGGTGCTATGGCAGCACAGTCGTGTATAGGAAGAGACTTGGGAGAGGGAGGCCGATATGCGATCTTAGTGTCCAAAGTTGTTCGGGATTTCTTCTTTTACACTGTGCTAGGGAAATTCAGGGATGAATTTCTTTAAGGTGGGAAGTTTGTAAGAACCCGGACCTTCTTTTCAGGTATGTTTTTCTTTTTTTTTTGTCATTTTTTAGGAAAAGAGGAAAATCTGGAAATTTTCAGAGTACACACCATGTACTTTATAAGTACATGCCGTGTACTTCGATGTCGCGCAAGACCGTGTGCTGGTCGTGTCCGGGCTACACACACAGTGTGTAGGGGTGATGTGGAGGCCGCTTAATGCGTTGTAAGGAAAATCATAGTACACGTCGTGTACTCTAAAAGTACATGTCATGTACTTTCTTTTTTTTCATTAAATGGACCGGGGTCGCGCCTAATCGACAGAACCGTCTTCTTCTCCAGGTTCTTCGACCGAGAGCATCTCGTACAGCCGTGAACATCCTCCGAGCCCCTGATCCTCCTTCTGTTTTCCAAATCGACTACCGTCGATTGCATTGGAACCGCAGCGGTGAGATCTTCCTTCTTCTTGAGTTTCATTCCATGATTTCCTCTCTTTCTCAAGATATCATGGGTTGAACGTTTTTCGCATTTTCGTAGATCTACGAAGTTCTAAGGAGAATCAAACCTTTTGGTTCAAGTATATCGATCTCCTAGGATCGAGGTAGGTGGTTTGTTGCCTTACGTTGAATGTCTTTGAGTTTTTGTGCAAAAGTGTCGGATTCCCATGTATCAGGTATCTCGGGTTAGGGTTTTGATCCCGTTTTATTATCTACCTTAGATTTCTTGTATGCTTGAGGTTATTAGATGAATAATGATTGCTTGTTAGCATGTTTGAGGATCACCCCATGGGTGTTTCCCTTGTTTTGGCTGTTTACTTCTGTTTGGCTTACGTTACCTGTGATTCATACATTGTTGCATTGATTGCCTACCTTGATATAATTGATTGCATGTATTTCATACTGTTTATATGATTTTAATGCATTTTATCTATTATCCAAGTAGTTTTTGAACTTACTTAGATCTTCTGACAATCGATTATGCACGACTAGACTGCTCAGGGATGGGTGAACCTAGTGCGGTAGACTAAAGAGGGAATTGACGATTAAGGGCTTCCCTATAGAGTCTGTTATAAATTAGTATCATTCGCAGGATCTATAGGAATTGGAATTTGTGCTTCCTCAGAGTTTCCTTAGTTACATATCGAGACTATAGGGGGAATTAGACGTAAGTTCTTCCTCAGAGATGCTATACCTATCATTGCAAGACCATAGGGGAATTGACGGTGAGTGCTTCCAATAGTGTCTGTGCCTTTGTATGGTTACTTGACTATAGGGGTCTGCCGGTATGAGCCACCCAGAGAGTCAGTGTGAATGTTGTTTGGTTGGTTGTGATGAGTCCACCAAGCCAAAGAACAATCTTATGTTTTGTACTGATTGTAGTTTAGGTAGTCTGCTGAGATACTTGTTATGTTACTTGCTATACTTTGGGAATATAGAGTTGTTGCTATATTCCTTAGGTGATAATTAAATGACTGAATTAAATTACTAAATAAATGTGAATGGAGATTTGTAGAATTTTTTACTTTAGTTTACTCCTGTTTCTCTGTTTCATTTATTTCATTTACTTTTGCTATATTTCTCACTGACAGTAGGGCACAAATCTTGCGGTGGTTGCCTACTGGGATTAGTCTCACGCCCCATTTGGGTCCTTCTTTTCAGCCCAAACAGGTAATATGGTTGCAAGTGTGGATAGTGATTGTGGCCCTTCTACTTCAGGTGCATGATTGCTGGTTTGAGATGGAGAGCATAGGACCGAGTCTAGGCTTACGATGCTGCTGGAGTTATTGTTTAATTTTAGTACTTTGTTCTCAGTTGTATTTTAGCATGTTGTTGTGTTTGTTGCTTTCCTTAGATACTTGTACCTACTGCATCATTATCATCATTATTATATTATACATTATTCCACTATTTATTTTCAGTTGTTCTATGTTGTTTACTGCTTCCTCTATTGTTTATGTTATCCTTCTATTATATACCTTACCAACTGAGGGCATAGTTTCCCCACGAACTCACTAAGGCTCTTGCTGATAGTCGGCAGTCTCTGGCGTTTGGGGAAATGCGCTTGAGGTCATGTGGTGAACCGGGTATGGGGCACCAATTGAATGGCTCTGGATTCAGGTCATTACAACAACACCAATACACACAAGAGAAAAATCCTTCATGTTATAGGAAGCACATGGAATGTTTAATCATGGTCTTGGTTGACTATCTTAAAACCAACAGAGAAAACTTGGGTAGAGTGGACAAGGATCATGATACCCATAAGATATAAAATGGTAGTGGTCATGTTCTTAGACCTAGGATGAGTTATATGAAGCACATGAGATATTTATATTCCTCTAATGACTATGTATCCATGTATAAATGGTTCCTAATGTGTTAGTGGGAAACATTGGCCAATCTCAACATGCGAGATGGGTTACCATAATAGCCTACATGTTTTTCATAGAATTTTAAATTGGAATAAGGGGGTATGTGGATAATTTTAATTTGGTCTCCTGGGTGTGATGTGAGATGAATCTGAATTTTGGGTAGTGGGTATGAATATTCAATTATTTCTTTGGTATTGGGTTCCCAAAGGGGCTTCAGTTTGGTCCTAGAACCCACTGTTTGAGGATGGGATTGGCATATTAAATGTCATGTGTTTTAGAATAGGGGTAGGAGTTCCTCACATGAGAAGTGGATTGTGTGAGACTAGACCATGGATCCTTGTGCTAAAGTATCAACACAATCCGAATACGTTTGGTCGGTTTTCTATATGCAAGTTGTTGTTTTCACTTAAAATCCTACCCATTTCAAATAAAAGTGAGACAGTTTGAGTGGTACCGGCCACACCATGTCTCGTATTAAGGCAGGGTTGACTCGTACATGTCACAAATGACCCATGGATCATTTTCATAAAGTATCAACAGAATCTGAATGCGTTTGGTTGGTTTTCTATATGCCAGTTGTTGTTTTCACTTAAAATGTTGTCCATTTCAAATAAAAGTGAGACACTTTTAGTGGTACCGGACACATAGTGCCACAGATTAAGATGGCCTTGACTCGTACACGTCAAAAATGACCCATGGATCCATGTTCTAAAGTATCAACACAATCATAATATGTTTGGTCGGTTTTCCGAATGTCTGTTGTTTTTACTTAAAACAGTGTCTATTTTAAACAAAAGAGAGACACTTTGAGTGATATCAGCCACACCGTGCCTCGGATTGAGGCGGGTTTGACTCATAAATGTTAAAAATGATCCATGGATCATTGTACTGAAGTATCAATACAATCAGAAAGCATTTGGTTGGTTTTCCGTATGCAAGTTGTTGTTTTCACTTAAAATCCTGCCCATTTCAAATAAAAGTGAGACAGTTTGAGTGGTACTGGCCACACTGTGCCTTGTATTGAGGATAGGTTGACTTATACATGTCACAAATGACCCATGGATCGTTTTACTAAAGTATCAACAGAATCTGAATGCGTTTGGCCGGTTTTCTATATGCTAGTTGTTGTTTTCACTTAAAATCCTCTCCATTTCAAAAAAGTGAGACAGTTTGAGTGGTACCGGCCACACTGTGCCTCTGATTGAGGTGGGGTTCATTTGTACATGTAAAAAATTACCCATGGATTGTTTTCCTAAATTATCAACATAATCTAAATGTGTTTGGTCAGTTTTCCATTTGCCAGTTGTTGTTTTCACTTAAAATGTTGTCCAATTCAAATAAAAGTGAGACACTTTGAGTGGTACCAGCCACACCGTGCCTCAGATTGAGGTAGGGTTGACTCGTAAACGTCAAAAATGAACCATGGATCCTTGTGCTAAAGTATCAACACAATCCTAATATGATTGGTCTATTTTACTTATGCCAGTTTTTTTTACTTAAAAGGGTGTCTATTTTAAACAAAAGAAAGACACTTCGAGTGATAACGGCCACACCGTGCCTCGGATTGAGGATGGGTTGACTCGTACACATCACATATGACCCATGGATCATTTTCCTAAAGTATAAACACAATACTAATGCATTTTTTTTTTGTTTTCTATATGCCATTTGTTGTTTTCACTTAAAATGTTTTCCATTTCAAATAAAGGTGAGACACTTTGAGTGGTATCGACCACACTGTGTCTCGGATTGAGGCGGGTTTGACTCATACATGTCAAAAATGACCCATGGATCCTTGTTCTAAAGTATCAACACAATCATAATACATTTGGTTGGTTTTCTATATGTCGATTGTTATTACTTAAAATAGTGTCCATTTTAAACAAAAGAGAGACACTTTGAGTGATACCAGCCACACCGTACCTCATATTGAGGAAGGGTTGACTCATACACATCAAAAATGACCCATGGATCATTTTCCTAAAGTATCAACACAATCAGAAAGCATTTGGTTGGTTTTCCGTATGCGAGTTGTTGTTTTCACTTAAAATCTTGTCCATTTCAAATAAAAGTGAGACAGTTTGAGTGGTACCGGCCACACCGTGCCTTAAATTGAGGTAGGGTTGACTCGTACACATCACAAATTACCAATGGATCCTTGTTCTAAAGTATCAAAACAATACCAATACGTTTGGTCAGTTTTTCTTATGCCAATTGTTTTTACTTAAAAGGATGTCCATTTTAAACAAAAGAAAGACACTTAGAGTGATACCAGCCACACCATGACTCAGATTGAGACGAGGTTGACTCA
Organism: Viscum album; assembly: GCA_963277665.1. Taxonomy (NCBI): domain Eukaryota; kingdom Viridiplantae; phylum Streptophyta; class Magnoliopsida; order Santalales; family Viscaceae; genus Viscum; species Viscum album. The sequence goes on from OY728137.1 coordinate 177,922,348, forward strand.
TACATGTCACATATGACCCATGGATCCTTGTCCTAAAGTATCAATAGAATCTGAATGCATTTGGTTGGTTTTCCGTAGGCCAGTTGTTGTTTTCACTTAAAATGTTGTCCATTTGAAATAAAAGTGAGACGCTTTGAGTGGTATCGGCCACATCATGCCTTGAATTGAGATGGGGTTGCCTTTTACACATCAAAAATGACCCATGGATCCTTTTGATAAAGTATCAACACAATCAGAATACATTTGGTTAGTTTTCCAAATGTCTGTTGTTTTTACTTAAAACAGTGTCCATTTTAAATAAAAGAGAGACACTTTGAGTGATACCGGACACACCGTGCCTCGGATTGAGGTGGGGTTGACTCTTACACATCCAAAATAAGCCATGGATCATTTTCTTGAAGTATTAATACAATAAAAAAGTGTTTGGTCAGTTTTACATATGCAAGTTGTTGTTTTCACTTAAAATTCTTTCCATTTCAAATAAAAGTGAGATAGTTTGAGTGGTACCAGCCACACCATGCCTCGGATTGAGGTGGGGTTGACTCATACATGTCACAAATGACCCATGGATTGTTTTCCTAAAGTATCAACAGAATATTAATGTGTTTGGTCTATTTTCAGTATGCCAGTTGTTTTTACTTAAAAGGGTGTCCATTTTAAACAAAAGAAAGATACTTCGAGTGATACCGGCCACACCGTGCCTCATATTGAGGTGGGGTTGACACTTACACGTCACATATGACCCATGGATCCTTGTCCTAAAGTATAAATAGAATCCGAATGTGTTTGGTTAGTTTTCTGTATGCCGGTTTTTGTTTTCACTTAAAATGTTGTTCATTTCAAATAAAAGTGAGACACTTTGAGTGGTTCCAGCCATACTATGCCTCGGATTGAGGTAGGGTTGACTCGTACATGTCACAAATGACCCATAGATCCTTGTTCTAAAGTATCAACACAATCCCAATATGTTTGGTCGGTTTTCTGTATGCCAGTTGTTTTTACTTAAAAGGGTGTCCATTTTAAACAAAAGAAAGACACTTAGAGTGATATCGGCCACACCGTGCCTCAGATTGAGGCAGGGTTGACTTGTACATGTCACATATGACCCATGGATCCATGTCCTAAAGTATCAATACAATCTGAATGCGTTTGGTCAGTTTTTCGTATTCTATTTGTTGTTTTCACTTAAAATGTTGTCCATTTAAAATAAAAGTGAGACACTTTGAGTAGTATCGGCCACAACGTGTCTCGGATTGAGGCAGGGTTGACTCGTACACGTCACAAATGACCCATGGATCCTTGTTCTAAAGTATCAACACAATCCAAATACATTTGGTCAGTTTTCCGTATGCCAGTTGTTTTTACTTAAAAGGTTGTCCATTTTAAAGAGAGCTTAGATTGGGATCCAAGACGCTGAATTAAGAGTGTGATTGTCTCTATAATCAAGGTAGGTGGTCCTTAACCTTTCTTGAATTGTTGTGATGTTTTATATATGCCAAATCACCACTCGCCCAATGTTGGGATGTCGGGTCGAGGGGTTGTTCGGGGTCCATGGAGGAGGGTGGGGGTTGTCTGGGGGGCTGTCCAGGGTCCAGGGAGGAGGGTGGGGGCTGTTAGGGGGTTTGTTCAGGGGGTTGTCCAGGGGAGCTGTTCGGGGAGCTTTCTGGGGTCCAGGGAGGAGGGTGGGGGTTGTCTAGGGTCCAGGGAGGAGGGGGAGCTGTCCAGGGTCCAGGGAGGAGGGTGGGGGGTTGTCCGGGGTCCATGGAGGAGGGTGGGGATTTTTCTAGGGGGGGCTATCTGGGGGGCTGTCCAGGGGCGGTCCGGGGTCTAGGGAGGAGGGTGGGGCTGTCGGGGGGCTGTCGAGGGGCTGTCCGGGGGGCTGTCCGGGGGGGCTGTCTGGGGGTTGTTCGAGGTCCAGGGAGGAGGGTGGGGGGCTTTCCAGGGTCCAGGGAGGAGGGGGGATATCTAGGGTCTAGGGAGGAGGGTGGGGGGCTATCCATGGGGTTTTCTGGGGTCTAGGGAGGAGGGTGGGGGGTTTTCAGGGGTCCAAGCAGAAAACTCTTTTCTATGAAAAGTCTCTATCCTTCTCAAAGATAATGAATGATGCTTTATATTTATCATTATTGTACTAAGATCAGAAAAATACATTGAGCATAAATCCATACATTCTTGAGCCAAGTAACTGTTCACGATAGAACCTTCGGGATGATTCCTGTTTCGGACATAAGACTTTAATGTGTACATATTTCTTTCAGTTGGATACATCCAACAAAAAGAAATAGGTACTCCGAGAATTATTTCAGTGGGAATATGTATAGTCATATATAGCATGCATGTGAAAAATGATAGAGGAAATATTTTCTCTAACTCAAAAAAATTAATGGGGCATCTATCAACATTTTTTACAAGAAATACTTGGAAAACTTCTTAGCACAAAAATCTCTAAACAAATGGTACAACAGAATAAAATTCACCCTTACATTATTGGAAAAAAGATGACATATTGCTATTGGAATCAACTCATGCAGAAGAACGTGATAATCATGAGTCTTCAAAGATTTTAACTTCAACTCTTTTCTGTTAACCCGTTTAGATATGTTGCTTGAATAGCCATCAGGAACTCTAATAGTCTCTAATACTTCTAGAATTTTTTTTCCATAGGTGTCATCACATAATAAGCACATGGAACTTTCCATTTATTTTCACTGATACGCACAGGATGCAATTCTGGTCTGATTCCCCAATCCACCAAGTCACGTCGAGACTGTAAATCATCTTTTTTCTTTACCTTAACATTTAGAAGTATCAAAAGAAACATTTCACATATATTATTTTCAATGTTCATTATGTCTAAGCAATGACGTAAAAAATTGGTTGACCAATAAGGAAAATCAAAAAAGATACTCCTCTTCCTCCAATTGTAACAGGTTTCAGTGGAAACATTCTTTCTCTTTCCAGATTTCATTTGACTCTTCCTGAATGAAAAACTAAAATATTTCAATTCATTAAGCACATCAGTTATAGACATACGCTGAGGTGGATCATCGGTCTCTATGGTATTATCAAATCTTCGACGATTATTTTTATATGGATGGTCCATTGGAAAGAATTTTCGATGTCCCATAAAACTGAAACTATAGCGATGTTTCAGTCTTCTGGATCATGTATTCTTCATAAAAATAGGACATGACAGTTTTCCCTTCATGCTCTATCTAGACAACATTGCATAAGCCAAAAAATCATTGATCATCCACATAAGCGCAGCATGCATCTGAAATATGTCTTTCAAATATGCATCGTATGTGTGCACATCCACATCCCAAAGAAGTTTCAAATCTTTTATTAAAGGTTGCATGTATACATCAATATCAATGTCGGGATCAAAACAGCCAGATATGAGTATACTCATGAAAGTGAAAGGTTTTTTCATACACAACCATGGGGGAAGATTATAAATGTGTATAAAAATTGGCCATGTGTTGTGCGAAGTAAGCATCTGCCCGAAAGGATTAAAACCGTCACATGAAAGGCCCGGACTCACATTACACATTTCAACTACAAAATCAGGATATAAAGCATCAAATCTCTGCCATGAAAATCCATCTGCCAGGTGAACCAACTCATCATTAGTCTTCTTTCTCTCGGTATCATGCCATCTCATTTTTATTGATATTTCTTGAGTCATAAAAAGATTCTGGAGTCTGGGGATCAATAGAAAGTGCCAAATTACTTTCTGTGGCATGCAGGATGGTGTTCCATTATATTTTGACTTCCATGGGGATGTTCCACATTTTATACAATCATTTCATTCAGCGGTTTCCTCCCAGAATAAACTGCAATCTTTCAGGAAAGCATGAATTTTGTTTTTTGAAAATCCAAATTCCTCAACTAAATTCAATGCCATATAGTTGTTTGAGGGAATATCTATATCATCTGGAAGTAAATACTTCAAGAAGGTAAGAATTTAATCAATTTTTGTATTAGAAATCCCATACATAGTTTTCCCATGAAACAATTGGTTTAAAAATTCCAGATTTTTCATTTTATCATATTGTCGATATACTGGAGTCGTGGAAGCATCATTCAATTTTTTTTCACACTAAAAATATCATCATTTTTATTATATACATCATATTTCCTCATATCAAAGTCTTCTTGAGTAAAAATCCTTTCTTTTTCATGATGAAGAATAAACAGAAACTGGTCATCAAACAAATTCTCCAGTCCAATCCTTTCATTTCTATCATCAGAAATTTTAGATTTTATTTTCTCCCTATTCTGATACCACACATAGTAGTTTGATTAAAAACCATATTTGTTTATGTGGTAGATGACTTCTTCACGGATCAACCAAGGTCAACCAACACAATTGGAACATGGGCAGTGTATGCGACCACTATTTGAAGCATTGTAAAATGCAAAATCTAAAAATCTCTCTAAATTTTTTTGAAAATTGCTTGAGATCTGATCGGTTTCATACATCAAAATTCTATCCATTCTGTAAAAAGAATTTTTATAAGTCATTTCATCATAAAAAATTCAATAAGATCGAAGTTTAATCGAAAGTATATTTAAGGAATAATGATAGTGATATTTCAAGATAGTGAAATAAATGGAGAAAGGTTGAGAATAGAAGGATATCCTTATAACTAGCTCTAGGGGTGGGGTTGTCCAAGGGGTGGGGTGGTGTCCAGGGGGGTTGTCCAAGGAGGCGTGAGGGTTGTCCAGGGGGTGGGGTGGTGTCCATGGGGGTTGTCCAAGGGGGTGGGGTTGTTCAGGGGTGGGGGTGTCCAGGGGGTGAGGTGGTGTCTAGGGGGGTTGTCCAAGGGGGTGGGGCTGTCCGGGGGGTGTCTGGGGGGTGGGGGTGTCCAGGGGGTTGTCCAGGGGGTGGGAGGGTTTTCCAAGGGGTGGGGTGGTGCCCAGGGGGGGTTTTCCGGGGGTGGGGGTTGTCCAGGGGGTGGGGTGGTGTGGTGTCCAGGGGGTGGGGCTGTCCAGGGGGGGTGTCTGGGGGGTGGGTGTTCCATGGGGGGATGTCCAAGGGGTGGGAGGGTTGTCCAGGGGGTGGGGTGGTGCCCATGGGGGTTGTCCGGGGGTGGGGGATGTCCAGGGGTGGGGTGGTGTGGTGTCTAAGGGGGTCTATCTAGGGGGTGGGGGCTATCCAAGGGGGTGGGGTGGTGTCCAGGGGGTTGTCCAAGGGGGTGGGGTGTCCAGGGGGGTGGGGTGGTGTCCAGGGGGGTTGTCCAAGGGGGGTGGGGGTGGAAAACTCCCCTCCCTCCCTGGATAGCCCACACCCCCCTCCTAAGTGAAATTTTTATAAGCAAATCATCATCAATTTTCTTATCCCATCCGACCATACCATACCACCCAAGGAATACCCTATAACTCAGAAATATCCTAATGCTATACACAATCCCATAGGAAATAATCGATATATGCCCAATATCATCAGCCACCCTCATCCACATCCTAGCATAACACCCCTCTAGGTTGTAACCATACCCCATAGGCCACAAGGAACTCACGTAACAATTTCCAACTTACCCAAATCACTCAATAATATAACCCCAAAGAGTCACTCATACCATTATCCCTTTAAAACACATTCCATGTACTACATGAATAAAAAACTAAGGATGTCACCATATATCTTCTTATGAAGAGGTGTCACTACAAAAAGTCTACCAAAACAAAACCACACTAAGACAACATATTACATTTATCAATAGTGACAGCAAGATAAATAATGAAAATAAACGAAACAGGTTATCACATTATACATGAAATCGATTAATCATATTTCTACTACACTATACATGAAACCCCCCATAAAACTAGATTCATTATACAACCAATACCTCTCATAATTGAGATAACATAACCCACAAAAAATAGAACTACAATTATTAAACACCTCAAATGGGTTTTCACTATCCACATGGCACACTAGAATGCCTTACTGTACAAATGGAAAGGATTCACACTAGAAGGAACTTCTAACCAAGGTCCCCGTCACATTAAATAATATAAAACCTCACTCTCATGATCAGCTCTTGTAGAAAGGTCTTGTGGAAAGGGAACATGATAGGAGAAATAGAAATACATGAAGAAGCAGACCACGCGGATCTCATTTAAGAAAAATCAAAATAAATAAAAAACAAAAATAGATGCACTACATTACACTTATATATTAGAAGTGTATAAGTAAATAATTACCTGATTTATTACAGAGAGAGCTTTGATAGATACCTTGGGGTGAAGAGAGAGCGTCGGGAGCAATTAGGTTACTGGATGCAATCACGCGGAGGGATTCTGGATGTGCAGCTATTTAGGGGAAACTTTTCCAATGGTTTGAGTAAAACATTGGGAAAAGCTTTTTTTCATCCCATTATCCCAACGGTTTTAAGAACCCATTGGGAAAAATTAATTATACCAATGGTTTATTCAAACCGTTGGTATACAAGTGTTGAAAAAACACCATTTTCCAACAGTTATACTATGCTTCATCTGCAAAGAGTTGGGACACTATGTGAATCAATGTCCAAATCATCATAGTATACCCCAAATGATGTTATTAGATAATAATCAAGTTATTATACTACCACAGATGAAGAGGAATTACTAATGTTCTTATGTTGTTATCAAATAATTATTTCATTTGAGTGTTGTATCAATGATGTACTGGTTATATGAATTATGGAAATAAATAAGGATCATACTGTAGTACTATTTTATTAAGGATTTGAGATTATATGGTTCTAAGAAAAGTTACTCAATATCAAGTTGAACTTTTTGTAAAATACATGGTTGAAGGAAATATAAACCTTAATATGGTTCTGATACTGAGGTAGTGATTTTGGAATAAGATATGATTGATTTGGATAAATTATATTTGATATTCTTGAGTACTTTGAAACTAAATAATTGTTTGTTTATTCTATTTTTTTTGGAGTATAAAACATTTTTTATATAAGAAGTATATACAGTATTCTATAAAGAATAAGGTAGCATAAATGTAATCAATAAGGTTTTATGGTAATTCAGGGTGTTATCGTGTTTTAAAATAATACATGATGAAGGTATTCACATGTTATTATGTGGCAAAAAAGATCTTCATTGTGTTTACATTCCTTATAAATTTTGGACTATGAGTTTGGATAGAAGTATTTTGGATAAGTATAAAGGTTGGAATGGATTAAGTTTGACATTGGATACTATTCTTAAGGTTAAATCATTTCTTAATATTATTTTTGGATTATTATAAAAAGTACAACCTGAAGGTCGGGTGACAACCCGTCGCGTCTGTCAAGGTCGTGAGAATTGAACCCGCAGCCAAAGGGTGATAAGGGTGGATCACTTACCACTGGCATACGTGATTTCATGGTTTGTATAATGTAGTTTTTTAAAATAGTCTGACAAATGAATTATAAATTCATTATTTTTAGAACCCTATATGATTAGGATAAATAAAATATTTTTTAATTCTATTATCTTTTGAAGTGAAAGATGAGTTTGTGGTAGGAATTAGTTGAAGGATGAAACTATACTTGTCAAGTATATTTTTTTCCTCTTATTTTATGAATAAATTAATTCTTAAACATTAGGGAAAGGATCCTAAAACCAAAAATGTGTTATCCTAATACCTTATGTTTTTTTGAACCGATTATATTTTAAATCATCATAGATTGATGGATTTGAGGCCCTCAATTTTACACTTTTTTGTGATTGATGACCTCAATCACTCCCTATAAATATTTACACTTTTCCTCCAATTATGTATCTCTAATTTCCACTAATGTTCTCCTAATAAAGATCATAATTTGGTGGTGACTTTTTCATTTCCCTTTCCCTCTTATTAAGACTAAATTTTATTAACCCAATTTCTAATGTGGGTTTTCCACAAATGTATTTTTCAATTTTTAACATTTTATTTTCTAAGAATGATTTCAAATTGCGAGGATGCAATTTATTAAATGGTAGAATTTAACACCCCAATATTTCATAGTACGGTATCTCATTAAAGTAATTCAATAGCTTGTGTTGCACGCAACACCGAGTTCGAGCCACCACAACATACCAAACTAGTCGTTCAAAAAGCGGTTATGAATAGTATTAACTGAATTTTGAATCTTATATACTCTATATAATTTTAACATCCATATTATGCTTTTCTTAGACATAATATAAGAACAAATTCAATTTTTCAGATAACGGAATTATTTTTCAAAAAATGCAATTTTACAGCCTATTAATGGTGAACTTTGTTTTAAATGCAATATTTGACACTTTTATATTAAATTTAACAAAATAAACTTATTATTTATAAGTGTGACATAAAAATTTAGTTTGGATAAATTTTTGGTACTTTTCTGATAACTTTCATATTTTGATGAATAGTGAAAAATACTAAACTTTAATTCAAAACAACTTTTTTAATCGAAATAATTTATAGTGTTAAATTATGAATTTAAATGGTTTGGAAGTATAATTAGATTATATTTTTATTATTTAATAAAATTTAGGTCATTATAAGTAATTTTACATTTAAATTTGACATAAACACATGTCAATCTTTTGATAGTTTTTACTTTTTAAAAACCCGATTTTTGGTTTTGACAACAGGAATTAATTTTAAATTAATAAATGAAACTTATATATTTTGAATTTGGTAAAATATAATTAATTTTTTAATTCATAATATCAAAATTATCTTAGGGTGAATTTTTGGTATTTTTCTGAAAACATTCAATTTTTGATGAATAGTGAAAAACACTACGTTATTATTTAAAACCGAATTTTTTTTTAAATAATTATTTATTTTATTTAAATTTATTTTATGTCAAAATAGATATATAATACCTATATAATTTCAATTTAATTCATTGCAGTCATTTTATAATAAAATTAGATGTATAAAATTTTATTGAACTTTTTATCGTTTTTTTTACCCACCTTCTAGGAGCATTTGCAAATTTACATAAAATTTAATTTTACAGCTTCTGTGAGTTGAATTTCAAAAATCTGAGAGACACGGTTGACATCAGTAAGTAAAATTTGGTTCAACAAGATAAAAATAATTTTTGGTGAATAGTAACTTTTGATATTTATTTACCACGGTTAAAAGTAAATAGGGTGAATAGTGACTTTTGACTTTTGGCCGAGGCCTTAATCATTTTTAGACGTCTTGGATGAGGATTTGAAAAAATGTTTCAGAATTTCCCACATTATAAATTCCCTCATAATGAAAATATTATTGATGGTTCATGTGGTTATTCAACTAGTAGAATACCCATGACTATGTTTTATTATGGAATTATTTACTCAGCTCATATTCCTACCATAAAGTGTTCGTGTTTATTATTTGTAAAGGCATGTATTTTCAATTATTCACCATCCCTAATGTTTATGTTATCTTCCGCTGTATTTCTTACCCTTACTGAGCGTTTGAGCTCACCCCTTTCTTATGTTTCATTTTCCCAGGATTCCAAGAAGTATATTATGATTGATAAGTAGGGTTAATCTAGGGGATTAATGGAGTTTTCAAAGAATCATTTATGTTGTATTTTATTTTCTAATGTGTAATGTAACATTCATGTATGCAATCTATTTTCCCATACTGCTAAACAGATCGGTCTTTCGAGACTTGATTCCTTGTAATCATGTCAATGTATTAAAATAATGCACCAACTCTGGGCTTCTAGGGTTAGGGCATTACAAGTACTTTCCAGAATGATCTACATAATCCTCCTGGAAACCTAAAAATTAATTTATATGCATAGGTTAATCATACAAGTATAATCAGTAGTTAACACTACTAGAAATTATGGCTATAGCCACGGACCTATAGCCATGGTTTTATTGGTCCATGGCTATACCTTTCTAATTGCCACAGTTTAATTAATACACTATGTCTATACCACATCCGTCAATTATTTGGTATCGGGCTCGTCCTCCCCGATTAGATACTCACCTCGCACCTCTCCCTGACGACTTCTCCTCCTGATGAATTCTCCTCACCACAGCACCCTCCTCCCCGACGACTTCTCCTCCCCGGTGAATTCTCCTCTCTAACCTCTCCTCACCATGGAGGCCTCCTCCCCAATGACTTCTCCTTCTCGATCTCTCCTACCCGACCTCTCCTCACCACGATGCCCTCCTCTCCGATGAAATCTCTCACTAAGGCGCCCTCCTCCACGACGACCTCTCTCACAGTGGCACCCTCCTCCTTGGAGACCTCTCCCATCACGGCACCCTCCTCTCCGATGACCTGTCACCATGGAGCCCTCCTCCTAAAAGCTTCCAATCAATGCAGGTATTTTATACCATATAATTTCATCAATGTTCTGATTTTAAGGTTGTACTGTGATTTTTGGTTTCATGTGTTAGCGGTAATTCAAAGATGGGTAACCATTCTAAACGATGTGAATGGTTGTGTGGGGATATCATTAGAAAATAGTATAGGTCGTCCATTGGCTATGTAGATTTTGGAAGACTACGTTCTTTACCCATATAGTTGGTTTGACTTTGGAAGTAGAAATGCACAGTTAGCATTCAGTTAGCCATACCATGTATACAAATCCTTCAAATCATTGATGGTTTATAAATTATGGTTTTTTCCATCCCACATATTTATTATTTTCTCCCATTTTATCCTCACATTCAAACATAGGTACCCTTCCCTCGATTCCATGTCCCCCCCCCCCCCTCTAGGCATAGAAACATGTTATTCATCCAAATTCCAAATTGAGTGTCATCGGTTATGTTGGATATACCATGGTTATCATGTGATTCTTATTCCTTTCCTTCATCAATTATTATTCCATCTTCTACACTATCTTCATCCGAGATAATTCATACTATTTTTAGTTATTTTTTCTTTTTCATTTATTTCCCTCAAACTGAATATAATCGAAGCTTGATTTTGGACAATTGAATAGTACTTAGTATAAGGTAGGTGGTTCATGTATTTTACCTTACTGTATGTATTTTTTAGAACAATATATTTGTGTTTCAAACTGTAATTTCTATTTGTCACACTTAAAATGTGAAGTTAATAATGTAGATACTAATGAATTAGATTAAATAAAAAATGTACTCTTAATGGAACTTTTGGTTTCTCTCCTAAACCCAAACCACTAAATGGGTGTGTTTCTTTTGTGGTTGTGATCTATACTTCATCTAAAATATTAATAAACCATTTTGGTTGATACTTTAACTGATTATAATTATAATTCCTTTCACAATTTTGATTATAATTGTAGGTGTGATGATTAATCCCTCATGAAAGGGATGGCTAAATTGAATTAAGAAACATGAGAATGATAACCAACCTAGACCATTTTATAATTAACCACAATAGAGGATTGTTGTCTTATTAAATAAAAAGGTGTATCTAAATAATAATATTTGAATGATGAGATTCAAGGACCATCCCATGGTCATATTGTTTTTATAATAAAAGAAACTTTCCTATTTAAATTATTTAATTTATTAATGGAAATCTTATAGGTATAGATATTTCGTGTGTAATGAATTGAAATGTAGTAGGGAATGTTTTCCCACATGACACTATTTTTTATTAGTACATTAAATTGACTAAAAATAATGATCATGGAGAATCATTTCTCCATGGATACTTTCATGGACTATGATATACCTATGCATGTATGGTGAAAACTGCCTATAAATAGTTCACTAAGACATTATTTTATTACCTTATGATACTCAAGCATGAAGTCCCATATATATTTTGAATCATTTTTATAGAATAATTTAGGCATGATTTATCTTATATAAATTTTGATACATGGGAATGGTGTCCATCAGGCATGATATCCTTTATATATTAGATACTCAAGCATAGAATCTCTTATGCGTTTTGATACTCAGACATGGAATCCCTCGTGCATGGTGCCCCATAAATGTTGTGACATATAGAAATGGTTTCAAATATATGTTATGATTATTAGGAATGAGGTCCATTATATATTGTGACACTCAGGTATGGCATCCGTCAAAAGTATATTCCCTTACAAATTATGATACACTAGGCATTGTGTTCCTTATATTGGGATACAAGGGTCTTTCACCTTGTACATAGCACCCCTATATGATATGTGATCATCTTTGTGGATTCCTTGGATATATACCTAAACCCAGCACTATTTAATCTATATCTAGGAAATATATTATCTTTGAAATGCATATATATACATGATGGAAGGTGTGAAGATATATATAATCTTATTCCAATGAGAATACGGTTGATCATGCGTCCTGTAGGAAAATGAGACTAAATTGATTACATTTATTTATTTTTTATAACATTATTGATATACTTTCGCACTGTTATATTTTATAATCATTGAAAAAATAGATCTAGAAACCATTGGTGTTGGCCTACTAATTATATCCCACACCTTTTTTGGGATGGATTTCAAATATTGTACTCGAAAAGATCGTATGGTTATAGGATTAGGTTATGTATTTTTCATTCATGAAATTCTTCTTGAATATGGGAGTTAGGAGAACAACAATGTGATGGAAATTAGGATAGTCATGAAGATATAATTTTTTTATTTCTTAACTTTTAATATACTTATACTATATTTTATAGTAACCACTTTATTATGTTTACTTATTTAGATTTTATAGCCTCATATGGACATGAATTCATTGTTGTATAGTTGTAATTTTCTATTTTATCAGTTATTGTTATCATTTGATTCTATGTCATTCATATATACTTATTCTTCTTTTTTATGTAGTTATTGTATAGTGATATGATACTATTTTTATAAGTTTATAGACTCTCTATTGTACCATAATTATACCCTCACTATTGGTAGGTTGCCTCTAACATATACGGTGGCACTCTTGTATCTATGTAACCAACTATCTTGGGGATCTATTTAGTGGATCTTGGGTTTGAAATTTACAAAGTGGTATAAGAGGTTTCTTTTTATATTATCATGCAATTTTTTTATATTATATATGATTCTAGGAATGTGTCAATTCAGGGTAAATAATTGTGACTGGGAGTGTTCAACCCATGAAAGGGGAAAAGACTAAGTGTTCAGGGATGAGACTGTGGTCTTATTGATAGTTATTAAAATTGATTATGATTTCACCTTGAGTGAATGATTTAAATTATTCTACATATAGATTTATGATATTAGGGTATTTTATCCCTGAGTTTCATGGAATTAACATATTGTTTCATTCATCATTCTAAGAACATAGAGATTCAAATGCCTTGAATATTCCATGATATGTGGGTTTCATACCATGATTTTATGTTATATGTGATATTTTCCTTAGGTGATTTTATTAATTGATTCATGATTATTTATCATTATCTGCCTATATACCTTGATTTTGTGGTTTCTTATTTATAAATAAATATTATTTTATAACATTTGACATCATTTCTTGTGATAATTGTGATATACAATTGGTTATTAATGTGTTAGCATCAACCTAAATGGTTTTTTCCTATATAGTGTGATGGTGCTACCTTAACTAACCAATATTGAAAAGTATCAATGACGAATCATATGTTACATATGCTAAAAAATTTATGTTAATGGTTAAATGGGTTTCAAAAACAATTTAGGATATTGTCGAGCCTTTATAAATTTGGAACAGTAACCCATATAATCAAACCATTATAAATGGACTTGCTATATTCTATAGTCAAAGATGAATACCAAGTTGTAGGTACATGAATTCCAATAATGACATATAAATACAAGTATCATTGTTATTTAGCAATGGTAATGCATCTTACTGAACCATGGTATATACTAAAAGGTAATTTATATAAATAATGTTTTCTATTATGAATTATAGAACCTACAGAATTTCATCATGACAACCCATGTTAATAAATTCCTAAATACACATCTATACCCATGTAGGTCATTTGGGGAAAGATTCTAATGAGATAACCCATTAATGGTGTTTTGAAACATTAATAAATAAATCAACTATTGTTTGGTGGCATTTATATGAACCCAGGATGGATATGATGGGACCCACTTAGGTCACATTTATTTAGATGTTCTATATTACATAACCCAATTGTGGTATGATTATTCCATGGAGTGATTTTTTTTAAAGTTTTTGTAGCCTCTTATATGATGTTATGTATAGATTTATGGTAGAATATTACATAACATGTTTCTTAAAATTAATAGAATACCTTTTAGCTATTTTGATATGTATTATTTTTAGGATTATGTTATTTGAAATGAAAATTGCAACATATAGGGTTCTTTCCTCTAGAACCTGAAATTTAAATCCTATTTAACTAATCCAAATATGAAAATATTTATGTATATGTAAAATGGAGAATGAAATTTATAAGATAAATTTCCTAATATTTTGATTTTATGGTAGATAAATAATTAATGCTTGAAAATAAGTTTGAGATAGCTTTTCATTGTTACATTGGAGAACTATCTAAATAAAGGAAAATATTTATTTATTTTCCATGAATGATACTGTATGTTCAATAAAACTAAGCCTTGGAATATTTTAAGAAATAAATTGAAGAAATGTAATGCCTTAAAAGAAACATAAATACGGTGTTTTTAGTTTTCAACCTCATGTACTATAATTTATAATGTTCAATTGATAGTTTCCTTAGAGAGGGTATATGAGTGTGTCCCATGGGCTTATTTATCTATCAATTGAACACAAATGAAAATTTTTTGAGCCTAGTGGCCTCTTAATAATAAACTAGCTTTGTTGTTGATGCTTTATTCTTTTGTAAGGGTCCAACCTAAGGGAGTTAACTCCCTAAAAATATTAAAAAAATTAAAATGCATCTGAACCATTTCAGATGTGCCGTTCCATTTGGGTGAAGTTTATCCTGTGTAGGAATCTTAGATTTTAAAATGACACCCTGGTTAGATGGGTGTTTCTGCAATTATTTGATTCTTGTTATAGGCATGATCATCATGTAATTCACAATTTAAGTGGGATAGACATTCATTGGGAATTATTATCAACATGGTATGTCATTTGAACTTCCATTATTTTCTAATGGATGACTCTAAATGTATTAATATTATAGAATTTTTTTGAGGTAATAAAACTCTAGAATTTTCAGTTCCATTTTTCTGGTGAATTAAGGAGGATAAACATGCCAGTTTTTTCTATAGGGAATCTTGGGCAAGTGTTTGTCAATACAAGAAGCACCCATCTTGTTGGATAAAGGTTACAACATACCATATGTGTTTAGTGATAGTAGTTTAATTCCTGGTCTGCTATGCATTGATAACTGACCATCTATGAGTTATATTAACATGGGTGATATTGGAAACATGACATATCACACTGATCGGGATGATGTTCCCAATATGTTCAGGTGTTTTGATACACTATTCATCCTAGTTTTTTTGTTTTTCGCAATTTAAAAAAAAACACATGTGATCATGTATTAGAGGGGGGCTATCCAGGAGGGGTCAGTGTGTAGGGAGGGGGGGAAGTGTGCAGGGGGTAGTGTGTCGGGAGGGGGGATGGGGGTGCAGGGGGAGGGTGGCAGGGGGTGTGGGGGTGCAGGGGGGTGTCCAAGGGGGCAGTTTGTAGGGAGGGGGCAGGGGTACAGGGGAAGGGGGTTGTTTAGGAGGGGGTGGGATGGGGCAGGGAGCAGGGGGTGTGGGGGTCTAGGGGGAGGGGTGTCCAGGAGGGGGGTGTCCAGGAGGGGGGCAGTGTGCAGGGAGGGGGCAGGGGGTGCAAGGAGAGGGGGGCTATCCATGATGGGGGTGAAGGGGTCTGGGGGAGCAGTGTCCAGGGGGAAGGGAGGGGGGAAAGGGGTGTGGGGTGCAGGGGGGAGGGGGGCTGTCCAGGGGGGTCGGGGGGCTGTCCAGGAGGGAGGGGGTGTCCAGGGGGGTCCAAGAGGGAGGGGGAGGGGTGTTCAGGAGGGGGTTCCCATCATAGAATTCTATAAAAACATAATAGGTCATTGTTCAAACATCTAGGTTTTAATGTGGGTGTTGGAGGTACACCAAAATAATCTTATGTGGTCATAGAAAGGTGTGACTATTCATGATTTTTTATAATTTGAAACATTTATGAATTCCCTTAACCATGATATTTTTTATGATTTTTTTATTGAAATGTTATTGATGGTTACTTATTATCTTATGAAACAATACATACAATGTTAATTCATTTTCTTTATTATTTGTTTAATGTATGTTTATATGCCTCGGAATGCATAGATACTGGATGTACAACGTTGATCGGATCACTGATGAATTTCAAAAGGAGTTATAATATTTCTTGTACTTTGCATTCACTAATGATTCAGATGTTGGATTGATTCGATGCTCGTGTTTTGATTGTGTTGGAAGACCATGGTTAACACGCGAGGAAGTGAGTTATCATATCACTAAACAAGGTTTCCAAAAAATATATCATGTGTGGTATCACAATAGAGAAAAGCGCAAGTGGTAAATGACATCGATTCAGCGGAAAGGATTGGTATGAAAAATCTGATTTTTGATCAGTTTATTTTTGTTTCTGAAGCCAACTCCTCATGTAGACCAGTGCAAGAGGAAATTAATACTGGAACATAGTTTTCGTCTATTAATAAGGATGATGATGTTGAAAGTGTTAGAAATATGATGGAAGATGAAAATACCCCAGTATATCAGGCATGTGGAAAAATTAGCAAACTTGAGTTTTTAATGCGATTATATCATGGAAAAGCAATGTATGGATTTAGTAATACTGCGGTCAACTATCTCCTTACATTTATTAAGGATTTACTTCCTGATGATGCATGTATTCCAGAAAATGATTACATGGCATCAAAGTTGGTTGGAAAATTTGGATTTTCATCTATTAAGATTCATTCTTGCCCCAAAGATTGTTGTTTGTTATGGAAGAAAAATGCAGAGTTAAGTCAGTGAAAACAGTGTGGCACATCAAGTTAGAAGACTAATAAAGATGGAACACAATCTCACATACTAGAGAAAGTGATGTGGCACTTCCCTTTAATTCCCATTCTTCAAAAACTTTTTATGTCATAAAAAATGGAAAAGAATGTGAGATGGCATGAAGATGAAAGAAATAAAGATAGTGATGAAATAGTGTATCCTATAAACAGGTTGGATTGGAATAAATTTGATAGGTTACATCCTGATTTTGCAGCTGACCCATGAAATGTTAGATTGGGATTATCCTATGATGGTTTCAACCCATTTCTCCAAATGCATACTGCACACAATACTTGGCCTGTTTTCATTCACATTTATAACTTTCCTTCATGGATGTGTATGAAGAAGCCATTTACTATCATGAGTATATTGATATTGGGACCCAGTGATCCTGGAAATGATATTGATATATACTTGCAGCCATTAATATAGGAGTTAAAGGAGCTTTGGATTGTTGGTTCACAGGTGTACGATGCATTCAGGAAGGAGTAGTTTATGTTTCGTGTAGCTTTATTATGGACGATAAATGATTTCCCTGACTACAGAATGATGTCTACTTAGAGTACTACAGGGAAATTATCCTGCCCTATTTATATGAAAAATAAATGTTTCCTAAGATTAAAGTTTTGACAAACTTTTAGCTTCATAGGGCATCGGCGATTTCTACCGATGGATCATCCATACAGGAAAAATTGAAGATGGTTTGATAATACCGTCGAGATAGAAGAGACACATCAACGAATGTCAGGGAATGATGTTGTTAAAGAACTTGATGATTTGAATTATGTTCTTGGAAAAATTCAATCAAATATAAGAAAGCATAAACATGTTAATTTGAATGCCAATAACAATTGGAGAAAGTAAATCATATTCTTTGAGTTGCTGTATTGGCCATCTAATTTATTGAGTCGTTGTTTAGATGTAATAGATATCGAGAAAAACATTTGTGGGATGTTACTTGCTACTATTTTAAATGTCAAAGGCAAAACAAAAGACGATTTGCGGTCTCTTCGTGATTTGATGGATTGGAGTATAAGAGGAAAACTTCATCCTGAGTTAATTGGTCAAAATAAGTGGAAAGTCCCTATTTCCTGTTATTCGATGAAAAATGTGGAGAAGAAACAATTTCTTTAGGTCTTGGAAATTTTGAAGGTTCCAGATGGTTATTCAAGTAATATTTTGAAAAGGGTGAATACACAAGATGTGAAACTAAAATCTCATGTCTTGTTACATGATTTGATTCCTATTTCCATTCTACATTTACTTTCATATAGTGTTAGAGTTATTTTTATTAAGTTGTGTCATTTTTATTGAGACCTTTGTGCCAAAATACTGAGCAGAAGTGTTGTTCAGAAATTTCATAGAGATGCACCGATTATTCTTTATGACTTGGAGAAAATTTTCCCACTGTCATTTTCACATGTATTTTACATCTGACTGTGCATCTTCCCATAGAAGTTCTTTTTGGTGGTCATGTTTTGAACTGGTGGATGTATCCTATAGAAATAATTATGTTTACATTGAAATCTTATGTGAGAAATAAATATCACCCTGAAGGCTCTATTGTGAAATGTTATTTAGCACAAGAATGCATCAATTTCTGTTCATCGTACTTGTCTAACGTCACCACGAGGTCTAATCAACTTGTAAGAACTGAAGATGAGAAATATGATCCCATTTAGCATACATTTCCTTCACTTCCCCAAATATAAGGGATATCTGGATCATACTCGTTGTGTACTTTTAAGCAGGGAAGAGTGGGAAATGGCTCATCATACGGTATTATTCAACTATGGTGTGCTTGATGATTATATCAAGTAAACTAATAATTATGCATTTTTTTCATTATATTATTTCTCCACATCTTTTTACATTTTTAAGATTTCATATTTGTAGAGAACATTTATAAATTATAAAAAAGAGACATCGCTCTCTATCTATTAATAGGAAGGAAAAGTTGTACAGCAAAGAATTTGTTGTTTGGTTAAAGTCAAAGGTAATAGATTTTTTTTCTTCTCGTAACATAATCACATGTCTCTGTTTAATATTCAATGTTGGTATCATTTATGTTTTAACTCTACCAATGAATGAAGTATCAGATGAATTAAGAGCATTATCCTTTGGTCCAAACGATATGGTACGTGATTATAAAGCAATAGTTGTCAATGGATTTCAATTTGTTATAAATAGCTGTGCAAAAAAATGGTAACATAGAATGATGGTGTCACGATAAATGCCATAACAGATTGTTATGTGAGTGCATCAGATAGACAACCTCGATCAGAAAATATATCATATTATGGTGTTGTTGAAATAATCATTTTATTAGATTACTATGCATATGGTCATGTCGCAATGATGAAATGTAAGTGGTTTGATTCAATGACACGAAAAGGAATTCATATTGATAACTATGGATTTAGAGTGATTGATATGAATCACCAGCTTCACACTGATAAACCTTATATTCTTGCATCATAGGCTAGACAGGTGTTTTATGTAACTGACCCGTTACAACAGCAATTTTGTGTTATTGTTGATTTCATTCCTAAACATATTTTTGATGAAGACATGGATGAAAATGATGTTGTGGATGAACCTATCAGTATTTATTTAAATTTTTCATTTGATGACAGAGATGACTCAATTTCTAGAATATATTGTGAACCAAAAATTGTCACAAGGCACATAGAACGTTGACACATTTGTAAGTATTTACCTAACATTATCGTAATATTGTATGTGTTTTTTAAACTTCCATACATGATATCAAATTAACTGGTATATTTTATACCATTGTCGAATATAAAACTATTTATAGTCTGACCAATTTTTGTTTAAACACATCTATAGTAATTCTTAAACATAGAAAAGTCTTTATATTTTATCAATATAAATATCACATTAAAAATGTATCACATTGTTTTATGATACAATTTTATTATTTAACATTTTTTATTATTTATATTTATTTGAGAATATTATTTTAAATTTCCATGTCAAAATGTCTGAATATACTGATATTAGAAGAAATAGAAGAATATGAAGAAATGAACAAAATATGTCTCATCTGGAAAACACTGTAAGTACAATTTATGTTTGAATATTATGGTCTTTCATATTATTTATCTTGTTATCGTTCATTTTATTTTATTATCTATATTATTTTAGGCTGCTTCATCGAGGAGACAGTTGGATTATACTACCGAGGTTGATAGTATGGAGGGGGTATTGATTCTACAATTCATCCTACTATTATGCCTCTTGAGTCACCAAAAGGTCATCCTCCCATTAGGACACCTCCATATTATCCATACCCACATTTTCTATATCCCTTTCTACCCGCACCCACATCGGATGGTAGTTCTCAGACTCTCATCCCTTGTTATTTTCCATTCCCACCATCCACTGTACAGGGCACTGCACCCCCATATATCCCACCTCCATATCCATATCCATATCCACCCTCATCTATACAGGGTTATCCATCTACTGTATAGAGTACTCCTACTATAGATATCCCACCAACCATAGAGGCTACTCCACCTCTAGACGCTGCACTTCAGGGGTCAGTAGATCCCCCATCTACTGGTATGTGTTTAAACATTACTATTAGTGATTAATGATAAATTCATATATATTATTCTCCTTTTTTACATTTTTCATGATTAGCTCCAGTCTCCACCAGATGATGAGGCCGCATAGAAATGCGAGAGGTTTGGAATCGACACACGCAAATCATGATTGAATACAATGAGGATAGAGTTATAATTAAAAAAAATGGTACAGAATGTAAAATATTTATGAGAACACTTTCTAGACACATCAATATCATTCTAGTTCAACCAATAAGTTGGAGGGAAGTTGGAGAAAAAATAAAGGACAATGTCTGGGCAGAGATCTGGGTAAGTAATGTTAATCACCTTTTATATATATTAATTTATAATATTTTCTTAACAAATATTTTGTCCATTGTAGCTCCGATATAATTTTACTGATGGAAAAAATGACAAAGCTACAAGGTTAATGGATTTAGGAGAAATGTGGAGAGTGTACAAGTATGACTTATATCTTTGTTAGAATAAGAGAGTTGGCATGGAGCTTGAAGAAGTATTGGTGATTCATGATTGCCCAATATCACAATACAAAGATATGATCAGCTATTGTAAGAGTCAAGAATTTAAGGTATTTGTTAAATTTATATATATATTCATTTATTTATTTGAAAACAAGTTTTATTTATGTTAATTAAATTATATAATTATTTTTTTATAAGATAAATCAGACAGAAATAAAATAAATACGAGTGGAATAAAACATGTTTATACTAGTGGACACACTTCACTCCTAGATCTTGAGAAAACACAGTTAATTTAATATTTAAAATATTTATCTTAGTTTAGTGTAATTTCTTTGACTTCTAATTTTTATTTATTTTTTTTTTCCATAAAAAATAATTGAATATCAAGGGTCGCGTTCCTCACTCTACTTTATTTTGTATAAGCAGAAAAAAAGAAAGATGGTATTGTGCCAAATACTGACACCGAGAAGGCGATTTTAAGTATATTTCAATTTCTTTTATTTTAACTGAATTTAATTCCTTATATTATTTTATCATTTTAATTTATGTTATATATCAATCAGCAGAATGCTTTGGAGACATTGGTAGAAAAAGAACCTAACAATTTGGGCCCGAACGATCATCTACATCAGGTATTAGGAGATGAGCATCAGGGCAGAGTGCGTTGTCGACCTAGGAAGAAAATTCTACCATCTTGATACTGGTCTACTGACAACATTTATTCAAGTACCATTTCTATTTTGGTCACAGTGGAACAGATGAATTCCGCAATCAAAGAAGAAACTCAAAAGGCAGAAAAGGCGATATTTGAAAATATAAAGAAAGTTATGTCAGCCATTTCTTCTATAATTTCACCAGAATCAGCTGAAGAAGTTGACACATGTTTGATGTCGATGAGTTATGCTAATGTAGATTCTTCTATCGGAGCCAGAGCTAGAGCTGTATCCGGAGTTGTAGCTGGATCCGGTCCTAGTGTCGGTGTCGGTACCGATGTTGATGTCGATGATGACGTTGGTGGCATGAGAGGTGCTGATGGTGTTTTTGTAGGAGGCATAGATGAGGGTTATCATGAATCAGATGATAATGATATTGAGACTCACTAATTATGTGAATTGTGTTTTTAGATTGTTAATATGTGTAATTTTATTATGCAATGAGGTTTGATTATTGTAATATTGAATTGTATTACAGTGTTTCTGACTGTTTCTACATATATTGAATTATGCTATTATGAGATATGTTTTTTTATGTAGTAGTTAAGTTTTATTATTATTATATTGAATTGTATCCTCCTCCGATGTGACCATCATACCTCCTCGATGATGATGCTCCGAGGCGGCCCCTCTATCTCCTCTGACACACCTCTGATGGTATGTAGTCCAATTTTCCATTTTTTTCTTGAGACGACCACTCAATTAGTTTCACTGATCATATTGTGAGTTTGATTACTTGTACTGGTATGCAGGATAGTGATGCATGCTATGCAGAGAACCAACAAGAAAACATAGCTGATGCAATTGATTTTCTCCCATGACTTGCAACCGGGATTGATGTGAATATAAAATTCAGGAGGTAATGATTATTTTATACCATTTTTTGCAGGACATTAGTAACCATTTGTTGTGTTTTTAATCAAATTTACTTATCATACACCATTCTTGAAAAATTTATGATTTTGAATTTACTCTTGAGTGTGAAATATTCAATCTTCTGGACATTGGTCTCTATCATGGTTGGATAGTTGATCCCCAGGTATGCACTTTTGAATCCTGTGCCTTTATATTTGGTTTATAACAAATGATACATTATATGCATACCTTCATTATATTTATTTAATGTTCAGTTTCTATATTCATATTTGGTTCACTAAGTGGTGGTTCTCAGCTCACTTCAAATGTTTGTGATCGATTTTGGCTATCCCATATAGGTAGTGGGAAGACTGATTTCACTATTATGTTTAAAGGGACGTGATTCCATTGAAACTGTATTGATTTCCTTTATGTTTTTGTTCATATAGGAGGAGGATACTGATGAACAGACACTATTTCCATCCCCTAAATATTATCTCCATGATACAACTATGGGAGAAGTGTTTCGTGGCAATTGGGAGACCAATAATAATGAATTCCCAGGTCTATTATCCAAGATGAGGGGGGCTATTCCACTTTGGGAAGAATCATTTTAGCTTTAGTGCCTTTCAGTGAGAATATCCTGGAAGGGAATAGAAATGGAAGAAAACTATATTGTCAAGTTATTCTACCCTAGAATCCTCTATTATATGTAGAACTTCACTCCTTTAATTCATTGGATTATTCTGGAAACAATTCTAATTTTTCAAAAATGAGCAGGTCCCTGCAAAGCTCACTTGGAAGAGTATGTATCCACTTATGAAGATGTGAGTGAGTGTTAGTTTTATTTAAATGATCCTTCACTATCAGTCATAGACCATAAAGAATTGGTGGTGGCTGAGGTGTTAGTTCAATCATGTTTGTTTCCAACTATAGAGGTCTTCGTGAACATACCACTTGATCTGGCGGGGATGGATGCACTTCTAGAGAATATTAATATATATTGCTATTCTTCCAGCACGTTATCCCTAATGTAAGAGATTTTTGGAGATGGTGAATAATTCTTCAATACTATAAACCTTATATACATACATACATACATACATATATATATATATATATATATTTCTTATCTCCTAATATTATAGTTTTGGAGATGGTGAATAATTATGGGGTACTGGGTGCAGCCTGCTCATATACTACTAGGGAACTATACATTGTAGTTGTGGTCTGTGTTAGAGTTTATATTGAGGGATACTCATTAAATACCTTTATAATCTAAAAATATGTTCTGTTTTGGGTATTATGGTTAAAAAATCAGTACTCTTCGCCTTTTTTGGTGGCATGTCTCTTCCCCTTGCTTTGGTAAGCCAGAAAATACTCATGTTGGGCAATCGGGCTGCTGATATCAACAAGAATTTGAATATAGTGTCAGATTTTTGGGCCATTTATTTTAGTTAGAATAAGGATAGGGGTTGAAAATTCAATGGAAGAGGAAGGCTACAAGCCCAGGGAGGTCTTAGGGGGATAGAATGGGTGGACTAGTGGCTCGGTGAACAATAACCCATAGCCCTATAATAGAATATGAAGTTTATCGATATGTAACTGGATAGAGGCATCCAAGTAGTGAAACCACACCTTCAAAGTGAGGGTGGGTGAATATGGTTAGGCCTAGGAAATAGATACCCCCTTTTTAGTCTCTTTCTGGGTGATCCAATATCCTGAAGTTCCTGGAGATAGATCCTCACTCTCAATAACAATGTACTCAGGTGCCCACTCATACTATTTCTTGATCAATATAAATAGGCCCAATGTAGACAACATTTTGTATGTCATAAGAGACCACAATGAAGGGATATGGATAGTTGATAGATGGTTCAAATCCCTTCAGCCTTTAAAAAAAGAGAGTTCAATAATCAGGTTATTTTTTTTTTGTAATATAGATTGTGTTACATTATGTTATTATCTGTTCGCTACTGCTTTTATATAATCTAAATTAAATGTTAAACCACTTCTACAGATAATTAATTCTAAACCTGCTGATGCACTCAATCCCGAGACACAACAGGTCTCTCAACCTGTTGCAGCTGGCCCCACTACTGAGGTACAACAGGTCTCTCGACCTGTTGTAGCTATTCCCACTACTGAGGTACAACAGGTTTCTCAACCTATTGTTGCTGGTCCCAGTGCCGATACTAGCGCTTTGGAGGAACATAATTATGATGCAGAAACTGAGGAAATGGTAGGCAATGAAACCCCAATGGCACAAAAAAAAGGTGCGTCGTAGTTTGACAGTTTTAGCCAAAATCCTTAAGGTAAAAGCAAAAGACATCAAATATGAGGTGGGATGGAATAAGCGAGGCCAGCATGTAAACCCCAACAAATCCATGTTTAGTAGCTACATTGGAATCGTCACTCGGCAACGCGTACCGATTGATGTAGAGTCGTGGCACCATGTTGTCAGTGGGTTGAAAACATTAATGTGGGAAGAGATTACGGTAACATTACAATATCATTTATTTAATTTATTAAAATAAAATAAAATAAAATACTGAAATATTGACTAACTCTTCATCATCTCTTGCAGAGTGCATTTATAGTAGATGTCTCGCACAAAGAATATGTATTAAGATTGGCAGGAAGGGTTCATAGAGGCTTTCGCACCATTTTAATGAAACATCATTTGAAAGATGCTGAAGGGAAAATCAAGCCACACCCACCTCCTCTTTATGCACACTTGATATCCCAAGGAGCGTGGGATGCATTTTTCAACCATCATGCGGAGCAGAATTTTTAGGTACATTGTGTTTGGTTACACGTTGTTTAATATTTCTTGTATTCATCACTTTGATTGATAGTTTTTTATTTATGAAACAATAACTGAGTATTGAAAATAAAGAATGGGTAGCAAAACCAGCGTACCCCTACCGTAAAGCAAGGTTGGGGTACGCTTAAATTGAAAAACAATTGGTACGTATTTTAAAAGTACTGTAATACTTTTATGTGATATAAAAAAACCCTATAACCACGTTTCTCTATTTATATGAAGATTGATGAATCAAAATCCAAGCCACTTTCATCCCATGCCATGTGCTATGGAAGGAGGCTCATGTTAATAAAGAGGGGAAACTGGTAGATGAAAACACACAAAAAGTGTGGGAAACATGTGTAAGTATGACATAATATAAAATTTTTTTACTTTAAATCACTATTACATAACGATGATTATTTTCCTTTATTTTCTATTTGAAATAGTCACAGGAATGAACAACACCCGCACCGGATGCGGACATACTTTCAGCGGCCTTGAAACAGCCAGAACAGTATGGTCGTATCAGAGGTGTGGGTTTTGGGGTGAAACCCCGGAAGTATTTTCATAAAAAAAACAAGAGGATGAAAAAACTAAATGAAAATGATGAGAGATAGAGTAACTACCCTTGAAGAATGAATAAAAAGTCAGGGAGATTTGATAGCAACTTTGATGGGGGAGAGGCGAATATAACAAAAAACTCAAGAACAACCCGCATGAGAAGATCCCGCCCCACCCCCCACCAGCTTTGAGGTGAGTCATTCCCCTCAAAGACATAACTTAACTGAGGTAATCAATGTTCTAATATTTTTTTCTGTTAAATGTGAATCACATAGACACTGATACCTTTCTTGTAATGATATTCTACAGGGTGAAAATGAATGTGATTTATATCTTTCAACTCCCACCCATAGCCTTGTAGCGAGGGCTACGGTGTTCAATATGCAGAATGACACGCTACACTCCAGACCACTTCCAACCGGTCATGTAAAAGTGTTGATTAACGTATCTCATGATCCGAGCGCTGAGCTACCCATTCCAAATGACGATGATGACATTCATACGGTGGAAAAAGATTTTGGAACATTCATTGCATGGCCATCGAATCTTGTAAAAAAACATGTCGACCAGGAGGTATTCATTTCCAATTCATTTTTCAAGCAGAACCTTTAACATTAAATTAGAAAAGGGATAAACCTATGAATTTTATTACAGAAGGAAAAAATGGAGGAGCTAAAACGAAAGAGCAACTCAAAAGGATCAACCAACCGATCAAAACGATCTACTGAGAGCACCTTCACCCCGCCCGTTCTATATCCACATTTAATATCATTGCAAACTCATGTGGATATGAAAATGAAAGTCGGAAAGAGTCACACAATTGTTTGTAAAAAAGATATGTACGGAGAGGAAACATTAGATTTCGTTAGTGTTGACTTTGTAGCTGAAATCATCACATACGACTGGCTAAGCACCTTAGTTATAAATGTATACATGAGGTATGTTTTCATGATTTGATTTTACAGAAGATGGTATACTATGATAATTATGGATAAATACATTTCATATTTTTCACAGGCATATATATGAAAAATAATTGAAGGGATTTTACCATGAATAAAAATTTGGACTCGTTAGTCCTCACACCATTTATACAAAACGAGAAGAAATAGATTTTTTTTTCATGCTGAATTAATTTCAATCCTACTTAGAACGTTTTAATGAAGAATTGAGACTGACAGACTATTTTTAATACCAAAATTGCAGGGGTAAAACTCTACATTTTAATCATATCAATTATATTTTCATTTCTATCAGTACTTATTCCTTTTTGTGTTTTTAGGCAACATTGGATGCTCATTGCAGTCAATTTGGATACTCCAAAGATTTAGTTTCTGGATTAACTGCATGGATATCCAACAAACCGACCACACATGATGTAGATTTTCAATTCATAATACACTAGATCCAACATTTTATAACTAAATATCTAGTTATATAATTTATATTATCTTTTAATGAGGATTCTGTTATGATAGGGCGGTGTATGAATATCGTCTAAAGGCTGGAATGAATCCAGGGCCTAAGGAAGACAAGGCGCACAAGATCTACAAATGGAGAAGTATCAGGGTATATATAATTATATTTCTCTATCCAAATACATATCAAAATAGATTAATTATTTTTCTTGATGTTTCTGCAGTGTCCGAAACAAACAAATGACAAGCACTGCGGTTATTATGTTTGTAAATTTATGAAAGAGATAATATTTCATGAACAAACTATCATACCTGAAGAGGTATTTTTGAAAATAATTACTAATTCATTTAAAATAATTTTTAATCCTTTATGTATTTATATTTTTTTAGTACTACTATGACTGTCGCAAAAACTCATATTCAGAAGATGATATAGATGTGTTTAGAAACGAATGGGCAGCATACCTGATAGAAGAATGTAAACAAATAGGACAATGAAGGGGGATTCCTACTACTTATGTTATATTTATATGATCATTGATATCTCCCTTTTTTACACTTATTGAGCATCTATGATCACCCTTTCTTCTGTTTCATATCCTTAGATTATGAAGAATGGTTTTAGAAATGATTTGAGTTTCTAGTAAAGAATAACTTAATGAGAGACTTTTATGAACTACTAACATACGGAAAACTGAGAAAACGCGTTCAGATTGTTTTTATACTTTAGGAAAACTATCCATGAGTCATTTGTGACATTTACGAATTGACTGCACCTCAATCCGACGCACGGTGTGACCGGTATGGCTAAAAGAGTCTGATATCGGTTTCAAATTGACATTAACTTTAGAAAACAACACTACTAACATACGGAATACCAATAAAACACATTCGGATTGTTTTGATATTTTAGGAAAATGATCCAGGCGTCATTTGTGACGTGTACGAATTGACCTCACCTCAATCCGACGCACGGCGTGACTGGTATGGCTAAAAGTGTCTGATATCAGTTTTAAATTGACATTACCTTTAGAAAACAACACTATTGACATACGGAATACCGAGCAAACACATTAGGATTGTTTTGATATTTTAGTAAAACGATCCATGAGTCATTTGTGACGTGTATAAATCAACCGCACCTCAATCCGATGCACGGTGTGACCGATATGGCTAAAAGTGTCTGATATCAGTTTTAAATTGATATTAACTTTAGAAAACAACACTACTAACATATGGAATATCGAGGAAATGTGTTCGGATTGTTTTTATATTTTAGTAAAATGATCCATGAGTCATTTTTGACATGTACGAATTGAAATCACCTCAATCCGACACACAGTGTGACCAGTATGGCTAAAATTGCATGATATCAGTTTCAAATTGACATAAGCTTTAGAAAACAACACGAGTAACATATGAAAAACCAAGAAAACGCGTTCGTATTGTTTTGATACTTTATTACATCGATATATGAGTCATTTGTGACGTATAAAAATTTACCGCAACTCAATCCGACGCACAGTGTGACCGGTATGGATAAAAGTGTCTGATATCAGTTTGAAATTGACATAAACTTTAGAAAACAACACTACTGACAAACAGAAAACTGAGCAAATGTGTTTGGATTGTTTTGATATTTTAGGAAAACGATCCATGAGTCATTTTTGATGTGTATGAATCAAACGTACCTCAATTTGATGCACGGTGTGACCGGTATGGCTAAAAGTGTCTGATATCAGTTTCAAATTGACATTAACTTTAGAAAACAACACAAGTAACATATGGAAAGCCAAGAAAATGCATTCATATTGTTTTGATACTTTTGTAAAATGATCCATGAGACATTTGTGATGTGTATTAATCGACCACAACTCAATCTGATGCACGGTGTGACCGGTATGGATAAAAGTGTCTGATATCAGTTTGAAATTGACATAAACTTTAGAAAAAAACACTACTGACATACGGAAAACTGAGCAAATGTGTTCGGATTGTTTTTATATTTTATTAAAACGGTCCATGAGTCATTTCACTACTACAAATATGCCCTTTATCAGCGCTAAAAAGGGCCTTTAACAGCGCTAGGAAAAGCACTGTTAAAACCGGCAAAGATAAAGGGGGGTCCCCTTTATCAGCGCTCAAAGGAAGCGCTGATATAGGACCCCTTTATCAGCGCTAAAAAAACGCTGATAAAAGGGGTCTTTTATCAGCGCTAAAAAAGCATTGATAAAAGTACCCCTTTATGAGCGCTTTTTTTAGCGCTGATAAAGGGGTCCTATATCAGCAATTCCTTTATCAGCGCTTTCATTTTAGCGCTGATAAAGGACCCGTTTATCAGTGCTTTTAAAAAAGCACTGATAAAAGTTAAAAAAAATTAAAAAAATTACAAAAAATTACAAAAAATTAAAAAAAATTAAAAAAATCATGCCATCGTGGGGGGGGGATTTTATAGCGCTTGATCCCCCCTTTTAACAGCGCTTTTTAGCCCCTCCAACGCCCACACGCACCCCCTCCACCCTTTATCAGTGCTAGCCCCCCATGCGCGCGCCTCTGCCTCTAGCAGGTTTTGAACTCGAGACCTCCCCCCTGCGCGCCTAAGCCATTACCACTACTCTATTTTGATTTGTTTGCTATTTCATGATATCTATATATATATATATATATATATATAGTTATATTTATTCGTATAGTAATATATATATATATATATATATATATTTATATATATATAGTTATATTAATATATATATATATATAGTTATATTAATATATATATATATAGTTATATTAATATATATATATATATATATGTATATTAATATATATATAGTTATATTAATATATATATGGTGATATTAATATATATATATAGTTATATTAATATATATCTCTATTTATATATATATATATAGTTATATTAATATATATATATAGTTATATTAATATATATATAGTTATATTAATATATATATAGTTATATTAATATATATATAGTTATATTAATATATATATATATAGTGATATTAATATATATATATATATATATAGTTATATTTATTCGTATAGTAATATATATTTATATTAATATATATAGTTATAGTTATATTAATATATATCTCTATTTATATATATATTTAGTTATATTTATTCGTATAGTAATATATATTTATATTAATATACATATATATATAAGTATATGAATATATATATTTATAGTGATATTAATATATATATATATAGTAATATTAATATATATGTAGTTATATTAATATATATATATAGCTAGATTAATATATATATATATATATAGTTATATTAATATATAGTAATTATATAAATATTCATATATTGGTATTTTAAATAAAATGGATATTAGTTATTATTTAGATAGAACTAATATATCTTATATGTAAATATGTTTAATTATTTGTCTTAAAATTTTAATTTTTAGGTGTGAATATATAAAAAATATTTACATATAGTTATATATTTGATTATAAATAGCAGTGCATTTTAAAAAACGATAAAATTTCAAAGACATAATATCAATATGAATGTAATACCTTGGAATAAATTCAGTCCCCACCAAAAAAGCCAATAATATCACCTCAAACGAGGCTGAAACCCCACAAAATGTTAAAAAATCTGGGTACCCCGACTAAAAACTCAGTTTTGGAGGCATTTTGGGCCTCTTTTGGCCTCAAAAATGCTTGATCAGGGTCTCCCGAGGTCACAACGACGTAGAGCTCTTCGCATGCTTCGATTTGATATGTGGTAGAGCTCAAACGGACACCCGGATCAAAAGTTATGGCCGTTTGAAGTTTGAGTTACCTTTTTCAACTTATTTTGGATCTTTTTTTAATTTTTTTAATTTTTTTAGTCTTCAAATTGTTATTAAATGACTACTAATCTATAATAATTAGCAAATTATTAATTAAAAAAAATTAATTTTTTAAGAAGCCATTTTCACTAAATATCTTATATATTAAATATATTAAGTGTTAATGTACATTTATACTTATCTAAAATATATTTAAAAATTATATATTATATATATATCAATATAACTATATTTATATTTTAATATATTAATATTTTTTTTAATTTTTTTTTGAATTCGACCCTTTATCAGCGCTAAAAAAAGCGCTGATAAAGGGGGGGGCCTTTATCAGCGCTAAAAAAAGCACTGATAAAGGGGTACTTTTATCAGCGCTTTTTTTAGCACTGATAAAGGCACCCTTTATCAGCACTTTTTTGAGCGCTGATAAAGCCCCCCCCCTCTTTATCAGTTCTTTTTCATTAGCGATGATAAAGGGGGCGCTGGGAAAAACTGTTTTTGTGGTAGTGTTTGTGATGTTTACGAATTGACCGCACCTCAATCCGACTCACGGTGTGACCGGTATGGCTAAAAGTGTCTGATATCAGTTATAAATTGACATTAACTTTAGAAAAAAACACAATTAACATACATAAAACTGAACAAATGTGTTCATATTGTTTTGATACGTTAGTAAAACGATCCATGAGTCATTTTTAACGTTTAATAATTGACCACAACTCAATCTGATGCACTGTGTGACCGGTATGGCTAAAAGTGTCCGATATCAGTTTGAAATTGACATAAACTTTAGAAAACAACACTTCTGACATACGGAAAACCAAGAAAATGTGTTCGTGTTGTTTTGATATTTTAGAAACAAGAACCATGAGTCATTTTTGACGTGTAAGAATCGACCGCACCTCAATCTGACACACGGTGTGACCGGTATGTCTAAAAGTGTCTGATATCAGTTTCAAATTGTCATAAACTTTAGAAAACAACACTACTGACATACAGAATACCAAGAAAATGCGTTCATATTGTTTTGATATTTTAGTAAAATGATCCATGAGTCATTTTTGATGTGTACGAATTGACTGCACCTCAATCCGACACACGGTGTGACCAGTATGGCTAAAAGTATCTGATATCAGTTTTAAATTGACATTAACTTTAGAAAACAACACTACTGACATATGGAATACTGAGAAAACGTGTTTGGATTGTTTTTATATTTTAGTAAAACTATCCATGAGTCATTTTTGACGTGTACGAATTGACCTCACCTCAATCTGACGCACTTTGTGACCGGTATGGCTAAAAGTGTCTAATATCAGTTTCAAATTGATATTAACTTTAGAAAACAACACTACTGACATACGGAATACCGAGAAAACGCATTCATGTTGTTTTGATATTTTAGTAAAATGATACATGAGTCATTTGTGATGTGTACGAATTGACTGCACCTCAATCCGATGAACGGTGTGACCGGTATGGATAAAAGTGTCTGATATCAATTTGAAATTGACATAAACTTTAGAAAACAACACAAGTAACATACGGAAAAACGAGAAAACGCATTCTTATTGTTTTTATACTTTAGTAAATCTATACATGAGTCATTTTTGACATGTAATAATTTACCGCCACTCAATCCGACGCACGGTGTGACCGGTATGGCTAAAAGTGTTTGACATCAGTTTGAAATTGACATAAACTTTAGAAAACAACACTACTGACATATGGAAAACTGAGAAAATGCGTTTGGATTGTTTTTATATTTTAGTACAACGATACATGAGTCATTTTTTACGTGTACAAATCTACCTCACCTCAATCCAACGCACGTTGTGACCAGTATGGCTAAAAGTGTCTAATATCAGTTTCAAATTGACATTAACTTTAGAAAACAACACAATTAACATACGGAAAACTGAGAAAACATGTTTATATTATTTTGATACTTTGGGAAAATGATCTATGAGTCATTTATGAAATTTAAGAATCAACTGCAACTCAATCCGACGCACGATGTGACCGGTATGGCTAAAAGTGTATGATATCAGTTTGAAATTGACATAAACTTTAGAAAACAACACTACTGACATACGTAAAACTGAGCAAACGCGTTCATATTGTTTTGATATTTTAGGAAAACGATCCATGAGTCATTTTTGGCATGTAAGAATAAACCGTACCTCAATCCGACTCATAGTGTGACTGGTATGGCTAAAAGTGTCTGATATCAGTTTCAAATTGACATTAACTTTAGAAAACAACACAAGTAACATACGGCAAACTGAGAAAATGCATTCATATTGTTTTGATACTTTAGGAAAACTATACATGAGTCATTTTTGACGTTTACAAATTGACTGCAACTCTATCCGATGCATGGTGTGACCGGTATGGCTAAAAGTGTCTGATATCAGTTTTAAATTGATATAAACTTTAAAAAACAACACTACTGACATACGGAAAACTGAGAAAATGCATTTGGATTGTTTTAATATTTTAGTACAACGATCCATGAGTCATTTTTGACGTGTAAAAATTTACCTCACCTCAATTTGACGCACGGTGTGACCGGTATGTCTAAAAGTGTCTGATATCAGTTTAAAATTGACATAAACTTTAGAAAACAACACTACTGACATACGAAAAACCAAGAAAATGCGTTCGGATTGTTTTGATACTTTAGGAAAATAATACATGAGTCATTTTTGACGTGTACAAATTGACCACTCCTCAATCTGATACACGGTGTGACTATTATGGCTAAAAGTGTCTGATATCAGTTTCAAATTGACATTAACTTTAGAAAACAACACTAATGACATACGGAATACCAATCAAATGCATTCGTATTGTTTTGATATTTTAGGAGAATGATCCATGAGTCATTTTTGATGTATATGAATCGATCTCACCTCAATCCGATGCATGGTGTGACTGGTATGGCTAAAATTTTCTGATATCAGTTTTAAATTGACATTAACTTTAGAAAACAACACTACTAGCATACGGAATACCGAGTAAATGCGTTCGGATTGTTTTGATATTTTAGGACAACGATCCATGAGTCATTTTTGACGTGTATGAATCAATCATACCTCAATCCGATGCACGGTGTGACCGGTATGGCTAAAATTGTCTGATATCAGTTTCAAATTGACATAAACTTTAGAAAACAACACAAGTAACATACGAAAAACCGAGCAAATGCGTTCTGATTGTTTTAATACTTTAGAAAAATGATACATGAGTCATTTTTGATGTGTATGAATCAACCTCATCTCAATCTGATGCACGGTGTGACCGGTAAATCTTTTCATTAGATAAAGAATCAGTATTTATTAAATGAGATAAATCATTCAAAAACATATTGATTTTACATTATTCCCTTTCATTGTTATCAGAATGAAAACATTTGAGTTTATAATTTTCATATTTTAGTTTCACATTTCCATATTAATGTATGCTTTCATATTAATGTTTTAATTTATTTCATTATTGTATTACTAACATAATATTTGTTTTCTTATATAGGTGAATTTTTTTCCTTGAGTTCGGATGCTTTTTTCGGCAAAAAAATACAATGGACGACAATTTTTTAGAGCGGATCACGGATATCAAAAGATGAAACATTAATGTTTATAAGTGTTATTGGATAATTTTAATTGTAACCATTTAAACATTGTTTGAAATGTATATAGCAGTGTATTTTTTTTATTCATGATGTTAAGTAAATGTATATAGCATTGTTTGTCAAAATATTGTGTGTGGGTGCTGGTTTATGCAGGTATGTTGGTTTTTACAGGTATGCTGGTTTGTGCAGGTGCAGGGGAAGGTGGATTTATCAGTGCTTTTGTGAGTGCTGATAAAGGATACATTTAACAGCGCTAAAAGAGCACTGATAAAGGGCCCTATTATCAGCGCTCAAGGTAGTGCTGATAAAGGCACCCCTTTATCAGCGCTAGAAAAGTGATGTTAATGTCGGTGTAGATAAAGGGGGTCCCATTTATCAGCGCTTTTCGAAGCGCTGATAAAGGGGACCCCCCCCCCCCCTTTATCTACGCCGGCATTAACAGCTCTTTTCTAGTGTTGTTAATGCCGGTTTTTAGCACTGATAAAAGGCCAAGTTGTAGTAGTGAAATATAATTGGAACAAGAATGATAGTTGGATTTAGGCCTCAAAGATGATGAGGTTATCTGCCATATGTGCAATAAATTTTCCTCCCACCAGTGTAACATCCTTCCTCTTACCTATTGGATTGGGAATGGGAAGAGGTGTTATTAACCTTAGGTAAAATCCCCAGAACATCGAAGTCTATAAATATGTTATAGGGTAATAATAGATCATTGGGGGATGATTTTCCTAGAGATGAGAATAACCTACTGAATACGAAACAAGAAAACCAGTTCTATATGATGCATTTAATGAAATACAATACAACCCAAACTAGATGTAATATTAGAGTAGCGGATGGAATAAAATAAAAGATACTACACAGACATGAAACTGAGTAGGTAATCCCCAAATACATTACAACATATACCACTAGGAAGAAGAACAATTTATCTCACATTTATATTTATATCATAATACAAGTAGAGGGAATTGTGGTGGTTGGGGGGCTAGTGCAGGATAGGGGGGTTGGGGCTGGTGTAGGGGGGAGGGGGTTAGGGAGAGGGAGGGGACTAGTTTTAGGGGGAGTCTAGTATAGGGGAAGGGGTGGGGGTGGTGCAGGGGGGGTTAGGGGGTTGGTGAAGGGGTGTGGGGGTGTGGGGGATGGTGCAGGCTAGGGGGTTGGGGGATGGTGCAGGCTAGGGGATAGGGGTGGTGTAGGGGCGGAGGGGGGTTAGGGAGGTGGGGGGGACTGGGTTTGGGGGGGGAGGCTAGTACATGGGAAGGGGTTGGGG
Source organism: Viscum album (assembly GCA_963277665.1). NCBI lineage: Eukaryota > Viridiplantae > Streptophyta > Magnoliopsida > Santalales > Viscaceae > Viscum > Viscum album. The sequence continues at coordinate 177,958,479 of OY728137.1, forward strand.
TGGTGCAGGGGAAGGGGTGGGGTGGTTCAGGGGGTTAGGGGGGCTGGTGTAGGGGTTTGGGGGCTGGTGCAGGCTAGGGGGCTGGTGCAGGCTAGGGGTTGGGGTGGGGGTGGTACAGGGGGGAGGGGGGTGCAGGTGGGATGCAAGGGGGTAGTGGGGGGGTGTAGGGGGGAGGGGGAGGTAGGGGGAGGGGGTCTGTAGGGCAGTGGGGAGGGTGCAGGTGGGGTGAAAGGGGGTAGTGGGGGGGAGGGGAGGGGGCAAGGGGGTCAGCAGGGTAGTGGGGAGGGTGCAGGTGGGGTGCGGGGGGGGGGGTCGTAGGGCAGTGGGGAGGGTGTAGGTGGGGTGTGGGGGGTTTCAGGGCAGTGGGGATGGTATAGGTGGGGTGCAAGGGGGGCAGTGGGGGGAGGGGGCAGGGGGGTCAGCAGGGCAGTGGGGAGGGTACAGGGGGGTTTGCAGGGCAGTGGGGAGGGTGCGGGTGGGGTGCAAAAGGGTGGGGTGGGGGTGTAATGGGGGTGGGGAATCATTAAATAAATATGATTTAATATTTTAACCATCTCCAAACTTGATTACTCTCTCATTCTTAATTTTTTCTATTTAGACCATAAGACTCTTACTATTACTCTATATTCTAAACATCCTTCTTATTTCTCTTCAATTTTATGTTCACGAATCATCATATACAAGAATATTTCAATGTTTTCATTAACTATATGTTTTCTCATTTGTATTCATTATGTATATCAGAGTATTTTATTAGTAACATAATGATATTATATGAATAACTATATAAACATTGAATGTTTTCATTAATTAAATGTGTTCTAATTTGTATGCATTATGTTTATCAGGATTCTTCGCTTCTTCCACTAATTTTGGTGCATAAACCAATGAATATTTAAATAATCATGATGGTGGTGGTGGTGGTGGTGGTGGTGGTTTGAGAGGATGTGATAATGATGTTTGGTGTTTCTATAGGAGATGATGAGGGTCATGATGGTTCTGGTGATGTTGATATTGAGGTACATTTCATATGTAAATTTTATTCTTGGTATATACATTTAATTTTATCAAATAGAACTTTTTATTATGATGATATTGATATTGAAATTTTATATTGTTTATATTGGAGAGAGTTTTAATTCTTATCATATATATTGTATTATGATTGTGTTCAGTTTTATTTGGAAGGTGGTGTTTTTTTTCTCATAGCTAGAGGATGTGAGTACTTCTATAAGGTCCAGCTATTATGGAAGCATTTGGTGATTAAGTATAGATGGGTAGGAATCAATTTACATGGTTATTAACTGTGGTTGTAGGGTCTATTTCCATGGTTTTGAAAGTGTTATTAGGGACCAAGATCCATGGTTTAACCATGGGGATGGTAGGGGGTGGCAGGTGGTGGGTGACAAGGGGGGATGGAAAGGGGGGATGGAAAGGGGGGATGGCTGAGGGACTGGTAGGGGGACTGGTAGGGGGTGGCAGGGGGACTGGCAGGGGGACGGGTAGGGTGAGGGGGGTACTGGCAAGGGGAGGGTCAGGGTGAGGGGTGTCCAGGGTCTGTCTTGGGGGGGGTCTATCTAGGGTCTGTCCTAGGGAGGGTCTGTCTGGGGGGTGTCCAGGGTCTGGGGGGTCTGTCTGGGGGGTTGTACAGGGTTTGGGGGTGTCTAGGAGGAGGGGGATCTATCTAGGGGAGTGGAGGGGGACTGGCAGGGGGTAGCAGGAGGACTAGCAGGGGGAGGGGAGGGTGAGGGGAGTCCATGGTCTGTCTTGGGGGGGGGGGTATCCAGGGTCTGTCCTATGGGAGTCTGTCTAGGGGGGTCTGTCTGGGGGGGTTTTCCGGGGTCTTTTTGGGGGTGTCCAGGGTCTGTGGGTGAGGGGTGTCCAGGGTCTGTCCTGGGCGGGGGGGTTGTCCAGGGGATTGGAGGTCTGGGTTGTCCAGTGTCTGGGGGGTGCTGTCTAGGGGAGTGGAGGTTTGGGTCTGTCCTTGGGGGGTCTGTCTGGGAGGTGTCTTGGGTCTGGGGGGTCTGTCTAGGGTCTATCCTGGGGGGTCTATCTTGGGTCTGTCTAGGGGGTGTCCAAGGTCTGTCTGGGGGGTGTCCAGGGTCTGTCCAGGGGGTGTCCCGGGTCTGGGGGGTCTGTCCTGGGGGGGTGTCCAGGGTTTGGGGGTGTCTAGGGTCTGTCTGGGGGGGTGTCCAGGAGGGGGGGTTGTCCAGGAGGTGTGATTTACAAGGTGAGGGGGGCGGGGTGTTTATGTAGGATGTCCAGGAAAGAGGGGGGTGTCCAGGGGGGTTGTGCAAGGGGGCAGGGGCTATTTTTTATGGTTTTTTAGACCCTATACCCATGGTTCCTAACAGTGTCTATAGGTCTATTGACACAGTTTTTAACCGTGGCTATAGGTCTAATGCCACAGTTTCAAACCGTGGTAAGAAACTGTGTCTATCCTCTAGTATAGCCATGGTTCAAAACCATGGTTATAGTGATATTACCCTGGTTTGAATCGTGGTTGTATACCTATAGCCACGGTTTGGAACCGTGGCTATAAGTATAGGCCTATAGCCATGCCAAACATAGCCACGGTTTCCCAAACTGTGGCTATTACCTATATCCATGGTTTGAGGACCTATATCCACGGTTTAAAGCCGTGGCTATAGCACAAATTTCCAGTAGTGTAAACTAAAGTCTCTCATACTCATGTAAAAGAAGCATACTAATGCACCCATGAGAATACAGTAGAACTAGTAGCACCTAAACATGTCAACTATTTATCCCAACCTCTCCAAGGAATGCTGACAAAATAATTCAAGAAAATTATAGTAACATAATAATAATTATATCGATAAAGGGTACCCCACACCACTATCCCACTGATTTTCCGATCTTACGTCCCAAATTTGTATGTCCTGAAGCTCCTATATTTTCTAAATAACATATACCACCACCCCACAAGCATGGTCACATCACATCATACCCGTAAACACATGTTCCACCACCACATAACATGATCACATATCATCTCGCCCACAAACACTTGGTCCATCACATCACAGCCATAACCAGAGTAATAGGGTATCAAGAAAATAAAGGATGCCAACCTCATGACCTCCTCCTACTATGAACAACACCCACCATAAGTCTCCCCAAAGCACATACATATCACATCTCACCCAAAAAAACCTAGGCCACTTCCCCACAGCATGGTCATATCACATCTCTCCTAAAAACACATGGTCCATTACCTAGTATACTAAAAATCCTCCATACATCATATCCTATGCATATATATGCACCTAGAATAGTTATATGGGAAGATAGGATAGCCATCTATCCATCCTCATCACTGGAATTTTGGGAAAACACCCCTTATGTGAAAATATGGGTGTTGGCACATCATGCTCGACATAGGTGGGGTGCATATAGAAATCACAAGGAATATACAAGTATATACATCTATCCTCACACATAAGACCGACCTATGGGTTCATAAAAAACACTAACCAACTCACAACATCCCCACTTTCACTTTCACCTTTAAATTCAAAACACCATACAAGCCACATTGTGAATTTCCAACCAATTCCATTATCTAGCCCATTTGTTTCATTATTTACCAACAACCAGATTTAACAACACAGATCATATTTGTTCATTAATCATTTCCATTCCATTAACAAAAACAAATCATAGTCATTTCAATAATTATTAAATAATTATTCCATCACTAACTAGGCATCCATCATGATGCAACCACACCTCAAAAGTATCTCATCATTCCCATCGAACCATCGCCTCGCTACCCCAAAATCACGGATAAACAAACCATCACCTCATTTCCTTAAAAGCACAACCAAACAACCATAACCTTTCCACCCCAAAAGAACAACCAAAAAAATATCACATCACCTTCCCAAAAGTATGGGCCAAACAAACATCACCTCACCACCCCCAAAAGCATGACCAAACAAACATCACCTCACCTCCCCAAAATCATGACCCAAGCAACCATCACCTCTCCACCCCAAAAGCACGACCAAAAAAACACCACATCTCAATCAAATATCTTCTCCCCATAATCATAGACACACATAAAAACACATCAAAGAACTTTTTATAGATTTAACAATGGGATTTTATCATATTTAACTTTATTTTAGGATGTTATCACACAATCCATAAATCCAAGGGAAACCATTTCATTAGGTAAATATAAGTGGTTATCCAATTTCCATTTTGGGGTGATATCACAACAACATGTAACAAGGTTTACATATCACAAAAACTATAAAACAAGAAAAGGCTCCCAGCATCTATGATTTTCAATAGGGCATTCAACTCATACAAACACAACATCACAATAATATCAAATCTGTAAAATCATATGAATCATTTCCCTTCCCCATAAATTTCAATTAAATGGTTAATTTATCTTTATTAGGCCTAAATAAACCATCCCTCATAGATAAACAATAGTAAACCCCTCCTGCATGATGCAAAAAAGTGAGAAATGTGGGATTCTCTACCTTAAAGAATCTTTGTTAACTCGTTGCACACCATAAGGTAAAGAAGAACTATCTGGAACCCAAAAATGTACCATTATATCAAAGATCATCCTACACAATATCAAAGATACATCATAATAAATCCCAAAATCACTTTAAACCAAAACTAAACCACTATAGTGAAGCCTGGAAGAATATCTAAAGGAAAACAATTAGATCAAGGGGAGAAATCACCATGGATCACGAACAAACAACTACTAGAACCCCTAGAATATAAGTAGGATGAAATGGGGTATAATATCCTCCAAAGTCACCTAGTGTTTCTATAAAATAGAAGATATAGAGATAGGTGAATCTTAATGAAAACAATCAGATGAAATGGTTTTAAAATAACCAGGATCCCACCAATTTCACATCATGTATTCTATTCATGACATGAAATCCATGAGTTTCCCAAAAAATAAAATTTCACCCGAATTCACATTTCATTGGCCATTATTTAATTACACGTCAGGAATTACTTTCAAGACATGAATATTTTTTATAAGTTCCCCCTTAACTACATAAAAGTCATGAAATTAGCCGGCTACACAAGTCGTGAACCACTAATTCGCATTGTGTACCTCTTTCACGATGTGAATTTTCTACAGCATCTCTGTTGCACCTCCAACCACCATGAAACTTTCTCAAGACTCCTCTAAAACACCTCCAACCCCTAAAACCGGAAAAGTAATGATCTAGGAAGGCACAAACCATTACAGAACTGAAATGAATTGAAAAATAAGCATGTGAAAGCTTCTACTTCAGTTATATTCAACATTGTATATAATATTTATAATTTACTAATTGGGTATTAAATAAAATATGCAACTCATATATTTTCATAGAAATAAAGGAACTATTGAAGTTTAGAAAGATTATAAAAATTAAAGTTTAAATTCTAAGTAACTTAAGGAGGGTGATTCTTAGGTCATCTAAGAGAATATCACAACTTCACATTTCCAAGTGGATTGATTCTTGTTAAACTATTGTTTTATATTAAGTGTTTCCAAAAAACTGATCTTAGTGTCCAATTCTAGACACAAGGATACATTGTTTCATGTTTTAAATGAATGTTGTTATGGTATGACATACTTAAGTAATGGTTTAATAATACTTAAATCACATATGTCTAATATTGGTAATTGGTGATGAATATAAAAAATATATAACGCTCTAAAAACAACCAATTATGGAAAGATAATTTATTTTCATGTAAAACTAAAAGTAATTGTAAAGGATATACCAAGAAGGTTTTTTAGTCTCTTTGGATCTAAAAATATTAGGTATTTTGACATACTTATTAAATTTTAAGATAAAGAAACCTTTAGAGATTAAAGTTCATAAAAACACAAAGCTTCTAGATTTAGTTCAATAAGATATTAGTGAACTATTCTAAGGAGAATCTAGAGGTAAAATCATATAATCTATGATATTAATTTAAGATATTTTAGGAATGTAAAGTGGAAGTAATGAATATACTTGGTAAAATATATAAGATCCTTTGGACGGGTTAGTTGGAGAAGATCTTAACAAATCATTCATAGATTATTTAAATATATAGTGGAGTTATTCCTAAACTCACAATACCTTATAAAAATCCTATTTTTGATGGTATTAAAATGAAAATTGGTTATGAGTCTTATAAGTATTTCAAGCATACCATAATTCCTTCAATACATGTTTTATAAATAGTAGTGTAACACTTAACCACGACAACTATATTGACTAAAGGATATCATATAAGTTATAATATGATATATTTACATTATTTAATAACTTCATTTATTTTTATGAGAATCATTTTCTAAATATAATTTTAGAAATAAACTTAAATCAATAAAACACTAAGTGTGTCTCATTTAATTATCCTAAAAGAGACTTAGGATATTAACATCTATAAGATATAAAGGTATTAGTCAAGTTATTGATTATATTTATATAATAGGTAAGTATTTATATTTTTAAATATTGGTATAAATATGGACCTAAATAAATTCAAGGAACCAAATACACATGAGTTGGCATAGGAACACTAAACTCTATAAGATTTGGTGGGAGGAGTTGTTCTACTGACACATACGATGTGGAAAACTTAAAACCAAATAGGTGGTTTTATATAAACCAAGTTAAGTGATATATTATTTCAATAAGAATAATAAATCCTACAAGGAATCATTAAATAGATACAAGATAAGATTGGAAAGTTTATAAGAATTTAGAAATGGATTCCATGCACTAAAATCCAATTATATATTTTAGAGGTTTCTCTAGTTGATGTATATTTGTTGGTGGGTATTTAAGAAGATACTAAACATGGATGGTAAAGTTGTTACCTATAAGTAAATATGGATTAATGAAGGTTTCAAGAAATTTCTAAACATAATATATGATGAAAACTTTTCACTAATCATTATGCTAAAATATATTAGAATTCTACTTATCATAGTAACCTTATAGGATCAAGGAAATTGGGAATATGAATGTCAAGAACATATTGATTGATGGAAATTTTTTGGAATATGTTTATATGATGCATTCATAAGGGTTCATGAAAACAAAGACTTCCAATAAGGTATGCAAGTTATAGAGATCTATTTTTGGACTAAAGTAAGCATCATGATCATGGAATATTCATTTTAATGAAACCATAAGAGAGTTTGGTTTTATTAAGAATGAATATGATCCATGTGTCAAGAAGAGGTTAATGGGAACACTATAGTTTTCCAAGTTAAATATGTTGATAACATATGGAAGAAAGATGATAAGTCTTATAGTTAGTTAAGACTAAGATGTTATTTCTTCAAGAGTGACTTTAACTAGAAAACCAGGTTTTGGGGAAAAGGATCTTCTAAAATATATCTATGTGGTTTCTTATATCAATTCATACAATATATATTGAAAAGGTATTAAAATATACAATATAGAATAGTTTAAGAGTGAATTGTTGCCTATGTCACATGGTAAAAATCTCTCCAATATGATGTGTTAAGGTATATAAAGATATTATTATGAGTAATATGATTCCATAAAATTAAGTTATTAGAATATATCTCTTATTTCATGATATTTAAATAGATTTGATATTGATTATACATAAAGAATAATGGGAAAATATCAAACTATATTAAAAGAATTGCATAATATGGTAGTTAAAACTATCCAACAGTACTTGAGAAAGTGCAAAGGATAATATTATAGTACTTGGATAAGTGAGAATACTAGTTATGAAGGGGATATAAGAATAGTATTCTTTTATATAAATTTAATCTAATATCATATTAAGGCTAAGTAAATTAGCCAGAGAATCTTATTAAATTTAGTGGTATCCATATATGCATTGATCGATTATGTTGTGATTTTTTATGTAGTTTATGAAGTAATTTAAGAAATGATTTATTCTAGATTTTGTAGTTGTAACAAAATAGTAAAGTATTATAATAATATATATGATTATAATATTAAAACTATAGAATTATATAATATGAAAATTTTGTGATGTAGGACATGTAACACCCCCAGTTTGAGGTATTTTACTATTTTGTTTTGATTTTTATGTTATGAAGAGGATGAGGTTGGTTTCGAGATAGTATGGAGAATTTTTAGGAGATTTGGAGGGTTCTTGAGAGGTTCATGGCTAGTTCACGGTTAGGGGAAACCATGTGGGATCCTTAGGTAACCATGTGAGATGAAATGGTGTCTCTATGTAGGTGCATTGTTGGGTATTCGGTTTGGGTAAACTGTGAGACAAACCACGTAAAACTATTTTTTATCAAAGGGGTAGGTGCATGGTTGGAATTCATGGTTTGGTAAACTATGCAGCCCTATGATTTTTTGGATAGTGGAATATGCATAATTAGGGCACGATTTACCAAACTATGTAGATCAGTTATACATGACTTAAAAAGAATCTGAAAATTATATTTTTAACTTGAATTTTCTCCTAAAATTTTCATTTCTTCCCATATTTATAGGGATATTTAAACAAAGGGTTTCCTTGGGTGATTTTGTTGATTCTTTTCACTCTAGATATCCCTCACTTAGATTCTTAGAGTTTTCTTTGGTTCTCGAATTCTGATGCTATCGAAACCAAAATGGACCTCTAAGACACTTATCGGGCCTTAAGACCTATTTAAAAATAATATAATAATGCACTATAATCCTTAAAATTAATATCTGAATCCAAATTTAAACGGTTTACCATCTTCCAAACTAAAAAATCAAATTTACCAAGGAATTATGACTCATTCAAAAACCTAGTACATTATAAAAAATACACAGTCTCTACCTTAACAAAACTTTAGGATTTTATACTATACTTAGACTTATCCTCAAAGATAGTCATAGGGTTATGTTTCCTAATTTATGTTTTCTGAAATCTAGTTCTCAAGGTTTATACTAAACTTGATCTGATACCAACTGTAAAGACCCAAACCTCTAATAGCCCAGATCTAGTGGTCACTTTATTACATTGGTAATATATACAAGTTATCACATCCTAAAGGACCTAATATTTTAGTAGTTTTGATAAACTAAATACATATATTATTTTCATATTACATTGGAAATATAAAAAAATAGTATAAGAAACATCCTTAAATCCTTGATATCTTTTACAATATCCTTATACATAACTTGGGGAAAGGAAAACAAATAAAGGGTAAGATCAAATTCTTAGTAAGGGTTACATACAATGGAATATATCATGATTAAATAAGGCTTACTCAATATGAAAATTTAAACAATTGAAAACTCATGTCATTTCATCAATAACTTGATCATGAAGAATTATATGGAAGGAGTAAATTAAGATCTAATTATTACATATAAATAATCACATGATCTTGAAAAAATTCCATGGATATTATTCAAAATAATCACATGGAAATTAATAAATAATTTCCTAATGACAGAATATAGAATGTTATACTTCTAAAACTTATTGTTTAGGCCTAGTTCCATGACAATTTAAATTATGGGTATGCATATACTAAAAAACCATTTAATAAGGCTATCCAACTAATTTGTCTCATGAGAAATGTCAATGAATCAAGGGTATATTCAATTTTGGGCCCCATAATTATCTTAATAAGTCCAATACATTCATCATATGAATAAATAATACAACTTAATCAACATGTCTTATAATCAATAATTATTTATATCAGAAAAACTAAAATACAGAATGTCAATACTTTCCCCATTTAAACTGAATATAAACCATATAGATAAATAATAATGATGATATAATTACAACATATCCCCCATATATCTAAATTAAAATAAATTGTTGTTTTCATTTATGAATAGTAATACCATAAAAATAATATTAAAAACATTCTTGAGGAAAATACTCTTTTCACTTTGAAAATCACTTTTAAAAACTAAAAATTTATAGAATATGAGGAAAAATATTTTATTTGAAAATAATACTGAAAACTTTCAAAGTAATCTTAAAATCATTTAGTGGTCATGGATTTGGTAAATTCCTTTTATGTCATATACGTTTAAACAAATATTCATTCCACAATTTCAATAAAAATCCAAAATTTACTCATTCAAAAAATGATAAGAATAATAATTTTAAACCATTTTTAAAAAAATTAAAACATTGTTATAAATGTATTTAATAAATAATTTGAGAATAATGAAAGTATTTATTTAAAAAATTAGGGAAAATATGGTTGTGGAAGAAAAATATTTCCGACCGAGTAGAAAAACAAGGTTGGTTTTCCTTAAAAACATGATTTTGGTATCTTGAGTACTTAAAGAGTGAAAAATTAAATAAAAACTTTTAATTTACATAAATAACCATATTATAAGAAAATATATTGGTTTTAAGAAATAAATATCAAATAATTTCTCCATCAAATACTTAAACATAAATAATCCTGAATAATGATGAGATTATGAAATAAACTCTTACCACTTTGATAAGTTTTGAATCATAACCCCCATGAAATAAGTAACTTCAAATGAAACTTTAAACACTATTAATATAAATTTAATTATGATATATCATATCAAAGGGGTAGTACATACACCACATGAAATAAATAAGTGGTGAATATGGAATATGTCTCATGGAAACAAAAGTGAGATGAGAAACCCTTACAAAGATTATATCATTGAATTGATAATTATTCAATGGGGATATTATGTGTAAAAAATGTAAATATAGAAAAAACAAGTGGAAATAAAACATAAATCAAGAAAAAATTTCACATATAATCTTGACATAATATAATTAATGAAGAAGTGATATAACCCAACGAAATAAAATTGAGCTATGAAACCCCTTACCTCAGGTATGACTCATCATGTATATTTCTTATCTTCTTAAATAATAGAATTGTGTTAATTATTTACATTATTAAAAACCCTTTTCAATTTTATTATTCCATTTATTTTATTTATTACCATGTTATATTTATTCACTTAATTAATTAAGTTCATGTCGGATGTTTTGACAATATTCGATTCATATGTCCAAAATAACTTTTATAAGTTGACTATGGTCAAAGAGGTCATTATTTAATCATATATAGAATAATAATAATTAAATAATTATGATTACAATACATAAATTATACTTTTAAAACCAACCATGAAATATGGTTATGAAAAATGAATTATGTTACAATCATTGAGATGGTAGGTCGTACGTACGCATGAGTAACGTTTCAATTTTTCAACGATCATGATGAAAATAAGGTAAGTGTCATTTAATATTTAAATAATGATAATTATATCATAAATTTCCTATTATTTCTTTAAATACGCTTATATATAACATCCATGTGATGTGCTGATGAAAAATGAATTGCATCACTTTGTGAAGATGGTAGTCTACATGTACGCATGAATGATGTTATCATTTTTCAGTGAATGGAAAGTTAAAAAATATATGATATATAGATTTTATAGAATTATAAAAATTTAATGAATATAATATATATATATTAAAATCATCATCATAAACATCCATGAGACGTGATAATGGAAAATGAATTACATCGGTTCGTGAGGTGGTAGCCTGTCGTGCACACGAACGATGGTTTTGTTTCCCATTTGATAGAAGATGAGATATATGTAGGTTATGAAATTAAAAAAATAACATATCAGTATATGGAAGATATTGATGTTATTATATCAGAATAATTTAATAATATTTTAAGGATTTGTAAAACTAAATAAAACAAAATGCTCGGTTAAGAATGATACTTTTTCTTCAGAAAACCTCTTTAGGCTTTCCCCAAAAGGCTTCCTAGGAGAGATTTCTAATAAAAACAAGGCCTAGAGTCCATGTTAAGGTAATTAAGGAAGGTATATTTTCAAGGATTTTCTAAACCAAAATTATTTTGAAAGTGTGAATAAATTATGAGAGGAGGTTCCCTTTTATAAGTGAGGGGAGGGGCAATTTTGGAATTTCTTAAAATATTAAATTAATATAAATTAATTTTCATAGAAAAAAGGTTCCAAACTAATATAATTTAAATATAGGATTACTCTGGTTCAAAATACTATCATCCAATAAAATTTGGATAAGTTTATATTGGTTTTTTACCCTTATCTCTTTGTTTTAACCCCTATTAACCCTTTTTGACTATTACTATGATAGATAAAAGTAAAATTGGTCCATGAATCGAAAATAGTTGATATTTTAAAACATATACCAATAAATTGGACAAATATATTTTTTTAGTAATTTTAAATCATTTAATAAGATATTATTTATTATAGAATAACATCGATGTCATTTTCGGAACTATTCATTTAATTTGACTTAGAAAACGACATGACAAAAAATGAATTAAAATATATTCCATTAACACCTCTATAAAATGATATATTTATATTAAAATCGTTAAACATAATAATTATTTAAAATTATATAACTTTTAATATTTTTAAAATCGTTTATTTTATTTTTCTATTAATTGAGTAAATATTGTGTCCGCGTTGCATAAGAATTTAAGGTAATTATTTAATTTATAAAAATTAGAAATAAATCACCATGATAAAAAATAATTTATCTTTAAAATTAATATTTATAACTGAACATAATTTTTTTGATCCTTGTCATAAAATATTATAGATATTAAAAATAATAAAGTGGCGTTTTTGTCTTTATCTTTTACTTAAATATTATAAAGGTCAAAGTCAAAGAAATATGGCACCAAGTAGACATATATTCGAGAATTTGATGGAAATTAAAAAAAACTCATAAAATAGGATAAATTCAAATTTTATGGTCAATTTTTTGTTATTATCATATTAATTTTAACCTTAATTACTCGATTTACCCTTACCATGGTGATAATTATTTACTATAGTTACAATTCATAATGACTAAAAATAAAAGGGGTATGTTTACCAAATTTGGACCTTCTGATTCCAAATATGGAATTTTTTTCAAAATTCAATTCACAGAAGTTTCATAATTTAATTTCAAATTAGACCTATGAGACGCAATGAAAATGGTTTTTCAAAAAATGCCTTTTTAAGTCCAAAAATGATCTTATACCAAAATATGATACAAAGATTATTAAAATGTAATTAATTTGATTATATATAACTAAATAATTCTTATTTTACTTTTAAATCTAATTCAGAGAATAATGGGAGTTTTAAATTACTTAATTTATTGAAAAGAAATGATCTTTTTACAAAAATCAGTATTTTTTACTATTCACTGAAAAAAATCAATCTTTTCATAAAAATTCAAAAATTTCACCATAAGATAATTTTTATATACTTGTTTCAAAAAATATATCATTTTATCAAATAAATTTTCTAAAAGTTATAAAAATTAATTAAAATGTTTTCTCACAAAAAGAAATAAAACCCATTTTTGTAGAAAATATACTTTTGTAGAATAAAATAACTTTACTAAAAAATTGATTGATTATTTACTAATCATTTATCAATAAATGTTAATTTAAAAATAACTTTATATACATTAGATGAATCCATTAAACCTATTCATACCCTCTAATTTAATCATTAGGTTATAATGAGCATATTTAAATAATAATATTTCATGGTTCGTTTAGGCTCAGTGTTACATGTCATATATGCTATAGTATATAGATTTATTTTTAAAATATTAGATTATAACAAACTTCCCATTTAATAAATGTAATCATTTAAAATTTTACTTGATCTTAGTAATCAAGTATTTTGAGATATAAAAATGCCTTTGTTCAAATCTCATAATGTAAGGGGGTTAATAAAACTTCCCCTTAAAAAGAGGGAAAGGGAAATACGAAGGTCATATGAAATAACACAAAACTAGGTTTCTAAATATGATAACATTAGTGAGGAGTGAAAATATGGATATGTAGGAGAAAACTAATGCCCAAGGACTAATAGTTAGTGGCAAAGATCGTGGTTATAAGAAACTTCATGACCAAAAAACCATAAATCTGTGATACATGAAATGACCATAAATTCATTGAAAATGATCTTAATAAAATAAATTTTTTATTTAAATTTTATTTTCCTATAATTGAGGAATTCATTTATCATATAGACTAATAACATAAGGAAATATACTTACTTGATAAGTGGAATTTCATCCTTTAATCAATTTTTACTACAATCTCATCAAATTATAATGGATCACATGATTACACAAAATGATATCAAGATATTCCACATATATTTAGACATTAAACAAAACCAAAATTGTTCATCATGAGTTAAGATGATTCCCAAAATGAATACACCTTCATATTAATCTACAAATCCAAAGTTTAACTTAAATCATTCCATAAATAAATAACCTTACATCCTAAATAACCTCAACATTCAAAAATTTAATTATGTTCTTCCCAGATAATCTTTCATGTTAAATCAAATGTTAGACCTAAGTGTTACATATACCTCAACCCAATGAAACATCTCCCAAAATATCATTAATCACTTCAAAAACCTAAAAATTCAAAAATATTTGATCTTATAATATGTTTCCCAAAATCAAATTAATATTTATCCATAAAATAATTTAACTAAAAATAATGTCATACTAAACAGGACATCACAGGGGTCAGTGGTAGGTGTTACACCCTTATCATCCTTAGGTTGTGGGTTCAAGCCCCACAGCCTTGTCAAATGCAATGGGTTATCTCCCAGTCCATGGGTTGTTCTTTTTCTAAAGCTATATTAATATAATTCTTATAAAATTACCAAAAATATGACAAACATCATCAAAATAACATTAATCATCAAATTACTTTTTAGCCACTAAATTTTTCTATACAACTTATTTTTACCACAAAATAAAATAATCTCAAATGACTATAATTACCTTAACATCAATTATCATATTAACCCGAAAGGTTATCAATAACTTTAAACTTATGTCCAAAAAATATAAAATCATTATTTGTAAAATTAAATTTGTACTAAAACATATATTAAACCAAAGGTTTGTATTCTCATAAATGTCTAACGAAATATCTTTAATCATGTTAAACTCCCATAACATAAAACCTAAAAAGGGTGCCAATGGTTTTAAAATATGATCAACTAGGTTTATCCCATATCACTATGAAATATTATAGGTTTCCATAGGTTATAATCTCTAATTCAACCTAATAGTTCATAAATAAAAAATGAGTTAACCCAAGCATACCCCCTGGGAGTTTCAAACCAGGTGCGTAGTAAGTGCACACTCACCGTGCACCATGATTATGGTCAATATATACTCAAAAAAACTCTTTTCAAGGTTATTACCCCTAGATGCATCTATTCCAAAACCACACCCACTTATAGTATCCATACAAGAATGTATTTCTAGGAAACCCACATAATCTCTACCTTACCAAAATTTTAGGATGTTATCTTATACTTAGACTTATCCTCAAACACTTTTATAGGGTTATTTTTTATAATCTATGTTTTCATAAATCTAGTTATCAAGGTTTCTATTAAACTTTCTCTGATACAAACTGTAAAGACTCAGACCTCTAGTAACCCAAAGTTGACGGTCGCTTTATTACATTGGTACTAGATACAAGTGATTGCATCCCAAAGGACCAAATAGTTTAGAAATCTTGGTAAAATAAATACATACATGATTCTCATATTACAATGAAAATTTAAAATCATATCATAAGAAGCATTCTTGCATCCTTGATATCTTTTAAAATGTCCTTCTTCATATCCCATTGAAAGGAAAACAAACAAATGGTGAGACTATATGCTCGTTAAGGGTTACGTACAATGAAATTTTTCATGAGTAAATAAGAAATACTCAATATGGAAAGGTAAATTACTAAAAATACATTTCATTTAATTGATAACTTGAGCATGAAGAATAATATGGAAGGAGTAAATTAATATCAAATGATGACATGTAAATAATCACATGATCTAGAAACTTATACATGGATATTATTTAAAATAATCACATGAATATTAATAACTAATTTCATAATGATGAAATACATAATTTTTGACATCTAAAACTTATCGATGATCCCTTGTGCCAAGACGGTTTAAAATATGGGTAGGAATATACCAAAATCCATTTAATAAGGCTTACCAAGTGGTTTGTCTCATGAGACCTACCGATGCATTGAGGAGCTATATAATTCTGAGCCCCACACATTACTTAATAAGTAAAATCCATTCATCATATGAATAAATAATAAAAATTAATCAGCATTCCTTATAATCAATAATTTTCCCTATTGAAAAAACTAAAATATGAAATTTAAATACTTTCCTCAGTCAAACTGAACATAAACCATCTAGATAAATAATAAGGATAGTATCATTACTAGATGTCCCCTATAGAGAAAAATTAAAATAAATGGTTTTTGTCATTAATGAATAGGAATACCATAAAGTAGTTATTAAAAAAAATTCTTAAGTAAAATACCCTATCACTTTGAAAATTGATTTTAAAAACTAAAAAATTATAGAATATTAGAAAAAAAAATTCTTTGAAAAGAATCTTGGAAACTTTCAAATTAATATTTAAATCATTAATCATTCATGATGAAAGGAAAAAAATTTCATTCCATGTGTGTTAAAACAAATAATCATTTCTAATTTTTGATAAAGTAAAAAGTAACTCATTCAGAAAATGATAAGAAGATTCCTTTTAAACCATTTTAAAAAAGTAAAACATTGGTAGAAATGTATTTAATAAATCATTGGATAATAGTGAAAGTTTTCTTTAAAAAATGATTTCAGTATATTGGGTGATTAAAGACTAGAAAATGAAATTAAAACTTTTATTTTCCATAAATAACCAGATTAGAATAAAATATATTGGGTTTAAGATAAAAATATCAAATAATTTTCTTAGGGGGAGACTTAAACATAAACAATCCCAAATAATGATGATATTTTGAAATAATCTCTTACCTCTTTTGTAAATTTTGAATCATAAACCCCATAAAAAAGTAACTTAAAATGAAACTTTAAAAATCATTAATATAAATGGAATCAAGATATATTATATAAAATGGTCAGTATATATGCCACTTGAAAGAAATAAGTGGTGAATATGGCATATGTCTCACAGAAACAAAAGTGAGACGAGAAGCCCTTACAAAGATCATATAATTGAATTGATAATTTATCAGTAGAGAGATTATGTTTCAAAAATGTAAATTCATTAAAAATAATTGGAAATAAAACATAAATCAAACAAAGTTTATTTCACACATAATCTTGATATAATATAATCAATGAATACGTGATATGACCCAATGAAAGAAAATTGAGTTATGAAACCCCTTACCTCAGGTTCGACTTGTCACGTATACTATTTATCTTCCTAAATAATAAACTTATGTTAATTATTTACTTTCTCAAAAAAAATCAAGTTTATTATTCCTTTTATTTTTTTATTACCATGTTATATTTATTTACTTAAGTGATTAAGTTCACATCAAACGTTTTGATGATATTTAGTTTATATATCCAAAACAACTTTGATAAGTTGGATATGGTCAAAGAGGTAATTATTTAATCATATACAGAATAAAAATCATGATATAATTAAAAAATTTATACATCAATTATACTTTTAAAACTAACCATGAAATATTGTAATAAAAATGAACTATGTTACAATCATGGAGAGGGTAGGCCGTACGTACGCATGAGTAATATTTCCATTTTTAAATAATCATGATAGAAACAAGGTACATGTTATTTTTATATTTAAATAATAATAATAATTACATAAATATAATATTATTAATTTAAATAAACTTATATATACCATCCATGTGATGCAGTGATGAAAAATGAATCACAACGCTTCGTGGAGGTGGTAGTCCAGACATATGCACAAACGACATTGTCATTTTTTCAATGAATGGAAAAGTAAGAAAATATATGATATATTAATTTCAAAAAATTATAAATATTTCATGAATATAATATATATAAATTAAATCCATCATTATAAATATTTGTGAGAGGTGATTATGCAAAATGAATTATATCGGTTTGAGAGGCAGTAGTCTGTCGTACACACGAATGATGGTTTTGTTTCCCATTTGATAGAAAAGGAGATGGATGTAGGTTATTACAATAAAATAATAACATCTCATTATATTAGAGATATTATTTTTATTATATCATTATGGTTGAATAATATTTTAAGTAGATGGAATAAGAAATAAAACAAAATGATCGATTATGAATGATACCTCTTCTTCAGACAACCTCTTTAGGTTTGCACCAAAAGCCTTCCTATAAGGGTTTTATAATCAAAAAAAGGCCTCTAGGACATGGTAAGGGAGTAAGGAAGGTATTTTTTTCAAGTATTTTCCAAACCAAAGGGATTTTTTAAGTTTTAATAGAATAATAGAGGACGTTCCCTTTTATAAGTGAGGGGAGGGGTAATTTTGTAATTTCATAAAATATTAAATTAATATAAATTAATTTTCATGGTTATAAGGATCCAAACTGATATAATAAGAAGATAAGATGATTATGAGTAAAAATAATATCATCTAGTAAAATTTTGACAAGTTTAGATTAGGTTTTTATCCTTATCTATTTGTTTTAACCTGTGTTAAAACTTTTTGACAATTACCATAATAACAAAGTTTTTACTATTTAGAGGTTAAGATAGTTGCTATAAAAGGATATTTGGTCCATGAATGAACCATAGTTTATATTTTTAAACAGATACCAATCACTTGGACTAAGATATGTTTTTTAGGAATTTTGAATCATTTAATAAAATATTATTTATTATAAATGTTGGTCGGAGTGGATACCCAAGAGGGGGGTGAATTGAGTTCCAATTAAAATTTCGGTAAAAAACTTTATGATTAAAATCCCCCAAATTATATAAAAATTAAACTGTAGTGAATTTATAAAGATTGTAAGTTTTCAATTAGTTTCTCAAGAGATTGATTATTTCTCAGTTAATTCAATCTGAAGATTAATTAACTTTTGAAACTAACTTACTAGCTAACAAAAGTTATAAACACTTGCTAGTTTAACTATGATAGTTACTTTAAAACATATTTATATTTAAAGTACTTAGCAGCAGAATATTTAAAATAGTTTAAGACAAAATAAATAAGCACAACAGTTTTAACCAAGAGGTTCAGTCTCAAGCTGAGACTTAGTCCTCTCAAACAATTTATATAAACTTTGATCCACACCCTGGATCGGGGTTAACAACAGTACAAAGAATATCCAGGTCCTATGACCTCTACCACAGTTCTATGTGGGCAAAAAAAAACAATAGCACACAGGATATCCAGGTCACACTTGACCTCTACCACTATCCACAGTGGGAACTACAAAGATTCAGAAGGTTTGAGAGAGGATTTTAGATATCCTCCAGTTATGATCAGGAGTTAGTGTGTGTCTAAAAATAGAGCACACACACTGCTCAAAATGTGAAAAAATAAAACACAATAGATCTAAACAAATAGATATGAGTTTAGAATGCTCTATGTGTTGTGAGTGAAGCTCTGGACTCCTCAGATTGATGTAGATGAAGCTTTGAGTCCTTCTTTAGAAGTTGTGAGGAAAACAGAGTGTCGTGGTTCTGTTCCTTCACTTCCAGTGTAGGTGTTCAGCTCGAGTAAGAGAGTATTCTTTGTAACACTTGAGCTTCTTCTTTAGAACTTCTTCTTGATGTATATGATTGTTCTTTGAGTTCTTCTCGTGTTCTTCTTTATTAATTTCACTTTAGGTGTTTCACACTTGCATGTATATTCCTCTACCTTTCTTCATTAGCTTGATCTTCCTTTTATACTTTGAGCTCTGTCAATGGGAATGATTACCTTTTTATAGGTATGAGGTACGGTTCCCTGACATTCCAAAAAATCTCATTAATTAATAGAATTTTTATTAAAAACATCAAATATAACCGTTTCTAAATAAACAAATAGAAATAGAGTTTAGAGAAATAGTGACTGGTTTCCATCGATAGCTATTACTCCTTGTAACAGTAGCTTGCTTGAATCGGTCGCTCCTTCTATCAGTAGCTCCTTCTATCGGTAGCTCCTCTTATCGGTAGCTACTTCTATCAGTCAGTGGCTCATTGTACCAGTGAACTTCTGTCGGTAGCTATAACTCTTTATAACAGTAGCTCTATGTATCGGTAGCTATTTTCATCAGTAGATCCTTTATCGGTAGCTATTTTGTAACGATATCCATCTATATCATTGGATTGTGTAACGGTAGTCATCTGTATGTATCAGTAGACTTGTATCGGTAGACTTTGTCTTTCTGTATCGGTGGACTTTGTATTTTTATCAGTGGACTTTATAACGGTAGTTGTCTGTCTGTCTGTTTGTATCGGTAGCTTGTATCGGTAGATCTGTATCAGTCGACTTGTGCATACCAGTAGACTTATTCTATCGGTAGCTCTTCTTCTATCGGTAGCTCTTATTCCATCGGTAGCTATTATGCATACCGGTGACCTTATCCATATCAGTAGACTTCTGTACCGGTGTACTTAGCCTTACCAGTAGCTATCTGTCTCAGTGACTCACAAGCTTAACACTTATATGTTCTATGCAAATTATATCCAGATTGAGTTAGTAACATTTCTAAACAAGTATAAACGTAGATAACCATTGATTAACAAATTCCAATGATCATTTTGATATAAAATCAAAAGTAGGATGCCATAGATCTGAAAGAATAATTAATATAAAGATAAACATTATTTGGGATTATCAAATCATATTGAAACACAATTGAGATTATCAAAACATATTAAAGCGTAATTGGGATTATCAAAACAGGTGAGGTCAACAATATCCCCCTTTTTGATAATCACAACTTATGGTATTATAATCTAAAAATAATCATTAATGTATCAGAGGATATAGTATTAAATGCAATTGTATCAGAGGTAATAATAAAAACAATGTACTAGAATTATAAAACAAATGTATCAGAGGTAAAATATAATGGTTCTTCATATCACAGTTCTCCCCCTTTGTCCTCCCATATTTCTCCATATCAGTTCTCCCCTTTTTTATCAGTTCTCCCCTTTTGTATCAGTTCTCCCCTTTTGTATTATTTATCCCCTTTTGTATTATTTCTCCCCTATTATATTATTTCTCCCCCTTTGTGATTAGAAAAAATTAGTAAACAAAGGTGAGAAAAGTATCAGAAAGTAAGAGAGAATGAAATCATTGATATATTACTTGAGGAAAAAATACATAGAAATATATAATTAAACCAAAAATAATACAAGTGATTCCTATCAAAGGTCCTAGACACTAATCAATCCACAACCTGAATGTCCACTTTGGATTTGTATTTGGATTCAGAGGTAGAATCGGGTTGGGTAGCTTCAGTAGAAGGCTTGGGAATTCCAGAAAGCACTACTGGAAGTTGAGAAACATAGACTGTTCCTGGCCTGTAGTGTGTAGCTCTCTGTGTGATCATAGGAGTGAGGATCTAGATTGCTTGGACTGGAGTCATCGGAGGAATGGAGGCAGACTGAGCAGAGGCAGGCAGAGCTGGAGGTGCAATGATTGGAGTACTATCCACATGCAAAAATAGAAGCAATAGATTTTTAAAGTCCATTATGATCCCTCCTCCTCTTTCTATAGTAGAAATGAAGTCATCCTTGTTCTCCATAAACTTTTCTAGAGCAGGATTCAATTCCCTGAGCTTGCTCACTTGTTCACTAAAAGCCTGAGTGACTGGGGGTAGTTTCAGGTTTTCTAACAGAAGCTTGAAATGATTTTTCAACTAATGCTTAGTGTAGATCCTTTGGAATATAAATCCACTTGTCTTTGACCTATTTTTGAGAAGAAGTGGCCTCTATCATAAAATTCTGAACAATTTTCTCTATATCTCTAGTGTTAGTTACCACTTGGGTCAAAGCAGCAGAGTTTACAGAGCCACTGGTAGAAGACTGTCCAATATCTTCTCTCATCACAGCTCGAATCTGATCAATATCTAAATAAGGCTTGGTAGAACTCATAGGTGAAATGGTAAAGGCTATTGTTTCCTTAAAGGATTTAGTCAGCCCACTTATGAGATTTTTTACAAGAGAGTCCTGGGTGCTGACATGCTGCTCCATGGATTTCTTAAATCCATCAAAGACTGATACCATCTGGCCAACTACACTTTTCACAAAAGCCAAGTCTTTGTCTGCTTGATAGTTGGAGCTCATATAAGATTCCAGAGAAACGACTGATTTCTTTAGTGATTCAACATCTTCTGCCAAGCTTGAAACTTGATTCTGGCTGGCCTTGACTTCATCCAAAACACCATATACAGATTCAGTCATCACAGACTGAATATAAGATACTAAAGAGGTTTCCATTCTTTTTATTTATTCCACAAAACTAGCCTGGATATCAGACTTCAACTGGTTTAAATCATATTTTCTTATTATGTCCTCAGGTAAGTGTCAAAAGGAGATTATAAGTGACAGGAGGTATATTTATGGGTGTCTCATCTTCTGAATCAAGATAGTCCAACCCAAACACTACGAAACCTGGGTCTTCAGCACAGTCTTGAATCTCATGATCAACTGAAACAGTACCATGTCTGGTAGGATGCTCCCCCTCAATATGTGCATTCTCTTGTATATGTACATTAATAGTAGCTTCAGCAGGAAGGTTTTACTCAGAAGAATCTTCCACAACCATCTCCAATTCAACAACAGGGGGATCCTCAGGAATAGGTGCAGGTCTGTCTACTTCAATAACTTCCTCATTAGGCATTGAGGGGTACCCAATCAGTGGACTAAGACTCAAGCAAGCAAAAGCAAATACTTCAGTTTCATATTCTCTTTCTTCTTCATTCTCTGTGGCAGTCTCCTCATGATCTGAACTAGCTTGGTCTTCCTCATCAACAGGTGCTTCTTAATTGCTTTCTTTCAAGACTTTTTCCTTTCCAGATGATACCACTTCAGCAATAGGACTTGGAGGCAAGTCTGGATCCCTTTCATCAGCTATAGAGGTATCCTCCTCATCACTATCATCACTATACTAAGGTTCCTCTTCATCTGGTCCTAGAACTGGATCCCTCAAATCCATAGGCCTGGAAGGATGATCCATAGGATTAAACTTATCATACAACTTCCCTTCATCATTGACCCATTCTATTCTCCAAGGATTCTAATTAATCTTTATGTATTTACAAATAGTGCTTGTGATATAAAAATTGTTCCTTACTACCATTGTCTCATCCTGAGAATCAGCTACTTCCTTCACTTTGATCAAAACTGAAATTAATTTGGAAAATAATAAAGCATTGGACTTTGATTTGGGCCTGGTCATATCCTCAATCTGAATCATTAACAGTCTACACAGATTCACCTTAACACCATGCCTTAACAGATGCAGCAAATATATATCTTGATACTTCAGATTTGCAAATTCCCCTCTTCTTTGACTTAACACATGTTGGATAAACTTGAAAAGAAATCTATTTTCTCCATCCATCTCTGCAGCCACTACTTTCCTTTGTTTTCTACTACCGGTGAACTCTTCCAAGGTAATCTCATAATCAAAAATGTCACTGGTAGGAGGAATTGTCTTCGAGAAATACCCAAAAACACCTTCATGTGGGACTTTCAAGCATTCATTCCATTCAAAAGAGGAAAAAGATATTTCATTTCCATTCATAACTGAAACCATTCTATTCTCCTCTTCATATTTCTCAAAACTCACAAACACATAGAATTCTTTTACCAGCTTGGGATAATAGGGGCCATTGTTGTTTGTGAAGAATTCAAGCCATCCATGCTCCTCCAATATCCTCAGAATCAATGGATTACTAGACATAATCCATTCTGCACAAAGTTCCTTTTCTATTACAATTTCTCTATTCTGTAAATGTGGGTTCACTAAATTCCTTCCTGAAATTGTTTTACTACCACTACCAGTAGCTTCAGGTCCTATTTTTTGCTTCTTCGCACTCGTCTCATCACTGTCATCCCTGGCTATCGGGATCTTTTTTCCTGCCATCTCTGATCGAAGAAACTAGGGTTCACTTGAAATGTGGGGGTTCGAGAATAGAGGATTGAATAGAGGAGAGTTCGTGGTGGATTGAAATTTGATCTAGGATTAGTTTTTATCATTTAGGAATCAAAATTTAATAATAAAAAATATACTGAAAACAAGAAGAGTTTCGGCTAAAGAAAATGAAAAATTAGACAGCACAATACATATCGGTGATAACTATCAGTGAGAGCCCTGACGGTGAGTTTTACCTATCGGTGAGGTCTCTCTAATGGTGAGGTGTATCTAGCGGTGAGGACTCTAGTGGTGAGGACTCTAGCGGTGAGATTTCTAATGGTGAGGTTTCTAACAGTGGGGTTTCTAACGGTGAGGTTTCTAACAGTGTGGTTTCTAAAGGTGAGGTTTCTAACGGCGAGGTTTCTAATGGTGAGGTTTCTAACTGTGAGGTTTCTAACGGTAAGGTTTCTAACGGTGAGGTTTCTAACAGTGAGGTTTCTAAAGGTGAGGTTTCTAACTGTGAGGTTTCTAATGGTGAGGTTTCTAATGGTGAGGTTTCTGACAGTGAGGTTTCTAAAGGTGAGGTTTCTAAAGGTGAGGTTTCTAACGGTGAGGTTTCTAACGGTGAGGTTTCTAACAATGAGGTTTCTAATGGTGAGGTTTCTAACGTACCAAGTCTATCATTCCTAATTCATGTCTAATGTAACTTAACCTATCGAAACTTAAAGGCTTGGTGAATATGTCAACTAATTGATGTTTAGTACCTCTAAATTCAAGATTAATATCACCCTTTTAGTAATGATCTCTCAGAAAGTGGTGTCTTACATCAATGTGTTTGGTCCTAGAGTGAGACACGAGATTCTTAGAGATATTAATCGCACTAGTGTTATCACAGTTTATAGACACATGTCTAAACTGATATTCATAGTCCAATAATGTATGTTTCATCCACAGAATTTGTGCACAGCAACTACCAGCAGTAATATATTCTGCTTCAGTAGTAGACAATGAAACAGAGTTCTACTTTTTACTACACCGAGATACTAAGGACTTACCTAGAATATGACATGTTCCAGAAGTGCTCTTTCTATCTAACTTTCAACATGCAAAGTCAGCATCTAAATAACTTATTAAATCGAATGATTGTCCTTTTGGATAAAATAATCCAAAGTTAGTAGTATGTTTAATATATTTTAAAATTCTTTTAACAGCAAGAAAGTGTGACTCTTTTGTATTAGCTTGAAATCTTGCACACATACACACACTAAACATAATATCTGGTCGAATAGCATTAAGATAAATCAGACTCCTTATCATACCTCTGTAGTTGGTTTGATCTACTAGTTTTCCAATTTCATCAGCATCCAACTTACAACTAGTACTCATAGGTGTATCACTTTCCTTAATACTATCTAAACCAAAATATTTTAAAATATCCTTTGTATATTTACTTTGATTTAAGATAATACCATTTTCATTTTTAAAAACTTGAAATCCATGAAAATATTTGAGTTCTCCCATTAAACTCATTTCAAATTAATTTTTCATATTCTTTGAAAAATCAATACACAAAGCATTTTTATAAGATCCAAAAATAATATCATCAACATAGATTTGTACTATCAAAACATCTTTGTAAATTATTTTAATAAAGAGATTTGGATCAGCAATCCCTTTAAAAAATCCTTTTGAAATAAGAAAACTACTAAGTCTATCATACCAAGCTCATGGGGCTTGTTTTAAACCATATAAAGCTTTAGAAAGCTTAAAAACTAGATTTAGAAAATGAGGATTAGTAAATACAGGTGGTTGTTTAACAAAAACATCTTCAATTATAAAACCATTTAGAAAATCACTTTTAACATCCATTTGATATAACTTGAAATTCATATGATCAGCATAGGAAAGTAGAATACTAATAGCTTCTAATCTAGCTATAGGTGAAAAGGTTTCCTCATAGTCTATTCCTTCCTCTTGACTATATCCTTGTGCAAATAGTCTTTCCTTGTTTCTAATGATATTTCCTGATTCATCAAATTTATTTCTAAAAACCCATTTAGTGTCTATGGTCAAAGTTTCCTTAGGTCTGTCAACTAATTCCCAGACATTGTTTCTTTCAAATTGATTTAATTATTCTTGCATAGCCATTACCCAAAATTCATCATTGATATTTTTAGGTTCTAACTGTGAAAGAAAGGCTTGATGTTCAACCTGATTTCTTAGAGAAGCTCTAGTCTATGTCCCTCTATCAAGATTACAAAAAATAGCATCTAAAGGATGATTCTTTAGAATCCTAGTTAATCTAGTAAAGGTAGGACTAAAAATTTCAGATTCTTCTCTATGCTCGGGTTCACTAGGAGCAGATTCTGGAATATTTACAGAACTGGTTATCTTTATAACTAGTTCACTGTTTTTACCATTTAGGTCTAGAATAGATAGATCTTCTTCAAGATTTTCAAGAGAAGACTTAGGTTTATGTGGATCAGTTTCATCAAATTTGATGTGAACAGATTATTACACACATTTGGTTCTTTTGTTAAAGACTCTATAAGATTTACTAGTTATAGAGTAACCTAGAAATATTCCCTCATCACTTTTAGAAGAAAACTTGTCAATATTATCCTTAGTATTAAAAAAAAACCAAAAACTCTGAAGTAACTCACTTTAGGCTTCCTATTATTCCACAGTTCATAAGGGGTCTTCTTAAGAACAGGTCTAATCAAGACTCTATTTATAATATAACAAGTTGTATTAATAGCTTCAACCCAAAAATAAATAGGTAAATCATATTCATTGAGCATAGTTCTTGTAATTTTTTAAAGGGTTTTATTCCTTCTTTCAACTACACCATTCTGTTGAGGTGTCCTAGGGGCAGAAAAGTTGTGACTATATCCATTGTGTGAGCAGTAAGATTCAAACTCATGATTTTCAAACTCACGACCATGATCACTTCTCAGGGTCTTAATTTTAAGTCCACTAAGGTTCTATACAGACTTGGAATAATTCATAAAATAAGAACAAGCTTCACTTTTGTGAGCAAGAAAGTATACCCAAGTGTATCTAGAAAAGTCATCTACTAAGACATAGACATAGTGTTTCCCATTTAAACTAGAAACTCTAGAAGGTCCAAACAAATCCATGTGAACCAACTCAAGGGGTTGAGAAGTTGAAACTTCTTTATTTAATTTGAATGAAACTTTATGTTGCTTTCCCTTTTGACAGGGAGTAAAAACTTTGTCTGATGGAAATTTTAGTTGAGGTAGGTCTCTAACTAAATTTTTCTTAGACAGTTTCTTAAGTGAATGAACATTGTAGTGTCCTAATCTTCTGTGTCAGAGCCAAGATTCTCTATGAAAATCATTTAAATAGGTAATATTTTTTTGGGTAAATAATTTAAATCTATAGAATAAACATTTTCACTTCTTAGGGAAGAAAATACTAAAACATTTTTAGAATTAAAAACATTACAAACATAATTTTCAAATTTAACATTGAAACCATCATCACACAACTGAGAAATACTTAACGTGTTGTATTTTAATCCATCAACAAATAAAAATTTAGAAATTAAAACTGAATCAGTGTTACCAATCTGGCCTAAGCCGATGATTTTTCCTTTTGAATTATCACCAAAGGTGACATTCCCTCCATCAACCTTGATTAAACTTTTGAAACATGAATAATATCCAGTCATATGCCTTGAACATCCACTGTCCAAGTACCATATCTTCTTATGGGAACTCTTCAAGCAAGTTTCCTACAAAACAGGTTTAAATAGAAAATGATTTTGGTACCCATATTTTCTTGGGTCCAGACAGGTTAGAAAGCAAAACTTTTGGTACCCAGATTTGTCTAATGGGTCTCACACAATCAATAGATTCAAAAGATTTTTAAAGATAAAGTTTATTTGATCTATAAATATGTGAATAGCTAGTTGAGGTGTAGGAATTTCCAAAACTTGAACTAGCAGCATACTGTCCAGATTTAGGAATAAATCTATTTTTTTCAATCTATCTCTGTCCAGGTTGGTATCTCAAACCAGTAGTGTACTTTGGTGCCACTTGTTTGCCTAGAATTTTTGTAAGAGTGTTCTTTCCATTAGTGAATTTCTCTAAGTCTATTATAAGTTACTCATTGGAAAATTTAAGTTGATTATTATCCTTTAACAGTTGAGAATTCTTTTCCTTTTCTACTTCTAATGCAGATTGTACAGTACTAGTTAAAGCATACTATTTCTTTAAGGTTTTATACTTATCTTTCAGCTCATTGAAGGTATCTTCTAGCATGTTACAGTATTCAAATAACTCTTCACTAGACATGTTTTCAGAATCAGAATCATCTCCAGAATAATAATAATTTAAAGAAGGAGTATCTAATGTTACCTTAGATGTGTTTGTCATGAAACACGTATTAGCTTTTTGATATTTTTCATCCTAAGTGGAGTCAGAATCACTTGAACTTTATTCTGAAGCACTCCAAGTTTCTTTTATAGCTTTCTTGTATTTTGTGTCCTTGTAATCATATTTCTTCTTGTATTTTAACTTTGGACAGTCAGCTTTCACATGTCCTTTCCTCTTTCATTTGTAACAAACTATGTCATCACTTTTATCAGTCCTTTTTCAATCCTTCTTCCAATGACCTTTGTTGTCATACTTTCCCTTATAGTTTGATTTTCTGAAAAAATTATTCTTCCTATAGAATTTTTTGAATCTTCTAGATATTTGAGACATCTCTTCATCACTATCAGAATCTGAACCTTCACTTGTTGAGCTTTTAGTAGGTATGTGAACTTTCTCCTTGTCCTTGCTCTTTGAGGCAGTAGACTTAAATTCCACTAACTTCCTATTTGGTTCATCGTCTTCCTCCTTGTTTACTTTCAACTCTTCTTCATACATCATTAACTTACCAATCATCTCTTTAACAGTCAGTGAACTTATATCACAATGTTTCCCTCAGAATTTGGGTATGACCTCCTTGATTGAAGGTTCAAACATTCCAATTGGTTTCTAACGGGTTTTTTCGTAGAACCGGAAACATCCAATGATTCCACATCCATTTGGACCTACTTTCCAAAGGTAGGTGCTCATTAGTTTGTGGACTGATGAGGCTTAGGAATTTGCATTGGTCGAGAGGATGGGAGGTCGGACTCATCACACCTTTTTTAGGGGAATTATTGTCTACTCCGGGACTCTCTTTATATATTTAAGTTATGTTCGTGAATCCTTATTATATTACCAAGTATAAAATGATATTTCCTTCAGATCTAACAATCAATGATTAAATATGTAGAAAATTTAGAGAATCTTTTATATGTATTTGAGGTTCTTCATCGATAGAGAATCATCTGTATTTATTAGAGATTCTTGTTCAATGGTATCCTTCGATACATTTATATAGAAGTCTCTTGGTCATTTATGATGACCATGCTGGTTTTAAATCCACTCAGTGGGGCACTTGAAGTTTATTGTCATTCAGAAGGACATGGATTATTTCAAAGTTGGGCTCGAACCCGCAGATGGGCTACCTACGTATCCTTTGTTTAGAAAAGGAATCAGAACACACATAGTTTAAGTAAGGGAGTATGATGTTTATGATTGATGGATCAAATAAGGATGTCACAAAGAAATATGTCATGATTACTTTTACACTCTAAGCTCACGTGAGTCATGCTCGGTGTGAGAAACAAGAGGTATTGGTGAAACCAGAAAATTGTGCCACGAAAGATGCAATGATATGAAATAATGTGGGACTTATGTATGTATGACTGCCCAGATAAATGAATATTAGGATTTACTTCAGGGAAGAAATACAGGAATAGGGTCCATAAAGGTATATGTGCTTCATGGAGATTTGAATAATCTAACTTGGGGATTACTCCTGAAAAGGAGGCCCAAATTAGGAGAGGACTTATAATTGGGTTTTACTTCTGAGAATGAATCCCAGATCAAAGGTAAATTAGGACTGGTTAAGAGAAATTAAGACTATGGATTACTCCTGAAAAGGAGGCCCAGGTTAAGAGATTTTAAAAATTAAGGGACTTGGGGATTACTCCTGAAGAGGATGCTCATATTTGAGACTGGGGCTTATTCCTGAAAAGGAGGCCCAGGTTAAGAATTATGACTGGGGATTATTCCTGAAAAGGAGGCCCAGGTTAAGAATTATGACTGGGGATTATTCCTGAAAAGGAGGCCCAGGTTAAGAATTATGACTGGGGCTTATTCCTAAAAAGGAGTCCCTGGTTAAGAATTATGACTGGGGCTTATTCCTAAAAAGGAGGCCCAGGTTAAGAATTATGACTGGGGATTATTCCTGAAAAGGAGGCCCAGGTTAAGAATTATGACTGGGGCTTATTCCTGAAAAGGAGGCCCAGGTTAAGAAGTTATCTCATCTTAAAGGATGAGATTGAATGAATGAAATCTCAATCTTTAGTGACATAAAGATGTGTAAATCACTAGGTTTTGAGAGATATTCCACATAATTACTTTTAGATAAGGAATTCAAATCAAGAAATCATTCCATAAATGGCTTTAAAGAGTGTCTTGAAGATTGAATCTTGAATAGGAGAGGTTGAATGGCATAAGAGGGGTGAAATGGGAAAGAAGGGCACCAAAAAAGGTAGGGGAGTGCAAGTCCTGGCAGGCGCGTAGGTACTGTGTGGGCGTGCAAGTCCTGGTCGCACAGGTATACCTTACGACACATGGTTACTTGCGCGACGGTTAACCAGCAGGGTAATACTTGAGCGACTCTTGGTTAAAGCCTTTAGAATCATCGTGAGGTTCTTCCAGAAGAGTGGCGCGCAAGTTCTATTGAAGGAGTTAGGCGGCGTGCAAGTGTGGCCATTTCCCTTAAGGGCTGGCCACTCAGGCACGCAAGTGTTGATGAGTTTCAACACTTAGGCCTTCCTCCCCCTCTTTAGATCTTCTGTTCTAGGTAAGAAATTACCATAGAAATGCTTCGGAAGCTTTGAGAAGAGACTAGGGTGTCGGGAGCTCAAATATGAGTTTCTGGAAAAAATCCTCCCGAAATGGGGGGCCCACAGGGTCTATTTATAGGCTGGAGAAGACCCCGGGCGGTTATCCTTTAGGGAGCGCAAGTCACTTGCATGACCATTAGGCTTCGTGCAAGTTGACTTGCGCGATAGTGATGGAACTTGCGCGACACATGTGCTTTTGAATCTTTGTTTATGCCTTTGTCGATTTTTGATGTTTTCTTCAAAGGATGAATCAATCTGTGCTAAGTCATTTCCCTTTACATTCTTTTTAGACAATGTGACTAAAAAAATAGCGTCAAAAAAAGTCCCCCCTCAGAGTTGGATCCGAAAGAAATGAGGATGTGACTCTGAGGAGAAGAAGAAAACCAAAGTAAAGGTGGCGCACAAGTATTTCAGTGTGCAACACTTGGTGCGCAGGTTCGAGTCACGCAGGGCTGGAGCACACTAGATGGAACGCGCTGGGGGTAGGCATGCAGGTGGGCCACCTGGCTTATAAATACGCGGTCATTTTCCGCGCATAGCATCTGATTCCGGATTCTCGAGCTCTCGTCGGGCAGGTCCCCTTCGCCGCGCAAGTTGCTCATTTTCCATTGTTTCTTCATTTTCGCACTGTTTTCAAGGTAATAGGAATTGCGTGGTGATACTTGCGCACCAAAAACTTGCGCGACACATTAACACTTGTGTGACACATCCATACTTGTGCGCCTTAATTCCTTAGCCATTTTTCTGAAATTCCTTCACAAATTTTATGAAAAATCAACTTAATTAAAAGTTAATTTATTCAACTTTCATGCAGAATCAATGGCTCTTAGAACTGGAATAGTTGATGAACTGGATAGTAAGAGGATTGATGATATGATGAACATCATTGGCCACAATTATTATACCGTCAAAGATAGCACTCTTCCGGATTTGGCTAAGTATCTGAACAAATATCAACACGACTTCCCCCAAAGCACTTATCTGCCTTTGTTTGGATATGTTCATCTGTGAGAAGTCACTATTCCAGAAGCAGAGAACTATCTTCCATTTTTGTGGTTTCAAAATTACACCAACTTTGCTTCCGCAAATATCTCATGTGGAGGAGGATTTATAAATGCTGGAACAGCGGAGAAGGCCCACATGATGCATCATAGCCCTTGTACACCAGATTTAAAACCTCATACGCTCGAGCTGAAACCACATTGTCATCCTTCAATCTTCTGAAACGCTCAGATGGACCAATCCAAAGGCTGGAAGAAAAGTTGGGACTTCTGTCCTGGGGGAGGTGTGAATCCAACTTGGATGTGGGCATACTGGGTGCGACAAACCTGTTCAGATTTTGTCGAGGATCTGAAAGGAGTGGCGATATACAAAGCTATTTGGGTTGGGCAAACATATGTTTACAGACATGATAACTTCATGCCAGAGATACTCAGCCACTGGAGCCCAGAAACTAATTCTTTCCATCTGATGCATGGAGAAGTAGGTATTAGTCTGTGGGATGTCCACAAGATCTCAGGGGCTCCAATTTTGGGCGATATGTATGATGAATTCATTCCTCCCAAGGTGACTTGGAATGATTTAGAGAAGACTCCTACTTTAGCTCGGGAATTATTTAAGATCTTCCACAGGGTCAAGAGTTCAGAGACCTCGTTAACTCATTCTAGAAAGGATATTCATCCGGAGGAGTGGATGAATATATTTCTTATTGAGAAGAAAGAAAAGGAGCCAAAGGAGAATGAGCCGAAGGAGAAAGGATCCAAGAAAAATAAATCCAAGGATAAGAGGCCCAAACGTCCTACCACCTACCCAAAACCTAAGAAGAGGGGTGCTCCTAGTACATTCTGGCCAAATCTAGAAGCAGGAGAGTTTGAGAAATGGGGATATGAGGTGAATCAAAAGATCCCAAAGAAGACTCGTCTGGCAGGCTTCTTGGCTTTGTGGCTCAGCGTTTATCTCTTTCTAGTCTGGGATTCAAAGGGAGGCGTTAGGCCAGGGACCTTCGTCATTACGGCAAAGTTAGCTGAGGGAAAAATGGTTGGGTTGGCTACCCCCATTTTAGCATAGATTCACAGGAGTTTACTTCATGTCTTCATGAGTAAATCTCCTTTAAGAATAGTGGGACCATTCCAAGTTTTATGAGGATGGATTGCCACTCACTTCAGGACTTACAATGTACAGAATGGATTAAAAATTCCTGGAAGTTCTTTTAGGCCGTCAGTGCAAGCATTCTCTGGAGTTGCTTCATTAGATGTTAATGCCTGTGACATGAAAGTGAGGCTGAGCATGTTTAAGGAATTAAACTTCTTTCCCTATGAAAATCCGCCAACCGGGAGGTTTGTTGATGATGGAACAACCCATTTGGATTTGAGGGCATACATGCTAGCTTGCAGGGATGGTGTGCTAGTTGCCAGGATTGACGAAGAAATTATATGCGAGGCTTATGCTCCATATAGATTTTCACATCAATTCAAATGTCTGCAACAGATTGTTGTATCTCCTCCAGTACATGTCAGGTTAGAGCAACATCCGATGGTTGCTCAACAACTATGGTTGCTGACGTCAAGGGAGAAGACTGGGGTGGTATTTGATCTACCAGTTGAAAAAGCGGCACATAATTTGACTACATATTATGCTGAACACTGGATAGCATCATACCCCAAAGGGGTGATGAATCACCCAGTTTATCAGGTGGGGAAAAGGAAGAGGACTGTAGAGAAAGAAACCCTTCCTCATGAAGGTGATGCTTCCCCACCTGAATCTAATTCTCCAGACTGCTCCTCTAGGACTGATTCACCAGATTCCCATGATGGGGATGATGAGGCACAACAAGTGGCAAAGTGGCCTCATGCCCGATATAATCCTCCGGTCAGAATCAAGAGACATACTCCATCAACTCCTGGTGAGTTACTTCATTGTGGTAATTTAATCACTGCTACATTATAAAGCAATAAGTCTTATTTTCTTATTCTCTATCTGCAGTTGCAGGATCTGGGAAGAAATTGAAGTCAAAGATTGTAGGACCTTCCTCGCAGCCTTCATATCTAAGACCAGAGGTTGTCCAGTTATGGCAGAGTTTGTACTGTGGTACTGAGACCGCCTGGCTGGATTTATATGAGGGCCTACAAATTCCTAGAATAGGGAATCTTCTGGCTTCTACAGATATTCAATATGAGGATAACCCCAATGAAGTGTGGGCTTACATCAGAGAGCTAGAAATGATCATATATGCCATTGATGAGTCTGTTCCTATCACCAGGCGGGTAAAGGAAATGATTGATCGTGGCGCCAATGAGGGGGCTGGTGGTTCTGGAGATGAGGAGTGGCAAGATTATGTGGCTCCTGAAGATGTAAGTTTTCTTCCTTATTTGATTTTAAACTTGATTCCATTCGAATCTTTGTTACTTAAGGAAGTTATTTTCTTCATCTTGCAGCTTGCAAAGAAAGGAACTGAGGTTCCTTCATCACAATATAGCCCTGGTGGTACTGCCATCAGGGCTACTGCTGATTCTCCTCACGAACCGGGCGAGATATCTCCAGGCCAGCAGGCCATGAATGAGGCGTTGGACATAGCCTTCCATTCTCCAATCCAAGTGCAAATAAGGGAGACTGCCGATACTCCCAAAAACCAAAGAAGCAAAGGAAACGAAGGAGAAATTCCACAGCTAAACGCTTTATTAGCAGTGGTAAGTCCTTCGGGTAATCATGAGTCTATACCCATAACCACATGGTTACTCATATTTTTGGGGATTTTAGGGGCTTCTTCAATTTCCCCCCTAAGGGAAAGGACTGATCCTCTTTCAAGGACCACGGAGGGTGCTGTGGAACAATCACAGATCCAATCTGACTTGGCTGCTCCTGGAGAAGAGCTAGCATCTATTCCCAGTATCCCTCCTGCTGCTGTTTCAAGAAGAGAAGAACCTATTTCTGGTAAATCAACAATTCTTCATAAAAAATGTTGAAAGAAACACCGACTGACTTACATTCTGTGATACTTCATGTTCAACTTCTGCATTAGAGCTTTTGGAGGCTGTTGCAACTGATGCTGTGATTTTACCCAAAGATGTTGTCTAGGGTCAGGGGTTGCAGGACGTAATTCGTCAAGAAGACACATCAAACGCTCCCACTGGTGAGACTAACTAGGATTCTAAAATATCATTGGATGAAATGATGAATCATGGCATGTCTTTTGAAGAATTTTATGATCATGCTAAGTTGTCATGTGATTTAGAAGACCTTGGGCATGAGTGTTATCCTTCACCCAGTAAATTTTCATATAATTTACACTTCTAATCATGACTGAAAATAATATGCAGTTCCATCCATAGAAGCTGCTAAACTGACAATGCCTGAAGAGGGTGTGGACATTGATGTCAACCCTACCATTGCAGAAACATTATCTCAAGTAGATATAAACCTAGTAAACCCTCCTGAGACCCATCTTGAAGATCCTATTGAGACTGGGAAAGATGGGGAGGAGTCTTCTTAGGTTGTTGATCCACCGTCAGGTAAGGGATAACAATATTTGTGATTGTACTTAATTTTCAAGACAATCGATTCTTTTGTTATCCTTTGAAGCTAACCAAAGCTTTCAATTAATCATGCAGGGCCATCAACTGTAGTGGCTAGATCTGGAGGTGAGGCCTCAGCCTCTACCCTAATGGGAATTGAAAGTGAAGAAGCACAAGTCAGGGGGGAAAGAGCATAACAGGGCACTTCCTTAAGTGCATTAATCCCAGATTGCATGCCCCCATGTGATGATGATGTTGAATCAGACCCAGAGGTTCTTAAAGCGTTCATATTTTCACGACGCAAGGCATGGAACAACATATGGAAAATCATATATGAGGTGCCTTTAGAAGAGCTATCATTGAAGATCCCTCGATTTTCATCCTAGTTTTTCATGCTAGGACTTGGCGGTTTTGGGTATAAAAAGATCCATGCCATGGTGAAACAGGTCATCTTCAAGAGGGAGTAGGAGCAAAAGTGTCACGAAGATCTGACCAGGGTGAAACTTTCAGTTAACATCGGTGAATTTGAGGTTGCAGTATCCCGAGCTGAGGCTGATTATGCTGCCAAGATGAAAGAGTTGAAGCATAAAATCAAAGAAAAAGTCGTCCAGCAGGTGCAGCTTCAGCAACAGTTAGATGTTGTTACTCGGGAACTTGATCAGCTCAATAATTCATTGGAGGGAGATCAAACGAATGGTATGAAAGCCATTGCAGATGCCAAGAAGGCACTTCATCAAGCTGAGAAGAGTGAAGTTGGTCGAGTGTACGAGCTTCAAGTAGCTGCTGATGAAGTTTGGGATGTTGTACATCAAGTGAAGACTTATATTGACAGTCTTTTGTAATCTCCTGAAAAAGAGAAGAGGCTCCAATATGTGGATGTCCCTCTAATTCTTGTGCATCAATGAAGAGTACTTTTATCTTCAATCATTTATGCTTATATTCTTTCACTACCTGATTTAAATTTTACCTAAGCCAATGGGCCTAGTAATCATAGTTTGATTTTTACTAGGATTAATATAAATAACCCTACAAACTTTGAAACTCTTAATTGCTCAATATTACCTAAATCATACAAAATGTATGTTTAGTGAGCTGGAACTTGACTTTTATTTAGATTTCTCTTGTCTTTTGTGGGCAGTTTAAAGTCATGCACGTCGGACATAAGGAAGATAATGTTTAAGGTTGAAATAGCTTTGACCGAAATGGATTAAAATTGACTCAATTCCCTGATAATTTATCT
Source organism: Viscum album (assembly GCA_963277665.1). Taxonomy (NCBI): domain Eukaryota; kingdom Viridiplantae; phylum Streptophyta; class Magnoliopsida; order Santalales; family Viscaceae; genus Viscum; species Viscum album. The sequence goes on from OY728137.1 coordinate 177,995,168, forward strand.
GAAAACATATTACCATACTCAAGTATGAGGGGGAGAAAAAAAATGTAAACTATGACTTAAGAATATTTGAATCTGAGGAATGATATGAAAAGAGATAAAAGTAATTTGAAGAAGTAGTTCCCAAGAATGAAGTTACCATTATTTAACAAACCTGTTAGGGGGTTGAATTATGCAGGGCCACCTAAGGGAATTGGCTGCATAGTCAAATAATAGTATCTTTTGGCTGAAAAGTCTGTTATGTGGACTGTTTATGCAAGGCCGCCTAAGGGCACGTGCTGCATAGTCAGGAAAAAGAACTCTCAGAAATTTACCTTTCTACTGCTAAAAGCCAGTGAAAGTTTATGGAGATTCAAATTTTCCAAAGTATAGAGTTTTTTGTATGGAAAGTGGTACTTGAATATGGAGAAGATATTTCCGAACAAGATTATCGAAGAACTGGATGGATATAACTTCTACGAAGATCTAACCCAAACGTAGGGAAGGAGAATATAAACCATAGACTTGAATACTTTCAGATCATGAAAAAGGATATGGGACAAATATGTTAAGGATGACTATTTTTGTGGATCCCTACATACTGTCATTTAAGACCAATAAGGACAAAAGAGGCTTTCTTCCCAAGAATAAAGTTACCATTATTTAACAAACCTGTTAGGGGGTTTAATTATGTAGGTCCACCTAAGGGCATTAGCTGTATAGTTAAATAATAGTATCTTTTGGCTGACAAGTCTGTTATGTGGATTGTTTATGCAAGGCTGCCTAAGGTCACGTGCTGCATAGTCAGGTAAAAAGAACTCTCAGAAATTTGACATTTTTGTGACTAAAAGTCAAGAAAAGGGTTATGAAGATCTGAAAATATTTAAGGTTGGGATTATGACACATAAATATGGGTATTGTCCAATGTATACAAAGATACATAGATCAATGCTAACCATAATCATGTTGTGGCTGGGTTCTGAATGGAAATGTTGGACTTCAATACGTATCCCATAAGGATGGGAATCAACCCATACGTAGTTCTTGAACTAAAGTTTAACGTCGTGTGGGACAAAAGGATTAGAGATCTTAGTTTAGGGTCATAGAGCTTGGACCATTGTAAGAAATACATAGTGTGTGTTTTCATGGGGACCTTTCATCCAAGGGACTAGAAGTGGAATTTGGGGTTAGGCCCAAAATACTTGGGGATGGATTCGAGGGACACTCGAACGTTTCTACGTATCCCATAAGGATGGGAATCAAGCCCACGTAGTTCTTGAAATACCCTCTGTAAAAATTTGGTTCATACATGTGAAGGGTGAAAGGGGACTTTAGTGCAATGATGGTTTAACCCAAGATAAAAGGTTTGGGTATTTCCATGTATGCACGTAGTCTTTGAAATGAAACATGATTGAAAAATCAATGTAAATAATGGTTCCCTCTCAGGTGAGGGTATCAAAGAATATTGTAGTTTATTGTCATACTGGACAAAAGTGTTGTATATTTTAACGTCGTATAAAAAGGACAAAAGTGAACCAATGTAAAGATATTGATTCTAGGGGTGGTTTCACGAATCAACATCATATGATATGGAGGTGAACCGATGTGAAGATATTGGTTTTGGGCTTGAACCTTGGTAGGTTGCCTACGTACCCAGCCTGGAAGGCAAGGATCAAAGTCTGTGTAGTTCAATTAAAGAATGAATTAATGATCAAGTTGTTCTTGGGGACAACGACCTAAAAAATGATGTTGTTGGAACTTACACATGGTTAGTATCCCAGAGAGAGTGTTATGGTTGAGTTTTTCTCTAATCTCATGTGACTCATACTCGGTGTGAGAAACAAGAGGTAACAACAACCTTAACGATGCATAGTTTAATGTCATGTAGGACATATAAAGGGACTATGCAGTTTAAAGTCTTACAGTTAGGACTATTGGTGCTGCACAGTTTAGTGTCATGTAGCAGGGAAAAAGTACAGTTTAATGTCATGTAGGATGTATCAAAGGACTTTCTGTACAGTTTAGTGTCATGTAGTTATAAAGATGGAGACAACACAGTTTAACATAATGTTGGACAAAAAGACGACTGTGCAGTTTAATGTCATGCAGTAAGGACAATGGAGACAATACAGTTTAACATCATGTTGGACAAAAAGATGACTCTGCAGTTTAATGTCATACAGTAAGGACAAAATAGTACCCCATAGTTTAACATCGTGTTGGAAAAAAAGATGACTATGCAATTTAATGTCATGCAGTAAGGACAAAATAGTACACCATAGTTTAACATCATGTTGGACAAAAAGACGACTGTGCGGTTTAATGTCATATAGTAAGGACAAAAGAGTACACCATTTAATGTCATGTTGGACGTATTGGGGACTTTTTTCATAGTTTAATGTCATGTTGGACAAAAAAGGGATGATATAGTTTAGCGTCATGTTGGACGAAAGTGCAAATAGTTTAAGGTCATATGCATGGACCGTGGATGGTGCAGTTTAATGTCATGCTGGACGTAAGGGACTTCTGTATAGTTTAGCGTCATGCAGTTAGGACTTCACAGTTTAATGTCATGTGAGATGAAAGGAATACAAATAGTTTAACATTATATGTATGGACCGTTGCTTTATAGTTTAATGTCATATAGTAAGGACGATGAAGGGGACATAGTTTAACGTCATGTTGAACGTATGCACAAATAGTTTAGGGTTATATGCATGGAGCGTTGATGATGTAGTTTAACGTCTTGTTGGACGGTGGTGCGGTTTAAGGTCATACCGGACCACGGATGATATATTTTGTGTTTATACAAAATACTTCTTCAAAAATCTGGCATTGGTTGGAGTAGTGATGCGTTCTCCATCCATCGAGATTAATGAATAAGCTCCATTGGAGTAGACCCTATGTATTGAGTAAGGTACTTCCCATTTTAGATCAAGCTTGGGAGGTTTCTTTCCTGGTATCATTAAAGTTTTGATAACTAATACCAATTCTCCCTGATTGAATGAACGAAGACAAACTTTTTTGTTAAAAGCTCGTGCTATTCGATTCTGATAGACTTCCAAGTGGTGCAAAGTGCACAATCTTTTCTCATATAATCATTCCAATTCATTCAATCGCTTTTGAGATTGTTCATCTATAGATGATTGATCAAAAATGGCAACTCTGAGTGAGGGCAGTTGAACTTCAATTGGAAAGACTGCTTCCATTCCATATACCAATGAATATGGAGTTGACCGAGTTGCAGTGCGGGTGGTAGTCGGATAAGCCCATAAAGCATGAAAGAGTTTATCAGGCCATGATTTCTTATCTTTATCCACCATCGTTTGCAGTATATTTGATAGAGTCTTGTTGAAAGCTTCTATCTGGCCATTGGCCGCTACATGATACTGAGATGAATGGTTGGATTTGATGTTGTATTCTTGATACAATTTCTTCACCTCGGATGAACAGAAGTTGGTGCCATTGTCCGTCAATATGGTATAATGGACACCAAATCTAGTAATGATGTTAGACTTGATGAAGCTAACAACGCATTTAGAACTGACTTCCTTGAGAGGTATTGCCTCTTCCTATTTGGAAAAGAAGTCAGTAGTAGTAAGAATGTACTTAAACTGCTTGGATGTAGCCGAATGGTAAGGTCCCACCACATCCATTCCCCATGTGGAAAATGGACATGATTATTTAGCTGTATGAAGCAACTCTGGAGGTTGATGAATGAAGTTGGAATGTACTTGGAATGAATGAAACTTATTTGTGAAATCAACACAATCTTGTATCATTGAAGGCCAAAAGTATCCAAGCCTTCGAATCTGATCAGATAGTCTATGTTCAGACTGGTGGGCACCACAGACTCCTGCATGCACTTCTTTCATGATAGTCATTGTCTCTTCACCATCAATGTATCTGAAGAGAAATCCATCAAAACCACATTTTTAGAGAATTTTCTCTAAGTGATCTGGGCTATCATAAAGAGTAAAATTGACCACAGGTCACCGGATTTGTTCTTTCTCTGCTCTATCTGGTGGAAGTGTTCCATTTTAAAGGTATTCCATGATAAGTGACATTCATCCTATAGTATGACCATACAGTTCAGGAATGGGACTAAATTCATTAATTTCCCTTATTCTGATTCGAACATAAGGTGAAATTGCATGACGGTGGGCAATATTGATGGTTGTATCGTCCCGATTTGGATCTGCCAGAGTTGTGGCTATATTAGCCAGTGCATCAGCTTGAGCATTTTTTGATCTTAGGACATAAGAAAATGTCGGTTCCGAAGGGAATTCCTCCATTAACTCTCTGACGTAATCATACAAAGTGATTAGTTCTTCTTTTCTGATGGCATAATCCCCATTGACTTGTTTGATTACCAGGTCTGAATCACCTTTCACCTTTAAGTGATTCACTTGTGCTTGAAGTGCTAATTCCAAGCCTGTGATGAGATCTTGGTATTCTGCTTCATTATTGGTACCACCTTCCCACAATAAGAAGGAATAAGGTAACACTGCCTTTTTTGGAGAAATGAGCACAATTCCTAAGCCAACTTTGTTGAATTTAGGATTTTCCATTTTCCTCCCTTCTGGACTTCTGGAAGAACCATCAAAATACATTTCCCATGCCTGAGGACTTTCTTGAATAGAGAAGACTTCCTCATCAGGGAGTTCAATATCTGAAGATGTGTCTTCCACTGAAGGGTGTTCAGCCAGGAAATCAGCCAGAGCTTGGCTCTTTATTGCCTTTTGAGACACATACTGAATGTCGAATTGCTGAAAAATAATTGTCCACCTTGACAGACATCCTGTAAGCATTGGACAACTAAGGATGAATTTGAGCGGGTTATTGCGAGATACCAATTGGACCTCGTGATGTTGTAGGTAGTGTCTCAAATTCTGAACTGCAAAGATTAATGTCAGGTAGCACTTCTCAATACTTGAATACCAGGTTTCTGCTTCAAGCATAGTTCGACTGAGATAGTAGAGGCTGTTTTCATTCCCAGCATCATTATTTTGAGCAATAAAGGCACCCAATGATTTCTCTAGAGCTGTCACGTAGAGGATAAGTGGTCTTCCTTCAATAGGTGTCATGAGTACCGGTCGACTCAAGAGGTATTTCTTGAGAATATCGAATGCTTCTTGACATTCTTCAGTCCACTGGTAAGTGACTCCCTTCTTCATCAATTTGGTAAAGGGTAAACTTTTTCCTGCCAAATTGGCGATGAAACGCCGAATATAGGCTAAGTGTCTTTGAAGTCCTCTTAATTATTTCAAATTTTGAGGAGGTGACATACCAAGGATTGACTTAGTCTTATCAGGATCGACTTCAATACCACGATGGCGTACAACAAAGCCGAGAAATTTTCTTGAGGTTACCCCAAAATCACATTTTAAGGGTTTCATCTTAAAATTATGTTGTCGAAACTTGCGTAATATGACTTCCAAATCATCCAAGTGATTAGAATGTTGTTTGGATTTAACCACCAAATATTCTACATAGCATTCAACAAACTTCCCTAAAAAGGGTTTGAATATACGATGCATGGCACGCTGATATGTTTCACCTGCATTCTTTAAGCCAAAGGGCATTACCCAGTAGCAAAACACACCCTGAGGGGCTCTGAAGGCTGTGGATTCCTCATCTTCTGGGGCCATTCGGATCTGATTATATCCGGAATATCCATCCATGAAGGAAAGCGCTTCATATCTAGCTTTTGCGTCAATTAAAAGTTCTGTAATTGGAACTGGGAAATCATCCTTAGGACAATGCCGATTAAGATCTCTGAAATCGATGAAAACTCTAATTTTTCCATTCTTCTTCTTTAAAGGGACAATATTATCCAACCACTTGGGATATTGAACTTCTCTGACAAAGTTAGCTTTGATAATCTTATCCACTTCAGCCTCAATTTTGGAAGCATAAGTTGGGTGTGTTCTTCTCGCGGCTTGCTTAAATCCTCGATGTTCTTCTGGTAAACCCAAATGATGAGTAGCAACATCAGGATCAAGCCCGGGCATTTATGTATAGTTATAAGAAAATATATATTTGTTTTTCTTTAGAAAAGAAATATACATCTCTTGCTTTTCAAGAGTCATGGCCGCACTGATTAAAGTGGGGTGTGGATCTTCTTTTTTACCCAAATTTATTTCTCTGAGTTCATCCACAGTGGTAGAGATACCCTCTTCAAATGCTGGAGGAGCATCTCTGAGATCTTCCTCTTCTTCTTCTTCATGTGTTATTTCTTCTGTTTCTACTTTCATAGTAGATGATAAAGCATAATTTTCATGATCAGAAGAGATATCAAAATTTGCACATCTTGAAGAAGAAGCTTCCATTTCCAACCCGATTGATGATGAAGGGTCTTCTTTGGGTAATAAAGAGGAGATGGTGGATTGATAATCGACATCATTGTTCACCTCCGATGTTGCTATAACTTCTACTGGCCTAATTGGCAAAGTATAGACTTGTTGGATTTCAGCAGATGAAATGAAGACGTCACCATTTTTGCTTTCATCACTGCTTGGTGGGTTACCAATTTCTCCCATGTTGTCTGACTCGATTGTCGTAATTAACATTATGGATCTTTCCATAAGAGTATTTTGATTTGGGTCTATCTTGTCAATTTGACTGATAGGCAACACATAATCTGTACTCACATGTGTAAATGGATTTACTGGAATCTTCTCCAAACCATATGGAGCATTAACTTTGGTAATCTCCTTTGTTGTGGATTTCTCCCTTCCCTTCATGTGATAGAATTCTACCTCAATGTATTGAGACTCACATGTCTTGAACGGGGCCTTATCACCATAAAATGTCCCAACTTGACCATCGAAACAATATTTGAGACATTGATGGTATGATGAAGGTATAGCCGCATGTTGATGTAGCCAGGGTCTTCCAAGAAAGATGTTGAAAGCTGAGTCTTGATCAAAAACCATAAAATCCGAATTGGATACAAGATCTCCAAACTGAGTTCTGAGTGTAACTTCACCCAGTGGTTCTTGTTCATTTTTATCATATCCTTGTAACATCATGGTAGAAGGAGATAAATCAGATTTCGTGAGGCCCAATCGACAAAGTGTATGAATGGGCATGAGGTTGACTCCTAGACCATTGTCAATGAAAGCTCTTAGGAAGTCTACACCATTGAACTTTCCAGATAAGTACAAAGGTCTAATATGCCCATGCACAACATCATCTTCATCTTCATCAGTAAAAGATATTATTGCATGGAATTCTACAGGATTATTCTCTATGTGATATACTTCAGCTTCAGCAATTTCAGTTTCAAACTCCTAAGGACTTGACAAAGCCTCGATGAGTGCTTCCCGAAGATCTTTTGACAGATTCAAAGCATCCAGAATTGATAAATTGGCTGGTACTTGGGCCAAGTGTTTCAATACATCATACTTTTGATCCAGAGGTCTGCGTTTCCCAATAGGAATATGTGGTTTAGCAGGTGCCTTGGAATCAGATGCTTTGGAAGTTGATGCATCTTGTATTGGGATAGGAGTTGGAAATATTCCTGGTTTTGGAAGATTAGACCGATTAGATCCATTTACTTGCTGAGAGGAAGAAGATGTAACCTTCAACCGGTCTTCCAAAATAACTGTTCCAGGACTGAATTTGCTATTGGTAGAAGAACTTGCTTGTTCTTGCTGAGCTAGCTGAAGGGCTCTACCACGAGTTTCTGCTGTGTACACAGTTCTAGCAGGGGTAGAATTAGAATAGTGGATTCTGAAAGATCCACGTCTTCCCCTGTATCCTAAGCCTCTGGAACTTCCTCTGATTCCCCTGTTTGATACAGGGAATTCAGGCTCATCGAAATTGAAACTGCGACTGGCATATGGATCCATTAATTGAATCATATTAACAGAACCAAAGATTAACTCTTCGTCTGATGAAGACTTTTCCTGATTAGCCTGTTTAGGTTGTGCCGTTTGGTGGGGAAGTTCCCGTGGCTTTGAAGTAGATGGCATGAAGTCTTCCAGAGTCAAAGACAACTTAGGCTTTGACATATACTCATCTTCTTATGATTCTTTTTCTTTCTTTGAATCATTCCGTTTCTTTGAGGACTTTCCCTCTGACAAAGAGGGTTTTTCCGCAACATTAATGGAAGAAGACACAATCAGTTTCTTTAATTGTGTTTGCAAAATAGCATGAGTTCGGTTGATTGTATTTATGACCATCCAATCATCATACTTCTATGCATTTTTTCTTTTGACTTATTTCCATTCGCTTTCCTCCTCTGGAACTGTAGCAGTAACACATGCTACCTGAGCTGAAGAACCTTTCAGTTTGACTTGTCCTGAGTCTACTTTCTTTTTCAGGAGGTCTTTGAAGAAAAAACACTCCTGGATGGGATGCCCCAACATTTGATGAAAAGTGAAATAATTTGGACGGTCTTCATCTCCTTCCTTGTTTGGCCTCTTAGGCCTTGGCAATTGAACCAGATTATTTTCCAGAGCCGAAATGAAGTAACCAGGAACTTGTTCATTTTGGAAAGAGTATGTTTTGCTCTTCAGATCCTCAAATTGTTTTCATCTTTGATCTCTTTGAACATCTAGACGAAACGGCCTTTGTTGTTGGTGCTCAGGAGGTGGAGCCCTTCGAGAAGATGAAGGTTTTGAAGTAGAAACAAGTACAGGTGCTTGTTTAAGCATAATTGTAGCAGTTTCTGCTTTACCAATTCTTCTTCCTGAAGCCGATGGAATTACATGAGATTTATCCTTAGCCTGTATAAGGGAATATTCAATCTGTTAAGCGATTGAAGTAAGGTCTCAAAACCCTCCTGTGTATTTCACAGGGATCAACGGCGTGCGTAACTCTTCACGCAAATTTTCCACACATATTGGCAACAATTCTTCTTGAGGGAGTGATAATATTAGGGAATATGTTAATCCCTTCCAACGAGAAATGAAATCTGAGACCCTTTCATTCTCCCTTTGCTTACAGTTTGTAAGATAAAAAACTGTTGTCTTTGGCAAAGTTGAGTTGAACTGAAGAAGGAATTGTTGACATAGATCTTCCCATCCAGTAATTGACCGGGATTGCAAGCTTGTATACCAGACAAAGGCTGGTCCTTGCAAGGTCTGTACGAATCATTTGAGTTTTACTACTTATTACTTCTCCATAGTTCCCATCATAGGATCACAATAAGACACGTAATGCGTTAAATTTTGTTCATGGTCACCTGATCCATTGAAAATAGGGAATACAGGGTTTCCAAAACTGGATGGAGGAGAGATTGAATCTACCCATTCAAGGTAAACTTTATTTTCTGGTTGAACCTGTGCACGTTTCCCTTCCATAGTTTCTAACCGAGCTATTAATGACTCAATGGTAGTTATTAACTTTTTAGAAACATCCGGTTGAACTTGGACTTGAGTAGGTGCAATTACTGGAGCTTGGACAGATGTGGTGGTTGGTACTGCAACTGATGGTAGCACTGCCAACTATTGTTTCACTTGACCCGTAGGATTAGACCTGTGAGGGTGTACTGATAGAGGAGGATATTCTTGACCCATCTCAGTAGCTGCAACAAATTCCCTTGGCTGACTGAATCCATCACACTTAAGAAGAAGACTACCCTAAAGTAGTTCTACATTCAACCTCCTTAATTCCTTCATTTCTTCCTCCTGTTGTGCAAACCTTTTCTCTAGTGAGAGCGATTGGCCTTCTCCAGAGGAAGGATATGTAACCTGATTCTTTCTCCTCCCTTTGTTGGATCCTTTTCGAAGAGGGGGAATTGGGTTACTCGAAGGATTACCTAGGTTCTGAGTAATCCTTTGATTTTGTGTACGCACACCTTCTTCATTTTTGTCGGTGCATACATCTTCTTGAGTAGGAAACTCTTCATCTGAGTCCCCTAAGTGAGCCTCATCTAGTGGATAAACAACAACAGCATTGATGACATTGATTGATGCATAACGCATCACATCCCTTCTATCAGCATTTCTGTGATATTGTCTTCTTCCATATCTTTGATGAGACGTTACCTTTTGTTGATTTGATCCCTCAGGAACTTCTTGATGAACCGTAATTTGGAGGGAATCTCCTGATAATTTGGATCTTCGTTCCTCTTGAGGCTTCTTCCCCAATCGAGAAAATACCGACTTTCTCTGAGGAGGGGATTGATGATTTGAAAAAGTCCCCAGTCTAGTGGACTGGGGCTATTCTTGCTATTCCTTCTCAACTCCTTAAATCCTATTTGTTGATTCTGAGGGTTGGTTTAAAAGAGTCCTCAGTCTGGCAAGCTGGGGTGGCTCTTGACATGATATGTCTGAGACTTTCTTAAAAGCTCTCCTGATCTTGTGAACCTTAGTCTGGAAATTAGCTGGATGCATTAACCTGTATCCACTTTTATCACCTAGTTCAAAAGACCGTTGGATGATTTTCAAAACTTCTGTCACTTGATGATGTACTTGCTCCATACGAGAGGCATGTTCAATATTCTCGTTTGCTTGATGCATGAGTAATTCAACAACTTGTTCTTTGTATGATTGATTTTTAGAGGAACTAGTTGAGGCCTATTCTTGGGTAAGATTTTGATTACAAACAAAGCCCATTGACTATGGTCGGCCATGGGCAATAACATTGCATGAGACCATTTTTGGTGGGCTTTACTGACTGGAGAGAACCGTGAAATGTAGTGCTCTATGAACACCCCATCCTCTGACATGAATACCAGATGGGGCATTGACAATTAACCGATGCAATCTTCTTAGTGCGCCAAGGCATGAACGTTGAAGGTCTCTCTGCTGCTTTTCAGCCTTCAGATATCGATAGACTGATAGAGGTGCCAAATCAATCTGATGTTGTAACCCTTCTATTATCTTAATATGATTTTCATATTCATCATAAGATAATACTTTCTTATTCAACTGACAAAGAGTTTTCCATATGTTGAGATGAATATCATGAATTCCATCTTCCGTCAATATCTTTGGAATGTCATACTGAGAGTCAGCCAGAGGCCAAAACATGACTGGTACTTCACCTTTTTCCAGTTGTTTTCTCATGTTCATCATTTCCTCTTTATCATTCAATGAAGATTCTTCTACCTGATTTGACTAGATTTGGTGTTTCCTTGTTGATTCATCGGATTCAACAAGATTGGTAGAGAAATCATTGATCAAACTAGAAGATGAATGACTTAGGGGTGGTTCGGAGAATGACCTACACCCTAGACTATATTCTGATTGAGAAATTATTTCACCTGCTAGCGATGAAGCATCAGACATGACTGGTTTCGCATTTGCAAGTGCCTCAAGATAATAGGGCTTTCTCAGCACTACATTGTCCACTAGAGCATTTTCCAGTCAATGTGCATCACTACTGCGGAGAGTAATTTCGCAGCGAAATTCATCATCATGGGGAGGAAAACCATGATGGGTTACAGCAAAATATGATATCTCTTGCTCCTTGGTCTTCTGACCACACAGAGGGTTCCTGTGGCTCTCATCTGAAGATGAAACTTCGAGATCGACCGAATTTTCATGAAGCAAGCCTTCATGAGGAAGTGTCTATTGAAGACCTTCAGAATTAATGTTCCCACTATTGGAAAATGAGGGAGTAGAATATTGGATTCCAACAGATAATTGTTGGAGGGCTTCAAGAACTCCAGCATCGAGCAAGGCCTTGTTACAGATTGGCTCTTGATCTTTTGACTATGCTGGGTGGGTCTTCTTCTTAGACGCCTTCTAACTCGCCTTGGAAACCACTTGTTGAAAAAATTGGCTGCTCCGAACAAGTGTATGTTCCTGATCAGGAGAAATGGATAGGTTAGGCTGACGATCTCCACTCAAATCAGGTGTATGTGCCTGACTTGGTTGTCCGTATGATATGGGGGAGTATTTCCCACAACCCTCTTGGACTGGAACAGATTTGTGTGTCTGTTCCGGATTGAATTGTTGATGTATCACTCCACTGGTAGGGATAGATTTATGTGTCTTTCCCTGAGATTCCGTTGAAGTTGTTATAATATCTTGGAAGGCATCCAGAATATGATCAGGGGTTTGCTTATGTTCTTTCACCATTGATAGAATATAATTGGTGACTTCAGCTTCTGGAACGGGTATATACATCCATTACGTGATTGGAGTAGGTGTATGTGCCTTCTCCTGCCCTCCTTTACCTGTCAGTGAATCCTGACAGTACTCAAGTGTGGGGTCAGAGAGTTGAGTCTGCCTCTTGTTTGTTGTCGGGGCTTTCCGACTAACTTCTCTGAATGCTACTAAGAGAGACTGTTGGTAGGATTGATTAATACTAGCAGGTGTATGTTCCTATTGATTGCACTTCGCCGAACGTGGTTGATGAGCTCCATCATATGTAGTCAGACGAGCCTGCTGACTAGCTGATGATGTATAAACAGGTGTATGTTCCTGCCTATATTACTCTGTCGGAATTTCCTGGCGGGATTGGTGTGATACTGCCAGACGAGTCTGCTGGACAGCGGAATTAAAATGGGCAAGTGTGTGTGCCCGCTCGTTGCTTGCCACCAAGTTAGGTTGGTGGACTTCTCCAGAGATGGCAGAGATGAGAACCTGCTTACTGTTAACCGGATTTTGTCTCTGGTGATTCGTCTTGCCTGCTCGGGTTCGAGGAACCTGAGCTGAACGCCTGGAGTCGACACCCTCATCATGTTGAGGGCGCACTGCCGCATAAGTCTGGCAGTGATTGTTGATGGGAGCCCTCGGGAAGGACTCCTGCTTCCTTGAATTAAGGCCCTGAGGGACCTTATCATTAACCTCCCCAGAATATGGGAGTGAATGGTGATTGCGTTACGGGGATAACGACTGAAACGGTTGAAGATGGTGGTTAGCACCGCCTGCTTCTTGATCACTGGTCATCATTGTTCGGATGACCGGTGTGAGTTGTTCACTTGGAGGGCTTGTTGGGTAGCCTCCAGAGTTGGGATGGTACCATGTTGACGGTACTCCTTAACCAGCGCATTTGATACCCAGCGTTGAAGACGCTGAGTAGGTGATGTCATCCTCAGAGCAGACGACGATCCAGTAGGAGTAGCAGTAGTGGCATTTGCAGCAGCAGTATTCACAGGTGTGAACTTGAGATCAGCCATTCTGGAAATGCACAAGATCTTGGAAAAGAGTTCATGTTTGATATAATAGATGTAATCAAGATAAATTCAGTCACTACATCTTTTGGATGAGCACATATGTCAATTATTTTTTTTGTTAGCCCTCTCATTAAGTTTTAAATAGGTGCCTAACAAATAGGTAAAACATCATTTTAACTTGGTTAAGGATTCACGTCGGGTTCACCATTTTTTGTTTCCCTCAGAATTTGGGTATGACCTCCTTGATTGAAGGTTCAAACATTCCAATCGGTTTCTAACGGGTTTTTTCGTAGAACCAGAAACATTCAATGATTCCACATCCATTTGGACCTACTTTACAAAGTTAGGCGCTCATTAGTTTGTGGACTGATGAGGCTTAGGAATTTTCATTGGTCGAGAGGATGGGAGGTCGGACTCATCACACCTTTTTGAGGGGAATTATTGTCTACTCCGGGACTCTCTTTATAGATTTAAGTTATGTTTTTGAATCCTTATTATATTACCAAGTATAAAATGAGCTTTACTTCAGATCTGACAATCAATGATTAAATATGTAGGAAATTTAGAGAATCTTTTATATGTATTTGAGGTTCTTCATCGATAGAGAATCGTCTGTATTTATTAGAGATTATTGTTCAATGGTATCCTTCGAAACATTTATATAGAATTCTCTTGGTCATTTATGATGACCATGATGGTTTTAAAGCCACTCAGTGGGGAACTTGAAGTTTATTGTCATTCAGAAGGACATGGATTATTTCAGAGTTGGGATCGAGCCCGCAGATGGGCTACCTACGTATCCTTTGTTTAGAAAAGGAATCAGAACCCACGTAGTTCGAGTAAGGTAGTATGATGTTTATGATTGATGGATCAAAGAAGGATGTCACAAATAAATATGTCATGATTACTTTTACACTATAAGCTCATGTGAGTCATGCTCGGTGTGAGAAACAAGAGGTATTGGTGAAACCAGACAATTGTGCCACGAAAGATGCAATGATATGAAATAATGTGGGACTTATGTATGTATGACTGCCCAGATAAATGAATATTAGGATTTACTTCAGGGAAGAAATCCAGGAACAGGGTTCATAAAGGTATATGTGCTTCATGGAGATTTGAATACTCTAACTTGGGGCTTACTCCTAAAAAGGAGGCCCAAATTAGGAGAGGACTTATGATTGGGTTTTACTTCTGAGAAGGAATCCCAGATCAAAGGTAAATTAGGACTGGTTAATAGAAATTAAGACTATGGATTACTCCTGAAAAGGAGTCCCAGGTTAAGAGACTTGAAAAATTAAGGGACTTGGGGCTTACTCCTGAAGAGGATGCCCATATTTGAGACCGAGGCTTATTCTTGAAAAGGAGGCCCAGGTTAAGAATTATGACTGGGGCTTATTACTGAAAAGGAGGCCCAGGTTAAGAATTATGACTGGGGCTTATTTCTGAAAAGTAGGCCCAGGTTAAGAATTATGACTGGGGCTTATTCCTGAAAAGGAGGCCCATGTTAAGAATTATGACTGGGGCTTATTCTTGAAAAGGAGGCCCAGGTTAAGAATTATGACTTGGGATTATTCCTGAAAAGGAGGCCCAAGTTAAGAAGTTATCTTATCTTAAAGGATGAGGTTGAATGAATGAAATCTCAATCTTTAGTGACATAAAGATGTGTAAATTGTTAGGACCAATAGGGGCCTATATACCCTGAGAGGGGGGGTGAATCAGGGTATGGATATTATTTTTCAAATTTCTTCCTACCCCACTGGATCTTGACCTCTTTATTACAAGGGTCACTTTGTTTGCTCTTGTGTGTAAACTATGATCACTTCTTTACTTCTTTATCTAATGATGATTCTTTGAATGTAATGCTGGGAATCAAGCATGCAGAAACATAGATTTTTACTTGGTTCACCCTCAATGGGCTATGTCCATGGAGCATACGCCGACAAGTTGCCGGTCGTACCAAATTCCACTATTCTTCACTAGATGTAGATTACAATGTTCGGGATAGATCACTTCTATGCTCAGGCTCACTGCCTTTACAATGTTTAGGGTCAGCTCACTGCTTTCCCAAGGGTCACTCCCTGTTTCTCTCTCTCTGGATCACTGCCGATGGAGAGGATCACCTTCTTTCTCTTCCTTTGCTCACTACTTTTGGAAGGAATCCACTCACAGTTTATAGACTTGTAGGTCTCTTCATTTGCATGAAAGAATGCATCTTCCTCTGTAAGTAGATGCTCTGTTGAAGCCCAATTTTCACCCGTAGATGAATCTCTTTTTGCACCGAAGGTATTGGGCAAACTTCCAGCTTCCACGCAGCCCAAAAATCACAGCTGGAAATAAACCTTACTTGGCGTGCAAGTCAACCTCAGCGCGCAAGTATCGGCGCGCAAGTTCTCCTCAGACACTTGCGCGACTCAAGCTTCTTCAACTCCAAACTTGCGTGACACACTTCCTTTTACGCCCAATCCAATATTGGCACGCAACTCCACACTGGTGCGTAGCTTCAAACACTGGCGCGCAACAATCACCCTAGCGTGAAAGTCCCACCTGTGGGACCACACACACCACTTGTGCGACCACCACACCTGAGCGACGGGAGATCTGATTTCTCAAAGTGTTGAACTCCGGTGAAGAATAAAGAGGGTTGGTCCAGTATTTATAGGCAAATTGACCACCCTGTGCGATGGTGCACAAGTCACCTGCGCAACCCGGTCTCGGCGCGCAAGTCTTCTGTCCTGCTAGACACTTGCACGACCAACTCCCAAACTTGCGCGAACATGTTTCCTTTGCCATATTTTGATCTTCTGATCTTGAAAAACATATGGTGCGCAAGTTTCCTATACTCCAAGTCCTCAGCGTGTAAGTCCCTTTTCCAAAAACACTTTTCTTCATTTGTTGATTTTCAGGCCCAAAAATTTGGCAAACACTGGAAAACGGCGCCACATTGTATCTGTTCTTTTGTACTACCTCCAGATCATCCATTCCTTTTGTCGATATTCTTGAATCAAACATGGATTGTTGACCTCAACTCTTGGACTCGACATTCCACCATGAAACCCCCTTTTTCAACAAATTTGTATGTCATGGTTTGCGTTGTCAACAATCACAAAAGATGTCCACTTTGTCAACAAACACAATCACCTCAAAAATGCTTCTATGATGCCTTGAGGGATTTTTTTCCCAACATAAATCACTAGTTTTTTAGAGATATTCCACAGAATTCCTTTCAGATAAGAAATTCAAATCAAGAAATCATGTCATAAATGGCTTTGAAGAGTGTCCTGAAGACTGAATCTTGAATAGGAGAGGTGGAATGGCATAAGAGGGGTGAAATGGGCAAGAAGGGCACCCAAAAAGGCAGGGGCGCGCAAGTCCTGGCAGGCGCGTAGGTACTGCGTGGGCGTGCAAGTCCTGGTCACGTAGGTATACCTACGCGACACATGGGTACTTGCGCAACGATTAACCAGCAGGTTAATACTTGAGCGACTCTTGGTTAAAGCCTTTAGAATCATCATGAGGTTCTTCCAGAAGAGTGGCACGCAAGTTCTATTGAAGGAGTTAGGAGGCGCGCAAGTGTGGCCATTTCCTTTAAGGGTTGTCCACTCAGGTGCACAAGTGTTGATGAGTTTCAACACTTAGGCCTTCCTCCCCTATTTAGATCTTCCGTTCTAGGTAAGAAATTACCTTAGAAATTCTTTGGAAGCTTTGATAAGAGACTAGGGAGCCGGGAGCTCAAATCTGAGTTTCTGGAAAAAATCATCCTGAAATGGGGGGCCTCAGGGTCTATTTATAGGCTGGAGAAGACCCCAGGTGGTTATCCTTTAGGGTGCTCAAGTCACTTGTGCGACCATTAGGCGTCGTGCAAGTTGACTTGCGCGACAGTGATGGAACTTGCATGGAACATGTGCTTTTGAAGCTTTGTTCATGCCTTTGTTGATTTTTGATGTTTTCTTCAAAGGATGAATCAATTTGTGCTAATTAATTTCCCTTTACATTCTTTTTAGAAAATGTGACGAAAAAAAGAGCGTCAACACACATGAATCTTATATTGAAACTGATGTGCCTCTCCATCTATCTAGAAGACATCTTAGTATCCTCATAATTTTCTCTTTAGCTGGAACAGCCTTTCCCAGTGAGCTCATTGTATTTACAATTTTTTTGAACCTGAGATACATGTTAGAAATAGGTTCATAAGGATTCATTTTAAAGTTTTCATATTTAATAGTGTAGGTATTCAATTTCATTTCTATAACATTGTTTGTTCCCTCATGGAAAATAGTCAAAGTATCCAAAATTTCATAAGCAGTTTTACAAGAAGATATTCGATTAAATTATTCATCTCCTAAAGCACAATACAGGGAATTCATTTCTTTATATTTTTTATTATAATTAGTTTTAGTAGGTTCATCTCAAGTAGTTATTTTAGTTTCTGGGATCTTATACTAAGTCTCTATAGCAGTCCAGATGTCAAATCCCATACTTTCTAAATGAATTTTCATTTTCAGTTTCCATTGGGCATAATTAACACCATTAAAGAAAGGTGGCATGTTGGTAGCAGAACCTTCTATTCTATTATCCATAATTAGATTTTAGCAAATATATTTAAAGTGATAAAATTTATAACTAACAGAAATTTAAGATCTTTAATATACAACTAAAATCACAGTTGAAAAATAGAGTATTTGGAAATCCTTTATTAATAAAGATCCTCTGATACCAAATATTGGTCGGAGTGGATACTCAAGAGGGGGGTGAATTGGGTTCAAATTAAAATTTTTGTTAAAAACTTTATGATTAAAATCCCCAAAATTAAATAAAAATTAAACTGTAGTGAATTTATAAAGATTGTAAGTTTTCAATTAGTTTCTCAAGAGATTGATTATTTCTCAGTTAATTTATTCTGAAGATTAATTAACTTTTGAAACTAAATTATTGGGTAACAAAAGTTATAAACACTTGCTAGTTTAACTATCATAGTTACTTTAAAACAGATTTATATTTAAAGTACTTAGGAGCGGAATATTCAAAATAGTTTAAGATAAAATAAATAAGCACTACAGTTTTAACCAAGTGGTTCAGTCTCAAGTTGAGACTTAGTCCTATCAAACAATTTATATAAACTTTGATCCACACCCTAGATCAGGGTTAACAATAGTACAAAGACTGTTCAGTTCATATGACCTCTACCATAGTTCTACGTGGACAAACAAAAACAATAGAACATAGGCTATCCAGGTCACACTTGACCTCTACCACTATCCACAGTGGGAACTAAAAATATTTAGAAGTTTTGAGTAAGGATTTTAGATATCCTTCAGTTATGATCAGGAGTTAGTGTGTGTCTAAAAACAGAGCACACACACTGCTCAAAATGTGAAAAAAATGAAACACAATAGAGCTAAACAAATAGAGATGAGTTTAGAATACTCTATGTGTTGTGAGTGAAGCTCTGGACTCCTCAGATTGATGTAGATGAAGCTTTGAGTCCTTCTTTAGAAGTTGTGAGGAAAACAGAGTGCCGTGGTTCTGTTCCTTCACTTCTAGTGTAGGTGTTCAGCTCGAGTAAGAGAGTATTCTTTGTAACACTTGATATTATTCTTTGGAACTTCTGCTTGATGTGTATGACTATTCTTTGAGTTCTTGTGTTCTTATTTATGAATTTCACTTCAGGTGTCACACACTTGCACATCTATTCCTCTACCTTTATTCATTAGATTGATCTTCTTTTTATACCTTGAGCTCCATAAATGGGAATGATTACCTTTTTACAGGTACGGGGTACAGTTCCCTGACATGCCAACAACTCTCATTAATTAATAGCAGTTGCATTAAAAACATCAAATATGACTATTGCTAAATAAAAAAATAGAAATAGAGTTTAGAGAAACAATGATTGGTTTCCATTGGTAGTTGTTACACCTTGTAACAGTAGCTTGCTTGAATCAGTCACTCCTTCTATCGGTAGCTCCTTCTATCGGTATCTCCTCTTATCGGTAACTCCTTCTATCAGTCAGTGGATCACTGTACCAGTGAACTTCTGTTGGGAGCTGTAACTCTTTATAACAGTAGCTCTATGTATCGGTAGCTCTTTTCATCAGTAGATCCTTTTATCGGTAGCTCTTTTGTAATGGTATCCGTCTGTATCGGTGGACTGTTTAACGGTAGTTGTCTGTCTGTATCAGCAGACTTGTATCTATAGACTTTGTCTTTTTGTATCGGTGGACTTTGTATTTGTATCGGTGGACTTCATATTGATAGCTGTCTGTCTATATGTTTGTATCGGTAGCTTGTATCGGTAGATCTATATCAGTCGACTTGTGCATACCATTAGACTTATTCTATCAGTATCTCTTCTTCTATCGGTATCTCTTCTTCTATCAGTAGTTGTTATGCATATCGGTGACCTTATCCATATAAGTAGACTTCTTTACCGGTGTACTTAGCCTTACCAGTAGCTGTCTGTCTCAGTGACTCACAAGCTTAACACTTATATGTTCTATGAAAATTATATTCATATTGAGTTATTAACATTTCTAAACAGGTATAAACATATATAACCATTGATTAACAAATTCCAATGATCATTTTGATATCAACTCAACAATAGGATGCCATAGATCTGAAAGAATAATTAATATAAAGGTAAAAATTATTTGGGATTATCAAAGCATATTGAAACACAATTGAGATTATCAAAACATATTAAATCATAATTGGGATTATCAAAAAAGGTGATGTCAGCAATAAAATAATATTATTGTCATTTTTGGAACTATTCATTTAATTAGACTTTGAAAACAACAATAACAGCAAATTATTTTGAATATATTACTAAAAAACATATATAACATGTTTTATTTATCTAAAAAAATCATGTAACAAAATAATTATTTAAAATTATATTACTTTTAATATTTTAAAAATCATTTATTTTATTTTTCTATTAATTGAATAAATATTGTGTTTGTATTGTGTAAGCATTTAAGGTAATTATTTCCTTACTAAAAAATAGAAATAAATTTCCATGATAAAAAATAATTTATATTTCATATAACTATTCATAACAAAATATAATTTGATTTCATCCCTATAACAAAATATTATAGATATTAAAATCAATAAAGTGACATTTTTGTCATTATTTTTACTTAAATGTTACAAAGGTTAAAATCAAAGAAATATGGAACTAAGTGGCCATATATTAGAGAGTTTAATAGAAATATATGAACTCAAATCATCCAATATGATAAAATAAAGTTTTATGGTCAATTTTTAGTCCTTATCATATTATTTTTAACCTTAATTACCCTATTTACCCTTACTGTGGTGATAATTATTTACTATAGTTACTGATCATAATGACTAAAAATAAAATGGACCTATTTACCAAATGTGTAACTCTTAATTACAGATATTAAATATATTTTTCAATATTCAATATATAAAAGTGTTGTAATTTAATTTAAAATGAGACCCACAAGACGCAACGAAAAACGATTTTTCAGAAATCGCATTTTTAAGTCCAAAAATGAACTTATACCAAAATCCAGTATAAATATGATTCAAATGTAATTAATTAGATTATATATTATAAAAATAATTATTTTAACTTTTAATTAAATTCAAATAATAATGGGACTTTTAATTTACTTAATTTATTGAAAATAAATAATAGTTTTACAAAAAATGATATTTTTCACTATTCACTAAAAAATCAATCTTTTCATAAAAATAAAAAAATTACCCTAAGAAATTTTAGTGTGTTGAATTCAAAAATTATTTCATTTTTATAAACTAGAATTTATAAAAGTTCTAAAAATTAATTATAATATTTTCTCATAAAAAGAAATAAAACCCATTTTTGAAGAAAACATATTTTTCAATAATAAAATGACTTTACTAAAAAAATGAGTGATTATTTACTAAGAATTTATCAATATATTTGTATTGAATATAACCTTTATATATATTCCATAAATCAGTTAACTTTATTCATACCCACAAATTTAATGACTAGGTTATAACAGTCATATTTAAATAATAATATTTCATGGTTCATTTAGGTTCGGTGTTGCATGTCACATATGCTATCGAACATAAATTTATTTTTAAAATATTAGGGTGTTAAATTCTCCCCCCTTAAATAAATTATATCCTTTCAATTTGAAATTCATCTCAGTAATCAAGTATTTTACATCTGAAAATACATTTGTTGAAATCTCACATCGTAAAAAGGAGTGAATAAAACTTCCTCTTAAAAAGAGGGAAAGGGAAATACAAAGGTCATCTCAAATAACACAAAACTAGGTTTCAAAATAGAAGAAAATTAGTGGGAAGTTAAAATATGGGCATGGAGGAGAAAACTAATGTCCAAGGACTAATATAGATTGGTAGATAATAGGGTTAGGATAAAGTTAACTATCACAAAACCATAAATTTATGATGGGTGAAAAGACTATAAATTCATCAAAAATGATCATAATAGGATAAATTTTTTGTTTCAAGATCATTTTCCTAGAGTTGAGGAATTCCTTTATCATCTAGTCTAAGGAAATAAGGAAATATACTAACTTAAGAAGTATTATTTTATCCTTTAATCAATTTCCACCACAATCTCATCTAATTATAATAGATCACATTTTAAAAAAATTATATCAAGATATTCCTCCTTTTTTTAGACATTAACGAAAACAAAAAATGTATAGCATGAGTTAACATGATTCCAAAAATGAATACACCTTTATATTAATCACCAAATTCAAATTTCAACTTAAATCATTCCATAAATAAATAACCTTACATCCCAAAAAAACCTCAATATTCAAAATTTTAATTGTGTTCTTCCCAAATAATCTTTCATGTTAAATCACATGTTAGACCTAAGGGTTACATATACCTCAACCCAATGAACCATCTCCCAAAATATCATTAATCACTTCAAAATCCTAAAAATTAAAAAATATTTGACGTATAATATATTTCCCAGAATCAACTTAATATTTATCCATCAATTTTTTTAAGTAAATATAATGTCATGCTAACCTGGAAATCACATATTCAAGTGGTAGTCATTGTACCTTTATCAGCCTTTGGTTGTGGGTTCAAACCCTGAAACCTTGTCAAATGCAATGGGTTTTTTCTCAGCCTATATTTTTTAATTTTTATAAAACTATATTAATATAATTCTTATAATGTTTCCAAAAATATGATTAAAATTCTCAAAATAACATTAATCATCAAATCACTTTTTAACCACTAAGGTTTTCTATACAACTTATTTTTACCACAAAATAAAATAATCTTAATTGACTGTTATTTCCTTAACATGAGTGATCATATTAACTCTAAAGGTTATTAATAACTCTAAAATTATGTACAAAAAATATAAAAACATTGTTCCTCAAATAACCTTTTCGCTAAAACATATACTAAACCAAAGGGTTGTATTCCCATAAATATCTCCCAAAATATCTTTAATCATATTAAACTCCCATAACATAAAACCTCAAAAGGGATACCTATGATTTTAAACATATGATCAACTGTATTTTTATCATAATTTAGGTTTATCCCATATCACTATGGCATATCATAGGTTTACATAGGTTATATTCTCTAATTCATCCTAATTGTTTGTAAAGAAAATATGATTTATCCTAAGCATATCGCTTGGGAGAGTCAGACTAGGTGTGAAGTAAGGGCACACTCACCATGCACAAGGATGATGGTTAAGATATACACAACCATCTCTTTTTAGATTTATTACCCTGAGATGTATCTATGACAAAACAAAATCCATTTGTAGTATCCATACAGGGATGTATTGCTAGTAAAATCACATTATCTCTACCTTAACAAAACTTTAGGATATTATCATATACTTAGACTTATCCTCAAAGATATTCAGAGGGTTATGTTACCTAATATATGTTTTCTTAAATATATTTCTCAAGGATTATATTAAACTTTCTTTGATACCAATTGTAAAAACCATAACCTCTAATAGCCCAGAGTCGGTGTTCACTTTATTAAATTGGTACTTGATATAGGTGATTATATCCCAAATAACTGGATATTTTTGTAGTCTTGGTAAACTAGATAAATACATGATTCTCATATTACATTTGAAATATAAAAATATAACATAAGGAACATGTTTTCATCCCTGAAATATTTCACAATATCTATCTTCATATCCTGGGGAAAGGAAAACAAATAAATGGTGAGCTCATTTACTGAGTAAGGGTTATTGTAATGGATTGTACCTCCCTGGTCCATTCCTTTATAAAAATATAGTGTTTGGGTTGTTTTGTGATGTCATGGTAGCTTATTTCAAGAGTTTGGTGGTTTTTTCAGTTTTTCAATGGTGATTCGGGAATGGTAGGTCACCAGCGGTGAGTCATCCAAAGGTGACTCGACCAACGGTGAGTCATCCACCAGTAGGTAGTGACAATAGGTCATCCCAGTGGTGAGTCGTGTTTGTGACTCGCAATAGTGACTTGCGTTAGTGACTCACAACGGTGAATTTCCAATGGTGAGTCATGTCGGTGACTCATAATGGTGACTCACTGATGGTGA
Organism: Viscum album; assembly: GCA_963277665.1. Lineage (NCBI taxonomy): Eukaryota > Viridiplantae > Streptophyta > Magnoliopsida > Santalales > Viscaceae > Viscum > Viscum album. The sequence goes on from OY728137.1 coordinate 178,018,800, forward strand.
GTGGCGTCAGTGACTTGAAATAGTGAGTCATGATGGTGGGTCACGACAGTGACTCACCATCGGTATATCACCATTGGTATCTCGTCACCAGTAGCTTGCACCAGTGACTTGTCCAGTGGTGAGTCATTCACCGGTGACTCACCCAGTGGTCACTCACGACAATGAGTAATTTTGACGATTTTCCAAAATTTCCAGCTTTTCCTAGTTTTTTCGAATTCACCCCTTTAACATTTACTTTGATGTAAAATGAATTTAATACCATGTTTAAGTGTTTTTTAAGACGTTTCAAAGGATGTAAAATATATCTTTAATTTTCTAATTCTTGGTAGGCTTAAATTTAGTCAAAATGTGTGGTCAAGATCCACTTTTAATGGGGAGTTCAAAAAGGTTTCATATCCCTAGAGTCTCAGATCTAGTCCTTCAAATTCAGACACCCTTCTTCCTTCGTCCTTTATTTCTATTTTCTATTAATACCTAAGCATCCCATAACATTTCTTCCTCAAGGATACATGCATCTGTGTTGCAAACTTGGATCATGTTTCCCTGGAGTCTTGTGCACCCCCTATTTGGCGCAAGGAGGAGGTATTGATTATGTGTTTATTGAGGTAGGGATACCTTTTTCTCTCTTATTTGTGTATCATGTGGGGTGGTTGTATGAATTTTTCCCATGTGAAGGCAATTGAATCCGAATTTAATAAAGATAATTGAATCGTCTTTAAACTAATAAACAGAGGATGGGGTAAAGTGACGCATGCTTCTATTTCTTTTTTCTTTTATATTTTGGTCTATATGGTCTATATGCCTACTAAAAATCATGGTCATTGGTGGTATTTATTTGTGCACTTGTGATGACTTTTGATGGCTTGTTTTTTATTATGTGTTGAATGGATGTATATATATATATGAAATTTATTAACTACGTATATTCGATTAAATGAATAGATTCCCCAGGATCGAACTTGTTCTGTGATAACCTATAAATTGTTAAAGTGGAATTAAAGAACGAGTGTTTTCTAAATTTGAATACACCCTAACTTGTCTGGTGTGGTTGTGTGCTATGTGCGGTTTTGTTCTGTCTTGTTCCTTGTGTAGTTTTGTAGTTGTGTGGTGTTGATGTTGATAGAACGGTTGTAAGGTGGGGTGTAACGGGTGGTGTAATGGAATATCAGGTTGAGATATTGATTGATTTTGGAATGGATGGGTAGTGTTTAAGTAGCGGGGCTACAGGTTCAGGTTGTACTATGTTTATGTTACTAGGTGTGATGGGTCTGGTATTGTTATGCAGCAGGGTTTCTGAGTTTGGTTGCGATGATAGGTGTTGATGGATATGGGTATGAGATTCCAGTTGTTCTATTTTGGAGGATGGATTTAGCGAAATGACTTTGAATAATGATGATGGTAGTGGGTTAGTTTATTGGGGTTATTTTTCCTTTATTTGGTTGATACTATGTGGCTAGTTACGTGCTTTAGTTGGTAGCTGCCCGAGTAGGGATGGAATGAATAAATGAATTATTTAATAAAGAATGATAACTTTTTAAACAAATTGGCTGGGGATATGTTTGAGTTGTGGATTTTTGTGGATGAATTTCATTTATAAACTTATGAAGTGACTGTTTCTGATGTTAATATATTATTTTAGAGGTAGTAATAGAGTTGGCAGTATCATAAGGTGGTTGATTATTTGATTGAGAAATCATAGGTTGATCTTGAGTGTGTGATATTATATATACATACCTATATTTTCCTTGTGTTTTTTATATGCACCCCACCCTAATTGAGCACTATGTATCGAACACCCCCATTGTCATGGGGGAGGGTGTCTTTCCCAAACATCGTGGTGGAAGGATGGGTGGCTGGCCACCTACTCTTCTCTGCTCCCTCTTCTGGGTGGTGTTAGCCCAAGATCCTTCGGGTAAGTAGTTGTTTGTGAGGCCCAAGTTTGTGCGAGTGAGTTGTGTTTTCCCATGTGTCTTTGGGATGAGATGAGTTGTGGTTTCCTAGGTGTCTTCAGGATGAGATGTGTTGTTCTTTCCCATGTTTCTTCGGTATGAGATGAGTTTTGGTTTCCCAGGTGTCTTTAAGATGATATATTTTGTGCTTTCCCAGGTGTTTTCTATCATAACCCGACCCAATATGGGGATTGAGACACAACTACCCCAAGCCCACCTCCATAGGCCATGGGTTGGAGACAAGCATTGAAGTCACAACTAACTCAGGGAGACCTTTTCCTAAGAACCTGTACACACACAGACACATCCAACTCAATGAAAAATTGTAGAGGGAAAGTAGAAAAAGATGAAACTATTGTAAAGTAAAGTAAACATGAATGAACCTCTAGATTGTACAAAGGTATGGTAGCCAACACTAAAAGGTAAAGGGGAAAATACATGCCCAAACTAGAAATCGGTCCCAACCTAAAGACAAATGGAGAAGAGTATCTATCGAGACATCCCAGCTCCTGTATCTGAACTATGACCACCGTATGTGGTCCATGCAGCCCGTAACCCTGTGTTCCTCAGTAGTCACAGCTAACCTATCCTCTGTATTCAAAAGACATGACACGGGTTGGGAAAATACCATGTAGGGGTGAGTATATACATACCCAGTAGAACACCCCAAAAAGGTAAAGGGGGAGCAGTGAGTGATTCAATTGAAGAGAATCAATAAATGGAACAAGGTACAATAAATAGAATAGAAAGAGTGTAGTTCAACCCAATAAGAGTGTGAAAGTAGACTCATCTAAACACAAGGAGATTAAGATGATGAGTAAGTGAACCCCTTATCGAGTCACCACTACCTATAGCTAGAGAGTAGACCCATCCAACCATGAGAATCTAGACATGAAAAGCATGTGTCATACCATGCGCATCTTCGCCTCCCCTGTAAGGAGGATAACCAAGACCCAAGGGGTGGGTACTTCAACAGGACAGATATATATGCTCAGTAAAAGAAGCCCAAATGAGAGATTAAGGGGATATTCATCTCATAGCTCATCCCAAGAAAGTGAGTAGCCACCATTTCCAAGTAAATCCATCTGCAATGCCCAGCGCCCCATCACATCTTCCCAGGAAGCCCAAGTCAAAGGGGATTAAATCACCGCACCTTGAAACTATACTCTTTGGGAAGCACTGACTCACCCACATGGTTTTAGGTTGCATCACAAGGATGCATCTCGGTGGGTAAAGCACCCCTCTTTCTTGTGAGTCCTTAGGTAAGTCAAACCATGCCTTTCCACTATGCCTACACTGTCGAGGATATGCTCTGAATCATTTGGGACTATGCTACCTAGCCCTACTGAGGGATCAGCCCAGTATCTACTCATTGGGGAATATACTACCTAGCCATGTTGAGGGGTCAACCTGGTATCTACTCATCGAGGAATACGCTACCTATCCCTACTGAGGGGTCATCCTGGTATTTGTACGTCAGGTACTCTATTACCCAGCCCTGTTGAGGGGTCATCCCTATATCTTCTCGTTGGGGACATTGCTACCCATCCCTGCTGAGGGTTCAGCCTTGTATCTACTCGTTGGGGACTATGCTACTCAAACCTATTATGGGGTCAGCCCAGTATCTGCTCGTTGGAGACTATGCTACACAGCCCTGCTGAGAGGTCATCCTGGTAGCTACTCGTTAGGTGTCTTCTCTCTGTGTGCCAACTCAGAACATTCACATCATATCTCAAAATCCACTTCCAAGGTCATCATCATGTTCTACATGAAAAAAACTCGGGATAGGAATCTCATGGTCTGAAATCTAAGTTTAAACAAATGAGATATGAAGGATTGAAGATTGATCAGTAGAGATCAAACAGTACACAGCGTGTGAGGGGGGTCAAACGGCATGTGGTTCCCCTTTGTTGCCCGGTCATTTCCCTGGCCGGACATGGGTCCTATACCATGTAGGGGAACACACCGTGTAAGTGGACTGCATGGTGTAACCTGCCTATCTGGGGATCGGGCCGTGTCTGCTGATAGTGTATGTGTACTTCAGTATATGATGTGTTGGTACACACGAGGTGTTGCCTATGTGACCAAGCTGTGTTCATGTTATCAGCACGAAGCGTGTTCCTAGCCATGTCTCCTTCGCATGGCTCGTCCCACATGTAGATATGGTACATGGGGTTTCAAAGGGAGTACACGTTCTTCCATCATTAACTTTTCCCAAAACCCTAGTGCCACTACTGAGGGAGGATACACGCTATGTGTTCTTCACTAAACACGATGTGTAGTCGGGATTTTCACCAAAATCTTAGAAATCTCCCGAATATTTTCCCACACTTCAAATATGATCCAGTCACCATCAATGTCGGATAATTTTGCTCCGAAATCACCAGATCTGGCCAAAGAACATGGGATTACTTCGTCGTTCATCATGATTCAGCCTCATCCAAAATTGAGTGTTTGGATGGATATTCCGAGAATCTTTGTGGCTTCGATTCTCATCAAATCTTCATGGAACCTTCGGATTGTTCATCCACATGTCGTTCCATTTCCAAATTCATTCCTCGCTCGCAATTCCATTATTTTTTGGAAAATCTGACTAGTCTTGGGCATCTTATTGAGCTCGGGGCACCCGATAATCATCGAACCAGGATCCATAGGGATTCCACGGTGATAAACGCAAAGAAAAGAGAAGGAAAATCACCAAAAACCAATGTTTTAATCATCACAAGCCAAGCATTCTTGGAAATAGATTGAGAATAGGGCACCAGGATTAGAATGTGTGATAAAAAATATGAATCTAGTATATAGGCTCATGCAGAGTTTGAAATTAAAGGGTGTTGGTTGAAGAAAAGATTGACAACATGATCAACTTTTAATCCAAGGCATGAAAATGATAAAGACCAGTCCTACCTAGATTGGATCACTCATTGTTGATGTAGAATGTGTTCATCAACGAATGAGGAGGATCTGATGCATTTTGATCTGTCTAAGTCTAAGGGTTCATCATCATTCTTCGTTCGTTGTTCGTCAATGGGAAGGAGAGAAGAGGAGAGGGGGTTGTCGTCATTGGGAAAATAGGATTATGAGGAAATTCCTTGAAAATGAAAATTTATAAACCTCAATTAGGTTTGAGGATTTTTTATTAATTAATCAAATTAATTAATTAAATCACTTAAAATGCTCCTCCAACAAGCAAGGTATCCGAACATCCCATGCCAACTCATTTTATGTCACGCTTGGGGGAAACACCACATTCCAGACCCAACTGTGGTCTTGGATTTCTGATCTGATCAACCATTTAAGAGTTATTCCATTTTATTTAATTAACCGCATGTGTTCAATATAAAATATATTTAATATTTTTATAAAATTAATTATGGGCACACCGAGCCTATAAATTGTACATCGTCTCAGCATTTGGATCTAGAACAATATTTAGAAATATTTCAAAGTCTTATTAGGAAGAAACCGGGTCTCTAAATCATTACCTATTTCAATATTTTCATCCTTGAAAAGAAAAACTAAGAAAACAACTTGGGATACTGAGCCTTTATCTGGCTCTCCTACTCCCAGAAACTCTCCTATACATTTTTTTGCTACCATAACATGCAAACCAGGGGGGTGGATCATCCTCACAGGGTCTGCTCCTGTCGGTCCTCGATCTCCACCGGGTTCTCTGTAAAGGTGGCTTCATCCCCAATGTCCATCTCTCACTAGTAAATAACGGGTGGGGATTCATGTGTGTGTCTCCTCAACTGTGACACATGGAAGACATCATGCACCCGCTCCAGCTATGGGGGTAAGGTGAGGTAGTAGGCAACCTCATCGATCCTCTGCATGATTTCAAACGGCCCAATGAACCTCAGGGATAGCTCCCTCTCCCAGTCAAACCTCCAAATTCCACATCGTGAGGTGAATCTAAAGAATATGTGGTCTCCCTACTCAAACTCTAAGGGCCTATGATGGAAATCTATGTAGGACTTCCATTTGTTCTAGGATGTCTTCATTCATTCATGGATGACCTACACTTTCTCTATCATCACCTGCACCAACTCTGGTCCCATAAGAGATGATTATCTAATCTCTATCCAGAATAAGGGTGGACTTTAGGGTCTCCCATATAGGGCCTCAAAAGGTGCCATGTTGATGGTGGAGTGGTAGATGTTGTTGTATGCGAACTCCACCAAAGGCAGTTGATCCTCCTAGCTCCGGCCGAAATCCAACATGCACGCTCTCAGCATATCCTCTATCACCTAGATAGTACGCTCAATCTTCCCATCATTATGGGGGTGGAAGGATGTATTCATCCATAGTTGGGTCCTAAATTCCTCCTACAGACCTCTCCACAATCATGATGTAAATCGCGTGTCACAATCAGAGACAATATTCAAGGGTACCCCGTGAAGGCGGACGATCTCTTGTGCATACAGCTGCCCCAAACTCTCTACTAAACTCTGCTCCCTGATAGAGATGAAGTTCATTGACTTCATGAGTTGGTCTACTATCACCCAGATGGCGTCATGTCCTTTCTCCATGTGTGGGATCCCAGTGACAAAGTCCATGGACATGTCATCCCACTTCCATTTTGGGATATCAAGAGGATTTAACAAACCTGTCAATACCTAGTGCTCAACCTTCACCTAATGATAGGTAAGGCATCATGATACGAACTCATCTACACTCTATCTCATGTTGGACCACCAAAACTACTGCTAAATATCCATGTACATCTTCCCCATCCCAGGATATACGGCTGAGGGGGAAGTATGAAACTCCTGCATCACCTCTTCCCGCAGCACAACTGGAACTAATGTTCACCCCTAGAATATGATCTCATGATCCCCTCCTTCAGAAAATACATCAGGTGTGTCTCCTATGGATATATGATCATGCAAAACCTTGCAGTCGATGTCTCCCAACTAAGACTCCTTCACATGCTCAAGGAGTGTAGGAGTCAACACCACCGACTGAAGGAAATTTGTACCCTCCTGCTCTATCAGGGTCAGCTGTAGGGAATCCAACTACTCTAAAGCTTCCTACACAAGGTGAGCTTGGGAATTCCTACTAAGGGAATTTGCAACAACGTTGACCTTACCTAGAGTATAGACTATCTCGAATTCATAGTCCTGCAGGAACTCCAACCAGCATCGCTACCTCAGGTTCAAGTCTCTCTGAGTGAAAACGTACCTAAGACTCTAGTGGTCTAAGTAAACCAAAAATTGATCTCTCAAGAGGTAGTGTGCCACATCCTCAAAGAGAAAACCACTATTACAAGCTTCAGATCATGAGTCACATAATTTTTCCCATGGGGTATTAACTGCCTTAACCCATATGCGATGATTGCCAATCACTACATCAACACACAACCAATCCCAACTTTTGAGGTGCCACAATAAACCACAAACTCAACTAAATCCTATGGTAGCCTCAAGACCGAAGTGCTCTTTATCTTATACCCCAACTCCTTGAAGTCCCTCTAGCACTTCTCAGACCAAGTAAACAATTGTCCCTTCTATTTCAAAGTGTTCAAAGGGGATGTGATCCTGTAGAAGCCTTCCATAAATCTCTGGTAGTACCCTACCAATCCAAGGAAGCTCTGCACCTCTGACATGTTCTTGGGTGGCTCCCAAGAAATCACTTCTTCGACCTTCATTGGATCCATGGATAAACCCTACTTGAAAATAATGTTCCCAATAAAGTGAACCTATTGTATCTATATCTGTCATTTTGAGAGCTTTCCATAAATTCGGTGCTCTCAAAGTAAATCAAGTACCCTCCTCAGGTACTCTGCATGCTCCTCCTCTGTCGCATAGTAGATGAGTATGTCATTGATTAAGACAACAAAAAACTGGTCCAAGTATGGTTGGAATATCCAATTCATAAAATCCATGAAAACGGTAGGGGCATTTATCACGCTGAAGTTCATCACTAGGAACTCGTTGTGCCCATAGCGACATCGAAAGACCAACTTCAGAATATCAGCCTCACGAACCCGTAGATGGTGGTAGATGGACCTAATATTGATATTGGAGAACCATCTCGCACCTCATAACTGATCGAAGAGGCCATAAATCCTCGACAAGAGGTACTTGTTCTTTATCATGATCTAATTCAGGTGATGATAATCCACACAAATCTGTAAGCTCTCGTATTTCTTCTTCACAAAGAAAATCGGAACCGCCCAAGGGGACACATTGGGTCTGATGAAACCTTTCTCATGAAGGTCCTCTAACTATAACCTTGGATCTCGAAGCTTAGTGGGTGCCATCCGATATGCTGCAAAAGATATCAAGGCAGTCCATGGCTACAATTAAATGCAAAACTCTAACTCACGCCTTGGAGGTAGTCCCAGAACATATTCAGGAAAGACGTTTGTAATGACCCACCAATTCTCATTGGCTTGAGAGTACAACGAGTCATTACTAGGCCTTAAGCGACATCCCCAAGATGACAAAGGCTGGAAATAAATGTCGGAGGGTTTCAAATACAAGTGGGGGATGATTTACCATTTAAGAAATAAACCAATAAACCTACCAACCATAACCAACATTAACTATATGATGCATGAACAAATTAAAGACAACTAAACAACTTCATATATCTCAAAACCACATCAAAGTAAGAAACAGTGGAAGAATAACCAAGTATCAAAGTACATAGTGGAAAAACTACACAAGACTCTCTCAAGACTCCATTCTCCACAAGCTCCAAGATCCAAAATCTCCGAATAGCCGAAACATCATGTGATAGTTCTAAACACATGTGAAACATTACCTTTTCCCTTGTCCTGGAAGATAACATCTACAAAATCACCAAATTGACAAAGCAAAGGTGAGTATAAAACTCAGTAGGTTTTCCCCAATGACTTCCCTACTCACGCCACTAGGATAGAAGAGTTAGAAACAATTATATAAAACAATTTATATAAAACAATTTCACAAAAACAGTTTATAACTAAATATAAACAAATTTCCAAAACCATTCATTACAAATGCATACAAGTGAAATTGAAACCAATTTTTCCCATCAATATATTTTTCCAGAGAAATAACTAAACAATCTTTACAACCATTCCAAAATATCCCTTTATCGACATACCCAACCATTCCTCAAACCCATGCAACCAACCATGCATGCTACGTTATGACAGTTCCATACTCATGAGTGGTTTCTCATCAATCTACCAAGTCATCACAAGGTAATTGTTTCCCATGTCCCATTAACCCTTTGGCACCGAGCACAAGGTCATATTTCAACAAAGCCCTGTGTATGAAATTTCCATGTGCCATTAAACCTTTGGCACTGAGCACAAGGACATATTTCAACCAAGCCCCATATATGCAACATGAACACACACCACATATTCCCATTAATCATTCCAAAACAACCCTTTCAATAAAAACACCTTTTTATTGAAAACCATTTTCGTCAAAACCATTTCAATTCCAAACCATTTCAATTCCAAATCATTTTAATAAAACTCCATTTTTTATTGAAAACCATTTCTATTGAAAATATCATTTATCCATTTAACCCTTTATCATTCGGGGGTGTTACAATCACCCCCCCCCCTATAACACAACGTCCTCATTGTAGGCCCTACATCTCAACCCAGGCAGTGCACCACACTTAAGGCTGGGTACCACCTTTGATACCAAATGTGACAATTGGGTCCCGATGATAGCACAAACACCCCACCTTTACATGGATGTCGGGTCCTAGCCCGCCAGGTACCACCAGTTTCCCCACAAACACATGGTCCCCACTCTAGGGCCCACCCACGTGCCTAAACAAGTCATCTGACTATTGATAGTCCTCACAGGACAACATATGTCCTTTCCAGTGTGCTTTTTCCTCACTCACACACACCCTGGTAAACTTCCTAGAAGGTCACCCATCCTGATCACTACTCCAAGATAAGAATGCTTAACTATGGAGTTCTAATTAGGTAGGATCCTGAAAAGGAAGGTGCACCTTTTTGACATGAGTCATGTCATTTATCCATTTAACCCTTTATCATTCAGGGGTGTTACAACGTCGATGTAATCCTTCACCACTGAAGGGATCCAGATGTCTGAATATTTTTCTGCACTAAGGGTCATACTTGCTAGCTGATGGGTGATAGGATGTAACTTATTTCTCACTATGTCCACTTTTCCTATGATGAGGTCTCTCTTGCCAAAAAAAAAGAGAACCACATCCCATCAGCACGTTGGCATCTGACAAACCTATAGTGAAAATCAATCTGGGATCAAACTAGGTAAATCCAATATGTACCCAAGATGACATCATAGGGTTCTATCATGATGACCAATAGTTCCCACATGAACCTTTCTCCTCCAAGTGATAGCTCGCACTGCTGGAAGATTAAAGATACAGAGGAATTGTTCCATGTAGGAACCTAAAGGCATAGCTGTTGTGCTAGTGTCTCTACTGGAAGCTCCATCTCCCACATAAAGAGTCGAGAGATAAAATAATGGCTATAAACTATGTATACTAGTACTGATTCAAGAGTAGAGTAAACAAAAACCATACCTTGAATCATATCATGTGTCGCTAGGTCGTAAACGTCCATAGCATGCAGTTGTCCACAGCCCCAACCGCTAGCTCCCTGTGCCTGAAGTGGGTTTCTTAGTGGCGGTGGTGGGAGAACCTCATACCATTTTCCCCCACCTGCAGCTCTTCCCACTCCTCTGTCAGCCCCGCCTCCCTGGGGACCGCCTTATCCCTGCTTTGGAGATCCCTCATCACAGTGCTTTCTCTGCCATGGTGGTTCATCTAATGCCTATCTGGGGTGATCAGTATGCCTAGTTGGGAAGTCCTGATCCATGTGATCTCATCCATCACAAGAATATCATTGTCCCTCCTTGGGTTTCCTTGATGCTCTATGTTGTCCCTAACCTGCACAACCATGCCCCTGAGTTTTCTCCCAAAAGGGTCTCCTGCCCTGAGACCTCTGGCGCCTGACTACTGCTGAAGATGACTCATCCCTGTCACACCTCCTACTAAATCCAACCATCTGGCATCCCTCTACTAGGAATCTCTTGGTCATGAATACCTATCCCAGAACCCTGTCATAGGTGGGGATGCACATAGAAACTACATCGGCCCAGATCTCCCTATGGAGTCCCTGCTCGAACTTTCGTGCGTGGAAGTAGTTGTCTCTAATCATGTTGAGGGAGTATCATGTAAGGTTGGTGAACCTCTCCACATAATCTTACATAGTCATCCCTCCCTACTCTAGCTCCAGAAGCTCCTAAATCTAGATGGATCACAAGTAGGAGGGGTAGTACTCCTCGTGAAAGAGATCTTGAAAGTCATCCCATTTGAGCATCACCTCCTCACGCATCTAGGTAACCAAGCTCCACCAACGTCCAGTTGCTCCATGAAAAAGTTTGGCTTCCAAATCCACCCTCTAATCCTTCAGGTCCATACCAATCTAAAAATGCAGACCACCGACTCCATCCAATCCTATACCACCTAAGGATTGGGATCATCGTGGAACCACAGTGGTCATTGTCGCTAGAACTTGTAAATTGCATGTAACAAACCGGACCCAAACAGCCACCCGAACAGTGCTAAACGGGTCGGGTGCTACTACCTTAGGCGCACCTCCCCGAACGTCAAAGGTTTTCGACTAGTAGCGAGGGTCTGATAGGTATAGTGGGGAGGCTATACCCTATTAGAGGATAATAATAATGGTACTTGTCCAAGTATAATAGTAGAGATGCAGTGGAATAAACGACTCAGCAGACTCGAACCAGACCCATAGAGCAGAAGCATATTCAATCTTAATAAACAGGGGAAGCAATAAATATAACAATAGTAGTGGAAATAAACACAACAGTATACTGATCACATGTAACTAATACTGAGCAACAACCATGAATCCAGAGTAGGTCATACATATCTGAATAAAAAAATGCCAATGGCTAACCAACTATAGCTATAACAAGTAAGCATGCTGATACAGAAAAGAAAACAAAACAGGGTAACTCTGGCTAGGTAAGACCTCAAAGTCCATACCATCTCCATGCAAAAACTAACGCAGCCCATCTCCAGAGGTTGGCCTCTTTCCTGCACGTAAATCCATAAATTATACACGCATCCCGAAGGGCCCGTGCAGGGTGTGAGACAAATCTCAGTAGGATACCACCCAATGGTGCGTACCTAATATAAGTGTTTAAGTTGGCATGCATTTATAAGAAAAACAGTAAATAGAATGATGCATAAATAAACATAAACCCCAATGGTGATCAGTATCCACCATGGAGTGTCACCTTCTTCGGCCAATGCTGGAATCCATATCGTGTAACCTGACACCATGCTCCACCTGACACTATGTGTCTCAAGTTTCGACATCCCGAAGGCATGCCCAGTAATAGTAACCTGGCACCTTGTGCCTCCTGACACCTCGTGCCTCAAGTACTGATGTCCTGAAGGCACGCCCAAGAAGTAACCCAGAGGAATAGCGATGTATTCCCTCAAATAACGTATCCAGAGGGACAACGATATATGACCTCAAATAACGGTGAGCCTCATCCCCCAACCCGATAGCCTCAATTCTATCCTCTGAAAGCTCCTCACCTCCAACGTGGATTTCTATGGAAAGCACCCCCAAACAAAGTACCTAAACTGCATCTACGGGGGCCTCTACCCACATGAGTGGTCAAAACCACCTCATCACATAGTATCTCTGTGTTGACACTACTCAAAGTTCCAGGTGAGTAGTAATCACCAAAATAGTACCTAAGCCACCATAAATCTGACACCTCATGTCCCTGAGACCATGCCATTCAAGTCTGATGGACTCTCCATCCAAGTAACCCAGGCCATTCCCAACCTGACAGTCGTACTACCTCAAGCTGATATCCATGACGCCCAATCTCGTGGTCAAAACCATCCAAAGTAACCCGGGACAAGCCCAACCTGTGATCAGCATCACTCAAGAGTATTTGGTCCATGCCCAACACCACCCAAAATGGTAAAACATATGAAATTCATTAATTGCATATACAATGTATTTAAACAGAAAACGTAACCAGGAAAAACATTCTAAACAGTTGATTTGCACTACCCAAGGTGTTGTCCCATACCAACACTAAGGTCTTGAATGCCTCTAACAATTTATATCAGGCTTTAAGAAGTTAAACTAAATAGTTTATAACAATATAATTCAAATATAACCATTTTGGCATCCCCCGTCCAAAATGCCCTGATGAGCTACGACCCCTATCCTGGTCCCGCTCAAGAAAAACTCGTAACAGGGCATACCCAAAGGCATCCCATAGGTCCATAAACAATGTAATAAGCAATAAAAAATAAAACTAGGTCCCACTCAAAATACCCAAAAACACATCATAGGTCGCGTCACTCAAATGACCATGAAAACATAAAAAGAGGTATGAACCACCTACCTGAGACTCGTACGATGCTACTCCTCTGGTAACAGCCTCCAATTAGGTCTAAAACGTGGTAGATCTACAAAAGAATCAAAACCGCTCAAACCCCTATAACTCGTTCTAGAATAGAAATCAAAAAAATGGATCAAGAGGAATCGAGGCCTTACTGAGGGGGTTCCAACGCATCCAACCATGATCATATCTGACTTCGGACGAAGAACCGGGAGCTACAAGAAGGTCCGACCGGCTTGGTTCGTGAAACCCGACCAAAAACATGAGTTCTGCCTCCAAACAAGGATACTGCCCATTTTAACGCAAAAAAAGAAACTACACGGCATGTACTTTAGAACTACACGCCGTTTATATCATTTAATTGTTCATTTGGTGTCCAGAATTCCACTGACTTACTTCTAGAACTTTTCGACATGAGTACATGGCATGTACCTAGGGGTACACGGTGTGTACTGGGTTTTCATTCTCTTCCTCACTGACTTACCCACACGCCATGTATTCCTCTCATACACGGCTAGAATACATGGTGTGTTCGAGGAGGACACGGCATGTATCTAGTTTAAATGATTCTCCTAGTCCAACAAGCCTATACACCATGTATATCCTCCACACGATCAAGTGTACACGGCATGTCGATAACTACACGTTGTGTAGTAAGAAAATTATACACAGTCATCACATGGAATGTACTCGGCGAGCACACGGTCGGTCACTCACTTAACATATAGACGTCATGTACTTGAAAGTACACGGCGTGTAGTCTGGAAATTTCCAGATACTACCCATTTTCTCCTATTTCCTCAAAAACAAGTCAAAAATTCAAACTAGGTTAGGATTTTGACCCGTTCTAAAAACTTGAGTTCTTACAATCTCCCCACCTTAACATAGCTCGTTCCCGAGCTATCAAACAAAACCCGGAGATAGCACCAAACATACCACCCCGATCAAAGTAACCCGGACTTCCCCAGTCTCAAAGGTCCTGGCTAAATTCCTCAAGGGGATCCCCACCATAGGAATCACCTAACTTGGTCTCAACCCAACAAAACTCAAAGAAAACAAGGATTGCTAACCTGTTTTTCTGGAAACATAGTCCTTTCATGACGCATCGTCACCCCTGCACCTCATTGGTGTTCTTGTGTCGTTTCCGACACCCAACGTACCCCGCATCGCAACGGTGTCTGCCTCCACGAGATCCTGGTGCCTAGAACCTCAAGTAACCCACATCCTCGATGCCCTGATGCCCAAGGCATCTCAAGTAACCTGAATCCTCGATGCCTCGATGCCCAATGCACCTCAAGTAACCTGCATCCCCAATGCCCTGATGCTACGCATCTCATACACACACACACACACACACACACACACACACACACATATATATATATATATATATATATATATATCACACACCCGATATAGTTCCAATCCCACTGACTAGCATCTAGTCGGTACACATAGATCATGTGCATCATGTTCACTCAAAATGGACATGCCTCTACAGGTCATGCCAAAAAGGAAACATGAGAATCATGGCCACACCGCGGTGTACCTCTAACCGTCGTTGGCTCACCAGCCTTCTCAGCCTCTAGCAGCTCCACAGCGTGCACCTGGCCTGAAGTACGGATGCCTGATACCTAACCTCCCTGCGGTACTGCCCCAGTCACTGGCCACTGACCCCTCAACTGGATCCCGCTGTCTCTTTCACGTCCTCCGCATGCAGCTAAACCTCATCTACCCTCTCCTGGTACCAAACTCGAACCAACTCTGGATGCCACCGTCTGTCCTGGTCCCTATCTGCCGGTTGTCTGAGAAGGCTGCCTGCAAAACCTATCTAGATTCCTGACCTGTCCACATGCCTGGCACTCCTTTGGAGGCCTATCGCACTGAGTCTGAAAATGTCCTGGTTTTCCACACTTAAAGAAAATAACTAAAGAACTACCACGAGTTGGTATAGATGAGTCCTTGACCTGACCGCCTTGCTGGAACTCATCTTTTCCTCACTTCCTACTATCTGAACTATCACCTGAAGCTATTGTCCAGCCAACCTGGGGAATATCCCTCTGGTTTCCCTCCGATATGAGCGCTTGGTTCACTACCTCTGAGAAAGAACCCAGCCTAAAATATTCACCTGGACCTGAATGGCATGTCGTAAGCCATCCTCGAAGCACCTCAATCTAGTTGCGTCATCATTTACCATACCAGGTGAAGAGCAAGACAACTCTGTGAAGGTAGCTGCATAGGCCATGACGGACATGTCTCCCTACTGAAGACTCAAAAACTCCCGAGCTCTCTCTTACCTCAGTGTCTCTAGGTAAAAGTGCTCAAAGAACCTGTCCTCGAAGTCCTTTCATGTCAGTCCCTCGTGACTATGATCCTGAACCAGCACATCCCACCAATGATTTTCCGGTCCTCGCAGCATGTATGTCGTAGCTTGACCCTCCTCCCTGGAGGTGTCTCAAGCTGCTCAAAGAGCATCTGCATAATTTCTATCCAGTTCTCATCCGCCTGCGGACCACCCTCACCCTGAAAAAGTGGTGGGTGTTGTGACTGAATCTCCCGCGTCAAGTATGCCATAGATGGATCTGTACCCTGCGTGCCTCTGTCAATCCCCTACAATACACGCACTAGTCTATCTCGGAGCTGCTCATCGATCCATGGCCCGAACGATGCCAAACCCGGCTACTGTCCTACCTACCCTAGATCGTGAACCTGATCTTGTCCCTGATCATGTACCTGCGGCTCCTGCTCTGCCTGCACCGGATCCTGAACCTTATCCTGCACCTGTGGCACTGTACCATCTCCCGTCTGACGCTCCATCTGAGTCGCCCAAAAAGGAACCCGCTGGATACCATAAATGGTCAGACAACCCACATGTATATATAACAATATATATTCTATGTAGATAAGTAAAGTAGTAAAAGGCATTGCATAACTACTACCCTTACCCCCCCCCCCCCCCACTGAAACCCATTCCCACGGCATCCCGGCCCCATGACCTCCTTACCTGCTCTCAACAGAGCCAAGTATCAAAAGTACCTTGGGCCATGCCCGTCCTGATAACTAACATTGTCTCAAACTGACGACTGAGTCGCCCAATCCTGGTGATCCAAATCACCTCAACTAGTAGTACATGCCTTCTCGTACAAGAGACAGACCCAAATATCCTACCACATGCAATTCTACAAAATATAAAGCATGGCATACACATTTCACAACTAGAAATTCTATCAGGAATTTCACCAATTCACATTTTAGAGCACACAAGCATGGAAATTAATTTTATTCACATGGTATTATCACTTCAAAAAGAATACATGCAGTTATGAAATTAAAATACCCTAAAAATGTGTCTATCAAAATCCAAGCAAACAAGCCTTTCCATACTGGCCAAAGTCCAATTCTCCCTTACCACACCAGTTCAAGGTTCACATATCACAATAAATAATCTCACACACCAAGTGACCCACCAAGGTTGAAATCATATAAATTGTAATCTGAGCAAAAATCAAACAACAATTCCCACCCAAGGGAACTTGGTCCATCCCTCGTACCTGGGGCTGTAGGCACCCAAGAACAAGCTAGAAACCCAATTCCAATAACAATCTATCTCCAGTCTACCATATACCAAAAATTAAAACCAGTAGAAATAAAATAGAAGTATCAATCTCATTAGTATCCAGTAAAACACTGCTACTAAATCCATATCAAGAACTCCTCTGATACCACTTTGTAACGACCTTAACCTGAATAGCCACTCGAATAGTTCTAAACGGGTCGGGTGCTACTACCTTAGGCGCACCTCCCCGAATGCCAAAGGTTTCCAACTAGTAGTGATGGTCTGATAGGTATAGTGGGGAGGCTATACCCTCTCGTAGGATAATAATAATGGTACTAGTCCAAGTATAACAGTAGAGATGCAGTAGAATAAAAGACTCAGCAGACTTGAACCAGACCCATAGAGCGGAAGCACATTCAATCTCAATAAACAGTGGAAGCAATAAATATAACAATAGCAACAAAAATAAACACAACATCATGTTGATCACATGTAACTACTACTGAGAAACAACCATGCATCCAGAGTAGGCAATGGCTAACCAACTACAGCTACAACAAGTAAGCATGCTGATACAGAAAAGAAAATAAAATAGGGTAACTCCAGCTAGGTAAGACCTCAAAGTCCATACCATCTCTATGAAACAACTAATGTAGCCCATCTATGGAGGTTGGCCTCTTTCCTGCATGTAAATCCATAAAGTCTACACGCGTCTCGAAGGGCCGGTGCAGGATGTGAGACAAATCTCAATAGGATACCACCCAACGGTGCGTACCTAATATAAGTGTTTAATTAGGCATTCATTTATAAGAAAAATAGTAAACATAACGATGCAAAAATAAACACAAACCCCACTGGTGATCAGCAGCCACCATGGAGTGTCACCTACTTCAGCCAACGCCGGAATCTCTGTCATGTAACCTGGAACCATGTGCCACCTGACACCGCGTGTCTCAAGTACCAACGTCCAGAAGGAACACCCAAGAATAGTAACCCGGCACCTTGTGCCTCCTGACACCTCGTGCCTCAAGTACTGACATCCTGAAGACACGCCCAAGAAGTAACCCGGAGGAACAGCGATGTCTACCCTCAAATAACGTATCCGGAGGGATAGTGATATCTTCCCTCAAATAATGGTGAACCTCAGCCCCCAACCCGATAGCCTCAATGCTATCCTCTGAAGGCTCCTCACCTCCCACGTGGCTTTCTACATCAATCACCCCCAACCAAAGTACCTAAACCGCATCTACGGGGGCCTCTACCCACACGAGTGGTCAAAACCACCTCATCACGAAGTATCTCTGTGTGCACACTACTCAAAGTTCCAGGTGAGAAGTAATCACCAAAATAGTACCTAAGCCACCACACATCTGAAACCTCATGTCCCTACGACCATTCCGCTCAAGTCTGATGGCCTCGCCATTCAAGTAACTTGGGCCATGCCCAACCTGATAGTCGTACTGTCTCAAGCTGACATCCATGACGCCCAATCATGTGGTCAAAACCAGCCAAAGTAACTCGTACCAAGCCCAAATTGTGATCATCATCACTCAAGAGTATCCAGGCCATTCCCAACACCACCCGAAAGGGTACAACATTTGAAATTCAATAATTTCATATATAACGTATTTAAACAGAAAACGTAACCAGGAAAAACATTCTAAACAGTTGATTTGCACTACGCAAGGTGGTGTCCCATACCAGCACTGAGGTCTTGATGCCTCTAACAATTTATATTAGGCTTTAAGAAGTTAAACTCAACAGTTTATAACAATATAATTCAAATATAACCATTTTGGAATCCCCTGGACAAAATTCCCCAATGAGCTATGGCCCCTCGCCCGGCCCCGCTCAAACAAAAATGGTAACAGGGCATACCCAAAGGCATCCCATAGGTCCATAAACAATGTAATAAGAAATAAAAAATAAAACTGGGTCCCACTCAAAATACCCAAAAACGCGTTGTAGGCCGCATCACCCAAATGACCACAAAAACACAAAAAGAGGTATGCACCGCCTACCTGAGACTCATACGATGCTAATCCTATGGTGGCAGCCTCCAATTAGGTCTAAAATGTGGTATATCTACAAAAGAATCAAAACTGATCAAACCCCTATAACTCGTTCTAGAACATAAATTAAACAAAACGACTTAAGAGGAATAGAGACCTTACTGAGGTGGTTCCAACGCATCCAACCGTGATCAGATCCAACTTTAGAAAAAGAACCGGGAGCAATAAGAAGGTCTGACCGGCTTGGTTTGTGAAACTCATCCAAAAACGTGAGTTCTACCTCCAAATGAGGCTACTTCCCATTTTAACACAAAAAAAAAAAGAAACTACATGGCGTGTACTTTAGTACTACACGCCGTGTATATCATTTAACTGTTCATTTGGCAGCTGGAATTCCACCGACTTACTTTCCAGAACCTATCAACATGAGTACACGGCGTGTACCTAGGGGTACACAGTGTGTACTGGGTTTTCCTTATCTTCCTCTCTGACTTACCCACACGCCATGTATTCCTATCATACATGGCTAGACTATACAGCATGTTCGAGGAGGACACCGCGTGTATCTAGTTTAAATAATTCTCCCCGACCAACAGGCCTACACGCCATGTATATTCTCCACACGGTCAAGTGTACATGGCGTGTCTATAACTACACGTTGTGTAGTAATAAATTTATACACGGTCATCACACATCATGTACTTGGAGAGCACATGGCCGGTCACTCACTTAACATATACACGGCATGTGCTTGAAAGTACATGGTGTGTAGTTTGGAAATTTCCAGATACTGCCCATTTTCTCCCATTTCCTTATAAACAAGTCAACTATTCAAACTGGGTTGGGATTTTGACCCGTTCTAAAAACCCAGGTTCTTACAGTGCACTCAGCATGGACATGTACTCAGCCTATCCTGTTGGGACCAACTATTGCTCAATGGGTGTAGGCGTTGCTACCTATCCATTGGGAGGAAGGGGATCGCATTATGGGCCTTAAACTGAGGCCTCATCACTCATAGGGTCGTCATCATGATCCAAAGCTAGTATTCTAGCTGGCTGTCATCACGGAGGCATCCTAAAAAAGGTCAAGGAGTACCATAGTCAGATGATCATATACATATATCAACAAAATAATGGGGATTTGGATCAAGAAGGATAGTCAAAGACTCGATTCTATAGGATGCATGTACAATTTTTCCCTGCAAAAAATGTCTCGGGGTGCCAAGTCAACGAGCGGGTAATTAGGATCCTGGTGAATGGCTACATCGGATTCCCATACCATCACTAGACTCACTGGCCTGAGAACCATTCTTGAGACACTTTGACATTGTTTCCCTAAACCCAACCAATCTTTTTAAGGGGAAACATCCAAACAATGTCCAAAGGAATGAACTTTCTCTGATACCACTTTGTCACAACCCCACCCAATCCATGGCTCAAGCCGCAACTACCCTAATCCCACCTCCATAGGCCCGGGGTTGGCGACAAGTAATAAAGAAACAACTAACTTAGGGAGGCTTTTTTCTAAGAACCTATACACACACAAACATATACAACTTGATGAAAAAGTGAAGAGGGAAAGTAGAAAAATATGGAACTGCTATAAAGTAAATTAAACATGCATGAACCTCTAGACAGTACAAAGGTACGATAGCCAACACTGAAAAGTAAAGGGGTAAAATACACACCCAAATTGGAAATCAGTCCCAACTTGAAGACAAATAGATAAGAGTATCTTTTGAGAGATCCCAAATCATGTATCCAGACTATGGCCACCATACATGATCCATGCAACCCATAACCCTATGCTCTTCAGTAGTTAGGATCGACCTATCCACCATCTGCAAAAGACATGACATGGGTTGGGAAAATCTAATGTAGGGGTGAGTATATACATACCCAGTAGAGTGCCCTAAAAAGGTGAAGGGGGGGAAGTAAGTGATACAATAGAAGAGAAGTAGTAAATGGAACAAGGTACAATAAATAGAATAGGAAGAGTAAAGCTTAACCCAACAAGAGTGTGAAATTATAATCATCCAAATGCAAGGAGCTCGAGATGATGAGTAAGTGAACCCCTCTTTGAGTCGCCACTACCTATAGCCGAAGATTAGACCCATCCAACCATGATAAACTAGACACAGAAAGCATGTGGCATACCCCGCGTGTCTTTACCTCCCCTGGAAGGAGGGTAACCAAGACCCAATGGGTGGGCACTTTAACAGGATATATATATATATATGCTCAGTAAAATAAACTGAAAAAAAGATAGTAAGGGGATATCCATCTCATAGCTCATCCCAAGAAAGTGAGTATCCATTAGTTCCAAGTAAATCCATCTGCAATGCCCAGTGCCTCATCACATCTTCCTAGAAGGCCCAAGTCAAAGGGGCTCAAATCACCACACCTCGACACTAGCTTCTTTGGGAGGCACTAACTCACCCACATGGTTTTAGGTCACATTACAAGGACATGTGTTGGTTGGAAAAGCACCCATCTTTCTTGTGTGTCTTTAGGTAAGTCAAACCACACCTTTCCACTGTGCCTGCATAGTTGAGGGTTTTCTCTAAATCGTCGGGGACTACGCTACCCATCCCTACTGAGGGGTCATCCCAATATCTACTCGTCGGGGACTACACTACTCAGCCCTACTGAGGATTCATCCTGGTATCTGCTCGTCGGGGACTCTGCTACCTTGCCCTGCTGAGGGGTCAGCCTGGTATCTACTTGTCAAGGACCCCGCTACCCAGCCCTGCTGAGGGGTCATCCTGGTATCTTCTCATTGAGGACTATGCTACCCGGCCCTGCTAAGGGGTCAGCCTGATATCTTCTCATTGGGTACTATGCTACCCATCCCTACTGAGAGGTCAAGCCGGTAGCTACTCGTCAAGTTTTGTCTATGTGTGTGCCAACCTAGAACATCAACATCATATCTCAAAATCCTCTCCCAAGGGAACTATCACGTTCTATGTGGAAAAAAACTCAGGATAGGTATATTATGATCTGAAATCCAATTTTAAACAAAAGAGATTACGAAGGATTGAAGATTTCTCAGTAGATCTCAAATAGTACACGACATGTGAGGGGGGCCACAAGGCATGTGTTTCCTTTTTGCTGCCTGGTCATATCCCTAGCCAGACATGGGTCCCATCCCATATAGGATAACATGCCATGTAGGTGGACTACATGGCATGTCCTGCTAATCTGGGGATCGGGGCGTGTCTATTGGTCATGTCTATGTACTCAAACTCCGAGTTTGTGTACTTCAGTACACGGTGTGTTGGTCCACACAAGGTGTTTCTCGTGTGACCAAGTTGTGTCCATGTGCTCAGCATGGAGCATGTTCTTGGTTGTGTCTCCTTCACATGGCTTGTCTCACAAGGATAGATGGTACACAGTGTTTCAAAGGGAGTACACATTGTTCCATTGTTAACTTTTTCCAAAACCCTAATGTCACTGTTGAGGGAGGATACATGTCATGTGTTCTTCTCTAAACATGGCATGCAGTCAGGATTTTCCCCAAAATCTCATAAATCTCTTGAATCTTCACCCTTGCTTCAAATTTGATCTATCCATGGTCAATGTTTCCTAATTTTACTCTGAAATCACTAGATCTAGTCGAAGAATGTGGGATTGCTTCATCGTTCTTCATGATTCAGTCCCGTTTGAAACTGAGGGTTTGGAAGGATCTTATGAATGTCTTCACAGCTTCTATTCTCATCATATCTATATGGAACCTTTGGATTTTTCATCCTCATTTTGTGTCATTTCCAAATTCATTCCTCGCTCACAATTCCATCACCATTTGGAAAATCTACCTCGTCACGGGCATCTTATCGAGCTCGGGGTTCCCAGCAATCGTCAAATTGGGATCCAAGGGGATTCCATGATGATAAACATGAATAAAGGAGAGGGAAAGGAACAAAAAAACCCAATGTTTTAATCATCACTAGCCAAGCGTTCTTGGTCGGTGATTGAGAATAGGACATCAGGATTAGAACATGTGATAAAAAATATGAATCCAGTATATAGGATCATGTAGAGTTTGAAATCAAGGGGTGCAGGTTGAGGAACAAATTGAAAACATGCTCATATTTTAATCTAAGGCATGAAAATGATTAATAATATTCCTACCTAGATTGGATCTCTTGTTTTTGACGTAGAACGTGTTTGTCTATGAAGGAGGAGGACCCACTGTGCTTTGATCCGTCTAGGTCCAGGGGTTCATTTTCATTCTTCATTTATCATTAGTCAATGGGAAAGATAAGATAATAGAGGGGGTTGTCATAATTGGAAAAAAATATTATGAGGGAATTCCTATAAAATGATAATTTATAACCATCAATTAGGATTACGAATTTTTTTATTAATTAATCAACTTAATTAATTAAATCACTTAAAACTATATACCAACAAGCGAGGGATCTTAACATCCTGTGTCGACTCATTTTATGTTGTACTTGGGGGAAAAAACATGTTATAGACCCAACCATGGTCTTGGATTTCCGATCTGATCAACCGTTTAAGAGTTATCCAATTTTCTTTAATTAATCGTGTGCATGTGATATAAAATATTTTTAATATTTTTATTAAATTAATTTTGGGCACATCAGACCTCAGAATCGCATGTCGTCTTAGTGCCTAGCTCTAGAATAATATTTAGAAATATTTCAAAATGTTATTAGGAAAAAAACTGATTCTATGCATTTTTGGGATGTGATGTGGTATGTGGACCAGGTTTCCATGGGCAGGACATGGTTGTGAGGCCCAGGTGTGTGCAGGCGAGATGTGATGAGCTTCATTTTCCAAGGTTACGGGACTAACTATGAGGCCCAGGTGTGTGTGGGTGGGTTGTGATGTGGTACTTTAGGAAGAGGTGGGAGTTCCAGGATGTTTTTCATTAAGGTGTGAGAGTGGCTAATCAGTGGGAAAGTAGTGTGGGGTACCTTATCATTGATATGCTCTATATTACTTTACTTGACTTTCATTACTTATTGAACATGCCTTAGTGAGGTGGGCATGGATAGGATACCTTTTTTAGTGTTTTTTGTTCTTTTATTTTCTCACGGGAGCATTAGTATGCTTCTCCTACTTGTACACGATAGATTTTGGTTTTTCCTACTAAGTATACTTGTATGCTCACCCTATTTTAAAAAACTGCTTTCAGGTTTCTAGGATGACTATGGGGACCATGTTGGGCATTACTAGCTCGAACTTTGGGACAGTTTTTGTGTCACTACTTAGCTTTACTTTTGGGTATTTACTTTGGAGCTTTTCCTTGTATTTGTAGAAGTTTTTCTTTAAACATGTATATGGGGTGGATTTTGGTTTTATTTTATATATAGTGCTTGGATTTGTTTTGAGATGGACCATCTTATCTCCTAGTCTTTTTTTCTTATAAAAAGGTTAATTCCTCCCATTTTGTGAGATTTTATACCCTTGGTGTTGGTTGCCACCTCGGGGCCTACTAGAGGTGGGACTAGGGGGTCATTGTCTCTCTTCCTTTATTTCCATCTTAGTAGGGGTGTCTTTGGAGGGAGGGGGTCATGATAGAATGGTATCAGAGGTGATGGTTGAAAGATAGGATGGATTTTGGAGTTAGTCATAGTAAGGATTGCATGGGTTTGTAGGGAAACAATGTTCAGTGATCTTGGTGCGTGACATAGGCAAGGGAAGATCGGCTAGGACATGGTATTTTAGGGGCCCCCATGACCCAATTCAAGGACTATGAGTCTACCAAATGGCCAATTGAGGTTACACCATTTGTAGGGTAGAGACCCTAGGAGAGTTACATGCACCATACTAAATTTTTTTCTTGTTTAATTGGGATTTGTGGGTAATTTTAATAATTAATGAGTTAAAATGAACCTTAAATAAAATTCCATACTACTTGGCCTTAGGAATTACTTGTTTACCTTTCATATATGGAACCCGGTCATTATTCTCATGTAGTAGAGGTAGTGGAGGCTCATCAGGATGATCCGATTGATAAAAGGAGGGTTAAACCAGTGGATGGGGATGACCAGTGGTAGAAAATGTTATGTGCTTTCTAGTGATAGACTTTGGGGAAGTATGAGGGCAGTGTTTTGGACATGGATATAGAGAGTTGGCTTGAGTAGATTGTGATCACCTTCAGCTTGATCCGGGATCCAACATAGTACTGGATTCTCTTAGTGGTGAGCTAGATGTGGGTAGATGTGCGTCAGTGGTGGATTATTTACCTAGGGGAGAGGAAGGAGGCTGACATTCTGCGGGTCGATTTTGAGAAGGATTTGTGAGCAGAATTCCTATCTTTGGCCCTGAAGCCCGATAAGTGGCAGGATTTAATCTCCCTCCATCATGGGATTATGTCGGTATGGGAGCTGGGGATCAAATTCAAGTATCTCCTTTTTTTCTGGATCTCTTTCCAGATAAAGAGTCTCGTGTGAGATGCCTAGAGGAGGCACTTTTTCCTTCTCTCTAGTACACGGTTACTCCCTTTACCTTGCTGAAATACTTGGAGGTCCAGAAGAAGGTGGAGGTAGTTGAGAGGATTCACTCATGAAGAGGTCTGCCGCTAGAGGGGGGTCAACATATTTCTTTAAAGGGAAAGGTTATCAGTAGTAGGTCTCAGGCACTAGGGCCTTTAAGGTTCCAACCAGCGGGGAGACGACCTTAGTAGTTTTTATTTCAACATTCTAGTCCTCATGACTATCTTGTGGGCCTAGGATGGTGTGTTTTATCTGTGAAGTCCATGGTAATATCTAGAGTCATTACCTAGTGGTCATTCAATCTTAGTATGGTGGAGGTGGGCAGGTCTAGCACCCGCCTCAGCAGCAGTTGTTGGCAGGGAAGTTCCAACAGTAGAGACAGTAGCCTCACGCTCCACCGAGGGGAGATAGAGAAGGTAGAGGCTGATCTCAGGGTGTTTCTCAGAGACCTCGACCTGGGAATGGTTGAGGAGGTGGTCATCAAAATAGGGGAAGGGGATCTGGGTGTGGTCAGTTGCGCACCATAGAGGCATCAGTTCCAGTAGGGTCAGAGATCATTCGAGGTATAATCAGTTTATTCAGTACTCTCACTTGTGCTTTGTTTGATTCAGAAGATTCAGACTCCTTTGTTGCACCTGATCTAGCCCATGCTCTCGGACTACACGTAGAGAGGCTTCCCATGCCCATAGTTTTTAGTACACCAGTCGGAGGTCAGACCAGCTTGTTTGATGTGTGCCGGGGATGTAGGATGATGATAGGACCGCATCAGTCCCATGGGGAACTTTTCCTATTATAGATAAAACCATATGATGTCATCCTCAGCATCGAATGGTTACACTCTATGCATGCTATTATCGACTACTTCTGGAGGAGAGACATGTTTTTAGATGTATATGTTCAACGAGTGGCCTTCGTCGGTGAGTAGAGCTGTCAGGTGGGCAGTTGGCATGTGGAGCCTCTTCTTTTCTTGTTGGTCGAGCTGTCAATGGAAGTAGAAGATGATGAAGTCCCTAGAGTTTTGGGGGAGTTATTTTATTTTTTTCTTGATGAGGTTGTGACTCTACTCTCTTGACATGATGTTGATTTCGAGATAGGCTTACAACCTATTGCTTCTCTGATCTCAATAGATCCTTATTGTATGGCACCCTCAGAGTTGTGGGAGTTAAGGATTTAGATAGATGATCTGATGAAGAAGGTATTTATCTGGTCTAGTACATCACTGTGGGGTGCTTCAGTCCTTTTTACGAATAAGGAAGATGGTAGTTTGAGGTTGTGTATAGACTACCAAATATTGAATTAGGTAATGGTCAATAACTGTTACCCTCTCCCGAGGATAGACGATTTTTCAACCAGCTTAGGGGACTGAGTTGGTTCTCTTAGATCGATCTATTTTTTGGATATCACCAGTTGAGGGTGAAGGAGGGAGATATCCTGAAGACTAATTTTATATGAAGGTATGGGCACTTAAAGTTTGTACTCATGTCTTCTGGTGTTACGAACACACCATTCATGTTCATGGGGATTATAAACCCCGTCTTCTATGATTTCTTAGATCGGTTCATCATCATATTAATCGATGACATCTTGATCTACTCGAAATCATAGGAGGAGCATACCGAGCATCTCAGGATGGTCATGTAGGTCCTTCAACACCACCAGCTCTATGGAAAGTTGTCCAAGTGAAAGTTCTAGACATGAGAGTTGCACTTCCTTGGACATGTGGTGTCTCAGAAGGGTGTAGTAGTGGACATGTCGAAGGTCAAGCCAATTTTTTCTTAGTAAGCACCCAAGAATTTTGCAAAGGTTCACAGATTTCTTGATATGTAAGGTTATTATTGTATATTCATACCTGATTTCTCTTAATTAGAAGCTTCATTGACAGCCTCAGCTAAGAAAGACTAGGACTTTGTGTGGAGTGAGAAGTGTCAGGTAGCGTTCAGCTATCTAAAGGGAAAGTTGGTCAGTGCTCTAGTTCTCGGGTTTCCAAAAGAATGGGTGGTGTTCGAGGTGTTTCTTGATGTTTCTCGCCTAGGTTTTGGATGTGTGTTGATGCAACAGTGGGGAGTGATCTATTATGGGTCTATTAAGTTACATTCCCACGAATGTAACTATTCCACCCATGATTTGGAGCTAGCGACGATTTTGTTCGTGATGAAGTTGTGGTGACATTACATCATTAGGGAGTTCTTTATGATCTTCACATATCACAATAACTTGAGGTATATCTTTTCCCAATGAGATATGAACTTGTGACAGTAGAGGTGGATGGAGTTTCTCCAGGACTGCGACTTAGATATCTCTTACACCTCAGGAAAGGGAAATGTTGTGGAAGATGTTTTGAGTAGGAAGTCGCAGAAGGAGGTATTTTAGGAATCTATGGACTCTTAGAAGGCAATGGAGGAGTTGTATTTATTACACCTAGATGAAAGAATGGTTGGTGGCAGAGGTTGTCAGTTTCAGATGACAGTGCAGTCTTCTCTGATGTAGTAGGTGGAGGAGTCTTATTGGGGAGACTCGGAGGCATAGGTGATGTGCAGTCATGTTGACCATGGTTATGCTCTAGAGGGATGATCGTAGGATGGTCAGAATCAGATGTTGTTCCGTGGAAGGCTATTTTTTCCAGTGGTGATGCACAAGGGAGTTCTTTGTGAGTTTCACATCTTGCCTTTATCGGTGAACCCATGAGTTTCCAAGATGTATCGTGGCTTGATAGAGTAGTTTTAGTGGCTTGGGATGAAATGGTTAGTGGCAGAGTTTTTGAAGAATTACTTAATGTTCCAGCAGGTGAAGGCTGAGTACCATGTTCCTGGTGGTTTGTTATAGCCCTTAGATGTTCCCGAGTGTAAGTGAGATGACATCATGATGGATTTCGTCATAGGATTACCCAGGGATTAGGGAAAATGTGATGCAATCTGGGTAGTGGTGGACCAGCTGACAAAATCAGCTCACTTATTAGCAATCAAGGAGTTGGGTGCAGTGGATGCCTTGTCCAAGAGGTATGTGGATGTGGTGGTGCGGCTTCATGGAGATCTGAGATCCATTATTTCAAATTGGGATACAAGTTTCACCTCACGAGTCTAGAGGGTATTTTATCATTATTTTGGCACTCAATTACACCTAAAAACTATTCTCCACCCTCAGACATATGGGTAGATAGATCATACCATCCAAACATTTTAGGAAATTTTGCGGGCATGCGTCTTGGACTTTGGTGGATCTTGGATATGACACTTTCCCTTGGTAGAGTTTGTTTACAATAATAGCTATCACTCTTAAATTGGTATGGATCTATTTGAATCTTTTTATGGGAGACTGTGTTGTTCACCCTTATGCTGGAAAGAGATTAGAGAGACATCTACTCTTGGTCCCAAGGTTGTGCAAAGCACGACAGAGAACGTTCAACTCATTTTTGAGAGGATAAAAGCATCACAAGATTGAAATAAGTCATATTAAGATCACAGGAGGAGGCCCCTGGAGTTATAGGCTTCGGACCACATGTTCTTGAAGGTTTCCCCTCGACATGGGAAGCATAGGTTTAGAAAAGAGATTAATATTTCTCCTAGTTTTATCAGACCCTTTGAGGTGTTAGGGTGAGTTGGCGAGGTGGTATACCAATTAGAGCTGCCACCAAAGTTAGAGAAGCTCCATGATGTCTTTTACGTATCTCAGCTTCATTGGTATCTTCACGTTGAATCCCATCTCATTGACTAAGGAGAGTTTGATTTCGAAGATGATGTGATATTCATGGAGAAGCCAGTAGAGATCCAGGATCGTCAGGAGAAGGTGTTGCACGGATGGACCATTCCCTTGGTTCATGTGTTGTGGAGACATGGTGGACCAAAGGAGAGTACTTGGGAAAGGGAGACACAGATGCGTTCCCAATACCCAGAGTTGTTCTGAGTTTTTCCTTATTATTTTTCCCTTTGTAATATAATGCTTGAACCTTTTTTGTTATGAGATGAGTTGTTTCATTATTTCATGATGTGTGATAAATTCCTAAAATTGGAAAGGGAAGACTAGATTCCTAATCAAGATGCATTAATTGAGATGTGATTAAACCTATGCGAGCGAGTCAGTGCCTCCCATAGCGGATAGTATCTCAACATGGAGGAAGGAATTCCCTGATTCATATGTCCGGACAGTGTGGATTTTGGTTCTTGTGTAATGTGTCTTGTGGTTGGTTAGGGTACTAAATGTAGTAGGATGTTTTCTTGGATGTTTAGGTTTCACTCCATCTTTCGAACAACATAGGTTGGTTTATCGTTGGGCCTTGGGATGTCCAAATCGTAGTGGTGTTTCAAGTAAGCAAGATCATTGAGAGGTATCTTACGGGGTGGTTGTTCATACCCCTCTTTATTATGGGTTGGTTTTGAATTCTTGAGGGAGAGAATAGTTTGATAGGTATCTGATGTAATGGCTTGGACCTCCCCAATCCATTCCTTTGTGAAAATCTAATGTTTGGGGTGTTCTAGGAGGTCACAGTAGCTCATTTCAAGAGTTTTATAGTTTTTATAGTTTTCCAATGATGATTCAAGAATGGTAGGTTTCTAGAAATGAGACTTCTAATGGTAACTTGACCAATGGTAATTCTTCCACTAATATGTAGCGATAGTAGGACATCCCAACGGTGAGTCGCATCGGTGACTCGCAATGGTGACTCTCCAATTATGAGTCACGTCGGTGACTCGCAATGGTGACTTACCAATGGTGAGTCACATTGGTGACTCATAACAGTGACTTTATGATGATGATTCATGTTAGTGGCTCACAATGGTGAGTCATTATAGTGAGTCATGATGGTGAGTCGCGATGGTGACTCACTGAACGGTGACTCACCGAACGGTATCTCACTGAACGGTGACTCACCATCAGTAGTTCATTACTAGTAGCTCACACCAGTGACTCATCTAGTGATGATTCATCCACCGGTGACTCATCCACCAGTGACTCACGATGGTGACTCGGCTAATGGTGAGTTATTTCAAAAGTTTGTCAAAATTTCCATCTTTTCCCAGTTTTTTCAAATTCACCCATTTAATGTTTCCTTTGACATAAAATGAATTCAATACCATGTTTAAGTTTTTTTTAATCTATTTCAAAGGATTTAAAATATATATTTAATTTCCTAACTCTCAGGAGGCTTAAAGTTAGTCAAAATGTGTGGTCAAGATCCACTTTTAATGGGGAGTTCAAAATAGTTTCATATCCCTTTAGTATCATATCTAGTCCTTCAAAGCGGTACACCCTTATTTATTTGTTCTTTCTTTCTCTTTTCTCTTGATACCTAGATATCCTAGAACCTTTCTTTCCCGAGGAGTTGTGTGTATGTATTTCACCCTTGGATCGTGTTTCCTTGGAGTCTTGTGCACCCCCTGTTTGGCGTAAGAGGATGTAATGATCATGTGTTTCTTAAGGTAGGGATCCCTTTTTCCCTATTGTTTGTGTATCATGTGGGGTGGGTGTACGAATGTTTCCCATGTGAAGGTAGTTGAATCCAAGTTTAATAAAGATAATTGAATCAGCTTTAAACCAATAAACAGGGGCTGGGTGAAAGTGACGCATGCTTCTATTTCTTTTTTCTTTGATAGTGTGATATATATGGGTTATATGCCTACTGAAAATCATAGTTGTTGGTGGTCTTTGTTTGTGTGCTCGGGATGAATTGTGAATGCTTTTTATTGATTATGTATTGAATGGATGTATATATATGAAATTGATTAACTATATATATTCGGTTAAATGAATGGATGCCCCGGGATCAAACTTGTTCTGTGATAACCCATGAATTATCAAAGTGGAATTAAAGAATGAGTGTTTGCTAAATCTGAATACACCCTACCTTGTTTGGTGTGGCTATGTGTTGTGTGCAGTTTTGATCTGTCTTGTGACTTGTGTGGTTGTGTGGTTCTGAGGTTGAGAGCACGGCTGTAAGGCGGGGTGGTGTGAGTGGTGTAATGTAATCTCATGTTGAGAGATTGACTTATTGTGGAATGGATGGGAAGTGTTTGATCAGTGGGGTTGCAGGTTCAAGTTGTGCTATTTTTATGTTACTGGGTGTGATGGTTGTGATGTTGTTATGCAGCGGGGCTACCAATTTTGGTTGCGATGAGAGGTGTTGATGGGTATGGGTATGAGATAGTGGTTGTTCTGTTTTGAAGGATGGATTGGGTGGAATTAATTTGAATAATGATGATGGAATTTGGTTAGTTTACTATGTTTATTTTTCCTCTATGTGGTTGATATTGTGTGGCTAGTTACGTGCTTTGGTTGGTAGCTTCTCGAGTAGGGATGGAATGAATAAATTAATTTTTTAATAAATAATGAGAAATGGTTAAAGTAATTGGATGGGGATATTTTTGAGTTGTATCTTATTGTGGATGGATTTCATTTATCAACTTTTGAAGTGACTATTACTGGTGTTAATAAATGCATTTAGAGGTAGTAACAGAGTTGGTATTATCATAGGGAGGTTGATTATTTGATTGAGAACCCATAGGTTGGGCTTTAGTGTTTGATATTATATATACATACCTTTATTTTAGTTGTGTTTTCTATATGCACCCCAACCTAGTTGAGCACTATGTTCCAAACACCCCCATTTTAATGGGGGAGGGTGTATTTCCCAAACATCTCGGTGGGAGGATAGATGGCTAGCCACTTGCTCTTCATTTATCCCTCTTCCAGGTGGTGTTAGCCTAAGATCTTTCAGGTAGGTAGTGGTTTGTGAGGCCCAGGTGTGTGTGGGTGAGTTGTGTTTTCCCAGGTGCCTTTGGGATGACATGAGTTATGGTTTCCCAGGTGTCTTTGAGATGAGTTGTATTGTGTTTTACCAAGTGTCTTATTGATGAGTTGAGTTTTGGTTTCTCGGGTTTCTTCAGGATGAGATGTGTTGTGCTTTCCCAGGTATTTTCTAGATGTGATGTGGTATGCAGACTAGGTGTTTGCAGGCAGGATGTGGTTGTGAGGCCCAGGTGTGTGTGGGTGAGATGTGATGAGCTTCATTTTACCAGGTTATGGGACTAGCTGGGAGGCCCAGATGTGTGTGTGGGTGAGTTGTGGCGTGGTACTTTTGGAAGAGGTGGGAGCGCTAGGACGTTTTCCATTAGGGTGTGTGAGCACCTAATTAGTGGGAAAGTGGTGCAGGGTACCCTATCATTGATGTTCTCTATATTACTTTACTTGACTTATGTGAGAAATCCTTGGTGAGGTGGGGATGGATAAGATACCTTGTTAAGTGTTGTTGGTTATTTTGTTTTCTCATGGGAGAATTAGTATGCTTCTCCCACTTGTGCATGAGAGACTTTGGTTTTTCCTACCGAGTATACTTGTATACTCACCCTACGTTATAAAACTACTTTCAAGTTTCTAGGAGGACTACGGGGACTGTGGTGGGCATTACTAGCTTGGAATTTAGGACGGTTGTTGTGTCACTACTTAGCTTTACTTTTGGGTATTTACTTTGGATCTTTTCCTTGTAATTGTAGTAGTTTTTCCTTAAACATGCATGTGGGATGGATTTTGGTTTTCTTTTATATATAGTGATTGGAGTTGTTTTGGGATATACCATCTTATTTCCCGATCTTATTTTCTTATAAAAAGGTTAATTTCACCCATTTCATGAGATTCTATACCCTTGGTGTTGGTCACTGCCCTGGGGCCTACTGGAGGTGGGACTCGAGGGTCATTATCTATCTTTCTTCATTTACAACTCAAAAGGGGAATCTTTGGAGGGAGGGGGTCATTAAAGTTACTTATAATGGAATCTATCATGAGTAAATAAGTAATACTCAATCTGGAAAGGTAAAAAACTGAAAACACATGTCATTTAATCAATGACTTGAGCATAAAGAATAATATGGCAGGAGTAAATGAAGATCAAATGATGTCATATAAATAATCACATGATCTTGAAACATATCCATGGATATTTTTCTAAATAATAACATAGACATTAATAATTGATTTCATAATGATGGAATGTATGATATCAGGCATCTGAAACTTATTATCGAGGCCTTGTGGCAAGATGGTTTAAACTATGGGTAGACATGCACCAAAACCCCATTTAACAAGGCTATCCAACCGGTTTATCTCATGAGACCTATTGATGCATTGAGGATCTATGTAATTTTGGGTCCCACCTATCACTTAATAAGTCCAATGAATTCATCATATGAATAAATAATATAACTTGATCAATATGACTTATTATTAATAACTATCCATATTGGAAAAAATAAAATACTAAATGGAAATACTTTCCCCAATCAAAGTGAACATAAACTATCCAGAGAAAGAATAAGGATGGTATAATTACAACATACCCCCCATTATGCATAATTAAATAAAGGTTTGTTTTCATTGATTAATAAGAATACAATAAAAATGTTATTAAAAACACTCTTGAGGAAAATACTCATTTCACTTTGAAAATCACTATTAAAAAATAAAAATTTCCAGAATATTAGGAAAAATATTTTCTTTGAAAAGAATCATGGAAACTTGAAAAGTATATTTCAAATAATTTATTGTTCATTATGGTGGGAAATTTTTTTCATGTCGTATATGTTAAAATAAAGATTACTTTCAAAATTTTGGTAAAAAGTCAAAAGTACCTCATTTATAAAATGAAAAGAAGATTCCTTTTAAACCATTTTGTAAAAAATTCAAACATGGGTAAAATTTTCTTTAATAAATCATTGAATAAAGGTGAAATTATTATTTAAAATTTTTTAAGGAAGATATGTATATGGAAGAAAAATATTTCCAACTGAGTAAAAAAAACAAGGTTGGTTTTCCTTAAAACCATGATTTAAATATGTTGAGTACTTAAAGAGTTGAAAATGAAAGGAAAAATTTTAATTCCCATAAATAAACATATGAGAATAAAATATATTAGTTTTAATATAGAAATATCAAATAATTTCCTTAATGATAATTTAAATATAGACAAACCCAAATAATGATGATATTATGAAATA
Source organism: Viscum album (assembly GCA_963277665.1). NCBI lineage: Eukaryota > Viridiplantae > Streptophyta > Magnoliopsida > Santalales > Viscaceae > Viscum > Viscum album. The sequence continues at coordinate 178,053,175 of OY728137.1, forward strand.
AACCCATACCCTTTTTGTAACTTTTGAATCATGACCTCCATGAAAGAAATAAATTCAAATAGAACTTTAAATACAATGAATATAAATGGTCATGATATATCATATAAAATGGTTATTATATACACCACATGAAATTAATAAGTGGGAAATATGGAATATGTCTCATGCAAACAAAATTGAGATAAAAAAACCCTTACAGAGATCATTTAATTGAATTGAGTATTAATCAATGGAGAGATTATGTGTGATAAATGTAAATCCACACAAAAAAATTTGAAATAAAACATAAATAAAAAAATCATTTCACATATAATATTGATATAATATAATCAATGAATAAGTGATTGAACCCAATGAAAGAAAATTTAGTTATGAAACCTCGTACCTCAAGTTCGACTTGTCACGTATGTTCTTTATCTTCTTGAATAATAAAATTATGCTAATTATTTAATTTATTAAGAACATTTTTCTATTTTAATATTCCTTTTATTTTATTTATTATCATGTTGTATTTATTTACTTGATCAACTAATTTCATGTCAGATGTGTTGATGATATTCGGTTTATATATCCAAAAATGACTTTAGTAATTTGACTACAGTCAAAGAGTTCATTATTTCATCATCTCCAGAATAATAATAATGGAATAATTATAATTTTTAAATATAAATAAAAATTTTAAAACCAACCATGAAAGATGGTTATGGAAAATTAACTATATTATAATCATAGAGACGGTAGGTCATACTTACACATGAGTAACATTTCCATTTTTTAACAATCATGATAGAGAGATGGTAAGTGTTTTTTATCTTTATAGAATGATAATTATATCATAAATATCATATTATTTTTTTAAATAAAATTATAAACATCATCCATGTGATGTGGTGATGAAAAATGAATTACATCGCTTTATGTAGCTGGTAGTCCACATGTACACACGAACGGTGTTATCATTTTTCAATGAATATAAAGGTAAGAAAATATATGATATTAATTTTATAGAATGATAAATATTTCATTAATACCATATATATAAATTAAATCAATCGTCATAAATAACCATGATAGGTGATGATAGAAAATGAATTATATCGGTTCGTGAGGCGGTAGTTCGTCATACACACAAACGATGGTTTCGTTTTACATTTTATGGAAGAGGAGATGGATGTAGGATATGTTATTAACATAATAAAATCTCATTATATGGGAGATAATTATTTTATTATATCATCATGTTTGAATAATATTTGAAGGAGTTTGAATAAGAAATAAAACAAAACACATAGTTAAAAACAATACCTCTTCTTTGGAAAACCTCTTTAGGTTTGCACCAAAATCCTTCCTATGAGAGTTTTCTAATCAAAACAAGGCCTATGGGACATGGTAAGGGAATTAAGGAAGGGATTTTGGTAGGTATTTTCTGATCCGAAAGGCTTTTGAAGTGTGAATAAAAGAGGAGAGGAGGATCTTTTTTATAAGTGAGGGGATGGGAACTTTTGGAATTTCTAAAAATATTAAATTAATATAAATTAATTTTAATGGAAAAAGGATCCAAACTATTATACAATAAAATTTGGACAATTTTAGATTATATTTTATCCTTATCTCTTTATTTTAACCCACATTAACCCTTTTTGACAATTATTGTGATAACAAAGTTTTTACTCTTTAAGGATCAAGATAGTTACTATAAAATGATGATTGGTCCATGAATGGAACACAGCTAATATTTTTAAACATATACAAATTACTTGTTCGAAGATAGTATTTTTAGGAATTTTGAATCATTTAATAAAATATTATTTATTATAAAATGAAATTATTTTGATTTTTTGGAACTATTCATTTAATTTGACTTTGAAAACAACATGACAGTAAAGGAATTCAAATATATTCCATTAAATCCTCTATAAAATTTTATATTTATCTAAAAAAATCATGTAACGCAGTAATTATTTCAAATTATATTACTTTTAATTCTTATAAATTATTTATTTTATTTTTCTGTTAATTGAATAAATATTGTGTCAACATTGTGTAAGAATTTATGATAATTATTTCATTACTAAAAATTCTAAATAAATTACCATGATAAAAAATAAATCATTTATCTTTAAAATGACTATCTGGAACTAAAAATAAGTTTTTTTTATTCATTTCACAAAATATTATAGATATTAAAAGAAAAAAAGTAACCTTTTTGTCTCTATCTTTTACTTAAATATTATAAATGTCAAAATCAGATAAATATGGATCCAAGTGGCCATATATTTGAGACCTGGATGGAAATGAACAAACTACACTCATCCAAAAGGATAAATTCAATTATTAGGGTCAATTTTTAGTCTTTATCGTGTTATTTTTAACCTTAATTACCCAATTTACTTTTACCATGGCGATAATTATTTATTATAGTTACTATTCATAATGAATAAAAATAAAAGGGGTATATTTTTCAAATTTGGACCTAATTATTCAAAATATGTAATCCATTTTTCAATATTCAATTCACATAAGTAGTATAATTTAATTTTAAATTAGACTTGTGAGATGTGATGAAAACAGTTTTTCAAAAAATGCCTTTTTAAGTCCAAAAATGAACTTATACCAAAATATGGTATAAAGATGATTAAAATATAATTAATTATATTATATCTAACTAAATAATACTTAAGTTACTTTTAAATCAAATTCAATTCATAATGGGACTTTTAAATTACTTAATTTATTGAAAAGAAATGACAGTTTTTCAAAAAACTGTATTTTTTACTGTTCACTGAAAAATCAATCTCTTCATAAAAACCCCAAAATTTCACCCTAAGATAATTTTAATATGATGGTTTCCAAAATTATATCCTTTCTATCAAATAAAATTTTAAGTGTTTTATAAGTTATTTATAATATTTTCTCACAAAAAGAAAAAAACTCATTTTTGAAGAAAACGTATTTTTGAAGAATAAAATGACATTACTAGAAAATTGAGTGATTGTTAAATAATAATTTTTCAATACATTTGTATTGATTATGAACTTTATATATATTTCATAAAGTAGTTAACCCTACTCATACATGTCAATTTAACTGCTAGGTTATAATAGTCATATTTAAATAAAAATATTTCATTGTTCGTTTAGGCTTGGTGCTGCATGTCGTATACACTATAGAACATAGATTTATTTTTAAAATATTAGGGTGTTATAGATTATTTGTCTCATTGAAATGTTATAAAATCTCTATGATATAATGAGAACCTAGAAATGATATGACAATATTCTTAAACATATGTATTATGGTCAAGATAATATTTTTCTGATGGGACACAAATAATGTTTTAATATTAGGTATTGGAGGCTCATAAGACATTGATACATTTTCTCATGAATGTTTCACTCGGTGATCTCCAAGATGAGTGGTTATGAGGGAAAACCCACCAATAATAATTCCACATGTTTATGTGTCATTGGATATTCTTATCCACAGATGTGTGAATTGGTCCTTAGACTTGAGATGATTATTAATTTATATCACGAATCGTGTACTTTGATGTGTGGATGAAAATCATGACGTCATATGCTCGTGGAGAGGTAGCATGCATTGGGTACGTTATAAGTGCTATGATTTTGATTGAATAAGTCAAGAAAGGATTTATCTCTTTCAGGTTAATGGAAGAAGATACCTCCAACTCTTTGATTGAAATGGAACTGTCTGATTAAATCCATGGTCATGGTAGTTCATTGATGAGTTCATTTCAAAAAATCAAAGAAAGATAAATCAATCATATAGGGTGATAACCCAAGTATGCATCCTTCTTGATAAGATATCAATAAAAATGGATTATATTGCACAATAGTGTATGTAGGAAGGTTGTTGTCGTTGCGATATTAACTTCTTCCAATATGGGTTCTTTGATGTTTTTTTAGATACTGATCTCAGACTAGTAAGTTCACCTAATACCAGTGAAAAAGCGGCCTAGAGGGTCACTCACTAAATATATCTAGAATCACATTAAATTATATTGAATTTGATATTAAGAGTAAATATTATTCTCATCATATGGAATAACAACTATTCAAGTTAAGTTGATCGTATAAATTCTATCACCAAATATTCAAGTTTAGAATATGTGAATTGAATTTTATCTCTTGTTTATTATTCATAAGGTAATAAATAAATATTTATTTATTCAACAGTATAGTGAGTAGATTAATATATAAATATTTATTTAGTTACGTGAATATTAAAATAAATATTTATTCACGAGTTTATTGAATATAATATTTATTTATTTATTGAACGAATAATATTTATTTGAATAAAAACTAGTACAAAAATTGGTTTTTAAAATCAGTTTTTTTATATTTTTAACATCCTTTATTGAGGCGATGTTGTAAATATATTTTTTAACATTGGTTATTAAAACTGACCTTAAAAATGTATTTCTTTTAAGATTTTTCACATTGGTTTTTTAAAAACAGATGTGAAAAATGATCTTCAATGTTGGTTTTTAAAAAAACCGATGTCAAACACCTAATTTTCACGTCGGTTTTTTAAAAAACCAAAGTGAAAGATCATTTTTCACATTTGTTTTTTAAAAACCGACTAGAAAAATATGTTTTTTTTTAATTTTATTTGAGATCTCACAAAGTTACATAGTTGTTTTATGGAATCAATAAGAAAAAATATTTTTCCACATGATAAAATAAATAGATTGCAACTATAAAGTTGAAGAAAAAAAATATCATTCAATGATATAATGATAATAATCAAAAACTATTTATTAAAATGTCGATTACTCTATTTGAGGAAAATAGAAGATCGATAAACAAAAAAATTGTTTCGGTGCGGATGTGCGTCGGGTTTCTGTTCCGACGTTGTTCCGCCAGGACGCGTTCGCACGTGCGCCCGTCGACCCGAGGGGATGGGAGCGCGGCTTGTGGCCCCGCAGTCCCGCTTTCCAAAGGCGGGTGGCATCCATCCCTTATTCAGGGACGTCTGCTCCTTGATCGAAACCGGGATGATGGGATGTCGGCTCCTCCTTCCATGGACGTCTCCTCGGAACTCGTCGCCTAATCTGGGTCTCCCTCATAGATTTAAGAATGTTCGTGAATCTCATTCCCGGTGCCATATCTTCATGGACACTGGTTAATTATGCTGCTTCCGCCCAGACGCTCCAAGGAGTCTGGTCGGGGCAGCAACCTGCGGTGAGGAGACCGGGTAGCTCTGGGTGTTGGGGCGTGTATTAACACTGCGGTTCTGCATGTCTGCCTTCCGTCCCTAATAGGGCTTCTCGAAGGCGTGATGGCCTGAGGCATCCCGCGCTGGGTGTGGGGAACTGCGTTACCTGAGGTTTTCCTCAGCTTCCCATGTTTAACACAGGGTATGCCGCGAGTTTAACGTCCAGCGGGGACGGCATCGGACTGATCAACACGGGGAGTGGATCAGATGACAGAACCCCTTGCAGGGAACCTCCGACGCTGGGGCCAGCACATGGGCGGCTTCCCGAGTGAAGTGGAGTGGAATGAAATGGCATGACCCCACCGGGATGTGGCGGCCCGGGTAAGGATCAGGATGGACGATGGAGTGAAGAGCTTGGACCCCGTAGAGGCTTCCTACGTACCGCACGTTAGCGCGGATCAAAGTCAACGTAGTTCGGATATGCAGTTTAACGTCATGCTGGACGATGGAAAGCCGACTCACAAGGAGGTTGAGGCTGCCGGGCGGAGGATTGAACCGAACCACCTCGCACAGAGGGGGATGGAACGGCCGGGTGGATCACAGTTTCACGTCATGCTGGACGCTGGTGTTTGGGGCTTACACTCTAAGGAGGCCCGTATGCGGCAAAGCTAAGTTGGAGAGGGACTTGGGCCGAAGGTGAGAGACCTCGATCCCTGTCGCGCCCTCTACTGGCTTCGGCAGTGGGGAAGCACAATAGAGATACACATGTGCAGTCCCCCACAAGGGCGGATTCATAGGTGAATCGACGCGAATGTGAACCCGGGAGGGGTCCACTGATGGACGAACCGACGTGAATACGACCGGGACGACCAGGTGGTGGGCTTGAACCTCAGGGAGGCTTCCTACGTACCCTATTTAGGAGACAGGGATCAAAGTCCACGTAGTTCATTCTGTCAGGACTTACGCACTGAGGCAACCTGAGTGCAGCAAAGCTCAGTTGAAGAGGGACTTGGGCCGAATGTGAGAGACCTCGATCCCTGTCACGCCCTCTACTGGCTTCGGCAGTAGGGAAGCACAATGGAGATACACATGTGCAGTCCCCCACAAGAAACTAGGGGTTTGTAATACCCTGCCCCCGTGGGCGAAGGCCACTCCAATAAATCGTCCCTAAAGAGGGGCAATCCCGACATCCCTGCAGAGACGAGCGGGTGGGGGCCACATCCAAACCGGGAGGGGGACCCTGCGTGCGAGGCATGGGATCGGGTGATGTGGACGGTTTAACGTCTTTCCGGACGAAGTACAGTTTAACGTCGTGTGTTGAGGACGAAGCGGACGGTTTAACGTCTTGCCGGACGAAGTACAGTTTAACGTCGTGTGTTGAGGACGAAGATGCTTGGCAGTTTAACGTCTTGCAGCGCGGACGAAGTGGTGCCGCCGATGGGTCCGTGTCACTTCGCACGAGCCTGGAGGGCCGCACGGGAAGACAACGCACGGTGCGGGCACCCGGGATGAAGATCATCGGGCGCCACGCAGGCAGGTACCCTCAGGGGGTCAAAGGGGGCGACCCTGGCGGTTTGCGCGCAAAAGAGGAGCTTGGCGCGCAATACCGCGGGTCGGCGCGCAATTGGGCGGGCTGGCGCGCAATCGGGCCAACGCTTTGCGCGCGGAAGATGAAGATTGCGCGCACCGGGCCTCTGATAGCGCGCAGGGGAAACGGCCCATTCTTTAACGAATGGCCACTTAGTAAGGGGGTGCGAGCAATCGAGCTGGATTGCGCGCACCCGGGGGCAATTGCGCGCAAGAGGCTGCTGTTGCGCGCGAAGGCCTTCGGGTGAGGGATTGGTCAAAGGAAAGAAGCCAAAGGGTTGCGCGCGAAGGCGAACCCCGAGGCTGGCTTGTGCGAAATAAAGGAGGTTACCTGAAGATCAGCATTGCGCGCGGAGGGGGTGGGATTGCGTGCACGAGCGACCCTTCGAATTCTGGCAACCTTCAAAACGTTGGGGTCGCCTTGTATTTATAGGCAACCCCGGGCGCGGAATCTCGCCGCCGGCGCGCAATTCATGGCACGGGCGCGAAATTTCCTTCGCGGGCGCGGAATCGGGGCCCCGGCGCGCAAGGGGGTCGCGCGGGCCGCGGGCGCGCAAAATTGCGCACCGGACCAGCGCATTGCGCGCATCCCGGGAAGATTGCGCGCCGCACTTCAACTTTGCGCGCGGGCCTCCAAAATTCCGCGCAAGGCCTCCGGGCCTTCCAAAACGTGCTTCGGACTCCAAATATGACCTCGCTTTCCGCATCCGAAGCTTCGTTTGGGAACAACGGACTTTTCCGGCGTCTACAAAATCCCCCCCTCGGAATCTGATCGGCGAGAGGTCGCAACGATCGGGTTCTGAGGGAGACGCCGGAATGCCGAAGTCCTGGGCGGCGCGGGACTTGGGCGCGCAAAAAAGGGCGTCGGGCGCGAAATTCGCTGCCGTGGTCGCGCAAAGCGCTTTCCGCGCGGCTCGGACACCCGACCTCGCCTATAAATAGGGGCCCTGGGTTCCGCGTGCCGTACAAAGGCCTTCCGCGCGATAAGCTTCCAAGCTCTCGTGCGCGAAATTGCCATTGCCGGTGCGAAATTCACCTGTTCGGCGCGCAAACCCATCCGAATTTCGGCCTGTTTTTGCGCGAACACCCGGGGTTTTACGCGACGTACTTCCCAATTGCGCGCCGTCCACTAGGATTGCGCGCCAACTCCCAAATTTCTCTACCAGCCTCTTCCGATTCCGCACGCCTCATCCCTTAACCCACACGACTCCCGAAGCTTCTGAGATGGCCGCGAATCAAGTGAATGAGGGGGATGCCGCCATTCGTAGAGCTGAGATGGCGGCGAACGGGGAGGTCTACGGAGCCAAGGAGATTGTTTCCAACAATCAATCCTTGTTCTATTTGCTGACGCCGGCCCAGAAGACGTATCCTCTGTCGGACAACCTGCCACTCTAGAACTACGGCATCCTGGATGAGGTTCCGGTGCCAGGGTTCGAGGTTGATGCGCCACGGACCTGGGTGACTCGGGAGGACGAGCTTCCCCGCTATAACATCACCAACAACGGGCATCCTTCCAGGGAGACCAGGCACTTAGATGTCTATGTCCTGAACCCGAGGACGCGAACCATCACCGGGAGTGAGCCTACTGCGGAGAACTCTCCAGCCCTCTACTCGAGCACGTATCGCCAGAGTGTCACTGACGACACCAGGGGCTGGCTGAAGGACTGGGACTTGCGGTCTGGGGGCAATTTCACCAGTGAGTGGGCCTGGGCGTTTTGGGTACGCCACACCTGCGATCACTTCGCGGAGGAACTGCGGTACATCGGCCTGTTTGAGGCGGTGTGGACGTCACAGTTCCACTTCTACCAGCAGCCCGAGCTCGGGCCGGAGCTGTTCACCCGCTGGTCCCTGGATACCAACACCTTCCATCTTCATCATGGGGAGGTCAGAATCAGTCTCTGGGACATCCACTGCATTGGAGGTATCCCGCTGGAGGGTTACCAATACGATGAGTTCCTGCCTCCGAGGAACACCTGGGGCGACAGGTCACGAACTCCCATCCTGACATGGCATCTACTGGATCTGGCTACGCAGCGGCTCGAGGTCAAGGACTTCCACAAGGACATAGCCTACAAGGAGTGGTTCGGCCAGTTCTTGGAGCATGACCCAGCGGTCAAGATGCCAGGCAGGGGGAAGCGGTGCCCGACCGCGGCTCAGAGGAGCCGGAACGGGTCGTACTGGCGGGTCCTGGAGACGGGAGACTACCACTCATGGGGGTACCGCGTCATCGAGGCCCGGGACCCAAATGTCCGGTATGCAGCGTTCCTGGCCACCTTTCTGAGTGGATGGCTCCTGCCAGTGCGGGACGCGAGGATGGGCGTCCGCCCGGCGACACTGGTGATGGCGGGCGCCATGGCCGCCAACAAAAGATACAACCTCGGGGTCCCAGTGCTGGCTAAGCTGTACGCCATCCTGGGACGCATCTCGCGAGGGGGGTCACCAAGAAGGATCTGTGGGCCCTTTCAATTCTTCTACGGCTAGGTGGCTGCTCACCTTGGTGGGTACACGTTTCCAAACGCCGTCATTCCTCCGGGCAACGGCCTGCGACCCTCCCTGCTGAACATCGCGGGGGTCGCTTCGATGACCCTAAATGAGGAGGGCGTGAGGATTCGTATTGGCAATCACGCCAATTTCAACTTCAGCCCGTTCCCCACTCCCGTTGGCCAGATGATCGACAATGGGCAGGGTCTGCTGGAGCAGCACGAATACTTCCTGAGCATGCGGGGAGGGGTTCTCGTGGCTCGGATCGACGGGAAGGTGATCTGCGAGCCCTACGTGCCAACCCGGTTCGCCAGGCAGTTCGGGTTCCTTCAACGGATGCCGAAGAGGGTATTCGCTGCTGTCTGGGAGGAGACGAACCCTTGCGTCCTTCTCCATATGTGGCTAATGTTCGCCGCTTTCGGCTCTGGCGATGCCATCACTCTCCCTCCTACCGGGGTCGACGCAGGCTTGCCAACCGAGTACGCCGAACACTGGGCCATCGCGTACCCCGAGGGGCTTCTACGGAAGCCAGTTCGGAGGCTCGAGGTCACCCGTACGGAGACTGGGCGTCAAGGAAGGAGGCGAAGCGCCGTTACGCGGGGGAGAACGGAGGCGCGCCAAGCAGCGGAGCCGGCGCGGGCAGGGACTTCGGCGGCGGGCACATCGCGGACTGCCGCCACGGCTTCAGCGCCCAGAGAGGGGGCACATGCGGTGGTCGGGGAGTGGCCCGGGAAGCAGATAAGGCGTCTGCTCGAACCCTCCCACGATGCAGTCTTCCCAGCACTGTGGTCGGCCTGGATGACCCTGCGGCAGTCGCTGGGGACCGAAACCATCTGGAAGAAGATAACCAGAGAAGGAATCTATCTGCCAGAGGTCGGGCGCCTTCAGGTCGCTGACAGGGTGAACTTCCACCGGCGGTATGCGTATCTGACGGCCATGGACGAGTACGCGCGCCAAAGTGGTCAGCGTGCGGAGCCGTCCCTTCTGGTGAAGGTGATGCTCGGTCTAGATCCTGCTCCAGAACAGATGCCGCCGGAGGAAGGTGATAGTAACGATGACTCCGAGGAAGAGGAGGAGACAGGGGAGGATGAAGGCTCTGAGGGAAGGTCCCATCCGGGGAGCCCGCGGGAGAGCGGTGAGGTGGCCGGCTCTGACAATATTGATATCACTGAGCTCCTCGAGGTCCGCTTCTATCCCTACTCAACCTGCTTCGTCCATTCTCTTATGCAGCTTCTAACACATTTCTTCATCTTCCTCAGGAGTGCACAGATGTTGGTCAGGCATCCTCAGTAGGAGTAGGAGAGGCGCCAGCAGGACAGGGCGGGGGCCAGACACCCATCATTGAATTGACAAGCGCTGAGGGGTCCCCTGCTGCAATTGCTCCTGCGGCGGCCGGGACAGCAGGAGATGACGCTCTGTACTCCCGTAAGTCTCCCTACCTTACTGTTGGTGCTTGCCGTTGACGATCCGTGACTAACCACGGCATGCCTTGCGCAGTGATCTCAATACTGGAGGCTCGTCGGGCTGTCGAACCCGGGCCATCCACGAGTGGACCAGTGGCAGACATGCCGCCTTCTCCAGAACAGACTTCTCACACCGAGCCGGCCCCACCAACTGCTGATCAGGGGACAACGGACGCCGGCGGTGCTGCCACCGGAGAGAGGTCGGGGGCTGACGAGGGTGTCAACGCCGCTGGGGCGAGAGAAGAAGGTCGCCCAGATGTTCGGGAACCTATCCCCTGTGAGGACATCCCAGGGGCGGACCCCGCAGCAGACCTGCTGGCTGCCTTCCCTGCCTACCGGCCTGCCGACCCCGAGGAGATGGACGACTCGGACGCGGAGGCGGTCGAGGAGAGACGGATAACACGCCACAGGGGGTGGAAGTGCATCCAGCGCTTCCTCAAGCGACCCTCATCGGAGTGCTGGGGCGCATGGGATCGCTTCAAACCTGGCTGCGCTTCCTGTGTACCGGGGGAGCTGATGCTCGACGCCTCCATCTAACGGTCCGTGATTTCATGGCCGAAAAGATGCGCGAGAGCCGCCGGCGTGCTGACGTCGCACAATGTCGGGACATGTCGGAGAACACGCGGTCGCTCCTCGTGGCGGAGCAGGATGTCCGGCGCCTCGAAGGGCAGGCGGCAGAGAAGGAGGCCTTCGTCGCAGCGTGCACTGATCTTGTGGAGCAATTGACGGCCCAGCTGGATGACGCCCAGGTACAGCTGACGGAGGCGGGACACCAGATGGTCACACTTCAAGTCGAGCGGGAGCGTGCACAGGCCAGGATCGGCGAGCTTCGTGCTGCGACCGCCGACGAAGAGAGGGCATGCAGAGAGCGAGAAGCAGCTCTGGAGGCCTCCAGCCAAAGGGTAGCGGCGTTGGAAAGATCCATTCAGCACGCTAATCCCTAGGGGATTTGTTTTTGCCATTCCCAGAACATTTTTCTTCCGCTACTCAATACTTTGATCCATTTGTATGAATCAATATATTTATCTGCATCTTTTGGCTTAATGTGCTCAAACACAATTCATTGTCTTGCGGGAGCGTTAACCAAGCTTCAGGCATCCACAATTGGGCCCGAATTTCTAAGGAAAAGAGGGAGGTCATTCCTAGGACAGGATACCTTAGACCTAATCAATGTACCATCCCCCCAACTTGTTCCGACACACGAGCGGGACAACGCTAGGGGCGTTGAGATTTTATCCGAACATAGGGACATGAGAAAGGGTGAATCGCGTGTCCTGAATTCAGAAATCCACGACGGTCGGCCTTCCAGGAAATGCCCAAGACGGCAAGTAGACAATGGATCAATCGACCATACTACTGCAATAGACGGACCGAAGGTCATCATTCATGTTGCAGGAGGCGGATCACATGTCATCATCAATACCGCTTTGGGGGTTCCTTCAGACACAAGGGTGGAAATCCGGATCAAAAGAGCATGTGAAGCGTGGGGTGAAGTGATGATTTGTTCGGACAGAATCTAACACTCCCAAAATTGCGCCACCGTGGGGAAAGCGTATTAGGCGGATGCACCAATCTGGCCGTGAATCACCCCAATTCTCAGACAGAACCTCTTTGATGAGGAAACTGTCGCTTCCCATCATTGCAATGGGGCATCCCGAGCTGAATCAGGGAGAATATCACAACCGCACCACTCTACCAGAAGCCAGTCCAGACGGCCGGCGACGAGGAGGGGCGGAACTTAGCGATCCCTGAGGCTGGACCCGAGTCGAGATGCCCGGGCGTTCCTACGTACTCCATCAGGATGGAGATCAAGCCATACGTAGTTCTGAGAGTGCAGTTTTAACATCATGCGGGACGTAGAACCCCGATTAGGGAGATCTTAGTTTAAGGTCGTAGAGCTCGGACCATAGGGGCAGATCTTAGTTTAAGGTCTTAGAGCTCGGACCATAGGAACCTCAAAGTACGCCACATCGTGGTCCTATCCCCTGGATATGCGAAGATGCACTGAGGGATAGTGTCAAGAGTCCCGAGATTTTGCCTGGTCAGAATGGGGGGTGGAAAACGTAATGTGAATCATGCGGCCATTCACTCAAGGACTGGGGGCATCGGCGTAACGATATGGGAGTACTGCCGACCGTGGCGGAAAAGCAGCATCAATATCACACTGACCGTTGATGGAATGAGGCAGCAAACGAGCATCAACCGCTCAAGCGCAGGATTCATATCGATTTGTTGCCCGGGGCCCTTGGGGGCACCATCCCGAGTCGGTGGGAGAGCACTGAGGCATTGTATCCAGACCGCTCACGGGGGTTCCACCCAGGGCGTAGGCGATGGGTCCGAATGAAGGGGAGCACGAAGCCTGAAAAGTGGAAGGAACCTGACCAAGCTGAACCTGACCCTCCTGGCAATAAACCAGAGTACTCTTGACACCGGTGGACCACTGCAAGGGGTCGAGGGACACACCTTGAGGGTGACCCGAAGGCGGCGGATTCCCCAGAGAAGGGGGAATCTCTAAGAGGTGGGGGGCTGGACCCGAAGTTTCAAACATCTGGGCGTTCCTACGTATCCCATAAGGATGGGAATCAAGCCACACGTAGTTCTTGAATCGCGGCGCAACACAATCGGGCACCAGCGCGGGGAGGGTTGCGGTTCTGGCCCTCACACCCAAAAGAAGCGGTATTTGATATTTCTTGTTTGTCCTTAAAGGTGGATGGTTTTTCTTTATGCAGTGACATGCCTGTGATTAAGAAATCCCTGGCGTCGCCACAATAATCAAGCCATGAAAGGCATTGATAAATGGCGTGGTTATTAACCAGCGCCCAACGTGAGTGTCCCCTGAGGAGAACATCACGATGCAGTGCCATTTCTCGTCGGGCAGCCAAGACGATCACAGTTTACGGTCGTGTGGTAAGACCAGGCAACACAGTTTAAGGTCGTGTGGCTCAGACCGTGGAGGAATCCGCTTATTGCGGTATGGCAGACACAGCGGAGGTGGGGACACATCCCAGCCCTGCGGTCACGCACAATTCCAGGGGAAGGATCCTGGGATAGGGGCCTGGATATGTCTATCAACCGAGGGGCAGAGATGCTAGCCTCCAGCTATTCTGGGCCCAGAACGCGATTGTTCGGGCGACTCCTTCCTCCTTATGGGGACGAGGGTCTAGCTATACATGGCCCTTAGGGAGGACATTAGCATATATCATTGGTGCTCATATCGTGGGAGCCTCGCATGACACCATTACCCTGGTTGGCCTGCCTAACGCGTAGAGGTGTACTGAGGGTCAGTATGAAGAGAGAGTGTTGAGTTCCCACCACAACGCACTGAGGCGGAGTGTGATGAGGACTGCGCAACCAATGTTCAGAGCCTAAAAGAGCTGACATGGCGATCAAGGATGTTGCTTACCATATTCGCAGCACAACATCCGATCGCGTCAGCCTAGGATGAGGCAAGCAAACGAGCATCAACCACTCAAGCGCAGGATTCATATCGATTTGCGGCCCAGGACCCGCCGGTAAATCGACCCGGAGCGGTAGTAGAGCACTGAGGCATCATATCCAAACCGCTAACGAGGATCCCTTTGAGTGAAGGCTCGAACAAGAGGAAGCGCGAGGCCTGACAAGTAACACAGGATTTGTCGGGATTGAATCTGACACTACAGGTCATAGACCGGAGTACCCAAAACATGTTAACAGATCACCGGAAAGGGTCGGAGGACTCACCTTGAGAGCAACCAAAGGACGGCAGATCCCCGTGATCGACCAAGAGATGGGGCTGGACCTGGAACACAAGCGTCCAGGCGGTCCTACGTATCCCATAAAAATGGGAATCAAGCCGTACGTAGTTCTTGAGAGGCAGTTTAACGTCATGCAGGACGATGAGGGGTGTGAGGTAGTCCCACACACGGGGGAGGCGTACGGCGCGGCCAGTAGACCGCTGTGAATGAGGACATAATCCCCCACTCACGACATACGCCTCGCACAAAAAGGAGGGGAACTTGGGCCAGAGGCCCAACGCGGGATAGAGATTCCCGGGAAATGGGGCTGGGCCTGAAACATGAATGTTCAGGCGGTCCTACGTATCCCATAAGGATGGGAATCAAGCCGCACGTAGTTCTTGAAGTGCAGTTTAACGTCATGCAGGACGAAAAAGAAAGGGGGGAGCGGAAGGCATCCCCAAACGTGGGGGGCGTACAGCGTGGCGAGCAAACCGACGTGAATGAGGGCATAGCCCCGCGTTCACACCATACGCCGCATACCCAGAGGCACTTGGTCCAAGGGCCCGAGATGGGATGGAAATTCCCGAAGGATGGGGCTGGGCCTGAAACATGAATGTTCAGGCGGTCCTACGTATCCCATAAGGATGGGAATCAAGCCGCACGTAGTTCTTGAGGTGCATTTTAGCGTCATGCAGGACGAATGCTAAACAGTTTAACGTCTTGTAGCTCGGACGTGGTGCAGTTTAGCGTCATGCGGGACAAAGTGCAGTTTAACGTCATGCGGGACGAAGTGCAGTTTAACGTCGTGCGGGACGAAGTGCAGTTTAACGTCATGCGGGACGATGGAGCATGCAATTTAACATCCTGCAGCGTGGATGAATGCAGTTTAACGTCGTGCGGGACGAGGTGCAGTTTAACGTCGTGCGGGACGAATGCTGAACAGTTTAACGTCTTGTAGCTCGGACGTGGTGCAGTTTAACGTCATGCAGGACGGATGCTGAACAGTTTAACGTCTTGTAGCTCGGACGTGGTGCAGTTTAGCGTCATGCGGGACGAATGATGAACAGTTTAACGTCTTGTAGCTCGGACGTGGTGTAGTTTAGCGTCATGCGGGACGAATGCTGAACAGTTTAACGTCTTGTAGCTCGGACGTGGTGCAGTTTAGCGTCATGCGGGACGAAGTGCACTCAGGCAAAGTACTGCTTGAGGAACCTAGCATTGGTGGGAGGAGTAACACGCTCACCATCCATAGTCGCTAGGGAGTACGCGCCATTGGGATAGACCTTGTGGATGACAAAAGGTCCCTCCCACTTGGGCTCCAACTTGGGCGGCTTCCTGGTGGGGATCATTGGCGCTCTTAGGGTCAGTACTAGGTCACCCTGCAGGAAGGAGTGGAGGCGAACCTTCTTATTGAAATCTCGAGCCATTCTGATTTGATGCCTCTCCAAGTTGTGCAAAGCGCGAAGCCTATTCTCATCCAGTGCTTCCAACTCGACTAGACGGGTTTCAGCAGCTCTGTCCGGCGCTTGCTGGTCGTAGACCGCAGTGCGCAAGGACGGTAACTGGATCTCGATGGGCAGGACGGCCTCAGCTCCATACACCAGGGAATAAGGGGTCATCTGGGTGGAATTGCGAGTCGTCGTCCGATAAGCCCATAGGGCGTTGGGGAGCTTGTCCGGACAACTCTTCTTGTTCTGACCAACCATCTTTTGCAGAATTTTAGAGAGGGTCTTGTTAAACGCCTCAATCTGTCCATTCGCCTGCGCATGATAGCGAGATGTATGGTTCGA
Organism: Viscum album; assembly: GCA_963277665.1. Taxonomy (NCBI): domain Eukaryota; kingdom Viridiplantae; phylum Streptophyta; class Magnoliopsida; order Santalales; family Viscaceae; genus Viscum; species Viscum album. The sequence goes on from OY728137.1 coordinate 178,069,393, forward strand.
GCGAATGTTGTACTTGGCGTACAACTTCTTCAACTCGGCTGCTCGGAAATTGGCTCCGTTATCCGTGAGGATAGCGTGAGGCACTCCAAATCAATAAATGATGTTGGAGGTCACGAAGTCAGTGATAGAATAGGATTTGACCTCTCTGAGCGGAATCGCCTCTGCCCATTTGGAGAAGAAGTCTGTGGCGGTCAGAATGAACCGGCACTGGCGAGCCGTCGCTGGCAGGTAAGGTCCCACAACGTCCAGCCCCCAGACTGCAAAGGGCCAAGAATACCTGGTGGTATGGAGAGGCTCTGGCGGCCGATGCACAAAGTTCGCGTGAACCTGGCATGCATGGCACTTCCTGGCATACTCGATGCAGTCATGGATCATGGAGGGCCAGAAGTATCCCAACCTCCGAATCTGGTGGGACAGCTTCGGCCCAGTCTGATGGGCATCGCATGAACCAGCATGAACCTCTTGCATGACTCGTGGGATCTCAACTCCCTGAAGGCAACGGAGGAGAACACCATCAAATCCGCGTCTATAGAGGATCTGCTCCAGACCGGGACTGCTCTGGAAGACAAACTGCGATGCGCGGCGTCGAACTCGCTCGCACTCGGCCCGATCCGACGGGAGAGTGCCATGTTGGAGGTACTCAACCAAAGGCATCCTCCAATCAGGGGCTGATTCGACTGCCATATCTGTGGTACTCGGGGCTTCAGGCACAGGGGCAACTGTGGTGAGATTACTTACCGATGGGACGCGATCTCCCTCCGGGATAACGGGAGTGATGAGCCTGCGGTGCGTCACGCGGACGATCAGGTTGTCATGTTCAGGCTCCGCGAGTGACGCAGCAAGGCTGGCCAAAGCATCTGCTCGACCGTTCTGCGACCGGGGAATATGGACAATTTCTGGCCGAGAAGGGAACTGGGCCATCAGGAGGAGGGTGCACTCCAGCAATGGCACAAGTTCCGGCTTCCTGACAACATAGTCGCCATTGATCTGCTTAATGACCAGATCGGAGTCCCCTTTCACACACAGATGGGGCACGTCGATCTCGAGAGCTAACTCGAGGCCAGTGATGAGGGCATGGTATTCCGCCTCATTGTTGGTACAGCCCTCCGACAACAGGAAAGAGTATGGCAGCACGGCTTGCTCCGGGGTAATGAAGACGATACCCAAACCCACTTTGTTGAGCTTAGGATTATCGAGTCTTCTACCGGTGGGGCTCCGGGAGGCACCGTCAAAGTGCATCTGCCAGCATGGATCGGCACGATCGACCGAGAGAACGGCCTCATCAGGAAAGCCTAGATCCAACGGCTGATCCGCGGAGGTTGGGTGAGCATCCAGAAAGTCCGCCAATGCTTGCCCTTTGATGGCCTTCTGAGACACATACCTGATGTCAAACTGCTGGAGAATCACAGCCCACCGCGCTAGACGGCCAGTCAACATAGGCCGGCTCAGGATATATTTCAACGGGTCTACCCGATAAACCAACTGTACCTCGTGGTGCTGCAGGTAGTGCCGTAATTTCTGTACGGCAAATACGAGCTCCAGGAATCTCTTCTCGATGGGGGAATACCTAACTTCCGCATCGAGGAGCATGCGATTGAGGTAATAGAGGCTATTCTATGTTCCCTCGTTGTTCTTCTGGGCGAGAAGGGCACCAAGGGACCGTTCCAGGGCAGTCACATAAAGGACCAGCGGCTTCCCGGATACAGGCGGCATCAGAACTGGAGGTTGAAGCAGGTACTGCTTGATTTCCTCGAAAGCGGTCTGACACTCCTTATCCCATACATAGGTGTCACCTTTCTTCATGAGCCGAGAAAAGGGCTTACACTTGCCGGCCAGATTCTCGATGAATCGGCGTATATAGGCTAAGTGGCCTTGGAACCCTTGCAGTTCCCGGATGTTACCTGGGGGAGGCATCTGGCTAATCGCCCTGATCTTCTCTGGGTCGATCTCAATACCCCGGTATCTTACCACAAAGCCAAGAAACTTCCCGGAGGTGACCCCGAAGGCACACTTCAATGGGTTCATCTTCAGGCAGCGAGACCGGAGGAAGCCGAACACTTTCTCAAGATCTTTGAGATGGTCCTGACGCTGGTGCGATTTGACCACCAAGTCGTCGACGTAGCATTCCACCAGTGTGCCGAGGATTGGCTTGAATATGCGGTGCATCTCCCGTTGATAGGTGGCACCTGCATTCTTCAGGCCGAAGGGCATCACCTGGTAACAAAAGATACCTTGGGGGGCCCTGAAGGCAGTGAACTCCTCATCCTCAGGGGCCATCCGGATTTGGTTGTATCCGGAGTATCCATCCATGAAGGAGAGGGCTTGGAACCCTGCCGTGGCATCAATCAATAGCTCTGTCACCGGAAGGGGAAAGTCATCCTTCGGACAGTGGCAGTTGAGATCGCGGAAGTCGATACAGACTCTGATCTGCCCGTTCTTCTTCCTGACCGGCACGATGTTGGCCAGCCATCTGGGGTACTGAACTTCCCTCACGAAGTTGGCTTTGATAATCTTGTCAACTTCGGCCTCAACCATGGCACCGTGGAATGGGTGCATCTTCCTGGGAGGCTGCTTGAACCCGCGATGGTTCGCCGAGAGACCAAGGCGGTGGACGGCTACCTGAGGATCTAGCCCCGGCATCTCGTCATAGCCCCAAGCGAACACATCACGGTGCTGTCTGAGGAAGTCCACGTACTGCTGCCGCTCCTCAGAGGGCATGGCGGCACTGACCAATGTGGGTCTTGGATCTGCCTTGGTTCCCAGGTTCACCTATACTAACTCATCGACCGTGGCGGAGACGCCCTCCTCAAAGGATGGGGGTGCATCATCCACGTCCTCTCCACTCGGGGAGGGATCGTCCACGGGAGAGACTGCGTTGGAAACTGAATTGGGGCTACCAGATCCTGTTGGGCCGCTGGTGCTGGCATGGGCGGTCGTGGTCATCTCATCAAGAGACTCACAGGCCGTCGAGACCATGGCTACGTCCAACCGATGGATCGGGAGGACGTAAGCGTCATCCAAGCTTGCCCAGGGATCACTTGCAACAGCGACAGGCTCAACCTCGCCCGTCAGGATCTGCTTATCCTTGCTCTTATAATAGTTCGCGTCCAGATAGCGGGCTTCACATGAGGTAAAAGGAGAGGCATCTCCCTGAAGCACGCCTACTCGACCATTAAGGGAGTATTTAAGGCATTGGTGGTATGACGAGGGAACCGCCGCATGAAGGTGGAGCCATGGCCTGCCCATCAATGCGTTATACGCAGTGTCCTGAGAGACTACCATGAATTCGTTGTTGGCAACCAGGTCACCGAACTGGGTCTTCAAACGTATCTTGCCGACCGGAGTTTGCTCGGTGCGGTCGTAACCCTGGATCCTGAGGTCGGAGGGAATCAAGTCATCCTCAGACAGCCCCAATCTCCGGAGCGTCCAAGTTGGAATCAGGTTAATCCCAGACCCCGTGTCGACAAGACAGCGCCGGACTTCAAGGCCATTGAACTGGCCAGTAACATACAGCGGACGAATGTGCCCCTTTATAGGAGGGTCTTCATCCTTACCAGAGAACGAGATAACTGCCTGACATTCGGCGTCCTCAATCGCTTCGGCGTGAAAGGCCTCTGCAGCCGCAACCTCCGTCTCAAACTGGAGGGGGATCTTCAGGGCTTCAGCGAGCGCCTCGCGCATCTCAGGTGACAGGCGCAGAGCCTCAAGGATGGAGAGCCTTGCTGGGATGTCGGCCAAGTGCTTCAGTACATCATACTTTCTTTCCAAGCGCGAGCCCCTGGTTGCGGGAGGTTGCTCTGCGGTTGGAGGCATGATGGGCCTTGCCGGTTGGACCGGAGGCCGACTGGTGCTTGGCGCATCTCGCTGTTCACTGGTTGAAGCCCGGGAAGTAGTCACCGTACTGGGGCCAGGAGGCCGGGATGGACTCGTGGCAGGACGGAGCTGGTCGCGACGCGGCTGAGGCGGTTCTGCCTGGTCCCATACCACAAACAGCGGCGGAGGCGAATCCGTCATCCCCGGACGGGGGGGCTACGCGCGCTGAGCTCAGTTTTGAGCCTGCTGCCTAGTCTCAGTGGCGTTCACGGCCTGGATGGAGGTACCAACTGTCGTGCCCCAGCGACTCCTGTTGTTGCGGTTCCTCCGACGGTGGCGACGACTGGGGACACTAGGGAGGTCCACCTGGTGTTCTTCAACGTCGGGAACCGAAAAGGGATTTACCAGCTCGGCGGTATTAACCGAAGCGTACCCTACACTGTCATCGGAAGAATCATTCATCACCGGGTGGATCCGAGGAGGTACCCCCATCTCCGGGGGCATGAAATCGCCGAGAGTGCGGGATAGCGGCGGAACTGGCGGGGCGTGCTCTTCCTTCTTGCGCTGCCGCCGTTTGCTCTTCTCGGAAGAGGCAGGCTGGGACGACGATGCCGAAGCAGCACCCGCAGATTCTGGGGGCTCAGGCTGATTCAAGCGCGCACGGATGATTCCATGGGCGCGAATGATCGTCTTGCGGGCCATCCAGTTATTATACTTCTGGGATCCGCGGTCGGAGACCAGCTGCCATTCGTCCTCGTCGCCACTATCGTCATCTGATCCCACGAACACACCCGCCACTTGTGCTGGAGCTGGGCCCAACCTGATTACATTGTTGTTAATCTGGTCTTGGAGCCAGTCCTTAAACACGTAGCACCGCTGGATGGTGTGCCCCAGGGCCCGATGGTAAGGGCAGTAGTGGGGGTTATCCGTGAGATGTGCCTCCTCTGGCCTCCAACACTCAGGCAGTCGCACAATCCTCTGCTCCAGGGCGCTTCGGAAATAACCGGGGACCTGATCCTCGTGAAATGAGTAAGTCAGGTATCGGGGGCCCCTGGGAGCGTGGTCTTGACGAGGGGCTGGAGGGGCCTGTCGAGGAGGTGGACCCTGATTATCTCGCCTGGGTTGTGGCGGTACATTACGCGGAGGGGCCGGCCGGTTCTGGGGCTGCCGCTGCTGGGCCGGGAACTGAGCCCGTGGAGGCGGATTCCTATGAGGCTGTGGAGCTGGCCTCACCGGCAGCAGCTCCAACTGCCTGGGGGCCTCTATCTGGTCAACAGCAGCGGGCTCAGCCCTGCTGACTCTCCTTGCAGGGATCATAGGAGGCAGAGGGTGTGCCTGACTAGCCTGTTGCAGGGCTTCCTCAAGACGTTGAGCTTTGTCTGAGAAGTCCCTGAACCCTCCGGGGTAATTCTGAGTGATCAAGGAAGGGACCAGCTCGGTCTTGACGTTCCCGACGCACATTGTCAGCAACTGCTCTTGAGTCAATGGCATGTCAATGGAATACGTGAGACCCTTCCATCGGGCGACGAAATCCGCGACTCGCTCATCAGGCCTTTGCTTTCACTTGAAGAGGTCTGCGATACTCGTCTTCCGGGTCGTGGAACTGAACTGGTAGAGGAATTGTCTACGAAGGTCCTCCCATCTAGTTATCGACCCGACGGGGAGCTGGCTGTACCAGACAAATGTTGGCCCTTCCAGTGTCTGGACAAAGCAGCGAAGCTTAGCGGCCTCCTGCTGCGCCGGAGTTCCCAACATAGGCCCGCACCTCGAGTTGAAATGGGCCAAATGCTGTGGCGGATCTCCAGTCCCGTTGAAGGGGGAAAAAGTGGGGTTCCCGAATCCCGGAGGTGCCGGCATGTCATCCACCCATGCTGGGTATGGCTTGCCGTCCGGTGGGATCGCCATTTGCCGAGTCTCCAAGGCTTCCAAGCAGGCGATGAGTGCCGCCATCGGATCGTCCGGACATGGGTTCCAGTCCTGGCGAGGATCTCTAACCACGAGCGCGTTGCATGGCTCTTCAATCGGGTCATCGACCGGGTCGTCGAACTCGGCAGCTCGTGGGATGGCGGGCGGAGCGGCCCTTGGGGCAGCGGGAGGAATCCGAGCGGGGTCTCTCAGGTAGTCACGCCGCTCGGGAGGGTGTGGTGAAACATACCGCGCCCTCTTTCCATAGGCAATGGCCTCTCCCCTGTCGGCAAACACGGCATAATCACGGTTGCCCGGGAGAGTCTCGTCGAGGAGTGGTTGCTCCTATCCCTGCTGTCCTGGCCTAGGATCACCGTAGTCAGGCCGCCGCTCTGCAGCGCACTCGGCGAGGATCTGGTCAACTAGCTTCTTCTGCTCGGAGAGCTGTTGACGTAGCGTGGCCTTTTCGGGATCCTCCTCTGCCCTCTGCATGGAGGCAGATGGGTCGGCGGGCCTTATAGCCCCGCCGTGCTCTTTACCTTTGCTAACGTTTCGGCTCAACGTCAGTGCTTCAGTGGGTGTGGGGAGACCCAGGAGGTTCCTCTGGTGACGATTAACTCTCACCGATGGATCCAACGACGGCTTTTCTTCGGGGGGAGAGCCCCCGTCAAGAAGTTCCAAGTCGTTCCCTTCTCCCGACAGGTCAGCCATATTGACTGTTTCCGTCCCTGGGGATGTACCCTCAGGGCCACCCAGCGAATCGGGTTGTCGGCGAATCGCATTGAAGCGTAGGGCAGCGTACTGCCCCCATCCACGGATATACACGTGGGGGGTGGCTTCCTCGATAACCTTTTGGAGTACTTGAAAACACTCAACGCATCGTTGTTGGAGGGCCTCGTGGTGCCCAAATGACCCGGGGTGCCGAACCGCGGGGAGCGTGGCCAGGTCGATCTGACGGAACTGCTCACCAATATCCCCCAGGTGTGCTTGACTCCCGGGATATGGCATTTGTAGGCGGTGAAGATGGGAGTGAGTCTCCCGGAGAGTTCGGCGGAAGCATTCGAACTCATCCGGGGTGAGCGATCCTGGTGCATCAAAGTCTGGTCCTGCGACTGGCCAAAACTTCTCAGGGAAGTGACCCTCTGCAAGGACGGTCCAGAAGCTCCATGACTCAAACTCGAGACCCAGGTCTTCTTGGTCCCCTTCAGTGACTGGGAATGGACGGGGAACCGGCAGTGGTGCCGAGGTGGGCCGCCGGGCCGGCAGGCTGGCCGGCGGTGAATACGGCGAGCAGGCCGATTGGCCTCCATATCCCGGGCCGCCCTCTGAGGGTGGCGGTGCCCCAGCTACCACATCACGATAGGACGGGCCGGCGAATGAACATCCTTCCGTAGCGTCGGTGCTCGCCGAGGGTGCACTAGATCGTGGCTTGACCGTCGGTCCCCAGAAAAGGTCTCCGGCTTCTCCGATCGAGGCAGAAGGCACTTCCGGAGGGGCCGGTACCAACCGCAAGCTTGATCCTTGGGAGTCTACCAGGCCCTCGCTACTCCGGATATACCTTCGGAGAGAAGCGGGGATCACATCGATCTCGCTCTCAGGGAGTACGAGGATGACGTGCCGCATTCCTACCCCTGCCCCTGATTGGCGGGATCGGGGGGAGGGCTCTGTCGTCGAATCATACTCCGCCTCGGTATCAGAGAAACGAACCGGTCAGATCTCTGTCCAGAATTCCCTAACATTCCTCCCTCTACGTCGACACCTCGCCTTGCTGCTCCTGGGTGGTTCTTCGGGGCATGGATGATCTCTGTCCTGGCGTCCTCTGTCCGCACCGGTGCTGGGGCCAAGAGGACTGGAAACCAAGGTGCGAGGAGCACCGGGACAGATATCAAAGGGGACGCGGGGAGAGATGCTTCCGGGCAGGCCTCTGGGCCGGGATCGGAAGGTGGGATCACCCATGCCTCTTGGATCGGCCACACGGAGTAGACCCTGCTGGTGAATAGCGCTACCGCGAGGTGGTCCGCGGTGGCTATTGCCTGTACCAGCAACCGGGAGAGTCAACCCAACCTGCCTTTGGGGCGGTCGGGGGCTCGATCCAGGTCGGGCATAGAAGTTCCCCTGCTTAGGATGCGCAGGGGCCTGGTGACTGGAGCCAGCAGTGGCTTGGGCCAACGCGGCCGATGTTGTTAGGGCCCCAAGGTGGGCATCCTCTTCCGCTCGCGCCCGATGTTGGCGTCGGGACAGACGAGTCGGGATCAGCGGCGCAAGCAGGTGGAGAGCCCGTTCTTTGACTTGAGAAGCCTTGCAGCGGTGTCGACGTGGCCTGGCAGGAGCCCTTATCACGGATCCCTGGAGCGAATCTCGGATAGGGCGGTCCCGGACATCCTCCACCTCATCCGCATAGGGGAAGGAGCTGTCGGAGCGTTCCGGGGATAAACTCCCGAATCGGTTGGACATCGAGGTAGGCAGTGGTGCCTCCCTGCGCGGTCCTCGGGGGCGGCGTTGGTGGCGAGGTGCAGCTTCCTCGAGGTCTAGGCGAGCCATGTCCCTGGTGGGGATGACTCCCTCTTCCTCATATCTCTGCACCAAGTTGTTGATCACCCTTCTCTGGATGACCTCCGAGGGGGAGAGAGGGCGTGGTTGCCCCGCAGTTGCAGCTGCTGGGACGGCTGTGGAACGGGCGGGACCGCGCGGAGTAGTCGTGTCGGTGTTTCCCCTACCCCTGCGCCAGTGGGCGGGCGGCGATCGGGCACTGGATCGGGCGACCTGATTCCTGAAAATAGGGAGAAGAACCCATTAATACTGACAGGAAAAGGAATCGACAATCGATCATTAGTGCCACGACGCCTTCTGTGGGGGGAACCCAGGCCATCGACGTCGTGAGACGGAGTGCCCGATTTCCCTTCCCCAGCCCCTGGCGGGTTCCGTGCCCCGATGCTGAATGCTTGGTCGGGCAACATGCTAGTCTTCCAACACCTCTGAAAGCTATCGGTCTTCGTATTGAGGAGAAGACATTCACGTCGGGTTCACCATTTTCTGTTTCGGTGCGGATGTGCGTCGGGTTTCTGTTCCGACGCTGTTCCGCCAGGACGCGTTCGCGCGTGCGCCCGTCGACCCGAGGGGATGGGAGCGCGGCTTGTGGCCCCGCAGTCCCGCTTTCCAAAGGCGGGCGGCATCCGTCCCTTATTCAGGGACGTCTGATCCTTGATCGAAACTGGGATGATGGGATGTCGGCTCCTCCTTCCATGGACGTCTCCTCGGAACTCGTCGCCTAATTCGGGTCTCCCTCATAGATTTAAGAATGTTCGTGAATCTCATTCCCGGCGCCATATCTTCATGGACACTGGTTAATTACGCTGCTTCCGCCCAGACGCTCCAAGGAGTCTGGTCGGGGCAGCAACCTGCGGTGAGGAGACCGGGTAGCTCTGGGTGTTGGGGGCGTGTCTTAACACTGCGGTTCTGCATGTCTGCCTTCCGTCCCTAATAGGGCTTCTCGAAGGCGTGATGGCCTGAGGCATCCCGCGCTGGGTGCGGGGAACTGCGTTACCTGAGGTTTTCCTCGGCTTCCCATGTTTAACACAGGGTATGCCGCGAGTTTAACGTCCAGCGGGGACGGCATCGGACTGATCAACACGGGGAGTGGATCAGATGACAGAACCCCTTGCGTGGAACCTCCGACGCTGGGGCCAGCACATGGGAGGCTTCCCGAGTGAAGTGGAGTGGAATGAAATGGCATGACCCCACCGGGATGTGGCGGCCCGGGTAAGGATCAGGATGGACGATGGAGTGAAGAGCTTGGACCCCGTAGAGGCTTCCTACGTACCGCGCGTTAGCGCGGATCAAAGTCAACGTAGTTCGGATATGCAGTTTAACGTCATGATGGACGATGGCAAGCCGACTCACAAGGAGGTCGAGGCTGCCGGGCGGAGGATTGAACCGAACCACCTCGCACAGAGGGGGATGGAACGGCCGGGTGGATCACAGTTTCACATCATGCTGGACGCTGGTGTTTGGGGCTTACACTCTAAGGAGGCCCGTATGCGGAAAAGCTCAGTTGGAGAGGGACTTGGGCCGAAGGTGAGAGACCTCGATCCCTGTCGCGCCCTCTACTGGCTTCGGCAGTGGGGAAGCACAATGGAGATACACATGTGCAGTCCCCCACAAGGGCGGATTCATAGGTGAATCGACGCGAATGTGAACCCGGGAGGGGTCCACTGATGGACGAACCGACGTGAATACGACCGGGATGACCAGGTGGTGGGCTTGAACCTCAGGGAGGCTTCCTACGTACCCTGTTTAGGAGACAGGGATCAAAGTCCACGTAGTTCATTCTGTCAGGACTTACGCATTGAGGCAACCTGAGTGCGGCAAAGCTCAGTTGAAGAGGGACTTGGGCCGAAGGTGAGAGACCTCGATCCCTGTCACGCCCTCTACTGGCTTCGGCAGTGGGGAAGTACAATGGAGATACACATGTGCAGTCCCCCACAAGAAACTAGGGGTTTGTAATACCCTGCCCCCGTGGGCGAAGGCCACTCCAATAAATCGTCCCTAAAGAGGGGCAATCCCGACATCCCTGCAGAGACGAGCGGGTGGGGGCCACATCCAAACCGGGAGGGGGACCCTGCGTGCGAGGCACGGGATCGGGTGATGCGGACGGTTTAACGTCTTGCCGGACGAAGTACAGTTTAACGTCATGTGTTGAGGACGAAGCGGACGGTTTAACGTCTTGCCGGACGAAGTACAGTTTAACGTCGTGTGTTGAGGACGAAGATGCTTGGCAGTTTAACGTCTTGCAGCGCGGACGAAGTGGTGCCGCCGTTGGGTCCGTGTCACTTCGCGCGAGCCTGGAGGGCCGCACGGGAAGACAACGCACGGTGCGGGCACCCGGGATGAAGATCATCGGGCGCCACGCAGGCGGGTACCCTCAGGGGGTCAAAGGGGGAGACCCCGGCGGTTTGCGCGCAAAAGAGGAGCTTGGCGCGCAATACCGCGGGTCGGCGCGCAATTGGGCGGGCTGGCGCGCAATTGGGCCAGCGCTTTGCGCACGGAAGACGAAGATTGCGCGCACCGGGCCTCTGATAGCGCGCGGGGGCAACGGCCCATTCTTTAACGAATGGCCACTTAGTAAGGGGGTGCGCGCAATCGAGCTCGATTGCGCACACCCGGGGGGCAATTGCGCGCAAGAGGCTGCTTTTGCGCGCGAAGGCCTTCGGGTGAGGGATTGGTCAAAGGAAAGAAGCCAAAGGGTTGCGCGTGAAGGAGAACCCCGAGGCTGGCTTGCGCGAAATAAAGGAGGTTACCTGAAGATCGGCATTGCGCGCGGAGGGGGTGGGATTGCGCGCACGAGTGACCCTTCGAATTCTGGCAACCTTCAAAACGTTGGGGGTCGCCTTGTATTTATAGGCAACCCCGGGCGCGGAATCTCGCCGCCGGCGCGCAATTCATGGCGCGGGCGCGAAATTTCCTTCGCGGGCGCGGAATCGGGGCCCCGGCGCGCAAGGGGGTCGCGCGGGCCGCGGGCGCGCAAAATTGCGCGCCGGCCCGGCGCATTGCGCACATCCCGGGAGGATTGCGCGCCGCACTTCAACTTTGCGTGCGGGCCTCCAAAATTCCGCGCAAGGCCTCCGGGCCTTCCAAAACGTGCTTCTGACTCCAAATATGACCTCGCTTTCCGCATCCGAAGCTTCGTTTGGGAACAACGGACTTTTCCGGCGTCTACAAAAATATCACAGAAATGGGATGAAATCTAGAAAAACAAACAAAAATCTTTGACATAATTTTCAAGCTTGTCAAAGTCTTTGTCGATATAATTTTCTTCTGAGGAAAAATATCATGAGGCAACAAAAGTTGCATCATAGAAGGAATTTTAGACTCTAAAAGAAGATTTGTAGCTTTAACGTGATCCGAAGAAGGATTCTTCATTATAAGAAAAAAATGAATCATTAACTGATATATCATTTGAGAAAAGTAATCATAAAAAAATTAAATCATGGAAAAATAATTATAAATACCATGATTAGATCACCAAAAGAAGAATCAATGGAATGATGATGAAGATCAAAAGAGTGGAATTAGTGGAATGATGATGATCAAAAGACTTGATCGAGAAATGAATACATGTGGTGCGTGAAAACATGTAAATGACACTGCAAAATCAAATGCGGTATCATAAATTTTAGGCGGAAATTGAAAATTTTGAAGACGCATTGTAAAAAAATTAGAATTCCACATTTTCAAGATATTAACTTTTAACTTTCACATGGGTTTTAAAATAACCGATGTGAAAAACTATTTTTTTACATCGGTATCCTAAAACCGATGTTAAAATTTTAGTTTTTCACGTCAGTTTTATGATAACTGACATGAAAAAACCCAACAGTTTTTTTTAACATCAGTTAGTTAAATAACATACATTAAAAACATTTTAATTTCGGTTATTTAAAAACTAACATTAAAACTCCGACGTAAAAGCTATTTTTTGCACTAGTAAAATATTTTATTATTCAAGATTCAATATATTTCAAGGAGGATTTGCGAGTCGAGTTAAGGACATAACAGAAATAATATATTTTATTTAATATCATTTAAATAAATATTGATTTATTTAATTAATTAATGATATTTAAATTAACGCATGTCATGGAAATATTAATAAGATTATTATTATTAGACATGGGGAATAACTTAGAATGAATATTTGATAAAGGGCTATTACAAAATTATATTAACCCTATGTATATATTCCAACTTATATCATTGTAAAGGAAGGAGTTATTGTGCACAACGGAGAACCGCTCAAGAAAATCCCTCAAGCCCTGTAGAGAACATCCCCCTCCCTCTCTCTTAAGAATTAGAGAGAATAAGAGAATCCTCTCATTGTGGTCAACGATGAACATCATGAAGCACTAGGTTCATCTATGCTCGAACCCAGAATACCAAGAGCATTGTTTAGAGATTTGTGGAACATGTGTAGATAAAACTAGAGAAATCCTTACTTGGATTCTCTATCATGGTGATGACACAACAAGAGAGGCATTAGAATTTATCAAGAAGGATTATCATGATCATTATAATTCTTGTTTTAAATTAATTATAAATTAAATGTAAAAGATATTCTCTATGAGATTTTGGGGTCTCCCTCATCAAGTTTCTCGGATATTATCCATTGAAATCAATGAAAATATGAAATTGGGCATTGGCCCGCCACTTATGCTATATCCCAAAACCTTCACACAACCCATAGTACATATCCAATTTCACCTCATGAGACCAACCCAAGTCTCTCTCTCTCATACTCAAATACTTCCAACCACATCCACAAAGGTTTCAAACCTTTGGTCCTTGCCCAAAATCCACTCATGCACTTAAGCATGTTGGCAAATCCATTACCAAACCAAACCCCCCAACCCACCTCTAGGTTTAGTACTAACTCATATCATCGAGCAACCCAAGGCTTGACTTCACTACCCATGCCTAGATACTCATATAATTTATCTCAAAAGAGAGATCAAGAACCAAAAGTCTTGTTCTCTCACTTACCCACTGATGGTGCCCTCAAAGTGAGACCATTGTTGAGCACCAACCACCAACCCACTCTGGGAGGTCCTTCTCATCAGAACATACTCAGCCTTGGAAGGCTTAAAATACCCAATTCCAAATCCAAGTCCTTAATTTCCCCATTTAAGGAAAAAAATTCATCAAACCGCATGACCAACGGTCGCTCACTAGTCAACCTCAAGGCTTGAGCTTACTAAACCACTCATATCAGCCTAAAGAAGACCAACATAGGATATTCTTGATTCACCCCAGTTTTGGAGATCTGTTCGAGATCCATCTCACTCAAGTAGCAGGCATGCCCCTTGGCGAAAGTCATTAGGCATTCCTAAAATCACCAGAACTAGAGTAGAACACTTGTTTCAATACTAGGTGGCTCTATGTGACTCATCTCACATTTTATAACACTCTCAATCCCCATTCACATTTCCCAAAATCATACCCCCATACAAGCACACGCCATTGCACATGGATTAATATATAAGGAACCACCTATCAAGTTCTCATTGAAGTTACCCCATATAGTATTTTCAGTTAGTTCAGCTTCATTCGCCTAAAATCAGAAAAATTGAAAAATAGGCCCTAAATAAGAATTTTTGCTAAAACACACATGAGATGAATGAAATGGTGAAAAGAAACATTAGGTTTACCTTATACTTGCTCATATGAGTCCACTACCACAGATGGCACATTGATCGGGTGAGAGACGGTGATCCAGGATCCTTGGAAATGGAGAAGAGGAAGGGAGGGAGAGGTGGTCGGCCGACCTGGGGGTCTGACCTAAACGGTGAAGGGAGGGGCTTGAAATTTGCAATAAAAATTTTAAACAATTTAAAAAATAATAATCTAGCTCGACACCATGTACTTAGTGGATATCTAGGGCCTCCCCTGCCACTGGATGCCACACCAAGTACTTGGCACGACCCCACTAGGTATCAGGTATTATCTGCTGCATTTTTTGCAATAAATTCCACCATGACCCAACCTTCACTTGAGCTTCCCAAGTTCCACTAAAACCTCCAAACTTGTGTAAAAACATCCCTTGGAGATATCTCAATCCTCATAAATAAAATTCTAAATCTCAAATCTTAAAACCACCCCTTATTCTAGATTCATGAATGTTCAAAATTCTATGATTCTACCAACTCGTGATGACACGGGTTCTTGCAAAACGCATAAAAAGAATATAGATCTGACCTTTATGAATCTAATAAAGGAGAAACTCGGTGGCTCTAAAAATTATGAAAATTACTTGTATTTTTTCTCATCATGGGCTTGTAAACCTTCCTCATATTGTCTCTATTATAGCAAAAACTACTAAGGAACCTTTCATGTTTAGCACTAATAGCACATTGTGTATATTTTTCATTTTTTCACTATTCATCTTCTTCTAACAAATAAGATTTCATTTCACTCATGAAATCTTTATTCGACGACATACTCTTCATGTTCAAATTGGTCTTATCTTTGTGTGATCTCAATAACTCCATCCAATATTGCAATCTCAACTTGATTTTGTAACTTTTATGCCTTTGCTTTGATCCTCCAACAGTAGTTTCTCAATCATAACTGGTGCATTATGAACCGAATCCATTGGTGGGTTTTTCGTCTTTAGATTCTTCTTCATGAGATTTTTCAAAATTCTACATATCATCCTGTATTGAATTTTCATCGTCTTCATCATGCAATACACTCACCATGGGTCCTATTTTAATTATTTTTACATCATAGAATTCTACCATTTTGTGCAATATTTTATTCCAAAACTTATAGCCTCTTCTATTTGATAAATATCATAAAAATGTCTTCCACAAATTGTTCATTGAACTTGCCTGGATTTTGATTCTTTATTTTGATAAAACATAGGCAACCACAAATTCAGAAGTATTTCACATAGGGTTTTCACTTATACCACATCTCATATGCAGACATGTTGAAATCCAATCCAAGTAACCACCTATTCTGAATGTGAACAACAATTGATAGAGCTTCTTTTTAAAAGAAGTTTGAAAGCTTATACTTTGCAAGCATGATTATTTTCATCCCCGCTGGACTTCTATGCTTTCTCTTATAAGTTAAGGCTCAAAAGTATTTGATGTGTATTCATTTCCATTATTTATCATTGGTTTCTTGATAAATATACGAAGCTCATTTTCAACATCTCTTCTGAATATTTTGAACTTGTCAACTGTTTCAAATTTGCACTTATTAAACATCACATTAGTCATCTTTGTGAAATCATCAATAAATATAATGAAATATAAATCACTTTTGGTTGACTGATGTCTCATAAGCCCACATAGATTAGAATGTATAATTTTAGTTGACCTCTTTGATCGCATTTCAACACTTTGTGACTTGTTTGTACCATCATCCCCTTTCGACAAGTTACACAAACAACATACTTTTATCTCTAATTTTGGAAGCAATGTATGCCATGATATGTTCAATGTAAGGCGTATTACAATATTGACAACAAATACAACAAATCCTTTCCCTTCAAATATATCTTCGCAATTCCTTGGGTTTGCCATTAAAAGAAATCAACCCTCTCAATGTTGCATTCATAGCTAATTCAAGGCACCACCATATGTGTGTAAACATTTTCAAGTAAATCTTCTATAATAATTATGTTCACAAGATATATTCTATAAATATGTAACTGTGTAGATGCGATCACTAAACATATTTTATAATATGTATACCAACATTTATAAGTAAAATGTGTGATAAATATATTCACAAAACATATTTTGTAAATATGTAAATATTTTCAAAGAACATACAATATAATAAATATTTATAACATATTTTGTAATAAATATGTTCACATAATCTATTTAGTAAATATGTAAATATGTAAATGTGTGACCATCACATATTCAATAACAAATATGCATGGAAAGATTTATAAGTAAAATATTTTGTGTATATTCCCATAATGTAAATATGGATGTTCACATAACATACAATCATAAAACATGTTTTGTAAATATGTAAAATATTTTGTGGAAATGCATAATAACATAACATAAAGATACATTTGTGTATAAATATTTTGTAAAAATTTAGAATATAAACATTTGTGCAAACATGTTGGTAAACATGACCATAAACATCTGCCAATATTTCCGGAACACAAACACGTTTTGTAAATGAAATGTGAACATGAATTTTCATTTTGTGTATAAATATCATGCAAAACATATTCTGTGTACATTCACAGAACATATTCTTGTATTATTTCTCAAAAATATAGTACAGTAACCGTTCGAACATTCAAGGGATATGAGAAACATATGGCCCACTTCACTTTTACAGAAAAATGCCAACACATCAAACATGGCCTCCCCAAAATCTCACAAAAAAAAAAGCTCTCAGATCATATTTGGCAGCACCAGAAGGCACAGTGCTCCTCCCGGCGCTGGTTACTCACAAGCCCCCCGCACCGTAAACAAATGAAGCTGCTCCCATCAGAGAACGCATCCAACATGATCTGCTCCCTCCCGGATTCCGCCAGTATCGAGCTCTCGTGTGCCACAGGCCCCTCCAATGGCTTGGCCATCGCACCGGATGACGGCCCATCGGGCCCCTCTGGCTGGGCCTCGACGATTGCACATTCAGCAAACAGTGATGCGAGCTGGTCCGCAGCTGCATTTGCTTGGAGTTTCTGTCGGTACAGCTCCCGGGCACAGTTCAGGGCTTGGAGCACGGCTTCGTTTCCACCTTTAGCTCTCACTGCCAACACCACCTGTTTCCAAGACAAGTTGG
This sequence comes from Viscum album, assembly GCA_963277665.1. Taxonomy (NCBI): domain Eukaryota; kingdom Viridiplantae; phylum Streptophyta; class Magnoliopsida; order Santalales; family Viscaceae; genus Viscum; species Viscum album. The sequence goes on from OY728137.1 coordinate 178,086,433, forward strand.
GCTCTCATTTGACAACACTTAATTGAGAACTGCTAATTACGCTGCGTTTGACAGCGCCAAATTATAGCACCAACTGCTTATTGGAAAAGTTGTTTTTTTTCCCAAACTGCTTATCATTAGTGGCAAGTGCAGCCAACACTTTTCCGTACATGCTATCAAACACAATCTTAAGACTCTGTTTGACAGCACTAATTGAAAGCTGCTCAAGGAAAAATGTTCAAAACTTGTCGGTTCTGATAAGTGATCTTGTACAAGTGTTTCCACACAACTAAATTTTTTAACTGCTAAGTGCAATAAGTTTTCAATAAGTGCTGTCAAACAGACCCATAGAGCAATTATAATTTGTGGTAGTTCTTTTGTATAAGCTTTCCTTGATTACTGGATGAAAAAATGCTTTTCTCCCACTCATTCAGCTACTTTATCTCTGAAATTTAAGTGCAGGAGTTTTTTAATAAGTGCTGACAAACAGACATAAAACACTGGGATTTAGGATGAAATAGATGTAAATGACGAGAAATCTTAATCAGCATTTGCTATTATCAATTATCTTGTGTGTATCGCATTTATTACTTATAATAAATGTCTTTTAAGTAATGTTTATTTCGTATTTGAAAAAATACTTTCGCTTAAAATTGCAAAGAAAATCAGATCTCTAAGTAGACGTAAATGACAAGAGACGTCATAATCTGCATTTGCTATTATCAATTATCATAGTGTGCGTCGCATTTATCACTCATAATAAATGTCTTTTTATACTTTCGCTTAAAATTTCGAGGAAAATCATAAATAATAGAGAAATATTTTTTTCAATAACCAATCTAAGCAACAAGTTTCATAAACACAAGTGTCATCAAACACAAGTGTGGTGGGGGGAGATAGATGATTGCACACCATATACATAAGAACATGCCTCAATAAAAAAAGCACACCAATGATGAACAAAACAAGAGAAAGATACTTCACACAGCGAATAACAAGTAAAAACCGGGAAATACTTTGCTGACCAACAAGAAAAACACAACAAAGATAAAGGCATATGCGTGTATATAAATATATTTACATTCCATTTAGCATTGAATATAAACATTTATTGGAATAAATTGGCTTGTAAAATGATTTTGTGAGACATCGGACATAATTAGGTTGCATTGTTCATTCATTTTCGTATGACATCACTGTAGTGTTTAAAGGATAAAATTCATTGTACAACTCCACCGGATCTAAAATTTTGTATATAGGATCAAAAGACATGGAATAACATTCCATTCAACTGGAGCATGGACTCATTCCATCATTTGGAGGCCCATATGGAGCATAAAAGAGGCCCAACATTCTTGGCAAAATGGACTGGACATGGAAGGAAGGTTGGGGCCAAACATGGGCTCCATAAACTGGATTGATGTGATTCCAACTAGAGGTCAAAGCTCGCCCATTTCCCCAAAACATATAAAAAAACTCAGCGCCTTGATCAATTGTTTGGACTACCGAAAGAAAGATTGAAGATGTTCCTGTAGATGATTGTGACAGATGCCCATCAGAACTTTACCATTGAAAAATGGAGATCCAGCACTCTGTCGAAGGATAAGCAATTTTTAAGTCATTTGCATTAGAAAAATTATCAATAAATTGGAAGCACCCGAATTTGGTGGAATTCAGACATGACCTGCTCAAATAGCCCTAACTTTTTTATTCTCTAAATTGAGAGCTTGTGTTTCACAAGGGAGAGCAGTCAAATTCAAGGGCGGAGATACTAAAGAAGTGTGGAGAAACCAGGAGAAGCATACTGGAGCTTTGTAAGATTTTTGGAAACTTAAAAAGGCCGCCCTTCAATGTTTTCCTTAACCGCTCTCTTCGTGGTCATTATTTTTTTAAGTAAAAATTTATGCCATGTCTCCCTTCTCTAACCTCAATTTCTTGTAAACTCATGAAAGGCAAATTCACTCGGTGATTGAATTAAAAGTGAATTTTATCCTAAGTGTTTTAAATTTTCCAATTTGGTATTTGCTAGAGTATTAAGATATTTAGGGCATTTAGATATTAAAGATACGAGTCAACGGTCAAAGTGTGAATGGGTCAATAGGTTGACTTGTATTCATGTTCCAATTTGTATCTTTATCTTCATCTATAAATATAACCTGCCCTCATTTAAAAGGTGCGGATTCTGGGTCTCCTGCATGATATCAGAGTAGGTATCCGGTCTCATCAAACCCCCCCTCCTACACGTCCCTCCTAGGGTTTGACCTAGCCCCCTCCCCACAAAAGGGGGGCGGTGGACAAAGGCCATTTTCACTATCACCCCCGGCCCCTCCCTCTAGGCTCATTTGTCCCCATTTTTGAAGCCAATGTCGCGGACACCCCCACTCAGCCCCATCCCCATATCTGATGCATCCGAGGCGCGCCATTTTCCAGTTGATGTGCCACCCCGCCTGCCATATCCGGCACATCCTAGGCCCACCGCGCTCCTGAATCAAGTTGTGTGCTCGACTAACCCAGGGGCTCCCTGACCAGCCCATGATCAGCTATCACTGATGCACCTCTTGTGTGCCTCTCCAAGGCGAGATGACTCTGCACAGGTTCAACACACCTCCACCATTGCCCGGACCTCTATCGCTGATGCACCTATTGTCTCTCTCCAAGGCAGTGACTTTGTTTCTCATTTGCATTAAGCATTAAATCATTAAGATTGTGTCAACCAAGGAACAACGCCCATCATTCAGAACTAGCAGGAATAGCTGGAAATTAAAAACACCGGCAGGAATAACCGGATCATGTCTTACCAGGAATAACCGGTCAAGAGCATCCGGCCATGCAGGAATAGTCAGAGTACATCAATGGTGTTGCGAGGCATAATGGGCAGAGGAGAGGGTTGGACAAAGCTAAATCTTTTAACAAAGCCTGTGCACCAAGGGGGAGATAGCGGAAGTGGCGTGCAAGGGCCGCGGCAGAGTCATCCAGCCGGGGTGCGAGAAGGAAGATGCACACAGCTGCAGGAACGAGGCCAGGGCGGGCGTGCCTAGAGGACCTGCCAGATGTGGGCGTCGGCTTGGGAAGACGTGCACAACAGCAATGGGGATATGCAAGGCATGGGGGGACGTTCGTTGGGAGATCGTTACCGGAGTGCGCGTCTGGTGCGGCTCCATCTGCGACGGGAAGGAACACAACAGGAAGAGTTGTCGCGCGACAGGAAAGGGCGGTCGATAGGGGATGGCGACGCCGTCGAGGGTTGTCGCGCGGGAGGGGAGCCGAGTCTAGAGGTGACGCAAGGAGTCACCGTGGGCAGGGGGCGGTCGGCGGCCCGTCATAGCTAGAGATGGGAATGTCGCACAGGGAGAGCCGGTGGGCAGGGGACCGGCCAGCGAAAATGAGAGGCACCGACAGAGGGCAAGGCTGATGTGCACGGTGGTGGGGCTATAGCGACCCTCGCTTTTCACACATTAACATTACATAACTTTTGCGGGATACTTGAAAACATTATACAAACAGATGCCCAAAGACCGTACTAGTCTAGTGTCTTTCGAAACATGGAAAACATAAACACTGGTACATAAGTGAGCTACATTATCTCCCATTAGGTTGTTCTTGACTAACACCCTTCTTAGACACATCAAACATAATACATATCTTCATAGCGTGGAGAAGGAAACATAAAAAGGGGTGAGCTCAAATGCTCAGTAAGAGTAAATAAGGAAGATATAAGAATAATCATGAGCATAAAGATATAAAAACATGATCATGAAAATAGAAGATCATACCCTACATAACAAAGATCATATACATAAATCGTGACATAAAGTTTGGCAGTTCAGAAGACATGAATCATAATAAAATAAAGAACATAAGACATGAAAGCATAACATAGAAATAAAACATGGAATTGTACAAACACATAAGCATATATAATATGATTTCCATAGCAATAAAGGCATCGCTGCCAAGACCATCTTGTAGTATAGGTTCACTCCTCATACCATCTTGGTAGTCATGGTTCACTCCCATGGTCATCTTGGTAGCATGAATTCGCTCCTCATACCAACTTGGTAGTCATGGTTCACTCTCATGACCATCTTAGTCTATCTCATGAGATGTAAATCTTTACCTGTTTTGGAGGGAGATATAGGTCTCACTTATCTCATAATGAAATCATACATACATGTGCCACAAAATCATAAACAATTATATCATAACTCATGCAATGAAATTAGTAAAATAATAAAAAGAGGTGAGAACCCAATACCCAAGGTGCACTCTAAAAGAGGACTTGAGGTTCTTTTATAATAAATAATAACGACCACATCGGACCACAAGTCCGATTTGGGATACAGAATCCAACACTCCCCCTCAAGCTAGGTGTACCTAGCTTGAACACATAAATAAAAAAGATAAATCATTGGCAGTCGCTGCTCCCCTACGAGATGAAATTGATGGATGATTGAAGATTGCAGCTCCCCCTCAACGGCGCGGCAAGTTGTCGAGGCACAGCAGAGGAACCACGCAGGCGGGGCCGGTCGATGGATCGCCGGGAAAGCCGCACTGACGGGCTGATCGTCGAAGCGCTGGGAAACCACACGAGCGAGCCAGTCGTCGGAGCGCCGGGAAACCGCACGGGCGGGCCGGTCGTCGGAGTGTCGGGAAACCGCACGGGCGAGCCGGTCGTCGGAGCGCCGGGAAACCGCAGGAGGAGGCCGACATGGAGGCGGGGGATGCCGCAGGAGGAGGAGGAGGCCAACATGGAGGCGGAGGTTGCCGCAGGAAGAGGCCAGCATGGAAGGAGCAGCGGTGCAAAGGAGTAACGGACGGGAGGATGGCGCACTGGAGGGGATGGCGCACGGGAGGGGATCCCGTCGGGAAAGGAGGGGCGCGCGCAGGAGGATTCCGCCGGGAGGGAGTTGTCGGGACTGAGGAAAGGGAGCCGTGAGAGATGGCGGGCCGATGGGACGCCACGGGAGGAGGCAGGGCTGGTCGCGAAGCCGAGAGGGAGGGTGGGCCAGGATGCACCGCGCTGGAGAGGCAGGGAGCCGGGAGCCGCGACGGAGGCATTGTGCGCGGCGAGGAAGTCGTCGAGGGATGCACAGGAGTGTCGACCAGGGATGAGGCGATGTGACGGGGCTCGATTTGTCGGGAAGGAGGAAAGGCCGGTAGGGGGGGCAACGGAAGATTCACGCAGGGCCGCACTGAGAGAGGCGCAGGCAGTATGCGGAGCCGTAGTGCAGGGGGCAGCAGAGAATTAGGGCCAGGTGCCTGCCGCCCCCTTACGGGAGGAAAATAAAAATCGAACCCTAGAAAGGAAAAAAATAAAATGAGAGGGCACGGGATTAGTTTGCCTCTGATACCATGTAGAATAATAAAAAGAGGTGAGGACCCCATGCCCAAGGTGCTCTTTAAAGGAGGCCTTGAGGTTCTTTTATAATGAATCCGATGTGGGATACAGACTCCAACAAGTATTATAAACATGTAATCATATCATAACCTGTGGAAAGAGACAGGTTTCATCATCATAAACATAACCCGTGAAAAGAACCGGGTTTCAAAAGCATATAACCCATGAAATAGAAAACGAGTTTCATAAACGTCATGTCATCAAAACATAATCCATTCAGAGAAAGAATATGAATAGAAACATTGAATAATTTCCCCAGAAAAAAATGAGTAACACCAATAAATATTATCTTAGACGGGAAATAATTTTGAAAGATCTTTTAAAAACATTTCTTGAGGAAAATATTCTTTCTGCATTGAAAAACGCTTTTTAAAACGTAAAACCTTTTGAAAACCTTTTTGTTTGAAAATAGCTTCGAAAACTTATAAAGGAGCTTCGAAAACAATAAAACCTTTTTAAAAATCCTTTTTTCTTGAAAATGGGTTTCAAAGATCTTTTGAAAACATTTTTGAAAACATGGTTTTTGAATATTATAGATTTCCGACTGGAGAGACGGTCAGATTTTACTTAAAAACATTATTTTAGGTACCAAAATGTGGAAAAATGGTATTAACATATGAATATATCTTGAATAAACAAAGGATAAGGAAACTCATGAGTGTTCTTGAGAGATGGATCATAAGATTTTGTTTGTCGGAGTAGAGTAAACAAAAGGAGGGTGAATTAAGTATCTATAAAAAAAATTGTTTAAAAAGTATAATTTGAAGCTCCCCCAATATTCAAAATTCAATTGCCAAGTTCGCTAGTAGTGAATTTATAAGAGCTTGACTGTTCAATTAATTTCTCAGAAAATTGATTAGTTCTCAGTTGTATCAATTTGATAATTAATACATCTTTTGAAACTAACCTAATAAGTCAATATTGTTATAAACACTTGCTAAGACTAACTATCAAAGTTCAATTTAGTTTTATGACATATGAGATAAAACAGAGTAAAACTAAAAGGTAAAAACACAACGGATATAAAACAAGAGGTACAATCTCAAAGACTTAATCCTCTCCACTTTGTGATCACCTGTCACCAAGCAGTTTAAATTAATAAACAGTTTGATCCATCCTGGATCGGGGTTCACAACAGCACACAGGGCTGTCTAGGTCACCCTTGACCTCTACCACAGTTCTTCGTGGGAAAAACAACAAACAGGTCACACACAACCTCTTCCACAGTTCTACATGGGATACAAATGAATAAAAAGAGTGAGATTGAGGATATCAAGTATCCTCCAGTTATGCATAGGAGTCCATGTGTGTATAATAGACACTGCTCAGAAATGTAACTAAATGAACACAACAGAGCTAAAGATGTGGAGTTAGGTTTAGAAGGCTCTGTGTGTTATGCAGTGCAGCTCTGAACTCGTTTGATGAAGTGGAGTTGAAGTTTGAGTCATCTTCTGGAAGTTGACACAAAAACAAAGTGTCGTATTCTAGCTTCCATGTACAAGTATGGTTCGGCAGGTACATTTTTCTCTTTCTTTGGTATGATAAAGTAGTTTGTCAATTCAATGGGCAGCTCGATTGAGATCGCCTCGTGTGTTCTTTTGTTCTTGAGTTCACAGTGGTTTCATGAAAGTTGCAGATGTTCTTCAGCATATCTCTTTCGCAGGCATATACCACAGCAATCTTGATCTGTCTATCTTCTCTCTTTTAAAAATACTTCTTTTCAAGGGCCGACAAAAAGCATGTACATTCCACGTGCATCGGCTCATCGTACCTCGTACTGTCTGCTAAAAGTCCTACAAAGGATTATTAAATATGTTAGTATCATTAAATGACACAAATATGACCGTTAGAAATAATATTAATAAAAGCAGATTTAAACAGTTTATTGGTGTCTCCTTCTGTCGGTGTCTCCTTCTGTCGGTGACTCCTATCGGTGTCGCCTTCTGTCAGTGTCTCCTATCGGTGCGTCATTCTGTCGGTATTGGTGTGTCATTTTGTCGGTCTTGCCATGCGTCGATAACTCATTACATCGGTGACTTGTTTCAACGGTGAGTCTTTCCTTCTGTCAGTGTCTCCTATCGGTGCGTCATTCTGTCGGTATTGGTGTGTCATTTTGTCGGTCTTGCCATGCGTCGATAACTCATTACATCGGTGACTTGTTTCAACGGTGAGTCTTTCCTTCTGTCGGTGAGACACTTGATCTATCGGTGAGACAATTGAACTAGCGGTGAGTCTTTGCGTCGGTAGAATCATGCAACAGTAAATCACTTGGACTGACGGTAGGTCGTCTGCGTCGGTGAGTCATATGCAACGGTAAGTCGTCTGCGTCAGCGAGTCATATGCAACGGTGAGTCGTCTGCGTCGGTGTCATGAGCAATGGTGAGTCGTTCCAACGGTGTCAACTTCACATACTTAGAACATATGCCTGTTTGAACTGTCTGTCAGTGAGTCATATGTCTGTCGGTGAGTCACCTGTCTGTCGGTGTCAGTGACTCATACTTGGATAATTTTAAATGTTCTGTTTGTCTTACAATTCAGCAAAGTCAGAGAGTGTTGATGTCCATAAACACATAGATAATCAGTTATAAACTAGTTTAGACTTAAACACATAAATAGTTATATGATTGAAATGAACTGATATTCAAGATAATGCGTTGACATAATTTAGGATATGACATGAGGTAAGATATATGTTAATATATGACATGATTTGTGATAATTAAAACCATTATAGTGAGAGATAGTGGCCAACAGTATCTATAGCCAACAGATTTCATCAAAGGAAACATAAACATAAAGAATCTCGAAAAGCGATGAGATTGTTTCAATAAACTCTTATAACTTGGTAACTCGGGGTCATATTCTCCATGTAAGAAAAGAAAATTACATGAAACTTAAAATATCATGAAAGAAAGAAAATTCATGATATAACATGTAAAATGAAAATATATACACCTCGAAAAAGAATTTAAGTGCATAACAAAACATGAAACTTAGACCCCGTGAAAGAAATGTCATAAAATAGATATGTGAATACCCATTGTAGAATGATAAAAGAGGGTGGACCGAATACAGAGGGTTTCTCTAAAGGAGGCCTTGCGGTTCTTTTATAATGAATAATAAAGACCACATCAGACCACAAGCCCGATGTGGGATGCAGACTCCAACATTCCCCCTCAAGCTAGGTGTACCTAGCTTGGACACATAAAGAAAAGAGACCAAAGCAAAGACAATACAAAGCAAACAAGAAATGTTGCAAACACTCCCCTCAAACTGAACATACCCAGCTTGATTACAAAACAAGACGAAACAAAAGATAAGATAAATTGGCATTGTTGCTGCTCCCCCTCAGGAAGGTGATGGATGATGGAAGAAGCCGCTGAAAATTATGTGCCAAAGAGGGGCCGGGAAAGCCGCAAGGCGAAGCCAGACGACGGAGCGCCAAGAAATCCGCACAAGCGGGGCCAGTCGTCGGAGCGCCGGGAAATCCGCACAGGCGGGCCGGTCGTCGGAGCGCTGGGAAAACCGCATTGGCGAGCCGATCGTCGGAGCGCTGGGAAAACCGCGGGAGGAGGCCGGCATGGAGGCAAGGAATGCCGCAGGAGGTCGGGATAGAGGGAGCAGCGGTGGAGGGGTGAGGCGGTGCGGAAGCAGAATAAGCAGCCAACCGGTAGGAGGAAGCACACGACAGACAGCATCCGGTCGGATCTAGGAGGGCAGCACCACTTGAGAAGGGTTGTCCAGGGTTGTCGCTCAGGGAGGTGCACAAGGAGGGGACGGCGAGCAGACCTAGTTTGGTCGCGGTGTGCACATGAGAGGGGGGGGGAGCGGCCCGTCGCAGAAGGGGAGGAAAAAAATCCGCACACAAGGATAGCGCAGGCCGACGGATAGAGGGGTTGTGAAGGAGCCGTCAAGGCTGGACGGACGGGATCCGGCCGGATTTGGGAGGGCGGCGACGCAAGTGTCGTTGCGCACACAGGAGGCCGCCGAGGATTCCGCAGAAGGACATCGTGGAACAGGAGAGCAGCGCCGGACAGGGTCGTGCTCGGGAGAGAGAGGTCGCCTGACCCGTAACGCACAGAGAATGGCGCGGCTCGTGCAGCCCGACGGAGGGGGGAGGAAGCCCGCCAGGAGGAGTCACGAACCAGAGAGGTGACAACCGAGGCGGACGTGGTCGGGCTCACTGATGCACGCAGGAGGAGGGTCGTCGAGAGGAAGCCCATCGGGAGTGATTCAATCTCCAGAGGAAGGGCCTCCGGGAGGGAGAGTTTCTGCGGAGGAGCTCGCGGTTAATGGGATCCGACCAGATCTGGCCGGATCTGAGAGAGGGAGCCGGACAGAACCGAGAGGGAGGACAAGAGCGGGGCCGAACAGAACCGGGAGGTCGCAGGAGAGGGCGGGGCAGAGAGCGCCGCACGAGAGAGAGAGGCTACAGGAGAGGAAAAATAACCTAACCCTTTGATACCATGTAGAATGATAAAAGAGGGTGGACTGAATACAAGGTTTTCTCTAAATGAGCCTTTGAAGTTCTTTTATAATGAATAATAAAAACCACATTGGACCACAAGTCCGATGTGGGATGCAGACTCTAACACCCATAAATTTATGTATAAGAAACATAGAATACAATCATTGGCATTACATATGCCACACAAAAGAAAAGAGTGGCGAACATAGAATGTATCTCATGGAAATTAAAAGTGAGATGATATCTCTTTACCTTGTGTTTTTACTTTCGTCGTACTCATTCAAACCACCTGTATAATAAATATAAATTTATTATACATCTTTTACAGAATCATATTCTTATATCCAATACCATATATGGTTTGATTCGACCATATATTACCCTACTGTTAATCATCCTATGTTAAGATTTCACTTTGGATAATATTTGTCTTGTTCTTCGCATGTGTCTTAATTTGTTATATTGTTGGTCCTTATAATAATATCATGATTTCATAATGTAAATCATGATATAAATATCATGTATATCTAGTATATGTGTATTATAATAATCTATAGAAAATAGAAGTACAAAATGGAACACACCATTCATGGAGACGGTAAGTCGTACATACGCATGAACGTTGTTTCCGTTTTTATTGTCGTATTGAAAGAATGAAAAAAAAAGACATATATGTATATATGTGTATCATTATTATAGTAGCTTTATGATATCATATATATTCACTAAACTCATCCTTAATACATTCTATGTCGTGTATGAACAATTCATATCGCTTTGAGGGGACGGTAGTCCACACAAACGAAATTATCGTATTAACACCAAAGAGAAAGTAAAAAAGATGTGTTGTAAAAGTAATACAGAAGCTTAAAGAAATAATAAATATAATATATAATATATATAAACAGAGTGTCCGTCATAATGTCCACCATGGGAGGCGGTAAGGAAAATTGAACAATTATCGTTTAGTGAAGCGGTAGTTCGCCGTACACATAAATAGTACATTCCATATCCATTGGATAGAGGTGTGTGTAAGTGTAGGTTGAAAACTTAGAATAACAACATCCTAATATATTGAGGATTCTGGTGTTATAAGCATGGAAAAAAAAGAAAGTGGAGGGGGAGGCGGTAACTTCTTTTGGTTTGTTCTAAAAGGCTTCCTCGGATAGCTTTCTGCCCATGGGGAGGTTTCTAGGAGGAAGGGAGGGGTGTTGGTGAGCGGATTGGGCAGAGCTTGGTCAAACTTAAGAGGTTTGAGAGGTGTGAAGAATTGGGAGAGGTGGTGGCTTTTTATAGGAAGGGAACACTTTGAATTTTTTAAAACAAGTTAAGTGTACACATGTTCTTATCTAACAAAAGTCATACCAAACCATCCTAAATCGAAGGTGTATGGCCAAAGCATGGCCAGCTAATGGGTTTTGGACAAGTGACTAGATCATTTAGACCCCTAAGATTAAGGTTTAGTCCCTAATTAAGCTTAATTTGACCTTAATCGCTATGATTAATTTTAATTACTTTTACTAATCATTTTGGTCAAAAAAATCAACATGATCTAATTAGACTCTAAATATTATACTGATTACAATGGTGTATATCGGTTTTTCGAAATTCAATTCACAGAAACGGAAAAATTAAAATTAATGTTAATCCTCCAAAAGGGACGAAATTACAGGTCTTTTAGATAGAAAAAAGTTCAAAAGTTTATTAAATTTTTTATATTCAATTTCAAAGTGACATTGATTCTAATGACCTACATTGTATTAATAGATGTATAGTTGATCTAATGTGACCTTAAAACAAATTTAAAATATAATTTAACATTAATAGTTATTTAAATGAAAAAACAGCTTTTAACCTAAAAGCAGTATTTGTCAATATTCATCAAAAAATAAAGTTTCTCAAAAAAATCCCAAAAATTCAGTCTAAGCTAATTTTGACATTCTAAATTCAAAAATGAAGTTTATTTTATCAAATTCAATTTCTAAGTGTCCAAAATTAATTTTATTCTTAAAAGCGGTTCATTCGAGAAAATGATATTTTTAAACATAAAAGAACTTAAACAAAAACATATCTTTCATTATCAATATGTTTTATTTATATAAAACAATTATAAACAATGTTTGAAAAGTAATTATTACTATTCATATTTTTTAAGTTAACGGCTAGGTAATTATCTCGTATAAATAATTATAACAAAATGATGTTTCGTAGAAACATCAGTATTTCGTGTAACGTACTCCAAGTCGGTGTTGCGTGTAACGTACACCGTGTTGATATTCCGTGTAACGTACACGTGTCGTGTAACGTACGCCGAGTTGGTGTCGTGTAACGTACACCAAGTCGGTGTCATGTGAAAGGAATGTTTGACTTAATGCATTGCAATACCTAAATGAAAATTTAATTTATTTGGAAAAAAAAGGTCCATAAAAACTCGGTGTTGCAGGGGTTGTCACGCAGGCCAGGGGCGACGCGAAAGGGTTGGTCAGTTACGCCGGTAGGGGCGAACAGTTGTGACGGTGGCCAAGGGCCTGGGGCCACCACCCCCAGGGGGGACATCTCTGGGGAAAAAACCTAGACCGAGGAGATAATAAACAGGAGGGGTGGTATTTATATTAAACCTCCTTTGATATCGTGTTAAAATGGAGAGGTGAACTCATACCCAAGATACCTCTTAAGAGAGTCATTTGGAGTTTATTTATAGAGAATTATAATGATAATAAAACACCCAAATCCGATGTGGGACAAACACTCCAACAGTCATATTTGCCTGAATTACAATCAGGTTATTTGAATTACCCCCAAGCTTCTTCATCGCTGCTTGAATCGTCGTTAGACAAGTTGAATCACCGTTAGACAGGAGTCGTATTCAGCTGATCACTTTGGGTCCCCGCTATTCGAACACCGTTCAACCCGGTCATTTGGATCCACATGATGAGCATTGTTCCACCCTATCGTTTGTATTTGCATGACAGGCACCATTCCAACCGACCGTCACCATTCCACATATCCATTTGGGTTCGTATGACGCGTTCTGTTTCACCCGGCCATTTTGAGGCCTTGTAGGTTTCCATTTAATCCGACATATTTTATCACTGGTCATCATCAGCATGGGGTGCCACATATTCTCTAAATCAATTTCTTGCACTTCAGCACGTATATTTCTATCATGGGAGGGAGCGACAGGAGGATGAAGTCCCCTTCTAATTTTTTTGATGTAATCAAGCTGGGTGTGTCAAACTTGAGTGAGAGTAGTATCAGAGTTTTATTTTGGTTTATTTTATTATGTATTCAAGATAGGTAAACGTAGCTTGAAGGGTAGAGTATTTAAATATTTAGGATATTTAAATATTTAAGATATTAGCCAACGGTCAAAGATTTGACTGAGTCAATAGATTGACTTGTATTTATGTCCCAACTTGTACCTTGATCTTTATCTATAAATAGTCGGCCTCATTTAGAAGGTGCGGATTCTAGGTTTGTCCTTCAAAAGTATTATTCAAACTTCGTTGTGATTTAATGCAAAAAATTGTTCTCTTTCTTAATAGATGGACCAAGTACTATCATAATTAATGAGATAAGAGCTATAATAATTGCATTATGGTTTAGACCAAGGATTAATTCATGGTGGAATTAACATGTTATAGTTTGACCATAAAATCACAAGTATATTTGAATCCTCGCCGCAATCATACCAAATTATAAATCAAACATGAAGGATAAAATTTTATTTCCGTGAATTCACATAACTTCAATAACTTTGTTGCGATCTAATAATTGATTTTTAAGCCAATTATTATGAAGTCACAAAGCTAGTTTTGAATTTCCTCCGTTTCAAATAATTCATTGAAGCCACCTAAATAATTAGTTGAAGCATCAAGAACTTGCAGCTACAATTTCAATTCTCTGTGGGTCAACCCTGATACTCCACTACTACATAGTAGAGTCATAAGAACTAATTTGACGCACCTTGCGACGGGCGTGCCAAATTTTAGTATCGTTTTCAAGGATGGCTTTGTTGTAGTGTTAGTTTGAGTAAAAACTGATTAATTTGGACATTTTTAAAAAAAATATTTCTCTTTCACACTTCGGAATTTTCTTCTGTGATTTTCAGGTATATGGATGTAAGCACGTGTGTTGTACTTGGAGAGGAGTTGCTCTCATCCAAGACCAACCACCACCTCTGCAGCCACGAAACCTTATGGATTATGGAGCACCATCCATCCAAAGGATGGATGTAAGCACGTGTGTTGTACTTGGAGAGGAGTTGCACTCATCCAAGACCAACCACCACCTCTGCAGCCACGAAACCTTATGGATTATGGAGCACCATCCATCCAAAGGATGGCCCCTGGTAATATTAGACCTCCCATACAAGCCAATAATTTTGAGATCAAACTAACACTATGCAATTTGGACGACTTTCAAGTGAGGATCCCAGCAAACACATTTCATACTTCCTGAAGATGGGTGATGTTAGGAATGTGGGTTGTCCATGTAACTGCCAAGGGGCAGTAACGTACTTTTATTCTTAATAGTTGTTAGGTTAGGGTAGTGGTGGGTTGAAGGTTGGCAGGTGGGCTATTAAAAAAGGAGGCCAACTGTGAGAGAGGGGATAAGGATTCATTTGCAGTTTCTGCGTGATAGCAGTTGGGGAGTAGTAACGTACTTTTATTCTTAATAGTTGTTAGGTTAGGGTAGTGGTGGGTTGAAGGTTGGCAGGTGGGCTATTAAAAAAGGAGGCCAACTGTGAGAGAGGGGATAAGGATTCATTTGCAGTTTCTGTGTGATAGCAGTTGGGGAGTAGTAACGTACTTTTATTCTTAATAGTTGTTAGGTTAGGGTAGTGGTGGGTTGAAGGTTGGCAGGTGGGCCATTAAAAAAGGAGGCCAACTGTGAGAGAGGGGATAAGGATTCATTTACAGTTTCTGCGTGATAGCAGTTGGGGAGTCTGCCCATCCAGAATTTTGCAATCCGGATTCCTCCAAAATCTTTAATTGACGTCCCTTTCCTTTCAAAAGGTTGCACTGCTTTTGTTAGGCCTGGGTCAGGTGGCCACCAGTGGGGCAGATGGGACACCTGGAAAAAAAATTGCTTCCACAAAAAATTTCCTTCACTCATGCCCACTAAAGGACCTTCCTAAACACGGCTGGAATTTCCCAATTTTGAGTGCCAAGGGAGAAATTAATTCCATGGCTAAACAGCTGCTCGTCAGCATTGCCCCTGAGCCGAGCAAAGACAACTAGATCCCATAGTGGCTCCCCGTCAGGTATGTCAGACATGTGCCAGCAATCTTGCACAAAATCACCATCACCAAGCCATCCGTTACTAGGAAAAACTAACAAACCAATCTGATTCAGCATGGGCGTTGTCATGCCTTTCCCTAGAGGCACATTCCTTCTATCCGTCTAAGTAGAAAATTGTCGTAACCCAACGGTATTGTTTAACACCTGAGTTTTAAGTCTTCCAGGCTGGGGACCCCATAACACCACATAATTTTCATCATCCCCTTCAACTAAGCTGCCATACAGAAAACCGCAATCCCACTCGAATCGTTTTCTCACCTTGCTTATCAAAAGCGCAAACATATCTTTACAAGTAGTTTGCAGTGCCTTGCTACAACATCTTGAAAGGTAATCAATATCTATTGGCTCTTTAAAAAAAACGCAGCCGATGCTGGTTTTGAAAACTTCCAGGCCTCCAACTAACAGTAGTGAGAGTGGCGAAATCAGCCCGGTTTGTACCAGCAGTTCTTGTGTTCTTCGGCTCTGCAGCACCCTGGTGACCTAGAGGAATCCCAGCAAGAGTTGTTGAATCATCAGTCGCACTCTGATCGGTTTGGCTGCCCAAGCCAATGCCCCGTGTCACTCCATCATCAGGAGGAGTTGGAGGTGGTCGTCGAAGTAGAAAGTTCGTCATCTCTGGAAGGATTGCGGTGATTAATGTCGGAGAAGCAGCTTTCAGCATATCAGAGTGGCGTGGAATCTGATTCGCCAGGCGCTCGGATGGGTCAGTATACTCTTGGATGACTTCCTGCGGATGAAGAACGGTCAGCTCCTCACACTAATCACAATCATCTAGCACACTGAAGCGCTCCAGGAGTTCGTCGTGAAACACGTTCCATGTGAGGTTCGGGTACACTTCAACCAAGATGGTAAACCAGTGAACACCCACACCATCCATACTAATCTGAGCCGATGACAGTTTTGATGCCTCGGTGGTCGGGTAAATCCGGAAATACATCTGAGCTAGCCAATTCTGAGGATCGATACCATCAAAAATTGGTAGCTGCTCACAAGTGGTTTTGGTTGAGTTTGGAATTTTGATTGCAGTGCAACTCTGCTCTCCTCTGCTTGTCCTGATCCCAATGGCAGCGTGCATGATCCCTCCGGAGCTTCCACCGGTGATAACTCATTCTGTAATGGTGGCTTCATTGTTGGTGGATGGATTGTTGTGTTTTCCACCTCGCTGAAACGCTCTGTGAATTTCTCTTTGAACATTGGCCAAGCTAGATCCGGATAGACTTCCAACACAATACTATTTAGCAGTTCCCACTATACACACCTGAGTGGAAGGGACTTTGAATCTTCCATAATTTTCTGGATGTGAAAGTGCACCTCAACTTGCATAAGCCATCCCCAAGGATCACTGATGTGAAACTTTGAAAGACCGACTCTGTTGGGCGGAACCGATTCTCGCACCGCTCCAGCTAGAACAATCGCTTCCAGTGGGTCCCCCACGCCGCGCCGCTGCTTTGACAGCGCACTACATGCAACGGGTTGCGTTTCAAGGCGACTCATTATACTCGCAAGGTAAGAGCGGCATTCGGCCTGGCCCAGGGATAAATTGGTGACAGATGCAGAGAGGGAAGATAATTGTTTCGTAACAGTTGTTCGATGAGATCCAGTCAGGATAGCTAGCATGTCTCCATGGATGGAGGTAGGCAGGTCGGACCAATTGATAAAACATAAAATCCAACAGTTTCAAAGGCAGACAGCCTTCTTTGTATTTGCAGGAAAACGTAAACATAAATACAAATGCTAGGAAGAAGATGAACGAGAGAGAGAGAGAGACTTGAGGGCTCAAATGATCCTCCCGCCCAAGCCCAACGGCCACACTTCACAAACAAAATTCCTCCCCATTACTCTCTTCAGCTCCTCATTATAACAACCTCCCAAACAGCTGTGGGCCCCCTCCCTGGAATATTCCCCCTAGATCCCAAGCATCTAACAAACCCCTCCCAGTTGTCCAGCCTTTTCCAAGCTGTACACCCCACTTAAAGTCTTCAATGTTGAGGCCTATTTTAGAGTAATCAATATTGAGGGTCGAGTCTCTTAGTTTGTCCTGGGCTCAGAGAGTGGTCTTCACCAGGAGCTTCTCTTTCTTCTTCCACCTTCTGTAATCCTCTGTTGTTTGTTGTGCGGCACTATAATAAAGCAGTTTGTCTGATTCTTTCCTTACGTCTTCTTGAAATACCATTGTTAGGCAAGAGTCCTAACAATTTGATGCTTTCATTAAGAGTCTTGATCAAGAAGGAGAATCTTGATTGTTGAACTCAAGAAAAAAAAGAGAGGCGATTGGAAGTCACGATTGCAGTAGTGAGTTGGGTTCGTTGGGGAACCGCCTTCCGACTGTGAAATGGTTGGAGCAGGTGCGAGCTATTTTCATTGACACAGTTGCTGGTGCAAACGTTCTTGTTGGACTAACTTTAGGTGTGAATGCGTTGGTTGCTTTTTTTTGTGTCACAATCGCTGAGAGTCGGGCGAGCGCCGCAAGGGGGCGCGATTACTGTTGGAGTCACGAACACTGGGAAGCGGGTGAAGTGTTGTCATTCAGAGCTGTCTGGACACTGGGAAGAAGTTGTATACTGCTAGTCATAGTTGTGTGACGCGCACAGAGGGGAACAGATGTCGGGATACTAATCGTCGTTGAGAATCGATCGCCGTTAGGGAAGCGCGTACGCTGCAAGAGACGCTCGCTGGGGAGTTACGAACACAGTTGAAATGAAAAAAAAAAGAGGAAAAAAAACAAATACTGTTGTGCAGTTGACATCCATACAGAATATGGATGACACCAAGAGAAATGTTATGAAGAGAGTGGAGTTGACTATGTTTTCAGGGGAGGATCCTTGGGACATGAAGTTGTCATGGACACAATTGGATGAAGCTCTGGTTTTGGCCGTGATAGTACAAAAATCTGGGCACAACATGGGAGGTGTTAAAGCTTGCACTAATGGCGAATTATGGGAACAGCAAGGAGCAGTTGGTTCCAACTGACACTTATATGATATTTCATGAATTATAAACATTTTATAATTCAACTTCTATTATATAAACATTTTAAATAATCTAACAATCATATATTTTTGAAATTTAAAAACACTTTATAAATCACCCTTTATGGTTTCTAAATAAAAAAAATTAATTTCTAAATCACAAGCATGTCATATCATTTTGGAAAAGGTATTTTAATATTAACATTTAATATTTGGGAATAAAAATATGTCAAACATTTAATTAATTATAAACATTTATAATTTATTTATTTATTTATAAATTCCTTGTAAAATAAATATTCTTGAAATACCTTTTATCATGATTTATAAACTTTTTATAAACCATTAAAACCATTAAAATATTTAAAAACAATTCCTAAACACTTTTTTGTTTACCCTTATGCAAGTACCACTACCAGCATTAAGGTAACATTCAGTAACTTTACATAAACCCTCTATGTATAGGTAATCAGCTGAGGTACCTTTACACAGACCTACGTAAATGCAACCGGAAATTCTCAACGTTGTGTAAAGGTAACGCAGAGGTTACCTTTACGCAGACCCAATTACGTAAAGGTGATTTAGAGGTTACCTTTACGCAACTCAAAACGCTGCTACTGTTTACAAAAACGTTGTTCTTTGAAAATTAGTGATTCAAACACGTTTAAAACTAACCTGGCATTGATATCACTGATGAGTTTCATTGAATCATTTAATGATTATTGGCAGCAGAAAACAACCAAAACACTGGTCGATCTATCTTCAAGAAACCAAACATGCAAAATATCATAAAAACAAAGAACCTGGAATTCATGTACAGTAGCAGCATCCATCTTCTTGCTTCAAAGGAGAATGCTCGATGAAGGCCACTAAAGCATTAAACGAATGCTTCAACCACCGAAAGATTACACCGACCGATGGATCCTTGATCGTATCAAGAGGATACCCGAAAGCAAAAGGGATGCTAGTGACTTCGTTGAAAACAATGAACATCCTTTCAGGAAGAAGAGCAACTTTGCATGAAACTAATGATCACAGAAGCATTGAACAAATGTGTTCAGCGCACACACAAAGAGAACACTTCTCTTTAATGAACCAACCTTTGGTTCGATGTTGATGAAAACCGTTTGGGAGAGAAATTGTAGCAGGCCATTGCATCGCATGCAATAAGCCTACTGTATATGCATCTCATGCATATTTAATATAATATATATATAAATATATATATATATATATATATATTACATACATGCATCATATGCATGCATCATATGTACACTATATACATATACAGTATCATATTATATATATATATACACACACTTCATGCATTATATACATGTTTACATCTAACAATAACTTCATTAGAAACTGAAGTCGAGGTAGAATAAAACTAAATCTTATGTATTTATAAGAAGTAATTAATCAAATAAATTAAAGCATACATAATATTCACATCATATAAACATTTTACATAAATGGGTATTTAAATAGGAATTTCATAAATAAAACCACTTTTGATACGGTCTGATTGGTTTCATGGGACATATTTATGCCCAAGAAAACACAAAACTCATGTTAAGATCAACCAAGAGTTAAATCAACAGGATGAAATGGCAAAACCATAAAACAAGCATGTCTCGCTGTCTATGATTTTGATCTTCATTGGCAGTGAGTTTAATCAAGTTGTTGAGGATATCAGAGCACCGAAACATTCCACCAGCGCTTTGATACCACTTATTGTGCCTGAAACCTACGATCCGGAAGATGCCTTCCGGAACCTCAAATGTGAAACATCCAAAATAGAAAGGGCACCGTGAAGTCAATGTCCGGAATTGAGAAGTCCCTGCACCCAGCCACCGCATTGAATCGCCTCCACACTAGACAAGACTTCCCAAGCTCAACAAAACAGAACAAACTCAACACAAACAGAACACAAGGAATAACGTGGTTCAAAACTTAATCATACTACACGGGAGAACACTGCAACCTCTTTCATTAAGGAGAGAAACAACCGAGATAATATCCAAGTTACAAGGGAACTCTATCTTCTGGACAACCCTACCAAAACTCTGAGTTACAAGGGATCCTTCTTCCGAACACCCTACCCGGATATTGAAGAAGACTTACTCTAACACTTCTCATGACAAAGTCCCGCATGCGCTCCCACTGTGTTGCCCGCACGTAGTAGACTAAGGAACTTTGATAGACTCCTCAATCTCTGCGGCGGCTCCATCTTCTACTTTATATGCTCCGTCTGGTCTATAGTCATTGCCAACTACGACCTCCTGCCTCTAGCATCAAAGCCATCGACATGTTGGTGCTCTGCCACAGCACACCGAACAAGTGACCTCAGCTCATCCTTTTATAGACGAGCTCCACAGGTAGATACAGTGTCGCCACCATCTTATCTTCCTGGACGATCTCCATCGTCTTTCGATCTATGTGGGCAGCCCTCCATCCAGCCAAAGCCACTAAATGATGCACCTCCTCAACTTTCCAAAACCCGGTGAACAATGCAAGCGAATCTTACGTCGCCCTCTGATGATTCTTATATAGCCTTTGCAAACCGTCATGTTATCCTTACGTAGTCATCGGAGTTTACATGGGTGAGTTGTTTCTTCTAGATTTCATCATCCATATTCGATAGTTGTCGTCTCCACCACTTCCTCCAAAACTTCCATGCCGCACTCAGAACATCCTCATGTGTCACTTACTCCGGAAGTAATTGTTGTCGTTGCTGCTTCAGCATCTGAACGTTCTGAGTGTCAGGTGAGTTGTTTTCATCAAGTTCCACCAATTGTACTTCCGAAAGTCATGTTCTCGAAATCCCAAAACTTAACCAGAAAACTTCTCTCACACCAAAACTCAACAATCTCCCACTTGAGAACTGTTTTCACAGGTTAAGTCTCACAATCTCTCAGTTGAAGATTATTGTCAAGGCTTTCAACAAGTCCTCTGGCCACTTTTCCGCTCACCTTCCCTTTGCAATATCAACATGGTCCTTCATCATGCTCACGATCATCCAAGCCCCATTGAGAGAAAGTAGCCCGAGATTTTCCTGAATCTGACCACCCGTTCTGTTTGCCACATAATAACCCAGATTACTCCATGAAGTTTCCTCCACAACAATCACTCTTAAGCATCGTCAAATTATTGAAACACCATCAACAAGCCTATGCCTCGTACCGTTTCTCCACCAGTTGTTTCTTCCATGTTTCGGCAGACCCTTTGGCCTCAAGCGCTCCTCCCAGTTGGAACTTTTGCTAGCTCCATGTTCCGAAACTAACGCCCACCGTTCCAAGCTACTCAGACTTCCGCCACTTCGAGCTTCTTCACCGTCCATAAGAAATCGAAAGTGCTTTTCCACACTAAACAATGAGCCCTAGTAGACCTCTTCAAACACCTGAGGGGAAAACTCCTCCTAACGCTATAGGCTTTGGCGATACCACAAAAACTAACTTCTATTCGAAATTGCCCTTCTGGAAAGTCCAGTGTCTTTGAACAGATGAACTCTTTGAACAATCGAGAACTTTCTCACAATTTCAGCCCAGTCGGACCTAAGCATGCATTGATCCTTTGTTCCCAACTGTATTCTTCTACCTAATTCCAATTCTTCACAAGATCTTTCCCCCATCACATAGGACATTATGAAACTCTAATGATCTTCCATAAGTCGTTTCTCTAACGATCTTCCATAAGTTGTTTTTCCAAAGCCAAAAAACCAAAGTATTTCATCACTGTTCGTAACAAAGAAACACGCCAAAGGACTTTGAGATGTCCTTCTCACTGTCATCAACGTGGTTGTGGACCATATCTCCTGAAGATTTTGCAATGAGAGGTCTGGTACTTCTCATCTTTCGAACTCTCCACCAAACAGACCAACAGCATTAAAGCAAACATGGTCTCCTTTTCTCCATGGCTCGCCTTTCGTTCTCTCCATTCAACGAACGTTCCAAACAGACCTCGGACTTTTGCTTGAGAAGAAACACCCACACCTCTCATGTGCGTCATCGATGAAGGTACAAAAGGTACAATAGCATCTTGTGAGAATAAACCAGTTGACCTCTGATCCTTGGTGCCTTCATCTTTCGTGAAGTTCACCTTCATACTACCTGCATCTGAGCTTCTGCGTGGTTTGGATGCAATGTTATCTCGCACTTTGCAACCACCATAGAACCCCGTGGATGGATTTTCTCACACCATCCACAAAGCTTTAGTACAGAAACCCGCAATGTTCCATCATTCTACCGAGATCCGAAACTTCAGGAACCTTGGCATGTGTCGTCTACCTTGCAAACACAGCAAGCATCTATTCCAACATTCGGACGAAAGCAACATTCTTCCACGATCTTGAGCATCACAATTCAGAGGGTGTTCCCTTCCGTAAAACATCCAGTTCACCCTCTCGAACGTAGAGTGAAAAGACCCCGAAGTCAAGGGCTCATGACTCGTGCGAACTGGACGACACTCAGCAACAAGTTCTTCACAATTTCAAAAATGGGATGTGCGGAACCTCTAGAACCAAACCTTACGGAACGACCTTTCGATCCCTAAAAACGCTCCTTTCCTCCAACAATGCTAGGTGCGGAACTGGGCCTAAACGAATCTCACCAACTCGTTCTCCTTAAATAAGTGGCCTAGTGTTGACGTCAACGCCACTGCCGATATCTTCCTTCTGGTCATGTGGCCATCTTACGGGCCAACTGATAGAACCCGTACCAATAAAAGGCACTAAAACAGACTACATAGTATATTAAGAACTAGCAGCAGAAATACAGGAGCAGTGAGAAAGAGAAGTACATCAAATAAGAAAGGAGCTCTTGAGGGGCACAGTTGCACCCTCGCCCAAGCTACACAGTCGATTCCCCAAACATACAATATTCTCTTTGTGCCCCCTTCTCTCTGGCCCCTCCTGATTATTTATAACCTTTTTGCCTTACTCCCTACGTGCCAGATGTACATCCCCCCTTCTAGAGTATTCCGCCAGCTGTACATTCCCATTCTAGAGTACTCCCCATATTCCCTTTACACCTCTATACTTGGTCTCTATCGCTCCCATCATCTTGAAAATCAGTCATGTCCTCAAGATAGAGGAAAAGAAACTGAATGTGGTGTTCCCGCTCTTCATAGGATTTTCATGCGATATGCCAAATGGTCCTCCCTGCCCCATGGGCCTGCAACGCCTGTTGGCAACGCACCCTGACTTAACTTATTCCCCAAGCAATCTCAATGATGGACCTTCCAGCGCTGTGGACCCTTCGTGTGTGTTGTTGCCCGAGCATAGCTACTTTCCAGACAATTTCTCATATGGTCCTTTCCGGATGATGATCAGCCTGCAGAAGGTCTGCAGAAGGTCCTTTTCGTGAATGGCACGACCGGTGTTTGTCGAAGCGAATGTGTGGTCACCCCCACTGTGCATTCTGACACCATGACATCACTAGGCGCTACCGGTGGCGTCACTGCGTCTGGCTGCCCCTTGAATACAATCACTAATGCAGGTGTGCCAACTCGTCTCCCTGCTTTGTCGTTGCCTCCTGATGGTGCAGCCCCCCGGCTACCCGATGTCCCGCTACACAGGCGGGCCATAATTCCACAGTCAATGCTTGGTTGGACAACGCCCCCTTGTTTAACTGCTCCGTTGCCACACCACTCAATGTTGAAGTTTGCATATTGCCAGTAACAGGGGTTGCAAAAAACACATCACGTTGCGCGTCCACCCCCAGCTTTCTCGGTCCACCAGCGTCATCGCTAGCGGCAGACTACACGGAGACGGAGTGCACCTCCTGTTGCACGGTCATCAGAGGAAGCAGATACACCGCCTGTGAACGCGAGCTAACCGCCTTCGTAGTCGGCGCCGACTAAGTTGTTGCTCTGTGATTCCCCAGCATATCCTCTGGCTCACACTGATGCAGTGACGGGTTAGCAAATTTCGTCGGCTGCTGCAGCTCCACTCGGCAACTCATCCACAGAATCGTTGTTTTCCAAAATTATGCATCCTCTCGCCAATGGCGAGCCCATTTCTCCTACCACATGTGCTGGTATGACTGCATTTGTAGGAGCTCAGAAGGGTCCTCCAGTAGGAATATGTTTTTTTTTTTGAGTTCGGTAACAGACAAGCGGGCACGCTTTTTTTTAATCGTGTTTGCGCCTATCGCTATAGCGCTTCACTATGTAGTGAAAGCGGGAACGTCGGAGGTCGTGCGTCGCCTCCTGCACGAGTAATACCCGAAGGCCGACGGTGCGCTCCTCTAATCGCGAACCCGCAGCTGCTTCTGCGAACGACACCAGTTGCGCTTTGTCCGATCGAGACGAGAAAGTGCGCAACAGCGTCGCGTCGAGGAGCATCGAGCTCGAGAGTCTCTGTCTACAGCGGTCGTCGCCAACAAAGTCGACGTCGCGAAGGTGTTGGTCAATAGAGGCAGGCGCGCGCCTCCATTGAGCAGAGGTGTAGCAGCGCGAACGGTCAAACAGGAAAGACGAATGTCCTCTAAGACGAGGTCGGCCATGTGTGCCTTTTAGTTGTGCACGACTCCTTTGGTCGCCAACTAGTTGTGCGCGACTCCTTTCGTGCGCGGTGCGTCGGGTGCCAATGAACGGGCGGAGCACAGCAGCTGAGTCGTGTGTACTTCGTTGAGTCGTGCGCGGGTACCTCCGACGAAAACAGGCGGAGCGCAGCAGCTGCAGTGCACGTGAAAATCGTCCCGCACTGGACGTAAAATGCAAGTCAAGGGTGTCTCCTTGAAACTGTAGTTGATAGCACATGTCTCCTCAGTGCGCCTGCTCCTGAGCGCCTCGTTCCTTGGATCTGCAGCCAACAGAAGATCGGGCAGAACACAGCAGCACTGAAGATGAAACCAACAGTGTGTGCCTTCACCGGATGGAAACTGATGAGGGGCGCGCGAGCGGCAGGTCGAACCAATTGATAGAACTCATACCAGTAAAAGGCGCAATAGAACATACTACTTAGTATAAATACAGGAGTGAGAAAGAGAAGTATGGCGAAGAAGAAGATCTAAGGGCGCAGTTGCACCCTCGCCCAAGCTACACAGCCGATTCCCCAAACATACAATGCCCCCTTCTCTCCAGCCCCTTTAGATTATTTACAACCTCTTTGCCTTACTCCCTACGTGCCAGCTGAACATCCCCCTTCTAGAGTATTTTGTCAGTTGTGCATTCCCCTTCTAGAGTATTCTCCATATTCCCTTTACAACTCTATGCTCGATCTTTATCACCAACACCATCTGAAACTCCAGGTGAATTTCGGTCGAGTCTTCCCATTCTTCCTTTGACCTCACTTCTCGTTGAATCTCATCAACTCGGACCTTGCCTCTTACAGTGTCATCCTTCGAAAACAATGCACTCCCACTGAATCTAAACAGCGCCAAGGGACCAAGACTGTCTTCTGAAGTCTTTTACAAGCCAACTTCAGATTGTCGCTCTCTGAACCTCTTGACCAAGGTCTGACAAACAAAACTTTGCAACCAAGGTCTGATACCACTTGTTAGGGATATCAAACCACCGAAACATTCCACCAACGCTTTGATACCACTTGTTGTGCCTGAAACCTCAGATCTGGAAGAAGCCTTCTGAAACATCAAATATGAAATGAGGTTCAGAACATCCAGAACGTAAGGGCATCGCGAAGTCGGTGTTCAGAACTGAGAAGTCCTCACACCCCATCCACCACATCGAATCGCCACTACGCCAGACAAGACTTCTCAAGCTCAACGAAAAGAAAGAACTGTTGGGAATGTGTGAAGTCCACTTTAGTTGATCAAAGTCAGTCGGCCAAAATGAATGGTTCCGGAAGATCATCAGTTCTTTGAAGAGGCAGCGACAGTATTTCCTTCAACATTTCTGGAACGAGGTTGTTCGGAAGAAGGTTCTTCCAATGTTCTCGACCCTAGGGGTCTTGTTCTGTAACCTCAATTGGGACTTCGGGAAGATGGCGGATGTTCAGTGTGTTTTTAAGAGGTTGATGATTTACCAGAGGTGGCGGTCATACTAAAGATTGCTACAGGAGATCGGCAGTGGGAAGATCGCGGATGTTCAGTGTGTTTTTAAGAGGTTGATGATTTACCAGAGGTGGCGGTCATACTAAAGATTGCTACAGGAGATCGGCAGTGGGGACAGTGGAACAGATGGACTCCCGCATTGCTCGGAGGTCATGCAACCGGATGACTGGGTGACACTCTATAAATAGGAAGGTGGGGCCACCTTTTGTTTTTATGCATGTAACGTGATTACTTGTTGTAGTAATCCATGTGACTTATTAGTCACAAGTTGTAAACTTTTCCTTCCAGAGAAAAGAAATGATTCAATGTTTGGGTTAGGTCGGAAAGAGTGATGGCAAATGATCTCGAGAGGGGTGAATAGACCAGATTAAAAATTTTAATCAGATAAAATTATTATCAAAGTTAATTAACAGCGGAAAATAAATAAAAGAACACAAAGAATTTTTAGTGGTTCAGTCCAAATTGGACCTAGTCCACTCTTATACATTGTGCTAAACTAATTTTTGAAGGGGAGTCATAACCTGATTAAAACTTACTTTTTCTAGTGTTAGCATAACAAAGCCACCTGACTTTTGTATGGAAAGTCACAACCTAATTAAAACACTGACTTTAGACTGCAAAAGTAACAACCATAGTCATCAGATCACATCAGAACGACCGCGATTGCTATCGCGCTGGTACGGTGCGGTGCGGAGCCGTGCACCGCCGCTCCTAGTGGCCGAGTCACGTGGCAGTACGCGATCACACCACAATCGCGGCGTCGCGGACACGCCAAGATTTTTTGCGCAAAAAAATGAGGAATTTTTGTCTAACCCCTAAAAACATTCCCCGCATCCTGTTTGCTCTGGCCTGCGACGTCGTCGTTGCCGCCAACCCCTCGATGTCGACGACGACCCACCCGAGTCGACCAGATTGGTCAAACCTTCCCCGCAGCTCCTTTAAAAAAAAATTATGTCTTGTTTTTGTTTGTTTTCCCCAACGCCTAGCTCCATCCAACCTCTGCCACATGTTGCGCCCCGCACCTTCTGCTCCACTATCCCTCTTTATTTTGTTTTTTGCTTTTTTATTTTATGTATTTGTTAAAATTTCTCATTCTACGGCCTTTTTTAGTTTTTCTTTTGTTATTTTAAATGTATTATTTTTATTCTGTTTTATATTTTATTTATCATATTTTAATTTTTTAGCATACATATGTGCATAGAATTATATAATTTGAATTATATTAATTAATCCACGATTGGATAGATAAGTGGTCATAATGCGATTTGCGTCGCCGCTATCCAGCTATAGGACCCCGTTACGTCACACCGCGATCCGAGATTGACAACTATAGTCGTAACCCGAAAAGTCCTAACTTTATAATCCGAGAGTCACAGCCAGAAGAAAAAGAAAGAATGTTTTTTAATGTAAAAGCATAAATAGAAAGTGAGAGCACGACTAAATAAAGTAATGAACTGGTCGTGAGTGTCGAGTGACTGTGAGGTATATGTCTTGCGGTCAGTTAACTTACCGTGACATCAAAGCGTGCAGTCGATTCATATAACGTGTGGTCAGCATACTGACCGTATAACGTGCAGTCACTTAAGTTCTGTGTGGTCAGTTGAAGTTTCCACATGCGATAGGTTAACTTAAGATCTCATCATGCGGCGGCTTGCTTTCTCACGATAGGTTCAGCTTGCTTTCTCTTGCTCACACGTTTTTTGAATTTCAGTGGGAGTCATTGTTTTCGGAAGGATGGCATCGGAAGATGGCAAGGTCAGGATCGACAGATTCGATGAAACATATTTCAGTTTCTAGAAAATGCGGATGGAAGACTATCTCGTTCAGAAAGATCTGAAGCTAACGTTGAAGGGTGTCAAACCAGAAGCAATGGGTAAAGGTGAATGGAAAAAGCTGGATCGAAAGGCGCTTAGTGTGATACAAATGTCTTCAATCCGGAATGTGACTTTGAACATTCGAGACGAAGTTGAAGGCACCCCTTGCAAAATATGTATGAGTAACCTACAACACTGAATAAAGTGTGTTTGATGCGGAGGTTATTCAGAATGAGGTTATCAGAAGGAAAATTTGCATCAAATCTGTTGAATGATTTCAACTTAATCCAGAGTCATATGGGGCCTGTGAAGGTTACATTCACATAAGATGTTTGAGCGATTCTATTGTTATCATCCTTGCCAGAATCTTGGGAGGCCATGGTGACGGCTGTGAGAAGTTCAAGCGGAAAGAGTGACTTATTGTTCACTGATGATCGAAGCTTGATTCTCAATAAGAAGCTCCGAAAAAAGAGAGTTTAGCTTCTTTTGATGATGTATTGAATACGGAAGGAAGGGGACGTTCACCTCATCAGAAGAATCGGAAGCAATCAAGGGGGAATCAAAGAGGGGTAGAGGAAAGTCTTACGGAACTGGCCTGTTTGTTGGCATTGCGGAAGAGGGGGCACCTCAAGAAAAATTGTTGTGACAGGAAGACAACATGTAGAAGGTTTTTCTCCAGAGAACTGAGTTTAGTAGCAAAGAGTAGTGTAAATATAATTATGAGTGTTTCAACTCAAATGGAATCTTGGATCATAGATTTTGGAGTTACTTTCCATTCCACGAGAGAAAAAAGATGCATGTAAAATTATGTATCCAAAAAATTTGGAAGTGTATCATACTATGATGAAGCCCTTGACATTGTGGGGGAGGGAGAAGTGAAAGTTCAGTTAAAGAATGGAAGTGCGGCATGTTCGAGGTCTTCGGAAGAACCCGATTTCAGTTGATTTGCTGCATGAAGCAAGTTTCGGAATGAGTTTTGCCGAATGAATATGGAAGATTACTAGGAGATCTCTTGTCATGGTCGTAAAAGATGGGTCATTGTACCTGATCGGAAGGGCAATGGAAGCTACACTTGTCAGAACGTCATCTTCCAGAAGTCCAGAACTTTGGCATAATCGATTTGGGCAACTCAATGAGAAAGGTATGAAGCTTCTAGTGGAAAAGGGCATACTGAAGCTGGATCATTCATACTTCGGAAGATACAAGAGTTGTATACTTGGTAAGGAGCAAAAGGTGTCTTTCAAACTATCTGGAAGAACACCAAAATATCAAAAGCTAGAGTTGGTTTATAGAGATGTTTGGGGACCTGTCTCAGTTCTCTCTCACAGAAGGGCAAATACTTTGTTCAATAGAAGGCTATGGTGGAAAGAGAAACCGGAAGCAAACTAAAATGTCTAAGTCAAACAATGGTGGTGAGTTTATCAGAAGGAGTTTCAGAAATTAAAGCAGGCACAGAGGGATCTGGCATGAGAATGTTTCGGGAACACCTAAACAAAATGATGTAGCTGAGAGAATGAATCGGGCTTTGATAGAGAGAACAAGAAAAAGAAGTATGCCGCAACACTCCGGAATGCCTGAGGAGTTTTGGGCGGAAGGAGTGGGTACAATTACTTAATCAACATAAGTCCATCAGCACCAATTTGACAACAATTATCGAAAGAACTATGGTTCAGTAAAGTACGAGAAGTCTCATCTCAAAGTCTTCTAAAGTTAGCCTACATGCATGTGAATGACAAAGACAAAGATAAGCTTAAAGCAAAATCTCAGGCATGCTTCTTCATAGGTTATGGAGATGAAGACTTTGGTTTTCAACTTTCGGATGATAAAAAGATAAAAGTTTTCAAAAGTCGGAATGTGCACTTTAATGAGCAAAGCTTGTGGAAAAATCGGAACTTGAAAGGAAGGCTGAGAATAATGATTCAACTTCAATTCAAGTTGATCGGAATGGTGGTTCCGAAAGATCATAGGTCCCGGAAAGTTCAAAATGGTGCAAGTAGTTCGGAAGTACAGTCAGCGAAAGGCATACCTGAAAGTTCAAGAACTAGGGAAGCTCGATCTAAAGTTTCAGAAAGTGAAGATCCAGAAGCTTCAATTCTAAAAGAAGTTGAATCACGGGTTAATGTGCAAAGATCTTCAAGGGTCAGACGACCGATAAAGAGGTATGGAGCTAACCTTAGTTTTTCACTTTTAATGGATGCGGGAGAACCAGAAAGTCCGGAAGAAACAGTTATTCTGGGTGATTCCGAAAAGTGGGAGATCGCAATGCAAGAGAAGTTGGATTCACTGCAAGTGAATAACACCAGGGAGCTAACGAAATTACCGCAAGGAAAGAAAGAACTTGAAAACAAGTGGGTGTTCCAATTGAAAGAAATTGACGGAAGTAAAAGGTAAAAAGCAAGGCTGGTTGTGAAAGAGTTTCGGGAAGGAAGGTATTGACTTCTCTGAAATATTCTCTTCGGTAGTAAACATACTACTGTCTGAACTGTTTTAAGTTTGGTTGCTTCCGAAAATTTAAACATTGAACAAATGGATGTAAAGACGGCTTTTCTTCACGGGGATTTAAAGGAAGAAATTTATATGAAGAAACCGGTTGATTTCGTGGACAATCGGAATCAAGATTTGGTGTGCAAATTGAAAAGGAGTCTTTATGGTTTGAAATAAGCACCAAGGTGTTGGAACTGAAAATTTGATTCTTTCGTGGAAGAAAAAGGTTTCATGCGAAGCATCTCTGACCATTGTTAATACCAAAAGGTGTTCAGCGAAAATGATTTCGTAATCTTACTCTTATACGTGGATGATATGTTGTTGGTGGGTCCGAACGTTCAACTGATTTGGAAGTTGAAGGATGACTTGTCTGGAAAGTTTAAAATGAAAGATCTTGGTAAGCAAAGAATCCCATGCATGAGGACTAACCAAGATAGGAAAACCGGGAGCTTGGTTTTATCAAAGAAGGATTACATCCGAAAGATCGTTGAGAGATTCAGAATGAGCGGATGTAAACCGGTTTCAACTCATCTGGCTGGTCACTTTAAACGTTCAAAATAGTAGGCACCAAGAAGAAGAAAAGTACATGACAAAAGTTTTGTATGCGTCAACAGTCAGAAGTTCGATGTGTGTTATGACGTGCACTCATCTGAATATTGCTCATGCAACTGGAGTGGTCAATCGGTTCATGGCAAATCCATAGAAAGATCATTAGGAAGCTGTAAAGTGGATTATTCAATATCTCAGAGGAACGGAAGGTACAGCTCTTTGTTTCGGATATGATGATCCATTACTTGGGTTTGTAGATGCAAAACTTTGGGGGTAATTCTGATTCTTGAAAGAGCACAACTGGATATAGGCAATAAAGAACAAACTCAAATTCTTAGGTGTGGGCCTTTGCTCAAATATCAGTTGATGATCCTCAATATAAACCTGAGACCTGCTTTGATATCAATTGATGTGCCCAAGTGCAAGAATGGCAAGCACTGGGAGGGGGGTGAATCAGTGCTCCCCAAAACATGCCCCACAAAACAACTTTACACCCATATCGGTTAGTACATCGAATCTTAAACAAGATCTGTCAAACATGGAAAGATAGTGGAGCGAAAAAGAACACCACACGAACACAAGAGTTTTTCCAAGGTTAGCCGACTCTTTACGAATGGTTGCGTCCTTGGTGCTTGACGAGTGGTATCCCGCGTCTCACAGCTTTTGTCATATATAAACAAAAAAGCATGGGGAGTAGAAAAATAGTCCTGGACTCCGTTCAGGTATGCAAGAATGCAATACAAGGAAAAAAATATCAACACCTGCAATCCACTGATGATGTGTGCACCGTGTTTTTTTCTCAAACACAACCCTTTGCTCCATGGAATGCTCACAAGTTTGGGTGACTATTTCTCACTATTCTCCGAGTGGCACTCTATTTTTATAGTTTGATAAACCACAACATAGTGGTATGGACCATGGAATGGTTTCACCTAGTCAACCGTAAATCTAAAAAACACAGTAAAATCTTGAGCTCCCTTGAAATTTGGAGGTTGTTTCCTTCTTTCCATCCATTCTTTGACTAAAACCACAGCGTGGTCCTGTGGACCACAACGCAGCCTTCTGCCCCAGCTCCACTATCATCAATCCATGAGCATTTTGCCTTAATACCACAATGTAGTCAGTAAAACCACGATGTGGTTTCATTGTGCGGCAAACAGTGACTTCAACAAACTTTCAAGTTTCAACATGAACCGCGATCACTTCACCACGGGTGTTTTGTCATCAAACCACAACATAATCAATCAAACCACAACATGGTTTCTCCTTATGGTTTCAGCAATGCACTTCAACAATCTTTCATCAGACCACATTGATCAACTACTACCGTTTTCTCTAAAATTACATTGTGGCTGCCACAATGTGGTTTCATCATGCGGCAAACAGTGACTTCAACAAACTTTCAAGTTTCAACATGAACCGCGATCACTTCACCACGGGTGTTTTGTCATCAAACCACAACATAATCAATCAAACCACAACATGGTTTCTCCTTATGGTTTCAGCAATGCACTTCAACAATCTTTCATCAGACCACATTGATCAACTACTACCGTTTTCTCTAAAATTACATTGTGGCTGCCAGAACTATGGCGTGTTTTTGCTCCTCATGGCCACCAACGAGTGCTTCTCTTTTTCTCCGGGAACTATGGTCACCACCATGATTGTTTTTTTCAACTTCTTCACAAGCTGTTTTCTCAAACATAAACTAAGACGTGTTTTTCAACACATCAAGACGTGGTTTGAGCTTTCCTGAATTTCTACATTCCTTTGCAGCCTATTCAACTCCAATCAAACTCTAACAAATCCATGAGCATGTTGACAACAAATACAACACGAAAACACGTTTAAAGATCATAAATCAACAACTCAAGAAACTAATGTCATAACAAGGTCCCAATGTGAACAATCGTTCCTTGAAGCAAACCCTCAAGATCCATTTAAAAGGAAATTTAAAAAAATCATAAAACAACCGTTTAAATAAGAATATTCCAAAATAGTTTAAAATAAAAGAAATTTTGAGATTTAAAATCAGATTATATAATTTGGGCACTTGTGTAGGTGTGTAGAAAAAAATAAGTCTTGAATTGACTATCAACCGATGCAACCTTCTTCGTGTCTTAATCATAGCAAATGGTCACGGGAGGCGATTGACAGTGAGAGAGTAAGTGATGCGAGACGCACGGGTGGCCTAATCTTCACAACGTAGGGCGGCGGATGAAGGATGTGGTTCGGGGCCAAGTGGTTGAAGATAGGTATGCATAGTGGATACAAATAGTCAATCAACGCTATAAGGAGTGTGACCTATTTAGACAACCCACTAAAGGGAGGGATGTAATAGCCAATCCACACAACAACGCACTTGGGTTGAGGCACAGAATTGAGGGTTTTGTGATCTTGGATCACCAATCTAACTTGTAAATTGACAAGGCAAGAATACATAAGAGCAAGGGGAAAACCAGGACAATCCTCATACAACGGAGAGAAACAAAACATAAACTCTCAATTAAATCCTAAATGTCATAGAAGTGTCATGGGGGTGGCTATTTATAGCCAAGGGGGGACTTTGAGTGCATAACCCACCGGATTTGACTTTGGTGTCTAAAGATGTCATTTCTAGAATCCTTTATGTGAGCAAGGATTCCAAATTCGTGCAACCATGTGGATCAAGCTTTAAACATCATGTTTGGGCTTGAATAAGTGAGATAATAGGCTCATTTGCTCCATCCATGTAAGGAAAGATCCATTGGGCCTTTAATGAAGCAAGATGGGCGCTCATTGTTGCATTCAACCTCTTTAATCTCTCACGCGTCATCGGGCTTTGCAAATCTAACTCCTCCACTCGGGTATTCGACTCGGTGCCTTCAACATGGTCCGCATCAGTAAGGTTTTAGTTAATTTGACTTTCAAGACAACATTGAATTGACCAAAGATTAAAATAACTCCCATCTCCTTCGTATCTTTGTAAAAGCAGTAAAAAAATATTGGAGCTCAAGATGTGTCTAATCTCACATCTTTATAAAAGTCAAAGTGGAGCCTCGGATGCAATTAATTACGGAATTATGAGATCTTAACCGATTTGACTTCCGTAATAAACAAATTCAAAAAAAGAAAAGAAAAAAAAGTGTGTTGTGAATAATGTGAGAATAGGCATAAAATGCATCCGCAGCTAGTGTGAATTGTGCCCGAGTTTAAGAGAATAATGAAAATATAATTGCATATTTTCAATGAAGAGGAAACTTTTTATTTAAACAATGAATTAAGATGAAATTTGGAATAATGAAAGTTCAATAAACTTATTTGTTTGGCATTGGAGCAATGTGAACTACCCCAGGGCCTAGCCTAGTGGCAAAAGGCTATGTGGGGTGTTGGAGAGGTCTCGGGTTCGAGTCTCTTCGGCTTTGTGTGTTTGCGTGTTTCTTTGTAGGCTTTGTAGTTCCCCTTCCCCGACCGTTTGTAATTAAAGCAATGTGAACTGATGTAAAATTTCCTACATAGCATTGACATTAAATAACCAATTTGAATATTATTTTCATATCAATAAGAGAAATAATTTTTCCCAGGCTTTATGTTAATTTCTTAGAAAAAAATATGTTCGGGTTTTTTTGCTTGTGAACAAGAGTTTAAACTGGGGGTATTTGATAAGCTTAATTTTTGTATAAATAATTCAATAAATTTACATATCATTTTGTATTGAATATAAACATTTATTAGAATAAATTGGCATGTAAAATGAATTTTTGAGACATTGGACATGATTTGGTTGCATTATTGATTCATTTTCATATGACATCACTAGTGTTATAGTGATAAAATTCTTTGTATAACTCCACAAAAACATGGATGAACACTTCATTCAACTGGAGCATGGATTTATTCCATCATTTGGAGGCCCATATGAAGCATACAAGAAGCCCAACATTCTGGGCCATGTGGATTAGACAAAGGTGGAATGTTAGGGCCATAACATGGTTTACACAAAATGGATTGATATCATTAGCATTAGACCTGAAAACTAGCCCATTTTCCCAAAAACATATAAAAAATTCAAAGATTGGATCAATTGTTAAGACCACCGAAAGGAAGATTGAAGATGTTGCCTCTAGATGATTGTGACTGATACCGGCAAAAACTTTACACTTGACAAATGGAACCATAACTTCCTCTGCGAAACTCCAAATCTAGTGGAAGGGGGGGTTATCCATCACTCTGTGAAAAGATAAGCAATTTTTATGCCATTTGCATATTAAAAATTATTAATCAATTGAAAGAATGCAAATTTGGCGGAATTCTAACACAACCCCACACAAATAGCCATAACTTTGCCACAAAATTTAGGATTGGTTGATTCCACCTGCTATGGACAATTAACAGATATGCATTTCACACTGTAAAATTTCATGGAAAATGGAGATGTTATGGTTGGTCGATAAAAAATTATAAGAGGTAGGTAGACAAACTATTCAAAGGTTGGGACCGCAATCTATTCTATAAATTGAGAGTTTGTGTTTCCCAAGGGGGAGCAATCAAATTCATGGGAGGAAGCGCAATAGTGTGGAGAAACCAGGAGGAGCCTACTGAAGTTTTGGATGGATTTTGAAAACTTACAAAGTTCGCCCTTTAAAGTTCTCTTTAACGTCTCTCTTCGAGCTTGTTATTTTTGTAAGTTTTAATGTGTCAAGTATGTGTCTTCTCTTACCTCGATTTCTTTTTGTAAAATCAACACAAGTGGCCAATCCACTCAGTGTTGGGGTTACAAAATCATGGGCTTGAATTGAGTGAACTTTATCGAATGTGTTTCTGATTATCTTATTTGGTTTGATTGGAACTTTATCGGGATTTAATGTGAAAATTTATTTTCTTAATGGATGAACCAAACCTTTTTGATTGAATGAAAACCCGTAAGTTCACGCTGCGGATTATATGAACATTAAAATTACATACTATTCATAATTAATGAGGTCAAAACTATAAAAATTGCATCATGGTTTAACCTAGACCACGGATTAATTCATGTTAAAATTAACATGTGATAGTTTGACCATAACAATCACATGTATATTTGAATCCTCACACTAATCATACCAAATTGGAAATTAAACATAAAAGGATAAAATCATATTTTTATGAATTCATATAACTTCCATAACCCCGACATGTTCTTATAATTGATTTCAACGCCACATAATTATAAACTCACAAAACTTGTCGAAAATTTTCTCCATTTCAAATCATTATCATTGACATCAACTAAATAATGAGCCGAAGAATCAAAAACTAGCAACTACAATTTCAATTCTCTGTGAATCGACCCCAATACTCCGATAATACATAGTAAAGTTAGGGAGCTAATTTGAAAGAGTTTCCATGGGTTGTATTTTGATTCGGAGGCACTCCTTACCACTAACTTTGTTGGCCTTATCGCTGACTACACACCATTGCCAGCAGCTTTTGTCGCACTGACCAAGAAATCCATGTGTGAGTAAACAAGCTTCATGGCGGCGGCGGGCTTTTTGTGCTTCCTCTACGGGGGGAAGTAGAGGAAGCAATAAGAAGGGATACCCACAAATCTAAGTATAAATGATGGAAACTCATATTATAGTTCCATCTGTTTGTGGCGAGGGAAGTTACAGAAAACCTTGGGGGTTGAGTATTTAGAGGTGCACGCCTTGATCATTATCATGTTCTTTGTGGTGACCAACGAGCCATTTCCTGGTTTATCCTTATTCATAGTTGAGGGCATCTTTTTCACGGCTGTCGGGTTCATCATAACAATTATGGTTCCACTCAAACAAGATTCAAGGAAATTTGATTCAACTTTATTTATACTTATCTTGGCTATAATGGTAACTATGAAAGGAGTCTCAAACAAGATTCAAGGAAATTTGATTCAACTTTATTTATACTTATCTTGGCTATAATGGTAACTATGAAAGGAGTGACATGTTGTCCAAGGAAAGGGTAGGAGGACTAAATCCTTTTCTTGGAATGAGTGGTCTTTCAAGTGGATCTTCATTTGAAGATGCTGAGAGAGTTCAAATTGGAGCACGGTCCGGATTTTTTGTTTTTCGTTTTTTTTTTTTTTTTTTTTTTGCGAACCTAGCTTTGTCTCAATCAGTTTAGTTACATTGTCATTAATGTCTTGCCTTTTTACCAGATGAAGACTCCCAATATATGCACACAATTGTTTGAATTTGATCATAGATATGAAATGTTATTGAATCCATTTTGCTGATATTAGATTCATCGATTACAGCCTTCCTTGCCCCAATTACTTTTTATCTGTAAGAATAGTTCCACTTCAAATTAACAAGAATGAGGAACGGCTACTTAATACAGCCATTTTTGAGCGCAAGAGTAACTTACAGGGGAATATACACACGCGCGCAGAAAGAAAGAGCTTTTCAACTGGAAAAGAAGAAAGCAAAGCCTCGTATATTAATTAAAAACAATGAAGAACTCACACGTATATGGGGTTATTGATCTTGGGTAAGGCCGGTAATAGAAACCCACCGACTTCTCGGATATTCAAACACCGCAGATAAACAAGAGGATCAAAGGCGGTGCAAATCAAAAAGTCGGGTAAGTAAAAAAGAAATAGCCCATATGACAAACGGAGCTGCATAATAAAGCCAAAAAATCCCCCCCCCCCAACTTCAGCGTCCCCAGCTAGCAAACAGTTCCCGGAGTGGGATGAAAAGGGCGATCAGAGGCTAAAAAAATTCCAACTACACTGCCCTAAGTCCGGTAAAATGGCATGCCAGTAAACAATAATAAGGTGAGAACAACGGGTTAACCACCGAACAAGAAATTGAATAAAAAAATAACTTCAGAAGCTGGAAAAGGAGATTTGAATGAAACGGGGAAGGAATTTGCTCACCGCCTGGAGGGCCTGGGAAGGCTTTCCCTGCCGGACGAGCAGGCGAGCCGAGGCGAGCAATTCCATAAAGACGTCGCTTGATTGGCGGCTGCCGACGTTTAAGGGAAAGCCGCAAACATCCGCCGACGACGAAGACGACGCCGACGACGGCCGGTGCTGACTTCCGTGTTCGGGGATATCCATCATTTCCGCGTCTCCGCCGGCCATGGCATTTGGGATTTTACGCATTTTCCTTTTCTTCAATGGGGCTTTATGTTCGCAACCGTCACGTATGTGTGGATGCTTCTAGTAACTACACCGCCTAAGGACCTTTAAAAATATATTTTATTATAATAAATAACAAATACATAATTTTATCTAAAAATGTGTTTATAATTACGAAATGTTTCCAAAACTCTTCATATACTTTGTATCTATGTCACTATATTAATGGAAGATCGAACTTATGGCCTTTTATCTATTTATTTGACAGTATCGTTTTTTTTTCATCATCAAGGTTAGACTCCATGTTTAGTCTATTTTAATTCATTGATTACAAGGAAATGGAATGGAGGAAGAAAAATGAAAAGAAAATGGGTTTTATTTCAACTTGAACAAAATTTTGTAAAACTCTCTCTACAACTCTCTCTCTCTGCAAATAGAGCTTTCAAGGCTCTATCACCGAATATAACGAGGTCTCTTAGCTCAGATGATCAGATGATGAATGTAGAAGGCTCATCAAGACCTCTGTATATATTAATGGTGGGAGGAGTACAAACTTAACACATCTTCCACCAACGCCCCCCCCCCCACCAACCTTGGACTTCAAACACGACAGTCCTACACCTCGGACAACTTTCATGACTGATAAATGAATAGTTGATGCACATGTAGGATATGATGGAGTCAAGATGGAAGTCCATGGCAAATGAGGTTGGTGCACCAGCCTTGAAAATGCCGGTGGACAGCTAAAAATCTCAATCAATTCTCCTTATTCGGCTGCAATCCATTGAAGTATCTGCACAAATCCAACTTTTCTCGAACAATCATCTTTGTCAACATATTTGTCGGGTGGATCTTTACAAGTTTCAGCAACTATCAATCCATCACCTCGTGTATCCAATGATATCGAATGTTGATATGCTTCTTAATATCCTTTTGGCCCTCCTTCATCAGTCGGCAATAAATACTCTAACTTCAAATATTTGTTGACGAAATCCTCTCTCACGAAGATCTTTGAACCTGTGAAATATTAGGTTTAGGAGGTGCAATACCACCTAGATATTGTGATGGTTCTGCAACTTCTGGTAGAGAGGATTAAGTCTCCCTCTGCTCAATGTCCCCCTCCACTGCCTCTTGATCTGCCGCTGATGAGTTTTCCGACACCTCCTATTTAGTGGCAGGTAGTGTTAGTACAAGTGTTGGATCGGGAGCTGATTCCTCGATACTTTCTTTTCGAGGCATTATGGGACCTTGAATGTCCTTGATTGTCTCATTCTTATAGAACATGAAATCTCTACTTCTAATCACTTTCTTCTCCTTTGAGTATCAAAACTTGTATTTGAATTTATCATATTCACATCCAATGAAGATGCATAAAGTAGATCTTTCATCTAGCCCCTGTTTCAGCTCTTTGGATACGTGTGCAAATACCAAACATTCAAATACTCATGAATGAGAGTAAAAGGATGTTTACCAAGCCGTGGAAACATCGGGAGCCACAACGACATAATGGTTTGCGGATAAACAAAAAGAAAGAACAAAAGAACGAAAAGAAGATCGCAGGGCACAATGATTTATGTGGTTCAAGAAATGATCCCTACAACCACATAGAGATATAAATTTCACCATGATCGGGAACAAAATTACAAAGAGATATTCAGAGTTTTAGACACACACAAAAACCCTAGATCAAATGATCTCGTAAAGAAGGCGATTCAACTCTGCCACCAACTGCATAGTAAGTCCACTATGCTATATGACCAATGGCTGGAAGTCTGCGGAGCTACAATACCATTGTCTACAAAGTATGAGATGTTATAATAACCATGCTAGAGTTTACACTGCTACAACACCCTTTCAATACCGTCTGGTCAACTTTGTTACAATCTAGTCAAAGTTGCTACAATGTTAAAAATCTGGGTCAGGGCACTTCGACCCCCATACCCCTGAGTGTAACGTCTCGTGTTTTAGACCAGGTTGAAGTTTTCAAGAGTTTTTGAACTTTTCATTTGGTGGATGGTCCAAATTCTAAACCGAGCCTCAGAATAAAATTACGAGGGTTGGGTCACTTAAATGTGATGTTTTAGACGTGGTTTAAGGCCCGAGAGGTACCACAGGTGTCTCGCGGAGTTTCGGAAGCATTGGGCCCTAGAACCCCAAGCTCAGGAGGAGCCGATCAGGGCGCACGGTTTATCTGAAACCGTGTAGCCCTTAGGTTAAACCATGCGACCTAGACCAGTGTTGCAGGAAATGTCACATGGTTTGATTAAACCATGCGAGTTGAGGTGCACGGTCGTGCGGGTGGTCTGCAACTTCTTATAGAGGTGGCACGCAGGCTGCGCACTATTTTCTCAAACTGTGCACCTAGCCCTCACACTTAGTGCCACTTAACCAGTAACGATGCATAGTTTAGGTGCACGATTTTCCTAACCGTGCGAGCTAACTATGTGGTTCATTAATGAGTTTGTAAATGACCGTTTTTCCCCTCCAACTTATTTCTTTTCCTCCGCCTCTTTTTCCTCACTCGTGCGCACTAGGGGATCCGTGTGGGAGCCCTCTTCCTCTTCTCTCCCAGGCTTTAAGATAGGGTCTCTGTCTAGTCTCCTTTTTGCTCGTCGTCAGTTGCATTGGAACCACATTGGTAAGCTCTCAACTCTTCATGTTTCTTTACATTTTTTTACCTCGCCTCATGGAATGTTAAATTCATGCAAGATCTTTTTCCCTATCTTTAAGGAGTTCGACGATTCTTCTGTTTTCTTCTGTTTCGGCCTGAATCAAAGCTCGATACCGGATGTGTAGACTGTGTAAAGCATGGGTTAGGTGGTCTAGTTGTTTTTCCCTAAAAGTCACATTGTTTATATAGTTTTGTCATTGTGTCGCACACTGGACTTTGTCGGGTGTCACTCTTAAATTATTAAATGTATTGAATTAAAGGGTTAGACTATGTATTGACTACCTTAGACTCCATTACATGGTTGGAGGTGATAACCTCAACCCGAATCATCCCATTAGGGTGTTTTCAACAATTTTTCCCTTGTTGTGTAATTGTATTCTTTATGTTGATCCACCCCTTAGAGTGTGTTATTTAATTACATTGATCGAAATTCTTGGCATGCTTAAACCATCCTTTTAGGGCGAGCTTCTCTATTTTGATTTAAAATGAAATGGTTGAATTGAGTCAAGTGAATTGCTTGATTGAAATATCATGTTTTCTAATAAAACCCCTCTGTTGAGGTGTGTTATTTTCCAATCTAAAAAGGTAGATATGAATGTGCTAAATCATGCTTGGCTTTCCTTTATTTTATAATTGAAGTGTTATAGGGGAATAACCCTCTCATAGTGATATTGATTGTGTTATGGAATGTTTGCAGACATAGCCTTCCTTGTTCACAATTGGTCTATACCAGTGGCATGAGTCAATGCATGGTCTAATGTAAATTATGGGTGAATTATAATTAAATGGATCCAATACACTTTGAGCGATGTTGATTGCCCTTTTATGGAATGTCGAGCTAAGGGTGCATATGGAAAATAGATTACTTGTGTGTATTGATTTATGAACGAGGGACCTCGAGTAGGGTTATTGATTCTCGCTCAAATTTACCCAAGAGATGAATGTAGAACGGTCCTTGTGGTTTAGTTTGGGTTATCGAATCCTCAAAGACCTAAGAAGAAACCTATAGACACGTACATTCTATGGACTGTTTTTGGCTATGAAGTGGCCAACTTGGGTTGATTTTATATGGATTTAAAGGATAACTAATAGATTTAAGTGAATTCAATTTAAATTAATGAGTTGATCCTAGGTTATCACTCGGGGTGGATTGGACATATTTCCTTTTCAATGATTTCAATTTCTTATATTTGAGATGGGTTCATTTAAGAAGATAAAACAACATCATCACTCATTGGTTTAATGCCTACACCCTTTAATACTAATCACCTATACACTTGAAAGATCAAAGTTTTGAGCACTTAAAGGTAAAGGTTCATATTAGCACATGAAGTGTGTGACCTTAAATTCAACAAGGACGATGGAGTTTAAAAATCATCAAATAAAAATCTCAATTAAAGAAGTGGTTATACATTAATGGGGTGATAAATAACATCCAATCCAGCCAATTTCTACTCCCTTGGATCAACTCATAAATGGGTTATCCCTCCATTGATTCTATGGTTTCAATGAAAGCGGAAAGTAGACTCATGAGAGAGGAAATGGAGAAGTAAATAAAACAATAAAAATAAAATGATCACTCCACCGCTGTGTGAATAATTTCACAAGATTTGGTGTGAATAAATTCACACCTTGAGGCAACAGTATCAAAGTGATATGGATAAAAATATAATAATAGGAGAATAATAACTTTTATTAAGAAACTAAAGTGAATTGAACAACTTACACGTGAAAGACAAACTTGAGACAACAAAATCGCAACATAACATTACAATTGAACAAAGCACCAAAGATGCAAAACTCCTCCACCACCACTGACTTAAATAGGAATTTTTGGAGCCTTTGGTAGAGCCTCCAATAGTACAAAGCATCTCAATTAATTTTGGTAGGCCATAGGTGGGTGGAAAGTTGAGGGAGAGTTGATTTTTCCACCCTTGACTCGAGGTGGCATCTAGCTTTCATCCACCAAACAGACGCGCTTGAAAGACCTTTTATATGGCCGAATCAGAGTGGAACATAAAAGAATAAAATTAATACCCTTATTTCTTTTAACCTCCTGTAAAATTTGGTCACATTTGGAGTTGTGTATTCGGAGATATGATTAGATTAGTGGGCTGTTTTTCTGGGCCACAGAATCTGGCCCAAAATTTTATCTCTAACTTGGTCTGCCTAAATGACCACCATGGAGGCCGAATTAGAATTGGGTTATGAAAAGTGATTTGTTCCCCTATATTTATTATAGAACACCAATAAATTTGGG
The DNA here is from genome assembly GCA_963277665.1 of Viscum album. Lineage (NCBI taxonomy): Eukaryota > Viridiplantae > Streptophyta > Magnoliopsida > Santalales > Viscaceae > Viscum > Viscum album. The sequence continues at coordinate 178,129,430 of OY728137.1, forward strand.
CTTAATTGGGTTTGTAATGTGGGTCCAACATTCTCATCAGTGAGCTGGTGTCCAATCTGCCTTCACTAGAATTGCTTCCATTCATCTCCAAATATCCCCATCGTCCTTTATGAATCCTCCATTGACCCCTGAATGAAAAATGTTCATATTGAAGTGTAGATAAGTTTCCCAAAATATAAAATTAAAATATGGATAATTACATTCCTTAAAATCATATGAATCATTGGGTACTTTAAATGATGTTAAAAAATGTACCACATAATAGTGCATTTTAAGAAGAAATTACAATCATAATGTGAAATGATGTTCAAAGTGTAAAATGCACTAAAATGGTGTTTATGAATAATAAAGAACATGAATATTATATATATTAACAATGAATATTAGCATCATTTAGTGGCTAATCATTTATTGTCCATGACATGTCACACCCCCTTAGTCGAGGATAGTTGGCATGACATCCACATCACCTGGGTTGGTGGGTATGACGTCCCCCCCCCACATATAGGAGGTTGAGTATTACCCACCTCACTACTGACCATGATACTCAGCATGGAGGCCTCTATTCATGACGTGTTATGGGCCTGGACCGTCTTCCCTTTTTTATGATACTCAGCATAAATGCCTATTTTTTATTCTAATATTCAGGCATTGACCTTCTCCTGGTATATATATATGCACCTCGGGTATGAAGAACCTTACTCATTAATACGAGATTATTATTATTATTATTATTATTACTATTATTATTATTATTAGTATGCATAGATGCATGTGTTATGCCCTAGGTCCTGAATAATACTACATATCCATATATATGGATATGATATTCATTGTTCCTATAGTGAATAAATGTGTATACATCTATATATGTACTTATATATATATTGTTTAGAGATATCTTGACTTAGGCCGAAGCACGTATAGTGGGCCAGGTGTTCTTAAGGAACCTGAGCCCGACCGATTTACATTTATTATTACAGCACTGCTTTACTTTTGATATACTTGAATGCTACTTATTTTATATACACAGATTGGATTGTGCATTGAACATCATTGGTGGTGGACTACTAATTTTATCTCACACCATGTTCAAGCCCCTATTGCACTGGGGTACCTGAACAAATCTCATGGTTGTAGAATCGGGTTCCTGGTTTGTGCTTGCTTGCTATTATCCTTCTGGGATAGGATGGAGTACAGGAGAAGAGGGTTGATCTAGCACTTTTGATTCTATTAGAGATAGTTGTAGATAATTTTATTTATTTGTTTCCTTTTCTAGTCATGCTTTGTATTATACTCCTGTTGTATGCCTATTTGTACGATGTATCATGTTCATGCATGACACATTCATTCATTTATCATTACTTGTCAGTTTTTTTCTACCTTTACTTAATATTGATTTTATGTATTTATTACTGATCCATAGGGTATAGTCTCCCCACTATACCACCTTTACACCCTCACTACTAGCTGAAAACCTCTAGTGTATGGGGTGGCACGCTTGAGGCCTAGTGGCCATCCAGCTCAGGAAACCATTAAGTGGCATCTGGGTCAGGATAATACACTGATCAAGGGTGTTCTACCCACTATAACCCATGGTAACCTTTCCACAGAGGTCGAACCATTAGAGTTGCAGTTTGGTGTGCAATTTGAGCCGCTAACAATTGACCCAACTTCATCCAAACAGACCGGGATACACCATTCCAACAATCTTCCACTTGGATCATGGTCAACTATGTTAACCTACTATGATGATACCAACTTAGAAAACTTGCTTTATTTGAGATCCTCCTATTATTCACTCACCAGTGTGTGCTTCCATTCAAAGCTTCAATTTAAAGATGACGATTCATGAAATACCGGTTGTTTTCCCTTGTGTGCTCCCATGGTGTTCTCCCATATTCTTCCTCTCATCCTCCATCCATCAATGGAGACCAATATAGGTACAAAAGTGCATCAACTTCTCTATCACCATCAACTTCGTCAACATGTCTGCCAGATTATTGGTTCCATGAATCTTCTTCAATGTCAACAACCCATCCTGTATCAAGCCTTTGATAAAATGACACTTCAACTGAATATGCTTTGTCCAAACATGAAATAACGGGTTATTTTAAAGATGTAGAACACTCTGAATATTATAACGCAGTATATTTTCTAATCGCTTTCTACCCAGCTCATCCAATAAGTTCTTTAGTCAAACCATATCCTTCTCGACTTCTATTTCAATAACGTATTATGCCACTATGGTAGATAAAACCACCACCTTCTGCAATTGATATATCTTGCTTATAGTAGTTCCTCCACAAGTAAATACATAACTGATGGTACTCATCCTAATGTCAACATCACCTCCAAGTTCATCATCCACATACTCCTGTAACAAATTTCCTTTCCCAAAGCACAAAAATACTTCCTCATTTCCCTTTAGGTGTCTCAATATCCACTTCACAACCTCCCAATGCTACTTTTCAGGGTTATCCATACACCTTCTCATAACTCCCACCGCATGAGCAATATTAGGTTGGGTACAAACCATGACATACATAAAACTTCCAATAGCTAATGCATATGAAACCTTTTTAATATACCCAACCCCTTATGTTGTCCTTAGTGCTTACCCCTTTGACAGTTTAAAATGTATTTCCAGGGGAATAAAAACTGGCTTTGCTTCCAACATACTAAATATGCTTAAATTTTTTCCAATGTAGTTAACTTATGATAACATCAAGGTTCTTATTGTACGGTCACACTTGATCTTCATCCCCAAAATTTTTCTAGCTTCTCTAAGATTTTTCATCTTAAAATCCTCAGCTAACTACTCTTTTAGCTCATCAATCCTTTGCATATATGATCCTATAATGGGTATGTCATCCACATATAGAAGTAGTATAATGCATTCATCACCAAAAGACTTGAAGTAGCAGCATTGATCCATACCATACCATCTGTATTCATTTTTAGTCATGAATGCATCAAAAAATTTGTTCCACTGCCTGGGTTCTTGGTTTAACCCATACAAGCTCTTTTGGAGTTTTCACACTAGATATTCCTTCCTTGAATCAATGTATCACTATGAATGTTGTATATAAATATCCTCCTCCATATCTCCATGAAGGAAATATTTATTTACATTAATATTCTCAAGATGCAAGTCCTCTGATGTGATAATATTGAGAACCACCCAAATGGTGGTAAGCTTCACTACATGTGAGAAAATTTCAGTTAAATCCATATCTTCCTTCTATAGAAAACCTTTCACCACCAATCTTGCCTTGTATCTCCTCTTACCAATATGTTCTTTCTTGAATCGGTATACCCATTTGTTCTAGAATTATTTCTTTCCTTATAGAAAAGGTGTCATCTTCTAATTATTGTTACCATGCAATGAAGAAATCTTCTCCTTCACAACCAGTTCCCACTTGTTCGACTCCTTCAACTGAATTTTCTCTTCAAAACATTTTGGTTCTCCACCGATAGTCAATAACAGATAATGTAAGGATGTTGAATACCTCTGAACATGCCTTCTCACCCTTTTTTATCTTTTCAACTATACTTGATGAGTAATATCTGTTGGTTTTGGTGTTACATGGTTAGGTACACCTTTAAGCTCTACTTTATCATAACACTTTGATTATTGATTCCCATTATCAAGTTGTGTATCGATCCTTGTATGTGACACATTCATTAAATATCACATTTTGGCTTTTGGTGATCATATTGTTCTTATCATCCCAAAATTGATAACCAAACTTCTCAACACTAGTGTCAATGAAGAAACATGATTTGGAATTAACATCAAACTCATCCCATGCATCAACATCTATATGCACATATTCAAAACAACCAAATACTCATAAATGTGAGAGTCTTGCATTCTTTCTAGACCAAATCACCTTGAGTAGACATTCTACCATTGGTACAAATGAACCCTTGATGATGAGATATGTTTTCATGCTTACTGACTGTCCCCATAAAATTCACCCCTTAACTTCAACATCCCCAACTAGAAAAAAATTCCCAGAGAGAGATGAAATGGGGAATCATAGGCTAAAAAAATCCTAACTACACTTCCCTAAGTCTAGTAAAATGAAATTCCAATAACCAATAATAAGGTGAGAACAAGAGGTTAACCACCAAGTAATAAATTGAATAAAAAATAATTTCAAAAGCTACAAAGAGAAATTTGAATGAAATGGGGAAGGAATTTTCTCACTACATGGAGGGCCTGGGAAATATTTCCCTACCGAACAAGCAGGTGAGTCGAGGTGAGCAATTCCATAAAGATATCATCTGGTTGGAAGCTTCCAATGTTTAAGGGAAAGCCGCAAACATCCATCGACGACACCAATGACGACTTGTGCTGACTTACATGTTCGGGGATATCCATAATTTTCAAATCTCCACTATCTATAGCAATTTTAATTTTATGAATTTTCCTTTTCTTAAATTATGATTTATATGTGCAACCCCTACGAATGTGTGGATGTTTCTAGTAACTACATCGCCTAAGGAGATAACCTTTAAAAATATATTTTATTATAATAAATAACAAATATATAATTTTACCTAAAAATGTGTTTATAATTATTAATTATTTCCCAAAATCATTATTACACCTTATTCTTAGCTTCAACCCTTCTTGTGATTTGTATCTATGTCACTATATTAATGGAAGATTGAACTTATGACCCTTTATACTTTATCTTTATATCTTGTCTATTTATTTGACATTATAATTTTTTTTCACCATAAAGGTTCAACTCCATGTTTAATCTATTGCGATTCACTAATTATAGGGAAATATAATGGAGGAAGAAAAATGGGAAGAAAGTGGGCTTTATTTCAACTTGAATAAAGCTTTACAAAATTCTCTCTCTACACCTCTATCTCTCTCCAACTGGATGTAATGTGGTATCTTAGCTTAGATGATGAATGCATAAGGTTCCTCAAGACCTCCTTATATATTCATGGTGGGAGGAATACAAACTTAACATATCTTTCACCAACCTCCCCACTAACCTTGGACTTCAAAAATGATAGTCACCTACAACTTTGACAATTTTCATGACTGATAAATGAATATTTGATGCACATGTAAAATATGCTAATGTTGAGATGGAATTCCATTATAGGTGAGGTTGGTGCACCACCCTTGAAAATGGTGGTGGGAAGTTGGACATCTCCATAAATTTCCCCCCTTCAACTGCAATCCACTGGAGTATCTGCATAGGTCCAACTTCTCTTGAGTAATTATCTTTGTCAACTTATCTACCAAGTTATCCTTCACACAGATCTTCACATGTTTCAAATTTTTTTAATCTATCACCTCTTGTATCCAATGATATTTAATGTTGATATGCTTCCTGATATCCTTTGGAATCTCCTTCATTAGACAACAATAGATACTCTAACTTCAAATATTCTATTGATGAAGTCCTTTCTCTCAAAGATCTGTGAACCTGTGAAATATTAGGTTTAGGAAGCACAACATCATCTAGATCTTATGATGGTTTTGTAACTTTTGGTAGAGAGGAACGAGTATCCCTATGCTCAATGTCCCCCTACACTACCTCCTGATATGTCATTGATGAGTTTTCTGACACCTCCTCCTCTTTAGTGGTAGGTGGTGTTGGTACAGGTGTTGGATCAGGAGATGATTCCTCAAAACTTTCTTTTCAAGTCATTCTGATACCTTGACTGATTTTTTTATTATGAAAACACTTTTAAGGAAAAAAGTGAGAAACTATACATAACTTTCCCACATCACCAATTCACCACTTCACCACATAAAATCATACAAGCACAATGTATGAAAAATCCATTCAAGCATTCATAATTACAAACCATCAAAGATGGAGCTGAAATCACCAAGAGAAGGCCGAGGTACCGCGAACCAAAGAGTATGAGCATCAGGAAAGCTGGACAAACCTCAGAACTGGTCACCTCAAATGCCCACCGGTGCGACCGACGACACCAGCCCAAATCCACAAACCCGCCAGCGGACTCCTGTAGGAGTTCCCCCAAACCCTCCAGTGAAGTGAGATGAACCCTGGAAAGAGCACATCCACAAAGGGAGACGAAGAAACCAGAACGAGGATGACCAGGCCGTCCGGATGCAAAACCCTACTCCACAGGCAACCATATCGCAATCTCAGACCAAATGACACTCTGCTGACCCCTGTCATTCTGATACCTTGAATATCCTTAATTACCTAGTTCTCATAAAACATGACATATTTTCTTCTAATTACCTTCTTCACCTTTGGGTCCCAAAGTTTGTATCATAACTTCTCATTTTCATAGACAATGAAGATGCATAGCATAGATCTTTCATCTAGCTTATTTATGAGCTCTTTGGATACATGTGCAAATACCAAACAACCAAATACTTATAAATGAGAGTAAGAGGTATTTTTACCATGTTGCGGAAATACCTAGATCCACAAAAACATAATGGTTTGCATATAAAGAAAAAAGAAAGAATAAAATAATGAGAAGAATATTATAGGACACAACAATTTACGTGGTTTAAAAAATGATCCCTACAATCACAGAGAGAAATAAATTTCACTATGACCTGGATAATAATTAGAGGGAGATATTTAGAGTTTTAGACACACACAAAAACTCCAACTCAAATGATCTCATAAAGAAGACAATTCAACTCTGCCACCAACCGCATAGTAAGTTCATTGTGTTATAGTGATCGGTGGATGGAAGTTCATGGAGCTACAATACTATTATCTCCAAAGTCTGAGATTCTATAGTAACCATGCCAAATTCTACACTGCCATGGTTCCCTTTTGGTGTCACCTAGTCAGCTCTGCTATAGTCTGGTCATAATTGATACAGTGCCAAAAAGTTGGGTTAGAGTCCTTTGACCCATGGAACCTTAAAAAGGGGTGCACTTCCCCCCTCTAACCACCAGCAACCTCACCGCATTGGCTGAATCATGAGAGTTATAGTTTGGTGTGTATTTTGGACTGGTAATACACTATAAAAAATAGTACATTAGAGGGGGTTATTTATAGGGGTTATGCACAACCCCCTCTAAATTCATTTTTTGTATAATTAGAGGGGGTTCTGCACAACCCCCTCTAATCATCGACTTTAGAGGGGGTTATGAACCCCCTATAAATTCATTTTCTATAAAAATTATAGGGGGTTTTCTATAACCCTCACTAATCATCGAATTTAGAGGGGGTTATGGACCCCCTATAATTTCGTAAATTAGAGGGGGTTTTGAACCCCCTCAAAAAAATTTAACATTATTTTTTTAATATCCAGTTGGATTTTAGAGGGGGTTAAAAACCCCCTCTAATGTTTTATATTAGAGAGGGTGAAACCCCCCCTCTAATGTCTTAAAACAGCGAGAGTTCAAAATCACCCACTACTTTCTTAAATTAGAGGGGGTCCAAAACCCCCTTTACTATCTTTAAATTAGAGGGGGTTCAAAACCCCCTCTAACGTCTTAAAATAGAGGGGGTTTAAACCCCCCTCTAATGTCTTTAAATTAGAGGGGGTTCAAAACCCCTCTAATTTATAAGATTAAAGGGGGTTGTGGACCCCCACTGTTAAAAAAAGAAACTTCCATAATATATATATATATATATATAAAATTAAAACACAATATATAAATGTATTTAAATACATTATATGTACATATTATATAAAATATTTATATGATTGCATTTAATTGTATTTATATGTATACGTAAATATAATTATATAATATTAAGTAAATTAATATATATTTATTTGTATAAATTGTATTTCATATAATATTAATTATTTATAATATAAAAGCATAAACATGTTATATAAATATATACATAAATATAATTTATTTAAAAAATATATCATATAAAAACCCAAGCTTGTAGTTTTTATAAATTATAAAATAATAATAATAAATATATTTGTATATAATGGGTTTATGCATTTATATTATATATAATTAATATTATATGAAATTTAATTTATACAAATAAATTTATATTAATGTACACAATATTATAGAATTATATTTATTGAAATACAAATATATATTAATGCACATAATAATAAATATATTTATTGAAATACATTATATAAATATTTTTATAAATTGTATTTCACATAATATTAATTGTATATGATATAAAATTGTATTTCATATAATATTAAGTATATTTTTGTATAAATTGTATTTCATGTAATATTAATTATATATAATACACATGTTAATTATATATAATATAATATTAATTATATATAATATTAATATTTTTTAAAATTGTATTTCATATAATAATAATAATAATATATTAATTTTATGTAATATTATACAGTTTGTACAAAAAAAATATATATTAATATAAATAATAATAAATATATGAATTGAAAGACATTATATAAATATATTTTTAAATACCTTATATAAATATATCAAGTAAAAACTTATATATATATATATATATATATTCTTTAAATAAATAAATAAATAAATATATAATATAAATATGTATTGAAGTATATAAATAATTTATATAAATAATATAATACAAATTTATTGAATATAATATATGTTTGATATAAATCATAAAATAAATGTATAGTATTTAACCAACGTATAATTTTTATAGATTAAAAAATAAATGTAATAAGAATAATAATAATTAATAATACTATTATTATTATCAAACACACACATATATATATAAGTACAATATATACATATATACTTGTGTGTAATATATTTAGGTGATATATAAATATATAATATAGAATATATATAATTGCATATACATATAAATATATTAAATAATATATATATATATATATATATATTACTATTTAAATGTATTTAAATATATTGTGCTAATAATATTTATTAGAATAAACAGTCAGATATATATATAAATTCAATCATGTGCAGCTTATACATAAAAAATGATTTTCCGTAGTGGTTTCTAGTTGGGGATCTAGCGGTATGTGGGTCGATCGGTCCTTAGTTTGATTCCCTAGGGGTTCATTTTTTCTAAATCAGAGGTTTTGGGGTAGGAACGGGAGGGATGGGTGGTTTGGGGGCGGTGTAATGGGAATGGGAGGGAGGGGTGGGCTAGGGGAAGTGTAATGGGAACATGAAGGGGGTGTTGGGCGTGGGCGTGAGGTACTCGGAATGGGAGGGGAGCGGGGTACTAGGAACAGGAGGGGAGCGCTGGTTTGGGCATGGGCGCGGGGTACTGGGAACGGGAGGGGAGCGTTGGGAGTGGGCGCAAGCATGAGTTGAGACGTGAGGAGGGGGATGGAGGGCAGGGCGGGGTTGACATGGGAGCCTGGGGGCAGGGACAGGGTACTAAAAAAATGAACAACTTTAGGGGTGGTTTTCACAACAGCCTCTAAAGTAACCTCTCATTAGGGGAAGTTTAAACCACCCCAAATTCCTTTCAATTAGGGGCGGTTTCCCTACAACCACCTCAAACACACATATTTTCGATGAATTTAAGTCAAAATTAGAGGGGGTTTAAACCCCCTCTAATGTAACCGCTACTAAATTCATTATGACTTTACCAACGCTTACTCAAAAAACGCCACTAATGATAGTAGGCGGGCACATTAGCAGTGGATCCTTACAACCATCGCTAATGCCTTTAGAAGGGGTTATAACCCCTTCTAAAGTGGCCTTTTTTGTAGTGATAATTGACCCAAATTCATCCAAATTGATCAGGCTACATAATTCCAACAATCTACCACTTGGATCATGATTCATTATGCTAACTTGCTTTTATGATACTAGCTTAGGAAACTTACTTAATTTGAGATCCTCATATTCTTCACTCACAAGTGTGTGCTTCCATTCAAAGATTCAATTTCAAGATGATGATTTATGAAATACCAGTTATTTTTCCTTCTGGGCTCCCATAGCGTTATCCCATATTATGTCTCTCATCCTACGTTCATCAGTGGAGATCAACAGAGGAAAAAAGTGTATCAACTTCTCTATCACCGTTGACTTCATCAACACGTCTACCAAATTTTTGGTCCCATGAATCTTATGCAACGTCAACAACCCATCCTGTATCAAGACTCTGATTAAATGTCACTTCAACTAAATGTTCTTTTTCTGGGCATGAAATACTAGGTTATTTACAAGATGTATAACACTCTGACTATCATAATGCAATACATTTTCCTCTCACTTTTTACCAAGATCACCTAAAATGTTATTCGGTCAAACCATCTCCTTCCTAGCTTCTGTTAAAATAATGTATTTTTCCTATGTGGTGGATAAATACCACCACCTTCTATAATTGAGATATCTAGATTATTGTAGTCCCTATAAAGGTAAATACATAACTGGTGGCACTCCTCCTATCATTGACATCACCACCATGGTCAGCATCCACATACCCTTGTAATGACTTTCCTTTACCAAAGCACAAATATACTTCCTTGATTACATTCAGGTATCTCAGTATCTGTAGAGACCCCCAAACCCAGGGTGCCTAATGAGACATGATATACTTAACATTTCATTACACCATTACAAATTAAATATCATGTCCCATTACTACAGAAGATCGCGAGGCTCAGGATTCTGGGAAACCAGCTGCTTCTGATTAACTTCATTAGTACCAACCATGCCTGAAAAATTTTAAACAAAAACGTAGGGTGAGCAAATATGCCCAGTAAGGGGTTTTAAAAACGTTTTAAGAAAACTCTTTCTCATAGCAGTCTTTTTGAAGAGAATAAAACACTTTGCTAAAAATGATACATTATCTTTTCTTAAAAACATGAAAATCCAACATTTTTTTGAAAACCACTTGCACAGAGAAGTACATACTTGAAATAAACTCTAAAGTAGACATGATCAGAGAGCGCAACATAAGAAAAATAAACAATGCATAATATTCAAACAAGGTTACTTAAATTCTAAAAAGAATTATGTGGCTAAGCAGGGAAAACGTTCATAATATGGTTCATGAGAATATACAGTTCATCTAACAGTTTACCACATGAAAAACAGTTCTTGACACATAAATTACATTTTCATAGTCATGGGAGCTTTCAACCAGGGGTTGTCCTGTTAGTTGAACTAACCCCTGGTTGGCCTTTATCATTACATGCATAGGGAATGCATAATGCTGGACTTTGTCAAGACCTTTCTTCAAGACCGTATAACATACTTAACGGGTCAAGGATCACTGCCAATCCCGTTTCCATGGTAGCACAAGCCAAGGCTAACTGCCAAGACCGTCGCACATAACGTCTCATGAGACTCTTGCTTTACCCAATGCATTGGAGCGCTGTATAATTCTGGGCACACCCGTCACATCATTCTTATTGCGCTATATAATTCTGGGTGCACCCATCACATGTAAGTTCTATACATACCTCACATATCTTGACATGGTCATTCATTCATAGGGTTTCATGCATTCTTAATCAACTCCCTTTTTACATACATATTCATAACTTGAAGACAGTTCAATCATAAATAAACTGATACATGCATGCTAAAATCCGTACACCCAAGAAAATATCTTAACAATTGAAACATGGGTTTTAAGGAAATAAACACAAACACATAACATTCCATAACATCATAATACCCAATTAAAGCATGGTCGTTCATAACTTACACATATGCTGATAAATGGATATTGTGGGTGTTTACTTAAAACTGTCTTGAGAAAACCATGTACATAATTGTATAAAAACTCTTTTATTAACACTTTAAACAACATGAACCCTTTTCTTTTTAAAGTTTGCAAACATCATAAAGAACTTGTAATTGAATACAACATAATGATATATATACCTACACATATTCATGGGTTTACCACATTAAACCATACTCAAAAAAATATTTCCCAAGTTATACATTAAACAAAAATAATGTTTGGAAACCCGAGTGGGGTTCTTTTATATAAAAAGAAATGAACTTAACTTTCATAAAACCCTTAAACCTCATCATACATATAAATATGTATACAAATGGTTTTTGGGTATTTTTCTTGAAATCATCATAATATATTGTACAAAACAAAAGATCCAAATTCATCCCTTATGCACAGTGACGTACATGTACATCTATATGATTACATGTACATATACATCTTTATGCTCCATATAATTGCATGATTTACATGTTCATGAAATCATTCGACAACTCCATTTTTCATAGGCGAAAAGAAAATTAGGGTTATAAACATTGAGAAAAGGTTTGTATATATGCATATATCATTTTATACATATATGTATATAAATGTATACATATATATACACAAAGTGTAAATGCAAGAACCCACACCCAAATAAAATAGATCCTTCAAACCCTTACCCCAATTTTAGGATTTCACAAAGAAGCTGACAAGATCGGTTCTAGAAGCCTTGTATAGGTGTACAAGGAGTGTATGTGTATAGGTATTTATATATGTATAAACCTTTGCATAAGAAAACACACCGAAGCTTAAAAGGAAAACAAGGCAAGATCTATTCCCTTACCTGATCGGAGGGGAGGAGTAGACGAGGCAAGAGGAACCAAAAGTATAAACATAGGAAATATACATATACATATAATACATATATATATATATATATACAAACTGAAGCTTAAACAAAACTTAAATAAAACTTTCCCCTTTCTCCTATTCAGTTCTTCAAGCTGAGGGGGAGATCTCATGGTCTGGGTTTTGCACTAGGTTCATACACACCAGAATTGTATACATATAACATGTATATATATATTTTATATAAACCGAAGTTCAACAAAAACCAAAACAGGACTTCTCCCTTACCTTAGCTCGGAGAGGGGAAGAGGAACGGAGCAGCAATGTCAGACCGGTGGTCGGAGAGATCAAGAAGCTCGGTGCAAAAACACCCTGCTTCGGTGCAACCAAGGTTTTAAAAAAAAACAGAAGAAGAAGAAGAGGAACTTCGGGGAGTCGTCGGCCCGTGGTATCCAAGGCGAGGGGTCGGTGCCGACTCATGGAAAGCAGGAGACAGCCGGGTCTACTAGCCGGCCTACGAGAGAAAAACGAGGCACCCTACGCTCTACTGGTTCGACAACGCGAGGAAGAAGAAGAGCAGAACGTGGGGGAGAGAGGGAGACGCGGAAACAGAAAGGATGGCCAGGATTACACCAAGAAGATCGGACGGTTCAAATGTGGTGCGACATTAAAAGAAAAGGGACGACTGCGATCGAAGGAGAGAGGATCAGATGACCCCCAGTTGAAGCGGTGTTTAAAAACGCGGTTCAATGGGTTTTTTTATAAAAAAAACAAAAATCATTTTATTAATATTATTATTAATTTATTATAACATTGTTTTTATTATTTCATTCAATTATTAAACTAAATTTCATTATTTTAATAAAAGTCATTGGTCAATAAAAATTATATATTGATTCAATCAAAACGTATTACTATATAAATATAGGTATATATATATATATATTATTCTTAAAATATCAATAATTTTTATTAACCTTATTATATTATCATTATTATTATTTTAAACCATAATTACTAATTACTTAATATTACATTATGAAAAACAATGGTTAAAACATTGATTAATCAAAACATAACACATATATTTATTTTAATTTTCTTTATTAGATAATTCCCTTAATTTTCTTAATTAAAGATTATTATTAAACGTAACTACATTTAATCATACATAAAAGTGCGTTGACATAAATATCATCACCACGAAACACATAAGTAAAAGAAATCATAGTTTGATGTAGTTTCCAAAACCGTTTATCCAAGTTATAAACATTTTCATTAACATTATCCCTTTAATTTAGAGAAAAAGAATCATTTAATTTGATGCAATATATATATATATATATATATAACTCAAGGGTTAGCACATATTTAGACAAAATAAAAACCCATCAGATTTAATATAATTACAACATAAAACTTTAATTGCTCAAATTGGAAAAATAAGTGTAGTGAATAATAATATTAATTTTCATAAAACATAATTCGCATTTTTGGGAAAACAAGAAATAAATTAATTAAGTTATCATTGATGTCATTAAAGCGAATTACATAGTTAATTTTTTCTGAACCTTCCAGGGGTAAGCCATTCTTATTTCCAACGGTCAAAAACAAAACATAGAGGATAGGAGAAACCAACTGTCATATTTGTAGCCGTTTGGGTTCAACGGTAGGATTGATGTGCTTATAAAGGGTCTGGTCTCGGGGTGTCCCTCACTCCAGGTGACTGAAGGAGGAAAGGAGAGATGGTTCGTATGATTCCCTTGGTGCTCATCACGGTTGCAGTGGCTTCGGGCATCCTCATGTTCATTCTGATGGATGCCCGAAACCCCTACCACATTCTTGGGCTCTTGGTGGTTTTAAGCGGTCTCCCCATTATTGTAATCGGGTTCTTAGTTGGGATTTTTGGTTAATTTATCTTCTTGTTCGGTCAGTGGAGGTTGTAGCCAAGATGTTACTTATTTGAATAAAAGGAGTTTTCATTCATTTGATGCATTTTATTATTATTACCTTATAAGTTGATTGTTGGTTCACTTAACGGGTGACATTGAAAAGAAAACTTGTCAAAAATCAAAACATGGTTTCTCGGGTCGTTACATTACTTCCCCCTTCAAAGAATTTCACCCTCGTAATTCTATCAGAAAAAGAAAAACTGAAACCCCAAACGTACAGCATTACCGAAACAGTGGATCTGGCTCGGTTAACGGGATACCAAGGTTGGCACATAGCTCTTCCGTTTCCCTAGTCTAGATGCACTTCGAAAAGTACGTCCTGAACTCCTGTTCGTGCGTACTGCACACGGGATTACAAAGGGAGGCTCGTGCCGTGCAAAGCTTGGAAATGTCCGAGTAGATAAACTCCTTGATAACTCTTCTGGCCACATCACGTTCGAGGTAGTCGAGAGGGATGATGCGGTTGAGGAGACTGAGATTCAAGACTTGGAACATGTAGGCTGCACTAAGCTGGCCATCCTGGGTGGCCACGAGGAAGCACGCTCTGGCAGAAAAGTTCTGTGCCAGAGTAAAACACTGGAACAGACCTTCAAAGTATCTTCCCCTTCGCCTGTAGTAGGGGAGTTGAGTAGTGGCGATGAGGTGAAAAAAACGGTCATCCTCTTGACATAAACGAAGGATCTCTGGGCCGTTATGCTAGATCGAGCGAACGCTGGCAGGACCCTCGCAGGTGGAGAAAGGATGGATAATCCATCGTGCATGCCCTGATCAAGATGAATTTTACTAACTCATCGGGTAGTGATGAGAAGTTCATTTGACCAGCCATCTAAAAACAAACATCGAAAGGAAACTCTTAACAACATTGATAAGGTGGAGACATGAAAGGAAACAAGAATCTTCCATTTATGCAAAAGTTTACATGGAAAAGTCTGAGTTTACAAGACGTACACCACAAAGAGTGGCAAAACTTTCCAACTCTTTAAACCACACACAGGCTGAACAGACAGGACTAAACTCATGGGAACATTTATAACGCTTCTTGAGTTTAGCATGAGGGGTATGGAGTTGGTAAACATCGGTATACACTTCTTGCCTAAGAGACAAACGGATGGACTCATTTTCCAACACTCCAAAGTCCATTAACTAGCCCCAGAAGCCGTAGTGCAAAATCTGGCACAGGTAAGCCGCTCGGAGGTCTCCGACAGCAGTAGCTTCTTGAAAGGGGTTATCAAGCATTGTGCCAAATTCATCGCCAGTTGTGAACACTCAGAAGAGTCCTTCGTGATACCTTACCCGACGTGCATAAGAGGGAAATTGGGTCATCATCATTAGGAGATAATCCATCCCTAATCCCCGGTGAAGACTAAGCACCCTAGGTGAGTTTGACACGTCATACAGGTGCTTACATGTCATATGAATTTGGGCATAATTTAGAAAGTTCTCATGGCTAGCTAGAGATACAATGTTCTCTAGAGCCTCAGTGGGAAGTGACAAAAGGTCGGTAGGTACATCATCCATCTGAAAGTTATAACATTCTTACTTAGTTAGTCATAACAATACATTTATATCACCTGGTTTTATAGAGTTGCCTGAACCCATCCTCTGATACCAACTGTAGCGACCCCCAAACCCAGGGTGCCTAATGAGACATGATATACTTAACATTTCATTACATCATTACAAATTAAATATCATGTCCCATTACTACAGAAGATCACGGGGCTCAGGATTCTGAGAAACCAGCTACTTCTGATTAACTTCATTAGTACCAACCATGCCTGAAATTTTTTAAACAAAAACGTAGGGTGAGCAAATATGCCCAGTAAGGGGTTTTAAAAACGTTTTAAGAAAACTCTTTCTCATAGCAGTCTTTTTGAAGAGAATAAAACACTTTTCTAAAAATGATACATTATCTTTTCTTAAAAACATGAAAATCCAACATTTTTTTGAAAACCACTTGCACAGAGAAGTACGTACTTGAAATAAACTCTAAAGTAGACATGATCAGAGAGCGCAACATAAGAAAAATAAACAATTCATAATATTCAAACAAGGTTACTTAAATTCTAAAAATAATTCTGTGGCTAAACAGGGAAAACGTTCATAACATGTCTCATGAGAATATACAGTTCATCTAACAGTTTACCACATGAAAAACAGTTCTTGACACATAAATTACATTTTCATAGTCATGGGAGCTTTCAACTAGGGGTTGTCCTATTAGTTGAACTAACCCCTGGTTGGCCTTTATCATTACATACAGAGGGAATGCATAATGCTGGACTTTGTCAAGACCTTTCATCAAGACCGTATAACATACTTAACGGGTCAAGGCTCACTGCTAATCCCGTTTCCATGGTAGCACAAGCCAAGGCTAACTGCCAAGACCGTCGCACATAACGTCTCACGAGACTCTTGCTTTACCCAATGTATTGGAGCGCTGTATAATTTCGGGCGCACCCGTCACATCATTCTTATTGCGCTATATAATTCCGGGCGCACCCATCACATGTAAGTCCTATATATCCCTCACATATCTTGACATGGTCATTCATTCATAGGGTTTCATGCATTCTTAATCAACCCCCTTTTTACATACATATTCATAACTTGAAGACAGTTCAATCATAAATAAACTGAGACATGCATGCTAAAATCCGTACACCCAAGAAAATATCTTAACAATTGAAACATGGGTTTTAAGGAAATAAACACAAACACATAACATTCCATAACATCATAATACCCAATTAAAGCATGGTCATTCATAACTTACACATATGCTGATAAATGGATATTGTGGGTGTTTACTTAAAACTGTCTTGAGAAAACCATGTACATAATTGTATAAAAACTCTTTTATTAGCACTTTAAACAACATGACCCCTTTTCTTTGTAAAGTTTGCAAACGTCATAAAGAACTTGTAATTGAATACAACATAATGATATATATACCTACACATATTCATGGGCTTACCACATTAAACCATACTCAAAAAAATATTTCCCAAGTTATACATTAAACAAAAATAATGTTTGGCAACCCGAGTGGGTTTCTTTTATATAAAAAGAAATGAACTTAAATTTCATAAAACCCTTAAACCTCATCATACATATAAATATGTATACAAATGGTTTTTGGGTATTTTTCTTGAAATCATCATAATATATTGTACAAAACAAAAGATCCAAATTCATCCCTTATGCACAATGACGTACATGTACATCTATATGATTACATGTACATATACATCTTTATGCTCCATATAATTGCATGATTTGCATGTTCATGCAATCATTCGACAACTCAATTTTTCATAGGTGAAAAGAAAATTAGGGTTATAAACATTGAGGAAAGGTTTGTATATCTGCATATATCATTTTATACATATATGTATATAAATGTATACATATATATACACAAAGTGTAAATGAAAGAACCCGCACCCAAATAAAATAGATCCTTCGAATCCTTACCCCAATTTTAGGATTTCACAAAGAATCTGACAAGATCGGTTCTAGAATCCTTGTATAGGTGTACAAGGAGTGTATGCGTATAGGTATTTATATATGTATAAACCTTTGCATAAGCAAACACACCGAAGCTTAAAAGGAAAACAAGGCAAGATCTATTCCCTTACCTGATCGGAGGGGAGGAGTAGACGAGGCAAGAGGAACCGAAAGTATAAACATAGGAAATATACATATAAATATAATACATATATATATATACACAAACCGAAGATTAAACAAAACTTAAATAAAACTTTCCCCTTACTCCTATTCAGTTCTTCAATCTGAGGGGGAGATCTCATGGTCTGGGTTTTTCACCAGGTTCATACACACCGAAATTGTATACATATAACATGTATATATATATTTTATATAAACCGAAGTTCAACAAAAACTAAAACAGGACTTCTCCCTTACCTTAGCTTGGAGAGGGGAAGAGGAATGGAGCAACGATGTCAGACTGGTGGTCAGAGAGATCAAGAATCTCGGTGAAAAAACACCCTGCTTCGGTGCAACCAAGGTTTAAAAAAAAACAGAAGAAGAAGAAGAGGAACTTCGGGGAGTCGTCGACCCGAGGTATCTAAGGCGAGGGGTCGGTGCCGACTCGTGGAAAGCAGGAGACAGTCGGGTCTACTAGCTGGCCTACGAGAGAAAAACGAGGCACCCTACGCTCTACTAGTTCGACGACGCGAGGAAGAAGAAGAGCAGAACGCGGGGGAGAGAGGGAGACACAGAAACAGAAAGGACGGCCAGGATTACACCAAGAAGATCAGACGGTTCAAATGTGGTGCGACATTAAAAGAAAAGGGATAGCTGCGATCGAAGGCGAGAGGATCGGACGACCCCCGGTTGAAGCGGCGTTTAAAAACACGGTTCAATGGGTTTTAAAAAAAACAAAAATCGTTTTATTAATATTATTATTAATTTATTATAAAATTGTTTTTATTATTTCATTCAATTATTAAACTAACTTTTATTATTTTAATAAAAGTCATTGGTCAATAAAAATTATATATTGATTCAATCAAAACTTATTACTATATAAATATAGGTATATATATATATTTTATTCTTAAAACATCAATAATTTTTATTAACCTTATTATATTATCATTATTATTATTTTAAACCATAATTAATAATTACTTAATATTACATTATGAAAAACAATGGTTAAAACATTGGTTAATCAAAACATAACACATATATTTATTTTAATTTTCTTTATTAGCTAATTCCCTTAATTTTCTTAATTAAAGATTATTATTAAACGTAACTACATTTAATCATACATAAAAGTTCATTGACATAAATATCATCACCACGAAACACATAAGTAAAAGAAATCATAGTTTGACGTAGTTTCCAAAACCATTTATCCAAGTTATAAACATTTGCATTAACATTATCCCTTTAATTTAGAGAAAAAGAATCATTTAATTTGATGCAATATATATATATATATATATAACTCAAGGGTTAGCACATATTTAGACAAAATAAAAACCCATCAGCTTTAATATAATTACAACATAAAACTTTAATTTCTCAAATTGGGAAAATAAGTGTAGTGAATAATAATATTAATTTTCATAAAACATAATTCACATTTTTTGGAAAACGAGAAATAAATAAATTAAGTTATCATTGATGTCATTAAAGAGAATTACATAGTTAATTTTTTCCGAACCTTCTAGGGGTAATCCATTCTTATTTCCAACGGTCAAAAACAAAACATAGAGGATAGGAGAAACCAACAGTCATATTTGTAGCCGTTTGGGTTCAACGGTCGGATTGGTGTGCTTATAAAGGGTCTGGTCTCGGGGTGTCCCTCACTCCAGATGAATAAAGGAGAAAAGGAGAGATGGTTCGTATGATTCCCTTGGTGCTCAGCACGATTGTAGTGGATTTAGCCATCCTCATGTTCATTCTGATAGATGCCCGAAACCCCTACCGCATTCTTGGGCTCTTGGTGGTTTTAAGCGGTCTCCCCATTATTGTAATCGGGTTCTTAGTTGGGATTTTTGGTTAATTTATCTTCTTGTTCACTCAGTGGAGGTTATAGCTGAGATGTTACTTATTTGAATAAAAGGAGTTTTCATTCATTTGATGCATTTTATTATTATTACCTTATAAGTTGATTGTTGGTTCACTTAACGTGTGACATTGAAAAGCAAACTTGTCAAAAATCAAAATATGGTTTCTCGGGTCGTTACAGTATCCACTTCACAACTTCCCAATTTTTCTTTTCAAGGTTAGTCATGCACCTTCTCACAACTACCACCGCATGAGAAATATCATGTCAGGTACAGAACATGACATATATTATGCTTCCAACAACTAATGCATATGGAACCTTTTCCATATGCTCAACCTCTTATGTTTTCCTCATTGCTTGATCCTTTAATAGTTTGGAATGGATTTCCATGGGAATAAAATCCTAATTTTCCTACAATATATTGAATATTATTAGAACTTTCACTATTAGAAAATAAGGTTATACCCATGGGTTTAGAAAAAACCATGACAATAGGTCACACCTATATCCATGGAAAAAAAATTCATGGGAAGGACCTATACCCATAGTTCTCCAAAAACAATTGGTATAGGTCACCCCTATACCCACAGTTTTGGTAAATCATGGGAATAGGTTTCGTGAGGGAAAAAATCACAGGAAGGACCTATACCCATGATTCTATAAAAACTGTGGGTATAGGTCACCCCTATACCCACGTTTTTTATAAACCATGACAATAAGTTGTACGGGAAAAAATGTCATGGGAAGGTGACGGGAAAACCTATATCCACGGTTTGATCAAACTGTGGGTATATAAATTTTTTCTGGGCACCTATACCAATGGTTCTGGTAAACTGTTGGTATAGGACGCCTATACCCATGATTTGACTAAACTGTGGGTATAATTTGACCCATTAATTTTCCATAATAATAATAATAAATAAATTAATATAAATAAATTTTTATATATATGAACACACACACATATTTGAATATAAGAACAAAAAACGTGTAGTAGGATAGTGGTAAAGTCATTGTATTATAAGTGGAAGGTGCTGGGATCAATTCCCAACAGTGGATTTTTTTAATAAGGAACCTATACCCACAGTTTGACTAAATCTTGAGTATAGGTTGACTCATTATTTTTTCATAATAATAAAAATAATAATAAATACTTTAATATATATATATATATATATATATATATATATGTGAATATAAGAATAGAATATGTGTTATAAGATAGTAGTAAAGTCATTGGAGTGTAGGCGGAAGGTGTCGGGATCAAATCCCACCAGGATATTTTTTTAATAAGGACCTATACCCATGGTTTAACCAAACCATGGTTATAGGTATTTCCATTGAAATTTCCTATATCAACAGTTTAAGAACCATGGGTATAGGTGTCCTATACCCACTTTTTGGTCAAACTGTGGGTATAGGTCTATCATGTTGGCTTAAGCACCCACGGTTCATAGAACTATGGGTATGGCCTATACCCATGATTTTTTAAGCTATACCCATGGTTTTGATCCATGGGTATAGGTAAATATTCCTATAGTGTTTTTCAATATAGTCAGTTTGTGATAACATCAAGGTTCCTACCACACGGTCTCTCTTGATCTTTATCCCTAAAATTTTTCCAACTTCTCTAAGATATTTTATCTTAAACTTCTCAGCTAACTTCCCTTTCATCTCATCAATCCTCTACATACATGATCCTATAATGACCATATCATCCACATAAAGAAGAATTATAATGCACTAATCACTAAAAGGCTTGAATTAGAAACATTGATCCATGTTATACCATCTTTATGCATTTTTAGTCATGAATGAATCAAACTTTTTATTTCACTACCTGGGTGCTTTCTTTAACCCATATAAGCTCTTCTGGAGTTTGTACATCAGGTATTACTTCACCAACTCAATATATCCCTATGGTTATTGCATATAAATATCTTCCTCGAGATCTCTATAAAGGAAATATGTCTTTACATCAAGCTACCCAAGATATAAGTCATCTGATGAAGTAATACTAAGAACCACCCAGATGGTGATAAGCTTCACTAAAAGTGTTTTTTAGTGAAATTCACACCTTCCTTCTATTAAAAACCTTTCACCACAATTCTTCACTTGTATCTCCTCTTACCATCATGTTCTTCCTTGAATCAATATACCCATTTTTTCTGCAATGTTTTCTTTCATTATGGAAAATGTGTCATCTCCCAATTATTATTATCATGTAATGAAGAAATCTCCTCCTTCACAATCAATTAACACTTGTCTGTTTCCTTCAACTACATTGTCTCTTCAAAACTTTCCAATTCTACATAATCTATCAATAACAAATAATTTAAGGATGTTGAATACATTTGAACATGCCTTCTCACCCTTTTTTATCTCCTCAACTCCACTTGAGGAGTATAATTCGTTGGTTTTGGTGTTATATGCTCAGTTACACCTTTAAGTTCCACTTGATCATGACACTATGATTATTTATTCCCATTATCAACTTTAGCTTTATGTTGGTCCTTGTACATGACACCTTCATTAAATATCACATTTTGGATTCTAATTATTATCTTGTTCTTATTATCCCAAAAGTGATAACCAAACTCCTCAACACCATTTCCAATAAAGAAACATGATTTGGATTTAGAATAAAAATTGTCCCTTGTGTCAACATTTATATTTACATGTGCCAAACAACCAAAGACTCATAAATTTAAGATTATTAAATTATTTCTAGACCATATCTCCTTAGGTAGACATTCTCTCATTGGTACATATGGAATCTTGTTGATGAGATATGATGTCATGCTTACTAACTCACCTCATAAAGTATTGGGTAACCTCGAGTGTAATCTCATGCTCCTAGAAATTTAATTGTTTTTGAAACTTTCGCCAGGGCACGCGCGTTCGTCTTTTGGAGGATGAAATTCACCATTTGTTTCCCCGCATTACCACTTTCCAAAGGTGGGCAATATCTGTTCCTTGTTCAAGGACGTTTACTTCTTGATCGAAACAAGATGATGGGATGTCAGTTCTTCCTTCTGTGGATTCCTCCTCGGAACTCGTCACCTAGTCCGGGTCTCCCTTATAGATTTAATACATTGTTCGTGAAACTATTCCCATTTCCATATCTTCATGGACACCGGTTAATTACACTACTTCTACCGGGACATTCCAGAGGGTCCAGTCAGGGCAGCAACCTTTGGTCAGGGGAGTAGTCACGTTGGGCATCACTGGCACGTCTGGACATTGGAATAGTGGCACATCTGGGTTTCTTCCCCTTATTATAGGGATTCTCAAGGGCGTGGAAGCCCAAGGCATCCCACGTCGCATGCAGAGAATTATATTCTATGGGCATGTCTATGAGGTTTTCCTCAGCTTCCTATGTTTAACACAGGGTATGCCGCGAGTTTAACGTCTAGCGGAGACAGATTAGACTGATCAGAACACTGACTGGAGTGGATCAGATAGATGTAGCCCCTTGAGGGAACACTAATGTTAGGGATAACATGTGGTTAGTTACCCAATTACTGCTAGGAGTAGTGAAGAGGTGGATTGGCATGATCTTACTAGAATGTGGTGGCCCGGTTAAGAATTGGGATGGATGATGGGTGGTCAAGTGAAGTGGGTGGGGAATGTTATGGAGTCGACTCAGGGTGACGATGGTGGTGGTATTGAGCCTCGAAGAGACTTCCTACGTATCCCCGTGCTAGGGAATCAAAGTCCGCGTAGTTTGGTGGGACGATGGGACACCTGAGGAAGTGGCCTGTGAAAATGGACGCATGGATGGGACCCGGAGGAAGTGGAGCCTCTGGGTTAAGGCATGATCTTCCCAGAACACATGGGATCGAGGGAGATATCAGTATGAGACATGAATGAAGGGCTTGAACCTTAGGTAGGATTCCTACATATCCCAGTGGTATGGAATAAAAGTCAACATAGTTCATCTTAACAATGGCTTACCGCTGATTAGGGTTCCGACGACTTACCGCTGAAAGAGGGTGACAATGGATTACCACTGAAAGGGGCAACAACGACTCACTACTGAAAGGGGGCTGACAACGGCTTACCGCTGGTTGGGGGATAAACCTCGAGAAGGCTTCCTACGTACCCTGTCTAGGATACAGGGATCAAAACCCATGTAGTTCGGGTATGGGTGTGGGTGAAATGACATGAAGGAGGTTGGAATGACTGGGTGTTGGGATTGAACCTCAGGGAGGCTTCCTACATACCTTACCTTGGCAAGGATCAAATTCCACATAGTTCAGGTGGTGTGAGACTTACACTCTAGGCTGCCCGAAGTGCTGGTGAACCGACGTGAAGATGGTTGTAGTGACCGGGGTGGTGGGCTTGAACCTCATGGAGGCTTCCTACATACCTTACCTTGGCAAGGATCAAAGTCCACGTAGTTCAGGTGGTGTGGGGCTTACACTCTAGGCTGCCCGAAGTGTTGGTGAACTGATGTGAAGATGGTCGGAGCGATCGGGGTGGTGGGATTGAACCTCATAGAGGCTTCCTACGTACCTTACCTTGGAAAGGATCAAAGTCCATGTAGTTCAGGTCGTGTGGGGATTACACTCTAGGTTTCCTGAAGTGTTGGTGAACTGATGTGAAGATGGTCGGAGTGACCAGGGTGGTGGGCTTGAACCTCATGTAGGCTTCCTAAATACCTTATCTTGGCAAGGATCAAAGTCCACATAGTTCAGGTGGTGTGTGTGGGGATTACACTCTAGGATGTCTGAAGTGTATGTCATGGTCGATGCTTACTCTAAGCTCACGTGAGTCATTCTCGATGTGAGAAACAAGAGGCAACAAAGACCTGACGATCACGTTGTAGAAGGTGTGTCTTTGGGAAGTGGAGTAGGGCTTACACACGGTTAGCAGCCCGGGGAGAGAAAGATTGGGACTTACTCTAGGATGGAGGCCCAGATGGTGACAAAGCCCAGAGAGAGAGGGATTTGGCACCGAAGAAAGGAGAGCTCTAGTACCCATCCCCTCTTCTCAGGTCTTTGGCTAGGAATAAGTTAGGAGGAGCAAGGGTGATACCTCCTATAAGAAAAGATAGAGGATTACACCAATATGGTTTCCCTTTCCCTGCGTAGGATGCATGGGGGGAAGTTATAGTTTAATGTCATGTGCTGAGGACAAGGGTGCTTGGAAGCTTAACTTCCTACAACTCAGATGAGGTGGGTTCTCTCTACACCCCTAGGGCTTACATAACTGGTACCCTCTGCACCTTAGTGAAGAGAAGGGACAGGAAACACCATGGCTAGGGGGTGTCATGAGGTGATCTCATTGGGGGTCCATGTTAGCATGGCTATGTGAAGAAGCAATAGCCGTTAGCGTGCTATGCAAAGAAGAATGAGGCGAAGCAACGCAATGGGAAGTGGTGTCCAGGGGACTTTGAAATCACTTCGTGCAAACCTAGAGGGTTGCATGAGAAAAGGAATTGCAAATCAGAGGGGTTCATAGGTAGGGGCCTTGTGAAGCTATGGTGCTCCACGTAGTGGAGGGTACTTGCAAAGGGGTGTGTTTCACGAAGTGGAGTGTCCCAGCCTGAGCATAGGGAAGAGGTGCATATAGGAGGTGCTTCGCGAAGTGGAAAGGCATTCACGGAGCACTGCCTCATGAATCAAAGGTGCCTCATGAAGCAAGTTGTTGTAAAGCAATGTGCTTCGCGAAGTATAGTGGCCCTGCCTTAGCATGTGGATCACGTGTACATGAGGGGTGCTTCATGAAGCATAAATGCTCCGTGACGACTTGGGTCCCCTTGGGGACCCCCTTCCTTCACGGAATCCTGTAGGCTCTGTGAAAGGCATCCCTCTCTAAAGAGGGGAAGAAAACAAGGAAAAGGGGAGGCACTTCATAGAGAAAAAGTACCTTGCGTAGCTCATGGTTCGCAAAGCAGAGAGTGATTTGCGATTTGGGAGCTAGGAAGTTGAAAGGTCGGATGATCTTCCCCCTAGAATTGGGGGGAGGCTGGTATTTATAGGCAAGAGGCGCTGCGAAGCAGATCTCGCTTGGCGCGAAGATGGATTTTGTTGCTCTGCGGCGGGTCGTGAACATCAAATTCGTTCGCAGAGCATCCCGCCTCCTTGCTCCGTGGTGGGTCATGAACGTTAAAGGCGTTCACGGAGCATCCCACCTCCTTTCTCTACGGAAAACTCGCGAACGTCAAAGGCGTTCATGGAGCATCCTGCCTCCTTGCTCTGTGGCGGGCTCGAGAACGTCAAAGTTCTTTGTGGAGCATCCCTCCTCCTTGCTCCGCGGTGGGCTTGCGAACATCAAAGGCGTTCGCAGAGCATCCCACCTCCTTGCTCCGCGGTGGGCTCACGAACGTCAAAGGAATTCACAGAGCATCCCACCTCCTTGCTCCGTGGAGGGATCACGAACGTCAAAGGCATTCGTGGAGAATCCCGCCTCCTTGCTCCACAGTGGGCTCACGAACGTCAAAGGCGTTCACGAAGCATCCTGCCTCTTTTCTCTGCGGTGGCTGCGAGGCCACGGGGACTCTGCGAAGGGGCTTCGCGAGGCGGCCATTTGGGATTTTCGTTTCTTATTCTTCTTCCCCCATTTTGGCGCTAAAAAATTCCCCCCTCATACTTGGAGCTGAGGGGAAATGAGGGTCAAAGTCTGAGGGTCAATCACCAAAATCTCTCGGCCATTCGCAATGTTGGATTGCAAAGAGGGCTCACGAGGCGGATAGGCGACGCGCAGGCCGAGCGTGTCGCAAAGCTCCGAAGGTCGTCGCCTATAAATATGGGAGTTGACCTTTCTTTTTCCCTTTATTCTCTCTGAGAATTTGGCCTTTAGCGCTCTCGATTTGTGAATCTCCACGTACTCTGTGATTGCTCTCCACGAATCGGGTCTTCTGCTCCGCAGTGCACAACGAGTCTTTGACTCTGTGACAGCGCTTTGCGATCTTGCGCTTGAAGGCCGAGGCAGGACTCTGTGAATAGGATTCACAAACGAGCTTCATGAACCCAACACGAAAATAATCCAAATTTTAAAACTGAATGGCTCATCAAGAAGTTACCCAGGGGGTCCTTGCGGATGCTGCCCAGAGGGATGAGGTGGTGAATAGTCTGGGTCTAGGGGAGTTAATTCAGATCCACTCTGACCATGGATCATTGGTGACACTGCTATCAGAGAGACAGAAGAACTACCCGATGTGTAAGAGGTTGCCTTTGTATGGCTTCGAGATAATGGATGACATCTTCATCCTAGAAGGAAGTTGGGATGAACCAACTTACTAGTTCAGGGGCACGCTGTGCCAGTGCCAATGGTTCAGGGTGGATGACGGCCATACCCGGGAGGATTTCACGCCCGTCTTCACTGAATGCTTATACAACCACCAGAATAATGTCAACGGGAAGGAATTACAGCTGGAGACGTCCCCCCCTCTGTACCAAACGATATTGAAGGAAACTTTGAGTAACCCGGGGAAGGGGTGGTCTGAGGAGTGGGACCTGCGCCAGGGCGGAAACTTCACAGACGATTGGGCCTGGGCTTACTAGGTAGGTGCCTTTTGTAAGGAGTTTGGGGAAGAGCTAAGGAGAGTGGGTCTGTATGAGGTGTCTTGGGCCTCCCAATTCCACATCTACCAACCTAAACAGTTGATGCCAGAGCTGTTGAGCAGATGGTCGTCGAGGACCAATACCTTCCACTTACACCACGGGGAGGTTGGTATCAGCTTGTGGGATGTCCACCAGATTTGGGGGGTCTTGATACTGTGGGCTATGTAAGATGAATTCCTCACCATCCTAAGTGCGTGGGAGGATCCAGAGAAAATGTCATGGTTGGAAATGGAATTGATGGAGCTGGTGCTGGGAGAGGACAAAAGAAAAAGTTAGAGATGTCCACTTGAAGCGATGGTTCAAGAAATTTCTGAATTTTCCAGAAGAGAGGTAGTTTCTGGTGAGGCCTCAAACTTTCCCAAAGGGGTCTCAATGGGGCAAGGAGCACTCGTACTGGTGGCTCTTAGAGGACAGCCAGTGGAAGACCTGGGGGTTCAGATTCAGCACCGAGAAGCAACCGATAGTCAGGCTGGAAGTGTTCATCATGGCTCTTATATGTTATTGGATCCTGCCAGTGGAAGACCTGGGGGTTCAGCGTCAGCACCGAGAAGCAACCGATAGTCAGGCTGGAAGTGTTCATCATGGCTCTTAAATGGGAGTGTGACCAAGCACATTTATCATGGTGTCCACATTGGTGACAGGAGGGCGAGTTAACCTCAGGATTCTGATGCTCGCCAAATTGTATAATATGTCGTGGCATATCGGTGAGGGGAAGAGGCCGTAGGGGATATGTGGGCCATTCCACCTCCTGTATGGGTGGATAACAGCACACATCAGGGGAGTTTACGAGTACCCGAACCCCATCTCGCCTCCGAGCTCGAACTTCCACCCATCAATTCTGAATGTCGCGGGAAGCTTTCTGGCCAAGCCGACCACACCGTTGGTACTGAACCGGGTGTGTAAGGCAGAGAAATTCAATTTCCACCCATTTCCGTTGCCGATGAGGGTATTCAATGATGATGGTCAGGGAATGGTAGAGAACCAGACCTATCTCTTGTCCTTTCAAGGCGGAGTCCTGGTGGCAAGGGTGGACCGTGAGCCCCTCTACAAGCCGTACACCCCACACCGGTTTGCAAGGAAATTCTGGTGCATGCAGCGACTGACCCTGCGGGTCTATCTGGAGGTGTGCCACAAGGAACACCCGTGTGTGATGAGGCAGATGTGGATCATGTTCACAAAAGAGGATGGGAAAATGAGGAATGAGTTGCCTCTGCCCACAGCCATCTTTGGGCTAGTGAAGGAATATGCCCAGAGCTAGGAGACGGCCTACCTGAGGGAGATGCTGAAGAAGCCAACCATTCGAGTTAGTGATGGTGAGCTTTCCCAACCTCGGGATCGGGGTCAGAAGGCGGAAAGGGCATCACATGGTGGCGGGGCTACCATAGTGGTGAGGCTCGCACCGGTTAAGGGCGAGACAATAGCGAGAGAACCAATTGTGGTAGCGGACCCGGTGGTTCCAGAAGGACAGATTCACCCAGAGGGGAGGCCACCAAGGGGATTCCGTAGAATACCTACTTAGGCTTCAGGAAAGCGGTTGCGCCACATTGATATGCCAAAGAATGCTGTCTTCCTAGAGGCCTAAGACATCTGGGATGTCAACAGGAAATTCCTCAACCCGTCCGAGATGTGGAAACACCTGAACCATCTCGGGATGGATTTGTCAGGGATAAGCCCTATTAGGGTCGGCTTTATGGTGTCCCAAGATGAGGGGGAATAATATCTGACTGAGATGGAGGACTTCATGCACTCCCGGGGTACTCCTCGTCCAATGACATATTGAGTCAAGGTGTTTCTCGATCGTACTAATCCCCCGCAATTGTCGGCTATTGATTTAAGGGAACAATTCCCTCTGTCGGAAGAATCAGAAGAGTCCTCCTGGGGGGACGAGGCCAGGAGAGGGATCCCATTGGAGGAGGTAAAAGTTGGAGATCAAGACTCGGATCTTAAAGAGTTCGCAGAGGCCCTTGAGGTAAAAATCTGAAACCCCTTTCTTCAAGGATTTCTTTGAGGTCATTCTGGACTCTTTGATAACATCTAAACTATGTAGGAGAGTCTCATACATAGAACTCGTTCTTGTCCCTTAGTGGATGAAGATGTGGGACCTTAGGGATCTACGCCTGCTGCCACATCTATTGCTACGTCTAGCGGGGCTAGGGCACTTGAGGTGACCCCTCCGGAGCTTTCAGATTTTCCAACCATATACGGGGGGCCATATCTAGGGGTCCCAACGACGTCAACTCAAGAACTAGACCAGGAATTCGATCTTTGTAACTCCCCTCTACTAAAATTATGATTTTAACCCACTGACCATGTCAACTGACGTTGTAGAGACCCGTATCTTGACGTACATTGACATTACATTACTTTTGCGGAATACTTAGTACATAACAAAAACACACACTAAAGGACCGTAATAGTTTAGTGTCTTTGGAAACTCGGAACGTAATCTTCTAATCGTGGTGAAAGTTCTTCAATATCTCCCATAAAGGTCTTCTTTTTTTTCTACCTAAAACCTTTCTTTATATCCTGGGGAAAATGAAACATAAAAGGGTGAGCTCAAATGCTCAGTAAGGGTAAACAAAAGAAATATCAATCACATAATTTTCATAAGAACATAACATTTTTGGAAATCTTAACCTGCAAAAGAGAGCATAATTTCATAACATGGGATAAATCATAGTAGTGAAATGAAATCATAACTTAAAACATTACTCATTGTGGCATACACACATAATCATAGAGAATCATTTCTTGTTAGTCAAGACTCATTTCCAAGACTATCTTAGTGGACAAAGTCCCTTTCTGAATTGAGTAATCCTCGTTTCAGTCCTGTTTCACTGAACCGGTATAACCTACCATTCCAGCCATGTCTATCTCATGAGATATAAAATCTTTACCCAATGCATTGGAGGGAGATATAGGTCCCACCCATCTCTTAATGAATCCTTTCTTATGTGTGCCACAAAATCATAAATCATACATCATTGCATAACCCATGTAATAAAAATGGGATTCTTAAACAACATGACATCATAAAACCATTCATATAAGATAAAGGAATTCATAAACATAATTCCATCACAACATAGTCAAATCAATGTAAAAATATGGATAGAAACAGAACCCTTTATTATCTTATATGGAAAATAATTTTGATAAAACACTTGAATTGAATTCTTGAGGAAAATATCCTCTCTTCTTCAAAATCAATTTCTTTTCACAAAACATCATGCAATTTTAAAAGAAAGAGATTTTATTGAAAATAGTCATGAAATCTTTTAGAGGAATCTTCATGAAAATAAGGCTTTATAAAACAGTATAAATCCGTTCGTGCCGTATAAGTTAAAAAAAACATTCTTCGTACTTTTGTCGGAAAAGTCAAAAAGTACCTCGTACGAAAAACGAAAAAAAGATTCCTTTCATATACTTTACTAAAAACTCATAGAAGGGTAAAATTGGATTTAAACAATTTTAGGTGGATGGAAATAATATTACATATTGAGGGAACATGGATGTGGATGATAAAATACACCCCAGTAAATACTTACGAATAAACAATCTCGGATAAAAATGAGATTGTGATATTTCCCTTACCTTATGTCCGACTTGCTTTGTAAGTGTCCAAACCTCCTCTTCTTCGAAGCGCCTTTTGGAGACCTCCTCTTAGGGAACTAAAATTGGTCTTTGAGTAATACCAGAACCTCTAGGATGTTTCTAGGGAAGTGGAGAAGAGATTTTGGCAGGGGTTGGCCGAGCTTGAGTGCTCAAATTGGTGTGAGGAGGAGGGGGAGGAGGTGTCCTTTTATAAAGGAGGAGAGGGGCACCTTAGGAATATCTCAAAATATTATTTTATATTAAAGTCAAAATCGGTTTATAATGGTTCCAAAGGGTCTTATTTCGAAGCTAAAGTGGGGATGGGTCGAAATCCTATCAACCAATAAGATTTAGACAAGTTTAGGGTATTATTTTAACCTTATCAATTAGATTTAACTCTAAGTTAAATAATTTAACTTTTACCATGTCTTTTTGTTTTCTTTCACAATATGGTTAATACACTTACTATAACATGCCAAACGAACCCCAAATTGTTTATTATTAATATATATATCCTTATATAAGTCATTTGGCCGAACCTTAGATTTTTAGGAATAAAATAACAATTAATAATATAATATTTGATTTAAAAACTATTTTGTGTCAATTTTGACACTATTTGATATATGATTTTTGTGAGAGTCATAACAGAATTAAATGTTCGAACCAAGTTAATTAAATCAACATTAATATATCATAGTAACCTATAAAATTAGTGTAATTCATAAAAAATCTCAAATTACATTTATTTTTGTGTTTATAACATTAATTATGTCAATATTTCATTAATAAGATAATTACTGCATCATCGTTGTGTCATAAATAAATTAAATTATTTTATGTCTAAAAATTAAAAATAAAATATCATCATGTAGGAAATCTTTTTAGCTTTCTAATGAATATTTACAATCGAATTTATCTTATGTATAACCCCATATTAAAAATGATTTACTTATTAAACATTGATTTTAACTATTTTAACCTTTCTTTAAATAAATTAATAATAAATGTCCTAATCTAATCCAAGTGGGCCTAAATGGTCATATTTTATTCCTAAGTTTGTTTTTGGTCGAATTACACTTGTCCAATAGAATTAGGACATGTGTTAGGGTAATATTAATATCATATTTACCCTTAGTTACCCTATTTACTATTAACCGTGGTAAAAAAATAAAAAGTTACTATTCACCAAAAAATTATTTTCATCTCATTGAACCACATTTTAGTCCTTGATATTAACCGTGTCTCTCGGATTTTCGAAATTCCATTCACAGAAGCGGTAAAATTAAGTTTTATACAAAATTCAGTTTTTAACCTACCACTTAGTAGTTTCACTATTTATCAAAAATTGATGTTTTTCAGAATAATGCCAAAATTTCATCCTAAGCTATATTTCATATTCCGAATTCAAAAAATGAAGTCTATTTTACCAAATTCATAACATAGAAATTGAATTAATTAAATTTATAATTAAATCCCGCTGTTAACACAAATAGCGTGTTTTTAAGAAACAATATCTATCCAAAGATTGACATTTGATTACGTCTGGTTTAAATGTGAAATTACATCCAATGACCAACATTGTATTAAATTGTAAAAATATATTCTAAATATACTTTAAAACCACTCAAATTAATAATTTATCACTATTAATTATTTCGATTAAAAAAGTTGTTTTTAATTATAAATTAGTAATTTTCACTATTCATCAGAATATGAAAGTTATCCGAAAAGTACCAAAATTTCACCTTAGGCTAAATTCGATACTCCGAATCCAAAAATGAAGTTCATTTTGAAAAATAAGATTTACAGAATTTTAAAAAGTGGTTATTACTATTCATAACGGGTAGTTTTAATAATATTTTAATAGCATATCGTTGTTTAGTGAAACTCGGTATTGCGTATTACACACGCTATCGAGGAAGGTCGCGATTGCGTGTAATGCAAGGCAAGTCAAGGATGCGTGTTGTGCAAGCTCCTTTTGGTGTAGCGTACAACACAAGACATTAATAAAATTAAAAAGAATATTTCTTTATAAAATCTTGGGCTGTTACATTCTACCCCCCTTAAAATGAATTTCGCCCTCGAAATTCGTCGGGGTTATAAATGGTTTACTATTCGAAAGTTTCTTTAATAGAAACCCACATCGTAAAAAGGAATATCAAAACCAATCTTTAAAAACAAAAGTATGAAACGTAACGGTTACCCAAATAAACTAATCATTGGGTTTCCACATAGGTGAAAATATGGATATGGAAGAGAAATCTAACCATCATGTTCTGATGGAGAGTGGTAGAGAACATGGCTATGGAAAAGCCAGTAATCACAAATCCATAGATTTGTGATGATATAAGGTACCATCTGATTCATCAGGTATAAGATCACTAGGACAACATTTTTGGTTTTCAAGATCATTTCCCCTAAAGTTGAAAATTTGAATTAGAATAAATACTTACTTTATTTCGGTACAATCTCACTGTTGTTCGTGCCTTTAACAATTTCCACTTCATCTCTTAAATAAATGAAGTTGAATTTGTTATTCGTGAAGTGCTAGAAGATCATGTGATAGAATGACGGGTCATTCCATCTGTTTCAAACAAAAGGTTAGCAAAATTATATACATAAGTCGATCTATAGTGAGATTAATCACATATGGTTTCTAAAATGGACTTATACTTCATATATCATACTGCTTAATATAATAAAACTAGTTTCTACTAAACAGGGACTTCCTGTAGGTCAGTGGTAGGCGATAAAGGCCAGTCGCATTTCGGTTTTGGGTTCGATTCCTACAGCCTTGTCCGAAGCGATGGGCTGTCGCCCGTCCTGCAGGTTGTCCTTTTTCTAAAACTACGTTACTATAACATCCCATTAATAATATCGAAAATCTTCTATCCTTAAACAATACTAACTTATGTCCAACATAATCCAGTCTAATCTTTAGGCTTATACATAATACTGCAGTCCATTCTCATAATATAGTGACAACGATTACCAGAGATTTAATACTGTCGTTGATCCCCACATATCATAAGATATGCCTTGTTGGTCACATTCCAAACATTCAAAGTCCTTAATCGTGTATTCTCTTGAATACCTTAGTGAAAACATGAGTGCAGTTAAAAGTTAACACTTTCCACATACCGAAATCCTCAAAATTCTATATACTCAAACCATGATATCACTTAGTCCTTATATCAATCATGAGCTCATGAATACTGTCAAATATTTCATTTTCCTATTTTCCCTTCATTATGCGCATATCATCTTTTTTTTCCAAAAATACCTCAATCACTTCGAATACCACATTAGAGCAATACATAAATATTCCAATATTCCATGATACAACATTATTTTGGAATCCCATTACATAAACACTTAATCATTCCACCACATCGTTGTCATATCCAACATTGCCAATAGTGATCGCATGCGACTTCCCTTTGTCCTTTGCCTTAAGTGGTTGCTCATGTCGATCATCACTAACCCTTGGATTAGGGCATTTATTGGCATAATGTCCCATCTCCTTGCACTTGAAGCATTGAAGTGTTGGTTGTGCGTTCTCTGCAGTGTTTGTTTTATTCACTTCATTAGAATCCCTTTTTCCATTACTTCGACACTCAGTTGCTCGATGAACTTCTTTTCCACACTTAAAACATTTTCTAGTCCCTTTAAGACAACTCCCTCCATGTTTCTTTCCACACTTTGAGCATAAGGGAAAGTTCATCTTCTTTTCAGTGTGCTCTTTAGAGTTTCCTTTGAATTCCATCTTCCTCTTCTTATCAAACCCATGCGACTGATGGGTTACTCCAATCTCCATCTCGACTTTGAGAGCACATCGAACGATTTCCTAGTAGCTATTGAAGTCCCTTATGGATAACTCCCTTCGAAGACTTGGTTTTAAGCCACTAAAGAATCGATCGATCTTACTCTCAGGTTGGATAATAATACCAGAAGCGTACCTTGCAAGTCTTGTAAAATTTGCTTCATAGGTACCAACAGATTCATCATCCCTTTGCTTTAGTTCAAGAAACTCTTTCTCCATCTTTGTTCGGAGAATACGAGGGAAGTACTTATTGAAAAATAAGTTCTTGAACTCGTCCCATTCCATAGACTCAATTTCATCCCTTTGACTTGTATTCTTAACAAGATTCCACCATTGATCAGCATCTCCTTCTAAACGATACACTGCTAGGATGACTTTATCATGCTCAGAACATTGAAGAACTGAAAATATATTTTCAGTAGTACTAATCCATTGTTCAGCAACTAATGGATCAGTAGACCCACTGAAAGAAGGTGGACGCTGCCTAATGAAGGATTCAACAGAATGTTGCTCCTTCCTTTGCTCGTTTGGAAGTCCTGCATGATTCATAGCTTGAGAAAGTTGTGTGAGCATGGCTACAAGATTTTGCATTCCGGCTCCCTTATCGTTTGGTTGCTCAGGGGGACAATCATTGCATTGACCATCACATTCCGCATTAACACGGTTCCTTCGGGTTCCAGCCATCGTCTAAAACCCCAAAAGAATATTATGAGAGGAAAAAATCATGCTAGGGAAAACAACATAATAAAGGGGTAGTACCCTCAATATCTAACATCTTAGGTTAAATTTTAAGATCGTTAGAGCAATTCTAGGACTATAACCTATACGTATACTTAACCTTAGAGACATCCCTAGACATACCTTAGAAATATCTCTAGGGATCTCACTAACGTTTTCGCATCCTAGTTTCCAAAGGTTGACTAAACCTTTCCTTTGATACCAACTGTAGAGACCCGTATCTTGACGTACATTGACATTACATTACTTTTGCGGAATACTTAGTACATAACAAAAACACACACTAAAGGACCGTAATAGTTTAGTGTCTTTGGAAACTCGGAACGTAATCTTCTAATCGTGGTGAAAGTTCTTCAATATCTCCCATAAAGGTCTTCTTTTTTTTCTACCTAAAACCTTTCTTTATATCCTGGGGAAAATGAAACATAAAAGGGTGAGCTCAAATGCTCAGTAAGGGTAAACAAAAGAAATATCAATCACATAATTTTCATAAGAACATAACATTTTTGGAAATCTTAACCTGCAAAAGAGAGCATAATTTCATAACATGGGATAAATCATAGTAGTGAAATGAAATCATAACTTAAAACATTACTCATTGTGGCATACACACATAATCATAGAGAATCATTTCTTGTTAGTCAAGAATCATTGCCAAGACTATCTTAGTGGACAAAGTCCCTTTCTGAATCGAGTAATCCTCGTTTCAGTCCTGTTTCACTGAACCGGTATAACCTACCATTCCAGCCATGTCTATCTCATGAGATATAAAATCTTTACCCAATGCATTGGAGGGAGATATAGGTCCCACCCATCTCTTAATGAATCCTTTCTTATGTGTGCCACAAAATCATAAATCATACATCATTGCATAACCCATGTAATAAAAATGGGATTCTTAAACAACATGACATCATAAAACCATTCATATAAGATAAAGGAATTCATAAACATAATTCCATCACAACATAGTCAAATCAATGTAAAAATATGGATAGAAACAGAACCCTTTATTATCTTATATGGAAAATAATTTTGATAAAACACTTGAATTGAATTCTTGAGGAAAATATCCTCTCTTCTTCAAAATCAATTTCTTTTCACAAAACATCATGCAATTTTAAAAGAAAGAGATTTTATTGAAAATAGTCATGAAATCTTTTAGAGGAATCTTCATGAAAATAAGGCTTTATAAAACAGTATAAATCCGTTCTTGCCGTATAAGTTAAAAAAAACATTCTTCGTACTTTTGTCGGAAAAGTCAAAAAGTACCTCGTACGAAAAACGAAAAAAAGATTCCTTTCATATACTTTACTAAAAACTCATAGAAGGGTAAAATTGGATTTAAAAAATTTTAGGTGGATGGAAATAATATTACATATTGAGGGAACATGGATGTGAATGATAAAATACACCCCAGTAAATACTTACGAATAAACAATCTCGGATAAAAATGAGATTGTGATATTTCCCTTACCTTATGTCCGACTTGCTTTGTAAGTGTCCAAACCTCCTCTTCTTCGAAGCGCCTTTTGGAGACCTCCTCTTAGGGAACTAAAATTGGTCTTTGAGTAAGACCAGAACCTCTAGGATGTTTCTAGGGAAGTGGAGAAGAGATTTTGGTAGGGGTTGGCCGAGCTTGAGTGCTCAAATTGGTGTGAGGAGGAGGGGGAGGAGGTGTCCTTTTATAAAGGAGGAGAGGGGCACCTTAGGAATATCTCAAAATATTATTTTATATTAAAGTCAAAATCGGTTTATAATGGTTCCAAAGGGTCTTATTTCGAAGCTAAAGTGGGGATGGGTCGAAATCCTATCAACCAATAAGATTTAGACAAGTTTAGGGTATTATTTTAACCTTATCAATTAGATTTAACTCTAAGTTAAATAATTTAACTTTTACCATGTCTTTTTGTTTTCTTTCACAATATGGTTAATACACTTACTATAACATGCCAAACGAACCCCAAATTGTTTATTATTAATATATATATCCTTATCTAAGTCATTTGGCCGAACCTTAGATTTTTAGGAATAAAATAACAATTAATAATATAATATTTGATTTAAAAACTATTTTGTGTCAATTTTGACACTATTTGATATATGATTTTTGTGAGAGTCATAACAGAATTAAATGTTCGAACCAAGTTAATTAAATCAACATTAATATATCATAGTAACCTATAAAATTAGTGTAATTCATAAAAAATCTCAAATTACATTTATTTTTGTGTTTATAACATTAATTATGTCAATATTTCATTAATAAGATAATTACTGCATCATCGTTGTGTCATAAATAAATTAAATTATTTTATGTCTAAAAATTACAAATAAAATATCATCATGTAGGAAATCTTTTTAGCTTTCTAATGAATATTTACAATCGAATTTATCTTATGTATAACCCCATATTAAAAATGATTTACTTATTAAACATTGATTTTAACTATTTTAACCTTTCTTTAAATAAATTAATAATAAATGTCCTAATCTAATCCAAGTGGGCCTAAATGGTCATATTTTATTCCTAAGTTTGTTTTTGGTCGAATTACACTTGTCCAATAGAATTAGGACATGTGTTAGGGTAATATTAATATCATATTTACCCTTAGTTACCCTATTTACTATTAACCGTGGTAAAAAAATAAAAAGTTACTATTCACCAAAAAATTATTTTCATCTCATTGAACCACATTTTAGTCCTTGATATTAACCGTGTCTCTCGGATTTTCGAAATTCCATTCACAGAAGCGGTAAAATTAAGTTTTATACAAAATTCAGTTTTTAACCTACCACTTAGTAGTTTCACTATTTATCAAAAATTGATGTTTTTCAGAATAATGCCAAAATTTCATCCTAAGCTATATTTCATATTCCGAATTCAAAAAATGAAGTCTATTTTACCAAATTCATAACATAGAAATTGCATTAATTAAATTTATAATTAAATCCCGCTGTTAACACAAATAGCGTGTTT
Organism: Viscum album; assembly: GCA_963277665.1. Lineage (NCBI taxonomy): Eukaryota > Viridiplantae > Streptophyta > Magnoliopsida > Santalales > Viscaceae > Viscum > Viscum album. The sequence continues at coordinate 178,168,139 of OY728137.1, forward strand.
TTAAGAAACAATATCTATCCAAAGATTGACATTTGATTACGTCTGGTTTAAATGTGAAATTACATCCAATGACCAACATTGTATTAAATTGTAAAAATATATTCTAAATATACTTTAAAACCACTCAAATTAATAATTTATCACTATTAATTATTTCGATTAAAAAAGTTGTTTTTAATTATAAATTAGTAATTTTCACTATTCATCAGAATATGAAAGTTATCCGAAAAGTACCAAAATTTCACCTTAGGCTAAATTCGATACTCCGAATCCAAAAATGAAGTTCATTTTGAAAAATAAGATTTACAGAATTTTAAAAAGTGGTTATTACTATTCATAACGGGTAGTTTTAATAATATTTTAATAGCATATCGTTGTTTAGTGAAACTCGGTATTGCGTATTACACACGCTATCGAGGAAGGTCGCGATTGCGTGTAATGCAAGGCAAGTCAAGGATGCGTGTTGTGCAAGCTCCTTTTGGTGTAGCGTACAACACAAGACATTAATAAAATTAAAAAGAATATTTCTTTATAAAATCTTGGGCTGTTACAGACGTCCACACCCCTTTTTGGTGTGCACAGTTCTTCAAATGGCATGGGTCGCCTTGGTGAGGTTGGTCGGGGTTTCTGGCGGCATCCTTCCTAGGGGAATGCCGGTGATCGTGGAGGAGGATATCCAGACCGACCAAACCGCGGCTCTCCTGATCACTGGTGGGACCGTGAGTAGGGTTGTGCCTAAGATCATTGAGGTGGGATACGATGACGAGGATCGATCAGATAGCCTAGGTATCACTATGCCCGATCAAACACCAGACATGGAGTTGGAGTTGGTGGCCTAGAACCAACTACTTTGTACTTTATTAATTAAATAAACATCTTATCACATCTTGTTTTTTCTTCTGCATGACAATGCATGTGATAATGTCCCAAGGATAGTTGTTGCATTAAAGGGTCATAGCGGATCCCTACTATGATGAGAACCCAGAAGTGCCATAGCACTGTTCTTGAATATATGTTCTATGGTCGGATGATGTTATTTGAGGGACAGAAATAATACAGGTCATTAGGGGTGAGGACTCATAAAAATTTGAGGCACCTTATCATGGTGTACGCCCTTGGTAATATCCAGGAGGATATTATGAGAACGAGACCTATCAGTAGGAAATCCACATTTCATAGTGTCATTGGATGTTCCTATCTACAGAAGTGTGTATTAGTCCTTAGACTTTAATATTATTATTAATGGGTATTACAACTCGCTCACTTAGATATATTGACGAAAACTGTGACGACACACTATTTGCAGCGAGGTAGGATACGTTGGGTGCATCACGAGTAATACTGCATTAATAGATAATGCAAGAAAGGATTTGTCCATTCTGTTCCATAACACAAGTAGATATCTAAATCCCTTTGATGGAATTGATATAGCCTAAATAAATCCATGGACATGGTAAGGAATGGGTGAGTTCAATTTCATAAAGTCAAAGAAAGAATAATCGAGCACATGGGTTGATGGCACTAGCATGCAACCCACTTGATTCGAGATATCATGACAAAGGGATTATATTACACAGTAAGTGTTCATAGGAGGTGACACGTCATTGCAGCATTAACTTCTTTCTCTATGGGTGCCTTGGCGTGTTGCTAGATGCTAACCTTAGACTTTAGGTAGGCTCCGCCTAATGCCACTGAGAAAGAGTCCTAGAGGGTCACACACTAAGTGTGTCCATGTATCTCAGTTAAATATGAATTTAACAAGTTAAATAAAGATTATTCCTGACTGTGGTTTAATAATTATTTAAGGATTCCTAATCGCATTTATTTCGACACTAGTTATTTGAGAGAATATATTGTGGCTGAAATAATATATTTATTAGCGAGTAATGCAGTTACATTTATTTAATAAATAAATAGCCATTACTCAAGGTCTAATAAATGTGGAGGAGGAGATAAAGAAAAGTGGAAAATAAAATTAAACACCGTGTATATTAAATATACACGTCGTGTAGTTTTATAGAAAATGAGTACACACCGTGTACTAATGATTACACACCGTGTAGTTTTCCATTCAGGATTTTTGAGGATATAATATTGTTTTATTAAATGATATTAATTATAATCAGAGTGAGCGCATGTCAAGGAATTAATAATTCGACATGGGGGTTTCAATAAGAGTTAATGAAATAAATAAAACACGTAACGCATTTATTTATTGTCATAACTCTATAACCTCAAACTCGATTATAAATATCCTCACAACCCCAACACTTTTCCAATAAATCGTTGTGCACAACAATTCTGAAGAATTATTTCAAGCCCGAAAGAACTCCTTCCTCCAAGAATGCTCTCAAGACCGGGAGATCAAGGCGATCGAAGACGAACATCGCAAGTGAAGGTTCTTACGCACTAGCACCCAGAGATCCCTTCGACGACATCCAGAGATACGTGGCACACGTGTGGATCACCGCTAGAGGAATTCTACACTTGGATTCTACGACGCAATGACGGATCACCGAATCGTGACCGGACACATCAACAAAGAAATAATTACACCAAGGTAATTCTTGTGAATTAATTAAATTAATTATAACCAACATATGATGATCCTATATCTATGGTTCTGGGATTCCCTCTTTTGTTTTTCGTTCTTCATTCTATTCTAAAGATCTGACGTCTTATATCGTGACAAATCTCGGTTTGAACGTTGTTTAACACTAAAATTAAAGTTGGGAAAGCCCACCAATGCACTTCTGCTGTGCCCGAAACCTTCAAGTGGTATTAGAGCGGTCATATCGTTGATAATAATTATTTAGTTCTTAATTGGTGATTTATGCATTAAATAATTTAGCTGTTTCAATTCAAGTTAATCGTTCTTTAAATCTGAATCTTGAGATCTGTTCCTCTTCTATCATTTCTTGTTCACCATAAAAAAATGACCTTTTCTTTTATTTTTTTGATTAAAATAAAATAGAGGATCTCATTTGGAGGAGCCAAACGTTTCTGGCTGTACAACACCAGAATACACGACATGTATTCAGAAGTACACGCCGTGTAGTCTAGGTTCATGCATCTGACTGGTTTGCCAAATTAGGCTGTGTATTGATCCTATCTAAGTCATTTATGACACCGTGTGTTGACCAGGAACAAGTGGCACACGATTTCCGGATTACACGCCTTGTGGTCCAACAGAACACAACGTGTAGTCCCTTCGGGTTAGGATTGGACCGTGTACCCCATACACGGCTTGCCCATCTAGAAACCGTGTAACACAGAAACTACACGGCGTGTGTCCCACTGAACATGCCGTGTACCCTGAAAATTTCCAAAGTACATTAACACACCTTGTCCCCGGGCGTGTACTTCGGATGGACGATGAAGAAAAAGTACACGCCGTGTAGTCGGAAATAAACTCCGTGTACTCACCCAAATTACACAGATTTATTAAAATTTATTATTATATTATACAAACCCTTGAGACGTGTACCATAGTGCAGGCATAAATCTGAGGCACAACACCTAATAGGTGTTTTATATATATGTGTTTAATTTAACATTTGCGCAATAAATGAGAATTCACCAGGTTGCCTCCAAGGTACAAGTTACGTGAAAGGATAATTTTAAATGAATTTATTTGTTTAAAATTATGATGGATGAGAATCTCAAGGAAATTCAGAAAAGGATTTAAGATAAAAGGATTGATTAATTAAAGATAATTAATTGATTCGAGCGTGATTTATCTTAAGTAAGAATGATTAAATAATTGAATGCTAGTTTTATTTATGCGTAAATATTGTTGCATGTATGGATGATCATGAGCTAGACCAAGACCTTTGTATGTGAATGGTTTCTTTTAATTTATTTATTTAAATTAAATTTGTTGGCTTGCGAGCCTTATCCTCATTAATATGTAGGGCCTGCGCGCCCAAAGATTCTTTTATGTAAAACCCCCTTTTTTACCCCTCACCTGCGTGTGAGATAAATGCATATGTAATGGATGGAGCTCCCAAGCTAGTGGAGGTGGCTCAAGTCAGGAGCCAAGGCGAAGCCAATATAAGGAGACACTACCACAAAACTGGGCAAGGCATGCGCCTGCCTTTATCAGCGCTAACAGTAAAGCGCTGATAAAGGGCCGGGCCTTTATCAGCGCTAACAAAAGCACTGATAAAGGGATTATTTATCAGCGCTAAAAAAGCACTGATAAAGGTTGTATTTATCAGCACTTTTCATTTTAGCGCTGATAAATACACCCTTTATCAGTGCTTTTTACTAGCGCTGATAAAGGCTCACGCGGATTTGTTAAAAACCCGCGGGTCCTCTTCCTCCTCCCTGCACCCGGTCAATCTCTCGCGGAAGCCCTCCTCTGCGCCGCTGCCGCCGCTGCCGCCTCTGCCGCTGCCTCCTCCTCCTCCGCCGTGGCCGCCGCCTCCTCCTCCTCCGGCTACCTCCTCCTCCTCCTCCTCCTCCACCGCGGCCTCCTCCTCCTCCTCCTCCACAAGCGGTTCCTCCTCCTCCTCCTAGTCCGCGGCCTCATCCTCCTCCTCCTCCACCGGCTCCTCCTCCTCCTCTCGCCTACTCCGCTGCCTCCTCCTCCACCGCGGCCTCCTCCACCTCCTCCTCCTCCTCCTCCGCTACCTCCGCTGCCTCCGCCCTGCCTCCACCCTGCCTCCGCGCTGCATCTGCGCTGCCTCCGGTGCCTCTGCTGTCGACACATCCTTCTCCTCCGCCACCGAGTCCTCCTCCTTAAGGTGATTCAAATTCAATTTTCATGAATTAATTATGTTTGGAATGGGTAAGTGTTTGGACAACTATTCTTCGTGTTGAATCTTCATTTTCCATGGGTGGTTTGGGATTGTGGTTATGTTTTGATCCCGACTATGGGTTGTTTTTTTGATTTCCCACTACTTCATTAGATTTATTTAGTTATTCTTATGTTTTGGTGTTTTCATTTGGTTTATGTATCTCTTTATCTCCCCAAGAATGATTATCTTATGGCTATTAATTTTGAGATGGGTTTGAGGAAATATATCAGATTTATTCTTATTGTTCTAAGTCTACCAACCTATTTTTAGGTGTTTCCCAAGGTATTGATGTGAGAGGGAATCACCGGTCACCGACAACCACCTTCTCAATCAAGGGTTGTGTGACCACACCCCACCACGAGTCCACCCTCCATGATCAAACCCATAAATCTCACACCCCACTGCGGACACACTCAGCACAAGCGGAATCTTTCGTGAACCAGACCCATTACAAGCCATCCCTTCCCAAACCACGTCTTCCGTGGACCCAATTCTTTGCGAGCCTCACCCTACTTGAGCATTTCCAATGCATACAAATCCTTCGCGAACAAATCCTTCACGATCCGATACTTGCATGAGACAACCCCTTCGCGATCCAACATAATGCTGATATCCTATGCAAAAACCACCCCGTGCGTTCGAATCCTTCACGAGAAAAAACATTAACAAGCCCACCCCTTTCGCATACGAAACTCCTCAATGTGACCAACACTTTCCTGTGCAAACCAGAGTAAACTCCCTTGCACGAACCGAGACCCCTACACCCGCATAACTCCCCACTCGCAAACAAAGATCCATTGTGCGAACCGAAACCCAGCGCAAACCTGCCCCAACGCGAACAAACTCCACTATGAAAACCAAGACCCTACACGAACCAGACCCTACACGAACAAGCTCCACTACCCGAACCAAAAACCCAGCACGAACCTGCCCCTACGTGATCACTTCCATAGCAAACCACTACTTTGCAATCCCGGTGTGAACCACACCCTTGCCATCTCACCCATCACAGACCGACCTCTATGCATTTACAACCACCGCGCATAAGCACCTTCATGATCCTCTTCCTTCATGAACTAGTACCTTTGGGCGTTAACCATAAACAGATGACACTCTCACAATTTCCACCCTTCACGATCAGAACAACACACTCCAAAAAAAGATTCACGAGTAGTATCTCTATCATAAATTGTACGATCATTTGTATATGTATGAGTAGTATCTCTATAAATTAATTCTTTCATTTAAATACTAATTTAAAATCTTGATTTTAAATTTAATTTTATAAATTAATTCTTTCATTTAAATACTAATTTACAAAAATATAAAATAATATTAAATGATCTTATTTATGTTAGAAAATAGCAATTATGGATTAGCCCTAATTAATCATTGATTCAAGATATAAGATTATTATATGTCATAAAATGATAATTGTACACACAATAACATGAATCTTTTATGTGTCTATTATTTATGTTGAATAATGACATTTCTTTACTTCAAAAGACAAATGAAGACATACTTATCTCTTTCTACCAAGTTGTTCATAATTATGTCACACACACAAAAACCACTTGACAGAGCAACGGTTTAAATAGGATTTTATAAATGAGGATATAATGACCTTTCATTAACTAAATATTATATGATTTAATCCATCGTGTATCATTAAAATAAAATTCAATGTTTAATATTCACTAATACGTGGTAGACGAAATATCAATGCATTAAACCATGAATGCAGAGTAACCCAGAAATCAATGAATTGATGTATTTAATTAATACGTCATATTAATTGTATATTATTAAAGACACATAATTTAGATTTAACATCCCCCACTTGGGTTGCATTGATAAATTAATAGACATATTAAGAAATCCAAACAAGCGCATCAATTAAAATAAAGCACATTATATCCCAAAATTTGACACATTAACACCACAAATACAATTTATGATAGAGATACTACTCATACATATACAAATGATCATATAAATAACAATGGATAAAGAATCACATAACTAAAGGGATACTACTCGTGGTGGGGTGTGTTCACAAAAACCTTGATTGGGTTCAGTTACTTACTCTTAACAGGAGATTCCATGTCTTTTATGAAGATTTTGATCTATAACCATGGAGGGTATGACAAGTTGCTTCTATGTTATGGTTCATATCATGTCATTTTTCCAAGGTTTTCCTTGGGGTTGTTGAGAAGTGTTCTTCATGTGAAATTTCAGTGGTCATGGAAAAGTACACAAAATCATTTCTAGAGGATTTCATGGGATAACCTTCCCAATGAGTGTTTGCGTTTTCTATCTATTTTCTTCACAGGAAGATCCCATTTTCCATTCCATAACATCATAAGGCTCTGGCCGATTTAGAGGAGCTAAAAGATCAGCTAGAAGATCTTTAGGGAAATGGTTCTATCTATATGATAATGTCACTATGAGATTTTCCAATTCTGTTTTCAATGAAGTCATATCATAGCCTATTAATTTTAACAGTCTACCGTAGTCATAGCCAGGTGACAGTAATGAATAATTACATATTGCCTATAATTGATGATTTGTTTGACCATATTATAAGGTTCTATTGGTTTTTGAAAATTTTCTAGAGATCAGGGTACCAACAGTTGAGGGTTTGGGAAGAGGATGCTCAAAAGATAGATTTTTCAAGTCGATATGGAAATTTAAAGTATTTATGAATTCCATTTGGGATCACCAATGCTCTATCTATTTCATGGAACTGATGAACTAGATCTTTAATATCTTTCTAGACACCTCCATTTTCGTTTTTTTAGAATACTTCTTGGTGTATTACAATATATAGGAGGAGTAATCCGATAATCTGGAGGTTGTTTTGGGTGTTTTTAGAGAGCTTTGTCTTTATTACAATATTATAAATTCCCCATATTTTGTTTAAGAAGTATTGTTTCATGGTCACATTATTTCCTTGGAAGGAGTTCTAGGTTATCCAGAAAAGGTTCGAGAAGTCATTTCTCCTCTAACCTATATACTCATCCTATGGATTTCAAATAGGATGAATATAAATAAAGAATGGATGAATGCCAATCGGTTGACAAAAGAGTATGAAGAAGGCGTGAAAGAATTTATCAAGTTTGCAAAAGATCATGCATGTGACTCTTCTCAAATCCTTTGTCCGTGTTTACGCTGTTGTTATTCAAAACAAATTAGTCCAGATGAGTTGGAAGTACACTTGATCTGTCACGGAATAGATCAAAGTTATACATGTTGGAATAAACACGGGGAAACAACGAATGTAAGTAGTGACTGGGGTGACACTGCGTTTTATGGATCATCTGATATGATTACAAACATGAACAATGAAGATGACCGTATGGAGGATGTGATTACAGATGTGAATGATGATGAAGATCGTATTGAGAAAATGACAAGGACCTTCGAAGATGAACTTCGTGATTGCCCAAAATTGTTTGAGAAGTTAAAAAGTTGTGCAAAGACGCCATTGTATGCTAGTTGCACTAAATATACAGCATTGTCAGCCGTACTGAAGCTGTATAATTTGAAAGCAGATAACGGGTGGAGTGACGATAGTTTTACGAAACTACTTGCCCTCTTGAATGACATGCACCCAGAAGACAATGAGCTCCCGAGCTGAACATATGATGCCAAATGAATGCTATGCTCTATGGGTATGATCTCTGAAAGAATACACGCCTTCCCGAATGACTGTATACTATTTCGCAAGGACCACAAATCACTTAAAGAATGCCCAAAGTGTGGTGCTTCTCGATACAAGAAAGATGAATCTAGTCCTACTAAAGTTGTATGATACTTTCCAATCATTCCAAGGTTTAGACGCCTATATGGAAGTGAGGAGACTGCAGAACAATTAACATGGCATGCAGATACAAGAATTAAAGATGGGATACTACGTCACCTGGCAGACTCTCCTCAGTGGAAGAGAATCGATCATGAGTATCCTGAATTTGGAAACGAGTCGAGAAACCTTCGTCTTGCGTTATCTACAGATGGAGTGAATCCTTTTGGTTTTCAAAGCAACAGTCACAGTACATGGCCGGTTATGTTGATAAATTATAACTTACTACCGTGGTTATGCATGAAACGAAAATACATCATGTTATCTATGCTTATATCAGGACCAAAACAACCGGGTAATGATATTGATGTTTATTTAGCTCCATTGATCGAAGATTTGAAATTATTGTGGGATTCATGTGTTACATTGTATGATGCTTACAGAAAGGAAGATTTCACTTTGAGAGTCATGTTGTATGGGACGATAAATGACTTCCCTGCTTATGGAAATTTGTCAGGATATAGTATTAAAGGAACTCAAGGCTGTCCCGTTTACGAAGAAGGTACACAATCAATTAGGTTGAAACATTCATTGAAAACCGTGTTTCTAGGACATCGCAGATTTCTACCGCGACGACATAAGTACCGTTCTTGGAAGACATCATTCGATGGAAGTTCAGAAGAACGTACAACACCCTCTCCACTAATAGGCGATCAATTGTTTGAGAAAGTTCAAAATGTGGACACTACTTTTGGTAAACCGGCTTCGAAAAACCTTACAAAAATCGGTTGGAAAAAGAGATCAATTTTTTTTGAATTACAATACTGGAATTGTCTGTATGTAAGACATTTTATTGATGTTATGCATGTAGAAAAAAATGTATTTGAAAGTGTTATTGTCACGTTGCTAAATACATCTGGAAAAATAAAAGATGGAATTAAGGCTAGGTTGGACATGGTTGAGATGGGAATACGAGAAGAGTTGGCACCAGTGAAGGGTGAAAAACGAACATTTCTTCCTCCTGATGCTTACACTCTTTCCAGGCAGGAGATATATCAGTTTTGCAACTTCTTGAATGACATAAAGGTTCCAGAGGGGTATTCGTCAAATATCAGTAACCTTGTGTCAATGAGCGACTTGAAGTTAAAAGGTCTGAAATCACATGACTGTCATGTTTTGATGCAAAATCTCATTCCAATTGATTTACGTTGCATTTTTTCCAAGAATGTCCAACATACATTAAAGAAACTTTGTTTCTTCTTCAAATCTATATGCATCAAAGTTATAGACCTGGCGAAATTGCCAGCTATGGAAAAAGAAATTGTCGTCATATTATGTGAATTAGAAATGTTCTTCCCGCCTTCATTTTTTGATATGATGGTTCATTTGATGGTCCAGTTGGTGAGAGAGATTCGACTATGTGGTCCTGTACATTACAGATGTATGTACCCCATTGAACGGTATATGAAGATTTTGAAAGGGTATGTCAAAAATCGAAGTCGGCCAGAGGGTTGTATTGAAGAGCGATATATTATTGAGAAAGCCATTGAATTTTGTACCGAATACTTGTCTGGTGTGGAAAGCATTGGCTTACCGAAATCTCGCCACACTGGGCGGCTTGAGGGTGAAGGAATTTCTGGAAGAAAGGTTGTCACAATCAATATTACAGATCGGGAGCAGACCCACCTTTATGTTTTGCATAACAGTTTCGACGTTGACCCATATGTTGAAATCCACAAAGAAATTCTTAGGCATTTGAATCCATCAAGGGCTGAAAAATGGATATCAGATACACATAATCGATAGTTTATAGGATAGTTTCGAGATCATATTTTTAAGAAGTCAGATGAAAATCTAAAGTCAATTTTGGAACGACTTCGATGGCTAGCTGGAGGACCAAGTGTGTATGCATTATCTTACAATGCTTATGTAGTTAATGGTTATACATTTTATACTAATGAACATGATGAAGACAGTACCATGCAGAATAGTGGGGTTACACTTGTGGCTGAAGTGATGCATGTTTCCGGTTCTAAGGACAGAAATCCAATTTATGCAAATATGTCATACTTTGGCATCATCAAACAAATATGGGAGTTTGATTATACGGAATTTCAAGTTCCGATATTTCAATGCAAGTGGGTTGATAACAGGAGTTCTGTTAAAATAGATGATTTGGGATTCATGAAAGTTGATTTCAGTAAGGAATGGGAGAAAGACAAACCATTTATAATGGCATCACAGGCAGTGCAAGTATTTTATGTTCTAGATCCCGCAAACTGAAACTGGTCAATTGTTCTGTTATCGACCAAAACAGCTGAAGGGTCAGATGAAAATTCAACGGAAGATGACCCTTTCATTGGGACTTCGCAATCATTTCGCAGTGGTCCCAATGTAGATGACGTTTTTTATATCAGAGGAGACCACAATGAAGGGATATGGATAGTTGATAGAGGGGTCAAATCCCTTCAGCCTTTAAAAAAAAGGGAGTTCAATAATCAGGTTATTGATTTTTATTGTAATATAGATTGTGTTACATTATGTTATTATCTATTCACTGCTGCTTTTATGTGATCTAAATTAAATTTTAAACCAGTTCTATAGATAATGACTTCTTTAACTGCTGATGCACCCAATCTTGAGACACAACACGTCTCTAAACCTGTTGCAGCTGGTCCCACTACTGAGAGACAACAGGTCTCTCAACCTGTTGCAGCTGGTCCCACTACTGACGTACAACAGGTCTCTCAACCTGTTGCAGCTGGTGTCAGTGCCGATGCTAGCGCTTCGGAGAAACATAATGATGATGCAGAAACTGAGGAAATGGTAGGCGATGAAACCCCAACGAAACAAAAAAAAACAGGTGCGCCGTAGTTTGACAGTTTTAGCAAAAATCCTTAAGGCAAGATCAAAAGGCATCAAATATGAGGTGGGATGGAATAAGCTAGGCCAGCATGTAAACCCCAACAAAGCCATGTTTAGTAGCTACATTGGAATCGTCACTCGACAACGCGTGCCGATTGACGTAGAGTCGTGGCACCATGTTGTCAGCGGGTTGAAAACATTAATGTGGGAAGAGATTACGATAACATTACGATATCATCTATTTAATTTATTAAAATAAAATAAAATATTGAAATATTGACTAACCCTTCATCATCTCTTGCAGAGTGCATTTATAGTAGATGTTTCACACAAAGAATATGTTTTCAGACTGTCAGGAAGGATTCATAGAGGCTTTCGCAGCATTTTAACGAAACATCATCTGAAAGATGCTGAAGGGAAAATCAAGCCGCACCCGCCTCCTCTTATGCACACTTGATATACCAAGGAACGTGGGATGCGTTTTGCAACCATCGTGCGGAACAGAATTTTCAGGTACATTGTGTTTGGTTACATGTTGTGTAACGTTGCTTGTATTTATCACGTTGATTGATAGGTTTTTATTTATGAAACAACAACTGAGTGCTGAAAATAAAGAACGGGCAACAAAACCAGCGTACCCCTACCGTAAAGCAAGGTTGGGGTACGCTTCAATTGAAAAACAATTGGTATGTATTTTAAAAGTACTGTAATAATTTTATGTGACATAAAACAACACTGTAACCATGTTTTTCTGTTTATATGCAGATTGATGAAGCAAAATCTCAAGTCACTTCCATTCCACGCCATGTGCTATGGAAGGAGGCTCGTGTTAATAAAGAGGGGAAACTGATAGATGAAAACACACAAAAAGTGTGGGAAACATGTGTAAGTATGACATAATATAAACTTGTTTTGCTTTAAATCACTATTACATAACGATGCTTACTTATTTTTTCATATTTTCTATTTGACATAGTCACAGGAATCAACAACACCCGCACCAGATGCAGACATACTTTCAACGGCCTTGAAACAACCAGAACAGTATGGCCGCGTCAGAGGTGTGGGTTTTGGGGTGTCACCCCGGACATATTTTTAGAAAAAAAACAAGAGGATGAATAAACTAAAGAATTGCATGTAATGAGAGATAAAGTAGCTACCCTTGAAGAACTAATCCAAACTCAGGGAAAGATGCTAACGAGTTTGATGGAGGATAGGCGAAGAGAACAAACAACTCAATAACAACCCCCGCGAGAAGATCCACCCCTCACCAGCTTTGAGGCGAGCCATTCCCCTCAAAGACCTAACTTAACCGAGGTAACCAATGTTATAATATTCGTTTTTGTGAGATGTGAATCACAGACACTGATACCTTTCATGTAATGATATTCTGCAGGGTGAAAATGATTGTGATTTATATCTGTCAACTCTCACCCATCGCCTTGTAGCGAGGGCTACGGTGTTCAATATGCAGAATGACACGCTACACTCCAGACCACTTCCAACCGGTCATGTCAAAGTGTCGATTAACGTAGCTCATGAGCCGAGCGCCGAGCTACCCATGCCAAATGATGATGACGACATTCATACGGTGGAAAAAGCTATTGGAACATTCGTTGTATGGTCGTCGAATCTTGTAAAAAAACATGTCGAGCAGGAGGTATTCATTTCCAGTTCATTTTTCAAGTAGAACCTTTAACATTAAATTAGAAAATGGCTGAACTAATGAATGTTATTATAGAAGGATAAAATGGAGAAGCTAAAACAAAAGATCGGCTCTAACATTGGATCAACCAACCAATCAAAACGATCTACTGAGAGCGCATTCACCCCGCCCGTTCTATATCCACATTTAATATCATTGCAAGCTCATGTGGATACGAAAATGAAAGATGGCAAGAGTCATACAATTGTTTGTGAAAAAGATATGTACGGAGAGGAAACAATAGATTTCGTTAGTGCAGACGCTGTTTCTGAGATCATCACATATGACTGGCTAGGCGCCTCAGTTATAAATGTATACATGAGGTATGTTTTCATGATTTGATTTTACAGAAGCTGATATACTTTGATAATTATGGATAAATACATCTCATATTTTTCACAGGCGTATATATGAAAAAAAATTGAAGGGATTTTCCCATGAATACAAATTTGGACTCGTTAGTCCTCACACCATTTCTACACAACGAACAGAAATAGATTCTAATTTTCAGGCTGAATTGATGTCAAATCTGCTCAGAACGTTTCAAAGAAGAATTACGAATGACAGGATCTTTTTAATACCAACGATGCAAGGGTAAAAATCTACATTTTAATCATATCAATTATATTTTCATTTCTATCAGTACTTATTTCTTTTTGTGTTTTTAGGGAACATTGGATGCTCATTGCAGTCAATTTGGATACTCCAAAGATTTATTTTCTGGATTCACTGCATGGATATCCAACTAACCGACCACATATGATGGAGATTGTCAATTTTTAATACACTAGATCCAACATTTTAGAACTAAATATCTAGTTATATAATTTATATTATCTTTTAATGAGGATTTTGTTATGATAGGGCGGTGTATGAATATCGTCTAAAGGCTGGAATGAATCCAGGGCGTAAGGACGACAATGCCCACAAGATCTACAAATGGAGAAGTATCTGGGTATATATAATTATATTTCACTATCCAAATACATATCAAAACAAATTACTTATTTTTCTTGATGTTTTTGTAGTGTTCGAAACAAACAAATGACAAGGACTGCGGTTATTATGTTTGTAAATTTATGAAAGAGATCGTATTTCATGGACAAACTAGCATCCCTGAAGAGGTATTTTTGAAAATAATTACTACTTTATTTAAAATAATTATTAATCCTTTGTGTATTTATATTTTTTCAGTACTAATATTACTGTCGCAAAAAATCCTACTCAGAAGATGATATAAATGTCTTTAGAAACGAATGGGCATCGTACCTGATGGAAGAATGTAAACAAATAGGACAATGAAGGTGAATTCCTAATACTTATGTTATCTTTATATGGTCATTGATATCTCCCTTTACACTTATTGAGAATCAATGATCTCCTTTTCTTATGATTCATATCCTTAGATTAGTGAATTTCTACTATTTAGTTTGAAAATGACATAAACTTTGGAAAACAACACCAATGACATACGAAAAACCGAGCAAACACGTTCGGATTGTTTTGATACTTTAGGAAAACAATCCACGAGTCATCTGTGACATGTACGAATTGACCACACCTCAATCTGACGCACGGTGTGACCAGTATGGCTAAAAGTGTATGATATCAGTTTCAAATTGAGATAAACTTTGGAAAACAACACCAATGACATACGCCAAACCGAGCAAACGCGTTCGGATTGTCTTGATACTTTAGGAAAATGATCCACGAGTCATTTGTGACGTGTACGAATTGACCTCACCTCAATCCGACGCATGATGTGACCGGTATGGATAAAAGTGTCTGATATCAGTTTCAAATTGAGATAAACTTTAGAAAACAACACCAATGACATACGCCAAACTGATCAAATGCGTTCGGATTGTTTTGATACTTTAGGAAAACGATCCGTGAGTCATTTGTGACGTGTAAGAATCGATCGTACCTCAATCTAACGCACGACGTGACCGGTATGACTAAAAGTGTCTGATATCAGTTTCAAATTGAGATAGACTTTGGAAAACAACACCAATGACATACGCCAAACCAATAAAACGCATTTGGATTGTTTTGATACTTTAGGACAACGATCCGCGAGTCATTTGTGATGTGTACGAATCGACCGCACCTCAATCCGACACACGGCGTGACCGATATGGATAAAAGTGTCTGATATCAGTTTTAAATTGAGATAAACTTCGGAAAATAACACCAATGACATACGCCAAACCGAGCAAACACGTTCGGATTGTTTTGATACTTTAGGACAATGATCCGCGAGTCATTTGTGACATGTACGAATCGACCTCACCTCAATCCGACACACGGTGTGACCGGTATGGCTAAAAGTGTCTGATATCAGTTTTAAATTGAGATAGACTTTGGAAAACAACACCAATGACATATGGAAAACCGAGCAAATGCGTTCGGATTATTTTGATACTTTAGGACAACGATCCACAAGTCATTTGTGAAGTGTAAAAATCAACCACACCTCAATACGATGCACGACGTGACCGGTATGACTAAAAGTGTCTGATATCAGTTTCAAATTGAGATAGACTTTGGAAAGCAACACCAATGACATATTCCAAACCAAGCAAACACATTCTGATTGTTTTGATACTTTAGGACAACGATCCGTGAGTCATTTGTGACGTGTACGAATCGATCGCACCTCAATCCGACGCACGGTGTGACCGGTATGGATAAAAGTGTCTGATATCAGTTTCAAATTGAGATAAACTTTGGAAAAAAACACCAATGACATACGCCAAATCGAGAAAATGCGTTCATATTGTTTTTATACTTTAGGACAACGATCCGCGAGTCATTTATGATGTGTACGAATCGACCGCACCTCAATCCGACGCACAGGGTGACCGGTATGGCTAAAAGTGTCTGATATTAGTTTCAAATTAAGATAGACTTTGGAAAACAACACCAATGACATACGCCAAACTGAGAAAATGCGTTTGGATTGTTTTGATACATTAGGAAAACGATTTGTGAGTAATTTGTGATGTGTATGAATTGACCGCACCTCAATCCGATGCACGGCGTGACCGGTATGGATAAAAGTGTCTGATATCAGTTTCAAATTGAGATAAACTTTGGAAAACAACACCAATGACATACGACAAACCAAGCAAACATGTTCAGATTGTTTTGATACTTTAGGACAATGATCTGCGAGTCATTTGTGACGTTTACGAATCGACTTCACCTCAATCCGACGCACGGTGTGACCGGTATGGCTAAAAGTGTCTGATACGAGTTTCAAATTGAGATAAACTTTGGAAAACAACAACAATGACATACGCCAAACCGAGAAAACGCGTTCGGATTGTTTTGATACTTTAGGACAACGATCCGCGAGTCATTTTTGACGTGTACTAATCGACTGCACCTCAATCCGACGCATGGTGTGACCGGTATGACTAAAAGTGTCTGATATCAGTTTCAAATTGAGATAGACTTTGGAAAACAACACCAATGACATACGCCAAACCGAGCAAACACATTCGGATTGTTTTGATACTTTAGGACAACGATCCGCGAGTCATTTTTGACGTGTAAGAATCGACCGCACATCAATCCGATGCACGACGTGACCGGTATGGCTAAAAGTGTCTGATATCAGTTTCAAATTGAGATAAACTTTGGAAAACAACACCAATGACATACGCCAAACCAAGCAAACGCGTTCGGATTGTTTTGATACTTTAGGAAAAAGATCCGAGAGTCATTTTTGACGTGTAAGAATTGACCGCACCTCAATCTGACGCACGGTGTGACCGGTATGGCTAAAAGTGTCTGATATCAGTTTCAAATTGAGATAGACTTTGGAAAACAACACCAATGACATACGGAAAACTGAGCAAACACGTTCGTATTGTTTTGATACTTTAGGAC
The DNA here is from genome assembly GCA_963277665.1 of Viscum album. NCBI lineage: Eukaryota > Viridiplantae > Streptophyta > Magnoliopsida > Santalales > Viscaceae > Viscum > Viscum album. Next base: position 178,185,213 of record OY728137.1, read on the forward strand.
AACGATCCAAGAGTCATTTGTGACGTGTAAGAATCGACCACACCTCAATCCGACGCACGACATGACCGGTATGACTAAAAGTATCTGATATAAATTTCAAATTGAGATAGACTTTGGAAAACAACACCAATGACATACGCCAAACCGAGAAAACGCGTTCGGATTGTTTTGATACTTTAGGAAAACGATCCGCGAGTCATTTGTGACGTGTACGAATTGACCGCACCTCAATCCGACGCACGGTGTGACCAGTATGGCTAAAAGTGTCTGATATCAGTTTCAAATTGAGATAAACTTTGGAAAACAACACCAATGACATACGCCAAACTGAGAAAACGCGTTCGGATTGTTTTGATACTTTAGGACAACGATCCGCGAGTCATTTGTGACGTGTAAGAATCAACCGCACCTCAATCTGATGCATGGTGTGACCGGTATGGCTCAAAGTGTCTGATATCAGTTTCAAATTGAGATAGACTTTGGAAAACAACACCAATGACATACAGAAAACCAAGCAAATGCGTTCGGATTGTTTTGATACTTTAGGAAAACGATCCACGAGTCATTTGTGACGTGTACGAATTGACCGCACCTCAATCCGATGCACGACGTGACCGGTATGACGAAAAGTGTCTGATATCAGTTTCAAATTGAGATAGACTTTGGAAAACAACACCAATGACATACGCCAAACTGAGCAAACGCATTCGGATTGTTTTGATACTTTAGGAAAATGATCCACGAGTCATTTTTGATGTGTACGAATTGACCACACATCAATCTGACGCACGACGTGACCGGTATGGCTAAAAGTGTCTGATATCAGTTTCAAATTGAGATAAACTTTGGAAAACAACACCAATGAAATACGCCAAACTGAGCAAAAGCATTCAGATTGTTTTGATACTTTAGGACAACTATTAGTGAGTCATTTGTGATGTGTAAGAATCAACCTCACCTCAATCCGACGCACAGTGTGACCGGTATGGCTAAAAGTGTCTGATATCAGTTTCAAATTGAGATAGGCTTTAGAAAACAACACCAATGACATACAGCAAACCGAGCAAATGAATTCGGATTGTTTTGATACTTTAGGACAACGATCCACAAGTCATTTGTGACGTGTAAAAATTGACCTCACCTCAATCTGACACACGACGTGACCAGTATGACTAAAAGTATCTGATATCAGTTTCAAATTGAGATAGACTTTGGAAAACAACACCAATGACATACGCCAAACCGAGCAAACGCGTTCGGATTGTTTTGATACTTTAGGACAACGATCCGCGAGTCATTTGTGACGTGTACGAATCAAACGCACCTCAATCTGACGCACGGCGTGACTGGTATGGCTAAAAGTGCCTGATATCAGTTTCAAATTGAGATAAACTTTGGAAAACAACACCAATGACATACGGAAAACCGAGAAAACGCGTTCGGATTGTTTTGATAATTTAGGACAACAATACATGAGTCATTTTTGACGTGTAAGAATTGACCGCACCTCAATCCGACACACGGTGTGACCGGTATGGCTAAAAGTGGCTGATATCAGTTTCAAATTGAGATAGACTTTGGAAAACAACACCAATGACATACGAAAAACTGAGCAAACACGTTCGGATTGTTTTGATACTTTAGGACAACGATCCACGAGTCATTTGTGACGTGTACGAATCAACCTCACCTCAATCCGACGCACGACGTGACCGGTATGACTAAAAGTGTCTGATATCAGTTTCAAATTGAGATAGACTTTGGAAAACAACACCAATGACATACACCAAACTGAGCAAACACGTTCGTATTGTTTTGATACTTTAGGACAACGATCCGCGAGTCATTTTTGACGTGTACGAATTGACCTCACCTCAATCCGACGCACGACGTGACCGGTATGGCTAAAAGTGTCTGATATCAGTTTCAAATTGAGATAAACTTTGGAAAACAACACCAATGACATACGCCAAACCGAGCAAACACGTTCGGATTATTTTGATACTTTAGGAAAATGATCCGCGAGTCATTTGTGACGTGTACGAATCGACCGCACCTCAATCCGACGCACGGTGTGACCGGTATGGCTAAAAGTGTCTGATATCAGTTTCAAATTGAGATAAACTTTGGAAAACAACACCAATGACATACGCCAAACTGAGCAAACGTGTTCAGATTGTTTTGATACTTTAGGACAACGATCCACGAGTCATTCGTGACATGTATGAATCAACCACACCTCAATCCGATGCACGACGTGACCGGTATGACTAAAAGTGTCTGATATCAGTTTCAAATTGAGATAGACTTTGGAAAACAACACCAATGACATACACCAAACATATTGATTTTACATTATTCCCTTTCATTGTTATGAAAATGAAAACTTTTGAGTTTAAAATTTCATATTTTAGTTTCACATTTTCATATTAATGTATTCTTTCATATTACTGTTTTAATTTCTTTCATTATTGCATTACTAACATAATATTTGTTTTCTTATATAGGTGATTTTTTTTCCTTGAGTTCGGATGCTTTGTTCGACAACAAATACCGTTGAGAGAGGATCACAGATATCAAAGGATGAAACATGAATATTTATAACTGTTGTTGAATAATTGTAAATGTAAACATGTAAAACAATGTTTGAAATGTATATAGCAATGCGTTTTTTTGTATTCATGATGTTAAGTAAATGTATATACCGTTGTCGGTCAAAATATTGGGTGCGGGTGCTATGGTGTGCAGGTGTGCATGTGCTACTTTGTGCAGGTATTCAGGTGTGCAGGTGTGCAGGTACTGTTTTTTTGGTGCAGGCGATGGGGCCTTTATCAGCGCTTTTTTAGCGCTGATAAAGGACACCTTTAATAGCGCTAGAGGAGCGCTGATAAAGGAACCCTTTATCAGTGATCCATCAAGTGCCGATATAGGAGACCTTTATCAGCGCTTTTTTTAGCGCTGATAAAGGTCCCCTATATCAGCGCTTCTCAGAGCGCTGATAAAGGAGACCCCCCTTTTATCTACGCCGGCATTAACATCGCTTTTCTAGAACTGTTAATGCCGGTTTTTAGCGCTGATAAAGGCCCAGGTTGTAGTAGTGAGATACAAAGGTGGAAAGGTGGAAAGCTGTAAACACGAACCTGAAAGGTTCAAGGTGTTTCTCTCCTAGGTCTTGGGTTAGTTTATCAACCACTAAATAAACTAACCAATAGAAAAGTTCATGATCATACCATTTATTTTATTTTTTTTCAGTTTCATGGTTTATTTATTGTGGGTGTGTTGTCACGATCACACAATTAATGAATTAAACAAGCATGCAAGATGGAACTAAAATAAAAACCGGCTTATGCGTAAATATTATCTTAGACATGGTTAATCACTTAAGTATATCCCACTTAATATTAACAAGAATGTAATCAAAGATAATAAAATGGAAATTTACGTATAAGGATAAAATCCCTCAAAAGAAATATTAAGTCGATATAACCTTCCATAATCTTGGTTAGAATCGAACCATAGTTCAAAGTGCTTGAGCAACCCTAGTTGGGGTGCTTTCAATTATCGGGGAATTCTAATTCAAGGTTTTGGGTTGACTTAACTTGGTTCACATCAAGGTTTGACTGCCACAACATGACTTGGTGTGGCCAAGAGGTAAAGGTTGATGAAATCCAAAAGGATTTCAGGATTGGGGAGTCCACTCAGCGGATCAAGGAGTTGTGAGTTAAATGTAGTTGGCATTTGGAATGCCTACCTAAAACCCTTCAAGTTGCTTTACCAACCCTATTTGGGGTAATGCTAAGGGAAATATGAATCCTTTCCACTAGAATATTTAGGCAATAGAATATTTCGAAGTCAATGGTGAGGGCTATTAGATTTCGATAAAATAGTGGGAGACTAATAAGTATTAATTTCTTTATTTGTCTCAGTTTTGTAATAAAGTTATAAACCTTTGATCATATTAATTTATAGAAACAACAATAAAATGACTTCAAACATATCATTGCGAACCATACTCGAGAAGGAAAACCTTCTCACCGGCACCAATTTCCAAGAGTGGCAGAGGCGTTTACGCGTCATCCTTCGCCATGAAAGGAAATTGTATGTGCTGGAAGAGCCTATTCCAGCTGCGCTTGGGAAAGAGGAAAGTGATGAGGAATTATCTCTCTATATGAAACACATGGATGATGCTGCAAATGTCCAGTGTTTCATGCTATCAGCCATGTCCAATGAGCTCTTGAAGCAACATGAAAACATGGACGCGTATAGCATGATGTCTCACCTTAAGGATCTCTACCAAGAGAAGGTGAGATAGAAGAGGTATGAGATCTCCAATGATTTTTTTACAACTAATCTTGGAGAGTCTAAGCCAGCTGGGCCTCATGTAGTCAAGCTTATTGGCTACATTGAATGCCTAAACATCTTAGGGATTAAATTCCCGGATGAGTTGCATACAGATCTCATCCTATAATCACTACCCAAGAACTTCTCTAGCTTTATTGTCAACTACAACATGAGCAACAATGAGAAGAGTCTATCAGAACTTCTGACCTTGATTCTCCAGGTAGATAAGGACATGGGGCGTGAAAAACCCACATTCCTTATGCTGAATAGGAAAAGGAAGGACAAGGAAAAGGGGCCAAAGACTTATAAACGGTATGAAGCCCCTGAGCATCGTCCCTCCAAGAAGGGGAAGATCCAGAGGCAGGGCAAGGAATGGGAGGCAGTGTGTTTTGTATGTGGCAATCAAGGCCACTGGAAGAGGAAATGCACCCATAAGCATGAGGAATCTAATGGTGTGTTCATTATCGAGTGTAATCTTTCTATTTCTACACATTGGGTATTAGATACAGCTTGTGGGGATCACATTTTTATTCAAATATAGGAACCAAATAGATTTAGAAAGATTTCCAGAGGAGAGGTGGATCTTCGAGCTGCCAATGGTGTGAGGCTAGCTGCATTGGCTATTGGCGATTACCACCTCTCACTGCTGACTGGGATGATTTTGGTTTTACATAATTGTTATTATGTGCCTAGTGTTACCAAGAACATAATTTTTGTATCTTGTTTGGATATGGATGGATTTTTTTTTTCAAATTTGGAAATGAGGGTTGTCTCTTTTATAAGAACAACGTATGTTATGGTATGAAACATTTAAATAATGGTTTGTATGTATTAAATTACAAAAAACAAGTGTTCTCAATCGATAACGAAACAAACTCACATGACTCATACATCACCCAGTTGTGGCATCACCGTCTCGGTCATGTGAACGAGAAGCACTTGACAAAGCTCTGCCAAGATGGATATTTATACTCTACTGAGCTAAAACCACTTGATAGATGTCATGCTTGTTTATAAGGAAAAATGACCAAGCCACCTTTTGGTGGACAGGGTGAAAGGGCCACAGAGCTTCTAGGACTGGTACACACAGATGCGTGTGGACCATTTCCAGTAGAAGCTAGAGGTGGATATTCTTACTTCATTACTTTTACTGATGATTTTATTAGATATGGATATGTCTACTTAATGAGGTATACATCAGAGGCCTTAGAGAAATTTAAGGAATTCAAAAATGAAGTAGAGAATCAGCTTGGTAAGAAGATAAAGAAACTTCAATCGGATCGAGGTGGAGAATATCTGAACCAAGAGTTCATCGATCTTCTACGGGAGTCTGGGATTCTATCTCAGCTCACACCTCCTTATACACCATAGTGGAATGGTGTTAGTGAAAGGAGGAACCACATCTTGTTGGATATGGTGAGGTCGATGATAAGTCATGCAGATCTTCCATTATCCTTTTGTGGATATGCATTGCAAACTACAGCATACACATTAAACCGAGTACCAACTAAGGCGGCAAATGGAATTCCATCCGAGCTATAGAATGGAAGGAAACCCACTTTGTCGCACACACATGTATGGAGATGTGAGGCATTTGTTAAGGCCTTCTCAGGAAACAAACTAGCACCCCGGGGCACGAGGTGTATCTTTATAGGATATCCCAAGGAAATGAAATAATATTACCTATATAACCATTTAGACAATAAAGTGACTGTCGCTAGACAATCCGTCTTTCTTGAGAGGGAGCACATCCTCAAAAAGAATAGTGAGAGCAAGATTGACTTCGACGAAGTTAATGCTCAAGATACACAAGAGTTGGTACAGGATCAAGTTCCACAGGTCCCTGTGGAAGAGGTTCTAGAAACACAAGTACTACGTAGGAGCTCAAGAAAGGTAAGGGAACCAGAGAGATTTGGTTTCCTAGTCACTGAGGATGGTGAATCATTATTGTTGGACAATGATGAACCTCTCTCCTACAAGGAAGCAGTAGAAATCTCAGAAGCTGCAAGATAGCTAGAATCTATGAATTCTGAGATGGATTCCATGTATCAGATCCAAGTCTGGGTTCTGGTCAATGAGCCTGTTTATGTAAAGGTTGTTGGATGCAAATGGGTATTAAAGAGAAAACTGGACATGGAAGGTCAAGTTAGCACCTATAAAGCAAGGCTAGTGGCTAAAGGATTTAGACAGTATCAAGGAATTGACTATGATGAAACCTTCTCGCCAGTTTCCATGTTTAAATCCATAAGAATCATACTTTCCATAACAGCTTACCATGACTACGAGATTTGGAAGATGGATGTCAAAATAGAATTCCTTAATGGGAACCTTCAGGAAGATGTCTATATGACACAACCAGAAGGGTTTGTGACACCAGGTGAATCCAAACGGGTTTGCAAGTTTCAGAAATCCATTTATGGATTAAATAAAGCATCCAGGTCATGGAAAATTCAATTTGATGAAGCCATAAAAGAATTTGGGTTCATTAAGAATGAATGTGAGTCTTGTGTTTATAAGAGGTTTAATGGGAATGAGATCATTATCCTATTAGTATATATTGATGACATATTGCTTATTGGAAACAACATACCAATCTTACAGTCAGTTAAGGACTGGTTGAATAAGTGTTTCTCCATGAAGGAATTGGGTGAAGCAGCCTACATTCTAGGGATCAAGATCATTCGTGATAGATCCAAGGGGCTGCTTGGACTAAGTTAGAGTACATACATTGACTAGATACTAAATAGATTTAGTGTGGAACAATCCAAGAGGGGATTGGTTCCAGTGTCACATGACCTACATCTTTCTAAGAAAATGTGTCCTCAAACACAACAAGAGAAGGATAGAATGAGTAATATCACATAAGCTTCAGATATAGGATCCACCATGCATTCCATGTTATGTACCAGGCTTAATGTTTCCTATGCACTAAGCATGGTAGGCAGATATCAAGAAGATCCAAGAGAATAACATTGGACTACTGTTAAGACTATCCTTAAGTATCTGAGAAGAACTAAGGATATGTTCCTGGTGTATGGAGGAGACAAGGAGCTTGTCATCAGAGGGTATGCTGATGCTGGTTTTCAGACAGATCAGAATGATCTGAAGTCGCAATATAGATATGTTTTCTATCTCAACGAAGGAGCTGTGAGATAGAAGAGTTCAAAGCAGCCAGTTTTTGTCGATTCTACAGCGGAGTCTGAATATATAGCGGCTTATGATGCAGCCAAGGAAGTCGTCTAGATTTGGAACTTTGTCCAGGATCTTGATGTGGTGCCTAGCAGTAAAGATCCCATTACATTGTATTGTGATAATAATGCAGTAGTGACTCTTGAAAAAGAACCAAGGTCACATCAACAGAGAAAGCACATACTCCAGAAGTATCACCTCTTGAGGGATTTCTATCAAAGGGGTGAAGTTTCAGTGAGTAGAGTGTCCATAGAAGAGAACGTGGTGGACCCCATAACTAAAGTCCTATCTCAGCAGAATCATGAATATCATGTGAGAGCTAGCAGGTTAAAGGTTGTTAGCAGTTTACTCTAGTCCAAGTGGGAGTCTGTTGGAGTTGGTGGCTTAAAACCAACTACTTTGTACTTTATTCATTAAATAAACATCTTATCACATCTTGATTGTTCTTCTACGTGACAATGCATGTGATAATGTCCCAAGGATAGTTGTTGCATTAAAGGGTCATAGTGGATCCCTACTATGATGAGAACCCGGAAGTGTCATAACACTGTTCTTGAATATATTTTCTATGGCCGGATGATGTTATTTGAGGGACACAAATAATACAAGTCATTAGGGGTGATGACTCATAAAAATTTGATGCACCTTCTCATGGGGTGCGCCCTTGGTAATATCCAGGAGGATATTATGAGAACGAGACCCGCCAGTAGGAAATCCACATTTAATAGTGTCATTGGATGTTCTTATCTGCGGGCGTGTGTATTGGTCCTTAGACTTTAAGATTATTATTAATGGGTATTACAACTCGTGCACTTATATGTATTGACGAAAATTGTGACGACACACTGTTTGCAGTGAGGTAGGATATGTTGGGTGCGTCACGAGTAATACTGGATTAATAGATAATGCGAGAAATGATTTTTCCCTTCTGTTCCATAACGGAAGTAGATATCTATGGCCCTTTGATGGAATTGATATAGCCTAAGTAAATCCATGGCCATGGTAAGGAATGGGCGAGTTCAAATTCGGAAAGTCAAAGAAAGAATAATCGAGCACATGGGTTGATGGCACTAGAATGAAACCCGCTTGATTCGAGATATCATGACAAAGGGATTATATTACACAGTAAGCATTTGTAGGAGGTGACACGTCATTGCGACGTTAACTTTTTTCTCTATGGGTGCCTTGGCGTGTTGCTAGATGCTAACCTTGAACTTTAGGCAGGCTCTGCCTAATGACACTGAGAAATAGGCCTAGAGGGTCACACATTAAGTGTGTCTATGTATCTCAGTTAAATATTAATTTAAAAAGTTAAATAAAGATTATTCCCAACTGTGGTTTAATAATTATTTATGGATGCCTAATTGCATTTATTTCGACACTAGTTATTCAAGAGAATATATTGTGGATGAAATAATATATTTATTAGCGAGTAATGTAGTTATATTTATTTAAGAAATAAATAGCCATTACTTAAGGTCTAATACATGTGGAGGAGGAGATAAAGAAAAATGGAAAATAAAAGTACACACCGTGTATATTAAATATACACGCCGTGTAGTTTTATGGAAAACGAGTACACTCTGTGTACTAATGATTACACGCCGTGTAGTTTTCCACTCGGGATTTTTGAGGATATAATATTGTTTTATTAAATGATATTAATTATAATCAGTGTGAGCACATGTCAAGGAATTAATAATTCGACATGGGGGTTTCAATAAGAGTTAATGAAATAAATAAAACACGTAACGCGTTTATTTATTGTCATAAATCTATAACCTTAGACCCGATTATAAATATCCTCACAACCCCAACAATTTTCCAATAAATCGTTGTGCACAACAATTATGAATAGTTATTTCAAGCCCTAAAGAACTCCTTCCTCCAAGAACGCTCTCAAGACTGAGAGATCAAGGCGATTGAAGGCGAACATCGCAAGCGAAGGTTCTTCCGCACTAGCACCCGGAGATCCCTTCGGCGACGTCCGGAGATACGTGGCACACGTGTGGATCACCGTTAGAGGAATCCTATACTTGGATTCTACGATGCAATGATGGATCACTAAATCATGACCAGACACATCAACAAAGAAAGAATTCCACTAAGGTAATTCTTTTGAATTAATTAAATTAATTATAACCAACATATGATGATCCTATCTCTATGGTTTTGATATTCCCTCTTTTGTTTTTCGTTATTCATTCTATTCCGAAGATTCGACATTTTATATCATGACAGATCTCGGTTTGAACATTGTTTAATGCTAAAATTAAAGTTGGGCAAACCCACCAATGCACTTCCACTGCGCCCGGAACCTTCACATGGACCCTGCTGAAGAGTTCCTGAGGGCGTTCCCCGCATATGAGCCTACCAACCGTGATGACTGGGAAAAAATGACCTCTGATGAAGAGGACAACAAAATAGTCTATCACCGATCATGGAAGCTGATTACACGCTTCGTTAATAACACCCCTAAGCACTATGGATGATTGAGATGGACAGAATTCACTCAAGACTGTGCGAACTATGTGCTGGGGGAGTGGATGCCCAACATCCTCACATGCTCGTTCGAGATCTTATGGAGGAGAAGATTCGGGAGTATGACCGTGGCCTTGGTGTGGGCTGGAATCGGAGGAAAGCAGTGAACATCAAAAGGATCCAGGAGGCTGAAAATGAGGTTCAACAGCTGCAAAGTTGGGCAGAAGAGCACTCAACCTCCCTCAACGCGCAATCTGAGCTGGTAATGTGGTTGAAGGCCCATCTGGTAGAGGCCGAAGAGGGCCTGAGGCGAGCCTCCGAGGAAATGGTCATCATCCATATTGGCGTAGAGCGGGCCCGGGTTGTGGCTAACGAGCTGCGCCCCATCGCTGCTGAGGAGGAGCGGGAGCTAAATAGGTGGCGAAAAATCCTAGATGCCACAAGCTAGAGGGTGGCGGAGCTACAATGCACTTTTGAAGGGGTCAACCCGACCATGGGAGGGGTCGATTCTCGGATGTTGTAATGCATGTAACTTTTTAATGTACTTTCATGCTTTGATTGTTTTATGCCAACTGCATGCACGAGTTCTGTTATTTGTTTTGGTTTATTGCATCCCTATGACATTCATGGGGAATCTAGTGATCATTCCCTAAGCTCATGTGGGTCGGGATCAATGTGAGAAACAAGGGGTGACCACCTTATTACTCCATTCAAACGTGGGAGTGCAAACCAAACTTCAGGTATCTGGGGGCTTGGACAGCCAATCCGGATTCTTGGAAAGAAAGGGGAAAAGGCCTGGCTGTAGGGGGGATACCTCAGAACAACCAGATTGCCATTTCCCTGATGTGTTCTTGTGCACAAGCGGGGTAACACATGGGGAATTGGAGTTAATCCGAACATAGGGGAGTGGGAAGTGTGAATTACGATACCCCAGATTCAGAACACTGTGGGGGTGGCATGATAATGAAGGATAACTGTTGACCGTGTTCGAAACATAGTATCCTAATTGCGTTAGCCTGAAATGGGGATAACAAATGAGGGCCGACTGCTAACCATATTTGAAACACGGGACCTGACTCGAAACGTTATCCATTAGTCTTACGAAACATTATCCCAGAATAGTAGGCGAGCCATAGGCTGAGCATCTATACCGTTAGGGGGTTCCTTTAGACGTGAAAAGAGACGAGGGTCCAAATAAGGGGCACGCAAAGCATGCATGGTGGAGTGATGACTTTTTCGAACAGAGTCCAACACTATTGAAATTATGCCACCGTGGTGAAAACACATTGGGTGGGTGCATTAGTCTGATCAGGAATCAGACACAATTCCAAACAGGACCTCTTTGGTAAGGACCTAGAATGATTAGTAGTTTTACATCATACAGTAAGATGAGGACTAAAAGGGAAGATCCCAGGAAGGGACTATGTGGTGAAGTAGCTATAAACCTAATGTGAAAGAGGATATAGTCCCATACCACACCATATATCCCCGGAGGAAGTTCTTCGGGTCGAGGGACCAAAAGTGGAAATTAGGCTGGGCCCGAAGCAAAGTGGTCGGACATTCCTACGTACCACATTAGGATGTGAATCAAGTCATACATAGTTATGAGAGCGCATTTTAACGTCATGCGAGACGATGAAAGACATGGCTGCGCCAGTATACATCCTACCAAAACTACTAAGCCCACGTGAGTCGTGCTTGATGTGGGAAACAAGAAGTAGTGGTGGGACTTTCTTGAAATAGGAAGGAACATGTTAGGGGCGAAGGGATGTTAGGTTAATGTCATCCCAATGATGCTAACCCATCCACATAGCGCACCTAGATTCATGAAGAAGTAAAGCCAAGTATGTCAGAATTCCACTTGAACATAAGGAAGTGGAAATATGTAAATCATGATGCTCGAGATCTGGACCACAATGATGGTGGTGTGACGATAGGGGATGGCTGTTTATCGTGTTTGAAACACAACATCCTAATCATGTTAGCCAGATATGGGGACAAACAGAATAGGGTCGACCGCTGACCATGTTTGAAACACGGGACCTGTCGCAAATGTTGTCTGAGGTCCTTAGGGACGTTGTCCCGAGACGGTAGGTGAGCCGAGGTGGCATGAGACCAGGCCGTGAAGGGGGTCCCTTCAGATGTAAAATAGGATGAGGATCCAAATAATGGGCTCATGAATCTTGGACATGGAATGAGGGGAATGTCCCCGTGAAAATTCCACACTTCGGGCTCTTTGTCAAAACGCATCTGAGTATGGCAATGAGACATATTAGATGGAGGGAGTCAAGTCTCTTCCCAAGGACAAGGGTCCTGGAGTTTCATGATTTCGACTTAAGGTTCTAGGGTGGACCATTAAGGGGTGCTTGATTTAATGGACTATGTGTAGGGTGGTGAAATAGCCAAACGTGATGTGCAGTTCCCATGGGGAGATCTTAGTTTTGGGTCATAGAACTCGGACCATGTTGGTAAAAGACTTGGGAAGCGCATGGTGAAACTATTGAAAAACCCGACGTGAACAAGAACCTAAGAGGTACTCGCCACACCACATGTTCCCAAATGAGTTCGAGTCAAGGGGCCAAAAAAGAGGCAGGATTGTAGATTCCTGAGGCTGGAACCAGAGGCAAAAAATGTTTGAGAATTCCTACGTATCTCATGAGGATGAGAATCAATCCAAACATAGTTCTGGAAGATGTCGGGCAGTTTAACGTCTTGCGGCAAGGACATGGAGTGGTCTTAGTTTATGTTCATAGAGTTCAGACCATGAATGGTAGGAAATGCAGGAGACACATGGTGATGCAATTGCACAACCCAACGTGAACGAGGACCTGGAGTTCGGATCACCGTGCGCTTCCTAGGGGATGTTTCAGGTCAAGGGACCAAAAACAAAGGTTAGGATGATCCTGAGACAAGGTACACGACCTTTCCTACATACCCCATGAGGATGGGGATCAAGCCATACGTAGTTCTAGAAGGTGCCTTTTAACGTCGTGTGAGACTACATACAGTTTAATGTCATGTGGGACAAGAAGTAGGGGGGATAACTCCTAGATAGGGGCGTACGTGGTGTGGCTAACACAAACCCGATGTGAATGAGGATAGAGGCCCATACCACTCCACATAGTCCCGTAAGAGTTAAATCCCCCAGGGAAGAACAAAAGAGATAAATTAGTGGAACTCAAGCTGGACCCAAATAAAAGATGTCTAGGCGTTCCTACGTATCCCATGAGAATGGGAATCAAGTTGTATGTAGTTCTAAAAGAGATCTTAGTTTATGGTCTTAGAGCTTGGACCACGAATAAGTGGAATCCTTCCTAATAGGCGTGAACCTCAGTCCAATCCCTAAGCCTACGTGAGTTGAAATCAGTGTAAGAAACAAGGGAGGAGGAGATCCTTGCAATACATGGAATGCACTTAAAGGGGAAATCAATGAGGATCCCCGAAGAATGCCGTACCACAGCTCTGTACTCCTAATGTGTGAATGTGCACTGAGGGATAACACTCGGAGTGTCGATATCCCACTTGGACATGATGGGGTGGAAAGTGGTATAAATCATGTGACTGATATTTTGGGCTTAATGGGGTTGGTGTGATGATGGAGGATAACTGTTGACCGTGTTCGAAACACAGTATCCATTTTGTGTGACCTGAAATGGGAACAACAAATGATCATCGACCGTTTATTGTATTCGCAATGCGAGACTTATATCAGTTTGCTGTTCGAAACCCTCGAGGATGTTGGCCCGTAATGGTAGGAAGGTCCTTGGGACGAGAATCCATGACATTCGGGGGTCCTTTCGGTTGTGAAAGATTATGGAATCCCTAGTAAAGGGGAACACGAATCTTGGAAGGCGGGTGGGAGCATGTCCGGGTAAAGTCTGACACTCCAGGCACTGAACCGGAGTACTCTTGCACACATTGGTGAATAACCATAGAGGGTTGAGGGACTCAACTTGAGAGAAACCAATTTGAAAAGATGAGTATAGAACAAGAGGGTAGATAAATCTTAGGATAAAGGGGGTATATGTCATGGTTGTTACAAAACCGACGTGAATGAGGACATAGTCCCATACCACACCATATACTCCTCTCCCTAGGAAAGTGCAGGCCATGGGGCCAAGGTGAAAAGGGGGATTCTAAGAGATGGGGCTGGGCCAATAGAAAAAATGTCTGGGCAGTCCTACGTATCCCATACAGATGGGAATCAAGCCACACATAGTTCTGGAAGGTGTCATGCAGTTTAAAGTCTTGCAGCAAGGACATGGAGTAAGGGCAGGATATCCCAACGAGGGACGTGTACGGCACGATGAGTAACCTGACGTGAATGAAGACATAATCCCATACCACACCATACATCTCTAAGTGATACCTCAGGCCTGGGGCCTGGGAAGGTTGAGGGACCTGAGGCTGGGCTGTAGATAGAAGATCACAACCATCTTGCAGTTTAATGTCTTGTCGGGAGGACGATAATGATCTTAGTTTAAGGTCATAGAGCTCGGACCGTGGATGCCTAGTTTAATGTCATATTCATGGGATAACTGAATGAAAATGGAGAATCATCATGCCTACGGAAGACCACTAGGTTACAATGATGATAAAGGATAGTTGTTGACCAAATTCGCAACACAACATCCCTCCCCCTCCCCCTTTCATGACCCAGGAAACCAATTGGGAGTTGACTGTTGACCGTATTTGAAACACGAGACTTGTACCAATTTTCTCTCAAATCCTTAGGTACATTGGCCCAAAATGGTAGGATAACCCTTAGGCTAAATATCCATGCCATTTGGGGGTCCTTTTGGATACAAAATATAATAGAAACCCAAATGACGGGGCTCACGAAACATGGCGAGGCCTACATTCGCAGAAGGGAAGATATGGTGGGAGGAATGTCTCACGGGAATGTGTGGGGTGTGGCAAAATATCCCGATGTGAATGAGGACTTGGATTCCAGATCACACCGCACATTCACGAATGAGGACTAGTGCCAAGGGGCCAGAAGGGTCAAGGGACCAAAAAGGGTCGAAGTGCCCGAGGGTCGAGGGACCCAAGGGGAGATTTTGAAGTTTGGTATGGGCCAACAGACAAAATGTCCAGGCGGTCCTACATATCCCATAAGTATGGGAATCAAGCCACACATAGTTCTGGAAGTCCATGCATTTTAGCGTCGTGCAGTGAGGACGTGGGAGAATAGAAGAACGAGAAGGGAGCACATGGTGCGACCCTCATACTCCTGACATTATTGGGAGCTAAATAATCATTCACTACACCATGGTCCTCTAGAAGAACTATACCCAGGGGGAATAGTTAAAGAAAAGAGTTTGGGTGCTGGACTCAAGACGTAACGTCTGAGTGTTCCTATGTATCCCATGTGGATGGGAATCAAGCCAAATGTAGTTCTTGAAGGTATATTTTAGTGTCTTACGGGATGATGTACAGTTTAATGTCATGCAGGACATAGAAATTTAAGGTCTTGATGGACCCAATACAGTTTAAGGTCGTGTGGGACCTAAGCATTTTAGGGTCATGCAGGACCCGGTAGTTTAGCGTCTTGCGAGATGAGGTGCAGTTTAAGGTCGTGCAAGAACAAACAGTTTATGGTCATGCCGGACCTTGTGGATCAGAAAAATTATCGCTTGAGGAACTTGGCATTGGTGGGAGGAGTTATATGCTCACCATCCATGGTCACCAAAGAGTATGCATCATTGGGGTAGACCTTGTGTACAACGAAAGGTCCTTCCTATTTGGGTTCCAACTTGGGCGGTTTCCTGCCAGGTATCATTGGTGTCCTGAGGGCCAGTACCAAGTTGCCTTTCAAGAAGGAGTGAAGGTGAAATTTTTTGTTGAAAGCTCTGGCCATCTTGTTATGGTGCCTTTCCAGATTGTGCAGGGCACGAAGCCTATTCTTGTCGAGCACTTCAAGCTCATCCAAACGGATTTTAGTTACCTTATCCGGTGTCTTATGGTCATAGACCATTGTGCGTAATGAAGGAAACTGGATCTCGATGGGCAGGACGACCTCAGTTCCATACATCGGGGAATATGGAGTCACCTGGGTGGAACTACGCGTCGTCGTCTGGTAAGCCCAGAGGGCATTGGGGAGCTTTTCCGACTAACTCTTCTTGTTCTGACCAACCATTTTCTGCAAGATGTTAGAGAGGGTCTTATTGAACCCCTTGATCTTCCCATTTGCTTGTGCGTGGTAGCAGGGGATATCGTTAGACCAGATGTTGTACTTGGCATACAATTTCTTCAGCTCAACTGCTCGGAAGTTGGTGTCATTATCAGTGAGCAAGGTGTGAGGAACTCCAAATCGGTAGATGATATTGTAGCTCATGAAGTCGACAATAGAACCGGCCTTGACCTCCTTGAGTGGGACTACCTCTGTAGAGACCCGAAGCTAGACGTACATGGACATTACATTACTTTTGCGGAATACTTAGTACAAAACAAAAACACACACACAAGGATCGTAATAGTTTAGTGTCTTTGGAAACTCGGAATATAATCTTCTAATCGTGGTGAAAGATCTTCAACATCTCCCATAAAGATCTTCTTTTTTTTATACCTAAAACCTTTCTTTATATCCTGAGGAAAATAAAACATAAAAGGGTGAGCTCAAATGCTCAGTAAGGGTAAACAAAAGAAATATCAATCACATCATATACACAAGCACATAACTTTTTGAAATCTTAACCTGCAAAATAGATCATAATTTCATAACATGGGATAAATCATGGCAGTGAAATGTAATCACAATAATCATAACTTAAAACAAGAAACTTTGTGGCATACACACGTAATCATAGAGAATCATTTCTTGTTAGTCAAGACTCATTGCCAAGACTATCTTAGTGGACAAAGTCCCTTTCTGAACCGAGTCACCCTCGTTTCAGTCCTGTTTCACTGAACCGGTATAACCTACCGTTCCATCCATGTCTATCTCATGAGATATAAAATCTTTACCCAATGCATTGGAGGGAGATATAGGTCCCACCCATCTAATAATGATACCATTCTTATGTGTGCCACAAAATCATAAATCATACATCATTGCATAACCCATGTAATAAAAATGGGAATCTTAAACATCATGAAATCATAAAACAATTCATATACGATAAAGGAATTCATAAAAATAATTCCATCACAACATAATCAAATAAATGTAATAATAGGGATAAAAACAGAACCCTTTATTATCTTAGATGGAAAATAATTTTGATAAAACACTTGAACTTAATTCTTGAGGAAAATATCCTTTCTACTTCAAAAACACTTTTCCTTTCTTAACATGTCATACAATTTTAAACTAAAAGAAGTTGATTAAAAATAAACTTGAAAACTTGTAAAGGAAGCTTCTTGGAAATAATGTTTTAAAAATCCATTCATGCCATATAAGTTAAAAAAAACATTCTTCGTACTTTTGTCAGAAAATTCAAAAAGTACCTCATACGAAAAATGACAAAAAATTCCTTTCATATCTTTTACTAAAAACTCACCGAAGGGTAAAATTGGATATAAAATATTCTAGAAGGATATAAATATTACATATTGAAGAAACATGGATGTGGATGATAAAATACACCCCAGTAAATACCAAATTATAAACAATCTCGGATAAAAATGAGCTTGTGATATTTTCCCTTACCTTAGGTCCGATTTGCTTCGTAAGTGTCCGAACCTCCTCTTCTTTGAAGCGCCTCTTTGAGACCTCCTCTTAGGGTACCAAAATTGGTCTTTGAGGAAGAACAGAACCACTAGGATGTTGCTAGGGAAGTGGAGAAGATAATTTGACAGAGGTTGGCCGAGCTTGAAGGCACAAATTTGTGTGAGGAAGAGAGGGAGGAGGTGCCCTTTTATAAGGGAGGAGAGGGGCACCTTTGGAATAACTAAAAATATTATTTTATTATAAAGTCAAGTTCGGTTTTAAATAGCTCCAAATGGATTTATTTCGAGGCTAAGGTGGGGATGGGTCGAAATCATCTCATCCAATAGAATTTAGACAAGTTTAGGTTCCTATTTTAACCTTATCATTTATATTTAACATTAAGTTTAATAATTTTACTTTTACCGTGTCTTCTTGTGTTCTTATACTATAAGGTTAATAAACTTACTATATCAAGAAAAAAGAACCCCAAGTTGTTTATTATTAATATATATAACCTTATCTAAGTCATTTGGCCGAACCTTAGATTTTTAGGAATTAAATAACAATTAATAATATAATATTTGTTTTAAAAACTAATTTATGTCAATTTTGACACTATTTGGTACATGATTTTTATGAAATTCATAAAAGAATGATAAGTTCGAACCAAGTTACTTATATCAACAATAACAAGTCATATTAACCTAGAAAATTTATTTAGTTCATAAAAAATCTCAAATTATATTTATTTGGGTATTTATAACATTAATTATGTCAATATTTCATTAATAAGATAATTACTGCATCAACGTTGTGTCATAAATAAATTAAATTATTTAATGTATAGAAATTACAAATAAAATACCATTATGTAGGAAATAATTTTATCTTTCTAATGAATATTTATAGTCGAATTTATCTTATGTATAACCCCATATTAAAAATGATTTACTTATTAAACTTTGATTTTAACTATTTTAACCCTTCTGTAAATAAATTAATAATAAATGTCCTAATCTAATCCAAGTGGGCCTAAATGGTCATATTTTATTCCTAAGTTTGTTTTTGGTCGAATTACACTTTTCCAATAGAATTAGGACATGTGTTAGGGTAATAATAATATCATTTCTACCCTTAATTACCCTATTTACTTTTAACTGTGGTAAAAAAAGTAAAAAGTTACTATTCACCAAAAAATTATTTTTATCTCATTGAACCACATTTTACTTACTGACATCAACTGTGTCTCTCGGATTTTTGAAATTCCACTCACAGAAGCGGTAAAATTAAGTTTTATGAACAATTCAGTTTTTTTAACTACCACTTAGTAGTTTCACTATTCATCAAAAATTGAAAGTTTTCATAAAAATACCAAAAATTAGGCCTAAGCTATATTTGATATTTTGAACTCAAAAATTATGTCTATTTTACCAAATTAAAAACATATCAGTTTCATTAACTAGTTTAAAAATTAATTCCCGTCGTCAAAACAAATAGCGTGTTTTTAAGAGATAATAACTATCAAAAGATTGAAACTTGTTTATAACTAGTTTAAATGTGAAATTACATCCAATGACCATCATTGTATTAAATTGTAAAAATATATTCTAAATATACTTTAAAACCACTAAAATTAATAATTTATCACTATTAATTATTTGGATTGAAAAAGTTGTTTTTAATTAAAATTTAGTAATTTCCACTATTCATCAAAATATGAAAGTTATCCGAAAATTACCAAAATTTCACCCTAAGCTAATTTCGATATTCCGAATCCAAAAATGAAGTCCATTTTGAAAAATAATATTTACAAAATTTCAAAAAGTGGTTATTACTATTCATAACAGCTAGTTTTAATAATATTTTAATAGCATATCGTTGTTTAGTGAAACTCGGTATTGCGTACTACACACAATATCAAGGAAGGTCGCGATTGCGTGTAATGAAAGACAAGTCAAGGATGCGTGTTGTGCAAGCTCCTTTTGGTGTAGCGTACAACACAAGACATTAATGAAATTAAAAAGAATATTTTTCATAAAATCTCGGGGTGTTACATTCTACCCCCCTTAAAATGAATTTCGCCCTCGAAATTCGTCAGGGTTATAAATGGTTTACTATTCGAAAGTTTCTTTAATCGAAATCCACATCGTAAAAAGGAATACCAAAACCAATCTTTAAAAACAAAATTATGAAACGTAACGGTTACCCAAATAAACTAATCACTGGGTTTCCACATAGGTGAAAATATGGATATGGAAGAGAAATCTAACCATCATGTTCTGATGGAGAGTGGTAGAGAACATGGCTATAGAAAAGCTAGCAATCACAAAGCCATAAATTTGTGACGATCTAAGGTACCATCTGATTCATCATATATAAGAGCACTAAGACAACATTTTTGGTTTTCAAGATCATTTCCCTAAAGTTGATGAAATTGGAATTAGAAGAAATACTTTCGTGATTTTGGTATAGTCTCACCGTTTGTCGTTCTTTGGACAATTTCCACTTCATCTCTTAAAGAAATGAAGTTGAAATTTGTCATTCATGATGTGTTAGCAGATCATGTGATAGAATGATGGGTTATTCCATCTCTTTCAAACAAAAGGTTAGAAAAAGTTATAAGTCCATCTTATGGTTAATCGTATATGGTTCCAAAAATGAACTTATACTTCATATATCATACCGCTTAATAAAATAAAACTAGTTTCTACTAACCAGGGATATCCTGTAGGCCAGTGGTAGGCGATAAAGGCCAGTCGCACTTCGATTGTGGGTTCGATTCCCACAGCCTTGTCCGATGCGATGGGCTGTCGCCCGTCCTGGAGGTTGTCCTTTTTCTAAAACTATATTACTATAACATCCCATCAATAATATCGAAAAAACTTCTATCCTTAAACAATACTAACTTATGTCCAACATAATCCATTCCAATCTTTAGGCTTATCCATAATACTGCAGTCCACTCTCATAACATAGTGAAAACGATTACCAGAGATTTAATACCATCGTTGATCCCCATATATCATAAGATATGTTTTGTTGGTCACATTCCAAACATTCAAAGTCCTTAATCATGTATTATCTTGAATACCCATTGAACCTTAGTGAAAACATGAATGAAGTTAAAAGTTAACACCTTCCACATACCAAAATCCTCAAAATTATATATACTCAAACCATGATATCACTTAGTCCTTATATCAATCATGAGCTCATGAATACTGTTAAACATTTCGTTTTCTCGTTTCCCTTCATTATGCGCATATAATTCTTTTTCCAAAAATATCTCAATCACTTTCCATGGTTACTGGTACCATAAAATTATTGAAAACCACAATAGACCAATACATAAATATTCCAATATTCCATGATACTATATACAACACTATTTTGGAATCCCATTACATAAACACTTAATCATTCCACCACATCGTTGTCATATTCAAAATCGCCAATAGTGATCGCATGTGACTTCCCTTTGTCCTTTGCCTTAAGTGGTTGCTCATGTTGATCATCACTAACCCTTGGATTAGGGCATTTATTAGCATAATGCCCCATTTCCTTGCACTTGAAGCATTGAAGTGTTGGTGGTGCTTTCTCTACAGTCTTTGCTTTATTCACATCATTAGAAACCCTTTTTCCATTACTTTGACACTCAGCTGCTCTATGACCTTCTTTTCCACACTTAAAACATTTTCTAGTCCCTTTAAGACAATCTCCACCATGCTTCTTTCCACACTTTGAGCATAAGGAAACATTCATCTTCTTTTCACCATTATTTTGAGATTTCTCCTTGAACTCCATCTTTCATTTCTTTTCAAAACCATGAGATGGATATGTAACACGAACTTCCATTTCTACCTTTATAGCACAACGCACAATTTCTTCATAGCTACTGAAGTCTCTTATAGCTAATTCCCTTCGAAGACTTGGTTTTAAGCCATTGAAAAATCGATCAACTTTACTTTCAGGTTGGATGATAATGCCAGATGCATACCTTGCAAGTCTTGTAAAATTCGCTTCGTATATACCAACAGATTCATCATCCTTCTGCTTCAGTTCAAGAAACTCCTTTTCCATCTTTGTTCAAAGAATACGAGGGAAGTACTTACTGAAAAACAAGTTCTTGAACACGTCCCATTCCATGGACTCAATTTCAACTCTTGGCCTCGTATTCTTGATAAGACTCCACCATTGATCAGCTTCACCTTCCAAACGATATACTGCTAAGATGACTTTATCATGCTTAGAACATTGAAGAACTGAAAATATCTTTTCAGTGGTACTGATCCATTGTTCAGCAACAAGTGGATCGGAACACCCACTGAAAGAAGGTGGACGTTGCCTCATGAAGGACTCAATAGAATATTGTTCCCTTCTCTGCTCATTTGGAAGTCCAGAATGATTCATAGCTTGTGTAAGTATAGAAATAAGATTTTTCACTCCATCTCCCATAACATTTGTTTGTTCAGGAGGGAAATCATTGCATTGTCCATTGCATTGATCAACACGGTTCCTTCGGGTTCCTGCCATCGTCTAAAACCCAAAAAGAATAGTGTGAGAGGCAAAAATCATGCTAGGGAAAACAACATAATAAAGGGGGAGTACCTTCAATATCTAAAATCTTAGGTTTAATTCTATGATCATTAGCGTAATTCTAGTACTATAACCTATACGTATACTTAACCTTAGGGACATCCCTAGACATACCTTAGAAATATCTCTAGGGATCTCAGTAAAGTTTTCGCATCCTAGTTTCCAAAGGTTGACTAAACCTTTCCTCTGATACCAACTGTAGAGACCCGAAGCTAGACATACATGGACATTACATTACTTTTGAAGAATACTTAGTACAAAACAAAAACACACACACAAGGATCGTAATAGTTTAGTGTCTTTGGAAACTCGGAATATAATCTTCTAATCGTGGTGAAAGATCTTCAACATCTCCCATAAAGATCTTCTTTTTTTTTATACCTAAAACCTTTATTTATATCCCGAGGAAAAGAAAACATAAAAGGGTGATCTCAAATGCTCAGTAAGGGTAAACAAAAGAAATATCAATCACATCATATACACAAGCACATAACTTTTGGAAATCTTAACCTGCAAAAGAGATCATAATTTCATAACATGGGATAAATCATGGCAGTGAAATGTAATCACAATAATCATAGCTTAAAACAAGAAACTTTGTGTCATACACACATAATCATAGAGAATAATTTCTTGTTATTAAAGACTAATTTCCAAGACTATCTTAGTGGACAAAGTCCCTTTCTGAACCGAGTCACCCTCGTTTCAGTCCTGTTTCACTGAACCGGTATAACCTACCGTTCCAGCCATGTCTATCTCATGAGATATAAAATCTTTACCCAATGCATTGGAGGGAGATATAGGTCCCACCCATCTCATAATGATACCATTATTATGTGTGCCACAAAATCATAAATCATACATCATTGCATAACCCATGTAATAAAAATGGGAATCTTAAACATCATGAAATCATAAAACAATTCATATACGATAAAGGAATTCATAAAAATAATTCCATCACAACATAATCAAATCAATGTAATAATAGGGATAAAAATAGAACCCTTTATTATATTAGATGGAAAATAATTTTGATAAAACACTTGAACTTCATTCTTGAGGAAAATATCATTCTACTTCAAAAACACTTTTCCTTTCTTAACATGTCATACAATTTTAATCTAAAAAAAGTTGATTAAAAATAAACTTGAAAACTTGTAAAGGAACCTTATTGGAAATAATGTTTTAAAAATCCATTCATGCCATATAAGTTAAAAAAAACATTCTTCGTACTTTTGTCGGAAAAGTCAAAAAGTACCTCGTACGAAAAATGACAAAAAATTCCTTTCATATCTTTTACTAAAAACTCACCGAAGGGTAAAATTGGATATAAACTATTCTAGAAGGATATAAATATTACATATTGAGGAAACATGGATGTGGATGATAAAATAAACCCCAGTAAATACCAAAGTATAAACAATCTCGGATAAAAATGAGCTTGTGATATTTTCCTTTACCTTAGGTCTGATTTGCTTCGTAAGTGTCCGAACCTCCTCTTCTTTGAAGCGCCTCTTTGAGACCTCCTCTTAGGGTACCAAAATTGGTCTTTGAGGAAGACCAGAACCACTAGGATGTTGCTAGGGAAGTGGAGAAGATAATTTGATAGATGTTGGCTGAGCTTGAAGGCACAAATTTGTGTGAGGAAGAGAGGGAGGAGGTGCCATTTTATAAGGGAGGAGAGGGGCACCTTTGGAATAACTAAAAATATTATTTTATTATAAAGTCAAGTTCGGTTTTAAATAGCTCCAAATTGATTTATTTCGAGGCTAAGGTGGGGATGGGTCGAAATCATCTCATACAATAGAATTTAGACAAGTTTAGGTTCCTATTTTAACCTTATCATTTAGATTTAACATTAAGTTTAATAATTTGACTTTTACCGTGTCTTCTTGTGTTCTTATACTATAAGGTTAATAAACTTAATATATCAAGACAAACGAACCCCAAGTTGTTTATTATTAATATATATAACCTTATCTAAGTCATTTGGCCGAACATTAGATTTTTAGGAATTAAATAACAATTAATAATATAATATTTGTTTTAAAAACTAATTTATGTCAATTTTGACACTATTTGGTACATGATTTTTATGAAATTCATAACAGAATGATAAGTTCGAACCAAGTTACTTATATCAACAATAACAAGTCCTATTAACCTAGAAAATTTATTTAGTTCATAAAAAATCTAAAATTATATTTATTTGGGTATTTATAACATTAATTATGTCAATATTTCATTAATAAGATAATTACTCCATCAACGTTGTGTCATAAATAAATTAAATTATTTAATGTCTAAAAATTACAAATAAAATACCATTATGTAGTAAATCGTTTTATCTTTCTAATGAATATTTATAGTCGAATTTATTTTATTTATAACCCCATATTAAAAATGATTTACTTATTAAACTTTGATTTTAACTATTTTAACCCTTCTTTAAATAAATTAATAATAAATGTCCTAATGTAATCCAAGTGGGCCTAAATGGTCATATTTTATTCCTAAGTTTGTTTTTGGTCGAATTACACTTGTCCAATAGAATTAGGACATGTGTTAGGGTAATAATAATATCATTTCTACCCTTAATTACCCTATTTACTTTTAACCGTGGTAAAAAAAAGTAAAAAGTTACTATTCACCAAAAAAATATTTTTATCTCATTTAACCACATTTTACTTACTGACATCAACCGTGTCTCTCGGATTTTTGAAATTCCACTCACAGAAGCGGTAAAATTAAGTTTTATGAACAATTCAGTTTTTTTAACTACCACTTAGTGGTTTCACTATTCATCAAAAATTGAAAGTTTTCAGAAAAATACCAAAAATTAGGCCTAAGCTATATTTGATATTATGAACTCGAAAATGATGTCTATTTTACCAAATTCAAAACATATCAGTCGCATTAACTAATTTAAAAATTAATTCCCGTCGTCAAAACAAATAGCGTGTTTTTAAGAGATAATAACTATCAAAAGATTGAAACTTGTTTATAACTAGTTTAAATGTGAAATTACATCCAATGACCATCATTTTATTAAATTGTAAAAATATATTCTAAATATACTTTAAAACCACTAAAATTAATAATTTATCACTATTAATTATTTCGATTGAAAAAGTTGTTTTTAATTAAAATTTAGTAATTTCCACTATTCATCAAAATATGAAAGTTATCCGAAAATTACCAAAATTTCACCCTAAGCTAATTTCGATATTCCGAATCCAAAAATGAAGTCCATTTTGAAAAATAATATTTACAAAATTTCAAAAAGTGGTTATTACTATTCATAACGGCTAGTTTTAATAATATTTTAATAGCATATCGTTGTTTAGTGAAACTCGGTATTGCGTACTACACACACTATCAAGGAAGGTCGTGATTGCGTGTAATGAAAGGCAAGTCAAGGATGCGTGTTGTGCAAGCTCCTTTTGGTGTAGCGTACATCACAAGACATTAATGAAATTAAAAAGAGTATTTTTCATAAAATCTTGGGGTGTTACATTCTACCCCCCTTAAAATGAATTTCGCCCTCGAAATTCGTCGGGGTTATAAATGGTTTACTATTCGAAAGTTTCATTAATCGAAACCCACATCCTAAAAAGGAATACCAAAACCAATCTTTAAAAACAAAAGTATGAAACATAACGGTTACCCAAATAAACTAATCACTGGGTTTCCACAAAGGTGAAAATATGGATATGGAAGAGAAATCTAACCATCATGTTCTGATGGAGAGTGGTAGAAAACATGGCTATAGAAAAGATAGCAATCACAAAGCCATAAATTTGTGACGATCTAAGGTACCATCTGATTCATCAGATATAAGAGCACTAAGACAACATTTTTGGTTTTCAAGATCATTTCCCTAAAGTTGATGAAATTGGAATTAGAAGAAATACTTTCGTGATTTTGGTATAGTCTCACCGTTTGTCGTTCTTTGGACAATTTCCACTTCATCTCTTAAAGAAATGAAGTTGAATTTTGTCATTCGTGATGTGTTAGCAGATCATGTGATAGAATGATGGGTCATTCCATGTCTTTCAAACAAAAGGTTAGCAAAAGTTATAAGTCCATCTTATGGTTAATCGTATATGGTTCCAAAAATGAACTTATACTTCATATATCATACCGCTTAATAAAATAAAACTAGTTTCTACTAACCAGAGACTTCCTGTAGGCCAGTGGTAGGCGATAAAGGCCAGTCGCACTTCGATTGTGGGTTCGATTCCCACAGCCTTGTCCGATGTGATGGGCTGTCGCCCGTCCTGCAGGTTGTCCTTTTTCTAAAACTATATTACTATAACATCCCATCAATAATATCAAAAAAACTTCTATCCTTAAACAATAATAACTTATGTCCAACATAATCCATTCCAATATTTAGGCTTATCCATAATACTGCAGTCCACTCTCATAACATAGTGAAAACGATTACCAGAGATTTAATACCATCGTTGATCCCCATATATCATAAGATATGTTTTGTTGGTCACATTCCAAACATTCAAAGTCCTTAATCATGTATTCTCTTGAATACCCATTGAACCTTAGTGAAAACATGAATGCAGTTAAAAGTTAACACCTTCCACATACCAAAATCCTCAAAATTCTATATACTCAAACCATGATATCACTTAGTCCTTATATCAATCATGAGCTCATGAATACTGTTAAACATATTGTTTTCTCGTTTCCCTTCATTATGCGCATATAATTATTTTTTCAAAAATATCTCAATCACTTTCCATGGTTACTGGTACCATAAAATTATTGAAAACCACAATAGACCAATACATAAATATTCCAATATTCCACGATACTATATACAACACTATTTTGGAATCCCATTACATAAACACTTAATCATTCCACCACATCGTTGTCATATTCAACATCGCCAATAGTGATCGCATGTGACTTCCCTTTGTCCTTTGCCTTTAGTGGTTGCTCATGTTGATCATCACTAACCCTTGGATTAGGGCATTTATTACCATAATGGCCCATTTCCTTGCACTTGAAGCATTGAAGTGTTGGTGGTGCGTTCTCTGCAGTCTTTGCTTTATTCACATCATTAGAAACCCTTTTTCCATTACTTTGACACTCAGCTGATCGATGACCTTCTTTTCCACACTTAAAACATTTTATAGTCCCTTTAAGACAATCCCCACCATGCTTCTTTCCACACTTTGAGCATAAGGAAACATTCATATTCTTTTCACCATTATTTTGAGATTTCTCCTTGAACTCCATCTTTCGTTTCTTTTCAAAACCATGAGATGGATATGTAAAACCAACTTCCATTTCTACCTTCATAGCACAACGCACAATTTCTTCATATCTACTGAAGTCTCTTATAGCTAATGCCCTTCGAAGACTTGGTTTTAAGCCATTGAAAAATCGATCAACTTTACTTTTAGGTTGGATGATAATGCCAGATGCATACCTTGCAAGTTTTGTAAAATTCACTTCGTATATACCAACAGATTCATCATCCTTCTGCTTCAGCTCAAGAAACTCCTTTTCCATCTTTTTTCGAAGAATTCGAAGGAAGTACTTACTGAAAAACAAGTTCTTGAACTCGTCCCATTCCATGGACTCAATTTCATCTCTTGGCCTCGTATTCTTGATAAGATTCCAACATTGATCAGCTTCACCTTCCAAATGATATACTGCTAAGATGACTTTATCATGCTCAGAACATTGAAGAACTGAAAATATCTTTTCAATGGTACTGATCCATTGTTCAGCAACAAGTGGATCGGAAGACCCACTGAAAGAAGGTGGACGTTGCCTCATGAAGGACTCAATAGAATATTGTTCCCTTCTCTGCTCATTTGGAAGTCCAGAATGATTCATAGCTTGTGTAAGTATAGAAATAAGATTTTGCACTCCATCTCCCATAACATTTGTTTGTTCAGGAGGAAAATCATTGCATTGTCCATTGCATTGATCAACACGGTTCCTTCGGGTTCCAGCCATCATCTAAAACCCAAAAAGAATAGTGTGAGAGGTAAAAATCATGCTAGGGAAAACAAAATAATAAAGGGGGAGTACCTTAAATATCTAACATCTTAGGTTTAATTCTATGACCGTTAGCGTAATTATAGTACTATAACCTACACGTATACTTAACCTTAGGGACATCCCTAGACATACCTTATAAATATCTCTAGGGATTTCACTAAAGTTTTCGCATCCTAGTTTCCAAAGGTTGACTAAACCTTTCTTCTAATACCAATTGTAAAGACCCGAAGCTAGACGTACATGGACATTACATTAATTTTGAGGAATACTTAGTACAAAACAAAAACACACACACAAGGATCGTAATAGTTTAGTGTCTTTGGAAACTCGGAATATAATCTTCTAATCATGGTGAAAGATCTTCAACATCTCCCATAAAGATCTTCTTTTTTTTATACCTAAAAACTTTATTTATATCCTGAGGAAAAGAAAACATAAAAGGGTGAGCTCAAATGCTCAGTAAGGGTAAACAAAAGAAATATTAATCACATCATATACACAAGCACATAACTTTTGGAAATCTTAACCTGCAAAAGAGATCATAATTTCATAACATGGGATAAATCATGGCAGTGAAATGTAATCACAATAATCATAACTTAAAACAAGAAACTTTGTGCCATACACACATAATCATAGAGAATCATTTCTTGTTATTCAAGACTCATTTCCAAGACTATCTTAGTGGACATAGTCCCTTTCGGAACAACGTCACCCTCGTTTCAGTCCTGTTTCACTGAACCAGTATAACCTACCGTTCCAGCCATGTCTATCTCATGAGATATAAAATCTTTACCCAATGCATTGGAGGGAGATATAGGTCCCACCCATCTCATAATGATACCATTCTTATGTGTTCCATAAAATCATAAATCATACATCATTGCATAACCCATGTAATAAAAATGGGAATCTTAAACATCATGAAATCATAAAACAATTCATATACGATAAAGGAATTCATAAAAATAATTCCATCACAACATAATAAAATCAATGTAATAATAGGGATAAAAACAGAAACCTTTATTATCTTAGATGGAAAATAATTTTGATAAAACACTTGAACTTCATTCTTGAGGAAAATATCCTTTCTACTTCAAAAACACTTTTCCTTTCTTAACATGCCATACAATTTTAAACTAAAAGAAGTTGATTAAAAATAAACTTGAAAACTTGTAAAGGAAGCTTCTTGGAAATAATGTTTTAAAAATCCATTCATGCCATATAAGTTAAAAAAAACCTTCTTCGTACTTTTGTCGGAAAAGTCAAAAAGTACCTCGTAAGAAAAATGACAAAAAATTCCTTTCATATCTTTTACTAAAAACTCACCGAAGGGTAAAATTGGATATAAACTATTCTAGAAGGATATAAATATTACATATTGAGGAAACATGGATGTGGATGATAAAATACACCCCAGTAAATACCAAATTATAAACAATCTCGGATAAAAATGAGCTTGTGATATTTTCCCTTACCTTAGGTCCGATTTGCTTCGTAAGTGTCCGAACCTCCTCTTCTTTGAAGCGCCTCTTTGAGACCTCCTCTTAGGGTACGAAAATTGGTCTTTGAGGAAGACCAGAACCACTATGATGTTGCTAGGGAAGTGGAGAAGATAATTTGATAGAGGTTGGCCGAGCTTGAAGGCACAAATTTGTGTGAGGAAGAGAGGGAGGAGGTGCCCTTTTATAAGGGAGGAGAGGGGCACCTTTGGAATAACTAAAAATATTATTTTATTATAAAGTCAAGTTCGTTTTTAAATAGCTCCAAATTGATTTATTTTGAGGCTAAGGTGGGGATGGGTCGAAATCATCTCATCCAATAGAATTTAGACAAGTTTAGGTTCCTCTTTTAACCTTATCATTTATATTTAACATTAAGTTTAATAATTTTACTTTTACCGTGTCTTCTTGTGTTCTTATACTATAAGGTTAATAAACTTACTATATCAAGACAAACGAACCCCAAGTTGTTTATTATTAATATATATAACCTTATCTAAGTCATTTGGCTGAACCTTAGATTTTTAGGAATTAAATAACAATTAATAATATAATATTTGTTTTAAAAACCAATTTATGTCAATTTTGACACTATTTGGTACATGATTTTTATGAAATTCATAACAGAATGATAAGTTCTAACCAAGTTACTTATATCAACAATAACAAGTCCTATTAACCTATAAAATTTATTTAGTTCATAAAAAATCTCAAATTATATTTATTTGGGTATTTATAACATTAATTATGTCAATATTTCATTAATAAGATAATTACTGCATCAACGTTGTGTCATAAATAAATTAAATTATTTAATGTCTAAAAATTACAAATAAAATACCATTATGTAGGAAATCTCTTTAGCTTTCTAATGAATATTTGTAGTCTAATTTATCTTATGTATAACCCCATATTAAAAATGATTTACTTATTAAACTTTGATTTTAACTATTTTAACCCTTCTTTAAATAAATTAATAATAAATGTCCTAATCTAATCCAAGTGGGCCTAAATGGTCATATTTTATTCCTAAGTTTGTTTTTGGTCGAATTACACTTTCCCAATAGAATTAGGACATGTGTTAGGGTAATAATAATATCATTTCTACCCTTAATTACCCTATTTACTTTTAACTGTGGTAAAAAAAAGTAAAAAGTTACTATTCACCAAAAAATTATTTTTATCTCATTGAACCACATTTTAATTACTGACATCAACCGTGTCTCTCAGATTTTTGAAATTCCACTCACAGAAGCGGTAAAATTAAGTTTTATGAACAATTCAGTTTTTTTAACTACCACTTAGTGGTTTCACTATTCATCAAAAATTGAAAGTTTTCAAAAAAATACCAAAAATTAGGCCTAAGCTATATTTGATATTATGAACTCAAAAATGATGTCTATTTTACCAAATTCAAAACATATCAGTTGCATTAACTAATTTAAAAATTAATTCCCGTCGTCAAAACAAATAGCGTGTTTTTAAGAGATAATAACTATCAAAAGATTGAAACTTGTTTATAACTAGTTTAAATGTGAAATTACATCCAATGACCATAATTGTATTAAATTGTAAAAATATATTCTAAATATACTTTAAAACCACTAAAATTAATAATTTATCACTATTAATTATTTCGATTGAAAAAGTTGTTTTTAATTAAAATTTAGTAATTTCCACTATTCATCAAAATATGAAAGTTATCCGAAAATTACCAAAATTTCACCCTAAGCTAATTTCGATATTCCGAATCCAAAAATGAAGTCCATTTTGAAAAATAATATTTACAAAATTTCAAAAAGTGGTTATTACTATTCATAACGGCTAGTTTTAATAATATTTTAATAGCATATCGTTGTTTAGTGAAACTCGGTATTGCGTACTACACACACTATCAAGGAAGGTCGCGATTGCGTGTAATGAAAGGCAAGTCAAGGATGCATGTTGTGCAAGCTCCTTTTGGTGTAGCGTACAACACAATACATTAATGAAATTAAAAAGAATATTTTTCATAAAATCTCGGGGTGTTACATTCTACCCCCCTTAAAATGAATTTCGCCCTCGAAATTCGTCGGGGTTATAAATGGTTTACTATTCGAAAGTTTCTTTAATCGAAACCCACATCGTAAAAAGGAATACCAAAACCAATCTTTAAAAACAAAAGTATTAAACGTAACGGTTACCCAAATAAACTAATCACTGGGTTTCCACAAAGTTGAAAATATGGATATGGAAGAGAAATCTAACCATCATGTTCTGATGGAGAGTGGTAGAGAACATGGCTATAGAAAAGCTAGCAATCACAAAGCCATAAATTTGTGACGATCTAAGGTACCATCTGATTCATCAGATATAAGTAAACTAAGACAACATTTTTGGTTTTCAAGATCATTTCCCTAAAGTTGATGAGATTGGAATTAGAAGAAATACTTTCGTGATTTTGGTATAGTCTCACCGTTTGTCGTTCTTTGGAAAATTTCCACTTCATCTCTTAAAGAAATGAAGTTGAATTTTGTCATTCGTGATGTGTTAGCAGATCATGTGATAGAATGATGGGTCATTCCATCTCTTTCAAACAAAAGGTTAGCAAAAGTTATAAGTCCATCTTATGGTTAATCGTATATGGTTCCAAAAATGAACTTATACTTCATATATCATACCGCTTAATAAAATAAAACTAGTTTCTACTAACCAGGGACTTCCTGTAGGCCAGTGGTAGGTGATAAAGGCCAGTCGCACTTCGATTGTGGGTTCGATTCCCACAGCCTTGTCCGATGCGATGGGCTGTCGCCCGTCCTACAGGTTGTCCTTTTTCTAAAACTATATTACTATAACATCCCATCAATAATATCAAAAAAACTTCTATACTTAAACAATACTAACTTATGTCCAACATAATCCATTCCAATCTTTAGGCTTATCCATAATACTGCAGTCCACTCTCATAACATAGTGAAAACGATTACCAGAGATTTAATACCATCGTTGATCCCCATATATCATAAGATATGTTTTTTTGGTCACATTCCAAACATTCAAAGTCCTTAATCATGTATTATCTTGAATACCCATTGAACCTTAGTGAAAACATGAATGCAGTTAAAAGTCAACACCTTCCACATACCAAAATCCTCAAAATTCTATATACTCAAACCATGATATCACTTAGTCCTTATATCAATCATGAGCTCATGAATACTATTAAACATTTCGTTTTCTCGTTTCCCTTCATTATGCGCATATAATTATTTTTCCAAAAATATCTCAATCACTTTCCATGGTTACTGGTACCATAAAATTATTGAAAACCACAATAGACCAATACATAAATATTCCAATATTCCATGATACTATATACAACACTATTTTGGAATCCCATTACATAAACACTTAATCATTCCACCACATCGTTGTCATATTCAACATTGCCAATAGTGATCGCATGTGACTTCCCTTTTTCCTTCGCCTTAAGTGGTTGCTCATGTTGATCATCACTAACCCTTGGATTAGGGCATTTATTACCATAATGCCCCATTTCCTTGCACTTGAAGCATTGAAGTGTTGGTGGTGCGTTCTCTGCAGTCTTTGCTTTATTCACATCATTAGAAACCCTTTTTCCATTACTTTGACACTCAGCTGCTCGACGACCTTCTTTTCCACACTTAAAAACATTTTCTAGTCCCTTCAAGACAATCCCCACCATGCTTCTTTCCACACTTTGAGCATAAGGAAACATTCATCTTCTTTTCACCATTATTTTGAGATTTCTCCTTGAACTCCATCTTTCGTTTCTTTTCAAAACCATGAGATGGATATGTAACACCAACTTCCATTTCTACCTTCATAGCACAACGCAAAATTTCTTCATAGCTACTGAAGTCTCTTATAGCTAATGCCCTTCGAAGACTTGGTTTTAAGCCATTGAAAAATCGATCAACTTTACTTTCAGGTTGGATGATAATGCCAGATGCATACCTTGAAAGTCTTGTAAAATTCGCTTCGTATATACCAACAGATTCATCATCCTTTTGCTTCAGCTCAAGAAACTCCTTTTCCATCTTTGTTCGAAGAATATGAGGGAAGTACTTACTGAAAAACAAGTTCTTGAACTCGTCCCATTCCATGGACTCAATTTCATCTCTTGGCCTCGTATTCTTGATAAGATTCCACCATTGATCAGCTTCACCTTCCAAACGATATACTGCTAAGATGACTTTATCATGCTCAGAACATTGAAGAACTGAAAATATCTTTCCAGTGGTACTGATCCATTGTTCAGCAACAAGTGGATCGGAAGACCCACTGAAAGAAGGTGGACGTTGCCTCATGAAGGACTCAATAGAATATTGTTCCCTTCTCTGCTCATTTGGAAGTCCAGAATGATTCATAGCTTGTGTAAGTATAGCAATAAGATTTTTCATTCCATCTCCCATAACATTTGTTTGTTTAGGAGGGAAATCATTGCATTGTCCATTTCATTGATCAACACGGTTCCTTCTGGTTCCAGCCATCGTCTAAAACCCAAAAATAATAGTGTGAGAGGCAAAAATCATGCTAGGGAAAACAACATAATAAAGGGGGAGTACCTTCAATATCTAACATCTTAGGTTTAATTCTATGATCGTTAGCGTAATTCTAGTACTATAACCTATACGTATACTTAACCTTAGGGACATCCCTAGACATACCTTAGAAATATCTCTAGGGATCTCACTAAAGTTTTTGCATCCTAGTTTCCAAAGGTTGACTAAACCTTTCCTCTGATACCAACTGTAGAGACCCGAAGCTAGACGTACATGGACATTACATTACTTTTGCGGAATACTTAGTACAAATCAAAAACACACACACAAGGATCGTAATAGTTTAGTGTCTTTGGAAACTCAGAATATAATATTCTAATCGTGGTGAAAGATCTTCAACATCTCCCATAAAGATCTTCTTTTTTTTATACCTAAAACCCTTATTTATATCCTGAGGAAAAGAAAACATAAAAGGGTGAGCTCAAATGCTCAGTAAGGGTAAACAAAAGAAATATCAATCACATCATATACACAAGCACATAACTTTTGGAAATCTTAACCTACAAAAGAGATCATAATTTCATAACATGGGATAAATCATGGCAGTGAAATGTAATCACAATAATCATAACTTAAAACAAGAAACTTTGTGGCATACACACATAATAATAGAGAATCATTTCTTATTATTCAAGACTCATTTCCAAGACTATCTTAGTGGACAAAGTCCCTTTCTGAACCGAGTCACCCTCGTTTCAGTCCTGTTTCACTAAACCGGTATAACCTACCGTTCCAGCCATGTCTATCTCAGGAGATATAAAATCTTTACCCAATGCATTGGAGGGAGATATAGGTCCCACCCATCTCATAATGATACCATTCTTATGTGTGCCACAAAATCATAAATCATAAATTATTGCATAACCCATGTAATACAAATGGGAATCTTAAACATCATGAAATCATAAAACAATTCATATACGATAAAGGAATTCATAAAAATAATTACATCACAACATAATCAAATCAATGTAATAATAGGGATAAAAAAAGAACCCTTTATTATCTTAGATGGAAAATAATTTTGATAAAACACTTGAACTTCATTCTTGAGGAAAATATCCTTTCTACTTCAAAAACACTTTTCCTTTCTTAACATGTCATACAATTTTAAACTAAAAGAAGTTGATTAAAAATAAACTTGAAAACTTGTAAAGGAAGCTTCTTGGAAATAATGTTTTAAAAATCCATTCATGCCATATAAGTTAAAAAAAACATTCTTCGTACTTTTGTCAGAAAAGTCAAAAAGTACCTCGTACAAAAAATGACAAAAAATTCCTTTCATATCTTTTACTAAAAACTCACCGAAGGGTAAAATTGGATATAAACTATTCTAGAAGGATATAAATATTACATATTGAGGAAACATGGATGTGGATGATAAAATACACCCCAGTAAATACCAAAGTATAAAAAATCTCGGATAAAAATGAGCTTGTGATATTTTCCCTTACCTTAGGTCTGATTTGCTTCGTAAGTGTCCGAACCTCCTCTTCTTTGAAGCGCCTCTTTGAGACCTCCTCTTAG
Organism: Viscum album; assembly: GCA_963277665.1. Classification (NCBI taxonomy): domain Eukaryota; kingdom Viridiplantae; phylum Streptophyta; class Magnoliopsida; order Santalales; family Viscaceae; genus Viscum; species Viscum album. The sequence goes on from OY728137.1 coordinate 178,221,128, forward strand.
GGTACCAAAATTGGTCTTTGAGGAAGACCAGAACCACTAGGATGTTGCTATGGAAGTGGAGAAGATAATTTGATAGAGGTTGGCCGAGCTTGAAGGCACAAATTTGTGTGAGGAAGAGAGGGAGGAGGTGCCCTTTTATAAGGGAGGAGAGGGGCACCTTTGGAATAACTAAAAATATTATTTTATTATAAAGTCAAGTTTGGTTTTAAATAGCTCAAAATTGATTTATTTCGAGGCTAAGGTGGGGATGGGTCGAAATAATCTCATCCAATAGAATTTAGACAAGTTTAGGTTCCTATTTTAACCTTATCATTTAGATTTAACATTAAGTTTAATAATTTTACTTTTACCGTGTCTTCTTGTGTTCTTATACTATAAGGTTAATAAACTTAATATATCAAGACAAACGAACCCCAAGTTGTTTATTATTAATATATATAACCTTATCTAAGTCATTTGGCCAAACCTTAGATTTTTAGGAATTAAATAACAATTAATAATATAATATTTGTTTTAAAAACTAATTTATGTCAATTTTGACACTATTTGGTACATGATTTTTATGAAATTCATAACAGAATGATAAGTTCGAAACAAGTTACTTATATCAACAATAAAAAGTCCTATTAACCTAGAAAATTTATTTAGTTCATAAAAAATCTCAAATTATATTTATTTGGGTATTTATAACATTAATTATGTCAATATTTCATTAATAAGATAATTACTGCATCAACGTTGTGTCATAAATAAATTAAATTATTTAATGTCTAAAAATTAAAAATAAAATACTATTATGTAGAAAATCTTTTTAGCTTTCTAATGAATATTTATAGTCTAATTTATCTTATGAATAACCCCATATTAAAAATGATTTACTTATTAAACTTTGATTTTAACTATTTTAACCCTTCTTTAAATAAATTAATAATAAATGTCCTAATGTAATCCAAGTGGGCCTAAATGGTCATATTTTATTCCTAAGTTTGTTTTTGGTCGAATTACACTTGTCCAATAGAATTAGGACATGTGTTATGGTAATAATAATATCATTTCTTCCCTTAATTACCCTATTTACTTTTAACTGTGGTAAAAAAAAGTAAAAAGTTACTATTCACCAAAAAATTATTTTTATCTCATTGAACCACATTTTACTTACTGACATCAACTGTGTCTCTCAGATTTTTGAAATTTCACTCACAGAAGCGGTAAAATTAAGTTTTATGAACAATTCAGTTTTTTTAACTACCACTTAGTGGTTTCACTATTCATCAAAAATTGAAAGTTTTCAAAAAAATACCAAAATTAGGCCTAAGCTATATTTGATATTATGAACTCAAAAATTATGTCTATTTTACCAAATTCAAAACATATCAGTTGCATTAACTAATTTAAAAATTAATTCCCGTCGTCAAAACAAATAGCGTGTTTTTAAGAGATAATAACTATCAAAAGATTGAAACTTGTTTATAACTAGTTTAAATGTGAAATTACATCCAATGACCATCATTGTATTAAATTGTAAAAATATATTATAAATATACTTTAAAACCACTAAAATTAATAATTTATCACTATTAATTATTTCGATTGAAAAAGTTGTTTTTAATTAAAATTTAGTAATTTCCACTATTCATCAAAATATGAAAGTTATCCGAAAATTACCAAAATTTCACCCTAATCTAATTTCGATATTCTGAATCAAAAAATGAAGTCCATTTTGAAAAATAATATTTAAAAAATTTCAAAAAGTGGTTATTACTATTCATAACGGCTAGTTTTAATAATATTTTAATAGCATATCATTGTTTAGTGAAACTCGGTATTGCGTACTACACACGCTATCAAGGAAGGTCGCGATTGCGTGTAATGAAAGGCAAGTCAAGGATGTGTGTTGTGCAAGCTCCTTTTGGTGTAGCGTACAACACAAGACATTAATGAAATTAAAAAGAATATTTTTCATAAAATCTCGGGGTGTTACAACCTCTTCCCACTTGGAAAAGAAATATGTAGCGGTCAGGATGAACTGAAACTGGTGAGCTATCGCCGGTGGATATGGTCCCATGATATCGAGTCCCTAGACTGAGAAGGGCCAAGAGTACTTGGTAGTGTGGAGAGGCTCTAGTGTCCGATGCACGAAGTTAGCATGAACTTGACATGCATGGCACCTCTTGGTGAACCTGATGCAGTCATGGATCATGGAGAGCCAAAAATACCCCAGTCTTCGGATCTGGTGAGATAGCTTCTGCCTCATCTGATGAGCCCCACAGGAACTGGAATGAACCTCCTTCATGACCTGAGAAATCTCGACTCCTTGGATGAAACGGAGGATAACACCATCAAAATCACACTTGTAGTGGATCTGCTCAAGACTGGTACCACTCTGGAACTGTAGCGTGCAATGTTAGATTCGATCGTGCTCGACCCAATCAGTCGGGAGGTAACCATTTTGGAGATACTTGAAAAAGGGGGCTCTCCAATCAGAGGTCAGTTCAACCACTGCATCTGAGGGACCTGGGGGTCCTGATGTGGAGGCTCCGACGGTAAGATACCTCACCTACAGGCTGTCGTCGTCACCTGGGGTGATGGGAGCAATGACTCTCTGATGTGCCATGTGGATAATTAGATCATCCTGATCAGGTTCTGAAAGTGATGAAGACAGGCTGGCCAGGGCGTTAGCTCGATCGTTCTGAGATCGAGGGACATGAGTAACTTCTGGCCGAGATGTGAACTGGGCCAATAGTTGGAGAGTGAGCTCCAATAATGGTATGATCTCCGGCTTTCTAATGACGTAGTCGTCATTGATCTGCTTGATGACTAGTTCAGAATCCACTTTCCCATGAAAATGGGGCACATCAATCTCGAGGGCCAGCTCGAGGCCGGTAATAAGAGCCTAATACTCTTCCTCATTGTTGGTGCAACCTTATAACGAAAGGAATGAGTACGATAGAACGGCTTGAGCCGGGGTAATAAAGACAATACCCAGGCCTACCCTGTTGAGCCTCGGATCATTGAGCCTCCTGTCGGTGGGACTCTGGGAAGCACCATCTAAGTGCATCTACCAGCATGACATGGCATGATCTACTAAGAGGATTGCCTCATCAGGAAAATTGAGATCCAAGGACTGGTTAGCAGGATCTATATGGGCATCAAGGAAGTCTTCCAATGCTTTCCCCTTAATAGCTTTTTGAGGGACAAACCTGATATTGAACTGCTGAAGAATCCCTTCCCACCGAGCTAGACGACCTTTCAACATGGGGCGGTTCAGAATTTATTTCAGTGGGTCTACCCGAGACACAAGCTATACCTCATGGCGCTGTAAGTAATGCCGCAATTTCTGTACTATGAATACCAGCGCAAGGTAGCTCTTCTCGATGGGGGAGTATCTAGTCTCCGTATTGAGGATCATGCAGCTGAGGTAGTAAAGGCTATTTTCTATCCCCTCATTGTTCTTATGGGAAAGAAGGGCGCTAAGAGATCATTCCAGGGCGGTCACATAAAGGACCAATGGATTTCCGGATATGGGTGGCATCAAGACCGGAGGCTGGAGCAGATACTGCTTGATTTCCTCTAATGTGGTCTGGCATTCTTTGTCCCATTCATAAGCGATGCCTTTCTTCATGAGCCGAGAAAAGGGATTACACTTGCCATCCAGATTCGCAATGAATCAGCGTATGTAGGCTAAGTGGCCTTGGAAGCCCCAAAGTTCCCGAATGTTGCTCAGAGGAGGCATCTGGTTGATGGTATTGATCTTCTCCAGGTCAATCTCGATGCCTTGGTACCTGACAACAAAGCCAAGGAACTTACTAGAGGTGACCCCGAAGGCACATTTCAATGGGTTCATCTTTAGGTGGAGAGAACAGAGGAATCCAAACACTTTATCAAGGTCCTTGAGATGGTCCCGGTGCTGGTGGGATTTGACGACCAGATCGTCCACATAACATTCCACCAATGTCCATAGGATTGGCTTGAATATGCGATGCATGGCCCGCTGATATGTGGAATGCATTATTTAGGACGAAGGGAATGAACTGGTAATAAAACGTACCTTGTGGTTCCCTGAAGGATGTAGACTCCTCATCCTTGGGGGCCATCCAGATCTGATTATATCCAGAGTATCCGTCCATAAAGGAAAGGTCTTGGAACCCTACTGTAGCTTCGATCAACAATTCCATCATAAGAAGGGGGAAATCATCCTTCAGATAGTGACGGTTGAGATCCCGGAAGTTGATGCAGACTTTGATCTATCCGTTTTTTTTCTTGACTGGCACAATGTTGGATAGCCACCGGGGGTACTGGACCTCCTTGATGAAGTTGGCTCTGATGATATTATCAACTTTGGCTTCGACCATAGCACCATGAGAAGGGTTCATCTTTTTGGGAGGTTGCTTGAACCCGTAGTGATTTGCTGGAAGACCAAGGCAGTGGATGGCTACCTGAGGATCTAGTCCTGACATCTCATCGTAACTCTAGGAAAACATGTCACGGTGCTATTTAAGGAAGTCCATGTACCGTTGTTGCTTCTCGGGGGGCATGGTGACACTGATCAACGTGGGTCTTGGGTCCACCTCACTACCGAGGTTCACCTATACCAATCCATAAACCGTGGTGGAGATGCCCTATTCAAAGCCTGGGGGAGCATTCTCTGGATCCTATTATTCAATTGTGGAGGAGGGATCCTCAGCGGGAGGAGCTTACTCTGGGTTAGTAGATTCCAACGGGAGGGTGGTACCAGCCTGAGCAGCAGTGGTCACTGCATTAGGAGATTTCGGTACTATCGAAACCATAACAATAAAGGCTGTCAATCCGATCCCATCTGGTCTTCAGCCCAAGGGTCCATGCTTGATGATGTCAAAGCAGTAGTGGCGCGTTGTCTTGATATGGTTAATTCTAGCCCGAAGAAATAGGAATGTATGATGCACTGTCGTTTCCATGGGGCGGACATCCCGATACTTATAGGGGTAGGGGGCTCAGGGATCACCGAGTCTTGATTCGTATAAGAATGCGAAGTGATCTCCCAACATCACTTGGATTTAGGAATGTGGTTCCCTCTTGTCCTAGAGACAATAAAACATTGCCCCATATCAGGGGTCGTGGCCTCTAACCGATGGATTGGGAAGACGTAGGCATCATCTAGATCTATCCATGGGTCGGTCGCAGCCGTGGCATGCTCGACCTCGTTGGTCTGAATCTTCTTGTCCTTGCTCTTGTAGTAGTCAGCATCTAGATAGTGGGCTTCACAAGAGGCAAAGGGAGATGTGTCGCCTTAAAGCACACCCACCCAACCATTGAAGGAGTACTTAAGGAACCAGTGATATGATGAGTGAACTGCCGCGTGCAGGTGGATCCATGGTCTTCCCATCAATGCATTGTAGGCGGTGTCCTAAGAGACAACCATAAACTCAGTGCTGGCAACTAGGCCACCGAATTGGGTCTTCAAGCAGATCTTTCCATTTGAAGTATGTTTCGTCCTGTCATAACCCTAGATTATTAGGTCAGAGGGGCTCAAATAATCTTCAGACAACCCCAATTTTCGCAGTGTTTGAGTCGTGATTAGGTTGATCCCAGAGCCCGTGTCAACAAGACAATGGAGGACCTCCACGCCATTGAACTGGCCGGTGATGTACAGCGGGCGAATGTGCCCTAGTATGGGAGATCCCTCATCCTCTCCAGATAATGAGATAATGTCCTAGCATTCAGCATTCTCAATTGCCTCATCATGGAAGGATTTTTTGGCTGCTACTTCCGTCTCAAACTATAGGGGGATTCTTAAAGCCTCAGTGAGGGCCTCACGCATATCAGATGACAGGAGAAGAGCCTCGAGGATGGAGAGTCTTGCTGGGATGCTGGAAAGATGTTTGAGGATGTCGTGCTTCCATGCCAGGCATGAGCTTCTGCTTACAGGGGGTCACTCTATGACAGGAGGTATGGTGGACCCTGCCGGCTGGATCGGTGGATGACTGGTACTGGGAATTTCCCGTTGCTCACTAGTCGAAGCATGTAGAGTGACTGCTGTAGGGGAACCCGATGACTAAAATTGGTCCATGGGGAAGCGCGCCAGATCATGAAGAGGTCTAGTCAGCTCTACCTGATCTAGAATCACGAACGACGGTGAAGGTGGACCTGATGTCACCAGATGAGAAGGCTGCATTTGCTGAGCTCTGTGCTGAGCCTGTTGTCTGGTTTCAGTGGCACGCACAGACTGGATGGAGGTGCCAACTGATGTGCCTCGACGACCCATATAACCGCGGCTCCACCGACCCTGGTGTCAGCTGGGGACGTTGGGGAGATTCTTCTGGAACTCCCCGTCATCGGGAGTCATGTAGGGGTTTACCAACTCTACGGTGTTAACCGAAGCGTACCCTTGACAATCACTTGAAGAGACATCCGCTACAGGGTAGATTCCTGGGGGAATCACCATCTTCAGGGGCATGAAGTCGTCGAGAGTGCGAGACGACAATGACATATTCAGGGCGCGCTGCTTCCCCTTGCACCACCAATTCTTACTCTTCTGGGAAGAGGACTACTGAGACGATGATGCAGAAGTAGTGGATGCGACTTCTGAAGGGTTTGGCCAATTCAGTCATGCAAGGATGACACCATGGGCATGGGAAACTATTTTGTGATCCATCCAATCATCGTACTTCTGGGACCCACGGTTAGAAACCATCTACTACTCGCCCTCGCTGTCACTGTTGTCGTTTGGTCTTACAAAGATGCACACCACCTATGCCGGGGTAGGGCCCAACTGAACTATGCTATTGTTGACATGGTCTTGGAGCCAGTCCTTGAACACATATCATTTCTTGAGGGTGTGCCCCAGGATTTGGTGATAAGGGTAGTAGTTGGGGTGATCTATGAGATTCATCTCTTCTGACCTTCTGCACTCAAGCAAGCGTACAATCCCCTGCTCTAAGGCGTTGTGGAAGTAACCTGAGACCTGATCCTCATTGAATGAGTAGGTTTAGTTTCTTCTGTCCAGAAAGGGGGCCCTTAGAGCCTGACCCAGGCAAGGAGCTGTAGAAGCCTGTTGAGGCAGTGGCGCCTGGTTATCTCGCCGAGGAGGTGACAAATTATGCGAGGGAACCTACCGATTCAGAGGTGGGAACTGTTGGGCCGGAGGCTACGCTTGAGGTCGAGGTCCTCTACGAGGCTGCAGAGCTGGTGCTACTAGAAAAAATTCTAGTTTCCTAGGGACCTCTATTTAGGCCACTGTGGTGCGCTCATCTTTGGATACCCTTCTCACAGGAATTACAGGATGCAACAGACGTGCCTGAATAGCCTGTTGTAGTGCTTCCTCTAAGTACTGGGCCTTATCATAGAAGTATCGGAATCCCCCATGGTAGTTATGGGTTATCAACGAGGGAACTAGTTCAGTCTTGACATTACCTATTCACATCATCAGTAGTTTCTCCTGAGTCAGTGGCATGTCGAGAGAGTAAGTGATCCCTTTCCACCAGGCGACAAAGTCTGCAATGCGCTCATCAAGCCTCTATTTGCATTTGAAGAGGTATGAGATACTCGTCTTCTGGGTGGTAGAACTGAACTGGTAGAGGAATTGCCTCCAGAGGTCTTCCCAACCGACTATTGACCTGATGGGGAGATGGCTGTACCAGATGAATGCCGATCCCTCCAATTTTTTCAAAAAGCACCGAAGTTTGGTAGCTTCCTACTATGCTGGAGTCCCCAACATGGTCCCACACCTTGAGATGAAGTGGGAAAAGTGCTGAAGCGGGTCCCCTCTCCCATTGAATGGGGAAAAGGTGGTTTTTCCAAAACCTAGTGGTGTTGGCATATCATCCAACCATGCTAGGTATGACTTTCCATTAGGTGGGAGTGCCACCTATCATGTTTCCAACACCTCGAGGTGGGCAATGACTGCTGCCATTGGATCATCTGGGTGGGGGTCCCTATTCTAATGGGGATCCCTGACCACCAGTGCATTGTTGGGTTCTTCAACATAGTAAGCGGGCTTAGTGTCTTGTGGAGCGGCTGGCGGAATGACCTGTGGGGTAGCTAGGGGAGCCGGAACAACGGCCAGACTACAATGATTCTTGGCCAGGATATTAGGGGCAGACACAACTTTCCCTTGGTGAGCTGCCCCTGGGTAACCCTGATCATCCTGCTCAGTTCGGGCTCCCCCAGCTACCGGCGAGTAACCCTTCCTGATGGATCCAAAAGTGGGGGTACGCCCTCAGGGGGAAGGTCCCCATAAAGGAGTTCTAGCTCATTAAATCATTCTGATAGGCTGGCCATGTTGACCACGACCCTTCCTAGGGGCATGTCCTCGATATCACATGGTAGGTTGGGATGCCGCCAGATAGGACTAAAGAGGAGGTTAGCATACTGCCCCCAACCATGGATTTGCATGTTGGGGTAAGCCTCCTTGATGATCTTGAGGATTACTTTGAAACTCTATACATATCATTGCTGGAGGGATTTATGGAGACCTGGTGACTCAAGGCGCTAGGCCACGGGGAGTGCGACCAGATCAACCAGATGAAATTGTTAACTGATGTCCTCAAAGTGTGCTTGGATTTTTGGATAAGACACTTGCTGATGACGAAGATGAAAGTGATTCCCCCAGAGGGTCTGGCGGAAACATTCAACTTCCTCTGGGTTGAGAGATTCTGGCGCACAAAAGTTTGGCACTGCAGCCGGCCAAAACTTACCAAGGAAGTGGTCTGCTGCGAGGATGTTCCATAATCTCCTAGGATTAGATTAAAGGTCTGGCCCTTCATTACCCCACTCATAAACTAGATGATGCTTAGGGATTATCAACGGTATTGAACCAGACCACTGGGATGACAAGCTGGCTGGTGGAGAATACGGCGAGCGAGCTGACTGACCGCCAAATCTCGGGCTGTCCTCTGAGGAGTGTAGTGATCTGGACGCTATGTCACGATAATATAAACTGATGAACATGGTTTTTAGAACAGAAACAGCATCCTCTGGGGGTGGGCTATGTCGTGGATCTCTCTCCATTGATCCTCAAAATAACTCTCCATGATCTCTAGTCGAGGTGGAGGGTTCTTCTAGTGATGACAGTGGCGACTGTGTGGTCGGCCCCTGAGGACATGCTAGATTTTTTGTCCTCCTAGATATAACTATTAAGGGAGGCAGGAATCTGGTGTATTTCACTTTCTAGGAGCACGAGGCTGATGCGCCTCGTTCCTGCCCCAGCCCTTGACACAGAGGACCGAGGGGAGGGTTCCATCGCCGAGTCGTACTCTGCTTTGGAATATGAGAATCAGACCGGTTTGATCTCAGTATAAATATTCTCAGTGCTCTTTTTATGACAGAGACGACCTGACTTCCTACCCTGGGATGGTTCTTCAGGACATGGTAGTTTTTCGGCACGAGGAGGTCCTTTGGCCGTACTGGTGCTGGGGAGGAGAGGGTTTCCGATTGAGTAAGCCGGGGTGCGAGGATCACCTAGGAAGATATCGAAGGGGACACGGGGAGGACCTTCGTGGATAGTGCTGGAGCAGGTAGGACCTTTTCTAAATCTGAAAAGAGCATGGGTAGGGACTCCATGCTTGTTCCCTCTAGCGACATCAATATGAGGAAGGTCCTTATACTGGTCAGGCCAAACATGGGTAGGACCTCCGTGCTGGGTGTTGGTGAAGTGAAGTTGCTCCCCATCCTTATGATTACCAGGGTGAGAAGGACTTTCACCTGATGCTACAAGAAAATGTGGAGGACCCCCATGTTGGAGAGTGATAGGATGCACAACATCCTGGCCCCGACGATTTGCGGCAGGAGGAATGACTCTGTACCCGGTGTAGTGAGTGCGGGAGAGACTCCCATACTAAGTGTTGCCATCATGGGGGGGGGGGGACCCATCTTGGTTGAAGGTGGACCAGGGCAGACTTCCATGCCGAGATTGGAAGCGGGGAATACCCACATTCTCCATGTTATTGGTACGAGGAGGGCCTCCGTACTGGGTGTCATCGCTGCGGGTTAGTCCGCGGCGGCCACTACTTGTGCCGGCGACCAAGAGAATCAAACCAGCCTGCCCGTGGGGCGGTTGGGGCCTCGATCCAGGTCGGGCATATAACTGCCCCTACTCAGCGTATATAGGGAGTTGGTGATATGCTTCAGCAGTGACTTAGGCCACAGTAGCCGCTGACGCTAACGCCCCTTGGCGGGCATCCTCTTCAATTTTCACCTGACGCTGGCATCGGGTCAGACAGACCGAAGCTGGTGGTATAGGCATGTGGCTCACTTGCTCCTTGGCCTGTAAGACTAGGTGGCGGTGCTGACGTGGCCTGGTGGGAGCCCTCACCGGGAGTCCTTGGAATGGGACTCTGACCGGGCTGGCCCGGACACCCCCTGCCTCGTCGACATAGGGTAGGGAGTCTTTAGGGCATTCCGAGGATAGGATCCCGAAACGATTATATGTTGGGGTGGGGAGTAGTGGCTCCCTGCACGGCCCTTGGGGTCGGCATTGATGGCGAGGCACAGATGCCTCTAAATCTAGGTGGGCCATGTCCCTCGTAGGGATGATCCCCTCCTCCTCGTACCGGCATACGAGGTCATTAATCACCCTTCGTTGGATGAATTCTGATGAGGAGATGGGGCATGGGTGCCCAGTGGTCGTGGTCGTTGAGACCGTCATGGAAGAGGTAGAACCGTGTGATATTTCCACGTTGGCATTTCCCCTTCCCCTACGTCGGTGGGTGGGCGGTGATCGATTTCCGAATACAGTAACTTGGTTCCTGAAAGTAGGGAGATTAACTCATTAGTGCTGAAAGAAAAAGAAATCGATGACCAATGCCCCAACACCATTCCATCTTCCATGACCGGTAAGAGGGATCCATGCTGACAACGTCACAGATCGGGATGCCCAATGTTTTGACAGCCCCAACTTTTGGTGAGTTTCATGCCAGGCCTGCTATTTTCTTAGTGGGACCTGGCGCCGGATAACTGGATCTGGTGACACGCTAATCCACTGATTCCTCAAACGCTACTAGTCTCCATGTTTAGGAGAAGATCTTCACATCAGGTTCACCATTTTTTTTCGACGCTTTCTCCAGGGCGTGCATGTTCATCTGTTGGAGGACGAAAGGCGCTGTTTGTTTCCCCTCATTCCCGCTTTCTAAAGGTGGGAGACATCTGTTCCTTGTTCAAGGACGTTTTCTCCTTGATCGAAACAGGATTATGGGATTTCATTTCTTCCTTCCATAGATTCCTCCTCAGAACTCGTCACCTAGTTCAAGTCTCCCTTATAGATTTAATACGTTGTTTGTGAAACTCTTACTAGTGCCATATCTTCATGGACACCAGTTAATTATGCTACTTCTTCTGGTACATTCCAGAGGGTCCAGTCAGGGCAGCAACTTTTGGTCAGGAGAGTAGTCACATTGGGCATCACTGGCGTGTCTGGACACTGGAACACTAGCGCATCTGAGTTTCTTCCCCTTATTATAGGGCTTCTCGGGGGCGTGGAAGCCCGAGGCATCCAACGTCGCATGCGGGGAATTATATTCCATGGGTATGTCTCTGAGGTTTTCCTCAGCTTCCTATGTTTAACATAGGGTATGCCGCGGGTTTAATGTCTAGTGGAGATGGATTGGTCTGATCAGAACACTGACTGGAGTGGATCAGATAGATGTAACCCCTTGAGGGAACACTGATGTCGGGGCTAACACGTGGTTAGTTACCCAGTTACTTCTAGGATCAGGGAAGATGTGGATTGGCATGATCTTACCAAAATGTGGTGGCCCAGGTAAGAATCCGGATGGATGATGGGTGGTCAAGTGAAGTGGGTGGAGAATGTTATGGAGTCGACTCGGGGCAACGATGGTGGTGGGATTGAGCCTCTAAGAGACTTCCTACGTATCCCTATGGTAGAGAATCAAAGTTTGTGTAGTTCAGTGGGACGATGGGACACCTGAGGAGGTGTCCTGTGAAAATGGATGCATGGATGGGACCCGAAGGAAGTGGAACCTCCGGGTTGGGGCATGATCTTCCCGAAACACATGGGATTGAGGGAGAGATCAGGATGAGACATGAATGAAGGGATTGAACCCGATGGAGGCTTCCTAAGTATCCTCATGGTAGGGAATCAAAGTCAACATAGTTCATCTTAACAAAAGCTTACTGCTTATTGGGGTTCCAACGGCTTACCACTGAAAGAGGGCGACAACAACTTACCGCTGAAAGGGGCGACAACGGCTTACCGCTAAAAGGGGGATGACAACAGTTTACTGCTGGTTGGGGGCTAAACCTTGGGGAGGCTTCCTACGTACCCTGTCTAGGAGACAGGGATCAAAACCCATGTAGTTTGGGTATGGGTGTGGGTGAACTCACGTAAAGGAGGTTGGAACGACCAGGTGTTGGGCTTGAACCTCAGAGAGGCTTCCTACGTACCTTACCTTGGCAAGGATCAAAGTTCACGTACTTCAGGTGGTGTGGGGATTACACTCTAGGTTTCCCTAAGTGTTGGTGAACCGACGTGAAGATGGTCGGAGTGACCGGGGTGGTGGGCTTGAACCTAATGGAGGATTCCTATGTACCTTACCTTGGCAAGGATCAAAGTCCACGTAGTTCAGGTGGTGTGAGGCTTACACTCTAGGCTACCCGAAGTGTTGGTGAACCGACGTGAAGATAGTCAGAGTGACCGAGGTGGTGGTATTGAACCTCATGGAGGCTTCCTACGTACCTTACCTTGGCAAGGATCAAACTCCACGTAGTTCAGGTGGTGCAGGGCTTATACTCTAGGCTACCGAAGTGTTGGTGAACCGACGTGAAGATGGTCAGAGCGACCGGGGTGGTGGGCTTGAACCTCATGAAGGCTTCATACGTACCTTACCTTGGCAAGGATCAAAGTCCACATAGTTCAGGTGGTGCGTGTGGGGATTACACTCTAGGATGTCTGAAGTGTATGTCATGGTCGATGCTTACTCTAAGTCCACGTGAGTCATGCTCGGTATGAGAAACAAGAGGCATCAAAGACCTGACAATCACGTTGCAGAAGGTGCGTTCGTGGGAAATGGAGTGGGGATTACACATGATTAGCAGCCCAGGGAGAGAAATATTGGGACTTACTCCAGGATGGAGGCTTGGATGGCGAAAAATCCCAAAGGGAGAGGTATTTGGCACTGAAAAAAGGAGATCTCTAGTGCCCATCGCTCCCCCTCTGGTCTTCGGCTAGGAAGAAGTCAGGAGGAGTAGGGGTACTACCTCCTACAAGAAAATCTAGGGACTTACACCAATATGGTTTCCCTTTCCCCGTGTAGGATACATGGGGGGAAGTCAGAGTTTAATGTCATGTGTTGAGGACAAGAGTGCTTGGCAGTTTAACATCCTGCAGCTTGGACGAGGTGGGTTCTCTCCGCACCCCTAGGACTTACATAACTGGTACTCTCTACACCTTGGTGAAGAGAAGGGACATGAAACGCTGTGGGTAGGGAGTGTCATGAGGTGATCCCATTGGGGGTCCACATTAGCGTGTCTATGCGAAGAAGCAATAGCCGTTAGCATGCCTATGTGAAGAAGAATGAGGCGAAGCAACGCAACGGGAAGTGGTGTCCATGGGACTTTGAAATCACTTCGTGAAAACTTGGAGGGTCACACAGGAAAAGGAATTGCAAAGCAGAGGGGTTCATAGGCATGGGCCTTGTGAAGCTCTGGTGCTCCACGTAGTGGAGGGTACTTGCGAAGGGGTGTGATTTGCGAAGTGGAGTGTCCCAACATGATCATAGGGCAGAGGTGCATATAGGAGGTGCTTCACGAAGTGGAAATGCATTCGTAGAGCACTACCTCATGAAGCAAAGGTGCCTCGCGAAGCAAGCTATTGTGAAGCAATGTGCTTTGCGAAGTACAGTGACCTTGCCTTAGCATGTGGATCACGTGTACATGAGGGGTGATTCACAAAGCATAAACGCTCTACGATGACCTAGGTCCCCTTGGGGATCCCCTTCCTTCGTGGAGGCACGTAGGCTCCGCGAAAGACATCCCTCTCTAAAGAGGGGAAGCAAACAAGGAAAGGGGGAGGCACTTCGTAGAGAAAAAGTACCTCACATATCTCATGGTTCACAGAGTAGAGGGTGCTTCACGATTTGAGGGCTAGGAAGTTGAAAGGTCGGATGATCCGCCCCCTGGACTTGGGGGGAGGCTGGTATTTATAGGCAAGAGGCGCCGCGAAGCAGAGCTCGCTCGGTGAGAAGATGGATTTTGTTGCTTTGTGGTGGCTCACGAACATCAAATTCGTTCTCAGAGCATCCCGCCTCCTTGCTCCGTAGTGGGTTGCAAATGTCAAAGGCGTTCATAGAGCATCCCACCTCCTTGCTCCGCAGTGGGATCACGAACGTCAAAGGCATTCACAGAGCATCCCGCCTTCTTACTTTGCGGTGGGCTCACGAATTTCAAAGGTGTGAACTTCAAAGTCATTCGCGAAGCATCCCTCCTCCTTGCTCTGCGGCGGCCGCAGGGCCAGGGGGACTCTGTGAAGGGGCTTCGCGAGGCGGCCATTTGGGCTTTTTGTTTCTTCTTCTTCTTCCCCCATTTTGGCGCCAACAATCATTCAATGTCCTATTCATCCTTTTAACTACACCATTCTGTTATAGTGTACCCAGAAGAGTCTTCTCCCATAGAATTATATTATTAGAATATAATTACCTAAACTCTTGACTATTATAATCTCCTCCATTATCATACCTCAAACATTGCAGCTTTGATCCCAACCCATTCTCCATCACGTTCTTACACTTTTGAAACATGTTAAACACCTCATATTTTATTTTCATAAAGTAAACACATACCTTCCTTGTTTATTCATTAGTAAATGTCACATAATATTATGACCCTCTAAGGGAATGTACTGGTGAAAGGCCCTAAAAATTATTGTGCACCAACTCTAGTAGTTTGCCCAACTTCATCCAAATGGATCGGTCTACAACATTCCAACATACTAGACTGTATTTTCTATAGAATCTAGAAATTCAGTTGGAACTATGGTGATCTATTGATGAGGTATCATGAAACCTAAAAAACTTCTCCCTAGAATGGATTAGGCAACATTAAAAACTCATCATACTCTTAACCTTCTCCGTGATTTTTTTGTTCATCCTTTTTCACAGCTTCATTGTGTTGTGGGGTGTATGGTGAAGGAAACATGAATGTAGTAGAAGCCCCAAAAGTGGGATTTAAATTTTTTTCACCAATTTATGACATGAATACATCGATGTTGGTGAATCGCTGCTTGGTTTAATGTTGAGAATCTCACATGAAGAGTTTTAAGCACAAAATTAAACAGTAAAATACCTGGTTTAAATCTGAATTCACACAAGATGTCTGCTCATCATTAGTGATCACTGCTCAAAGAATCTGAATTTTAATTCCTCTAGATCATCAAAACATGATTCAAGAAGCTATTGGGGTGATGATCATCATAATCTGGGTGCTAGCACAGAGATACGACAACTCCTTCAACACTCCGACGATCACCACATCGCCTCACTTGCAATGCCCGAGGGAGAGATCGATATGAGCTCCTTGGATCCAGAGATTATCTCTTTAGTATGTGGGAGAGATAAGAGGAGATAGAGGAAAAATTAATAGTCCATAGAAAACTCCTCTCCTCCTCTATTTATAGAGTGTTGAGAAAATTTCCAGTATTGCATCCCAACCTCCCGAATACGTAACACGCTATAAATGACTTGTTATGACTTCTAAAATAAGTCATAAATATTATTATCTCTTTCTTTTAATATATTAAATATATTATGTGATAATAAAGGAGTCATTAACTTGACTCATCATTCCAAAAAATATTAATTAAACATTGAATACTTTTAATATTCGTTCAAATAATATTTTTCATGTATTTACTTAAAACTTATAAATATATTTAGTAAATAAATTCAAAGCCCATTATTCTTAATTTGAATAATATGAATTTATTTATTTCATTGGTGATCGTATCTCCTTGGAAAAATCCTAGAATCTAGTGGTGGGGCCCACTATGTACAATATACCTATTCAACTGAATAGGGAAGATTATTGAATACACTTTGTGTGTGACCTTCTAGGCCCTTATCTTGATAGCAGTGAATAGTATTCACAAACCAAGAGTGAGATATAACAACCCATCATGGACCCTAAAGAGATAAGTATTGTCGTAGAAGTGACAACCAACCTACGAATACACACTATGTAATATAATATCTTTGTCTTTAAATATCTCATAAAGCAGGACGCACACTCGTGTCATTGCCCTTTTCTTGCTTTATTGTTTGTTGACCCAACTGGACAGATTTACCAACGACTGCCATGGACATAGTCTTATGAAGGTACTACCATCCTTATCAACATAGAATGAGATATATTACTTCCAGAACCCAGAAGTGAAAAATCCTTTCTTTACCATTCAACCAATTTCATGCCACCAATGAGGCACCCAACACAAACTACCTCTCCATGATTTCAACATCATGATTTTTGTTTTGCATTAAAGTATGTAATCAAATGGAATACATTGGAAATGATATTAGGTTAGTAGACCATTACACATGATCATATATAGGAACATACAATGACACCCAAAACATGTGGTGTTCTTATTGGTGGGTCTATCCTCATAATCTCACTACTCAAGATCACCGAGTGTGAAATTCATGAGAAGAAGTCTTAATGCTTATGATCCCCCAACACCTAATAGTTAGAAATCTACTGTTTCCATTCAGTAATATGTATCTAGACCATAGGACCTTTTTTAAGATTAATGTAATAGTATCTCTAGGTTCTCATTATAGCACGAGATCTGTTATAACCTTTCGATATGACTATTAATCTATGGACATTACCATTTCAATAGTGGGTGCAGAATAGTCTACACTAGAATGGTAAGAAAACATCATGTATAGCTAACTATATACACGATATGGTAATCAAAAGAACCAAATAGTTGGGTCCAAGGCACCCACTATTTCAAAACTCCCACTTGCACTAGAGACAACTTTCTAACCAAACTTGTTAGCTACTCACATGATAAAGATCATGTTTCTACTAAGTAATGACTTTAGCTGCTGGGCTTGCCACAATTATGCTGCATGTCATATCTGTTATATGTCACCTCATCTCCTTGATTAATACTTCTCAAGAGACAGTATCCCTAAGTAAATATATTTTATCCACTGATATAACTTGCCATCTTGGATAGTAAGAATGTCATAATCTACATTATGATAATACTTTTTTTACCAGGTGCGATTCCAAGAAATGGAACAAATCATTGCATTCACTTGCTTCTTAGTTGTCTCAAAAGCTACAACGTACTTGGTATTTGTAGGTATGGATACCACTAGATTTTATGAGTTAGAATCACTCATCACCTTATCCTAACTGTGATATTAGATCACATGGATCTTAGGAAAACTAGTTTATGTCACCTAAAAACTAGTAACCTTTCTTCTCCACTTACTAGGTAAATATCTTTTGTACTTTCCAAAGTACAATGAGATAGTTCTAACTGCTTCCTTTATAGTTCTCCTAGATATAACTGATATTTTCCTATTTTAAATTATATCTTGGCAATATAAATTTTTTTTACATATTATGGAATGCGTGATTGATCCATCACATAAGTGTATAGACTTCAACTCACCATGTTTATCTCTTACCATATCACGAACATGTCAACCTGGAGAGATTATGCCATGTGATGTAGATAAAAATTCACTCTTGAATTGTTCCATCTTGTATTTTTCAATACCATGTCACTATATGTACAATTGACTAGGTCCAATCAACCTTTAGATCTACCTTAGTAAATCTTGTTCCCTAGAACTCGGGTTTCTACTTTATGTCAATCATTGGATAAATGATTCTTACATTATGGTCTTAACCAACTTAAAGACCAATATCTATTTTCCATATGTTTCCAAACATATTTTACTTATAAAACTATGGTGCTCCCACTAACCTCTGGTAGACACTTGACAAACATCCATTCCAAATAAATTATCTACGATCTCATTGCTTACTTCAACCCTAAACTGGATTTCAGTAATTTACAACCTTTATTAGCATTTTGTGATGTGACCATCCCATTTTGGTTGTGTCATATAGACACCTTCCACAATTGGTGGTCATGACATCAAATGCTTCATATAAAGATCATAGAAATTATCTATGACAAGTAAACTTCTAATAAATTTAGGCATACCAACTTGGTGAAACCAATCGAGCCTTATTGGTACCATGCTTGTACCATTCATGTATCAACTCATTTGAATACCCACCACAATATTAAAAAAATATAGCCCCCTTTTTAATGTGATACATGGAATCCATTATTGAATTTTAGTTGGTCTTTTCAATCTTAGATAATTTCTATACAATGATTACTTGTAGGAAATATTATTCTTATAGAATAATAGATCACCAACCGCAGTGAATAAAAAAACCATCACCATGGTTTTTTGGTCCTATGCAGTATGTGTCTCTGGAACATAATCTGTTCCACATGCATTTGTGGAACTAGTTCCTATGACAACTATTTGTGCATTTGAAGCATTGACTAAACCCAAGTTAATCTTTCTCCCACTATATCTAATAGAGATGAACACCCCTTTTAAAGAAAGGCAGTCTATCTCTTGACTACCATTTTTCTATTTTAGGGATTTATGTAATATCCTAAACAACTGTTAGGATAATTACAATAGATGCTCAATGTTTTTGTTCCTGAGGTAAGTTTGTTTATGTCTTAACAAACTCTTTGCATCAAAACACACGACCTTATGACATAATGGATTTCCATAATACTATGAATCATATGATATCTATTTTTCATTATAGTTGACATAAGGTTATGGTATATCACTGTTATTTGTAAAGAATGTCATGAAATATAATGTAAGTTTCTACAAATTGCAACATTGATACTCTTTACATCATTACCTTGAGGTATAAAATGTGCGTTTATGAATTACTCCACGATAATTCTTTTTTATCAATGTTGACATGTAAGACTTCATCATCAATCCTCCTCATTAACATAAATGTTTTGATGTAGATAATGTAATTCTCATTTAGTAATTTCTCCATGCTACATTATCATGATCGATGATTGCATGGTCAAGATATTCTTAAGCATTTCGAATCGAAGCAACTCATATCTTTTGACCATGCTTATATCATACTTTACTTTTATATTCCTTAACGACTTAAAGGAATCTAATGAAGTATATATATACCTCTAGATTTTCCTTGTAATAGTTTATACTTACTTTTTGAACTAATTTCAAAAGCTTTGTGACATCCACTTTTAGTTTTACTTGACAAAGAATTATCTTGACACAACTGGGTATAAGTCTTACATTTTTATATTCATCACCCATTGCCTATGATTCATGTATCACTAAACTAGTGATTGAGTATTAAATACCAAAAAAAAATTCATCATGGAACCTGTAATAATATCTCCTTGTGTACAAGGACACATGAGATTAATTTTTTTGAGTTATACTCAATAATATTTCTACATGAACCTTTCACTTGGAAATAAAGAAGTCGTGTACTTCTCACCACTGGCCTAGGTATCACCCTTTCTCAGCCTCTTGAAGAATACTCCTAACCTCTAGTAATGTTTTTATACTTACTTGGTTACTATATTTCAATACAAATATGTGATAAGAATATATTATTAAATATCCAAGAAGTAAAACTGAAACATTACAATTTACTTTGATGAATATACCTAAATAAGAAGTGGTAATTTACTTCTTTAATTCAGTTAAATGCATTTAACTTACATAGTTTTATTTTATGATATGAAAAAAATAACCTTCGTTAATACCTCTTTCATTGATGGAAATTGAAAATATTCCCTTGGCATTAAATGCCTTTGGCCTTTTCACTTTTTCTTTCAATTTATTCTCCATAAGAATTAAAGTTGAACATGTCTTTTTATATTCTTATTCAGTTAGAAAACCATACCTAAAATGTGATGAAGTGTTTACTCAATACTTGTTTGTTTTTGTAAGTTTAAATGAGACTTGAGTAAAGGGGTAAAAATGATATTAGAATAGGATAAATTGAAAGATCATAACCTTCCTTTCAATTTACATAGATCCAGTGTAACCATTACCTATTCATATTGTTGCTTCGCTTTCTCTTTCAATTTCTCAGAGATGAGACTTCATGTTATATCATCCATGTCCTGATATAGCGACCGTAACTAGCACTGGAAATTGATGAAAGAATAATGACATAACCATCATATTCTCTATACGTGAGTCTCCTGTAAGCAATTTCTCACCCTCACTTCTTGAGGTGACTTAACAGGTGTGGGGACACTAACACCTTGAGTTTCCAATAGTATTGCGTGCAAGCGCCTATACTATTCTTGGAAACCCGTGCTTGTGAGGACATATACTTTTTCCATTTTTATCATATTTTTTTAAACTCATGGTATAATATGTCATTTTTCTATAAATGTATAATTTTGGAAGATTAGTACCTTTTATCTAGATTACCGATTTATGTATTTTGATTAATTACTTATATCATTAAACGTATCCCACTATTTTTATCGAATTCTAGAAACCCTCAGTGATAGAATTATAATACTCTTTCGTTTGAGTCTTCTAGTGGCAAGGATACTTGAACCACCCCTAATAGTCTACAAGATTTGGCTACACCAGTACTTGGAGGGTTCAAGGTAGGCGTTTAGCTAGCCAACCGCATGAACTTGTGGTTCCTTAATCTGTTGAGTGAAGTCCCAGATTCTTAAATTATTACTTTATTTACTCAATACTTGCCTCTAAAATTACAACAAGCTAGATTTGGCTATTTCTTTGCTACAATTTTAGTTAAGTCAACCCACCAATCTCATAAGAATTCCCCTGTAGTAAGAGGCACCCTTAGCTCTGGTATGACCAAAACCTCAAACAACTGATTTTGTCCAAATTTGAATGATGGAAGGTGATAATGACTTAATATATCTTTGAGCACTACTACAAAAACGGGCAAGGGAAGCGCTACACTTTTATCAGTGCTAAAAAAAAGCACTGATAAAGGGGGCCTTTATCAGCGCTACTAAAAGAAGCGCTGATAAAGGGGAAATTTATCAGCACTTTTCCCAAGTGCTGCTAAATTTTAAGTTTCAAAAAAAAATCATGAAAAATAATATATTGTTATATAAGTATATTTATATTGATATAAATACAATATATATATTTTTAAATATGTTATAGATACGTATAAATAGACTATTACATTTAATATATAATAAATTTAGTGAGAATGGCTTTAAAATATTTTTAAAAAATATTATTAATTAATAATTTGATAATTATTATCGATTAAAAATAATTTAATAACAATTTTAAGAAACAAAAAATCAAAACAATTAATAAAAGATCTAAAATAAGTTTAAAATGTAACTCAAACTTCAAACGACCATAACTTTTGATCCGGGTGTCCATTTGAGCTCTACAGCATATCAAATCAAATCCTACGACAAGCTCTACGCGCTAGTGACCTAGGAAAAGCCTCTGTCACATTTTTCGAGCCCAAAAAAGGCCCAGAAGGCCTCCAAAACTGAGTTTTTAGTCGGGATACTCCGATTTGTTAACATTCAAACAAGTATAACTTCTGATCCGGATGTACGTTAGGCCTGTACCACATATCATATCAAATATTGTTTCATTTTATTCGATTTTACCGGTTGTGGAGTTGAAACGAGATTCTAGATTATAAGTTATGGTCATTTTAAAATTATATGGCTTTTCAAATACACATATATATGTATTTATTCGTAAATATATATATGTGTGTGTGTGTGTGTGTCTATGTGTTGTATATATGTATATATGTATGTATTTATTTATTTACTTATAAACACACATCAAAAACATATTTTTTCATAAATGTATTTAAAACTAATCTTATAAGTTATGGTCATTTTAACATTCTATGTCTTTTCAAATACACATATATATGTATTTATTCGTAAATATATATGTGTCTGTGTGTGTGTGTCTCTGTGTGTGTCTGTGTGTTGTATATATATATGTATGCATGTATGTATTTATTTATTTATAAACACACATAAAAAACATATTTTTTCATAAATGTATTTAAAACTAATCTTATAAGTATATATTAATATACAAATAAATATACGTATAAAAAATTATAACTAAAATTATATATATAAATATATTAATATACGAATTAATATATATATACTAATATATGAATAAATATATTTATATTGATATGAATATATATCAATATATGAATAAATATAACTATATATATATATAGATATATCATTAAATAGAGAACAAAACAAAATGGCTTAGTGGTAAAGGTGTAGCCGCGAAAGGGGGGAGGTCGCGGGTTCGAGTTCGGGTGGAAACGAAGGGGGTGCGTGCGTATGAGGATGCGCGGGAAGGACATCGTGCGGGAGACCTCCTAGCACTGATAAAGATGGTGTTAAGCACTGGTAAAAGCACTCCCCACATTATATATATATTTTTTAATTTTTTTTTAATTTTTTTTCCTTTATCAGCGCTTTTTAAAAGCACTGATAAAGGACCCTTTTATCAGCGCTAAAAAAACCACTGATAAAGGGTTATTTTATCATCGCTTTTTTTAGCACTGATAAAAGGGTCCTTTATCAGTGCTTTTCAGAGCGCTGATAAAAGGGATCTCCTATATTAGTGCTGATCTTTACATCGCTTTTTTAGTACTGTTAAAGCCCGTTTTGAGCGCTGATATAGGCCATTTTTATAGTAGTGGAGGGTTTTATTATTTTTAATATGATGAAAGAAATCATTTTCTATTTTCTAAGCACGTACTGTGTGATCACACTCACAACTGATACACCAATAAATAAAAAAACCATCACGTCACATGTTTATTTTATCTTTTATGCTTGTTTATTATTACTCTATGTGTTCATGCTTTAAAAACACATACACAAAGATAATAAACCATGAAAAACAAAATGATGACCTGATCATGAGCCAATACTAATGGTTGATCTGTTGAGTGAATAACGGACCAACCTAGACCTTAGGGGTAATACCTTGAGTCACGTCACTTACAAATCAAATTGCAGCACCTACTCTTCCAATGCATCAAGGTCCTGTATGGTGTGTTTCCATAACTTAGCACAAAATGCGTCAAAAGTCGTCTCATCATTATACAAAAATACTCACTCGTAAGCAAGGAGAAATGGGGAGTAAATATACAAATTAGAAGTGGACGTGTAGACCCTTATACATATAGTGACTCTGAGACGACATGAATATGGTATTTTATTTAACTAATTATTACAAACCAACATGAAATAATTAAATAAATAAATTAAATAAATAAATGATCACCAGATATGCATTGGGTGGTCCATGGCTCATGACCAGTCAATACGCATTAACTCGTGTAATTAAAATAAATGTAGAAATAAAATTAAACTTGCATTAAATAAATTCGAGGGCATTAAATAAAATTAAAAATTCACTCTAATTTTTAATTAAATATATATACGTTGGTTGGTCCAAGGATCATGGAGGCTCGACCTTGGCAAGGGCGTGATGAATGCGGGCACCAGGAAAAAAGGGGCGGCGGGCCATGGGTTGCCGAGAGTCTCCGAAAAAGGGAGGGGGGACAACCGAATCTGATCAGGAGGTGAGCTATGACATGCACTTGGTGTAGCTCGGCTGCATGAGAGGTGCTCACTAAGGGTGGTGGCGTTGGCTGTTTTGCCGGTGCGTTGAGGCCGGGGCGAGGTAGTGGAGAAGGAGGCCGCTGAAGCGGTTGCTACCAAACAGGAGGGGCGCCAGTGCAGGGCTGGTCGGAGTGGGTAGAAGCCACCGCAGGGAGGTGAATCCAGGTCGACGGTGGTTTTCTGATGTGGTCAACCAAGGTTCTGCCTGGTAGGGCATCCGTGTGGGGAGAAATAAGGGAGACAGGGGGGGGGGGCTTGGCCCCCAAAAAATCATCTTATTATTATTATTTCTTTATTTTGTAAAAGGTAGTTTCCCCCTTTGTTTAATTATTTTACAAATACCTCCACCCCCTTTTTATTGATCAAGTCATCCACCTTAATTGCACCCATAATTTTCCAGTGGCCCACCCACTAAGACAAAACCCCTTTAAAATTTTCTAAATCCTATTCAGGCTTGGAAAAATAAATATAATAAATATAATAATAATATAATAATAAAAATAAAATTAATATTATTTTAATAAAACCATCAGTACGGGAAAAAAATATTCTAATGACTGGATTGCAGTTTTGCAGACAGTTTAGGGTGCTAGATCATATAAATAAATATATGCTCATCATTTTAACTCAAAAGTGAGAATTTCAATCCATATTAAAACTTCGAATGACCGCAGCTTGGCCATCTGATGTCAGATTTCAGATCTGTCTGCAGTGATGAGACCGTAATGACGCCCTCTATAAGGTTTAATGAAAATTTAATTTATTTTGGCTTAAAATAAACACACATCCCTCTAATACCACTTGAAGGAACCGGGCACGCAGTAGAATCCCCAAAAGTGAGATTTAAATTTTTTCACCGAGGTGCGACATGAACTCATCGATGTCGTTCAATCACTACCTAGTTTAAATCCCAGGATCTCATGTGAAAAGTTTTAAGCACAAAAAATAATCTGTAAAATACCTAGTTTAAATCTGAATCCATGCATGACGTCTGCTTGTCATTGGAGATCACTGCTCAAAAAATCTGAAGTCAAATTCCTCTAGATCATCCACACACACTTCAAGAATCTATGGGAGTGCTGATATAACGCCCCAACCCTAGTTACCCAGAGTCGGTGCATTATTACATTACATTGGAATGATCACAAGAAAGATCAAATCTCGAAAGAACGATTGGTTTAGTAGCCTTGGAAACACTAGATATATTCATAAAGTTTTAAATTACATCACAAAGTGAAAAACTACTACAACAACATAGTCTCCATATTCCACACTCATATCCCCACATACTATCCCTACAGGTCATTCATAACTTACTTCTTCACATCCTGGGAAAAATAAAACATAGAAAAGGGGTGAGCTCAAATGCCCAGTAAGGATAACAATATAGCGGAAACTTTCAAAAATAAGCATAAACATTTAAGGCAATGTATAACTAAAACAAAATCCTTTTAAAACTTAAACATAGTATGAAAAAAGTAAAATGAAATAATGCCATTTACTTATTCATATGGATATTCTACTAATCGAATAATCACATGCAATATCAATAACCACTTTCATAATGATGGAATGCATAATGCCAGACTATCATAACCACATAGCCAAGGCCTCGTGCCAAGACTACAAATAAGATTTTTCCAAGGCCTTGTGCCAAGACACTAGTTTGTCTCATGAGACCTACCGATGCATCGAGGAGCTATAGCGGGCTCCACCCGTCACATATTAAGTCCAATGCATTCCCATATGAAAAGGTTTAAACATAACATAAAC
Source organism: Viscum album (assembly GCA_963277665.1). NCBI lineage: Eukaryota > Viridiplantae > Streptophyta > Magnoliopsida > Santalales > Viscaceae > Viscum > Viscum album. Next base: position 178,246,587 of record OY728137.1, read on the forward strand.
ATTCGTATTAAAACTAGCATACGAAATGTCAATACTTTCACCATAAACTATGAACGGTATAAAAATAGCACATCCACAGTCAAACATATCACAAAACCGTCAATACAATATAGAAGTTTTGTATCATAATAAATCAACTTCAAATAAGCGTAAAATCCATCAAAGGATGTTGACATAGATGAAATCAAAACTCTTTTTAGAGAAATATCTCTTTCTATTTTGAAATCATTTAAGAGTCTTATATATATGAAATAAAACATTTTCTTTGAAAATATTCTTATAAGATTGTAAGGGAAGCTTCGAAGATTTTATAACGGCAGAAAATAACCGCACCCGCCGTATAAGTTAAAAAAAACATTCTTACCTTAATTCTGTCGAAAAGGTTAAAAAGCACCTTGTTTGGAAAACGACAGAAATATTCCTTTATAAAACTCTTATAAAAAGTCAAACAAGGGTATAAATGAATTTAACCGATATTCTTTTAAATAGTAAATTTTTTTGAAATACATTTTTAAGAAACATGGATGTGGATGATAAAGATTTCCTAGTAGATTATTACGTATAAACAACCTCGGATAATGAAGAGATTGTGAAGTAAACCCTTACCTTGTACTTTTCCTTGGTTGGGGTAGGTTAACCTCCTTTATAATGGTGAAATAATTGTTATTAAATTATACAAGAATCATATATATTAATATGATATCATATATGATCTTTTAACATTGATTTGTTAATAATATCTTAGAATTATCGTCGTTTCGGGTGTTAACTTACTCATTTTCTTTTATATGTTTTGTTACATAAGCTGTGTTTGTTATAGATAGGTTGTATCTTATTCATATCCATAATGATATCAAGTCCTTAAAAATAATTTTTAAATCATCAAATGATAATTATACTTGAATGGATACGATGGAGAATGAATTTCATCGCGTTCGTGGAGACGGTAGTCCGTACGTATGCACGGGCGACAATATCATTCTTTTGATATTAAAATAATATATAAATAGATGGTATATCATATATACAGAATCATTAACATGTTATATTTATTATTTACATGAGTTACACGTCATTATTATACCCATCCAAATAATAATATATTGAATAACAATTACACCACGACGTGGAGACGGTAAGCCGTACGTACGCACGTATGGTGACATGTTATTCAAAGGGTGGATAGAATACTGAATATGGTTGTACCATATTTATAATAACATCATAGTATATATAAGATACTGGAGTTATTATTTTATAATGGTAATAACAAAGAAAGAAGAAGTGGAAGAAGAAAGGAACTTGGAAAAGGGTGGTGAAATCATTACCTCTTCTTCGGGTTCTTCCTTTTGATTTGATCAAAAGGGCTCCTTAGGTTGGCTTTCTGATCAAAATAAGGCTTCTAGGTTGTAGTGAGGGAAGTTGGGAGAGTATTTGGGCAGAGTTTGGCCGAACCAAAAGGCTTTGAAGGTGTGAAGAAATGAGAAGGAGGAGTGCCCTTTTATAAGAGGGGTGGGGGGCACCTTTGGAAAATCTAGAAATATTAATTTATAATAAATTCATATTCGGTTTATAATGGCTCCAAAGTTTATTATTCAAAGGTTAAGGTGGGGATAAGTCGAAAAAAACTCAAACAATAGAATTTAGACAGGTTTGGGTACTTATATTAACCTTATCTTTAAGTATTAACTCTAAGTTAATTAGTTTGACATTTACCATGTCACTTTGTATTTTTATAATATATAGTTAATAAACATACTATATACATCCAAGAGACCCCCAAGTGGTCCATTAATGATGAAACTATCATGATATAAGTCTCTTTGCCGAACCTTAGATTTTTAGGAATTTAATATCAATTAATAATATAATATTTGTTTTAAAAACTCCTTTATGTCAATTTTGACACTATTCAATAATTGATTTTTTTGAAACTCATAACAGAATTATTGCTTAGACCAAAGTTAATTAAATCAATCCTAACATGTCATATTAGCCTATAAAATTATTTTAATTCATTAAAAGTCTAAAATTATATTTATTTTGGAATTTATAATATCAATTATTTTACTTTTTCACAATTATGGTAATTACTGCATCATCATTGTGTCATAAATAAATTAAATTATTTAAAGTATAAAAATTATAAATAAATTATAATTATGTATTAAATCTTAATATATTTCTAATGAATATTTACAATCGAATTTATCTTATGTATAACCCTATATTAAAAATGTTTTAGTAAATAAACTTTGATTTTAACTCTTTTAACTCTTCTTTGAATTAAATAATAATAAATGTCCTAATCTAATCCAAGTGGACCTAAATGATAATATTTTATTCCTAAGGTTGTTTTCGGTCGAGATACACTTGTACAATAGAATTAGGATATGTGTTAGGGTAATATTATTATCATTTTTACCCTTAATTACCCTATTTTACTTTTAACCGTGGTAAATAAAAGTAAAAAGTTACTATTCACCAAAAATTATTTTCATCTCATTGAACCACATTTTACTTCTTGATATTAACCGTGTCTCTCGGATTTTTGAAATTCCATTCACAAAAGTGGTAAAATTAAGTTTTATGAAAAATTCAGTTTTTTAACTACCACTTAGTAGTTTCACTATTCATCAAAAATTGAAGTTTTTCAGAACAATGCCAAAATTTCACCCTAAGCTATAATTGATATTCCAAATTCAAAAATTATGTCTATTTTACAAAATTCCAAACATATAAGTTGCATTAATTAATTTTATAATTAATTCCCGTTGTCACAACAAATAGCATGTTTTTAAGAAACAATATATATCAAAAGATTGATAATTGTTTATGTCCAATTTCAAAGTGAAATTAATTCTAATGAACAACATTGGATAAAATGGTAAAAATATATTCTAATTATGCTTTAAAACCACTCAATAATATAATTTATCACTATAAATTATTTTGATTAAAAAAGTTGTTTTTAAGTATTTTTCACTATTCATAAAAATTGGAAGTTCTCAGAAAAATACCAAAAATTCAACTTAGGATAATTTCGATATTACGAATCCAAAAATGAAGTCCATTTTGAAATATAAAATATATATAATTTCAAAAAGTAGGTATTACTATTCGTAACGGCTAGTTTGATTGGTTGTGGTGTGTTAGAACTCGATGTTGCGTACAACACACGCTATCGCATTATTCAAAGAGAAGCGTACCGTAGAAGCTTGGGGTGTTACATTCTCCCCTCCTTCAAATAATTTCGTCCTCGAAATTTCTATAATTCTTATCACATGAAAAGACTCGGGTGGTTCTTCATCATAAGTTCCTCGGGTTCCCACGTTGCCTCTTCCATCTTATGATTTCTCCACAAAACTTTTACCAGGCGTGTCGTCCGGTTTCTCAGTACTTGTTCTCTCATATCAAGAATCCTGATGGGCTCTTCGCAATAAGACAGATCGGGTTCCAGTTCTAATTCCTCATAGGTGAGTACATGCGTTGGGTCAGACATGTATTTCCTTAACAGAGATACGTGGAACACATCGTGAACTTTGGAGAGACTTGGCGACATTGCCAATCGGTAAGCTACAGTCCCAATTCGTTCTAGAATTTCGAAAGGTCCGATGTACCTGGGACTCAATTTACCCTTCTTACCAAAATGTATGACTCCCTTCCATGGAGATACCTTCAGGAAAACATGATCACCAACTTGAAATTCCAAATCCTTCCTTCGATTATCAGCATAGCTCTTCTGCCTACTCTGAGCTGCTTTGATGTGATTTTGGATTACCTTCACCTTTTCCATCATTTCCTCCACCAGTTCTAGACCTACAAGTTTTCTTTCACCAACATCATCCCAACAGGTTGGTGTGCGACATCTCTTTCCGTATAACGCTTCATATGGTGCCATATTAATACTCGAATGGAAGCTATTGTTATAGGAAAATTCTACCAGAGGTAAATATTGATCCCACATACCCTGAAAGTCAAGTGAGAAGGATCTCAACATGTCTTCTAAGGTTTGAATAGTTCGTTCTGATTGTCCATCTGTCTGAGGGTGGTAAGCAGTTCTCAAATGAAGTTCAGTATCTAGGGATTTCTGAATACTTTTCCAGAATCTTGAAGTAAAACGGGGATCACGATCAGAAACAATTGATAGGGGTACTCCATGAAGTCTCACAACTTCATTAATATATAGTCTTGCTAGACGTTCCAGTGGTAGATCTTCTCTTATAGCAAGAAAATGTGCTGACTTGGTAAGAAGATCAATAATAACCCATATTTCATCATTCCTTCTAGGAGTATTTGGTAGTCCCATGACAAAGTCCATCGTAATATTGTCCCATTTCCACTCTGTTATGGGAAGAGGTTGCATGACTCCTCCAGGCTATTGCCTCCCAGCTTTCACTTGTTGACAAACCATACATCTTGACACAAAATCAGAAATCTCCCTCTTCATGTTATCCCACCAAAAATGTTCCTTCAAATCTCTATACATTTTGGTGCTCCCAGGATGTATAGAGAAATTGGAACTATGAGCATCATCCAACAATTCCCTTTTTAGATCAGGTAAATCGGGAACACAAAGTCTCTTCCCGAATTTCAAAATTCCATCTTCATACACAAAGTCTCTCAATCTCCCATCATTCACAGCTTTAATCTTCTTTTTAAATTCTTCATCATCAGTCTAAGAACTCTTAATCCTTTCTAGTAAAGATGGTTTGGAAACCATTTGAAAAATAATTGATGTTTCACCTTCCCTGGTTATTACCATGTCCATATTCACTAGATCCATGAAAATTGGATCCCTTTCAATTCTCATATTGTTCAAAACTCCATGATCTTTTCTGCTCAAAGCATCTGCCACCTTGTTTTCCTTCCCCAGGTGGTAGTGTATCGTACAATCATAATCCTTGAGTAATTAAAGCCATCTACTTTTCCTCATGTTGAGTTCTTTTTGTGATAAAATATACTTCAAACTCTTGTGATCAGTATAAATCTCACATTTTTCACCATAGAGGTAGTTCCTCCATATCTCAAAGCAAAGATCACAACTGCTAACTCGAGATCATGAGTAGGATAGTTTTGTTCATGAATTTTCAACTGTCGTGATGCATAGGCAATAACCCTATCATTCTGTATAAGGACACAACCAAGTCCTTTCTTCGATGCATCACTATAAATAACGAACCCATCATTCCCCGATGGTAGAGTCAATATAGGAGCATTGACTAATTTTCTATTCAGTTCTTCGAAACATTCTTCACACTCTTTTGTCCAGACAAATTTAACCCCTTTACGTGTGAGCTTCATTAATGGGTTAGCCAATCGAGCAAAATTCTGGACGAATCATTGATAATAACCTGCTAAACCAATAAAACTACGTACCTCAGTTATACTCGTAGGTGTTGGCCATTCTTGGATTGCCTTGGTCTTAGAAGGATCAACATATATTCCATCTTTAGAGACAATATGGCCAAGAAAATAAATCTCCTGAAGCCAGAATTCACACTTGCTAAACTTCCCATATAATTCATGTCTTCTCAGAGTCTTCAAGATAATGCTCAAGTGATTTTCATGATCTTCGTAGCTTTTGGAGTATACCAAGATATCATCAATAAATACCACCACAAATTCATCGAGATACTCCTTGAAAACTCTATTCATTAGATCCATGAATACAGAGGGTGCATTAGTCAATCCAAAAGGAATTACAGTAAACTCGTAATGCCCATACCTGGTTCGAAATGCTGTCTTCAGAATGTCTTCCTTATTCACACACAACTGATGGTATCCAGATCGAAGGTCAATCTTTGAAAAGTATTGAGCTCCATGCAGTTGGTCAAATAAATCATCAATGCGAGGTATGGGATACTTGTTCTTTATTGTTATAGCATTGATCTCCCTGTAGCCGATACATAACCTCATAGATCCGTCTTTCTTTTTAACAAAAAGAACAGGGGCTCCCCATGGAGAAACACTAGGGCGAATAAATCCCTTATTACTCAATTCCTCTAGTTGTCTCTTTAGTTCAACTAATTATATAGTGGCCATTCTATAAGGGGTCTTTGATATAGGCCTTGATCCAGGAATTAAATCAATGGAAAAAATCAACTTCTCGTTCTAGAGGATGTCCAGGTAAATCTTCCGGAAATACATCTACAAATTCTTTCACAATAGGTACATCCTCTATTTGAACATTCCTTTCCTCACCCACAGTAATTTTATTCTCTTCCTCCCCAATAATTGAATTTAATTGAGCTACTAGGGGTGGATCTAAATAAGAATTAGGTGGTGACGATTCTGATCTAAAGATAAGGTGTTCCTTATCATTATCATCAAGAATCGTAACCTATTTCTTCTTAAAATAAATCTTTGCATCGTAGTCCGAAATCCAGTCCATACCGAGAATTATATCAAACTCAATCATAGGTATGACGATGATATCAGTAGATAAAGAACATTTATGTTCTCTAATGGGGACTTATTCACAAAAATTTGTTGCAATGATACTTCCCTTAGGAGTTTTAACTGAAAACTCCCTTGTTAAATCAAATTGTAAATATCTAATTTTCTTAGAAAACTAGGAAGATATGAAACAATGCGATGATACAGAATCAAATAATGCATTTTCTAAACTTGAGGAAACCATTAAATTACCTTCAACCATGTCTTTCGGATCTTCTACCTCAGCAGTAGTGATAGCATAAGCTTGGCCTTGATCCCTTTTCCTTTTCTGAGGTAAGTTCTCCTGACGCTTAGGACATTCATTTGCATAATGCCCCATCTCCCTACAATTGTAGCACTGAACATTGGTGGCTTCCTTCTTCCCCTTACAATCACGAGCTTGGTGGCCTTTTTCACCACATTTGTAACAGACGCCCATTCCCTTAAAACAAGTACCGGGGTGTTTCTTCCCACATTTACCACAGGATGGATATTAAACCTTTCCTTTCTTCCCCTTATTTCCATTCCCAGACTGATCAGAAGGTCTCTTCTTCTCTTAATTTGCTTTAAATTCATAAGACTTAGAGAATTCCTTTTCGGTCTTGATAGCACATGAGACAATGTCTTCGTATGATGAAAAGGATTGTGAGACTAATGCTCAATGGAGAAATGGTTTTAACACATCAAATAAACGATCAATCTTACTTCTTGGGTTACATATATAATCTCCAGCATACCTTTCTAACCTTATAAAGTTAGCCTCATACTTTGCGATATTCTCATCCTCCTTCTGTCTCAGACTCAGAAATTGCCTTTCCATATCTGCTCGATGGTCACGAGCAAAGTATTTTTCTAAAAATGGATCTTTGAACTCCCTCCATTCCATATTTGATACTTCATCATCTTCTTTCATGTTTTGAATCAATGACCACCATTGATCATCATCTCCAGTGAGTCGGTAAACTGCCATGATAACTTTTTCCCTTTCACTACTCCCCAAAGCCTGAAATATTTTCTCTAGGGAAAATATGCATTGCTCAGCTACTAAGGGATTTGTACTCCCATTGAACGTTGGTGTTTGTTGCCTCATGAATCGATCTAACATTGATCCTCCACCCTGCGGATCAGGGTGCTCCATACGGGTAAGGTTATTATTCATAACCTGAGTGAGTTGTCCCAGTATGGTGATTAGCTGATCGGCACCAGTTGCATCACCAGCTCCACTATAATTATCTTGAGCAGGAGGGAAATCCCTACATGGAGTGCATGCATTGATTCAATTTCCATTTCTTCCACTATGCGCCATTTCTAAACAATGGCATAAACTGGATCAGTTTATGAATCAAAATACATAATCCTATACTTATAAAACACTTAACATAAATTGAACTATTTATGGATATAATCCATAATCATAAAAATGTTTTCTTTGAGGAAGTATATACTCATAAACCCTTCATAATGATTTGTAAAGAAAATGAGAGTTATCCTAAGCATATCCCCCGGGAGTGTCGTAACCAAGAGTGCAGCAAGGATCATTGTTGTGCACCAGTTCCCATTCGAGTCTAGCTCAAAGTGGTGTTTTTGGGTTTTACCCCTAGGTACATTTGTGCCAGAGCCGCCTCTACCTGCTCATATCCAGACAGGGATGTATTGCTCGGAAAACTCACAAAATCTCTAAAATACCAAAATTCTAGGAAGTTCTTCTATACTAATCCTCAAAGTTCATCTTAGGTCTACGTGCTCTAATCAGAGTTTATCTAAATCTAGCTTCCAAGGTTTGTACTAAACTTCCTCTGATACCAACTGTAACGCCCCGACCCTAGTTACCCAGAGTCGGTGCATTATTACATTACATTGGCATGATCATAAGAAAGATCAAATCTCAAAAGACCGATTGGTTTAGTAGCCTTGGAAACACTAGATATATTCATAAAGTTTTACATTACATCACAAAGTGAAAAACTACTACAAAAACATAGTCTCTATATTCCACACTCATATCCCCACATACTATCCCTGCAGGTCATTCATAACTTACCTCTTCACATCCTGGAAAAAATAAAACATAGAAAAGGGGTGAGCTCAAATGCCCAGTAAGGATAACAATATAGCAGAAACTTTCAAAAATAAGCATAAACATTTAAGGCAATGTATAACTAAAACAAAAGACTTTTAAAACTTCAACATAGTATGGCAAAAGTAAAATGAAATAATGCCATTTACTTATTCACATGGATATTCTACTAATCGAATAATCACATGCAATATCAATAACCACTTTCATAATGATGGAATGCATAATGCCAGACTATCATAACCACATAGCCAAGGCCTCGTGCCAAGACTACAAATAAGATTTTTCCAAGGCCTTGTGCCAAGACACTAGTTTGTCTCATGAGACCTACCGATGCATAGAGGAGCTATAGCGGGCTCCACCCATCACATATTAAGTCCAATGAATTCCCATATGAAAAGGTTTAGACATAACATAAACATTCATATTAAAAATAGCATACGAAATGTCAATACTTTCACCATAAACTATGAACGGTATAAAAATAGCACATCCACAGTCAAACATATCACAAAACCTTCAATACAATATAGAAGTTTTGTATCATAATAAATCAACTTCAAATAATCATAAAATCCATCAAAGGATGTTGACATAGATGAAATCAAAACTCTTTTTAGATAAATATCTCTTTCTATTTTGAAATCATTTAAGAGTCTTATATATATGAAATAAAACATTTTATTTGAAAATATTCTTATAATATTGTAAGGGAAGCTTCGACGATTTTATAATGGCAGAAAATAACCGCACCCACCGTATAAGTTAAAAAACACATTCTTACCTTAATTCTATCGAAAAGGTTAAAAAGCACCTTGTTTGGAAAACGACGGAAAGATTCCTTTATAAAACTCTTATAAAAAGTCAAACAAGGGTATAAATGACTTTAAACCATATTATTTTAAATAGTAAAAATGTTTTGAAATACATTTTTAAGAAACATGGATGTGGATGATAAAGATTTCCCAGTAGATTATTACGTATAAACAACCTCGGATAATGAAGAGATTGTGAAGTAAAACCTTACCTTGTACTTTTACTTGGTTGGGGTAGGTTAACCTCCTGTATAATGGTTAAATAATTGTTATTAAATTATACAAGAATCATATATATTAATATTATATCATATATGATCTTTTAACATTGATTTTTTAATAATATCTTAGAATTATCGTCGTTTCGGGTGTTAACTTACTCATTTTATTTTTTATGTTTTGTTACATAAGACGTGTTTGTTATGGATAGGTTGTATCTTATTCATATCCAGAATGATATCAAGTCCTTAAAAATAATTTTTAAATCATAAAATGATAATTATACTTGAATGGATACGATGGAGAATGAATCTCATTGCGTTCGTGGAGACGGTAGTCCGTACGTACGCACGAGCGACAATATCATTCTTTTGATATTAAAATAATATATAAATGGATGGTATATCATATATACAGAATAATTAACATGTTATATTTATTATTTACATGAGTTACACATTATTATTATACCCATCCAAATAATAATATATTGAATAACAATTACACCACGACGTGGAGACGGTAAGCCGTACGTACGCACGTATGGTGACATGTTATTCAAAGGGTGGATAGAATACTGAATATGGTTGTAACATATTTATAATAACATCAAAGTATATATAAGATACTGGAGTTATTATTTTAGAATGGTAATAACAAAGAAATAAGAAGCAGAAGAAGAAAGGAACTTGGAAAAGGGTGGTGAAATCATTACCTCTTCTTCGGGTTCTTCCTTTTGATTTGATCAAAAGGGATCCTTAGGTTGGCTTTATGATCAAAATAAGGCCTCTAGGTTGTAGTGAGAGAAGTTGGGAGAGTATTTGGGCAGAGTTTGGCCGAACCAAAAGGCTTTGAAGGTGTGAAGAAATGAGAAGGAGGAGTGCCCTTTTATAAGAGGGGTGAGGGGCACCTTTGGAAAATCTAGAAATATTAATTTATAATAAATTCATATTCGGTTTATAATGGCTCTAAAGTTTATTATTAAAAGGTTAAGGTGGGGATAGGTCGAAAAAAACTCAACCAATAGAATTTATTCAGGTTTGGGTACTTATATTAACCTTATCTTTAAGTATTAACTCTAAGTTAATTAGTTTGACATTTACCATGTCACTTTGTATTTTTATAATATATAGTTAATAAACATACTATATACATCCAAGAGACCCCCAAGTGGTCCATTAATGATGAACATATCATGATATAAGTCTCTTGGCCGAACCTTAGATTTTTAGGAATTTAATATCAATTAATAATATAATATTTGTTTTAAAAACTCTTTTATTTCAATTTTGAAACTATTCAATAATTGATTTTTGTGAAACTCATAACAGAATTATTACTTAGACCAAAGTTAATTAAATCAATCCTAACATGTCATATTATCCTATAAAATTATTTTAATTCATTAAAAGTCTCAAATTATATTTATTTGGGAATTTATAATATCAATTATTTTACTTTTTCACAATTATGGTAATTACTGCATCATCATTGTGTCATAAATAAATTAAATTATTTAAAGTATAAAAATTATAAATAAATTATCATTATGTATTAAATCTTATTAGTTTTCTAATGAATATTTACAATCGAATTTATCTTATGTATAACCCTATATTAAAAATGTTTTAGTAAATAAACTTTGATTTTAACTCTTTTAACTCTTCTTTGAATTAAATAATAATAAATGTCCTAATCTAATCCAAGTGGACCTAAATGATAATATTTTATTCCTAAGGTTGTTTTCGGTCGAGATAAACTTTTCCAATAGAATTAGGACATGTGTTAGGGTAATATTATTATCATTTTTACCTTTAATTACCCTATTTTACTTATAACCGTGGTAAATAAAAGTAAAAAGTTACTGTTCACCAAAAATTATTTTCTTCTCATTGAACCACATTTTACTTCTTGATATTAACCGTGTCTCTATGATTTTTGAAATTACATTCACAAAAGCGGTAAAATTAAGTTTTATGAAAAATTCAGTTTTTTAACTACCACTTAGTAGTTTCACTATTCATCAAAAATTGAAGTTTTTCAGAACAATGCCAAAATTTCATCCTAAGCTATAATTGATATTCCGAATTCAAAAATGATTTCTATTTTACAAAATTCCAAAAATATAAGTTTCATTAATTAATTTTATAATTAATTCCCACTGTCACAACAAATAACGTGTTTTTAAGAAACAATATATATCAAAAGATTGATAATTGTTTATGTCCAATTTCAAAGTGAAATTAATTATAATGAACACCATTGGATAAAATGGTAAAAATATATTATAATTATGCTTTAAAACCACTCAATAATATAATTTATCACTATAAATTATTTTGATTAAAAAAGTTGTTTTTAAGTATTTTTCACTATTCATAAAAATTGGAAGTTCTCAGAAAAATCCCAAAAATTCAACTTAGGATAATTTTGATATTCCGAATCAAAAAATGAAGTCCATTTTAAAATATAAAATATATATAATTTCAAAAAGTAGGTATTACTATTCATAACGGCTAGTTTGATTGGTTGTGGTGTGTTAGAACTCGATGTTGCGTACAACACACACTATCACATTATTCAAAGAGAAGAATACCGTAGAAGCTTGGGGTGTTACAGATGATCATCTTAATCTAGGTGCTAGCGTGGAGATACGACAACTCCTTCAACACTCCGATGATCACCACATTTCCTCGCTTGTGATGCCTAAGAGAGAGCTCAATTCTAGCTCCTTGGATCCAAAGCCTCTCTCTTTAGGATGTGGGAGATATAAGAGAGAGAGAGAGAGGCAGTGAATAGTCCATGGAAAACTCCTCTCCTCCTCTATTTATAGAGTGTTGAGAAAATATCCTGTATTTCCACCCAACCTCCCGATTACATAACATGCTATAAATAACTTTTTATGACTTCTAAACTGAGTCATAAATATTATTATCATTTTCTTGTAATATATTAAATATATTACATGATAATAAAGGAGTCATTAACTTGACTCATCATTCCCAAAAATATTAATTGAACCTTGAATATTTTTAATATTCGTTCAAATAATATTTTTCATGTATTTACTTAAAAACTTGCAAATACATTTAATAAATAAATTCAATGCCTATTATTCTTAACCTGAATAATATGAATTTATGTATTTCATTGGTGATCGTACCTCCTTGGACAAATCTCAAACCCCAATGGTGGGGACCACTATGTCCAATATACCTATTCAACTGAATAGGGAAGATTCTTGAATATACTATATGTGCGACCCTCTAGGCCCTTATCTCGATAATAGTGAATAGTATTCACAAACCAAGAGCGATATCTAGAAATCCATCATGAACCATAAATATATAAGGATTTTCACAATAGTGATAACCAACCTACAAACACGCACTATGTAATATAATCTCTTTGTCTTTAAATATATCATAAAATAGGACGCATACCCGTGTCATTGGCCTTTTCTTTCTTTATTATTTGTTGATCCAAATGGATGGATTTACCCTCAACTTCCATGGCCATGGTCTTATGAAGGTACTACCATCCTTATCAATATGTCCCGAGATATATTACTTCTAGAACCCGAAAGCAACAAATCCTTTCTCGACCATTCAACCAATGTCATGCCACTAATGACGCACCCAACACAAACTACCTCGCCACAATTTCAACATCATGGTTTTCATCTTGCATCAAATTATGCGGTAAAATGGAATACATTGTCAATGATATAAAGTCAGGATACCATTACACATGATCGTAGATAGGAATATTCAATAACACCCAAAACATGTGGTGTTCCTATTGGCGGGTCTGTCCTCATGATCTCACCACTTGAGATCACCAAGTGCGAACTTCATGAGAAGAAGTATCAATTCTTATGATCCCCCAACACCCGATATTCAAGAATCTACTATGTTGAGTTAGTAATATGTATCTAGACCATAAGACCTCTATTTAAGATTAATGTCATGGTATCTTGAGGTTCTCATTATAGCTTGAGATCTTCTATAACCTTTCGATATGAAAATTAATCTATGGAAATTAATATTTCAATAGTGTGAGCATAATAGTCTACACTATAATGGTAAGCAAACATCATGTAAATCTAACTGTATACACAATATGATAATCAAAATCAATGAATAGTTATGTCTAGGGAACCCACTATTTCAACACACGGGACCATCCTCTCATTCTAGATACCCTGACTCCTATAATAGGCATCAAACTCCTTAGATTTGTAATCTCCTCCATTATCTGAATGAAAACACTTTATCTCCCTTCTAGTTTCACACTCCACCATGGCATGTAATATCTTGAATTAGTCCAGTACTTGGACCTTCATCCATAAGTACACTCACACATTTCGAGATGTATAATCAATAAAGGATATAAAATATTTGTTGCCTCCCAGTGAATCCACCACCATGGGACCTCATACATCATAGTACACTAAATACAACAACTATGATCTCCTTGATTAATAAGTATTGAATTATACTCTATGTTTCTTCCCATACAAGCAGTATTTTCAAGGATCAAGTGATGAATCCTTGTTAATACCGATATAATTCTTCTTCATCAGGGTAGATAACCCTCTTTAACACATATAGAGGAGTATCTTATGCCATAGATTGGATGAAACCTCTCATTCCACCATGTTGAGATTGTATACACATATTTTCACATGATTTTTGTACAACATACCAAATATGTGGCCTTGAGAGATGATAATGACTCATTTTTTCATCTTCCATGATCCATTATAGAATATGTTTTCATAGCCTTATCGATCAAAGGCTATACCTGGTAACAAGCTGATCTAGAGGCTTGGAATATGTCTAACATCCTTAAGGGTGATTGTGTATCCTAAATTTATTTATACTTGTAAATAACTCACACCAATAATCTCCATTGAACCGATATTATTTATCTTGACTGCACCAAATTCACCAGATCAATAAATACTCATGATGTTGAGTGACATGGTATGATGTTGCAGTATCAACCAACCATTCTATATTTTTGTTCTGATGTATGAAATCATGTATCTTATTTATATTTTGAGTAAAGTGTAACTTCTACATTGATTTTCATGTGTTCATATCCATTTATTCTTTGTTGGTTTCTATTTCAACCCTCTTCTTATAGAAACTTTAGGAAATTCTTATTCAAGTGTCCCTATATGCCACAAAGGTAGCATTTGTATGTTGGAGTCCTACCATCCATGGAACTTCCTCTACTCTTTCTTTAACCTCTACTTCCTTCCCCTTGACCACATCCTTGTTATCTACCTATATTCTCTAGAACTAGAGCTTTAATATGCTTGTATCTTCCTTCCTTCCTTTAAGCCTCTTTATTGAATAGTGCATCATTTACCATTTCCATGGTAAGTTTTCCTTCAGGCATCAAATCACTATAGGAGATCAACAATTTATCCCAACGACATCAGAGTGTGCGTAATAGGTGGTTCACCCAATATTCATTAGGTAGAGTCTTATAAGTATCCACCAATTGATTCACCAGGCTTTGGAACTGAAATGCACGGCCGATTGTCGCCTATCGACCGGTCAAAGTTCCGGTGCTCTACTAATGTGTATAGTAGCACTCGGGTCGAATCCTCGGTTATGATACTTTGAAATAGTCGTTTGTTTTTAGCTAATTGTATTATAATTGGGGGGTTTGTTTGCAGAGCTTATGAAATAATTTATGGATGATGTTTGATTCAACAAATTGATAAATATTGGTGTGAGTTCATTATTAGGGAGTTAAGTTGAGATTTGCTTTATATTGCATTTAAATTAACACCCACTTCACAAGTTGACATCGATTAGAATTCCTAAGTGTTAAAGCTTTAATCCAAGCCTTAAATTAATTAGGATTTTAATCTCAATCAGTATATGTTTATGGTAGTGTATTTTTAGTTCCAATAATCCATGGAAACCACATGCTAAACAAAATATGTCATTAATCCATGACAAATTAAGTTCAACATACACAATGTTAAATTAACGAATACTCATCGAGCAAATACTCTCAATCAATTAACATCCCTAAATTATAACTCACCCCAATGAGATATTTAATCATACATTTGGGTGTTTAATATTATGGTTATAATAATAATGATGATAAATTAATAATAGAAGAAAAAGAAAGGGATTAGAAAAGAGTGGTACGTCGACACACACACACGAACGATGATGATAATTAAAAACAAATTTTTGATTGAATGAGGAAGCAAAATAAGGGAAGGGGATTAAACTGAATTTAAACTATTTTAAGAACATAAATATTAAACTACAGAAGGTGGACGAGAATAAGAGATATTGAAGAAGTAACTTGCATTAAAACAGAATTACAAAGAAAGAGACTTACAAAATTACAAAAATGAAGAACACGAAATTAAGTGAAAACAAAGAGAGGAGGAAAGGTCTCTCAAGTGAAAAATTGAGTATGTAAGATCCTAATAAGCCTTTGGCAAGGCCTTGTTCATGCCAATATGTTCTCCTCTCTTCTGAAATGCCAACCCCTCTCAAGGAGAGAAGGGGAGAGTATTTATAGCCCAAGGAGTGGACTGTTTGCATTCCCAATCCGTCTCTCCACTTGCATCGCCAATTTGGATATTCAGACAGCCTAATATTCAAATATCTCCTTCTTAAAAGTTGTATACAATAATGTTGGTCGACTACTATAAAAATTTGGACTCATTTGGACTTACGTATCAAAAGTTATGGCCGGTTTATTAAACAAAGTTAAACTGTCCATTTCAATCCAGTCTTTTTGAAGTCCATAATGTGAAAGGGTTTTTGAATATGAAGATGCCTTCAAATCCAAATTGTTTCTTCAACAAAGTCGGCCGAATATATCTCCTATTTCACACTGAAAAATCTCAGCTCGATTTGATGCTTACATCATGAGATATGTCATGAATACTATACTGATTTTAATTCTCATCCAGAATGGTGGGCTGGACTTCAAAGCTTTATTTGGGCCCCTTGTACTTGGATTTGGGCATTGAAATTTTTATCCAAGATGAAATGTAGTGTCCCACGAATTATGGTGGAGAGTTAATGTTTTTGGACTTCTGTATTGAGCCCAGTAAATCAATCTTGAAGGCTGGTCCGGTTTGTTCACAGATTCATTGGTCTTGTTTGTGAGGACCATATGACCCTTCAAATGGCAGAATTGGCTCATGGTACCTTCTAATGAAATGTTTTATATTGAAAGGATAATCCTACAAAATAAGAAACACACAATTTTGATCAGTATAGTGACAGTTATTATTAAAACATTAAACTGACTCAATTGGATTACTTCTAAAAATGCTCAAAAATTATACTTAATATTAAAACATTAATATTTCACACAAATTATGCACATTTTATATAAAATCAGTAAAGTGGGAATATAATAAGTCATGAAAATATTAATAACATTAACTCCACTACACTTAGTTTTGTGCATGTCCTCATGTGCAACAAATATAAAAACATGACAAAATCATTTTCACTCACCAACAAATATTAAAATTTTGTTTTCTCCAATCAGGGGAGGTTTAGACTATTTCACTCATCCATTTTAAAATCCACCACAATTTGTTACAGAAAAAATGTTCCAAAACTAATTCATCTTTTCATGCTCAAATTTAGAAATGGAAAATGTTGACACTCAAAACTCACACCTCTCAAGATGATAAAATTCATTTGTGGAGGTTCACTCTTTCACCAACCAAAAGTGAAAATCTTAGAGTTTGAAAAGAGATCTCAGCTTAAAATCCCTATCCAAATTGAACAAGAATCAAGAGGTCTTTTTAAGGGGTTTTTCTGTGGCTATGGGACGGTAGGAATATAATGTCCAAGAGAGAGAAGAAGAGGGTTAAAATACCAACATAGAAAAAGCAATGCACATTTTTTTGAAATGAAACATGAAAGGAAATGAAAACACATATTTACAAGGGAATGATTGTGTGAAGAAAGACACAATAGAGGAATAAAATATGAAAGTAATGAGATGATGGAATATTTACAAGACACAAAACTTCTCCCAATGATATAAGAATATAATGCAAGTGTTCTTTTTTTTTTCTTTGTTTTTTCGAAAGTTGACCTTGGAAAAGATCTCACACTCATAACCCAACCCATGATTGATCTCCTCACGAAACTAATTGTAATAGTTATAACAAGATCAAAGGTTTAAGAAGAGTGATTTTTGACCTACCCAAGACACAACCCATTTTTTCATTTTTTTTGATTTTTTTTTGAATTTTGATTTTTTTGATTTTTTTTTGAACACTTTTCAATATCATTTGTACAATACATTCCCAAATCCCACTGAATGATAACCTCCCCCCACACTAAAATGGATGCTTGCCCTCAAGCATATGATAACACACCAGAAAGTAAGGAAATGATACCCAAAAATGAAATCCATTCCCCCCCCCACACTTAAATTTCAAAAATTTATGCAATGAAAATCCATGTTGATATTGGTTGGGATAAGGTATTGGGCTTGTAATGTGGCTATCAAAGAAAAGGTTTTCATAGGCTCAAAGGGGCTTTCAAAAGGAGGATTAATGTAAGGGAAATGAGAGGCTATTTGGCTATTGTGATTTTCATGTGGTTCAGAAAATGCCTCTATCATATTAATACACACTAAGGTAGGAAATTCATCTCGAAGGTCCACAAACTCAAGACTCACAAATGGGGGTGAAAACACACATTTTGAAAAGATGGCCATAGGTGGCCTTGGCATGAAAGCAAATATTATTCCTCACGGTTTGGGAAAAGCATTTTCCAAATCAAAAATTGATCATTCAAAATTTGTTAATTTTGACACAAAATTCTTTATCCAAAGTCATGATGAAAATGAAAATTTTTTGAGATGAAAACACATATGTTAACTCCCCAAAATGGTTGGACAAAATTTCAAAACTCTATAATGAGTAAGCATGACTCTTTTTTTTGTAATTTTTTAAGTGATTGTGTTTTTTTGGTTTTTTTAGTTTTTAAGGTTTTTATAAAATACACACCCACACAAGAAAGAGAAAAAGAAAGGGTTTGATGAATATAGTGGTAAAAAAAATTAAAGAGAGAGGAAGAAGAAAGAGGTTGAGAGATGAAGAGATAGAGAGAGAGTTAAAGGGAAAGAGGTGCCCCCTGGTTTGGATTTGGTGGGTCGCCTTCTCCATCTAGTGGTAGGTCAGCTAGAGAAGTTGGGGATCCAGTGGAAGTTGAGGTTGATCCAAGATTGTGGGATGTTACCTGAAAAAGAAAAATCATTATTCATATAATGAAAAACTAAAAAGAAATTAAAATTTCATAAAATTAAAAGAAAACATGGGTTGCCTCCCAAGAAGCGCTGAATTTATTTGTTTACATCTAGACAATTGTAGTGGACTACCCATAGTCTGACGGTGGCCATCATATTTTCTCAACTCCAGTGTGCTTCCAGAAAAACTTTTTCTTTGGGAGTCCTGATGATTCATTGGATAATTTTTTCCCATCCTTGTTGGTGTGCTTTCAATTCAATGGGGTTGGAAAGAGAATATTTCTATCCTCACTTTGGTCTTCAACCTAAGGAATGATTTTATCCACAAAGTGATGGTTTTCTATTCTTGGAAATTCAGGAAGATGGCTCAATTATGATGGTTCATTTATGTAAGGATCAGATAACACAAAAGCAAAGTATGAGATCCCAATTGTTTTTGACTCATTTATTTCATCAATTACCGATGTAGAGTAATGAGGATCAGTGGAGTCATATGACTGAATAAAATTTTCAATATCCTTTATTTCAATGTTGTTTTCCAAAGAATGGTCAATTTCAACCTCACCACTGATCACTTTATTAATTAGGGTAAAAATATCACAAACATCACTACCATCAGGACAATATAAACACATTGGTTCAAGGTTCACTTCACATATAACAGAATTTTCAGAATCATGGATAGGAAAGGATGAATGTGGGATAATCTGATCTGAATAAAAAAATGAGCATTCTAGTTCATTTTCCTCATTACCATCCATGTTGGAGCATTGGAGGTCAGAGGTGAGATGAGATTCCAAAGATTTTTCAAGATCCTTTAGATCAATGGAGTTTGGATTTGTAATGTCAACATCAATTTCACCATTAATCACTTGGTTAATGAGGATGCAATATTCACAAAATCCTCTATTAGTAGAACAGGAAGAACATGATGGATTAGGATTCAACACACTCTCAGAGGGAGTTTCAGAAACATGGATAGAGAATACAGATTTATTCTCTAATGGGTATCGCATGGATTGAAAAATATTGAACTTGACCATTTGGTCTCCAAATTCCATGGATAAGATGCCAGTATGGACATCAATTTTGGTTTTAGATGTCATAAGGAATGGTCTTCCTAGAATCAGAGGAGATTTGCAAGAAGTTGTATCACCTTCAATGTCAAGGACATAGAAGTCAGCTGGGAAGATAAGATCATTTACTCGAACAAGGACATCGTCAATTATTCCCTCAGGACTGGCTGTGCTTCAATTGGCTAATTGAATGACAACACCCGTTAGATGTAAGGGACCTAGACCAAGGTTGGATAATATGGATTTGGGCATGAAATTAATTGAGTCTCCTAGGTCTATGAGTGCATCATCAAAGTTGGAACTTCCAATTTGGCATGGAACCATAAAGGTACCTAGATCTTTGCACTTAATGGGTATGGACTGCTGGGTGGAAACATTTTCAAAGGTCCTAAGTTACTTCTTGTGGGTACACAACTCCTTGAGAAACTTGGAATACTTAGGAATTTGTTTTATGGCATCTAATAGGGGAATGTTGACTTCAACACGTCTAAACATGTCGAGCATTTCAGGATCAGGTTCAAAGGACTTCCTTGGTTTAGAAACAGCTTGAGGAAAAGGAATTGGATTCCTAAGTGGAATGGAAGGAGGTGAGGTAATGGATTCAGATTCCTTTTCAATTTTCTTTTTCTTTTCATTTTCTAGGTCAACATTCAACGAAGGTCTAGAGGACTTATCTTGAGGCATAACAATGTGCTTTCCCGATCTAAGTGCAATTGCACTTACATTACCCTTGGGGTTGGGTAATGGTTGAGCTGGGAGTTGGGAAGAATTTGATTGTTGTTGCTGGCTCAGGGGGGATGCAAGTTGACCTATTTGAGTTTCAATGTTTTTAAGGATAGAACGGGTGAAGGAGGCAAGATCTTCCACTGCACTTTCCCATGGTTGATTGGAAGAAGAGACTTGTCCCTGATTGGGATTACCTTGATTTTGGTTCTTGGGAAATCGATTGTATTGGTTTTGGAATTGGGAAGGCTCACTAGGATAATGGAATCCAGGAGGAGGATTGTTCCTTTGAGGTTGAGGAACAAAAGGATAAGGTTGATGGAAGTTACCACCACCTTGAATATATTGAAATTGGTTTGGATTTTGAGGAGTTAATTGAGGGGGATGAGAGATGGTATTACCATAACTCATGCCTGGGTTAAAGGTAGAAGAGAAAGTCTCAGAGTGAGGTTGGTTGAAGTTTCTAACAAACTAACCTGATTGGTGAGGGTTGGGGTTCCGCTGAGCATAAGATACATTGAGCTCCATTGGTACAGATGAATCGGATTGATCCTCTTGAAGTTTTGGACAAGTGTCAGTTGGATGAGATGGAGAGTTGCAGATTCCACAGTTTTTGATTGGTCTAGTAAACATTGATTGCGGAGAAGACGAGGTTGGGGATTTGGTAGCCATAGCTAGTTGTCGCACAAGACCTGTAAGTTCACTCATCCACTTGGTCATTTTGTTCGGCTCAATTGATTGATTATCTTGGGCTTGTTTGACTTGAGCATGTGCTCGAGTATGGAATTGTTGTGTGTTTGAAGCCATGTTACTTATGAGATCTCTTGCTGCTGCAGGAGTTTTATCAACCAGAGCACCACCACTTGCGACATCAATGAGAGTTCTCTCCATAGCCAATAACCCCTCATAGAAGTATTGGATCAAGAGTTGGTCAGGGATTTGATGATGTGGGTAGGTTGCCACAAGCTTTTTGAACCTCTCCCAGTACTCATGGAGTGATTCACTTGGGAACTAACGAATACCACTTATTTCCTTTCGGATAGAAGTAGTACAAGAAGTAGGAAAGAATTTTTCTAAGAAAAGACGCTTCATGTCATTCCATGTGGTTATGGAACCAGGAGGTAGGTAGTAGAGCCATGACTTAGCAGTGTTAGCTAGGGAGAAAGGGAATGCTCGGAGTTTGATTTGTTCTTCAGAAACCCCTTGAGGCTTCATGGTAGAGCACACCACCTGTAACTCTTTGAGATGTAGATGCGGATCCTCACCGGCTAGCCCATGGAAATGAGGTAGAAGATGAATCAAACCCGATTTGAGTTTGAAGTCAGCCTCTATATTTGGATATTGAATACCAAGGGGTTGGTAATTCATATTAGGGGCAGCAAGTTCTTTTAATGTTTGTTCCCTAGGATTGTCCATATCAAATTCAATTGTTAGGGCAATGATTAGTTCTTGGGTGATTTGGTTATCCCTAATAGTCCTCCTAAGTTGACGAAGAGTTATATCAATTTCAGGGTCAAACAAATCCGAGGGATTGTTTGGGAGGCTACGGGGCATTCAGAGATATTTAGAAAGGATGAGGAAGACAGGTTTTCCTTTGTGTTTTTTTTCGGTTTATGATTTTTAAGAGGAAGACGGGTTTTTCTTTGTGTTTTTTTTTCAATTTTTTTTAAAATTTGTTTTTTTGTGTTTTCTTGACAATAAACAGAAACTAATGACTACTTAAAGCACTATCCCCGGCAACGAAGCCATTTGAAATGCACGGCCGATTGTCGCCTATCGACCAGTCAAAGTTCCGGTGCTCTGCTAATGTGTATAGCAGCACTTGGGTCGAATCCTCGGTGATGATACTTTGAAATAGTCGTTTGTTTTTA
This sequence comes from Viscum album, assembly GCA_963277665.1. Taxonomy (NCBI): domain Eukaryota; kingdom Viridiplantae; phylum Streptophyta; class Magnoliopsida; order Santalales; family Viscaceae; genus Viscum; species Viscum album. Next base: position 178,269,076 of record OY728137.1, read on the forward strand.
ATTAATTTTATTCTGATTGGGGGGTTTGTTTGCAGAGATTATGAAATAATTTATGGATGATGTTTGATTCAACAAATTGATAAATATTGGGGTGAGTTCATTATTAGGGAGTTAAGCTTGTGATATCCTTGATCTTTGCTTTATATTGCATTTAAATTAACACCCACTTCACAAGTTGACATCGATTAGAATTCCTAAGTGTTAAAGCTTTAATCCAAGCCTTAACTTAATTAGGATTTTAATCTCAATCAGTACAAGTTTATGGTAGTTTATTTTTAGTTCCAATAATCCATGGAAACCACATGCTAAACAAAATATGTCATTAATCCATGACAAATTAAGTCCAACATACACAATGTTAAATTAACGAATACTCATCGAGCAAATACTCTCAATCACTTAACATCCCTAAATTATAACTCACCACAATGAGATATTTACTCAGACATTTGGGTTTTTAATATTCTGGTTATAATAATTATGACGATAAATTAAGAATAGAAGAAAAATAAAGGGATTAGAAAAGAGTGGTACGTCGACACACACACACGAACAATGATGATAATTAAAAACGGATTTTCGATTGAATGAGGAAGCAAAATAAGAGAAGGGGATTCAACTGAATTTAAACTATTTTAAGAACATAAATATTAAACTATAGAATGTGGATGAGAATAAGAGATATTGAAGAAGTAACTTGCATTAAAACAGAATTACAAAGAAAGAGACTTACAAAATTACAAAAATGAAGAACACGAAATTAGGTGAAAACAAAGAGAGGAGGAAAGGTCTCTCAAGTGAAAACTTGAGTATGAAAGATCCTCCCAAGCCTTTTTCAAGGCCTTGGTCGTGCCAATATGTTCTCCTCTCTTATTAAATACCAACACCTCTCAAGGAGAGAAGGGGAGAGTATTTATAGCCCAAGGAGTGGACTGTTTGCATTCCCAATCTGTCCCTCCACTTTCATCGCCAATTTGGCTATTCATACAGCCGAATATTCAAATATCTCTTTCTTCAAAGTTGTATAAAATAATGTTGGTCGACTACTCTCAAAATTTGGAGTCATTTGGACTTACGGATCAGAAGTTATGGCCGGTTTATTAAACAAAGTTAAACTGTCCATTTCAATCCAGTCTTTTTGAAGTCCATAATGTGAAAGGGTTTTTGAATATGAAGATTCCTTAAAATCCGAATGGTTTCTTCAACAAAGTCGGCCGCCTATATCTTCTATTTCACACTAAAAAATCTCAGCTCGATTTGATGCTTACATCATGAGATATGTCATGCATACTATACTAATTTTAATTCTCGAACAGAATGGTGGGCTGGACTTCAAAGATTTATTTGGGCCCCTTGTAATTGGATTTGAGTATTGAAATTTTTATCCAAGATGAAATGTAGTGTCCCCAGAATTATGGTGGAGATTTAATGTTTTTTTACTTCTGTATTGAGCCCAGTAAATCAATCTTCAAGGCTGGTCCAGTTTGTTCACAGATTCTTTGGTCTTGTTGTGAGGACCATATGACCCTTCAAATGGAAGAATTGGCTCATGGTAACTTCTAATGAAATGTTTTATATTGAAAGGAGAATACTAAAAAATAAGAACCACACAATTTGGATCAGTATATTGACAGTTATTATTAAAACATTAAACTGACTCAATTGGACTACTTCTGAAAATGCTCAAAAATTATACTTAATATTAAAACATTAATATTTCACACAAATTATGCACATTTCATATAAAATCAGTAAAGGGGGAATATAATAAGTCATGAAAATATTAATAACATCAGGAAATCACTAGTGTGTTCATCAATAGAGCTTCCACACTATAGTCAAAGAATCATCAACCAATTTAAAAACAAAATATTGTTTCGAGCTGTCTTTGAATTATACATATTCTCTAATTTCATCCAAAGTTCATATAACCTAGTATCTTGATTAGCGTAGCGATATACATTGTGATTGATCTATTGATGGATTTTACTGATCGTATTTTTGTTCAACTTCTTCCACTCTGCTTCCTTGGTGGCATCAGATTTGAATCCCTTTTTCTAAATGGGGTCAAATAGGTCCTTAGAATTAATGATATATCCAATTAAATACTTCCAAATGGAGTAGTTATCGAAAGTCAACATAATCATCCCACCCATAGATGACCCTCCATTGAAATTAAATATTATAAATATTAGTGTAGAATCTATAAAAATGAACCTCACTGTTACATCTTGGATGATAAAAAATAGTGGAATTGACTCCTGGATCATTGAAAATGGATACTAATTGATCAAGATATTCCTAACATTGACAACATTTCTGGTGAGTTTCTAGTTGATATTCCAGTGTGACACATCAGCAACACATCATATCCACATCGTTTCCACGTCACTACCAAACTTTAATTGAACTTTGACTGAGCCTAGGAATATTTTTTTAGCTCTATTTTTGACACTATTTGTATTTTTGGAATCATCTCAACATGAAATTTCTAAATTCAGATTCAAAACATGAATTTGAGACACTATTTTTTTTGGAATCATCTCAACATGAAATTTCTGAATTCATATTCAAAACATGAATTTGAGCAACTTGAATTTTATGGTCACTAGAAAATCTCTTATTCCCATCATTGTTTATGATTTTTTATGATTCATTGATCATAAGGAAGTTAAATTGAGGAAGAAAAATGTAAAGAAAGTGAGGTTTATTTCAACTTGAACAAAGCTTTACAAAAACTCCATACATACACCTCTATATCTCTATGAATGGATCTATCATGGATCTCTCACTGGATTTAATGAGCTCTCTTGGTTTGGATGATAAATGTAGGAGGCTCTCCAAGGCCTCCATATATATATCCATGGTGGGAGGAGCACACACTTGACACATCTCCCACCAAACCCTCACCAACCTTAGACTTCAAACATGACAGCCACCTGCACCTTTGACAACTCCCATGGTAGCCAAAGGAATAATTGTTGCACATGTAGAATTTTCAGTAACCAAGATGGTATTCCATGGTAGGTGATGTTGGTGCACCACCTTTAAAAATGGTGGTGGGAAGATGGATGACTCCATCATCATCAACGATTCACTTCACCTACAATCGATCATGAATTTTGAATTTTTAAATTCCTCATGATTTCAATTAGCATTCAATCATTTTATCAACAAATTATCATCAAAATAATCTTAACCACATTGTGCATCATCACAATGCTACCTCTATCACCATCATTGACATAAAATAATTTTTACATCCGGACCATATGTCCCATATTTTTCTAATTTTTTTAGCATGATCCTTTGTGTCTGCATTAGATTCACTCATTTTAATAGTCATATCAACAAGTAAGTCTTGTTTTATATGTCATACATTATTATATTTATTTTTTCCCTATTGATAGCATTGAAAAAATTAATATATGAAATATTTTCCAAATCCTTTATGATGGGAGGAAATAATGAGCTCCTGAAGAGTAATAATAATTCATGAATGTCAAATTACACACCATTCTATGAAGAAAATGTGATTGGTTATTATCAAAATTATGTTAATAATCAATGTGGTTGATGTTAAGAAAAATATCATTTATCTAATAAAAATATGAAATGGCGTCACCAAAATTTGTCAAATAATGAACATCGTGTGTCTGTCATGTGTCGAAGTGAACATCGATGGTCATTCCATAAACCATGACAGTGATATAATAAAATTTGAAATCTTTTATTTATTTGTACACCATGAAGGTGATGAGCTTTATTATTATGTAAAAATTCTCATGATAAATATGATATTTTTATATATTTTTAATAAATATTGTATTGGTTTATTTTTATTATCTTATATTTTATTTACTGTAAAATATATGAAATAAATTAATCTTTCAGGAAGAAAAAAATAAATATTTTTTATTAATATATATCATTCCAAGTGGATGGAAATGTCAAATTTAATATTTGGTTTATTATCTTTAAGATGATATAAAACCCAATCAAATAATTTTATCATGTTACCTAAAGTAATGAATATATTTTTTAAAAATATTATATTTCATTCCCCATAGTGAATGAAAATATAAATAATTTTATTTTAAATCAAGTTCAAAGTGAATATGATATTTTTTGATGATCATTTTGTCTTATTTGTTTACAAAGAAAATAAAAATAAAAATAATAATATAATCTTTATAAGTGGTTTGAGGGAAACAAATATTTAAAAAGCACAATAAATTTTGTTAATGTTTATAAAATATTATTCACCTAAAGGATGATATGAAAATGGTTTGTTTTTTTATTATGTTGAAGAATATTTTAATTTATTAATTTTTTATATTATAACAACAATGCTAAGAAAAAATATATATTATTTATCATGTGTATATGGATTATCATTATTCATTCAATATTATCCCCTAAAGTGGATGTTATTATTCTTATAGTTCATAGATGAGGTGATAGAATTATATAAATTTTATAATCCAATATATTTTATGAAAATAATCTTACCACATAAAGCGATTAAACAATGATTATCATGAAAAATAAAATCATCATTTTTTGTATAAGATGACCACTATTGATAAATAATGAATTATCATTCATGAATTATAAAATAAAATGAATAAATTTATATTCTAATGTGAATGTAATTTTAATTGTTTTATTTTATCTCCTTAAGAGAATGAAATTATTCATAAAAATTTGATATAATTTATGTTACTCATATTTGAATTTTTATCATGAATATATGAAAAGTTATAAAATTTGATCAAATGTTTTATCCTTAATTTTTTGAAGTGAATGATATTATAGAAATTATTATATGAATTATAATTATAGTTGAGATGATGTGCATGATGTGAATATAAAAGATTCTTTCACATTGCTTATCACTACTACATTCACCAGCCTTAAAACATGCGGGGGATCCGCTCCCTGGTAGATATATTTAAAAAACATTCGGGTTAGGAATTCCAAAGTATACAGTATCCAATAAGTGATGGTCCTAGAACATTATGATTATATTAGGAATTCATTTATTGATGATCAACCACCAAAAGTGGAAATTATGATAATAATGAAAAATATGAATATTTTAGTTTTTTATTACATATCATGAATGTGTTAGATATGAACAATGTAAGATCTTGAAGATCTTATATATATTGATCTTGAAACAAAAGAATTATACATATTATTTTAATTAAATTCTTCAAAAGAACTCATATATATTTATTGTTAATTATAACTTTTGAAGAGTTAGTGTATGATCATGTAAGTACATTGACTAGTAGTGTAAATTAATCAAAGGCCACTGAAGGGATAATATATTCCTAATTAGAGGTACAAAAACATTAATAAAAAACGATTTATAATATTTGAAGTCTTAATGAAATATATTTAGCATTAATGACATTCTTGAAAATGAATATCATAAAATACAATGGATAAAAGAGGTGTTGAATACCTCTATATATAAAAAGCGTTCATAATAAACAAAAATTGATTCTAAATAATTTTATAATATTTTATTTTTACTATGTACAATCGAATCAATTATGGTAAACCATAAGTTTATCAACCATGACACATTAAATAAATGACATGGTTATTTAGGTAACTCGGGATCAATTATAATGAAAAATGTTGATACAAGTATACAAGAGCACCAATTTATTGATAAAATTATATATATCCATCAGAGGGAGAATACTGAATTTATTTAATGGATGTATGTCTACTAAACGATCACTTAAAAGAGATTTATTCATTATTGTTATGTTATTATGAATTCCCCTTATATGATGATTTATCATGAGTTACCTATTATCAAGGTAAATTATTTATATCACCACCACCTATATTGAAAGTGACTTTCTAATATTTATATGAAATATTAATTATAAAATATATATATGGTTACACTCGCCTATCATGTGAACCATTTAAATATTTTATGAAATATGTATTTATTAAATAGTCATATGTATTATTATTTGTTGGTGAGTATACATCACATTATATTCATGTTGATTAAAATAAATATTGGGAGTCATATATTATATATAAAATGGTCTGAAAAAACTATTGATAAGATGGCCACAACACTTAAATGAATAATTCAACTACTAAGTGTTGAAAATCAATAGTCTAATTATACACACCAGAAGTGTGGTTGATCTGATTATATAAAATCATTGTCTGTCAGGAGTAGAAATAAATAGATATATTTTCCCTTAAAGGGGAAAGTGAATGTATTAACAACAATATATATTTTTAGATATTATCCATGAAGTGACACTGGTTCTATATAAATTATGAGATCTTTTTAAACATTTTTGATAATATATTTAATTTTTTTAATGATTTCAAAACTCATCAATGAAAATGAATTTTGTGAGATGTCAACACAAAAATAACTGGCCAAAAGGATTAAAGGAATACATGAAATGTTCAACATATAAAGTTTTGGATTGGTTATCCAAACTTCTAAGACTAATGAATATCGATGTGTTTGTTTTATAAATATTATTCCTTCTGATAACATTTCTTATAGTCTTTATATATAAATCCCTAAAGGGTTCAAAATTCCTGATGCATAATCAAAATTTTGAATGTTTGACCCAATCAAAGAAAGTACTTTATGGGTTGAATAAAATATTACATATATGATATAACCATCGATAGGAAGAATAATATAAAATTAATGGTCTATATAAATCATTGAATTTACATTATTCATCATATTATCAATATGTTTTTAATAACCTCAAAACTACCAAAGAGTTTCTGAATTCAATGGAATATTTGATCATAAAATTACATGGAATTTCATTGTATTTTGAATTAATAATCTAGAATATGAAATATTAAATATTTGAATGTTTTTATTCATGAAAATAACCTTAATAAATAATCAAATCTATTTCTTCTAAGGGTGATATGATTAATACAAAAGGAGATGATAAAGTAATTATTTATCTCTAAAGGATTAAATATAAATTCACATTTTATTTATCCTCAAAGGATTTACATGTACTCATTCATATGAACCTTGAAAATAATACGAGGTATTATTATAATGAATTTGATTCAAGGTAATAATATTTTACTTATCATTTAGATTTAAAGGGTATACATGATTACTTATTCCAAAATTTAGAATCAAAATTGGTTTCTTATGCCAATACTAGATATTTATCTGATCCACATAAATCTAGGTGTCAAATTGGATATTTGTTCATGCATGGTGGTGCATCCATTTCATGAAATTATTTAAAAAATCATTTTTGCAACTTCCTCCAATCATGCTGAGTTGATTGAAATTCATGAATCAAGTTATGAATGTGTTTGGTTGAGATTAGTTATTCATCATATTAGAAATAATCATGGATTAGACATGATTAATGATATCCCTACCATATTATTTGAGGATAATGTTTCTTGTATAAATAAATTAAAGGGTGGGTATATCAAAGGTGTTAAGACAAAACATATCTCACCAAAAAATATTTTATACTCACGAACTTAAAAAGAATGATGATATTGATATCCAGTAAATAAGGTCTTATCATAATCTTACTTATTTTTTCACAAATTCATTACCAATATAATTGATTTATAAAACTAGGATGTGAAAAAAATAAACCCTATCATGATTTTATGAGGGGGAGTTGAGAAAACTGCACTCTTTTTCCCTTCATCAGGTTTTCCCATTATGTTTTCCTGATAAGATTTTCAACGAGGAAACATAACATAAAATTTAATTACTTTTGATTAAATTGTTTTTTCCCATTGGGTTTTTAAGAAATTATTATATAATATTCAATGAAATTATGACATCTAAGGGGGGTGCTATGAAATATTTATTATGTGGATGTTATAATCCCAAAATCATTATTAATCCTCATTCATAACTCCAACCCTTCATTTTCTCCAACTATTGGTATTTCAAGTGTTGGATATGACATCAAAGATATAGATCAATATATAATATTAATCACAACCTCCATATACCATATATATACATGTCACTATATCAATATAAGATAATTTTTTTTGTCCCTCTATACTTTCTCTCTATATATCGTCTACATATTTTACATTATACCTTTTGTTCATCATTGTCATCGTCATTCAAAAGATTCAACTCCACGTTTCATCAATGTTTTTCTTCACCTACAATCAATCAAGCATTTTAAATTCCTCATGGATTTAATCGATGCTCGATTGGTTTCTCAAAAAATTTGAATACTAATTAGACACCCAAGAAAATTAAGTTATCCAAACCCAAACCCATTTAATAATTTGATACATGAATCTAAAAATTAATTTTAATGTTGAAAATCAATATTTTTGTCATAACCCCCTCCCCACAAAGTGTACCCCTCCTGGACAAATAATGTGAGAAGAGAGATAATGACCCCTAAGTCCTGCCTCCAGTAGGCCCCGAGTTGGCGACTAGGACTGAGGGTACAGTAAACACACAAATGGGAGACATTACCCTCTAAGAGAACACATGCAGAAGAGAGAGATAAGACAGACACCAACCAAATCCTTCTCAGACTACAATAAAAAGGAAATCCCAATTACACATATGAAATTTCATGAAAAAACTACTACAACTAAAAGGAAAAACTAAAAGTACCAAAATAAAGTTAAACGATAGTGACCACGAAGCCCAAACAACTCCTGCAACCCTAAGCTAGTAGTAACCAGCTTGATCTCCAACTTGATCCAAGTGACCGGAAAAATAGTTTATGTATATGTAGGGAGAGTATAATAGTATAATCATTAGGATCCTCCCCATAGCCTCTCGTGAAAAAGTAAAGAAAGCATGCTAAATCATAGTGAACAACAAGTGAAACTAACTCATCACATAAAAAGGTATAATATGTTCCCAGCCTCACCATAACTACTCTCACCAAGTACCACATACAAGAGTATATAATATAATAAAGAACATCAAGGTTACCCCACCACAACTTCCCCACTGGTTTGCTACTTTTCCCTAACGTTTCACATTCTAAACATCTCTCTCTAAAAAGGCTTGCCCGCAGACACCTGGGCAAATCACCAAAACATGCACCTCATGCATCTCACCACCACAACCACACAACCAAAAGTAACCAAGTAGTTTCTAGGAGCCACCCCAGCTCCCATATCATGTATCATACATCGAGTATTATACCTCAAGTCATCACAACCCATACTCCGAGTAAGGATCCTCAAGCCATCACAACCTATACACATTACACCTATAATAGTCCATATGAAACTGTATCTAGAATATATGTGTGTGAATATACACAAGACATTTCATCCCTTTAAACATATATATGGGGAAAGCTAACCTCCATGCCTACCAACATAAGTAACTACCAAGAGAAGAGAGCAGTGCCAAAGGGGGTAGTCATTCATCCATCCTCCCACCGGGATGTTAAGGAAAATACCCCCACCCCAGGGCTCAAAATACCTAGGGTTTTAGTTTCCCTAACTGAAAGAGTGGATTAGAATATATAAACAAAAAAAATTACATAATATACTATAGATCACAACCACACTATGGGCATAACCTAGTCTTAGACTCAACTGTAGCTAACATATCACAGACTCCCATCTGTCACTACCAAGACTAGGTATCCTATAAGCACACAACCATTTAAAGAGCTACATTAGATTACTTTATCACTTTTTATTAGTTTCACTTTATGTTAATTAATTATTTAACCTTTAATTAACCATTATAATTTCCACATTATATTTCATTAGCATTCTAACCAAGATCTATGCCCTCCAAGCATAACCAAACCAAGTCCACTGCTCCTTTAAAGTTACAACCTCAACATTGCATCCCAACAAGCTTCAAACCCATGAGTTAACATCATTTATTCAATAATTTATTAATAGCATTATCACTTTTCCATAATTCTCATTCATTCTAGAAAGAAATTCTAATCTACCAAACACAAGGGGCTCAACACGGTGAGTAGGTGAACTACCCGTTGAGTATTTTCCACCTATAGAAAGAGAAAAGACCCATCCATACTCGAGAAGCTAAACACAGAAAGCATGTGGTATACCCCGCGAGTCTTCACCTCTTTTTGAAGGAGAGTAAGAAAAACCAGCTACCTCAAGCAGTGGGAAAATTAAAGAATATAACAAACAATAAATTCAACAACAACCACTTTAAAATCAATAATAAGCCCTGCTTCAACCCATTCCATCATCCCTGGTGTCCTTCTAGACACTCATATGTATAAACCGATGCATCTCGCCACTCTAAGCGTCAACTATTTCCACAACCACTAAGCCTTACTACCTCCACATACCACAACAACTCTCCAGGCTCAGCCATCCCAGGCTCACACCACAACACAAGCAGTAGGAAACAAACAACATAACAACTGGGTTCTTGGCCCTAAACAAGGCATTCAGCCTTCACACACAACAAGCACTCATAGCTCCAAAGAATAATGCACTTGGAATTTACAAGAGGGTAACTCAAAAACCTTCAAGGCATTATCTCTATCGCATAACCAGTTCATTATTCCATATTGAATTAATTGATTCATTTAAACATGCATAAATGTATCCATTTGATTATCATTAAAGCACAAAAACAACAACCAGATTCATTAAACATGCCTCTTTATCTTTGGCCGATTAATTTACAATTAATCCCAAGTTTACGTTCTTTACCAATTTCCATCAAGAATGACATGCTAAACAAGTAAATCATAGATATCACACGATCTAGAAAAACAAGAGGCAATAAAATCCTTATGCAAGAGATACCAATTATTTAATTCGGTTCAAATATTTATTATGTCAATTTCATTATGATATAGTGGATAAAACATCCTAACTCTACGAATACACATAAAAGAATATAGAGGCCATGAATCCCCTACCTCAAAAGGTTTTCAACGTTCTTTGAACGCGAATGGGATAACACAATAGATCATGATCACCTCTCCCGCAACGACTGCATCCATCCGAGGATTCCGCGACACAACCACATCAACCAACACCCATGAAAAGTCCATTAAAAACATGGAGATCACATGTTGTAACATGGAAAGGATAATGGGAGAGAACAGATCGAGGAACCAAGAAGAAAGAAGGTATAACATACTTTATATCGAAGACAGATTGACACTTCTTGGTTGCACCAAAACAGGGGGTGCACATGCAGTAGGAAGAAATCCAGAGAAAACAAAATCCAAGGTCCACACCACAATCACACAAATCCTTATGAAAGAAAGGTCCTGTGAGTCCTGTACCAAGGAAAACAAGGAAGAACAAGGAAAAATGTATCTTGAACTTTTGAAAATATAAACAGAGCAGTGTTTTAGATACAATTTAGATTTTCCATTAAAGGTGGATCTTGTCAAGACTACGAGATTTGACCGAGTAAAGTCACCCGATCCATTAAGAAAAATTAAGATAGGATTTATGGGCTTTGAATAGGCCTTAAATCCCTTAAAATAAGGCTTTAAATGTGTTTAAAATCAAATAAAATATTAGAGGGGTGAAAACTGTAGGATTTTGGAAACATTGTTCACATCTATCTCATTAATGACACTGTTCACATATGTCTCACTGACAGATGACTCACAACCAGATGACTCACCACCAGATGACTCTCCAAGAGATGACTCACCAATAGACGACTCACCGACAGATGAATCACCAACATATGACTCACCAATAGATAACTCACTGACATATGACTCACTGACAGAGGACTCACTAAAAGATGACTCACCGACATACGACTCATGGACAAATGAATCACCAACAGATGACTCACCGATAGACGAACCACTGACAAATGACTCACCAAAAGAGGACTCACCGATAGATGAATCACCGAAAAACGAATCACTGATAGATGACTCACCGGCAGCACTGTTCATAGAACTGGAAACACTATTCATAGAACTGGAAACACTGTTCACAAAACTGGAAATTTGGAAAAGTGTTAGGAGTAAGTCACCTTGACCTCCTAGAACACCTCAAACACCATATTTCCACAAAGGAATGGATTGGAGAGGTCCGGGACATTACATCATATACCTCTCAAAATATTCTCATCCTCGAGAATCTAAAACCAACCCATATGGAAAACAAAAAAATGGGTATGAACAACCACCCTTTGCCTCTCAAGGATCTTGCCACCAAAGAAGATCAAATGCTTACTCAAAGGAACAATGAAAAACCATGAGACAACCACAACCAACTCCTAAAAACTATCCCAGGAAATATACCTTTCAAGAGAGAGAAATCCATAAGAAGCAACAAGAGAAAGCCATCTCATAAACAGGAAAGGTCTAAAACCACACGACGAACATTGTTACAAGAAAATAGGTAAACATCAAACAACTCAGGGTACTGAGTGCATAGAAGTGACTCACATTCCCAAGTACTCTCATCCATGCCACCATGCTGGCACAAGACACAAACCAAGGGGATAACATGCACGCACAACACCTTCTCCTTACGGTCATGGATCTCTACAGGATGCTCCTAGAAGGTCGCATCATCGTCAAAATCGATCTCACCCCAATAGATGATGTGGGAGTCATCATGAAGATAAAGACAGAGTTATGAAACATGAAAAACATTATGTATCCTACTTATATGTGGGGGAAGTTCTACCCGATATTCCATGACTCCAACACAAGCCAACACCTCGAAAGGCCCAACAAACTGTAGAAAAAGCTTACTCCCATGACCAAACCTTCGCTATCCATGATGGAGAGTCACCTTCATAAACACATGATTCCCAACATAAAACTCCAAATGTATCCTTCTATGATCGAAATAGGATTTATATTAATCCTGCACTACCTTTATCCTCCCATGAATCACCTAAACCATATCTGTCATGTTCTGTACCAGTTCTGGCTTGAGAATTGCTGACTCTCCAACCCCAGTCTAGCACAATGGAGAAAGAAAAGGTCGGCCATACAAGGCTTTAAACGGTTCCATACTAATGGTGGAGTGGAAACTATTGTTGTAGGTGAACTCTACCAAGGGTAAGTGCCTCATCCACGAACCTCCAAAATCCAAGACACAAGAGTGTAACATATCTTCAAGAGTTTGGATGGTCTGCTCTATCTGACCATCTTCCAGTGGATGAAAAGCAGTGTTAAGGAATAAATGAGAACCAAAAGCATGTCGTATACCACTCCACACCTTATAGGTAAAATGATTATCCTGATTAGAAATGATCTTCCTCGGGACTCCATGAAGTCTCACCACCTCCCCCAGATACTGCCTCGACAAAAACTCCACTGAGCTCGACTCCTTGATCACTATGAAGTGGGTTGATTTCGTTAAACAATCCTATACCATCCATATAACAGCATAGCCTCCCTGATCTCAAGGTAAATTGACAACAAAGGCCATTGAGATGTCATCCCACTTCCACTGAGGAATATCTAATGACTGGAGCAACCCACCGGGAGCACAGTGCTCAACCTTCACTTTCTGGCAGATCAAGCATTGAGACACAAACGTTGCAACTACATGCTTCAACCCAAACCACCAAAACTGACTTCTCAAATATCGGTACATCTTTTTTCACGCTAGGATGTACCACTGAGGGATAACTATGTAACTCTCTGAGAACTATCTCACGCATCACCAAAGGAATGAAAAGTATTCCTTGAAACAACACCCAATGTTGTTCATCCTTAGACCAACCATCAGGGGCCTCACCACAAAAAACTCAGTCTCTACATACCTCCACCTCAAGATCCCCAACTAGGAATCTTCCACCTTCATCACTAAAGATGATTATACCATCATCTGAAAAAGACAACCTCTGCCCCCAAGTTCTCCCATATCCATATATAATGCTGAAAATTATTCCATTACTCTTTAGGAATCACCTGATTCACGCACTACATCACTACACAACTTTCTACTCAGCGCATCGGCTACAACATTCCCCTTACCAGGTGTATATGAGATTTCAAAGTCATAATCCTGTAAAAACTCCATCCACCGATGTTGTCGCAAGTTCAAGTCATGCTGGGAGAAAACATACCTCAATATTTTATGACCAGTAAGACCACAAAGCGCTCTCTGATGAGGTAATGTCTCCACTACTTCAAGGAAAACAACACTAATGACAAATCAAGATCATGGGTGGAATAGTTACATTCATCAGGAAACAACTGTCGATACCCATAATAAACGATCAATCTTTGCTGCATCAAAGCACAACCTAACCTTGGACGCAAAGCATCACAGAAAACCGCGAACTGAACTCCTTATGCTGGAAGAAAAATAATTGGAGCACTGACCAACTTCTCCTTTAGATACTCAAAAGCTTACTAACACTGATTAGTCCATGCAAACGCTTGATCCTTTCTGGTCAATGCTATCAGAGGAGTCACAACCTGAGATAAATCAGCTACAAACCTCCTGTAATAGCCTGAAAGACCAAGGAAACTTTACACCTCTACCACTATCTTGGGGGATTCCCAATACACAAACACTTCTATCTTAAATGGATCCACAACTAATCCATACTAGGATACAACATTCCCAAGAAAAGAATTTCTTGAGCCCAAAAATCACACTTTGACAACTTCCCAAACAATTTTTGTCAATGAAGAACTCCCAAAATAGCATGCATATGCTCTGCATGCTCCTCCTCGGATGCGGAGTACATAAGGATGTCATCAATAAAGACCACCATAAACTTATCTATGAAATCATGGAAAATAGTGTTCATCAACCCCATGAACACAACTGAAGCATTTGTCACACTGAACGACATCACAATGAACTCGTAATGCCCATGAAAATAATGGAAAGCAATCTTCAAAATATCCTCATCCCCCACATGCATCTGATGATATCTTGACCACAATTTGATATTCGAGAACCAACTTTCACCCTTCAATTGATCAAACAAGTCATCAATCCGCATAAGAGGATAATAGTTATTCACTATTCAAGCGATGATAATCAACACACAATCGTAAATTGTCGTCGGCCTTCTTCATGAACAAAACAGGTGCACTCCATATTGAAACACTCAGTTGAACAAAACCGCACTGTAATAGATCATCAAACTATATACGCATATCTCATAACATAGAAGGCACTATACTATATAGAGAAATCAAGATAAGAGACATGCCTAGATTTAGCTCAATCCCAAAATTGATCTCTCATCGAGGGGGTAACGCTACAACCTATTCTAGAATGACATCAGAGTACTCTTCTATGACCCTGGGAAACACCAACTACCGAACCTCTGATGAACTCAGCATTATCTCAGTCATCAAGGATGATAGGGAAGGAATACGTTTCTAACCCATCTGAGGGTCTCGCTTGCCAACAAACACCACTTGATCTTCATCAGCATCGAAGAACACCACCTGACACCTGAAGTAATCAATGATATCCCACACCAAATACAACCAATCCATGCCAAGGATAACAACATATGTTTGTATCCGTAAACATATTAAATCTACCCAAGAGTAGTTTTGCCCCAACACTAGCTCAAAATCTCTACATACTTTAAACAAGTCATCTCAACCTCCAACTAGCATAGTCAATACCAAGGGAACTGGAAGCCTCTCTACCTCAACTCCCAAGACATGGACCAGGGTAGGTGATATGAAGGAGTGAGTCACTCCTGAATCAAACAAGGAATACACCCAAGTAGAAAAAAAAGAAAAGGGTACATCGAACGACGTCTGGCTCACCCGACGCCGACAACGCTAAATCATGAAGCTGATCATGACCTGCTCCATGGCCTCTCTGACCCTGCTGGTGACCACCACCACAACCACGCTCTAATCTATAAGGATGGAGAGAATCTCGGGGCTGTCCTCTGCCTGCCCTATCTGCTCTCTGTTGATCCAAAGCTGGTGCAACCTGATGCTATTGCCTTGGCTGGAACTAACTCAATAGAGGAACCTGAAACAGGACGCTTGATGCATGTTGATTGCTCAGAAATCTCAAGCACTCTTGTTGTTAATGACCTTGTCCTCCATAAGAAAAACAAGCACCTGATCCCTTGGCATAGGTCTGAGATCTACTTCCCCTAAAGAAACGAGATACTGAGGGTTGAGACCTACCCCCAACCAAACGAAAACTCTTTTTCCTTGAAAACCAAGAACCCTAGACCAAAAATCTACTTCATGAGGAATCCTGATGACTCCCCTATCACAATGATCTGGTTCTGGATAACATTCTCCTGATTACCTCTTCCCTCAGCATCACCTGAAGATATGTCTTCAACATAAATGGGGTGACCTGACACTGGATCTCTGGAAACAGAGCCTCCTCGAAATGCCTCTCCCTAGCCTCATCATCTGGAAACAGGTCTAAAGTATGTCGTAAAATGTTCCTGAAACAAATTCCAAACTCTTGCACACTGGATCTCCCCTTTCGAAGGGTAAGTAGCTCCTGACAACTGGACACCTTCGCAGTCAAAGAGAGAAACTCAACTCTGAACTGGTCTAAAAAATCCTCCCATGATACTTCTGACTCCTCATGATCCCTAAGGAATAATAACCACCATTACCTCACTACCCCATACAACATCATCACAACCAACAACACCCAATGCTCCTTCCAAGCACTGATTGAACTGAAAGCTATCTCAACCTCCTCTAACCAATCTTTTGTGACTGCATCTGAAATGGACCCATCATACTTTTGTAGACTCTGGAGATAAAACTCTTAGAGTGTCCTCCTCCAAGTGTTGTCGTCGTCAACCTCTTCTCTATGACGATCAGCTGGTAGATCCTGCTGAACACATTTTTTGTGAACCTGATGGGGACATATACCTCAAGCCATACTTGCAAAAGAACAGATAGTTAGAGCTCCTAAACCTGGAATATGGAAGAATTTAACATTAATTAATTAATTAATTTCTTTTATTAATTTTAGGGCAACCTATCCAAAGTTATACCCATTCAAAAACATGTGAAAAGAAGACAATTCATGATCCTTTCTTAGGTCTCTACCCTGAAACCAACATCGCTTTATTTAGTGGCCACTGAAAACTTAAAGGTTTGTGCATTCGATCACAGGGAGACCTAAATACTCGTGTCTCAGCCAGTCTCCAGTGTTTACAATGCTTTATAAACTTATCTGACACCGTTTACCTGCCAACCCATGCAACCTCACCTGTGACTAACTCCAAACTCCATCCTATTCCTCAACCAGAACTCTAATACCACTCTATCATGACCCCTTCCCACAAAGTGTACTCCTCCTAGGCCGGTAATGCGAGAAGAGAGATAATGACCCCTGAGTTCCACCTCCAGTAGGTCTCGGTTTGGCGACTAGCATCGAGGGTATAATAAACACACAAATGAGAGACATTAACCGCTAAGAGAACACATGGAAAGAGAGTGATAAGACATACACCAACCAACTCCTACTTAGACTACAATATAAAAGAAATCTCAAGTATACATATATAATGTCATACAAAAACTACTACAACTAAAAAAACTAAAATTACCAAAAGAAAGTAAAACGACAGCGACCACGAAGCCCGAATAGATCCTGCAACCTCAAGCTAGTAGTAACCAGAATGATCTCAAACCTGCTCCAAGTGACTCAAAAAATAGTTTATATATACGTAGGGTGAGTATAATAGTATACTTAGTAGGATCCTCCTCGTAGTCTCTCATTCAAAATTAAATAAAGCATGCTAAAGCACAATGAACAAAAAGTGAAACTAACTCGTCACCTAAACAGGTATACTATGTTCCCAGCCTCACCATGGATACTATCACCAAGTACCATATACAAGAGTATATAATATAATAAAGAATATCAAGGGTACCCTGATACCACTTCCCCATTGGTTTTATGATTTTCCCCAATGTTGCACTTCCTAAGCATCTCTCTCCAAAAAGGCTTGCCCACAAACACCTGGGCGAAGCACCACAATATGCACCTCATGCATCTCACCACCACAACCACACAACTAAAAGTAACTAAATAGTTTATGGGAGCCACCATATCTCACATAGTGTGTATCATACATTGAGAATTATACCTCAATCCATTACAACCCATACTCTGAGTAAGGATCCTCAACCCATCACAACCTATACACGTTACACCTATATTAGTCCATAGGAAACTATATCCAGAATATACGTGTGTGAATAACTACAAGAAATTATAAACCTCTACACACATATATGAGGAAATCTACATACCTACCATAAAAAATAACTACCAAGATAAGATATTCGAGACAAAGGGGGTAGTCATCCATCCATCCTCCCACCGAGATATTAGGGAAAACACCCCCAAGGTTCAAAATCCCTAGGGTGTCAGTTTCCCTAATTGATAGGGTGAAGTAGCACATAGAAACACAAAATATTATAGAATATAATACAACTCACAACCAAACTATGAGAATAACCAAGTCTTATACTCAACTGCAGCTAACGTCTCACAGACTCCCGACTGCCACTGCTAAGACTAGGCATCCTATAAGCACACAACCATTTAAAGAGCTACATTAGACTACTTTATCCCTTTTTTATTAGTTTCACTTTACATTAATTAATTAATTAATTATTAATTTACCATTATCATTTCTACATTACATTTCACTGGCATTCCAACCAATATCCATGCCCTCCATACATAACCAAACCAAGTCCACTGTTCCTTTAATGTTATAACCTCAACATTGCATCCCAGCAAGCTCCAACCCCATGGGTTAACATCGTTTACTCAATCATTTATTAATATAATCGTCACTTTTTCATAATTCCCAAGAATTCTAGAAAATAATTCTAAGATACCAAACACAAGGGGCTCAACACGGTGAGTAGGTGAACTTCCCGTCGAGTATTTTCCACCTATAGTAAGAGCATAGACCCATATATACTCAAGAATATAAACATAGAAAGCACATGGAATACCCCACGCGTCTTCACATCTTTTAGAAAGAGAGTAATCAAAACCAGCTACCTAAAGGAGTGGGAAAAGTAAAGCTAGATAACAAATAATAGATTCAACAACAACCACTTTCATATCAACGGTAAACCCTACTTCAACCCATTCTATCATCCCCAGTGCCCTCCCCGACACCCATATGCATAAATAAATGCATCTCGCCACTCTAGGTGTTAAATGCTACCATAACCACTAGGACTACCTACCTCCACAGACCACAACAACTCTCCAGGCTCAGCCATCCTAGGCACATACCACAACACAAGCAGTAGGAAACAAACAACATAGAAACTGGGTTCTTGTACCTAAACAAGGCATTCAACCTTCACACACAATGAGCACTCATAGCTCCAAATCATAAGTCACTTGGCCTTTACAAGAAATAGGGTAACTCAGAACCCTTTAAGGGATTATCTCTATTGCACAACCAGTTCATTATTCCATATTGAATTAACCAATTCATTTAAACATGCATAACTGCATCCATTTGATTATCATCAAAGCACAAGAACAACAACCAGATTCATTAAACATTCCTCTTTATCTTTGTCTGATTAATTTACAATTAATCCCAAATTTACGTTCTTTACCAATTTCTATCAAGAATGACATGCTAAAAAATCAAAGCATAGATATCACACGATCTAGCAAAACAAGAGGGAATAACATCACTATGCAAGAGATACCAATTATTTAATCTGGTTCAAATATTTATTATTTCAATTTCATTGTGATCCAGTGGCTAAAACATGGTAACTCTACAACTGCATGTAAAAGAATATAGAGTCTATGAATCCCCTACCTTAAATGGTTTCTGACGTTATTTGCATGAGAATGAGACAACACAATGAATCACGATCACCACTCCCACAATGACTGCATCCACCTGAGGATGTCGCGACACAACCACATCAACCAACACCCATGAAAGGTCTATTAGAAAAATGGAGATCACATACCATAACATGGAAAGGATAACATAAGGGAATAGATTGAGGAACCCATAAGAATGGAGTTAGAGTTAGAACATACCTTATATCGAAGATAGATCGAAACTTCTTGGTTGCACCAAAATAGGGGGTACACATGCAGTAGGAAAAACTACAGGGAAAACACTTTCCAAGGTCCACACCATAATCTCACAACTCCTTGGAAAATAAAGGTCCAGGTTGTCCCATACCAAGGAAAACAATAAGGAAGAACAAGTCAGAATGTATCTCATCCTTTTAAAAATCTAAATGAAGAAACAATTTAGATTTTCCATTAAAGGTAGATCTCATCAACAATATGCGGTTTGACTGAGTGAAGGTACCTGAACCCTTAGGAAAAATTAAGATAGGATTTATGGGCTTTGAATTGGCCTTAAATCCCTTAAAATAAGGCTTTAAATGAATTTAATGTCAAAGAAAATGTCAAAGGGGTGAAACTGTAGGATGATGGAAACATTGTTCACATATGTCTCACCAATGAAATTGTTCACATATGTCTCCCTGACAGATGACTCACCGAAAGATGACTCACCAAAAGATGACTCACCGACAGATGACTCATCGATAGATGAGTCACCGATAGATGAGTCACTGACAGATAACTCACTAATAGACGACTCATCAACATATGACTCACTGACAGATGACTCACCGATATATGAATCACTGAAAGATGACTCACTGATAGATGAATCGCCAAAAAATGAATCACCGACAAATGACCCACCAATAGATGTCTCACCGATAGATGAATCACTGACAAACGACTCACTGGCAACACTGTTCACAGAACTGGAAACACTGTTCATAGAACTAGAAATTTGGAAAAGTGTTGGGAATAAGTCACCTTGACCTCCCAGAACACCTCAAATACTAGATTTCAGTAAAGTAATGGACCAGAGAGGTTCAGACCATTACAATTTTAACCCAAATTGAATGAAAAATTTAATATAAAAAAAATTAAGACATCCAAACCTGAATATAACATTTTTTATAATATTATAAAATAATAATTATAAAAAAATTATAAACATATCCATATTTTGGGTACCTTATTATGATGTACCCAAACACAATTTCAAATATGAATGAGTATTACATGTAATAGTTGAATTCAAATTGAATCTGGTTTAGAGGAAACCAAAACTAATTCAATCGGGTTAGGTGCCTAGTTAATAGGTGCCCATTATCATCCCTAATCATAATTATTTTTTATTTTTTGATGAAAAACTGATTTAATGAAAAAAATAGCAAGTCTTCTATTATTTGATACATAACACATATTTTGTATCCTCATATTTGGGAGGATATAATATTTGTACTTAAATAACACATAACATATGTGTTTATATATGTTTATGTGCATTTTATTAACACATGCAAACATGATACAAAACATATATGTTTGTATAATGTCATTAAACATATATAGACACATAATATACAATCTTTAAATATATATTGAAATAACATAGATAACACATGTTAATAAAATGTGTGTGTGTGTTTCAACCTCTTTGTAAGATTTTAGAATATGCTAAAGTCTTTTGTCTCGATAGAACCATCTCGAACCACAGGTTTATTTTTCAAAAGAAATTTATAAATTTGTTTTTTTTAGTTTAAGAAATTCAATTTTCAAGACATGTGGTTCAACCACCATGACTTATTTTCCTTCACTTGTTCTTTATAGGACCCTATATTCCTTGGGGTGGTATGTGTGGATTCCATGATAAGAATAAGTGGTTAAGATGACCCTTAAAATCCAAAATCATAATACCTTTGATAATATTTTTTTATTATTTCTTTAATTCTTTGGAAGTGTAACTTAAAGTTCATATAACTAACTATGATCTTAATATTTTCGATTCTAATAATGAACAATTTCACAAAGCTCACACTAATGCAAAATGATATTTTATCAATGCTTAAAAAAAACTAATAAACCCAGCGTTGATTAGAGATACACTTCATCAACGTTAATTTTTAACGTAGATAAAGGCTTTAAAAATATTTTTAAAACTTTTTTGGTTAAAAAAAAAACTATGCATCCCCCATATTATTGAGCCATCCGACACCCCCCCACACACTACCTTACCCTTGAAATTCATAATTAATTTAAATTCGGTGATATGAAAGCCCACACTCTACACATTCTCAACAGGAAACCTTACCACTAGCCTAGACAATTTTACTTATCACATGACGATATATTTATATATATTTTAAAATATATACATATACATATATTAATATTTATTTACATATATTAGAATACATATACTTAAATACATATATGTTTATTATTATATTTATGTATATGTGTGGATGTGTGCGTTTACACACATGCACACATACACATTTATATATAAATATTATATATGTTTAATATAGATATTTAAATACATTTATATAGGTGTGTGTGTGTATTTATTTAACATGATTTTTATATTTAAATAGTCATTGTATATGTGAATATATTTATATATATATATGTGTGTGTGTGTGTTAAAATATTTATTCATATATATATATTTATTTGTCAAATATATTTATATATTTTACATATCTATTTTTAAATAACACCAATACGTGAAAATTATTAAAATTTCAACACCATCAAACTAATATGAATGTAAAACTAGGGAATAAATTAAGACTCCACCCCAAAAAGACAACAATACCCTCTTAAATAGAACTAAAATTCCATCGAAAGTTCTAAAATTAGGATACTTTAACTTAAAACCTAGTTTAAAAGGATTTTAGGCCTCTTTTGACCAAAAAAATAGGTTACATGACCCCTTATATTAAATGACTTAGATTTATTTGCAAGCTTCGATTTGATAGCTTGTAGAGCTTAAATAGACATCTGGATCAAAAGTTATGAATATTCTAAGTATAAGTCTCATTTTCAACTTCTCTCAAGATATTAATTAACTAATTAATATTTTCTATTACCATATTGTTATTAAATATGCATTAATCAATGATAATTAATATGTTTTTAATTAACATTAATTGTTAATAATTTTATAAATCACATTTAAGTAAATATATTATATATTTTATGTAAATTCATATTTAATATTATATAAATCATATTAAAGTAAATATATTATATTTATATCAGTATAAATATATTCATATATTAAAATATGAAATTAAGTTATATATATAGAGTTTATTATGAAGGGTTCCTTTTATCAATGCTAAAAAAATCAATGATAAATAGTATCTTAAACAAATATTGTTTTTAGTGCTAATAATGAGGGTACCCTAGAGTACCTTTTATCAGCACTAAAAAGAAACACTAATAAAGGGTGTATATTGTGGTCCTTTATCAGCACTTTTTAAAAATTATTGATAAAGGGGGATATTTTTAATCTCATTTTTTAAGAAGTGTCATGTTTATCTTTCTATATCCCATAAAAATAAAGTGAAATGTTAGAAACAAAAATTTAAAATTAAATGGTTTAAAGATAGTGACTTCAACACTAGTAAACTTAAAATATTTCATGAATAAATTTCAATGTTGATTATTTAATAAGTAATGTGAAATAAATTTTCAATGTCATTCGATGTGAAATACTCAATTCCATACAATTTTAACATCAATTAATCAATAATTGACATTGATTGTTTATTATCAACATTGGTTATTATACCAACCTATAGGAAAACTGTTAGTCGATATTGGTTTTTAATATTAGTTATTATAATAACTAATGTGAAAACTTTCTTTATAAATTCATAACCAGAACCTGATATTTTCATTCTTCCACCATGCTACTCTCGTACCTCTCTATCCTTAATCTTTCATTATATATCTCTTTTCTCCTCATCCACCTTTAACTACCAAACCCCATATATGTCGATCAAAGGAAGTTTGAGGTTTGGTCTCCATCCTTGTGCACCCACTCCAGTGCCTCCATTTAAGGTCTTTATCACCCTCTATTTTCATCTTCACATCATTGTCTCTTTATTTATCTTATGTGATCATGGGATCAAGGTAATTTTAAACTATACTTGTCATGACCCATCCCCCGGGGCCCGTGCTGTGACTACCTCAAGACCACCTTCCATAGGCCAGAGGTTGGCGACTAGCACCAGAAAGGCATTTCCCTATAATGGGAAGACATTGCCTCAAAACCTGTACACACACAGATAGGGAACAATATTCACAAGAAAAGAAAAATAGAAGAAGTAAGTTGAAACCACAACTAAAAACCACCACTGAGTGTAATAGTAAATACTGAATTTGAAGGGGACAGAATACAAGCCCAACTGAAATGGAAATACAAAAAAAGGGAAAATAGCTCCTGAGGTCGTCCGCCAAGGATCCATCCTGAAGGGTAGGTATAGTTTGTCACTGCGGCTCTCCACGTCAACTGGTCACCTCCGTACACCATCTGTCAACCACCTCCGAGTTCCATCTACCCTTGACTCATCAAGGCTCAGTCAAGCTATTTGTCATCTTCACAAGACATAACAAGGTGCGGGCGAAGCCCATGCATGGGTGAGTATAACAATACTCAGTAGGGACCCCAAGACCCCCGAAGGTCTCCCAGGATTCCACAAAGTAAAAACCACAAAACATGATCTCAATCACAAATCACAAAGAAAAAGACTCAGCTCAAACCAGGTATAACTTACGTACAGAATTAAAGATGATTATTCGTAAGGCTAGATCATCTTATTCTATTAAGAGGCACTGCTGTTGACCCACACATGATCAATAGGTACTAACCCCCACCGACCCACACAGGATCCGACCCGCCCAAGATCGATAGGTACTAACCCCCGCTGACCCACATAGGATCTAACCCATACAGGATTGGTATACGCCGACCCACACATGATCGCTAGTGTTGACCCACATAGGATCTAACTCACACAAGTTCGATAGGTTTTGATCCACACAGGATGGCTAGGTGCTAATCCACACAGGATCGCTGGGTGCTGATCCACACAGGATCACTCGGTGCTGATCCACACAGGATCGCTAGGTGTTGATCCACACAGGATAGCTAGGTGCTGATCCACACAAGATCACGCGGTTTTGACCCATATAGGATCACTAGGTACTAACCTCCGCAAGATCTTCCTACAATCTCCACCTCAAAGCCAGCCACTGGATTCCCGAACAAAGAACACTTGATTTCGGGAGAATACACTCCTCAAGCCATCAGTAGTATTTCAACCAGAATGAAGTCACATGGAGAAGTAACCCAATTATCCGTCATATCATAAGGGTTCCAACGCAACAGACAACACGTCAATCGGACACCCGGTCTGAGAGTTATAGGCATTTTAGTGCCGAGGGCCCGGTTGGATTCTGGTACGATCCAACCCAGATGTACTCCAAATTTACCCAATACTCTAGTGGAGTATCTCAAAAGGACCGTCTCATTCCAAGGATTCCAACACTGTAGACAGTTCATCAAACAGATGTCTGGTTTGTGAGATACGGCCTTTTACGTGTATCTGGGCCAAGGGGTCCGGGTTCGGTCCGACCTGGTCAGACTGATCTGACCCGCTCCACCCTAGGCCGATCCGACCCAGTCCAGGTCTGACCTGGGTTCGACCCGGCCCAGCCCGAACTAGCTGGTCCGACCTGAGTGGGCTGGGCCGCGGACCGGCCTGACCCGCCTCGGCTAGGCGCGACCCGCCGGGTGAACCGGCCTGCCAGCTGGCGCGGTCTGCCAGCTGGGTGGCGGACCAAATTCCCAAATGACAAAGCTGTTCAGGTGCTTTAATTGGCGGTGCCCTGTGGCGCCGCCCCTTTAGTCAAGGGAACTAAGAGGCCCAGGTCCCCTATCCTTCGCCGCGACCACCTCTCCGCGGCACGCTGCCTTCTGCCAATACATGGCCGGCCAAGGGCCGACCGCCCGCCTGGTCTACCGGCACTTCTTCCACGGGGCTCCGGTATCACTCTGGAGCTCCGTTTTCACTCCCGTCTATGCCTATGGCCTCCCAGGATGCCACCTTCATTACATGCCACCTGATTTAAGGTTCCATCAAGTTGAGAAAATTCCCCCGAAGAACGCAACAAAAATACCAAAGCGGCGGAGGGTCCGAGCCGTGTTCGTTTGGCCTGTGCCCTCCACATTAGCATTACAACTAGTAGGAGTATTTGATTCAACATAGATAAATTATATTACTTCTATGTTTCAAAAATCCTTTCAAGAATGAGGGAAATAAACAATTCACTTGAATTAAACAAAATCCCTACCTCATAAATGGAGGTAACGTCGTGGTCGTGGAGGGAGAAGAGTCCTCGCTCGATGAAGTTTCTGACGTTCATCAATCCCGAATTGTTGCCACCCAAGCTTCCATCCTCTGCCGGTGGAAGATGCCACAATACTTTTCCAGAGGTTCCTCGCTTGATAAATCCATGTAAAAAAATAAAACCTGAGCTCCATTTAAATAGAGGGGGAAGGGCGAGTAACGCACCGAGGAATTAATGAGGTTCATTAATTAATGAACCTCTTAATTCCCAATAGTGTGGTTACAAAATAGGAGAGTCAATCCATTAAATGGCTTTACAACCCATCGGTCCCACCACCACCGCTCAACAGGTGGTAGGAAATAAATAAAATAACAATTCTATTATTTTATTATTTCTGTAAAAGTCGCAAAAACTAACTTTTTCACTCGACCTACTATGGTCAAATTTAAGCCTCCCTTAAGTGAATCCTAGTGATGGGAATTCAACGGTTCCCTCAGATTTTTAATTTGTGCGCCTGTTCAAAAGATATAAAACACTGCCCGCGCGTTTACTGAACATACCTTTAAAAAAAGTTCAAAAAAGTATTAACAATCACCCTCGACCCATGCCGGTTGAGGTTAGGCTCTGCCTAAGGGGAACATGACCTCACGAGCTTAATGGTACTCTTATATTTTCAATCCCAGTTACCATTTAGAAGTTATGGATTTTACAATAAAATAATTTTCACTTAATTATTTTATTTACAACCAAAAACTAACTTCCACTGATGGCCCGCGCTGGAAAAAGTTAGTATTTGACTAAGGAAAGCATACCCTCACAAGTTTAGCGATGGTCTCAGATTTTTAATCCGATTCACCGTTCGTGAGTTATAATCATTTGAAAAATAAAATATTTTTTATTTAATTAT
Organism: Viscum album; assembly: GCA_963277665.1. NCBI lineage: Eukaryota > Viridiplantae > Streptophyta > Magnoliopsida > Santalales > Viscaceae > Viscum > Viscum album. Next base: position 178,296,173 of record OY728137.1, read on the forward strand.
TTTATTTACAATTATTCCATTTTTGGGTTTTCTCACCGGAGGCCTGCACCGACTAAACTTAAGTCACGCCTAGGGTAAACCCACCATCCTGAACGCAACGGTTCCCTCATATTTCTGATTCGGGCACTCTTTTAAGAGTTATTCCACTTTTTACAGAAAACTACTCACACACTCTATTTAAAACTTAACATTTTTTGATGGTTCATTCTGGGAACTCTGGGCCTTGGAATCACGTGCCGTCAGATTTAGAGGTCTTGAAATAATTCCATATAATTAAAAAAAATATACAGAAATTTTGGGACATTACATTCTCCCCACCTTAGGGATTTACGTCCCCAAAAGCTAAAACAAAGTTAAATAAAACAAATGAGGGTACTGAGCATGAATCTGAGCCCCCTCTCCCATGTGATCTCTTGGAGGTTCCCATGTTTCCACCAAACTCGCACTAGAGGGATTGGCTATTCATAAAGGAATCACTCCTGTCGATTCTCTATCTCCACTGGGAACTCTGTAAAAGTCGCCCCATCGTCAAAGTCTAACTTGTTCTAGTCAATAACGTGCGATGGATCATGCACACATCTCCTCAGCTACAACACATGGAAAACATTATGCACTTGGTGCATTTGTGGAGGAAGATCTAGGCAGTACGCCCCCTTTCCAACTTTGCTGAGAATCTGGAAAGGTCTGATGAACCTTGGAGATATCTGGTCACCCCGCCCAAATCTCTGCATTCCTTATCAAGGTGAGACCCATAGAAAGACATAGTCTCCCTCCTCAAACTCTAAGGGTCTCCATATCCCATCGACATAAGACTTATATCTTCTCTATGCAATTTTCATCCTCTCCTGGATGATCTGCATCTTCTCAGTGGTAGCATGTACCAACTCTGGACCCAAAAAGTGCTGACTCCCCTGGGTCTATCCAGCATAGAGATGATTTGTATGGTTGCCTGTACAAGGCCTCAAACGGTGCCATGCCAACAGTGGGGTGATAGCTATTTCTGTACATAAACTCCACCAGTGGTAGGTGGTCCTCCCAACTGTAACCAAAATCCAGGACACAAGCACAAACCATGTCCTCCACGGTCTGTATGGTCTACTTTGTCTGACCATATACCTGGGGGTAAAAGATGTGCTCAAACATACAAGAACCTGATGCTCAGCTTTCACTTGTTGACACGTGAGGCATCGTGATACGAACTTCTCCACTACTTTCTTCATCCTTGACCACCAATACAGATGTCGGAGGTCCTAGTACATCTTCACCACACCCAGATGTACCACCAAAAGGAATGTGTGGAACTCCCTCAACATCTCATCTTGTAGCATCACTGGTACCATGGTGTGTCCTCTAAAGAGGATGGCGTGATCCCCACCTTCAGAAAATCCATCAGGAGCCCGTCCTGAGGATATCTAAGAACGTTGGACCTCGTAGTCAATGTTCCCAAGATGTGCCTCCCTGAACCGCTAAAGGAGTGGGGGAGTAACTGTCATAGACTAGAGGTAAACTGCTCCATCACTATCCATGAAGGATAGCTGCAATGAGGGTAGCTTCTCTATCGCCTCACTCAATAACTATAGACCAACCCTATTGCTGAGTGCGTCTGCCACCATGTTCCTCTTCCTAGGAGTATAGACTATCTCAAAGTCATAGTCCTAGAGGAACTCTAGCCATCGTCATTATTTCAGGTTCAGGTCCTTCTGTGAGAAGATATACCCGGGACTTCTGTGATCATATTAGACAATAAAACGTTCTCCCCACTATACTCTCAGCTCCCGGAGCTCCACAAAATCCATTCGATATGAAGTTATAGATGTTGGTGTTTTCCTTAGGTATAAGTCAATGTATAAGTCCCTATCCCTATGGAGAGGTAATCTTAGAAACATCTTTTGAATGGATGTCCCCGCACTCTGCCACTACTGTTGGGAACTTAAAACTCAAAACACCTGTTTTCATGAGGGTATGGCTTGCCAAATTAATAGTGATCAGCTACACCCTCCTATGCATGAGTTTAACCCGTGCTTCCTGGGTTTCCCTTTTCACTGACCAAGGGAAACCCCATTCCAATTCTATGGATATACTGAATCCTTTTTGACTAAAATAATAAATCTGATCATGAACTACGAATGACCATTCCATACCCAAAATAACATCATAAGGCCTCAATGCTTCCACCAAGAGGTTCCAATAGAAACTCTCGCCTCAAGGGTTAGATCACACTGTTGGCATAAGTTTGATTATCAAGTCTCTTTTCATAGGTATCTCTAGGTGTAAGGGTCTAGTTAATGGTTTAATCAGAAACTCTAGGTCATGAACAAGATTTGTTATAAGAAGGAATGATTAGTACCTATGTCTATTAATATGACAGATAATAGTAGGAACATACCGTACTTCAAATCATTTCTGGAGCCCTTGGGTCACACTCCTTGACTGTATGAAGCTACTCCCTTCCCCTATCCTCCAGCTCCCTGAGTATGGTGGGGACCACATTAGGGTGGTGGTTGTAACATGTCAAAATGTATACCACCTCCCACCTCCCACCACTCTCCTAGATCCTCTTCTACATCTTCTACCCTACAGAGTCATCTATCCCTATCACTTCCTCTTCCCAAAACATTTTACACGCCCAAGTCTCTAAGATTGGCATCAGTTTCCTGCTTTCCCACTGCTAACATTCACTGTCTGTATCTGCTCAGCCAAAGAACATTCAACCCCAAAGGTTTTCTCTATCACCCTAATATAAGTAGGAATACACAGAGGAATAATTTCAGCTCGGATGTCCCTAAACACATCTCTCTCAGAGGTCCGAGCCCTGAAGCACTGTTCGTATCATATTCATCAAGTACCTAGAATGGTAGGTATGCCTCGATGAATACTTAGCTACCAAAATGTCGTCCTGTCGAAGCTATAGAATCTCTTAGGAACACATACCCCTTAGTTTTTTATGGAAAGAGACACCTTATCTTATAAAGGTTCTCAAGACCTGTCCATAGAAAAGTCACCTCATCGTAAGATAGGGGTAATCTAAACCCTAACATCGCCCTACTACGCGACATAGAATGCTCACTGCCAAGACCACCATCTGATCTAATGGTTCCTTGGATAAATGGAAACTCGGTCAACACCTCAAGCTAGTCCTTAGCCGCCTGTGAGTTGGGCTTGCCTCAGAACCTGAGGGGTATCTGTCACTGAAACTTGTGTAAGGTACTGATCCTATATGTGTCCTCTACCAGTAGTGCTGGTAGTAACTGCTAACCAACGGGTAGTGGTATCGCTGGGACACCGCCCGAAGGTACCATCTCAGGAAAAAACCCTTGTACTGAAGCCTCATCACATTGTGGACCACCCTCATAGTCATGCATTGGAATCCTGACTGAATGTTTGCATGGAGGCATCATGAAAGAGAATCAAGACGAACCACAATCAATAAGTTATACCCAGTGAGATATTTCAAAATAGATCAAAAGAAAAACATTTCAGAAACACACATGCTATCATGACCCATCCCCCGGGGCCCGTGCCGTGACTACCCCAAGCCCACCTTCCATAGACCAGGGGTTGGCGACTAGCACTAGAAAGTCTTATCCCTATAACGGGAAGGAATTGCCTTTAAACTTGTCCAAACACACAATCTAAGAGCACAACAAGAAGCAACCACAGAGTAAAATGATGTAGTAAAAAGTGTACTGAAAGTAAAGGGTATAGAATACAAGCCTAACTAGAAAGTAAAAGTACAATTGAAAGAGGAAACAACTCCTAGAATGTCCACCGAGGATCCTACCTGAAGGGTAGGTACAACTCACGATTAGTAGTCACTACGACAAGTCATGTGAAATGGTCCACCTATGAGCACCATTTAGTCCTGGCTCCCTTAGCCTCAATCAACATTGTCTGTCATCTTCACAAGACACAACAAGGTGTGGGCATAGCCCGTGCAGGGGTGAGTATAAAAAATACTCAGTAGGAACCCTGAGACCCCTGAAGGTCTCCCAGAGTTCCACAAAGGAAAACCACAAAGCAAGAACTCAATCACAAAGCACAAAGTAGTAGTCATAGACTCTACTTAGGTATATTCACATACATATACCTAAGTTATCAAAATATACTCATCTCATACATGAGGAAACATAAGGCTCCAATTTTTAAGTCATTTTCACAACTGATCCACGAGGGAAGAATACCACAAAGGTAACACCACGAAGGTAACACCATGAAGGTAACACCATGAAGGTAAAAGTACCACAAAGGTAACACCACGAAGGTAACACAATGAAGGTAAAAGACTCATCTCACACCAGGTATATAACTTAAGTACATAAGTACATATGATTTTTTGTAAAACTAGATCATCTTATTCTGTCGAGATGCTCTGTTGTTGACCCACATTGGATGGATAGATGCTGAACCACATAGGATCACTAAGCGCTGACCCACACAGGATCGATAGATACTGACCCACACAGGATCACTAAGAGCTTACCCACATAGGATCAAAAGATGCTGACCTGCATAGGATTGATGTTCTTTCTTCACGTTATAACCAGCCACGAGATTCCCGTACTAAGCATGCCTGATTCTGCGATAATCTAATCCTCAAGCCATATATCATACCTCAAACACAACGAAGTTCTAATAATAAGTATTCCAAAGGACCTCCATGTCGTAAGGGTTCCAACCCGATAGACAGAGCATCAATCGGACACCCGGTCTGTGACTTATAAGCGTTTTAGTACCGAGTGCCTGGTTGGATTCGGGTTCGATCCAACCCAGCTTTACTCTAACTTTCTCCAAAACTCAAGTGAAGTATAACAAAAGGACTATCTCGCTCCAAGGATCCCATCACCATAGAAGGTCATCAAATGGATGCTCGGTTCACAAGTTATGGATCTTTTAGCGAAACTGGGCCTTAAAGGGTCCGAGTTCGGTCTGACCCGACCCAGTCTGGGCCGACCTAACCCAGTCCGGATCTGACCCGACCCGACCTGAACTGGCCTGGACCAGTCTGGTTGGGTGGGGCTGTGGTGGGCATGGATCGTTGGGCTACAGACCATCCCACTGAGCTGGTACGGCTCGACCCGCTGGGCTCGTGCGGCCCGACCTGCTCGGCTCGCGCGGCCCGACCTGCGGAGGGAGCAGCCCGATCCGTAGAGGGCACAACCCTTTGGGATCTCGTGGCTTAGACTGTGGAGGAGAGCGACCTACTAGAGAGGGCCCTACCCTAGAAGGCACGAGGGGGGGGGGGGGGGGGTTCCTCTATTCGGAGTCAAAGTGGCGGCGCCACGGGGTGCCACCAGGTCGCCCGCAGGACCTGCAGGGAGTGGGTCCTAAACCTCCACCTCAGCTTCTAAGCCATGACCGTCTTCAGCAGCACACAACGGCATGTCGCTCGCCTCCTAATGTGGCTTGCTGGTGCCGACCTCTACTATCCATCACATATATATGATGCAACCCTCTCTCTGGCGGTGCGCCACTGCGCGTCGCTCCGCCTTCTGCAACCGCTCGCCGTCTTCACCCGCTGTGGCCTTCTTCACCGGCGGTGTGAGACTACATGCCACCATCTCTTCCGTGGCTGGCCAGTGTTGGATGACGCCATCTCTTCCATGGCCAGTTGGTTCCGGCCTCCGCCATCACCTCCTCCGCCGGTGCCGGTTGCTGGCGGTCTTCTGCGGGTCACTGAGTGAGCTCCGATGGCCCGTTTCTCCACCCGAAGGTGCCAATGGACTCCTCGGGATTCCCTATTTGTCGCTAAACCCACCGTTCCGGGTTTCGTCCGACTCGAATAAATCGTTCGTGAAGAACACGTCAAATTTCAACAAAAGTCGGAGGGTCCAAGCCTTGTTCATTTGACCCGCGCCCTCCGCGTTAGCTTGATAGCAAGAGGGTAGTATAATGATTCAACAACTCTTGAAATTAGACACGAAATAAACCCTACCTCAATATAATTGGAGAACATCCACATTTGAGGAAGAGTTAGTGTTCGTCACTTCATGATTCGGTGGCGCTCGTCACTGCTCGTTGGAACTGGTTCCATCCTCCAAGTTGTTGGCATTACGGTACTTTTCCATAGCTTTGCCGATTGGTGAATCCGTGCTAATACTCTACCCCAAGATCCATATAAATAGGAGAGGGGGATCGTGAGTAACGCCATTGGGAATTTATGAGGTTCCTTTAATGAATGAACCTTCCAAATTCCAACGGCGTTGTTACAAAGATTGAGGAGTCAATCCAATTAATGGATTGACATGTCATTGGTCCCGCCACCGTCGCTTGTCCATTGGAGGAAAAGAAAAAGAGAAATAAAATAACTTTGTTATTTTATTATTATTTTAAATGTATAAAATATATCTTTTTCTCCCAACCTACTACGGTCGAAGTGAAGCCTTCTTTAAGCAAATCCCGGAGCTGCGGATTCAACGATGCTCTCAGATTTTTAATCCAAGCACCAGTTCAAAAGTTAGAAAACACCACTCGTGCGTTTACTGAACGTACCTTAAAAAAATTTTAGAAATTCATTTCAGGCACACCAAACCTTAGAATCACACACCATCAATTTTTGCAGACTCGTAATAATTCCATATAATTAAAAAAAATTACATGGAAAATCTGGGTCTTTACACACGCAATCAGTGTTTTCATGTACCGAGTCAGATAACAAAATTCAGGGTTCTGGTGTATGGATACGTCGACTGCCACACCAACACTGGACTCCCTGGACTGAAATCAGAACTCAAGACACTTAATACTATTTCTCCATTGAAAACACAGACTCTTAGTTCTTCTGGTAGAACCAACCGCCTCTGATACCACTTTGGGGCTCGTGCCGTGACTACCACAATCCCGCCTTCCATAGGCCAGGGGTTGACGACTAGAACCGGAAAGACATTTCCTTATAAATGGGAAGGCATTGCCTCAAAACCTGTATACACACAGACAGGGAACACTACACACAAGAAAATCACAATGGAAGAAGTAAGGTGCAACCACAACTAAAAACCACCACCGAGTGTAATAGTTAATATTGAATGTGAAGGGGCCAGAATACAGGACCAACTGAAATATAAATACATCAAAAAGGGAAACAACTCCTGAGATCATCCTCCAAGGATCCTACTTGAAGGGTAGGTATAGCTCGTCACTGTGGCTCTGTATGTCAACTAGTCACCTCCATACACCGTCTGTCAACCACCTCCGAGCCCCATCTAGCCCTGACTCCTCAAGGCTCAGTCAAGTTGTTTGTCGTCTGCACAAGACACAACAAGGTGTGGGCGAATCCCATGTAGGGGTGAGTATAACAATACTCAGTTGGAACCCCGAGACCCCCCGAAGGTCTCCCAAGATTCCACAAAGGAAAATCTACAAAACATGATCTCAATCACAAAGCACAAAGCAAAAGACTCAGCTTAAATTGGGTATAACTTAAGTACAGAAGTACAAATGATTAGTTGTAAGGATAAATCATATTATCCTATTAAGAGGAACTACTTCTGACCCACACATGATCGATAGGTACTAACCCCCACTGACCCACACAGGATCCGACCTGCCCAGGATCAATAGGTACTTATTCTATTAAGAGGAATTCACACAAGATCCGACCCACCTACGATCGATAGGTACTAACCCCTGAAAACCCACACAGGATCTGAACCATACAGGATCGGTATGCATTGACCCACACAGGATCGCTGAGCGCTGACCCACATGGTATCTGACCCACACAGGATCAATAGGTGCTGATCCACATAGGATTTATAGGTGCTGATCCACACAGGATTTCTAGGTACTGATCCACACAGGATTGCTAGGTGCTGATCCACACAAGACCACTAGGTGATGATCCACAAATGATATCTAGGTGCTGAACCACATAGGATTGCTCAGTGATGATCCACACAAGATTGCAAGGTATTAACCTCTGCAAGATCTGCCTTCAATCTCTACCTCACAGCCATCCAGTGGATTCCCACAGAAAGCACACTTGATTCTGGGAGAATCCACTCCTCAATCCATCAATTGTATTTCAACCAGTACGAATTCCCATGAAGAAGTAACTCGATGATCTTTCATGTCATAAGGGTTCCAATGAAATAGACGACACATTAATCAAACGCTCGGTCTAAGAGTTATAGGCATTTTAGTGGCAAGGGATTGGTTGGATTTTGGTATGATCCAACTTGGTCGTACTCCAACTTTCTCCAAAACTCTGGTGGAGTATCTCAAAAGGACCATCTCTTTCCAAGGATTCCAGCACTGTAGACGATTTGTCAAACATATGTTTTGTCTGCGAGATATGGCATTTTAAGTGTATGTGGGCTGAGGGGTCCAGGTCTGGCCTGACCTGGACGGATCGACCTGAACCGCTCCACCCTGGGCCAACCCGACCCAGTCTGGGTCTAACCTAACCCAGTCTGGGTCCAACCCAAGTTTGACCCAGCCCGGCCCGAACCGGCTGGGCCGGCCCGAGTGGGCTGGGCCGCGAGTGGCGGACCAAATTCCTGAATGACAAAGTCGTTCGGGTGCTTTAATTGGTGGCACCCCTTCAGTCAATGGGACCCGCAGGTCATGGGTCCCCTCTCCTATGATGTGACTTTGAATCCATGACCACCTCCCAGTGGCGCGCGATGGTGCATCGCCTTCTGCCAATATGCAGCCGGCTGAGGGTCGGGCGACCGCCTGGTCCGCCGCGGCGCAACCTCCTTCCATGGTCGGCAAGTGCTGACCGCCGCCTTCACCCATCGACGCTTCTTCCGTGGGGCTCCGACATCGATCCGAAGCTCCTTTTTCACTCCCGTCTACGCCTACGGCCTCCCGGTATGCCGCTGTCACTGCGTGACACCCAGTTCAAGGTTCTATCAAGTTGAGAAAACACCCCTGAAGAATGCAACAAAAATACTGAAGCGGTTGAGGGTTCGGGCCTCGTTCGTTTGGCCCGCGCCCTCCACGTTAACAATATAACAAGTATGAGTATTTGATTAAACATAGATAAACTATATTAATTTCTTGTTTCAACAGTCCTTTCAAGAACGAGGTAAAGAAACAATTCACTTGAATTAAACAAAACCCCTACGTTGTAAATAGAGGTAATGTCGTGGTCGTGGTGGGAGAAGAGTCCTCGTTCGATGAAGTTGTCAGCGTTCATCGATCCTGAATCATTGCCGCCCAAGCTTCCATCCTCTGCTGGTGGAAGATGTTGTGGTAATTTGCTAGAGGTTCCTCTCTTGATAAAGCCGTGTCAAAAACTCCAACCGAGCTCCATTTAAATAGAGGGGGAAGGGTGAGTAACGCACCATGGAATTAATGAGGTTCATTAATGAATGAACCTCTTAATTCCCAAAAGTGTGGTTACAAAATAGAAGTGTCAAGCCATTAAATGGCTTGACAACCCATCGGTCTCACCACCGTCGCTAAACAGGTGGTAAGAAAAAAATAAAATAAAAATTCTGTTATTTTATTATTTCTTTAAAAGTCGCAAAAACTAACTTTTTCACCCGAACTACTGCGGTCGAAGTTAGGCCTCCCTTAAGCGAATCACGACACTGTAGATTCAATGGTGCCCTCAGATTTTTAATCTGAGAACCGGTTCAAAAGATAGAAAACGCTTCCTGCACGTTTACTGAATGTACCTTTAAAAAAAGTTCATAAAATTATTAACAGTCACCCTAGGCCCACACCGATCGAGGTTAGGCTCCACCAAAGGGGAACATGCCCTCACAAGCTCAACGGTACTCTCATATTTTCAATCCGAGTTACCGTTTTGAAGTTATGGATTTTACAATAAAATAATTGTCACTTAATTATTTTATTTACGACCAAAAACTAACTTCCACTGGTGGCCCGCACTGACCAAAGTTAGTATCTACCTAAGGAAAGCATACCCTCACAAGTTCAGTGGTGGTCTCTGATTTTTAATGTGAGTCACTATTCGTGAGTTTTAATCATTTGAAAAATAAAATATTTTTTATTTAATTATTTTATTTACAATTATGCCATTTTTGGGTTTTCTAACCGGAGGCCTATGCCGACTAAACTTAAATCACGTCTAGGGTAAACCCGCCATCCTGAACGCAACGGTGCCCTCATATTTCTGATTCGGGCACCCATTTAAGAGTTATTCCACTTTTTTAGGAAAACCACTCACGCACGCTATTTAAAACTTAACATTTTTCGACGGATCATTCCGGGCACTCCGGGCCTCGAAATCACGCTCCGTCAAATTTAGCTGTCTCAAAATAATTCTATATAATTAAAAAAAATTATATAGAAATTTTGGGACATTACAATACTTTTTATTTTTGACATTTTATATTCATAAATATGTCTTGATCATGTACTGGTAATCCTATATATTGGCGATTTTTATTCACATAATGTTTTTATTTTAATATTATATTTTTTATGTTTTTTTGTATTATATTTAGTTGATTTTGTTTAATGTTTTGGAAATTTTAATTATAAGATTTTCATTTGTGTTTGTTAAAAATTTACACAACTTTGAGATGGTAATTTAATTTTATGTGCTTCCATTTATTTTAAACCTTTCTTAGCATTTCATATTGTTATCATGTTTTACTCTAATATATTCAATTATTTAGTTATTAAATAGTTTTTATGGATTGCATCATTGAATATTTGAAACAAGATTACATTGAGATCTTTCTTTGGTTGTGATATAAAATAATTATTTACATTTTTCAGTGAAATTTAGAATGTAACACTTGTCATTGTTTGGAGATCAATTTAGACCTATCACTATAAAGTAAATTTCAATAAACATGAGAGTTAAAGTTAAGTGAATGGCCAATATTTTAGTTCCATGTGATAAAATATTATGTTCATTTATCCCTACCAATTGGGATTTTTTGGGGATATTAGTGTTAATATTCCTATTTAAGGACAAAATCATGGAATAAATATACACAATATTTAATCACATGGAATTAAAATCTTGGAGTCTTAATTTTAAAACAAAATTGTCACACATTTAAAGATTATTATTTTTTCAATAATGGGGCTAAAGTGATCTTCAAGCAATGGATGACAAAAATTTAAAATTTCATCAAAATCTTATATCTCATGGAAGATTTGAGTCTACATTGGTATTTCTTTTACATGTACTTTTACTTGTGTTCATTGTTTTAATGTAAATATAATCCTTATTTACAATGTTCTCCCTCTTTTTCTTCATATGAAAAATTCCCTATATAATAATGAAGGAAGGATTATTTTTAATAAATAGTTATTATTGTTATATATATATATATATTGTTAAAAACTGCAATTTATTTTATCTATTTGTATGTATATTATTAGTTTAACATATTTGTATGTGATGATACTACTTTAAATGGGATTATGTTTTTATTTTATGCTTTGATTATTTTTTATTTAGCCAGAGCAAGTATTGTGTTATATATTGTAATTATTTTTAAAAAATACATTTTTTCACATTGATTATTTTAATAACCAACATCAAAAACAATTTATTACATCATTTATATGAATAAACACCTTAGTAATATATTTTCCATGTCAGTTATGATATAACCAATGTGAAAATTAAATTAAATTATCAAAAATAATTATTTTTTATATTTTTTACACCAGTTTATAAATAACCATCATTATAAATTATGTTTAACGTAAGTTTTAATTAATTAATTCTAAGAATTTATTTTTAACATCACTGGTATTAATATTGATAAATAATCGCTATTAGAAATTAAAAACAACCAATGTTAAAAGTCATATTATATACTAGTGAAATACTAAATTTTTTAATGCTCATGTGAAAAATAAATATGAATTTTTTACATTAAGGTTATCAAAATGGAGAATGTGATTTTAATCGAGGATTTAGATCAAATTAAATACTTTGATCTTAACTATTTGTTGAACATGTATAAAATTGAAAGAATTAATTTATATAGTGAAATCTTTGATAATATTAATAATCTTGTTAGATTGTATCATAATGACACCCTCACCTCTACCACTAACATGGAATAAGTTGAAAAAGTTGTTTTGGACCTTAATTCCAAGAGTGCCCCTGAAACTAATGACTTCTTTAGAAATTTTTTCAAACATTGTTGGGATATCATAGGTCAAAACCTTGTAGATGTTGTTAATAACTTTATTTTGGGAACTCATACCCTCCATCTATTTATAACTCCTAATTTTTCCTTATTCACAAAAGAGTGAGCCCTACTAATTTTGAATATTATTGTATCATCTTGTAATGTCCCACCTTGAGATGACTGTTCCACTAATGTGAAGTGTTATATGACCTCATGTGCACTCCCTAGTCACTAGAGGCCGATGAATAACTCCAAGGGTCTATTAGTATCACTTGGGGAGTTATTTTCCCTCTAATGGTACATTGAAATAAAAATACTAAAGTAAATAACACAATAAATATAAGCAAAAAAAATAATAATAACATCCTTAATAAAGTCTAATAAAATATCTTATAAATACCCAAATGAAACCTATATATAAACATGAAATCAAAGTACATTCCAAGTATCATGTCATGAACAATACAAATAAAATAACCATAAAAATAATATGTGGAAACCCCCTGTCATGAATCATCCCCCCAAAGAGTACTCATCGATCATCTGATCATCATCATGATCCGGAACTAGTATCCTGGCTGGTTATTATCGTGGAGGCATCCTGAAATTTTAATCAAGACATACCATGGTCAGATGAGCATATATATATATAATAGGAAGCTGAATCAAGAAGGATAATCAAAGACTCAATCCTATATAATGCGTGTACCATTGATCCCTGCATCCAATGTCTCAATATGCCAAGTCAACAAGTAGGTAGTCAAGTTTCTGGTGAATGGATACATTGGTTACCCTTACCATCACTGAGTTCCCTAGGCTAAGAGCCGCAATCAAGACAATCTGAAACTATTTCCCTAATCCCAAATAAATTTTTATAAGGGGAATAATCTATACAACATCCCAAGGATTGAAATAATCTGATACCAAACTATTACGACCCGAACCTAACTAGGTATCGAGCTGTAACTACCCCAAGCCCGCCTTCACATGCTAGGGGGTGGAAAAAAGCACTAAAAGACATATCCTAAATGGGAGGCCTTTTCCTAATGTACTTATCTGCATACACCTGACCATTTTAATGCATAAGTGAATAGGAATAATAATAAAACATGAAACTGCTAAAAAATATACAAAGCATAAAAAACCTCTGGGGTGTACAAGAGTATGACAATGAAAACTAAAAAATAATAGGGAATAATACACACTAAACTAGAAAGATGTCCCAATTTGAAAACTCTAGAATGTAAAATGCTGAGATATCCTAGCTCCCAATCTCCAAGATATGGCCACCATATGTGGTCCCAAGAACCCAATATCCATAAGATCTTCTAAATTCACTATCGACCTATCTATCGTCTTCATAATATATGACATGTATGGGAAATACCCATGCAAGGGTGAGTATATTCATTCCTAGTAGGACACCTTGAAAGCTAAAAAAGGGTAGTAGTAAGAGACACAATAGGAATAAATATTAGATAGTAAAACATGATACATCTCAACCCAAATCAAGAGAAATTAACCTCATACAAACACAAGGGGCTCAACACAATGTGTAGGTGAACTATACATTGAGTCTTCACCGCCCATAGCAAGAGAGTTACCTCATCCAACCAGGAGGTACTCAATACAACGAGTAGGTGGACTACCCCACACATCTATGTAACCCATGAAAAGAGAGAATCCAAATCCAAAGGTATGGATATATATATATATATATACTTAGTAAAATAATCCCAAATGATAGAGAAAGGAGATCTCTATCTCATAGCCCAACCCAAGAAAAGAGTCTCCATAAATTCCAAAATTCTATCAATGATGACCATTATCTCACATGTTTTCCCAACGGAAAACATCCAAGTCAAGCCACACCGCATCACTATGCCACAAAGTAAAGGGGAAACAATCTATAGGTATAGGACCCATGTCATTTTACAATAGGAGAGATCCACTATAATGGTCGATAAAGGACCCATGCCCTGTGCCACAAGAGGGTTCCACTCTAATGCTAGCGGACCCATGCCATGTTCTGCATGAGGGTTCCACTTTGATGCTAGAGGAACTATCCCCTGACTCTGCCAGAGGGTTCCACTCTGATTCTAGAGGACCCATGACTTGACTCTGTAGGACTGTTCCACTCTGATGCCTAATAGATGACCCATGCCTAGCCCAACTAGAGGGTTCCACTCTAAAATATAGAGGACCCATGCCCTATCCTAGTAGGAGGGTTCCACTTTAATAGGTAGATAGAGGACTCATTACCTATTCCATAGGAGGGTTCCACTATGATGCTAGAGGACCCATGCCTTAACTTTGAAGGAGGATTCCACTCTGATGGTCGATAGAGGACCCATGCCCATCCCAACTGGAGGGTTTCACTCCAAAAGCATTTGGTGATCCTACATGATCACTGCCATCCTGGAGAATCACTTAAATAAGTTCCCTACCTAGAACATCTTAAATTATATCCCAAAATCCACAATGGAGGGAACCATCACATTCTATATGAAAAAAACTCAGGATAGGCTACTCGTGGACCAAAATCTGAGTCCAAAAGAAGGAGATACAAGAGATTAAAGCTCCCTAAAATGGAACCAAGGGGTACATGGCATGTGAGGGGACCCATATGACATGTGGTCCCATTCCATTGCTTAGACATGTACCTGGTGGTACATAGATCGATGCCTATGTAGGGATACAAGCATATAGGGGGTATACACAGCATTTTCGAGCCACTCATGGTCCCTGTCTGTGTCCATGTACTTCAGCACATGGAATACCTCTTCAAACAAAAAGTTGCCCATATCTATCACCGTGCCTGTGTAGTTTGGTACACGACCATGTTTTTGACCATGTTTTTTCATAAGGGGTCTTGCCTGTGTGCTCTACCATATAGCTCATCGACCTGGGAAAGTGGTGCACAACATGTAGAAGGGATACATGCCATGCCATATTTATAAATTTATAAAACCCTAACCATTGCAGCATATGGGATACATGCCATGTGTTCATCATGATACATGATGTGTAGTTATGTTTTTCATAGAAATTTAGATCTATGATCGGGTGTCCATATCCGGCTGATTCACCTTTAGATCTAGACTTCCCTTCACCTGAAATCAGTGGATCTATCTCCGATCATCATTTTTTGACCATCTAGAGGGTAAAAAACATGATTACATTACTACGCACAAATCACCTCACACCATGCATACAAAGAATTCCATTCCTCCTATGATTTAGTTTTTGATCACCCGATCAATCACTAGAAACTCACAATAACCCTATATACATCCTTTATTCATCGATCCATCCCTCACACTTGAATCAAAAGTGAATCCAGGGGTCCTATTGGGTTTGGTCCCACCCGATAATGTCAAATCGCAACCCTATGATCCAAAAATGACTAACACAAAGAAATTTTGGGATAAAGACATAAAAAAATGTTTACAAATCATTTCCAAGTATTCTTTTCCAAAAATAAATAATGGGAATATCCAAGTTTAGAAATAAAAGAATAATGAATTTAATTAAATACATGGGCGTATGAAAGGTTCATCATTTGGCGTAGATCATAGAAGGGCTGATCCTACTCAATAAATTTAATTAAAAAGGTAATAATCCATAATTTGAAGATTCCTACCTAGAGGTTGGATCATTTTTCATCAAATAATGCACTTTATAATGATTGAATGAATTTGTTACATTTGTTGCAGTCCGATATGCTCCAATCTAGAGATTCATAATCATTAAATCTCAATTCTCCAACAGAAGGAGGAAGAACACTATGGAATCCTATGAGGGTTTATGAGTCTAACCCAAGAAGATTATCCATAGTGTTAAATTTATATAAAACTATATTAGGTTAATTTAACTAAAATAAATAAATTTAATTATTTATTTTAACTAAACAAACCTTCCAATGATCGCTATTTTTGAACACCTCACGCCGACCTATTTTAGGTCTCACCTAGGGTAAACATCGCATTCCGGACTCAAATGTCATCTCAAATTTATGATTCGAGATTCTGTTTAAGAGTTATCTCATTTTCTTTAATAAACCATGTATGTGTAATATAAAATATTTTTAATATTTTTATAAAATTAATCTCAGGCATAATGGGCCTCAGAATCGCATTCCGTCTCAGCGCTTGGATTCAAAAATATATGTAGAAATATTTCAAAGTCTTACAAGGAAAAAATTGGGTCCCTAAAAATTTATTTATATAATAATTAGTGTGAGTAAGTTTGAATTTAATGAAGTTCAAGACACATGAGGTAACATTATTCTTGAGATGGATGAGTCAAAAACACAAAAGGATATGAAAAATGAATCGACTTGGTGTATATAATAACTAAGTACATTTGGCCAATTTCATATGGAATCCAAGAAACATGAATTTATCATTTTTGATAAATGTGATATAATGGTTATATAAGATGATCCAATATCTTACTAAGAGGTCATAAATAGTTTTTAATTTGATAAATGGTTAGACATAGTGGAATATAAAATGGAATCCATCTACACTACTTAGGTTTGGAACAAATAAAACCTTTTTTCAAGTGCCCATAATCAAATAAATTAAAATTATTTTAGCTATAAAAGAATATTATGATTATAATATATACTAAATTGATGTCAAAACTATATCCCTTTATGATAATTTGTTTGAGGATGTTTATATGATAAATCCTAAATGTTTCAAGGATCTAAGAAATATTTCTAATTTTTTTAACTAGAAATGATTAATTTATGGGTTCAATCAATATTCTTAAGGATGGAATATATATATTTCTATAAAGTTATAAAAGTGTTTTAATTTTTAAAAAATAAAGATAAAACTTGTGTATATAAGTGAGTTAGTGGTATCATAGTTGTTTTTTTGGTATTGTATGTTGATGACATACTTCTCATTGAAAATAAAATCCCAACATTAAAATCACTTAACCATTGGTTGGGACATTTATCATAAATAAAGGATCTTAGTGAAACATCATACATTCATGGTTTGAATATCTATAGAGATAGATCAAAACAAATGATCATCCATCACTAAAACACATAGATTAGTAAAGTGTTAAAAAAATATAACATAGAAAACTATAATAAGTAATCTTCCCTAATATTATATGGAAAGAGTCTTTAAAATATGTAATGTTATTGAAATTTTTATGAATAATAATTCACGAGTAATATTATATATACTTCTGTAGTTTGATCAATCATGTATGTCATTTCATATATGTATCATGATGTATCATGTGCATTAAGTATGATAAGTCGATACTAATCAAATCCTTGTTAAAGTAATTGTGTAGAAATGAAGAATATCCTTAAGTAATTGAGAATAACTAAGGATGTAATATTAGTCATCAGTGATTAGAAAGATCTAGTTATAAATGGTTACAATAATGCTAGTTTCCAAATTGAAAAAGATTATTTTAGGTCTCGGTCAGGATTTGTGTATTTCCTGAATGGTGGAGCTGTAAGCTTTAAAAGTTCCAAGAAAGTGATATTTTCTAATTATACAATAGAATCTGAATATATTTCTATATCTAATGAAGTTAAATAAACTATTTGGACAAATAAGTTCATTACTAAACTAGGGGTTGTCCTAAGTATCATGCATCCAATTGAACTCTATTGTGATAATAGTGGAGTGGTTGCATAAGCTATGGATCCCAAGTCTCCCCAATGATCCAAAAACATTATTTTTAAATTTAATCTCATTCAAAAGATAGTAAAAAGAGGTGATATTAATATGTGTAAAGTTTCTACCAATGATAATATTTCAGAACTCATAAAAAATCCACTTATGAAACAAAAGTGTGAAAGCCACATCAGTTCTCTTAGTATTCAATACATGGGTGACTGGATTTAGTACAAGTGGGAGATTGTTAGTGTTTATTCTATAAACTCAATTAAGTATTATTGACTTAAGGAAATATTGTATCATGTAATTTATATCAATGGAAACACTTTATCATTCATTTTTTTCTTTCATAGAATATGAGAGATGATATAACAATAACCCCTAGAATATATGTATTACTAGGTTATCTCTGATTGATGATCATTATTTTGGGTTGAGATGATATTTTAAGATAAGCATGAGCAAGATCACTTATATAGAGATAAAACTGATCAATCATAGGATATATGCTGGTGAACTTGTATTCAAATTTCCCCTCTTAAATTACACCACTTGGATAGTCATATATGTTTCATAAGTGTTACTTAAGAGAACATTGACTATGGATACTTCAACTTGAGGTTGTATAATAGGTTACGTATTTGTAAATTTTCATACTTTGATATATATATAAAGTAATTTTATATTTTTTATTAATAGAAGGTGATTTTGTATGATACTAATAAAGAGAAGGGACTTGATTAACCAAGATAAGATGTGTCCGACCATATGAATGGTTATAACATCATGAACCTAAATTAAGTTTTAACTAAGTTCATGACCATTAAAAGATAATTAAATATAATGTAATTTTATAATATTTAGTAAAATTATTAAATTAGAGAAGACATAATCTATAAGATATTGATATTATCCATGTCTTGTGCTTAATCTCAATGTTAAGGAAAAATGAACTTTTTTAATGGTAATGTGGCAAATTAGATCACACCAAACCCATTTGTAATTTGGGTAGCTGTGATTTGTTTCTAGATAATACTATTAGTTTATGATTATTAATGAGATTCATAATTATTTCTAACTTTAAAAAGGGTCCTTGGGTCACACATAAGATAATTCTAATTGATATTTTTTGATTAATGTGATTAGTCCATGTGTTAAAATGTTTATGTTTACTATAATCACACATATGATTTGTGTTTTATACATTATATATATTTAATTAAATAAAATTTATTTAATTAAATAAATTATGAAATTTTATAAAATAAATAATGAGTTATTTATATTATTATTAATTTTTTTCCATAAAAAAATTCATTTAATGCACTTTTCCACATGACCCATGATTCTATCCTCACTTAGAAAATACATGCCAAGTTTGAGTATATTTGTGTCTCTATTCTATAAGAAGGGTAAAATGGGATTTCAATGTGCCAAAAGACTAATCACACATCAAGGTATGAATATTCCTTAGTTTCCTATTTTAATGGTGTGGTGGTGAGAACTTCCCTCAGGGAGTAGGTTGTGGATTCCAAAAATTGTTGATAAAAAGGTATAGATGCCTTAAAAAAATTTAGGGTCTTCTAGGAATTTTTTGGAACCATAAAATATCCTAATAGGGTGTATAAACCTTATATATGGGTGTTTTTTGATTTAAAGACATCTATTTTAATATGAGTTATGGTTGTCGGAAGTCATACATTTTTTTATAAAGGAACCTGAGTTCATGTGCGAGCCACTTACCTAGATACTTTGGCTCTCCCATATTGTGCAAGTAACTTTCCAAGATTGTGTGCCCAGATATATGGTTCAGTTTATAAATAGACCCCTACCTCTAATTTTTTATAGGAAAGATGAACTCTTAGAGTGAGAACAAGGTAAGATCTCTAATCACCCTAATTTTCACCCAACCAGTTCTCCCTTACATGGGTGAACCACTATGGCCTACCCTCTACTAGGGTGAGGCCACCAGTTTTCCCTTACTCAGTTGAACCACCTGGGTGATCCCTCACTAGGGTGAATCTATTTCCC
Organism: Viscum album; assembly: GCA_963277665.1. Classification (NCBI taxonomy): domain Eukaryota; kingdom Viridiplantae; phylum Streptophyta; class Magnoliopsida; order Santalales; family Viscaceae; genus Viscum; species Viscum album. Next base: position 178,315,935 of record OY728137.1, read on the forward strand.
AAACCTTCATTAGGATGAAACACTTGGGCACCTGATCTCCATTGGTGTTGAGCCACACCCAACCCTTACTAAGGTGAACCAATTGGGAGACCCTTTACTTAGGTAACGCACTTGGGAAACCCTTCAACAAAGGCACTCCACTTGGGAAAACCTTCACCCAAGGTATTAATCTTGGTTGAACCTTTACCCAAGGCATACCACTTGGTTGACCCTTTTCCCAAGGCATCCCACTTGGATGAAACTTTACTCAAGTGATCCACTTGGGCAACCCACTACCCAAGGCACTCCACTTGGGAGACCATTTACCCAAGGCACCCCACTTGGGTGACCCTATAATTGGGAGACCCACTTGGAAAACCCTTCACCCATGCCACTCCATTTGGGTGACCTAATAACCAAGGAACTGCACTTGGGTGGACCTTCTCTCAAGGCCCCTATAGTAGTGTTAATCACCTTTGATATCCATAATTATGGCTAAGAACCTTCTATAAGACCTCATTTGGTATAATAAACTTCACTAAGACCTCAATAGGGATATACACCCTCACTATCCATCAATAAGGATAAGAATCTTCGCTATCATTCTCTAGGTATAAGAACTAATTTACCTAGGTCTCATACCTGGGAATTAATTCATACTCACCAACCAGGATAGGTAAATTTGAGAATAATTAATGAATAATCACCACAAAATTTTCTTGAGTCAAGATACTCCTCATGGATTCCTAAAACACTATTGAGTTGCGATACTTCACATGGTTTTCATTTTTCACCTCAATTTGATATATTCTTCTAGGTTATCACTAGGGTGAAACCTATATGAAAGCCCTATACAATCAATTAATAGTTGAAAAAATCCTCTATGTTTGAGTATCCACTTTGGTTTAAGCCCATAATTGTTCTATACCATAGGTAAAAACTATCTTATATGTGCGATAATACTTTCTAATCCATTAATAGGAAAAGGAATGGATCCATACATGGGAATCCTCTTAGGAATAATCCCATAACCATTCCCTCAAACACTTTAAGTAGAGATGCCTCCTTTTGGTTTTATTATATTTCCTCAAGTCAAGATTTTTCCTTGTGGAATTATTATCATGTTGCCTCATATAGAGATATAATCATGAATATTATTTTAAATTAGTTAAGTGAATATGAATCCTTTTGGATTTATCATTAATTATGAGTCCAAACTCAGATACTCCTATTGGATTAATCCATATGGGTATCCCTCTAGGTGTAAGACCCAAATGATGTTTGGGAATACTCCTAAGTGTAAGCTTAGAACATTAATTAATATAACTCAATTCGATACATTCCTCTCAGCTCCCAAATATGGGCCTCATCCCAGGTGTAATCACCAAAACATACCCTCACTCGACCTACTTACTAGGCTAGGTATCTTAGGGAGTCTCATGCATAAGCCTCACCTTATTTCCTGTTGTCACCCATATCTTGAAACAAGAATCTTATCAGCATATCCTTAGTGAATAATACATACATTCAAGTATAATAGTGAAATGTAACTGATATTATACTATCTCTTATCTGTAACACTGATCACAACTTATGTGGTCTTAGAGATCTGAGATGATCATCCCATCATCATGATGAAAGTGACTCCATTGCAGGCCTTCTTTTGAGGTGTAAGCCCTGACCATTTAGCCAAATTATTTGGTCTATGATTACAATGATTACCATGATACATAGGAAACCTATTTGAGGTTCAAACCAAATTCCATTTCCCCCTTACCCATTCTATTTAACTATATGGGGTTTGAATCTCTATGAGGTTCAATCCCAACTCCAAAACACCAACCACCTCACTGGATGATAATAAACTCTATAGACCCCAAATAGTTAGATTTAAACCAAATAATCACAAATAAACAAGTGAAATATAGGGAACCTCTAATATATATAGAGGTTTACATCAAACACATGGTCTTGATTAGATCATTAGCACAGTGATAACCAATCCCACACTGGGATTTGGGAAGGATTCAAAAATATGTTTTAAATATATAAGTTAGTCATAGAGTAGAAAATAACCCCCCATAAAAGGTTTTGGTTAATCCAAACTCCCATCTTATAAACCAATGCATTTTCTATGATGTCACTCGTAAAGTCCCAGTGACCACCCACCTTTGGAAAGAAGGTCCTTATTGACTCAAACAAGCGTGGTAATGAAATCCATCATAATTTCCATCTAAAATATGGTAAAATAAATGTGAATAATTTAAAAGAGTTAATCCTCTCATTTATGAAAAAGGAACAAGATTCCATCCTTTAACTATAAAGGTGACTGATCAACCATGCACTCTTATATATGATGCTACACTGAAGAGTGTATTGTTTATGTTTCCTATATAGGAAATTAACGATTTAATACAATCCTAATGGAGTCACAAAATGAAATAATGAATTCAAAAATCATTATAAAATATTGTAATACCCATAGTACACCTCAATCCACTGCACACAACCAATGGACATGCCAAACATATGCCTCGACTACCATAGAGACCATGGACTCATGTCCTAAACATACACTATCATTAAAACATCACCTCCAGTGCTAGACGAAGAACACCCTAGTGTGGTGGTATCATTTCAATGACCCCATCCCAACATTGGAAGTATCTCATGAATGTATATAGAGGATAAATCCCCATAGGATATTATACCAATGATGGGTTGTAAGGAAGCATGTGGTGATCTTCACCCCATAAAATTGTTTTGGGATCCTATCCTCAGAGAGCAGCAACCCATTACTTCCCTACCTTAGGGAGGTGGAGGATGAAATCCACCACATCAAGGAAACCACCCAAGAGTTTCCCAAGAGGGACCCTATCTATCGTGGTCATATTCACCGATGTGTGACCTCGATTCTTTACAAAATTACTAAAAAATCAATGCCTATCACAACTATCTAGATTATAACATCTAGAAGGAGAGTGCATTGGGGGATTCCAGTGACTAAAACTCCAGAGAAGGTCCATATCCCTATTAATAATAACACCCATGAGTCCCATTATCATATCCTGATAGTGGATCGGGATTGGTTTCATATTACCGCTAGTTAGAAGCTTCATAAATCTATGTAGATATCCCCGGTGAAAGTAGAATCCCATAGATGATCCTAATCCATATACATGGGGGAATTTTTATCATTTTTAACCCTATAATCACCACTAATGTCATCAAGTGAGTAGAAATTAAATATTATAACAAATTATCCTCCAAGGTAATCCATTCTTCATATTTCATTTTTACATTAGTAAATGGCATCACAATTGGAAAAATTAATGATGTAACCATTGCACTATTGAAAATGTGATAGGTGTGACAACATTCACTAATCACGCATCACTAGACCATGGTGAGTTTTCCTTAGTAAAATACAATATTTCTCAACTTTAATCCAAAATAGTAGATATTCAGTAGATTAATGAAGAGTTTATTAGGAGAATAAAATCCTTTGAGTATGGTCATCAGATTGAAGATTCCATGCCTCCTTCAACTAAACCGCTTCAATAGAAGAATATTTTTGAACCTATAATGGAAGAATTGATCCACCCCTTTGAATTGATATCACATCAATCATACCATTTTACTATAGAGCTGATTGATTACCAAATGTTCCCACAAAAAGGAAGACATCAACTATAAGTTCACAAAACTAATATGAGGTTTACTAAGACAAAGATATACTAAGAATTATTGGATTCCATCATTTTCTAGATGGGTTATCTTGAAGGACGATGTGAAATGGTTAAACTATAGAGGAATCTATATCCTATGTGGGTGGATTAAAATCCTCCCCCTCCAAAATTTAGGAACCCATGCTTCTCTAAATTTTATGGAATGAGTGATCTAGAATAGCATCTCACCCATTTCTTTTCCTAGTGTGGCCCAGTTTTGGGAAACCAAAAATAATAAAAGGCCACTAAGATCAAATTATTTTTTTATACCTTGGGAGGTCCCACCTTTTATTAGTATAATAACCATACAAATAAGTTTATCTCAAGATGGAAAGATATATGTCAGCAATTCATTTTCCAATTTATCTCTAAACTAAATAAAAAAACCATCCTTGACCTATCCAATTTTAAGAAATAGGAAAATGCGAGAGTCATTTATTTTATTTCAAGTTGGAAGTGTCTAACACATTCCATAGAAATATAGCTTCCCCAGGAATAGTTACTAGAGATCTTGGTGGAAAACGTACAAGATAAATTATCAACTATGATTATTACTTTGAAGTATCTTGGTGGTTTCATAGAGTTTATGACTACAACACAACATATATAGGATTATATTTGTAGAACCAAGGAAAGATATTATCAAGAAACACTAATATATATATAGAATCTAGGGAAATCTAAATTAGATATTGTCGCCCTAAATTGAAAAAGGATGACACGACATGACCTTGAAAGCACGAAGGATAAAATTTATTCCTTCCATAATGATCAAGTTATCATGTACTTATCCTTTGATCTGGAAGACAACCCAAACATACTTCCCAAAATGAAGAAGCCAGATGAAGCAGGGTAGAATGACCATCCAAATTATTTCCCTTACCATCATATACTTGGTCACATGATTTGGGAATGCTTAATAATTGAATAAATACTAAAAAAATATAATCAATGAGGTTGAAATTCCAATGGATAATTCCATGGAATATATGACTTATGTTCAATCCATCCTTCTAAACAATAAAGAAGAATGGATATGGGTTCCATCCTAATAAACAGTCTCATGGGCGTTGTACCACCAAATGGTATCATGGGTGTTGTCCCACCAAATGGTCTAATATGCACCATCTTACCAAATTAGTGAATTCATATTGACCTATCAAATTATATATTCAATTGAATAGGATCATAGGTTCACCTAAGTTTCCATCAACATGGTATCAACTGGGTATAAAGACTTTCCACCTGGTTCTAATGAGAATAATCTTAACAAGGATGATTGTACATTCCTATAATCCTCATCACCCCAATAGGTTGTATTTTCTATTCTCTAACCATTAGTGAATAAGGGCCCATTGATACACTTCCTACCTCTATAGAAGGTATTATTGACCAAGTTCATGTTTTAGAGTGAAATGTTGATGGATAATATACCCAATTTCAATAACATATCTAATCTTTGGGGTCTATGTTGAGAATCCCATCATCATCCACCCATTATACTATTGAAAAAGGAAAGGTTTGTAATAATCATTACACTTTAAGACCCTTGAGGATGATAGGGACATATTTACTAAAGAAAAAATACCTCAATTTAAGTAAGAAAATGAGGATCTCTACAAAGTAATTACGAAGATGATTCAAATATATTTTCCTCATGATGTAGTATATACATCATCTTACAGAGGTATTATTTTTAGTGAAGTACCCTATCCCATAAGATTGGAGGTATTTTCAAAAAATTTAACCACTCAATAGGTGAATTCAAGACCTCATTCCTCCTCAACCCATCCCACCAGACCAGGTGAATTTTCATATTTTCAAGTCCCCCATCCCACTAGGTTGGGAAAATTTCTATATTTTCCACCTCATCATCATGTTCATGACAGTAATTATTTAAACTAATTAGTTTCTAAAAAAATTCTAAGAAATTAATAGTCCCCCAATTTAGGGGAGACATCATCAGTGTTTAGGGCCTCTAATGCTTCAGGTTCTACCCTTGAATTGATCAAGATCCATGAATTACCTCCCAAATACCTAATTAAGTCAAATTCCCATACAAATATAGGCACATGTAATAGAATGGGGATGCACCATTATTGTATATAGCTTGATAACAGACAAAGGAAAGTATATTCCTTACAACTAGAGAAAGTCCCTGAGTATTTTTCCTATACCACGGAAAATTATTTTATCAATCTACCATGGATTAAGTGACCTAAAGAGGTAGATTTGAAAGAACATAAAAAATGATGCCCCTATCATCGATTGTGAGTAAATAAATTTGAGAGGTGCTTTGTCTTAAAGGATTGGATTCTAAAGTAGATAAATGAGGGGATATTAGATGCAATGACACCCAAGCTTCCACTTCATCCATATGGATATCCTAAGAAGAATAAAAAAAGTGTATCAAAGCCTTTATACCATCCATCCCTTAGTTACAGGCACAAAAATGTCTATTCATTTAAGTGTGAGTATGTTTCCATATAATTTACATACTCATTAGAGTCTGATCTTCTCAAGATTCTAAATACTAGGATACCTAAGGAAGTGGGCATGAAAGATCATCCCAATTATTTTTCCCACCACTAAATTTCAAGAAATACAATTTAAGAATGCTTTATCTTAAAAGATTGGATCCATAAGAAAGTAGATAAAGTACTGATAAATTTAGAGAATCTTAAGACTCATGCCACATGCATGTGAGTTATTCTTACTCCCCCAAAATATCACTATGACTAATGAGTTATGTAACATATAATCTTAGTCATATGACCATAAAATAAAATACACCAATGTCCTAGATGCATGAATTTAAAAGATATAGGGAACATAGATGTCCTGACCGTATGACATTAAACTATGTGGTGTAGAACTATGATTTAAGACCTCAATCTATGTGGAACCATTTTCATTGTATCATAAAATTAAATTTTATAAAATTTGGTTACTTTATATGACCATCCCTCCCTTTTACATATGAACTAGATCCATCTAGAGTGTTTTAAATATATGGATTTACCATCTCATTCTGATTTTTCTCTAATAAACCTACACTAGGATAGAGTTATCTCACCTAATACTATAATTTATACCTCATTCACATTGGTTTTTATTCCTTTTAAATCCAATATTCTTGTCCACTTCATTTTATATTCGAATAGAATTAGCCAAATTTGTGTAGAAAATGAAATTACCTTGTCCTTATATAAGAGTATGATCTACATAGGTACCCTTTACAAGAACTATATGTGTCTTGATTCCCATGTCATGGGATATGTAGTGACACTCAAAATTCTTATTTAACGACCATATATAAACACTTTTGATTATAAAACAGGTGTATAAGGTCTAATAAATTCACATGGGGTTCAATAAAGTCCATTTTATAAGACTTTATACTAATTGGTATAGATACTCATTGAATTAACTTAAATTACATGGCATATTATTCCTCATCGCATGATGTTATACTGTATTACATAAGTCCTTGTTGTATAATGTTAAAATTCACAAAATTTGGTCCTAGCAACATGACTTTTAAACTATATGGTGCATGGTCCAACCTTCATGACCATAAACAACTCAAAAAGTTCAATAAAAAATGATCTTAATTAATAACCAAGATTCCCCCATTACAAATTGAGTTCTATCTCTATTCTTTGTGAGGTTTAAATGAACCTTCCTTTAAACTAGGGTTCATTCTTCCTACCCAAATAGCCTATTTAGCATGTGATGGTATAACCATGGAATTTTATAAAACATTTTGAACACCCCTTCATCCACCCAACATACTCCATAACTTTTGATGTCTAAATCAATAAATTACTTGATTAAATACACTTATCTTGGAATCCATCAACCCTGAGTCGACCATTCCTCTTGGGTTTCTCTTTCATAACAAATTGGTAATAGGGATGGACTGATTGTAGTAACTACCAACCTACTCCCACCAGTTTTCATTAACTAGTAATTGAATTAGTTTTTCTCCATTATTAATGGTCATTATACTCCAAATAGTCTCCAGATAAACACTATATACTATCCCCATACTGATTGTGGCAAAAAACAACCTACTCTCACCAATCTCCATGATTGAGCATGACATTAGGTTTCCTCCATTACTAATGGTCATTAAAATTTTTCCAATCTCTATTTCATACATTTTAAGGAATTATTAATTTAATCCATTTTACTATATTAAAAAAGATCAATAACATTTTTGTGTTTTATGCCATCATACTCTGTAGCTTCTTTAAGGAGCCTCCAAGTCACACAAGCATAAACTGTGTAATGATTTGGTCCACCCTACATGAACATAAAATGTATAGAATGGTCTAATCCATGAGACCCACCTTCATTACATTCAAGTTAGATTCATGTAAGTTCCTCCAAAATATGTTCATTTATCCATAATCTTATGAAAGGATGAGAATTACCCCTGTATGAAAACACCCCCAACCATTGAAAAGTTTCTCTAAAGATTCTTTGCAAAATATTTACATCATTTCACAAATTTTTGGTCACATGATGTTAAACTTCATGAAATTATTCCTAGTTGCATGATATTAATCTATAGAGAATGTTACTCACCATATGATGCTAAACTCTGGAACATCAGAAATCTTATAGCATGACATTAAACTACATGACACATAGTTCATTATATGTGACCCAATACCTACATGAGAGCTATATCCTTGTAATGGTACCTAGTATATAATTACTATTTTTAAATTAATATTAGGTTTGAATAATCCCTTTTTAAGGAAACATGTGTCCTCTATATTGGGAACTATCTATGGAACTTCACTTTATTCCAATACCGTTCTAGGATGAAATATGAAAATAACTATCCTCTGTGTAGGAGATCGATCTATATAGGGCTCCCTTTTCTTTTCCCAAGTATTACATGGATATGGATATACAATATGACCATAATTTCTTGGACTTCCCAAACTATGACTATCATTTCCACATTTCCTTGCATATGAGTTAGATCTTTGTAAGGACCCTTTCAATAATAACTATGCCTAACTTGATTCCCATACCATGGGATACATAGTAATACTCGAATCTTCTATTTAAAGACTAACCTAAAATTTTCATCACTTTTAACCATGTCCCTCTATGAGATCCAAATCCATGTAGAGACTCTTTATTTCATTGAAATGAAATTCCCCCACATATTCCCTATCATGAAATCTCATATGGTTTAAATGGTTTTCCTAGTCGACTCTTGTTTCTCACATTGAGAATGACTCATGTGAGCTTAAAGTACATAGAGAGTCACTATGAGTAGTGATATAAAAATTCATTTTATTCAAATATAGGGAACTTAGTTTGGGATAAATGAATTTAAAATGCCTAGTGCCATTCCTATAAGTAACCATGCCCACCACATGACATTAAACTGTGAGGTAGAAGTCTATCCTACATAAATCTAAAATAATCAAGGTGGACCATTTCTTATGAAATATTTATTCTCTACATGAGAGATTTATCTGTGTAGAAGTCTTTGGAATAAAAACTATCTATGCCTCAAATTATTAATGCACAACCTCTTGTGTATGGGCGGAATTTTCACAGGACATTTCGATGGAAGTTGTCTTATTTATGGACCCATGCTTGGAATAAAATGGAAAATTCTCCTATATAAAAGCTAGATCTATGCAGGGGGACCCTTTCCTTCTTAGGAACTATGTATGGATTGATTCCCATCCTGATGAGATATTTAGTTACACCTATATCTCTTATCCTAGGCCTAACCAAAAACCAAAAATTCCCTCCATGTATACAAGCCATATATATGTAGGAAGTTTCTTAAAGAGAACTACATATGTATTTATTCTCTTCTTGATGAGATATGTAGTGAATGAGATCTCCTATCCTAGGCCTAGAAATAACCATTTGGTCTAAGAACCATGACCTTAAACTGTGTGTAAACCTTTTTTGGGATCAATTCCAAATGACATATTCCCACCTTGAGTATATATTTCACAAAAAGTGATACAATCACTAAAGGGAATGAATTATTTTTATGTATTCCTATTATCTATGAAACCAATTCATATCTCTAATGTGTGATTCAATACCAACCAAAACATGAGCTGTTCAATCCTCTTGGTTCATTTTTTCATAGAAAAATTAGTAACAAGAATGGGCTAAGGGTGGTAACGGCCATCCCACTACTATCAATTTCCAATAATCAAGGGCAGTATTAGTTTTCCACCATTACTAATGGTTATTATACCTCCTCTAGTCTCCACCTAAACCCCATATATTATCCCAATAATGAGTGCGTTGACAACCAACCTATAGCCATCGGTCCCTAATGACTGATCATGAAATTAGTTTCCTGCCATCACTAATTGTTATTATAATCCTTCCAGCCTCCATTTCCAATTGACTCATACATTCAAGAGTTATGATTTACACATTCCATAATCAAATTGTTCAGGTAAATTAAGTACCTTTTGTGTTCTATACTTGGGTATAATACTTACTTTTAAGGAAAAAACATTGGTAAAAGCTGTTCAACCTAAAAAATCATCAACTAATTGGTATGAGAACTATGCACATAATCTATACAAACCATTCCCTAAGGTTATTTATATCTATAACATTGGTCTATAATTTAATTTAAGTTTGTTTTTTCCTATTTTGTTATATATACTTCCTTAATTTATAGTCAAATATGTATGACCTTAAAAATTTTCTACATTTTTACAACTTTCAAGACCTTAAATATCAATAGAAAGAAACATAGTACTCACTAGGTTGAAAACCAACAAAGGGAACCTTGGGAAAACATCAAGTCTATGATATATTGGTATTCACCCAGTATAGCCTACGAAAAACATGAGAATTTGAAACAAAAGGAAATTGTCAGGCTGAAAACCCACCATGAGTGGCCTAAGTAAAATCAGAGTTCCTTCCCACTGGGCCTCCTTATTAGTGAATTAAGAAAAATTTAGGGTGAAAATAAAAACATAAAAATATCATAGGGACCTCCCTTCAACCCTATAAAAAATTGATCTATGCTCACTAGGTCCATTGACCTAGGAAAAAATTAGAGCACATATTTTCTTCTCATGACCATCCTGAGGGTACCAAGACCTCATCACATGACTAAAAACTACATGATATATGATCTATCCTACATGACCTTAAATTTCATAGAGTGACCTACCCCGTATGGATTAACCTATTGACATAAGAGTCAGATCTATGCAATATACCCATTATAACATGGGTATTTTCCCATGATTCCATGGTAAAGTGATGATATCCCCTCTCCCATATATGATATAGACCTACATAGTATATTTAATCATAGAGTTATTCATCAAAAAACCTATGTTGAAAATTATACCCCTATATATATGATATAGATTTACATAGGATTCCCTCTATAAGAACTATGCATGGCTTGATTTCTATTCTCACATGATACATAGTGGAATATAGATCTCCTATATTAGATACAACTATAAATCAAATTTAATTCCACACATTTTTTCTCTCCATCCTAGAATTTGGAATTTTACCAATTTAGGATATCTATTCTTGAGTTGAGATTAATCCTATTGGAAACTCAAATGACTCAATTAAATTATTACTCTTGGTAACATAAACACCATGATTCAATATTCAACTCTTTTTGACATTTAAAATCCTTGAGTTGATATTATCCTTTTGGAAAGAATCCTCCCACAGGTGAGAAAGTTCCAAATCCCACCAAATGATTTAGAAATGTGTCAAAGTGTCATAAATTTACATTATAATTATATTATTTTCATTCTGAATGAATCCAATTCTATGGTGGTGGTGTTGTGGGGGTATTTTATTGAAATCTAAAAATTCATTCCATAAATTTTTTTGCATGACTTGTAAAACTATACTCACATTGACAAAACGTGTCAATTTTGGGTAGAAAGTTTCTCCATTCCTAAATAAGAGGAAAATAAGATTTTTATGTGCCAAAATACTGATCACACAATGAGGGATGGAGATTCCTCATAAATATTTCCCAATCTAGTAGTGTGGTGGTGAGAACCACCCTCCGGGAGTAGGCTGTGGATTTCGTAAACTGCTGATAAAAAGGTGATGATGCCTTAAAATACATTTTTAGTTTCTTTTGAACACTTTATTGAATCATAAAACATATTTATAGGGTATATACATTATATATAGTGGTTTATTTTACTTTAAAGTCTTTAATTTGACTTCTCATAAAGCCTAAATAGACTTACAAATTAAAAGTTATGGCTATCGAAAGTCAGGTATTTTTTATAAAAGAATTCAAGTTCTTGTAAAAGACACTCACTCATATCCTTCACCCATATCCTTTAGCCATCGTACATAGGTATCTTTCCTAACTTTCTATCCCATATCACATAATTTGGTTTTTATTATCATGCACCTATATTTAAGGGTTGATCTATAAATATAACCCCTACCTCTAATTTTCGAGAGGATATATGAACTCCCAAAGGAAGAACAAGGTAAGAGATTTGATCTCCCTAATTTTACACCCAACTAGTCCCACCTTACTTGGGAGAACCACCATGGATATCCCTACACTAGGGTGAGGCCGTTTGTTCTCCCATATTAGGGTGAACCAGTTAGGTGAGCCCTCACTAGGCTGAAGCCATTTCCTAAACCTCCTTTAGGGTGAAAAACTTGGGCACCCAGGCTCCTTATGAGTTGAGACATGATAAACCCTTACTAAGTTGAACCACTTGGGAGAACCTATACTTGGGCGACCCAATTGGGAAACTTTCCTACAAAGTAACTCCACTTGGGATACCCCTTTCCCAAGGCACTCCACTTGAGTAACCCTTTTCCTAAGGAACCCTACTTGAGTAACCCTCTACTTGGGAAACCCACTTGGGAAACCCACCACCCAAGGTACTACACTTAGAAGACCCTTCATCCAAGGTACCCCACTTGAGTGACCCTTTACTTGGGATACCCACTTAGGAAACCCTTCACCGAAGGAACTCCACTTGGGTTGTCCACTACCCATGACACCCCACTTGGGAGACCTTTCTCCCATTGCCCCTATACTTGGGTTAAACACCTTCTCTAGCACTCACTATGGATAATAACCTTCACTAAGCCCTCACTAGGTCTTAAAAACTTCACTAAGACCTCACTAGGTATATGAAACTTCAATATACCTCACTGAGGATAAGAAAATTCACTATTCTTTTCTAGTGATAACCACCAATTTACCTAGGTCTCATACTCAGGAATCGATTCATGCCATATACACTTAGAGTTGAAATACTTCTCTAGGTTTGGGCCGCCTACTAGGTGTAGGTACCAACATTAAAAATCTACCTTCCTCATATTTTTACTAGGGGATGGAGGGGGGAATCTTGAAAGGGACCCCTCCTAGGTATAATCCCATATCTTCCTATCTATACCTACCTTTAGCTGAGTTTCTGACCAGATTAGGTACATTCAGGAAACATTAATGCATATGAACCACATAATTTACTTGATTAGAGATACTCATCATAGCTTCCTAAAACACCATTGAGTTGAGATACTTCTTATGGTTATCATATTTCACCTTGAATCAATATATTCCTCTCATTTATCACTAGGGAAACACCTATGTGTAATCCCTATACAATCACTTAGAGTTGAGATACTACTCTAAGTTTGGGAATCCACTTTGGTGTAAGTCACTAATTTTTCAAGATCATAAGGATATATTTTACTATGAGTGTGATAATCCTTATTTCTCTATTAGGATATGAGGAATGGGTCCATACATAGGCATCCTACTTGGTGTAATCCCCTAGCCATTCCCTCAAACACCTTAAGTAGATATTTCTCCTTTGGTTTTATCATATTTCCTCAAGTAGATATTTCTCTTTGTGGATTTCTTATAATTTCACCTCATGTTGAGATATCTCCATGTGGAATACTTAAAATTACTTAATTTGAGATTCCTAATTATGTATCTATCATACATCAGGATTCCAAACTCAGATTCTCCTCTTAGATTAATCCATATGGGTACCCATGGGTGTAATCCCCGACTGGTCTTTGGGTATCCTCCTAGGTGTAATACCTGAACATTCCTTAATACACATTAAGTCAATATATTCATCTTGGTTCCCAAATATGGGCCTCATACTAGGTGTAATCCCAAAAACATACCCTCACCTAACCCACCTACTAGGTCAGGTATCTAGGGCAACTCATGAATAAGCCCCACCTTATTTCTTATTATTTCCCCTTTCAAAACACATGAATCTTATCTGGTAACCTCAGTGCGTAAGCCCTCCATTTAAGTATAATGGTACAATTTGAACAATCTTATGTTGTATATTTTTTATCACATAGCGAATTAATAACATGGTCTTAGAGATCTATGATGTCATACCATCTGATTGATTAAAGTACCTCAATTACAGACCTACTTTTGAGGTGTAAGCCCTGACCATTCAACTAAACTACATGGGATATAATTCCTATTCTTAGAAAGATACTTAGGACCCCTATTTTAGGTTAAAACCCAAATCCATTTCTCCCTTACCCATTCTATTAAACTACATAAATTTTGATTCCTATTCTCATCGGATATGTATGATGCCTCTATGAGGTTCAATCCTATCTCTAAAACACTAACCACCTCCCTGGATGAAAATAAACTCTATAGAACCCTGCTAGTTGACTTTAAACTAAATCATCATGAATTAATAAGAGAAATATGGGGGAAATATAATATATATATATTTTTACATCAAACACATAGTCTCAATTAGATCATTGGCACATAGATAACTGGTCCTACACTGGTATTCAGGAAGGATTCATGAATATATATTAAATAAATAAGAGAGTCTCATGGTATAAAATAATCCCCTTAAAAGGGTACGGTGAGCCTGACATCCCATCCTCCCAACTAGTAATTTCCCAGTGATCGCCTTCCCTTGGAAAGTAGGCCCCCCTTAACTCAAAATGAGTGTGGTCATGAAAGACATCAGATTTTTCATCAGAAACAAACATAAACATGAGAAAATAATAAGTTAAGAATGATATTTGGGCTTGGGTTTGGATTGATAGGATTAAAAATCCCATTACATGAGGAAAATTCATAGGTTTAAATAAAGAGGAAATTTAATCGCCTCCTTTGAAACTTTTAACACATTTTTTGGCTCTTTAATATACCTTTTAAGGTGTTTTGGGACTTAAGACACTTTTAGAGGAAATTTAATGCACCAAATATAATTTAGAGGTTATTTATTACACCTCCTTAGGTTTTCATTGGGATTATATTATTTGGATGTTATTGAATACTCTTATATATATAAATTTCAAAGAGGAGGGGTGTAGTCTTCATACCATTTAATGAAATCAAAGGTGGTGCTTAGAGATCCCTAGTTTCCCTCTTCCTGGAGAGAGTACTCTATTTTTACTCATCCAATAAAGTTCTATATTTTTCCTCATATGATAGGATATCTAGAGTCTTTCTTATCCCTTCTTCCATCCTTTTCTTTAATGGAGTGATTTGAATCACTTGGATATGAAGATAATCCCATCAATTCATTAGTGATTTACATTATTGGTGGATACCAAAGGAGATTTTATTTTTTCAATTGAAGTTTTATCTCAATATTCTAAACCATTTTAAAAGTTATTTTTATTTTATTATTTTATCATTATGTTTTTAATTACTTGTAATGTTCCTGGTTGGGTTTTATAACTACTTTCACTATATACCAAGGCATGGAAACACCGTCAATACCTTTAAATGTTATAATATCCACATTAAATAAACAAAAAATAAATAAACTAAATTTTAGTGTGTTATATAGTACGATGATGTATTCATATAATGAAAAATTCATTTAATACTATCATGAAAAATTGATGAAATGTTTGATGATCTGATTAGTCACCTTAAGGGAAATTCTGGGTAGTGGGTTTCCACTCAACCCTTGTGTGAAATATCACATGACCTGTGCTCAATTCCAACAGATCCTTTAAGCATTTTAGATATTACATCTTACTAAATTCGATATGGATTCATAGAATTATTATATGTAATATGATTAAATCCTTGTATATATGTTTATTATAAAAATGTAAATAAATTATGTAATTAATATGTATGAGATTAATTGAGTATGTATGTGATAAATACTATTAAATTACCATGAATATAAATATAGGGATAACATGTGATATATAAAATGTTAATATTTATTCTAAATATAAAATCATTCATTAAATATATCTAATTATTAGATAACTTCTAATAAGAATCAAATTCATTAAGACCTTGATAGATCAAATAAAAGAGTCGTTCTTTGACGTACATAAATAATCTATCTTATGTTAGGTAAAAATGGTAATATTTTCCTCATGTGAATATTGGGTGACACTTGACCAGGAAAACCAATCATATTGGAACCTAGAGGCATGGTTCTAAGTAAATTCCTAAAATGAATTGGGAAATATTTTTTTTACTTAACAGTCCAAGAGTTTTATTCAATATAATTAACAAGAGTTTTATACTTTAATATACATTCCTTATGAGATTATATTAGTTGAATTAATACATGTAAAAATATGGATATTGGACCAATAAATTTATACTATTGAGGGTTATTATTTTAGTGGGAGTATATTCAATAAAAGATCACATTGAATAATAATCAACATTATAATTATAATGAAATATATTTTGTTGTAGATATTTCTAAAATAAAACATAAACTTAAATTTATCATTGATATCAGTCCTTGGTAAGGATAAATTAAAGGTAATTAACTTCATTGAATGGTGTCATAATTTGATAATTATTCTCAAACACGAGGAGAATATATTTTCTTAAGAGTAAGCTATCCTAGATCAACCCACTACCAATAGTCCTCACAATGATTGGGATTCTTATAAAAAGCATATGAAATATGATATGATCAAAAACCTTAAAGTGATTTACCAAGTGAAATATATAATTTAGTGGTATGTGGAAATGAGGTCATTTTATTAGTGTAAAATATTTGAAGGAACCCTGGTTTATACACATGCGCTCAAAATTTTTAGACACATAAACAAATCGGAAAGGCTAGGGTTCCATCTTAAGAAAGATATGTCCATTGATGTTTTCCTATAATAATTTCTAGGATATTTCAATTAGTTAATTATTAATTTTAATATGAACAAGATTGATTTCACCCTTTTTTACATTCTCAATGTATTGATAAAAATAGAACAAAACCTAAAAAGGTCAAACCCTATCATGATAATAAATAAATTTAAAGGTGAATTCAAGGAAAATATGAAGAAAAATATTGCAAGGTACAAATATTTATTCACTACACTAAAACCTCATAAATTAAACATTTTAAATGAAGTAAAATGTTTCTTTTTTAAACAAACAGTGCATTAGAAGAGGAATTGTTCACAATACCTAGAAATTCTTAATAATAAACATGGTGATGGTTCGACCACATTAGGTATTTATGATATAGAAATAAATTTCCCAAAAATTGAATCGTGGGTTTTTGATACTAGATGTGAATATCATATTTATGGTAATCACAAATATTTATAGAATATAAGAAATTGACCAAGGTAGAAGTTGACCTATGAGTTAGGAATGGAGCAAGGGTTGCTTCATTATCTATTAGGAGAGTGAATTCAATTCTTCTTAATATATTCTTATTATCATTGAAAGACTGTTATCATGAACCATCAATAAATAGAAATTTTATTTCTATATAATGCCTGGATAAGATGGGATTTTCATTTATAATAATAAAATATTGTTCAAGTTATATGAATGAAATGTATTATGGTTATAATAAAATGTTTAATAGATTATATATATTGGATATTTAAAATTCCATATATAATGTAAATAATAATAAGGTCAAAATTAATGATTTAAATTAAACTCATCTTTATCATTGTATTAAAGTTCATATAAATTGGAATCACATCCAATGACTCCATAATAATGGATTATTAGATTAAAATTATTATGAATAATTTTATACATGTAAATATTTTTTATTAGAAAAAATCAACAAATCTCCTTTTAATGGTAAAGTTAAATGAGCTAATGATTTATTAGAAGTCATACATAGTGATGTATGTGGTCCTATAAACATAGTATCTCAAGGTGGATTTTAATATTTCATTACCTTTACTAATTAATTTAGTAGGTATGTGTATGTATATATCATAAAAAAATTATAAATCATATTAATTGTTTAAAGTGTTCAAAAAATTAATTACAAAAATCAAATTGGAAAAAATATTAAAACACTTCGATCTGATTGAGGTGGAGAATATTTGAATTAATAATTTCATGACTATCTAAGAGATTATGATATAATATCACAAATCAATCCATATTGTACACCATAATTAAATGTTTTTTCTAAAAGGAGTAATAAAAATATACTAGACATGGTTTAATCAATGACGAATCATGTAGATATTGCTATTTATTTTAGGGGTTATACTTTAGATACTGCTTTTTTTACACTAAACTATGATCCATCAAAGGATATTAAAAAGATACCACATATTATGTGAGATGAAAAGTATCCCAATTTGTATTTCATATAGATTTTGGGTCACGAGGCATAAATATAATATATTACATCAAATAAACTCGAATGAAAATCAAATAAATTTATTTTTATTGGATATCCAAAATAGATAATGGGTTATTATTTCTATAATTGATCAGATCAAAAATATTTGTTTCTCAACATGTAGTATTTTAATAAATAGAATTTATTTCTAAAAGAATTAGTGGGAGTAATTTTGAACTTTATGAAGTTAAAAACTAATAAGATGACATTATTCTTGATATGGATGAATCATAAACAATTTTTTTTATAAAAAACAAACCAAATAAATTTAAAAAAGAACCAAGAAGGTTTGGTATATTTTTTTGAGAACTCATGAGATATATATTTCTCATTTTATATTAAGATGATGTAGAAATCATAGAATATGATCCAACATATTACCAAGAGTCCATAGTAAGTTTTGAATATGATAAATGGTTAAAATTAATTGAATTTGAAATGGAATCCATGTACACTAATTAGGTTTGGAACTTGGAAAATCCTCCTAAAGGCATAAAACCCATTGAGTTTAAGGAGGTATTTTGTATGAAGGCTGGCATAAATGGAAGAGTGTTTAATTACAAAGTTCACTTGGTAGATAATTTTTTTAAATAAATTTATGGTATTGACCATGGAGAAATATTTATTTAGTGGCTATGATAAAATCCATTTGAATCATTTTATTTATAAGAACATATTATTATTATGAGATATATAAAATGTATATTAAAACCACATTCCTTTATGGGAATTTTTTCAATGATGTATATATGATACAACCTGAAGGTTTTGAGAATAAAAAAAATGATGTTATGATTTTTAAAATTTAATGATCCAATTATGGATTGAATAAAACTTCTTAGTGTTGGAATATTTATTTTTATGAATCTATAAAAGATTTTGACTTTATAAAAAATAAAGATTAACCTTTTGTATGTAAGATGATTAGTGATAGGATGGTTGTTTTTTTGGTGTTGTATGTGGATGAAACACTTCTCGTTGTAAATTATATACAAATGTTATAATTATTGAAAAATTGGTTGGGACATTTTTTCTCAATAGAGGATCTTGGTGAAGTATTATACATTCTAGATATAAATATCTATAGAGATATATCTAAATGAATGTTTGGACTTGGCCAGAACACATACATTGGTCAAGTGTTAAAAATGTTTTATATAGAAAACTATAAAAAGGGTTTGTTACCAATGTTACATGGAAATAGTATTTAAAATACATAGTGTCATTAAAATATTAAATACCAAGAACACATGAGTAATATTCTATATTCTTCTAAATTTAGATAAATTATATATGTCTTGTTTTACACTCTTCTTGATGTATATTATGAATTAAGTATGATGAGAAGGTACCAATAAAATCATGGTTAAATTCATTGGGTAGATATAAAGAATATAATTAAGTATTTTAGAATTAATAAGGATGTAATATTAGTCTTTGGTGGTGTGGATGAGCTAGTTATAAGAGGTTACATCAATGCTAGATTCCAATCTGAAAAAGATAACTTTAGATATTAGTTAGGATTTTATTTTACCTAAATGGTGGATATTTAAGTTGGAAAAGTTCCTAGAAACTAATAATTCATGATTCTATAATAGAATATAAATATATCTCAATATCTATTTTAATTAAATAATCTATTTTCATAAATAAGTTCATTACTAAATTAGGGGTTTCTTTAAGTAGCGTTCATATAATTTAACTCTACTGAGATAATAGTGGAGTAATTGTATAATCTAAGGAACCTAGGTCTTACCAAATATCTAAATATAATATTCATTGACTTTATCTAATTTTATAGATAATTGACATAGGCTATATTCTATTTCATTGAGTTCACTTGAAGAGACATCTTCTCTTAAGTCAACCTTGAACTAGACATTCTCCACTTTCCATCACTTTGCTAGCTCCATCTTAGATGAAAAGGCGCTTTAAGTAACCATCAGATAGGATCCCAAACAGGTTGCTGATACAATAGTTATAGGGTCTAGTTTAAGACCCTTTATTAAATAGGTTGCCTTAAGGGAGTCATTATTGAAAATATTAGGTAAGTAACATACCAAACTTGAGAAAGTCTTGGAATACTTCACAACTGATAGCTAATCTTGACTAAAACCCAAGGGCTCATAAAATTTTTCCTTATTAAATTATTTAGGATACTACCACTAAATGAAGACTAACTTGAAGAATTTGAAATACATTTTTCCTAAAGATGGAAGGAAATCAAAAATTACAACCACTCTTGGCCAGGTCCCTCAAACAACAATTTGATAGAATTGACCTTCATCACATTAGGAGGTGTGAGAGAATTTCCTCAACTGATTTGAGACACATCATCACTTCAGGGGAACCCTACTTACTTCCATAATAAAGTTGATGAAAATATAAGAATACCTGGATGAGGTCTAGAAGTTGGAAGGTATTTGACTTCACCACTCGATTCAAAGTTTGGGTAGAGTCTTCAATATGAGACACCACTTATAGAGAATGGATTGATGAAAAAAATTTATATCTTTCATGGAAAACTTTATAGGAGAGATTTCTAGGAATCACAAAACACAATATTTTCATATCAGGAAAAAAAACCCTAAAACAAAACACAACCAAATAAAAATATTTAAAACAATTCAAAAACCACTTTTATCAAATCATTATTAGTTTCAAATCACAAAAGATTTTACCACTTATAAAAAATTAAAATTTTACTCAAAATTTTAAATCTTGTTATAAATCCATCAAAATTTAAAAATTCATTTACTAATTTATGGAAATTATTCCATGGCTTCAAAAGCATCAATTATTTATTTTCTATTTTCAATTTTCAAAATCATTTCCATTTCAAACCTATTACAAACCAAAATTTCTTCTTAAATTTTTTTAGCACATTAATAAAGAGTATTTGAGATTAATTTTTCAAACAAAACATTTCATACAAATAACTTTTTGATAATTGATTTTTTTTCTAATAACTCAATAAAACTTGTTTTAAGCCACATTTTGGATTTCACAATATATTTCGAATAATAAAAAAGTAATTAAAGCTACTACAACCAAACAAGAACATTAAGAAACCACATATATAACCCTTAAAACTAACCTCACATGTGTGATGTCATTTTGGAAACAAATAGATTGGGTGAAAAGTTTAGGATAGAGTAGATTTTTGTATGGATTTTTCACATGGTCTGGTAAACCATATACCAACCATACAATAGTTCATGGATTGAATTCTAGTTTAGTCACACCAATTTATCATAGTTTAACAGACCGTGAAGGCACATTTTGACTATGTCCACCATTACATTCCAACCTAAAACTCAAGTAAAAGTATGAAAAAAATAAAAGAATCAAAACATTAATTTTCCTTGAAGGTACTTTCCCTAAAACCCAAGGTAAGTTAAGGATCATTACGATGAGATATGGCTAGAAATTTCTCATAACATACCCCTTATGTCCCCAAAGTCCTATCCCAAACTATGTACCAACATCAATGTGGTGGATTAACCACCTATGGTACCAATTTTTTATTAGCCAACCCAAATAACCCATATAAATAGTACTTGATCTGATCTTGGCATGACCCAAAGGGCCTTACTGATCCCCACAGGTTGGCAAAAACCACCATGGAATCTAAAAGAGAAAATAGGGAATTATTTCACCATAAAATATACATGTTAAAGAGAAGAATTAGATAAATATCATCAATATGTCAAATGCTCTATAGGAGAAAAGGGTCTATAACACCCTGACAAAAGTCTCAAGACAAAAAGAAAACCTAAAAAAACTAGTGGATCACTAAATCAACCACATGATTCCATCTTCTTAAGGTCTTGTAATTCAGGTACACCCACTATCTTTGGGTGTTGCCTGCCCTTTACCTGAACTCGATATAAGGAAATCCAAAAATTCCTAATAGAAAAGGTAGGGTGTGAGCTTACAATCCTAATAGGACCTCACCAATCATTTCATAAGAATTTCACATTAGATAAACCATTTACGCTCTATGTAAATAAAACATGGCATGGAAAAATTTTCATAGTTAATATCGAATCATGCTTAGAAGAAAATTTTCAATGACTATTAGAAAATAGATACAACAAATTTTCTCTAAAGCATACATAATAAAGAATATTTTTCAAAAAGGAATGAATAAAAAATTTATCAAAAGAGAGCATGAATAAAAATTCCCATAAAAACTGAAATGGGTAAAACATTTTTATCATAAGGCATGGAAATTCATTTTCAATCATAGCACCATGGTTAGAAGACATAGGGGTATGATTTCCAAGGATTCTCACACATATTTTTTAAAGTACGACTTACAATGTGAACAAAGAACATCCCTAAGGATGAAAAGGAGAATATCCCTAAGGACTAATATCCCTACCCATAGGTAGTTTAGAGTATGTTTTCATTATTAATCTAATTCCAGGTAGAGAAAATACTTTCCTGGTGTGTGTTCTTCCTACTCAACTACCTATCCCCCCATGTGCTTCAAGTTAAATCAAACAATTTAAAAGGGGATATTATTGGTTAAAAAACCATTTCAATCATCATTTAATTTATACCCAATTAAAGTTTAAAAACATGGATTTAATTTCAAAAAGAAATTTCAAATGGTTTTTATCAAAAAATAAAGTCATTATTTCAAAAATCAACAACAAAAGGTTTTTATCAAAATTCATGCTATTATTTTCAAAACCAATATCAAATGGTTTTTATAAAAATTCATGCCCTTATTTCCAAAAACCAACATCAAATAGTTTTTTAAAAAATCCAATAAAACATCATATTTCAAATTATAAATATCTAATGCCTTTTAATTTCATCAAAAACATATCAATAGTCATACTTTTAGTTCAAGAACACTTTTTTTTTGAAAATAAATAGTTCATTAAGATATTTTCAACACATCCATGCCATTTTAAATTATTTTAATCAAAACCCAAATAAAGATTTAGAAATTAATTTGAAAACTAATTTAAAATATGATAATAAAAGGTTTTAAATAATAGTAATAGATTCTGAAACCACATACCTTGGTAAAAGTATCACATGACCCTAAAAAAGTGTTCACAATGAGGAAGAAAGGTATGCCTTTGAAAATCTAGGAAGATCTATAGTGAAAGACAGGTGTTGAAGCTTGAACGTAACCACAACGAAACAAGGTTGAACACTACGATGTTGTGGTGTACTAGAAATGACCTCCTCAGCATTGGATGCACAAATACAGTATGGGAAGAACCTCCATAGTAGAGGAGGTAAAACTTCAACATGGACAAGGACTACCACAATGTAGGAAGTACCTCCACAGTGTAAGACAGGAGGAACGTGTCATAGAAAACACTAGAGTACAACCCATAAAGAGTAGAGACGTTGGAATACAATGTGAAAGCACACCCCTATGGTATGATATAGGGGTATTATGATGTGGAAGTACACTGCTCTAGTGTTGAGAGGGTAACTAAGACATGTTGTTGGTTCTATATCAGTTCTTAAGAACTATGAAACCATACCAAGAAAATAGAATTAAAGTAGTATAAATATGGGTATCTATCCTATTGAAATCCCCTCTTAAAATCAAACGAACCACCATGAGTTTACACTAAAAATGTTTCCCGAACCTAAAAAAATAACCTAATAAAGGGCGGAACCACAGAGCATTCTGGGTTTTTATAACTGAAACTGAATGAGTCCTACTGCTTAGTCCAAGATACCATGGAATAGTCATTCCCAAAAGGTCCTCCACGGTGAAGGCTATAACACTACCTCAAAAAACCACCTCCACGTGGAGGATATGGTGTAACCCTGCATTACCATGCCACATCCTCCTTCCACTATGGCATAAACTAAGCCTTAAAATGCACTACAATGTATCCACCCATGCTACAGCATAACCAAGGCCTATGTGGTGTGGTCTTTCTCTCTATGTAATAAAAAATCCTTTTTTTTTTGTATAAAGTTTCCAAAAATATTCATTTAAGAATCCACAAGATTTTCAAAGCCAAAAAAGACACCACCCAAACAAGGTTTAACTCAAAAACAAGGAGGAAAAGGAAAAACATCAAGAATCTGATAACGTACCTAAAATAAAAATTCATGATGTTATAATTATACCCACCATAAAGGATTTATTCCCCCTAAATCATATCAAGAAAACTCCATATGAAAGAGTTGAGGACATTATTCCTTCATCAATGCCTCATGCTCCAAGTCTCATGCAAATTAGAACCATGCTACCACAATACCTAAATCAAGGGTATGAATTTACCATGAATAACCTTTATCCAAGAATCAATAATCTAAACCAATTTCACAATAATTGATAAATCAGGTTCCGCATTTAGATTCTTATTTCTTAGTAAAAGAGATGGATTAGAGAGATACTTTATGAGTTATGACACATGGAACATGTTGTGGATAAAAATTAACTGTGGTGAAAAATTCAAACGGCATTCCACCTTACCAAATCATTCAAAAACCTCAAACAGTTCTATATATCTTGGTACTAACTTACCCAGCTTCCCAAGCCATTGGTGACCTAACCATGGAAAAAATCTCAGAAACACCATATCACCGACACCAAACTTCAAAGGGTGTTGATGATGATCAGTATAGGATTTGTAATAAATCTGTTCCATTACCATTATCTGATGGATCAACTGAATCCTAGATGTCATTTTTTGGACCAAACTAGTTCCTATAATGAAATATTCACCAACCTTAGACCAACAAGGTAGATATTTTCATGGTCAACCATAAAAATCCTCAAAGGGTTCCATATTTATAGAGGACTGGTAGCTTTTATTTTATTCAAACTTGATCAGTAACAAATGGATATCCCAAGATCCTCTAAAGACAAGGACATAATATTTCAACATGTACTTGAGAATATGAATTTCCCATTCTATCTGGCTATCTGTTTGAGGATGGTATGACATTATTAACTTTACATGGGACCCCATTTCCTCTAGAGGCCCCTCCAAAAATAAATAAGTAAATTAGGGATCCTTATCAGAAATGATTATAGACAAAAATCCATGCTATCTAATGGTTTCCAAGACATACAAATTTCCCAATTCCTTAACCTTGGTGGTATAACAAATCAAAATTAAGTGTTACAAATTGGAGGAATACTAGAGAAACATCCAACAACTAATACTAAAACCTCAAGGAACAAAAAATTCAAAATATAATAACCCAAAATCCACACTCCTAGATCTAGTGATGAAATCATAAACTTTACATTTCTTACTTTGACACCAATGAAAGTGAACCAATTTTCTCCATCTAAAAATTACAACATCAAACAAAAATATTGGATCACTTACATTCACAAGGAAATTATAGGTTTAGAGTTTTAGGGAATTAGGTCATACTCATACATAAAAAATACCCATGTATTTAAATGATCATTTATCCCACTTAACTGAGCTTTTATTATTTCACATTAGGTTATCAACATCATCCATATGAAAACCTTCTAGAAATAATTCATTTAACATAATTCTTGATAACCTGGGGAAAATGAAACATAAGATGAGTGAGTTAAAATTCTTAGTAAGTGTTAACATAATCATTTTCACTTGAATGTAATTAGTGAGAATAAGATGAGTATAGGGGTATGATAAAATAATAAAAGTTCATGAGAATAACATAAGAACATTCATACCCATCAATACCAAGATCATCAAACATGGAAACATGGAATAAGGATTCCACAAAGACTAGAGTAATCATAATAAATAACCATGAGCCATATAATATCAATATTTATAATAAGAAACATTTATAACCCTAGAAAACATAAATAAAATGTATTGGTATCTTGGAAACATTATCTTCGTAACCCATTTTAAACTCATCTTAGAAATAATTGTAGCTCAGTTAAATCCATTGGATAAAACCACTGGTAACTCCATCTTTCTTGTATATTAATAAAGTAATATTACCCAATGCATTGGGGAACTATCTAGATGCACCCATGGTATAATTTATTTAACATCCTGTTATCACTTTTAGGTATTTATCTTCTCTCGTATCGCTTCTCTCTTTATTCAGGTGCATGTTGGGACTCCTAAGGATGAAGATCACATGATAGGGAAAATGAACTAAAGTTCAAGGATTCATGTTTTTTTTGAATTAATGGAGTCCATGTATAATCATGTTAAAGAATTTGTGGGTTTCTTCCAAAGTTCAGAGAATTCCAGAGTACAAGGCATAAAACAGTGCAAGGCATCAACATTTCATGCTGTGAATATATTTTACACACCATATAAATTTAAAATCATGATTTTTAACCCTAGGTGAACGATTTTTCATAGTACTTGGGTTTCTTTGATTGCCTTAAATGAAAAGGGATTACACTTGGTGTAATCCTCATGGGTTTTAATTTTAGGGTTCCATATGAGTGATTATTATTCCATTCACTTTCATCCCTATTCCCTCTCAACCTAAGTGCTCTCCCAAGAAAGATTAGAGACCTACGATCCTTCTGAATTGTTTCATTCAGTGATTGATCATTTTTACCATCATGTTATGTTTCTCTAGGTGAGTATCCCTATTATTTATTCTTTGTATTTGATCATGGTAGAACCATTTCATTTCATATATAGATCAATTGATCCATAGTAATGATTCTTCTTGATCCTTTCAAGATCCTTCATGTGATCTCCCTCTGAAGGCTAACCCTTGTGTTGGTTGTGGTGAGGTGTGTGAGTTTCTTGAGTTATGTGATGTTTATTCATATCTGATGATCATTATTCTTATAGAATTGATTATGAGATGTTAGGATTGATTATAGGGCCTCTGTTTTCATCTTTGTGGTTTCCCTTGCTAGTGGATTCTGTTGCGAGCATGTGAGACCCTGAGTTTGAGGTAGGTGGTTCCATCTCTAGCATATGTTTGTTGAAATGAATTTCTTTGGATTCATTAAATAATTTTATAAGTGAAATGACATGATTTATTGGTGGATTTTTGTGTGTGGAATTAGTTTTTCATAAAATATGATTTTTAAATTGTTTTGGTTAAAGAAAAGGGTATTTTCAAAGTATTATGAAATCAATTTTTTAAAATGGTTTTCAAATCATGGTTTAATGAAATGGTTTGGAAAACATAGAACATGGTAAGCCTTGGGTACTTAGGTGTATGGTTTAGCTTAGGTTTATCATCCCTGTATTATCAAGGTTGGGGGGTCACTCATGGAGTGTTCCTCTATTCCCTAGGCCTGTTGTTCTAGGGAATTGATATTGAAATTGTCAAGGGATTCACTCATGGGGTGTTTCTATGCTTCTTAGGCCTATATTATAAGTACTTTTCTATTCACTAGTCATTTATTGTGGTATGAGTATTCTACTAGCCTGAACTGTAGTGATCCTTGACATGATGTTACATGTGCTTATGATTTTCATTGGATTTAATATGACCTGTGATGCATGATTTTATTTGATATGGATTCTTTGATATATATATATATATATATGTGTGTGTGTGTGTGTGTGTGTGTGTGTGTGTGTGTGTGAAATTCCTTGAAACTTTTTTACATGGATTTATTTGAAAATGTGGACAAAAAGGAAAATTAAATGTTTTTCAATGATTTCGATATAATAATTGTTAAGCTGTTTTTCATGGATTATTTTCTTTAAAGTTGAGGATGTTCAAATTATTTTACAGAGAATTATTATGGAACACCTAGGAGGGATCCTGCTAAGCATATTAGTTTACACCATGTGCACCCCTTTGGCAGTGTGTAGACCTTTGTATGTATTTCGATGTAGGGAAAGGAAAGGCACTGCAGTGACCCAAGAAGGTTTTGTCAGAATTGTATGGGTATCTGGTGGTGATATTATGAGAGTTATCCCATGTTATCACATGGGGTGAACTTCTATTTTAGTTTTCCATTGATGTTAGACTTGTAATTTGGGATGTTTTGACCGCTTTTTGAGTTTTTTTTTATTTTCACTGTCTTCTTCAGTTATGGAATATGTTATATCTTCCACTATTTCACTCTATTATATATATATATTCATGATATGTTTTTTTCTTCAGGTTAGGTGAAATCATTCCCTTTGGTTGTTGTTTGATGCTCGGGTTCTAGGCACCAACCTATGGTGACCAGGAATGCCCATTTGAGTATGTGGAAATTCTGGTCAAGCACCAGTTTTAGAGGGTATTTGGTCCAGGTTCACTAAAATTTGGTATCAGAGGAGGTATGTCCTTAAGAGTCCTTATCTTGGGACATTGGTAGACTAAATATAGGACTGTCAAGACTTGAGAGGTAGGTTGTGGTGAGTTCTTGGCTAGCTCTTTCCATGATGACACTGAAGTTACTATGGTATGTTGGGTTGTGTTTCACATATTTTTGAGTTCTTGATCCTAATATCAGTTTTGGATTACTGTTTTCAGGATTTAACTGATATTATCTAATTCTATGGTCATTTATTCTACTTTGGCATGTAGCGGTATGCCTCTAAGATGTTTTCTTAGGGTTCCTTAGAAGGTTACATTAGATGCTTCTCAAGGGAATCCTCCTATAGATCAGAGTCTTATCGATGTTATCATGCAGGAAGTTTGTGTTATCGAATAGAATGTAATAAAAATTTGGAATGAAATTATTGAGGTACAAACATGAGTTGAAGGAGAAAGGGATTGATCACATGAGTTCTTGCATGAAAATATAGCATCCTTTAAGGGTATGAATGAATCTCAAATGGAGGAGGAATAACTGTATAAGATTGATTAGATCTTTGAATTCCTAGATACACCTGAGTGTTTCAAAGTTAAGGTGTTGTGTTTAGACTTGAGGGCCCCAACAATAAATGGTGGTATTCTATGATACATATAGATAGAAATGTGGGATTGTACTGGAAGGGTTCCAATACCCTCTTCTTTCATCTATTTTATCCAGAGTCACCAATGATGTTGAATTATCTGGAGTTCCTCTCTTTGAAGTATCTATAGTATTGAATGTCAGCGTATACTAATATATTTTCTAATATCATTAGTTTTACTCTAGAGGTAGTAAAGAATGACCAGCTGAAGGCTCGAAGGTACCTGCAGGGTTTGTGAATGGATATCATATCGCAGGTATTTATACTGAAGCTTTAGACCTATTCTAAGAAAGTATATAGAGAGATAATGGAAGAGATGAATATAGAAGGAAGTTTTTTTATTATTACCCTTCTTTTCCACCCGGTGGTAGCTTCAATGGAATTCAAGGGAAAAAGGGGATGTGACAAGATCATTGCAAGAGTGGTGGAGGTGGTTCTCAGCGGAAGGTATCCTATGCACCTCTGGTTACAACTAAAAGTGTGCCTATTAATTTATATAAGTGTTTAAAGTTTGGGAACACCTATATTTCTTGTCTTTGACCTACAAAGATGTGTAATAGTGGTGGATTTTTTTCCCATATGCAATGTTTTTTTCAGGCAATGTATACACCTTGATATAGCTAGGGTTTGTCGATTTTAAAAGCTACTACAATGTAGTAAAATATTTCAAAGACTATAGGGATACATCCACAGGCCTCAAGAGTGAGGCACCTTCACATATTATATGAGTTTCTGGTATAGGTATATGTTGGTCTAATGATAGTGAGAGGTACCATATTTATTGCATCTTCAGTAGTGATTTCTTTATCTAATATTGGTGCTTCCCACTCATTTATATCTATCCATTTTGTAGATATACTTAAACTTATAATATATATAATTTCATTTATTCTGGAGTTAGGTATATCTCTTGGGAATAGAAAATAGTAGGGGTTTCAGTACCCTTCTTTCTCACTACCGATAGCTGATGGGGAGTTAGTCGGGGATTTCCACGTTCTTGATTTGTATTTGTTTTACATCATCATTGGGATGGATTTCTTTCTTGATCATCATGTTGAGGTTAATTTTTATCATCAACATGTATTTTTTATTGTTTATTATGGGATCTCATATGTGTTTTAGGGAGAGTGGGATACAAGTTCTCGTCATGCAAGACCTTCCATCTGAGAGCTCAGAAGTTTGTTGTCTGCTGTAGTAGTTGAGTCGGATGACATTTCTTCTATTGTTGAACTTACCACTGTTGTTTATGATTTTTATAATGTTTTCCCATATTATTTCTCCTATATTCTTCCATAAAGGGAGGTAGATTTTATGATTGACTTAGTTCCAGGAATGTATCTGATTTCAATACCTTCTTATCACATGGAACCAGTGGAGTTGACAGAGCTCAAGATTCAGTTGGGTGATTTGATGGTGAAAAGTTTTGTTCACCCCAGTGTTTTAGCTTGGTCAACCCCTATTATATTTTCTAAGAATAAATATGGGTCACTACAATTGTGTGTGGACTATAAAAAGTTGAACCAGGCAATTCTTAAGAACAATTATCCTTTACCTCGTGTAGATGATTTATTTGAATAGTAAAACGGGGAAAAGTGGTTCTCAAATATTAATCTTTGGTCAAGTTATCATCATCTCAGAGTTTAGGAGTTTGATATACTGAATATGGATTTCAAGATTAAGTATGACCATTATGAATATATAGTGATTCCATTTGGTATGACTAATTCTCTTTTAGTTTTTATGGATTTTATGAATCAGATATTCCATGAGCATCTCAACACTTTTTTGGTTGTGTTCATGGATGGTATTTTGTTTTATTTGAGATATAATAATGAGTATGAGAACTATTTATGTTTGGTTATGGAAATATTGACGAGAAATTGTTTTTATGGAAATATTTTGAAATGAAATTTTTGGATCCAAGAAGTGAAGTTCTTAGGCCACATGATTTCTAAACATGTATTATTAGTTGATCCTAAGAAGGTGAAGGCTGTTTTTTCGGGAAGATCCACAAAATGTATTTGAGATTACATTTTTTATTAGAATTACTCCATATTATCAATGGTTAATCAAGTATTTCTCAAAGGTGGCCTCACTTTTGACTACTCTTACCAGGAAAGGGGTGAAATTAATATGGGATTCAAAGTTTCATTATTCTTTAAATGATCTAAAATGACTTATGACATAGGCTCCTATTCTGATCTTACATGAGCCCAGTAAGGGGTATGTGGTTTTTATAATTCTTTTAGTTATGGTTTCGGTTTCATTGTTATACAAGATGATCACGCGGTGTCTTATGGATATCATCATATCCAACTACATGAGAAGAATTAACCCACTCATGATTTAGTGTTTTCCATGGTTATGTATGCACTTAAGTGTTGGAGACACTATATTTTTGGGGAGAGCTTCACAATCTTTTATGAACATAAGAGTACGAGCTATATCCTTTCTTAGAAAGAATTTAATCTCAGATAGAGGTGGTGGGTAGAATAAATTCATACATTTTAATTTGAAATTTTCTATACCTTAGGGAAGGGGAATGCCATCACGAATGATCTTAGAAGGAAAGTACCATCACAGGTTGTTTTGGAATTGAAGGAAGAGTTTAACCTTATGGGCCTCTTTTTTCAATTACACCAGGATGCTTAGGAGGATGTTTTAGGTATGGATTTTACCAGTGCTCAGTTATCTTCATTCCCCCTTAATTCTATTCTATAGGGTCAACAATAGGATAACAAGTTCATAGGAATTAAAGAAACTCTATATAGTGGGGAGACCATTTCTTATTGGTCTCTATATTCAAATCGTATACTCCATTTTGGGGATCAGTTTTTCATCCTAGCATCCATGAGGAGATCAGTTTTATTTAATTGTCATAGTTCTTCATGGTATATTCATACAGTCACTATGAAGATGTATTATGACATGAGATGAAGAATCTGGTGTCTGGGTATGAAGCATGACATTGTTGATTATGTGTCCCATTGTTTCACCTGCCAAAGGATAAAGGTAGAGAATCCAAAACCTTTTGGTTTTCTACTAACTATTTCAGTGATAGTTTAGAAATGGTAGGAGGTGTCCATGGAATTTTTTGTTGGATTACGATAGAATCCCAAAGAGAGAAATTCTATCTAGGTGGTGACTAATCATTTGAAAAAGTCAGATCATTTTTTTCTGATCAGTGACATTACTAAAGTTGAAGATCTGGATAAGATGTATGTGTATGAGATCATGAGGTTACATGGGGAACCTTCTTGCATTATTTCAAACAGTGATCCTAGGTTTACCTTGAGGTTCTGGAGGAGTCTCTAATAGGTTATGGGGACTCAGGTTAGGATGAGTACAACTTAGCATCCATAGATAGATGATTAGAAGGATCATGTTATTAAAATAATAGAGGATATGATTCAATCTTGTGTCTTGGATTTTTTGGATCTTGGGATACCCATCTGTTTGAGTTTTATTATAACAACACTTATCAGTGGTTGATCATAATGGTGCCTTTCTTGGATTTGTATGGTCGCCTGTGTAGATCACCTCTTTGTAGGGAATAGGTGGGAGAGGCCTCTTTAATAGGAACAAGTATCATTGAGGATATGTTAGCAAGGATTCAGGATATACATCAATATATGGTTATATCACATATTCGATAGAAATATTATGTGTATTTTTGGTGTCATACTTTGGATATTTCTACAGGTTACCAAGTTTTCTTGAAATTTTCTCCTCGATTGGGCCACCACTATCTTGGAAAATAGGGAAAGTTAGATCTGAGATATATTGGGCTGCTTGAGGTTACTAAGTATCTTGGGTGGGTTTCTTATTAGTTATAATTTCCAATTTATTTTATGATAATTCATGATTTTCTCCACATATAACAGATCATGAATTACCATCTTGACCCCTCTCATGATCTGAGTTGGGAAGAGATTGAGTTAGATCCAGAAATTTTTATTATGGAGCAGCTAGTGGATATCATTAATTCTCAAGTGAATTTC
Organism: Viscum album; assembly: GCA_963277665.1. Taxonomy (NCBI): domain Eukaryota; kingdom Viridiplantae; phylum Streptophyta; class Magnoliopsida; order Santalales; family Viscaceae; genus Viscum; species Viscum album. Next base: position 178,349,108 of record OY728137.1, read on the forward strand.
TTATATGGGAAGTTTATTCCATTGGCCCGAGTTTTATGGTGACATGGATTAGATTATCATGGGACTTGGTAGTGTGAGTTGTTGATGAGGGATTAGTGTCCTCACATATTTTCTAGACATCATTCTTCCACATGAATTATTGGGGACAAAAAGTCTTATGGTCGGAAGTTGGTAAGATCCTGTTATCTAATACATATTTTTCTTATCCCATGTAATTTCCCTATTTATTTGGGTGTGTGTTGGGACTCTCAAGTGTGGAGAGAATTTTCTATAGAAAATAATCTAATATTTAGGGATGTATGTTTTTTTAACTTAATAGAGTCTGGATATAATTGTGTTATAGTCTTTGGAGGGTTCTTCTCGAGTTCATAGAATTCCAGAGTTATTTGGGGTCTTTTTGAGTTGAATCTTGGATTTTCTCTATCTGTAATAGAAATACATGCTGTGTAAAGTGTTTATAAATAATTTATTGATCATTGAGAAGATTATATGACTTAGGTTTATAGAGTGAACATCTTATAGGGTGTGAGAAGTTTACACACCATGACATGAACCGGTACAAGGGGTGAATATTAAACATCGTGAATATATTTTACACACCATGTAAATGTAAAATAGATATTTTTAACCTAAGGTGATGGGTTTTTCATTATACTTGGGTTTTGTGGAATAGAAAACGTGAAAATGGATTAAACACAATGTAATACTTATGGGTTGTGATTTTAGGGCACCGTATGAGTGATTATTCTTTCATTTACTTTAAGCCCTCTTCCCCTTCAACCCAGGAAATATCCCAGGTGACTTTGAGACCTTGGGTCCTTCTGAATTGTTTTTTTAGTGATTAATATTTATTGCATCTGTGGCACGTTTCTCCGAGAGAGTATTCCTCTTGTTTATTATTTACCTTTTATTATGGTAGCACTGTTTCGTTGTGTTTATAGATTTATTGATATATGATAATGATTCTTCTTGATCTTTTATAGATCCTTCATGTGATATCCCGCTGGAGGTTAACCCATGTGTTGGTTGTGGTGCAGAATGTGAGTTTCTTAAGGTATATGTTGTTTCTTTGTCTCCACTATCTATTCTTCTTGTAGAATTGATTTTGAGATGTGAGGATTGAATCGAGGGCCTCCGTCTTCATTGTTGTGTTTTTCTTTGTTGGTGGATTCTGTTGTAGGCATGTGCAACCTTGAGTTTGAGATAGGTGGTTCTATCTATATCCTATGTTAGATAAACCGTATTGCTCTGGTTTCATTAATTTTTTTTATAAATGAAATGAAATTATTAATTAATATATTTTTGTGTGTAGATTGTGTTTTTGATAAAATATGGATTTCCCTTAATTTTGGAAAAAGAAAATGGTATTTTCAAAGAATTATAAAATGGATTTTCTGAAATGGTTTTAAAATCATGGTTTGATGAAATGGTTTGGAAAATGTAACACATGGGAAGCCTTGGGTACATAGGTGGAAGGTCACTCACAGGGAATTACTTTGTTCCCTAGGCCTATTATTCTAGGGAATTTATATTGAAATTGTTAGGGGATTCACTCATGGGTATTTTTCTTCTCCTTAGGCCTGCGTTCTAAGGACTTGTTTGTGCACTAGTCATTGATTATGGTATGATTAGCCTACTAACATGACATGTAGTGATCCATGGCATGATTTTACCCATGATTACAATTTTTATTTGATTTTAAATGATTTGTGATACATGATTTGACTTGATATGGTTAATTTGATATATATATATATATATATATATATATATATATCTGTGTGTATAGAATTATTTGAAAATTATTTACCTGGTTTTATTTGTAAATGTGGAAAAAGGGAAAATTAAATGTTTTCCATGATTTTGAAATAAAAACTATTAAAATATTCGTCATGCTTTGTTTTACTTAAAGTTGATCATGTTTATTTTATTATACAGAGGATTGTTATAGAATACCTAGTTAGGATCCTACTAATCCTGTTAGCTCATACCCTACGCACTCCTTCAAAAGTGTGTAGAACTTTGTATGTCTTTCGATGTAGGGAAAATAAAGGTGTTGTAGTTAGTTGACGAGGTTTTTTTATCTTTTTCTAGGTAGCTGGTGGTGAGATGGTTGGAGTTTTCCCATGATATCATATGGAGTAGTTAGTTTCCATTTTAGTTTTCATTTTATGTTGGACTTTTACTTTGGGTTGTTCTAACTGATTTTGAGTTGTATCATTTCCATTTTCTTCTTTCAGTTATTTCATATGTTATCTCTTCTACTATTTCACACTGTTACATATATGTATTCCATGTTGTTGCTTTAGGTTGGGATAAATTATTGTTGTTGTTTGATGCCCGATTGCTAGTTTCCAGCCCGTGGTGATCGAGAACTCCCTTCGATTATTGTGCAACACTGGTCAGGTACCATTTTGAGAGGGTATCCAAGTTAGTTTCACCACAAGATATATAGGGCTCACCTAGTGCTATTTAATCACACCCATCTTATAATCTCTATCGGGATCATCCGACTATATCTGGGTGAACCCATCATATAAAAATTTCTAAGAACCATAAATAAAGTATATAAAGCTTCAATTTCATTGTAAAAATAATATAAACAATCATTATTAATTTCATAACTTGATTAAATTGTGGAAAATAAATGGGTTCCATAACAATCTCTTTGAAACATGAATAATCTGTGGAAAAGAAACGGGCTCCATAACAATCTCTCTGAAATATGATTAACCCTTGGAAAAGAAACGTGTTCCATAATAATATCTTTGAAAAATTATTAACCTATGGAAAAAATGAATTCCATAATAATATCTTTAAAACATGATTAATCTATGGAAAAGAAATGGGTTCCATAATAATCTCTTTGAAACATGATTAACCCAAGGAAAAAAATGAGTTCCCTATCAATCTATTTGAATTTTTTAACCCATCTAGAGAAATAATGAGGATGATATCATTAAAAAATATCACCATTATAGCATAAGTACCAATAATGGTTATTTATGTTGATGAATACAAATAACATTAAAATAACATTAAAATATATTTAAAGAAAATAACCTTTTCATTTTTAAAATAAAATTTTAAAACAAAAAATTCACAAAATATTGAGAAAATAATTTTATTTGAAAAAAACACGGAAAATTATAAAAGAAAACTCAATTAAAATAATGGAAATGATAGTAGGAAAATCCCTTCATATTATAAATGTTAAAAATAAACATTCCTTTCAAAACATTTTAAAAAATGAGTCAAAAGTGACCCATTTGGAAAACGTTAATAAATTTACTTTTAAAACCTTTTAAAAGAAGTTAAAAGATCATGTAAAATGGATTTATGAAATCATTTATTTTTATAAAAGAATATTTTTGAAAATATTTTAGAAAACACGGATATGGAAGAGAAGGATTCCTGATCTAGAAGAAGATATAAGATTGGTATCACTTATAAATGACTTTCTTAATATTTCTTCAATAAATAAGAGAGGAAACATAAATTAAACATGTGAAACACATTTATAACTAGAGAATAATAAAATATATGTGGTTTGATAAAATAAGACTATATGATTTCCTTCACAGGAACCTTGAATATAAACAATCTTGAAAGAAAGGAGATTGCAATATAAAGCATTTTCCAGTTTAGTAACTCTTCAATTGTAAGCTCCGTGAAAGAATCACTTCAAATGAAACATTAAATATCATGATAATAAGGATATACATGTTATAACATATCAAAATGGAAGTATATACAACTTAAAAATAAATATAGTTGAATATAATAAACATATTTCTCAAAAAAAGAGAATTTGAGATGAATAACCCTTACAAAAATCATAACATTGGATTTCAGAATTAATCAATGAATAATTTATTTGTATAAAATATAAATCCATATAAAACAAATGGAAATAAAACATAATATAATAAAAATTAATTACACACATTATCATAGAATATCAAATACAATTAAAATAATATATCCCAATGAAAGGAAATTGAGTTATGAAATTATTTTCCACTTGGTAACTTTCAATTCAAATAACCTTGGATGAAATAATTCAAATTGAGACTTATTATACCATGATATATGAATAATTCATGTTATTACATGTAAAATGGGTAGTATATACACCATATAAAATAAATTAGGTGCATAATAATTGAATATTCCTTAATGAAATTAAATTGGGATGAAATCCCTTACAACTTTGGTAATCTATGGATCAAAACCCCATGAAAGAGAAAACCTAATATAGATTTATAAATCATGATAAATTTCATGAAAATAATTATAAAATATATTCATGGATAGTATATACACAAAAAAATAAAATAAATGGTGAATATGGTATATGTCTTACATAAGTAAAAGTGAGATGAAAATACCCTTACCTCTGGTCCGACTTCATTGTAATTCCTTTAACTTCTCTTCTTCGGAAAACCTCATTAGGTTAGTATAAAAATCCTTCTTATGATTTATTTATGATAAAAAAGGCTTATAATATGTGGGTATGGAAGTTAGGAAGGAATTTGTGTAGGTATTTGTTGATACAATGTAATTTTAAGGTGTTAATAGAAGAGGAGAGGGTGTGACCTTTTATAAGTGAGGTGAGTGACACACTTGTAATTTTTAAAAAGAAAAATGTGCACCCACATTTTTCAGATGAAAAAGGATAAAAAATAGACCATTATCAAGAATTAGACATGATAAGGTCAACAAATTACCAAAAATATATTTTATACAAGTTTTTAGTTCGTTTTAACCCATATCTTTTTAGTTTAACCCCTCGATAAACCTCTTTTCACCTTAACTATGATAAATAATTTTTACCGTTTTCACTATTCGTTATGGTAAAAAATTAATTTTACCTTATTATATAATATAAATTATTTTGTTTCCAACTATTTAATTCATTTTAACAAATTCAATTTAAATAAGTGAAAATTTTTAATATAAAATTAAACACGCAGACGCGATGAAAAAACAGGTTTTCTTGAAGTGTATTTTTCAAGAGAAAAATGATTTTATATTAAATCTAAGACTAATAATATTCATTATAATAATACCAATTAATATTTAATAATATTTAATATATAAATTTTATTTAAATTTCTACTCATTAATTGGTTTTTAACTAATTAAAAAGGAGAATCATTATGCACTTTAAAATAGTTTTAAAAAAAATATTGTTTTATACTCAAAAATAAACTTATAATAAAATACAATATAAAGATGATTAAATTGTAATTAAGTTGATTAAATATAAATAAATAATACATATATTACTTGAAATAATATTAAAAACATAAATGTACTTTTAAGTTATTAATTTGTCGAAAATAAATGATAGTTTCACGAAAATTAGTATTTTTCACTATTTACTAAAAAAATATTTTTTAGAAAAATTCCAAAAATTTAAAAAATTTAAATTTTCATATAAATATTTAAAAAATTAATTTAATTTTATCAAATAAATTTTATAAAATTTTGAAAAAGTAATTATAATATTTTTTTTCATGAAAAGAAATATAAATCCTTTTTGACGAAAATATATTTTTGAGGAATAAAATTACATTAATAAAATTTGATTGATTATTTATTAATAAATTATCAATAATTTATAATGAGTAATTCATTAATATATTTATATTTCATAAAGCAGTTAATACTATTCATATCCACAAATTTAGCATCTAGGTTTTAAAAGTTATATATTTCATGGATTATTTAAGCTCAGTGTTGCAAATCAAATATGATATCAACCATAGTTTTCCTTTTTAAAATATCATATTGTTACATAATACCCACTTTAATAAAATGAATCATCATAATTTCAAATTTATTTTGTAAATAAAAGGTCAGAAATTTGAAAATATCTTTATTGGAAACCCACATTGTACAAAAGTTTAATAAAACATTCTCTTGATAAGAGATAAAAGAAAGTATGAATATCATCTAAAATAACACATAATAGGTTTCTAAATAGGAGAACATATATGGGAAGTGAATATTTGAATGTGTAAGGAAATCATAATGTCAAAATAATGATGGAGAGTGATAAAGATCATTTATTATAAGAATTATAATGATCATGAGAAATTCAAAAACCAAAAAACCATAAACCTAAGAGGTGTGAAAAGGGTCATTGATATCATCGGAAAAAATGGTAATGGGAAAAAAATTTATTCAAGATTATCTTATTAGGTTTTAGGAACTCCTTTAAATATAGAATAATAAAAATAAGAAAATATACTTACTTGATGAGTATAATTTCATACTTTTATCAATTTATACCACAATATTATCTTTTTCTCCAAAAGATGAATATTCACATAGATTTTTTTTATTCCCAAAGCACTAAAATCAAATTTTAGAGGACCACGTAACCATAAAATGGATAATCAAGATATTCCACATGTATTTAGGAATTAAAAAAAACTAAAATGGTTAGCACATGGTAATATAATTCCCAAAATGAATAAACCTTCATAGGATGAAATAATATATTAATCTCTAAATTTTAATAGTAATACCCAAATTTAAAACTAAATCATTCCAAATATAAATGAACCTATATAAAAAAATCAGTAACCTCAAAATTAAATAGTGTTTTAACATCAAAAGTTATATCATACCTTTCATCTTACAATCCCTAAAAAATATTGATCTTCTTTTGAAATAACATTAATTACTTAGTCACCAAATCACTTTTCAATCTCATGGTCATCTATATGATAAAATATGTGTTCCCAAAATTACCTCAATATACCAGAATGTATAAATCCAAAAGGTTATCAATACCTTAAAACTTATGTTCCCAAAATGTAAATAATAATTTACATTAAACCTAAGCTTTATATATACTTCAACCCAATAAAATGTCTCCTAAAGTGTCATTAATCACTTTAAGAGCACATCACTTAAATCCTCAATAGGGGTGTTAAAGACTTTAAACTTATGATCAAACTTAATCTTATAGAACTATAATGGTATCCATAAATTTTAAGAAAAGATCATATAAAAACATTATAATCGACAAATATATTTAAACCCTCCTCTGATACCAACTATAGCATCCTTTGACACACACACCCAAATCTAGTGCTGAAATCATAAACTTTACATTTCCGTCTTTGATATTGATAAAGGTGAACCAAATTTCACCATATAAAACTTAAAAAATCAAAAGGAAATATTGGATCACTTACATTTTCAAGGACCTTCTGGGATTATAGTTTTAGATAATTAGGGTGAACTCTTACATAAACAATACTCATGTATTTAAATAAACATTTCTCTCACTTCACCCAACCTTCCTTATTTCACATTAGGTCATCATCATTATAAATATTAAAACCTTCAAGAAATAATTCATTTAACATCATTATTGATAACCTAGGGAAAAGGAAACACAATAAGGGTGAGATTAAATGCTCAGTAAGGTTGAAAATAAGCATTAATAATTGAATGCCATATTTGAGAATAAGAGGAGAATATGGGTATGATGAAATAATCAAAGTGCATGAGAATAATATAAGAATATTCATAACCATCAATTACTAGATCATAAAATATGAAAACATGTAATAAGGCTTTCATAATGTAAATAAACATAAAAATCAATAATCGTGATCCATATGATATTAATCTTTATCACAAGAAACATTTATAACCATAATAAGTATAAATAAATCATGTTGGTATCTTGGAAACATTATCTTAATAACCCAATTTAAACCCATGTAAAAAATAACCATATCCTAGTTAAATACATATGAGAAACACATAAATAACTCCCTTATTATTTTCAATTAAGACAAGGAACATTACCTAATGCATTGGAGCGCTATATGGTCACACCCATTGTATAAGCTATATCGGGCTCACCTGATGCTATCTAGGCACACCCATCATATATAAATATCCAAGAACCATAAATAAAGTACATAGAGCTTTAATAAAATCATAAAAATCATATAAAAAATCATTATTCCTTTCATAACTTGATTAACCTATGTAAAAGAAACGGGTTCCATAATAATCTCTTTGATAAATAATTAACCAATGGAAAAGAAATGAGTTCCATAACAATCTCTATGAAAAAAGATTAACTTGTTGAAAAGAAACAAGATCCATAAAAATATATTTGAAATTTTATTAATATGATTAAATGGAATAGGTTCCATAAAAATCAATTTGAAACATTATTAACCCATGGAAAAGAAATAGATTATATAATAATCTCTTTGAAAAATGATTAACCCGTGGAAAAGAAATGGGTTCCATATCAATATCATTGAATAAATATTAATCCATATAGATAAATAATGTGAATGATATCATTATAAAATATCCCCATTATAACATAAGTAAAAAATGGATTTTTTATGTTTATGAATGGAAATACCATTAAAAGACCATTCAAAACATTTTCGAGGAAAATAACGTCTTCATTTTGAAAATAAATTTTAAAAACTAAAAATTCAGAATATATTGTGAAAATAATTTTATTTTAAAAATAAAATAGAAACATATAAATTTAAATTGATGGAAAATAATGGATGTGACATGGGGAAAATCTATTCATGTTATAAATGTTAAAAATAAACATTATTTTCAAAATGTTTTAAAAAAGGAGTCAAAAGTGATCCATTTGGAAAATGTTAAGGAATTTAATTTTAAAAACTTTTAAAATAAGTAAAAAGATCATGTATAATGGATTTAGGAAATAATTTATTTTTATAAAATAATATTTTTGAAAATATTTTAGAAAATATGGATATAGAAGAGAAATATTCATGATCTGGAAGAAGATATAAGATCGATATCACTTACAAACAACTTTCATGATATTTATTCAATAAATAAGAGAGGATATAAAAGTTAAACATGTGAAAAAAATTCATAAATAGAGGAGAATAAAATATACGTGGTTTAAGAAAATAAGAGTGTATTACTTACTCTAAAAAAACCTTGAATATAAACAATCTCAAAAAAAGAATATTGTCACATAAAACAATTTCCACTTTGGTAACTCTTCAATCATAATCCCCATGAAAAATCAATTCAAATGAAACATTAAATATCCTTATCACAATGAGATACATGATATGAAAATTAAAAATGGTAGTATATACACCACATAAATTAATATAGGTTCATATCATAAACATATGTCTCAAATAAATAGAATTTGAGATGAAGAAACATTACAAAAATCATACCATTGAATTTGAGAATTAATAAATGAATCAATTATGTGTATAAAATGTAAATCCACATAAAATAAGTTTAAATAAAACATAATATAATAAAATTTCACAAAAAACATAATCATATAATATCAAATACAATAAATAATTAAGATAACCCAAGGAAAAGAAGTTGAGTTATGAGATTCTTTACCTCTTAGTAACTTTCAATTCAAATACCCTTGGATGAAATAATTCAAATTGAAACTTAAAATTCCATGATGTATTAAGGATTCATGTTATTAAATTTAAAATGGTTATTATATAAACCATATAAAATAAATTAGTTTCATAATAATAAAACATTCCTCAATGAAAGTAAATTGAGATGAAATCCCTTGTGGATTTGGTAATCTTTGGATCAAAACCCCATGAAAGAGATAACCTCATATAGATGTATTAATCCCAATAAATTTCATGAAGATAATTAAAAAATATATTCATGGGAATTATATACAACATAAAATAAATTTTTTTGAATATGAAATATGTATCACATAAGTAAATATGAGATGAAAGAACGCTTACCTTCAGTCCAACTTCCTTGTATATCCTTTAACTCCTCTTCTTCAGACAACTTTCTTAGGTTACAACCAAAACCCTTTTTAGGATAGATCTATTATCAACACAAGTATTATAGTATGTGGTAAGGGATTTTGTGAAGGCATTTGGGCAGGGCTTGGCCAAGCCAAAGAGCTTTGAAGGTGTCAGGAGGAGAGAAGAGGGGGTGGCCTTTTTTTAGTGTGGTGAGGGACACACTTGTAGTCTTTGAAAATAAAAAGGTGTAAACAAATTTGACACATACTAAAAGGATATAAAATAGACTATTATCAATAATTAGACATTATATGTTAAAAAATGGTCATACAATAGATTTTAGACAAGTTTTTAGGTTATTTTAAACCTTATCCTTTTAGTTTAACCCCTAGTAAACCCGTTTTCACCTTAACCACGGTAATTAATCTTTATTGGTTACACTATTAATTATGGTAAAAAATTAAGTTCACCTTATTAGATAATATAAATTATTACGATTCCAAATATTTAATCCATTTTCTAAATTCAATTCACATAATTGGAAAATTTTAATATAAAATTAAACCTGCACACGTGATGAAAATGCGGGTTGTCTGAAAGTGTATTTTTCAAGGGAAAGATGATTTAATATTAACTATATGACAAATAATATTCATTATAAGAATCAAAATTAATATTTAATTACATATAATATATAATTTTCATTTAAATCACTCCTCATTAGGGGTTTTTTAATTAATTAAAAAGGAGAAACATTATGCACTTTAAAACAATTTTTAGAAAAATATCATTTTTAAAACTAAAAATAAACTTACAATAAAATACCACAAAAATATGATTAAAATATAATTAATTGGATTAAATATAACTAAATAATACATATGTTACTTTAAATCATATTCAAAACATAATGTTATTTTTAAATTACTAAATTTATTGAAAATAAATGAAAATTTTAGAAAAATCGCTATTTTTCACTATTCAATGAAAAATAAATATTTTCCAAAAAAACCTAAAATTTCAGACCATGTAAATTTTGATATTCTGATTTCAAAATTTTATTTTATTTTATAATATTAATTTTCTAAAATTTTGAAAAATTAATTATAATATTTTTTCACGAAAAGCAATATAAATAATTTTTTATGAAAACATTTTTTTGAAGAATAAAATCACTTTACTAACAATTAACTGATTATTTAACAAGAATTTGTATATAATTTATATTGAGTAGTACACACACACACACAAATATATATATATATATATATATTATAAAGTAGTTAATATGATTCATACCCACAAATTTAACGGCTATGTTATAATGATAATATATTTCACGAGCCATTTAACCTCGGTGTTGCATGTAGAATACACTATTGAACATAGTTTTATTTTTTAAAATATTGAGGTATTACAAAAAATGTAACATCACAAGTAAGTAAAGAATAATATATTTTTATATCTATGTCTATTTATGAATTATATAGTGTTTTAGAGGCTTAAAATGAGAATAAATTAAATCTTAGGCATAGAATACTCTAATATTTTTAAAAGATTGTTTTACCGCCTTTTGATGGAAAACCATTTTTAAATATAACTTTTGACAATTTTATAAGCTCTATTTGTCAAAATAAACTTATTCTTTATAATTGGGACATTGAAATTTACTTTGGATAAATTTTTGGTATTTTTATGACAATGTTCATTTTTTAATGAATAGTGAAAAATACTGCATTTTACTTCAAAACTACTTTTTCATCTAATTTAATTATATAGTTATATTGTCCTTTTAATTGGTTTTAAATAGTAATTATAAATTATTTTTACCATTTAATCGAATGGTGGTCATTAGAGTTAATTTCACTTTGAAATTGGACATAAACAACTGTCAATCTTTTGATAGATTTTGTTTCTTAAAAACACGCTATTTGTTTTGACAATTAGAATTATTTTTATATTAATTACTGAAATTTCTGTGTTTGGAATTTGGTAAAATAGATTCCATATTTGGAATCATAAGGTCCAAATTATGTAATTAATACTTGTTTTTGGACATTATGAATAGTAACAGCGACAATTAGCTTTAATTATCATGATTAATTAGTAATCAGGTAGTTAAGGGTAATAAAATAATATCACAATAATATAAAATAACCCCAACATGTGTCAAAAATCATCTTGGTTGTGTCATGGTCGACCATAGGATGCCTTGTGCCAACTTAGGGACCCCATGGAATCACTTTTGTGTGATAGTGACCTTTTATCATATTATTTTTTAAAGAAAGGAAAATATAACCAAACTATGTAACACCTAAGTAAAAAAATTTTAATTTTGTTTACATAAATTATCTATTAGAATATAAATAGTCATTGTTAATCTAAAAATATTTCCTACATCTTGGTATTTTTTTTATAATTTTTAGACATTAAATAAATAAATTTATTTATGACACCATGATGACTCAGTGATTACCTCATTAATGAATGATTTAAATAAAATGAAAAGATAAGGTAAAATCGAAGACTTACACTTGTATAAAACCTATCAGATGGGTGGATTTAGAACCCTTATCACCTTATCCTTGAAATATATCATTGTGGGACCTTTAAAATATGAAAACCATTTTATAATAAAGTAACATTTCAAGACTTTCCAAAAGTGACCCTCCTCCCTCTTATAAAAGGCCCCCACCTCTACCCCCTTACCCAAACCTATCAAGCCCTTGTCTCATCCAAAATCTGATCATATTATCTCTCCACATACCTCTGTTACTTCTATAAGCCACACTTTGGGTAGAAGTCTTTCCAAGGAAGCCTTTGGCACAAATCAAAAAGAGTTACCCGATTTAGAGGTAATGTCTTCTCTCGAGTTTCTTCCTTTTATTTTCCTTATTCACTCACTAATATCTTCTTATTATTTGATCCCATAATAACACCATTATAATCAATATACTAGTATGTTGTTATGATAAGTATTATAACTACACTTACACACACCTTCGTTTAATGGTTAAAGAACATACTGTTTCTGTGGGTGGCGAATTACTGCCTCACGAAATGATGATTGTTCAATATTATTTTAACAACTTTCATGGTGTCCATTAAGATGTAACTATATTTTTATATGATATATATTATATTTATGTACTCTCAATAATTCTGTATTTTATATTTAAAACATACCTTTATTCTTTCCATGTTGTGCAAATGCGATAATTTCATATGAGGAATATGGACTACAACCCCCTCAAGTGATGTGAGTCGTTCATGCCAAACATGGAATTTATAAAGAATGTAATTAATGAACTTATGTTGCCTATATAACATATATATTATAATTTAATTATAATATATCTATGTCTCATTTAGTTTTAAAGTCCATTAATATGACAAAAAATGAAAGTAGCGTTCATGAGTACGTACGACCTACCATCTCCATGAACGGTACATTTCATTTCTTATCTCCAAACATTATATAATATTATTAAATAAATATATACTGGATATATATGATATTTAAATCATGAACACCATTCTGGAGATGATGTACTTATAACTACATGGACAATTCTCTTCAAACAAGTTTATTTTTGACTCATGTACCGAACATCGACAAAACGTATGATATGAACTCACATAATTAACTAATTATTATAAAATGATAATATGTGATATGAATTTAATAATAAACATTAAAGGAAGTCCTTAAGAAATTATAAATTAACCAAAGTTTATTATTCAAGAATATAAAGAAATGAACAAGACAGGTCGGACTTAAGGTAAGGGACTTTGTCTTAATCTCCTTTCATTGAGGCATACTTCAATTTATATACGACATTCTTTTATTAGTTGTATAATAAACCCTTTTTAATTTTAATTTCATTCAAAAGGAATATTTTTACAAGAATTGTTTTACTAAACTACAAAAGGAATGTTTTTGTCTTATGTATGCGGCGACAATGACTTCTCCGCCGCCGTGACCATTATTTGAGTTTCGGCTTCCTCTACAAGCCATAACTTTTTTTAAATGAAAAATAAATACCATCTTTTAATTTTCTTTTATTTTGGTATTGAAAATGGTTTTGATAATTTTTTGATTATATCAATGTGTTGTATTGATATCTTGTGATTGAAATGTGGAAATGTTATTTTTCCTTTATGCATGTTTTATGTGATACGATTATGTTATGGTTCTTGGACATTGTTTATGAAGACGGGTGGTTCCGTGATAAACTAATGGTGGGTGAGACCGAGATAGAAATAAAATGCATTGGGTAATGTGAATGAGTTAAACTCTAAGGTTTCTCCAAAGATATTTAGGAAATATACTGTGATGGGTATTCCCAATGTAACCATGAGGGTTACTCCCTATGTAAGAATGTTATAAATGCCTCAAGTTATGTTTATGTATTATGATTTCTATGAGTTATTCATAAATATTATGATTTCATGAGGTATGTTAAAGTGCTTATGTTTTATGAGTAAAGTTTGATTTCATTGATTCTTATGTATACATGGACTAATGTATTCTTTTCATATTTTTATATCCCTTACTGAGCTTTTTATGCTCATCCCAAGTTTTTGAAATGTTTTTCACAGGTCAAGGGAAAAGTACATGATGTGATGATAGTGTTGAGGAAGTTTCAAGAAAGAATCCATGTTTTATTTTAAAAATGTTTCCTTTACTGAAAAAATGTGAATACTGTCTTTGCTGTAACCACCTTGTTTAAATGTGGAATGTAATGCATGATTTATGATCTAATTCTCTAAAACTCTAAACCTGAAAAGATCCTCAATGTGTATTTTTTAAATAACTCAATATTAAGTAATGTTTAAGGCTAGGGTCTTATAAAAAAACCCAAAATTTTTTAGAAGATACAAGATACTCAAGATCCATAAATTTTAAAACTTCTGTAAGAATGTTATATAACTTTCAAAGATTTTTACCCTTGGGAAAGTACTTCGATAGTAAACTAGAATATGCAACATTGAGTCTCACTTCTAGGTGAGCTCATCAAAAAATCCACCTACCCTTCTAGTTTCTTGTTCTATCAAGAATCCAAAATTCAAAATTACCCAAGTATAACTAAAAATTCTATCCAAGTTCAACAAGAAAGTTCTCAACCAAGGGCCGTGCACAAATAGGGCACTATACTCTCACAAGGGATATTATCCATCACATCAAGACCAACCTATTACCTTGGAGGAAAAAATAAGAGGGAACTAAGGAACAAACACAACCTAATGATATACAACACTAAACATAGAAATAAACCCATGAAAGGAGGCAATCAGAGGGATTTTGAAAAAAAAACAATCCAAAAATCTAAAGGTTCTAAATATAAGATTCCACTCTATCACTTGAAGCACAACAAGCCTCAAGGAATCAGAACCATTAAAGAGTGTACATCCAAAATTCACACCCACAGAGTTCTCAAGAAAAAAAGCCATCATCGTTATTACAAGTAAGGTTCATAATATATTATCCAAAAAGATCCTAAAACAAGCCACCGAGATCTCAAAAAAATAGGTTGCCTAAAACTAACAAGTCACAATAATTATGACTCATACTGTTTCCAATTTTATGTTGGAAATGTCAAGTTTGGTCAACATTAAAAATTACCGGAAATACCTCCACTTCATGAAAATATTCACTCCAAGGCCTATGGATAAATCCATTTTATCTTGAAGCATCTTCTACCACATAATCAAGAGATAAAGATTATTAACTGAAACATTCCCTTTCAGTATCCCAAATTATTGAACCACTTAAGGTGACGCAAACAACCACACTATTTACAAACTTTTGTAGCTTTCAATAATAAAACCTCTAAGTTATAAGGTGTTACACATTGGAAACATATGAGATTCCTATTTATTCCATGAAAAGTTTGTCCCTACTTAACCAACACCCTCAGTTCACCAGACATGAAATATTATCTTAACTAAACCATGAATGAGGCATTATCCACTTTCCATAACTCTATCAGCTCCATCATAGCTAATAAGGCCCTTTTAAGCACTATCTAATAAGAGGATGAGTAGGCTGTTGAGACAATAGTTCCAAGTTATAGGTAGAGACCTTTTCTAAAATAGACATCCTTAAGTGAGTAATTACTGAAAATATTCGGTTGACTAAAACTAAAGAGGTCATGAAATTTTTCCTTCTTAACTTTTAAAAGATACTACCACTAAATGAAAAATGACTTAAAGAATTACCAAGACATTCATTCCTGTGGATGGGAGAAAATCACAACTTTCCAACACTCTTGTCCGGGCTCATTAAACAAGGATTTTATAGACTTTACCTTTAGTGCATCAGGAGTCACGAGAGAATAAAATATTTCCTCAACATATTAAAGCCACTTAATCTCTTTAGGGGAACCATTTTCACTTCCAAAAGAAGGTAGAAAAAAAATCCAAGAATACCTGGATGGGGTCCAAAATTTGGAAGGTCTCCCGCTCCACCACTCGATTCAGAGTCTGGGTAGATACTTCATCTTGAAACACCACTTTTGGAGAATGGACCACTAAAAAATATTCTATGTTTCATGGAAAAATTTTTAGAAGAAATTTATAGGAATCAAGAAACACAAGCTTATTAACTCAAGAAAAAAACCCGAAACAAAACACAACCAATTAAAAAATATTTTAAACAAGTCAAAAACCACTTTTATAAAATATTTATTGGTTTCAAAGAACACAAGATTTCTACATATATAAAACATTACAATTTTTTGAAATTCTGAAATCTTGGCATAAATCCATCATAGTTTCAAACTTCATTTACCAATTCATGGAAATTCTTCCATGGTTTCAAAAGCATTACTTAATTCTCCCCCATTTTCAATTTCCAAAATAATTTTCATTTAAATCCCATTATAAACCAAAATTTCTTCTTAAAATATATTTATCTTATCACCAAAGATTCTTTGAGATCAGTTTTTCAAAATAAACATTTCATAAAGCTCACTTTTTAGTAATTGAAAACAATTCTTTAAGAACTCAATAAAACACATTTTAATCCACATTTTGGATTTCAAAAAGGATTCATAATCATAAAAAAAGAAATTAAATCTATTACAACCAAACAAGAACATACAAAAAAATCCATAACCCTCTAAAATAACCTCACATGAGTAACGTTATTTTGGAAACAAATGTATAGGGATCTAATTTAAGATTAGAGTAGAACTATGCATGGATTGGTAGCTTGGGCGGTTAAACCATGTGACAACCATTAAAAATTTCCTAGATTGACTTCCAGTTCAGTCACACTATTTCATCATAATTTACTAGACCATAAAGTCATAATGAAACTTTGTTCACCATTCTATTATAACCCAAAAATATATTCAATGTTTGGAAAAATTATAAAATCAAAAATCAGATTTCCACAAAGATAATTTCCCCAATAACCCATGGTAACATATAGCTCATTAAGACAAGGTCCGACCAAAAACTCTCTCATAACATACCCTTTAAGTCCTGAAAGTCCTATACCAAACTATATACTGACATCAAGGAGGAGGATCAACCACCTTGGATACCAATTCATTATAAACTAACCTAAATAAACCACCTAAATGGTACATTATATGATCTTTACATGACCCTAAAGGAATTATCAATCCCCATGAGTTGGAGACTAGCACCATGGAACCAACAAGAGTAAAGAGGGAACAATTTCACCAGAAAAGACACATGATAAAGAAAAGTAGCAGATAAATACTATAATTATGTCAAACACTCCATAGGAGAAAAGGGTCCACAATTGCCTAATACAAGTCTTAATATGATAAGACAACCTGACACAACTGTTGGATAAAAAACTCAAACATTTACTGCTATCTTCTAAAGGTCCCACAAGTTAGACACACCCTCACTATAAGAAAAGAGATGGTTAGTGGTAGTTTATTTGTGACGGTTCTAGTAACCACCAAAAAATAAATATTCTTAAATAAATATATATATATATATATATAATATCATAGAAGTTTAATGAAACTACCATGATATTTTTTTATGTTTTTAATTAGTGGTGGTTTCATTTAAACAACTGATAAACATTTTAAAAAACCCTAATCCTTCCTCTCCCCCACTCCCTCTATGCGACTCAGACCCCCACCTCCCCCGACCTCCTTTCCTCTCCCCGATGAAGACCCTGAGCCTACGACCCCCTTCCCTCCACCATCCTCCTTTCCTCTCCCCAGTAGTGACCCTGAGCTTGTGACCTCGAGCCCATGACCCCAACCCCACCAACCCCCAACCCCTGTGCCCCCCCTCCAACCTCCTATCGGGATGGATCACTAGTAATGCGACCCCCCCCCCCCCCCCGAGACCCTCCCCCCTCCATCCTCCTCTATGGATGGCTCACCAGTGATTGAAACCCCCCACTCCAAACTCCCTCACTCTGGTTCAATTCCCCTCATTGGAAAAATTTTTGTACTTAAGTGGCACCATTACATTTTTGAAGTCTATTATATCTAGTAATGTTTTATTATCCATATCTATTTTCCTTGAGTGGTTGTATATGTTTCATTGTATTCAATAATTTTTTTCATGCATAAATTTGTTATAAAATTGGTTAGCTATTTATTAATGGTGGTTGTTGATTATGTGTTGTTTATTTTTGTTTTTATCAGCTACAGGATTCTATAGGTTAAAGACTCTTATATTTTTTTTTCTGTCTTGGTGTTAGTCATCATCCCCTATCCTATTTTAGTTGGGATTGGGATAGAACAGTCAGAACACCACTAACCCAGGAGTGGAACCAGTGACATGAGTTTCATTCCAATTGTATCATAGAGATTTGGTAGCTACAAACATATATGGATTACATTATTTATTTTTCATTACTTCATTAAATAAAATTTCTTGAGAGATACATGTAATTTGTAGCTACCAAAATGTATGGAACTTTTCATATAATAATTTATGAACATTCTAATGATTATATGTTTATTATCAATGATTATATGAGTCATTATAATTACTAATATTGGAATAATAACCAATATGGAAATATGAATTGCAAAATTATATTACATAAATTATATCACAAATCTACTGTATGATATGATATAAGACTCTGATAAATACCCTAGGATTTAGTTATGATTATAATTTTGTGTTTGATATATATAATTTTTAAATAATATATTAAAATATAATGGTGAATCATACTATATGTTTCACTCATTTTATTGAATATTTATCAGTTTCACATAAGAAATAAATCCATTTAAATATTCTTTGTTATACTTCAAAATTCTATGAGAATTCATCAAAATCCATTAAAAAAGGTTTATAAAAAACATTCATTTTTTGAACAAAAACTTTTCCAATCATTTTAACCATTTTTTTACAAAATAAATTTTTAACAATACAGTTCTTAATCATTTGAAATACAAGAATACTGAGGATCCCGGTCAGTCGGCACCTCAGAGCATGCCACCACTACCATCATATTCTATGGATGTTAGTGATTCTATTGTACTCAATACTAATAGAGACCCTTTTGTTTCCATATATTTTGTTGGTATCACACCACCTAATTCACCTCTGGCGATGGAGTAGTTTGTCACCCCTCTATATAGGGGATATTGGTGAGTTACCGTTACTGGTACATATTTCATTTTAAAAAACTTTATATTTTATTAATTTTTTAATGCATTTATCAAACATATAAATATAACCATAGAAGGGATACAAATATGAACATAGAAGATGTATGGTACCTAAAGGAATTTAATATTATTGTTCCATTTGATGAGTTTGGGGTGCCTACCGATGACCCTACCAGAATTTATGGGCAAATTATTGGGAAACTTTCTTGCGAGACAGCGAGCTTTCCCATTAATTTTAAAGATTGTAGGCATATTAATATATCTTAGATAAATGAGGTCTTTGATACTCAAGTAATGTTAATATTAATTTAATATTCTTTGAAAACTAATTTAAAAGACATGAGTAAAATTTTTTCATATACTGATAATGTGTTATGTTTTTTATTTCTAGATGTTTTTTCATTTTGATTTCCCTGACTCCATTTCATGCCCATGGACTTTGAAAAATTTGGGCAATAAATTAAGAGATTTTAAATTGAGATTATGAAATGAGTTTAATGAATCTTCTATGATCTCACAAAAAATGTATGAGAAAGTTCCTGAAGGCATTTCTCATGACCAATGTTAGCTCTTTGTCGATATCAACATAGATGCATCTCATGAGGTAATTGCATATTTTACATTATATTAATAATATAAACACAATAACATTATATATTTTATTAATGTTGATATTTTTTGTAGGAATTATCAAAAAAAATTCCATGAATCATGAGAAGAAAGTAATTCCTCACATTACAGGGTCTCAGAGTTTTTCGAGAAAAAGAACAATTTTGGTTTGTATTTTATTCAATATTATTTATATCAATTTAGTATAAATCAAGGTTTTTTATAACTTTTTTAATGTTTTTATAAAGGATAATCAATTAGGCCAATATGTTGGCCAAATAGAGATATTGTTTAATGTACATAGGAAACTATATGGTAGTTTTGTAAGTAAACCTACCAAAGATTTTGGATTAAGTACTTTTCATTACCATTTAATATTATCTCATTACCATAAAAAAATAATAAAAGAATATATTATAACAACTAACAATCCTTAAACCCAATTAAATGGGGCCAACTAAATGGATCAAAAGATGTCAATTTGGAATCATTTGATACATCTAGTTAGCCCCAATTAATTATATTTAAGGCTCGTTTTTTATAATATAATTTTCAATATTATGTTTTTATAGTTTTGAAATAACAATAAATACTAATGAAAAAAATTATTAATTAGATAACATAATGAAGTTTAGACATTTTAAAAAATTATTGTTAATATTTTTTATTAATAGGTTAAAATTCAAGAAGTCTGGGATGTGAACCCTTCACAATAAACATCAGTTTTCAAGAACAATATAGTTGGAATTGTTTTAGGAAAGGAGAATCCCAGATATGTATAGTGGATGAGTTATGGGCCTACTCCTTCAGTTATATTTGGTAGGGAAACATCATCTATTACTTATACACTTGGTGGAGGTTCTAGTAGTTCCATTGATCAAGAATCACAAAGAGAAATTGAAATATTGAAAAAAAGTGCAAGAACAAGATTGTTATAAGAAAAAATAGGATCAGTGGTAGTTGAAAATGGAAAATTATTTAGTTTCTATATTTTAGAGGATGATTGGTGCAATACCCGAAGAAATTTCTAACCATATAGCTCATCCCGGTGAGGTAAATTATAAATTAAATAGACCATTCACACATTTACAAAGAACACATACAACATCCATAATCTCTATAGATAGAATTTCTGATAACCATCACTAAAAATATTTATTTTATCTATTTAGTGATGATTCCTGATAACAGATGCTAAATAATTTAGCAAATGTTATATTAACCTTTCCCATGTTATTTTTTGCTAAAAAAACTTTCTCCAACTGAATAAAAATGCACTACTGAGTAAAAAAAAAATAACACATATAAAAACTACCACTTAACTATAAAAATCACTGCTAAATGATTATTGAACATGAAATACATGGTGGTTTAGAAAGTAAAATCCCCTTTCTTCAATCAAATTTGAACACTGAAAGATATAAAATAACCAATCTACATTGTAGGAATTAATTAAAATAATATTATAAATATTACTAAATCATTAATTTTATTAATAATATATTATTTATACAATTATAATTTTAAAAAAAATTTAATGATTACATAAGTTATCATAGGACAACAACCACTTATTGATTTGTAAAATTTAGGAATCGTCACCACATCGATCCGCATTACAGTTTGATTTTGATTCTTGTAAATACATTTTTAGTGCTTTAAAACACTAAAATTAATGTTTAATGATAAAAAAATGACACCTTATTGATGTGAAATAATGGGACGACCACCATTTAATTATTTGTGACATGTATAAGAAAACAACACATCTATTCAACATGCGGTGTGCTTTGAATGACTCAATAAGAAAATTTAAAAGATATCAATGTTTTAGAAACATGGGGTAGGGGATAAAAACCAAGAAAATGATATTGGATTTCCCTGAAATCATGGAACAATGAATTTATATTTAACTGTGAAATGTAAGAACTGATGACATATCATTGCGGATGTCGGTTTTCCCGTTATGTTCGTAAACAATTTTTTAGTGTTTTAAAGCACTAAAACATGCATAGAACAGCCAAAATAAGCCAAATGACATCAAATTGTCCTAAAATTAGGGGGAAAAGACTGTAGATTTAATTTTTAAATATAGGAACTAAAGGCATGTCATTCTGAATGACAGTTTTCCCGTTGTGGTCATAAATGAACCTTTACTATTTTAAAGCACTAAAACATGTATGGAATGTTAAAAACCATGAAAATAAAATTTAATTGTCATGAAATAAGTGTGAAAATATCATAGTTTTAATTTTGAACTGTAGGAACTGATGGTATGCCATTTCGAATGACGATTTTCCTATTATGACTGTAAACACGTTTTTAGTGTTTAAAACACTAAAACGTACATGGAATGGTCAAAAATAAGAAAATGCATTGGAATGTACTGAAATTAGGAGGAAAATAACTTAGATTTAATTTTAAAACATAAGAACTAATGGCATATCATGTTGAATGACGATTTTCCCGTTATTGAAATAAACATGTTTTTAGTGTTTTAAAGCACTAAGAAAATGCATGGAATGGTCAAAAGTAGGAAAATGATGTCAGATTATCCTAAAATAAAGGTAAAATGACCTTATATTTAATTTTTAAATGTAGGAACTAAAGGCACATAATTCTAAATTATGGTTTTTCCATTATGGCCATAAACACGTTTTTAGTGTTTTAAAACACTAAAACATGCATGGAATAGTCATAACTAGGAAAATGATATTGGATTGTACTAAAATCATGGTAAAAACACCATATATTTAATTTTGAAATATAAGAACTGATGAAATGTCATTCTGAATGACGATTTTTCTATTATGGTAGTGAAAACGTCTTTAGTGTTTTAAAACACTAAAACGTGCATGAAACGGTCAAAACCAGAAAAATGAATTCTTGTTGTCCTAAAATCAGGGGAAAACAACCATAGATTTAATTTTTAAATGTAGGTACTAATGGAACAACATTTTGAATGATGGTTTTCTTATTATGGTTATAAACATGTTTTTAGTGTTTTAAACCACTAAAACATGCATGGAATAGTCAAAACCATACAAATGATGTCAGATTGTCTTGAAATCATGAGAAAATGACTATATATTAATTGTGAATTGTAGGAACTAAAAACACGTCATTTTGAATGATTGTTTACCCGTTATGGCCATAAACGTGTTTTTAGTGTTTTAAAACACTAAAACTTGCGCGGAATGGTAAAAAAAAGAAAAAAGATGCCAAATTATCATGAAATAAGTATAAAAACACTATAAATTTAATTTTAAAATATAGGAACTGATGAAACATCATTCTGAATAACGGTTTGCTTGTTATGGCCATAAACGTGTTTTTAGTGTTTTAAAACACTAAAACGTGTATGGAATGGTCAAAACCAAGAAAAAGATGTTGGATTATCCTGAAATTATACTATAATGACTGTATATTTAATTTTTAAATGTAAAAACTAATAAAACATCATTATGAATGATGGTTTGCCTGTTATGGCCGTAAACGCATTTTTAATGTTTTAAAATAGTAAATCATGTATGGAACAATCAAAACTAGGAAAACAACATCATATTGTCCTAAAATCATGGGACAATGACCATAGATTTAATTTTGAAATGTAGGAACCAAATTCACGTCATTCCAAATGACGATTTTACTGTTATGTCCGTAAACATGTTTTTAGTGTTTTAAAACACTTAAATGTGTGTGTGGAATGGTCAAAACCAAGAAAATGATGTTATATTGTCCTAAAATAATGGGAAATAAACCATAGATTTAATTGTGAAATATAGGAACCAAGGACACATCATTCTGAATGATGATTTTCCCATTATGGTCGTAAGCACATTTTTAGCATTTTAAAACGCTAAAACATGCATGGAACAATCAAAACAAGAAAAACAATGTTGGATTTTCCTAGATTCATGGGAAAACCACCATAGATTTAATTTTGAAATATAGGAACTTACATAACGTCATTCTGATTAATGGTTTTCTTGTTATGGTTGTAAACACGTTTTTAGTGTTTTAAAACACTAAAACATGTGTGGAACGGTGAAAACCAGACAAATGACATCAGTTTGTCTTGAAATTAGGGGAAACCACCATAGATTTAATTTTAAAATTTTTGAACTGATGGCACATC
The DNA here is from genome assembly GCA_963277665.1 of Viscum album. Lineage (NCBI taxonomy): Eukaryota > Viridiplantae > Streptophyta > Magnoliopsida > Santalales > Viscaceae > Viscum > Viscum album. The sequence goes on from OY728137.1 coordinate 178,373,281, forward strand.
ATTCTGAATAACGGTTTAACCGTTATGGTCATAAACATGTTTTTATGTTTTAAAACACTAAAACGTGCATGGAATGGTCAAAACCCTAGAAAAAGACATCAAAATTATGTAAAATCTTGGTATAACCACTGATAATTTGTTTTTAAAATATAGGACATGATGTGATATCAAAATCTTTAAAAAAAATTATTAAATAAATTTTAAGCACACCGCATGCCGCATTAAAAATAAATTAGAATATTTACTTATCCCTTTTCAGTTTTAAGTTTTGAATCTTATCTTAAATAGGTATGTTTATATTTTCAAAGTCTTTTAAATTATATATTATTTGTTTTATGTTAAAATTAATTATTTTTTATTAACAAAATAACAAATTTTATGTGTAGCATTCTGAATATTTTCCGTGTCTTTTCTCTTTCACATTTCTTAAATGTTCTGGTTTTCATTGTAGGTGACAGATGTTGAAAGTAGGCAGAAGGTTGACCATTTTGATCCACAAAATTATTCAAATGGAAATCATGATAGTTCTTAGTTTCTATAGTCTTTTAATATTTTATCAATTATTCTATTGTAATTCTGGTTTATTATGTGTAGTTTTAATTTTGGTTTACTTTTTTTTTAGAATTGATGAGACGACATGGATGGTTTCAGTTGATGACAGGATGTGAAAGCAGATAGATGCTTTAGAGGTCGTGAATGGATGCATATTGAGCCTTGGTTTTTGTTGGACATATTGTATATGTATATTGATAGATGTATGGTTTGACTTATATTGAGGTTGTGATAACTAGATATTTGTATATGATTGTGGATGTATGATGGGTTTTTTATATTTTTTTAGTTTATTATATGTCATTTTTTTATATTTATATTTTTTTTATTTTTTTTAAAATCTGATATAGTGTTTGTTTTATGTAACTGACTCTAAATATATTAAGTAAAAAATGTTTATTGGTGGTTACAAATAACTGCCACTAAAAGAAACTTCCCCTAATATGTTCCACGATGGTTTCTTGTATTTTATTTATATTTCCCTTAGATATTTTTTAAAATAAAAAACCAACACTAAATAAATAGGTAACCTATACTAAATTATTCAAAAATGAAACTTAATAAAACCACCACAAAATAACTAAAACTACCACTAAATGACTAGCAACCGTGCAATACACAATAGTTTTTATAACCACCTATAAACCTAAAGGTGGCAGCTTTAGCCACCGCTAGATCACAAAAAAACCCACCACTAATTACCCTTTTTTTGTAGTGACTCCATCTCTGGGTGGTGCCTTCCCTTTACCTGGACCTGATATAAGGAAATCTGTAAACACTCAAAGGCAAAGGTAGGGTGTGAGATTACAAGACCAACATGATTTCACTGATCATTTCAAAAGCATTTAATATTTTATAAACCATTTAAGCTTGATGTAAATAAAACATGTTATAGAAACAATTTAATAGTTCATATAAAAAAGATCTTGAAATAAAATTTTCAATAACTATTAGAAAATAGGTACAATAACATTTTCATCAAGCAGGCATAATAACTTATATTTTTCAAATTGCCATGAATAAAACATTTATCAAAAGAGAGCATGAATAAGATTTTCCATCAAAACTGACATGAGTAAAAAATTTATATTATAATTCATGAAAATTAATTTTTAATCATAACACTAAGGTTGGGAGACCTAGGTTAGGATGTCCAAGGATTATCACTCATCTTTTTTGAAGTACGACTTACAATGTTCACAAGGGAAATTCCTAAGGATGAAAAGAAGAAGATCCCTAAGGAATAATCTCCATGCCCTCAAGTAGTTTATAGTACATTTTCATCATCAATCCATTTCTAGGTAGAGATAATATATGCCTAGTGTGTGTTCTTCTCACTCAACTACCTAGTCTCCCATGTGCTTTAAGGCAAATAAAACAATTTAAAAGGTGATATTATTGGTTCAAAAACCATTCAAATCATAATTTCATCTATCCCTAATTAAAGTTTCAAAAGATTCATTTCATTTCAAAAACCAATATCTAATGGTTTTATCAAAAAATGATGTCATTATTTTAAAAACAAACATCAAAAGGTTTTCATCAAAATTCATTACATTCTTTTCAAAAACCAACATCAAATGGTATTGATCAAAATTCATGCATTTCTTTCCAAAAAACAATGTTAAATGGTATTTGTAAATAATCCAACAAAGCCTCACATTTCAAATCATAAAATTTTCATTCCTTTTAATTTCATGAAAAAATTATCAATAATCACACTTTTAGTTTAAGAACATTTTTATAAAAATCAATAGACCATTAAGAACTTTTCGTCACACCCATGCCATTTCAAAGTTCTTTTTATCCAAACTCAAATCAATATTTATAAATTGATTTGTAAACCAATTTAAAATATTAGAATCAATGTTTTTTAATTATAGGAATAGATTATGAAACCACTTACCTTGGTAAAAGTATCACAATACCTTGAAAAAGGGTTCATAAAGAGGAATAAGGGTTTGCCTCTAGAAATCTAAGAATATCCATGGTGAACAATAGGCGTTGCAGTGTAGAGGTAACCCCTATGAAGTAGGGTGGAACACTAAATCATAGTGATGTATTAGAAGCGACCTCCTCAACATTGGATGCATGAATGAGGTTTGAAAAACACCTACGTAGTGTAGAAGGTATAAATACCGTGTGAAAAGGGACTACTATGTCATAGGTAGTACCTCCATGATGCAATAAAAAAAGAATGAAACATGGAAAAAATGGAACACAAACCCTATGGCATAGAGATGGGGGATTATGGTATGGAATCACACCCCTACGACATGAGATATGGTGACTTCGACATGGAATCACACCACTGTGACATAGAGAGTGGAACTACAGTGTACTACTGGATCTATAGTAGTCCATCGGAACTTTGGAACCATGCCAAGTGAAGAGAATAAAAGGGGTATAAATAGGGGTCTCAAGACCATTGGAAACTCCTCATAAAAACTGAATAAACTCCCTGAGTTAACAAAAAAAATGTTCCCCAAACCTAAAATGAAATGTCATAATGTAAAGTGAAAGCAATGGGAATTCTAGGTTTCTATAATTGACACTGAACGAGTCCTACAACATGGTCTAAGATACCATAGTGTAGTCCTTCCCAAAAGGTAATCCATGATAAAGGTTATAACATAGCCTCTATAAAACACCTCCATTGTATAGGTAATGGTGCAACCCCAAATTTGCACAACATAGCCTCCTTCCACTATAACATAACCTCAACCTCAAAATGCACTACAATATAGCCACCCATGATATATCATAGCCAAGGCCTCAACAACATGGTCTTATTCACTGTGGAATTGCAATTCCCTTTTTGGAAACAAGTTTCCAATATTCATTTAAGATTTTATAAGATTTTAGAACCCTTAAAATCCATCACCCAAATAAGGCTCAACTCAAAAAAGAAGGATAAAATGGAAAGATATCAAGAACATGAGAAAATACCTGAAATAAAAAAGTCATATTGTTATAATTATCCCCAATATAAAGTCTTTCTTCTCCCACAAAGCATGTTAAGAAGACTCTATATCAAAGAGATGAGGCCACTATTTCTTAATTATTTCATCATATTCCAAAGTATCATGTGAATTAGAACCATGATTCAACAATAAGTGGATCAAAGGTATGCATTTCCAATAAAGAACCATTATCTGAGAATTAATAATTTAAACCAGTTTATCAGTCATAGATAAATATGGTTCCACATTTAGATTCTCTGATATTAGTACATGAGTTAGATCAGAGATATAATTTCTAAGTTATGAAATATGGAACACATTGTAGATAGATTCCTATTATTGTGGAAAATTCAAATGGTATTCTATCTTACCAACCTGTTCAACAACCTCAAACAACCCTATGTATCTTCATACCAACTAAACTTGTTTCTTGAGTAGTCAGAGACCAAACTATGGTGAAATTATAAAAAAAAATAGATCACCAACACAAAACTTCAAAGGGTTTAAATTATGATTAATATTGGATTTTTTATAGATATGCGTCGTTACTATTCTCCAACAGATAAACTAAATCTTAGCCATCATTTCTTTGACCAAACTGGGTCCTACTAGGGAATATTAACGAACCTTAGAATAATAAAACGGATATCTTCATGCTTGAACATAAAAATTCTTCAAGGGTTCTATCTTGATATATGATTAGTAGATATTATTATATGAAACTTGACCAGTCCCAAATGGCTATCCCAATCTCCTCCAAAGTCAAAGAAACAATCTTGCAGCATGTCCTCAAGAATATGAATTTCCCATTCTATATCTCCATGAATTTAAGGATGGTATGCCATGATCAACTTCACATGGGATCCCATATCCTCTTTTATTCACCTCAAAAGTGATAAGTGAACTGGGGATCCCTATCAAAAATGATTATAGATGAAACTCCATGAAATATAATAGTTTACTAGACATAAAAATTACCCAATTCCTTAACCTTTTTTGGGATTGGTGTTGAATTTTTTGTCAATGATGCATCATTATGTGTTTGGTGAGTTAGGATAAAGTGGTGATGTTTGTAAAATTTGTATGGATTCACTTGATGGAATTGGATGTCAGGCTCAGGAATTTTCCATATTAATTATGATGATTGGTGGACTGGTCTTACTGAAAAAAACATGTGTCAAGGAGGACACATTGTTTATTATAATATTGAGGAGAAAGATGAAATGGAAGGAATTTGAGTTTTGTATTGGTATATATATATATACTTAGACATTTCCAAGTATGATTTATAATTATGTCCTTATAAAAAATAATGGCCAACCCTCAAGACATCCTAGGAAAGTCTCAACCAAGGGCACCTGTGGGAACATGAGATCTACCACACCCAAGGGATCCATCTTGGGCTAGAATATGGTCAGTAAAGGAGTGTGGGAAGGTATAGTGACTATATAGTGTATTCAACCCTATTTATAAGGCTCGTAGAGACCACACTTAGAAGGTTCATAGGTTGGGCCAGAAGCTTGTGGCGTGTGAAGGTATGACGGGTGATCATTCCCTATAGGTAGCTCAAAATTGTTTCAACATGGATTTGATAATAAAACAAGAACCATACCAGATGACTGTTCGATGTGGGATAAGTGAGCATGTTTTTCTATTCCCTTGTTTAATGTGTTATATATATTTTAGGATTTATACTATCTGATTTATCTGAGCTGTCTATTCATCCCCACCCAGTGTCTTCTTCCTTGAACTTTATTGGATATCCCATTCACTGAAGGTGATGGAATAACTATCATCGATTGAATTCAAGATCATCATGAATATTCTAAGACCGATATTCTAAAACGAAGAGATGAAGTATTACCATGAATGAAATATATGTCTTGTATGCATGTGATTATTTTAAAAGAAGAATATTTAGCATAATGAAAATGAAGTTGTATAACGTTATAAATATGCATAACTATGTTCAATATTCTAAATGAGGATCATGTGAAAAATTCATGCACATGAGGATTCCACCACATAGAAAAATGGGTTCTCGTGTAAGAGGAGACACCATTATTATTGGTGTATATTTGATAAGAAATGAACCCTTCATTGACTTTAAAAGATGGAGGATGAAACATATTTTAAAGAGTTTCTACATGGAATAGCTCTTGGATGTTGAGGGGGAGAAATGAATAATTCCTTACCGATAAATATTGAAGCACCTAGGCCCGTGTGTGTTTATATCATTCATCATTTGTGAGAGCTCATGAAGAATCCTAATGGTGTCTCCTTTTACATGAGAATCTATTTCCTCCAAATAGTGGAATCCTTTTATAAGAGGATTCCACTAAATTGCATGAAGAATCTTAAGACCTTGTGAAAAATACTTATGAAAAGGATTTCATGAAGAAGATAGTACATTGGCTTCGTGAGTCTTGTGAAAATAACTTTCACAAATAAAAAAAGTGTCATCCTCACTATTATCACAAATGGATTGGTTTGAGAAATTCATGAACTAAATTATGTGGGAAATAAAGAGGAAAGTGTGTTGCATGCATGAAAAAATGAAAAACATTTGAGATACCCAAAAAAAATATAGAAAACATATAAAATATTAAAGGAAGATAACATGTATGACAGGGTTTATGAACTTGAGAAGACAATGAAACACACATGAAGTGCACTTAAAAGTGGATTAAGATCATGAAAGTATTATTATTTCATAATATATTAAATAATTTTTGTGCACCTCTTTCACAAATCTGATATAGGTTGGGTCTTCATCAGAAGAAGAAATAACAATAGCCTAAGAATAGTTGAACTAAGACAACTGATCAGATATAGCTGATCATAGATATTTGAGAAAAATCAATATAATGCAAAGGTACTTGATGTAATGACCCAAAATTTTGAATAAAATTTGTTTCCTGAATTTGAGTGTTATTTTATTTTATACTCAACAAAACTATATCCTTTAATTAATGAAGTGAGTATAATTAAAATGAGACCATTGGGTTTTGACTGTTATATGACCATTGGTCAATATGACTGTTAGTCAATATGATCGTTGGTCAATATGACCATTGGAAACTATAACATTATGATTAGTTTTTATAAATAAAAATGATCATGGTTAATTAATATAGAAATAAGAGTTGATGGCCTCATCCATTAGACTCGGGCCGTATGAAGCCCATCTATCAGAGCTTGGGAAGGAGGTAGCATCACTGGGATTTTCTCTGGACCAAGGCCAAGCTGAGCTTCAACATGTGAAGCTTGAACGTAATCAACTACGGGAGAAGTTCGAGCTAATAGAAATAACCACTAAGGAAATGTTGTCCGAGCCGCCCCAAGATTATATCACCATTTCACACCTTACACTTAGGTCCTATACAGGTGTTATAAGGGTCTATGTAATGAGGCCTTAGTTACTTTTTGTAATCCTTTTATATAAATAAAATTTTTATTTCTTATTATGGTAAATTTTTTAAATTTAAAATTCAAAAATAAATATAGGATGAATTTATAGAATTTCCATATTATTGGTGATTTTTTGAAAAAGGGTATTTTTAAAAATATTTTTGTATACTTTAAATAATTAATAATGTTAAATGATTTTCATAAAATGGTCTTCTACTATTGTGATCAGTACGAAATTTAGAGTCTAATAAGATCAACTTAGTTTTTAGTGAATAGTAAAGTATGAATAATAATATACCCTTATGAATAGTAATGTGACCAATGGAATAGTAACCTCACTTAATAAAGTATAAATATAATTTAGGCATCTTGAATAGTAATGTGTTATAATAGCATAAGTAAATAACTGTTTCAAAAATTATTAGTTAAGTATTAGTATTTATTTGGGTAAATAGTGTTTTTATATAAAAATTAATTATCTCATAATTAGAAAATTATTTTCATAAAATTGAGTTAATTATTTAATTCATAGAATCGATATTAGGTTAGGGTGAATTTATGATATTTTTATAAAATGATTTTTTGGTGAATAGTAAAAATACAGTTTGAGTTTCGGTGTGATTAATGACATCATCAATGATGTATTCATGATTTAATAATTCTGGTAGACTTTTTAATAGTAAGATATGTTATGAGGTTTCCCAAGTGTCTAATACCATGGGAAAATACCATGGGAAATCCCATGGTTTTGCAAATACCACTAATGAGGTGTCCCTTGGAAATTAATAAAATATTCCCTCACTTTTGCTATAAATACCAACCCATTCCTTCATTCATTTCATTCCAAATTCATCATCAATGAATCTATAGTATTTTTACCTCCCAAGGAGTCCTCCCAAGGTTCCCTCAAGATTCCCAAGGTCCCAACCTTCAAGATTTTGAAGTTACTCTTCAAGGTAAGAGAACATTTCACCATCCCCTTTTAAGTCATGACTTCCTTTATGTTATGTCTTTTAGTTTCCATCTTATTATGTTAGGGTATGTTATTTTATGTCCTTATTGATTTCAATTTTATGTAAAAATTATCAGATACCCTTATCAATTATTTTTCTAAAATTTTAAGTGATGCCGTTAGGCTGCCGAATTTTTCGTAAAAGAAATCACATCTTCTCTTTTCTTTCAAGCTTCCTTTTCATGTGGTATGTCATTAAAATATCCGTACCATGATCTTATTTATTTTTTATTATGTACCCATACTTTATTATGAGTTATTTATGAGTTAGTGACTCTTTCCCCCCCTCTTTTCAATATTTTCTAAAACCATGTTGTATAGCTGTTATGTTGCAGAATTTTTGTCTCAAAATCTCTCTCTTTTTCCCAAGAAATTATCTTATTTTATTTATATTAATACCCAAACCAATTTTTTTCAATGGTTATTAATAAATACACAAAAATTATAGATTTTATTCTTTAATTTACATACATTAAACCCTTATTTTTTTTCCAAGGGTTATAAAATACATAACGATCATGTTTTTAAGCACTTTTAAAACATCATGATTTTGAAGTGAAACCCATTTATTTTACTCTATATGGGTTATTTATGAAATGTATGATTATTATATATGTGGATCACATGAAATTAAGGACATATTAAGTGTGCGACTTGATATATCTCCAATGCATTGGGTAAAGAATTTAATCTCTAGAGATGACAAGTTTCATGATACCTTGGTCGATAACCTTGGTAATTTTTATGACACCTTGGGGATGGACCTTGGTGATATGTTCATGAATGTCTAAATTAAATGTTTTAGTCACATTTTAAAGTTATGTTTCAAGTTATTATTATTATGATATACCTCTTTATCTATATGTTCTTATTGATATCGCTCAAGATCACATGTAAACAGTTTCACTTGTTTTCCTTACTAGGACTTCTGCTCACCCTTTCCTTTGATGTATGTCTCTAGATTATGAGATATAGTAATTGTACATAGGATTAAATTTTCAAGAATATTTTCAAGGGGATTTAAAATAATTTTTTAAGTTTTCATGTTTTATGTTCCTGATTTCCAAGACACTAGACTTTAAAGATCCTCTGTTTGTAAAATGTAATGAAAAGTTATGTAATAAAAAGGTGGGATGTCATAATTGGTATTAAAGGATAGTTTAGTTATTTTTGTAAATTAGGATATGAAAAATTTAGGAAGAACCCCATAGAAAAGTTTAAATATAGGAAAACTTCCTGGTATTTTGATGAAATATTAAGTAAGTGGTTTCTGAACAAATAGATCACTGTCTGGATATGAAAAAGTGGATGTGGCTCTGGAAGAGATGTACCTAGAAGTGAAAACTCTGAAAATAAGTTTTGGGTTTGACCCGGGTATCTGGGTACACGACAATGGGCCTTACTTCACTCCTAGTTTGACACTCCCGGAAGATATGTTTGGTTAATCATAAGATTTTTATGAATAATTATAAAGGATTTATAGAGAAATGTAATTGTTTAAGCATAAAGTTTTAAGACATAAAAATCTGTTATAGTTAAAAGATTCATAAAAGAAATAAGATTCTAACTAATATTTTTTTCTTTTATAAAATTTAAAGCAATAGGAGGAACCATGCAAATGGTAACCAGAATGGACCATGTGCTGAAGGCCCTTTGATGGAAGCCATAATGGAAACATTCATAAGAATGATGAACCAACTGACTCAAGTTATGAGAAATAAATTTAATTAAGATGAGATACTGATCTCACTATAAAGGGAACAACATTATATTGAGTCCTTTATGTGTCAATGACCACCAAAATTCAGTGGATCTACTGATCCATTGATTTCTGAACATTGGATCAGCTCTATCAAGAAGATATTTTTCGTGCTATGCTATTTAGAACATGACAAGGTCACCCTGTCTATTTACCACTTTGAGGGAGAAGTTGATCAGTGGTGGGAACTGATAAAAAAAACGAGTCCAAGAGTGGAGGTTGAATCTATGGATTGGGAAGAGTTCAAAGGGGTCTTCTTCAATAAGTATTTCCCTTGTTCTATGAGAAAAAAATGGAGAAGGAGTTTTTCAAGCTGAAGAAGAAGGAGAATGAATCTATGGGAATCTACAAGATGAACTTCACAAGGATTTCATGTTACACCTCTATCTTTTTCATGGATACAAATGTAAAGGTTAATAGATTCTTTGGTAGACTAATACCTTATCTATGGAAGAATCTAGTCAATTGAGACTATGACAGCTGTGAGGAGATCATATGAAGTGCAATGAAATTTGAACTGGAGTTCGATGAGACGTAGTGGTCCCATAAATCCAATAAAAATAGAGATCAATGGAATCTATCTCAGGGAGGAACTTTTATTATGGAAGAGGAGGAAATAAAGTGAAACTTCCTACGTGTAATAAATGTGGGAAGAAACATTTGGGGAACTGATTCCTTGGGAGCGGGAAGTGCTACAAGTGTGGAAAATATGGACACATTGCACATAATTGTCGTAGTGAGGTGAAGCCTCAACTTCCCGACACTAAAGAAAAGGGGAAGATGGTGAAGGCCCTACCTGATGTCCAATGCTATAAGTATGGAAAACTTGGGCACTTTTCCAATCACTGTCCAAATCTGAGGGTAGTGGAGGGGAACCACCATCAGCCCTAGTAAAGGCCAAGGGAGCAAGGTCGTTATTTTTTTTATCACGATATCTAATGTTGATGCTCTGAATGATGTGGTGGAAGGTACTCTTATTGTTCTCTCAAATCTAGAAAGTACTTTTTTTTATTCTGGTTCTGCACATTCCTTTATTTCCTCCATGTTTTCAAAGAATTTAGAATCAAACCCCGATTTTCTAAAAGTAGAGTTATTAGTCAAGAATCCTAGTGGGATTATCCAAGCATCATCAGTGTTTAGAAACTCTAGTATTTACTTTAGTGAGAACAATCTTATCATAAATCTAGTAGTCATTCCCATGATGGAATTCGACATTATACTAGGGATGGACTGACTCTCAAAGTATAATGCTAAGATCAAATGCATAAGTAAAGAAATCTTAGTAGTCTTGAATTGAAAACCTATGGTTATCTTCCAAGGAGATATATCTCAACCTGATATATGTCTAGAAGAACCTCCTATATCCTTCTTTATGGAGTTGATCGGTGAAGAAGAAGAAGGAAATGAGAGTTTAAGGATGAAAAATGTCCCTATCATCCATGAATACATTAACATATTTCCTGAGGAGTTACCCGGACCTCTCCCGGAAAGAGAGGTAGAGTTCTCCATTGAACTCGTACCTGGATCTCATCTGATTTCAAAGACCCTGTATAGGATGGAAAATGTGGAGATTTAGGAATTAAAGAAACAACTCAAAGATCTTTTTGAGAAGGATTTTATCTGACTAAGCATGTCTCCTTGGGGAGAACCTTTTCTCTTTGTGAATAAGAAGGATGTATCAATGCAGTTATGCATTGATTATAGAGAACTAAAAGGGATCACAATAAATAACAAATACCCTCTTCCAAGAATTTATGAATTATTTGACCAAATTCATGGGGATCAATTCTTATCTAATATTGATCTCCATTCTGGTTATCATCAATTGAGGGTGAAGAAATAAGATATTCCAAAAACTGACTTCCAATCAAGATATGGGCATTATGATTTTGTTGTTATGCCCTTCAAATTAACTAATGCACCTACTATTTTTATTGATTTGATGAATAGATTATTTAAGTACCACCTTGATAACTTTTTGGTAGTTTTTATTGATGATATTATGATATATTCCAAAATTTGCGAGGAGAATGAGGATCATCTAAGGGTTATTTTTCAAACTCTACAGAAGGAGATGCTTTTTGGAAAGTTCAAGAAATGTGAATTTTGGTTACAACACGTTTCTTTCTTGGGGAACATTGTAACCAATGAAGGAATCACAATTGACCCTTCAAAGAAAAAGGTTTTAGAGGAGTTCCCTCATCCTACAAAAATAACTTAGATTCAAAGATTCCTTGGATTAGAGGGATATTATAGGAGGTTTGTGAAAAAAATTCATGAATTTATAATCCATTAACCAAGTTAACTTGAAAAGGGGTCAAGTTCAACTGGAAAAGAAGTGTGAGGAATGTTTCCAAGAGATGAAGAATAGATTGGTTACTGCACCCGTGTTAACTCTTCCCTCAAGTGTAGAAGGATTCATTATTTTTAGTGATGCATATCTAAAAGGGCTTGGGTGCGTCCTCATGAAAAATGAAAAATTCATTTCTTATGCATCTCGACAGTTGAAGAATCATGAGAAGAACTATCCTACACATGATCTAGATCTAGCTACGGTCATTTTTTCTCTGAAGATATGGAGGAACTATCTTTATGGGGAGAAACGTGATATATACACAGACCATCAAAGTTTAAAGTATATTTTCACACAACAGGAATTGAAAAAGAGAAAAAAGAGATGGTTGGAACTTCTTAAATACTATGATTTTTAAATTAATCATCATCCTAGAAGAGAAAACAAAGTTGCTGATGCATTAAGCAAGAATGACCCAGTTGTTCTATCCATGATGAGGATTCAAAGAGATCCTTTGATCAATGAACTTGAAAAGATGTACATGATAATTATAAGTGAAGGGACATCATCAAACCTAACCCAAATTATTTATCAACCATAATTACTAGAGAAGATAAAGAAAGATCAGAAAGAATATCCTTTGTTACAAAAATAAGTTTGAGGTTGTAAAGGATGGGAAGTTTCCTGAGTTCAATATTGATCAAGAAGGTGTACTGAAATTTCGTACAAGACTATGTGTTAAATCTATTTTGGAAATAAAGAAGGAGCTGATGGATGAAGCTCATAGCTCTACTTTATCTATACATCATGGGGGTACAAAAATGTATAGTGACCTTCATGATCATTATTAGTGGGATGATATGAAAAGGGAGATTGGTGACTACACTTAAAGGTGCCTGGTATGTCAACAAGTGAAAGAAGAGAGACAAATTCCTAAAGGGATATTACAACCACTACCCATACCAACATAGAAGTGGGATAATATCACTATGGACTTTGTCACTGGTCTCCCGAGAACTTCCAAAGGAAATAATGCGATATGGGTTATTGTGGACTGTCTCACTAAGGCTGCCCATTTTATCTCTATTCAGGAAGATTTATCTCTTGATAAACTTGCTAGAATTTATATGAAGAAAGTGGTAAGGCTACATGGAGTTCCACTTTCTATCATATATAATCATGATCCCCAGTTGACATCAAAATTCTGGAGAAGTCTTCAACATGATTTGAGTACCAAGTTGAATTTCAGTATAGTCTATCACCCCTATACTGATGGACAATCTAAAAGGAATATTCAAACACTCGAGGATATGCTGAGAACATGTTCAATGGAATTTAAAGGTGGATGGGATCAACATCTCACATTAGTTTATTTCTCTTAAAACAACAGCTTCCACTCGATAATTCAAATGTCACCCTATGAATATCTATATGGGAAGCGATGTAGAACTCCTACTTATTGGGATGAAGATGGTGAGAGAAATATTATTGGGCATAATCTTGTGAAAGAGATGACAGAGAAGGTCTATGTCATCCAGCAACACATTAAGGCTGCTTAGAGTCAGCAAAAGAGCTACGCCAACAACCATTTAAGGGACTTGGAGTTTATTGTTGGTGAAAAAGTCTTTCTTTGAATCTCACCTTGGAAGAGATTCATGGGGTTTGGGAAGAAAGGGAAGATCATCCCTAGGTACATTGGCCCCTATGAAATTCTTGATCACGTATGAGCAGTGGCCTATCAACTTTCACTTCCTCCAAATCTAGCACAAGTTCATGATGTCTTCCATGTATCCCTCTTGAGGAAGTACATACCTGACCCTTCAAATGAACTAAATCCAGAGATGGTATGACTGGAACATGACCTCTTTTATGAGGAGTAGCCGGTGGAGATCTTGGATCATAGAGACAAGGTTCTACACAACAAGACTACCCACCTTGTTAAGGTGTTGTGGAGGAATCAAAATTGTGAAGAATCCACGTGGGAACTAGAGGAGTCTATAAGGCATAAGTACCCACACATTTTCTCTTCAGAGGGTACGAGTTTAAATTTTGGGCATGAAATTTCTTAAGGGGGGAAGAATGTAACAACTTGAAATTTTGAATAAAATTTGTTTCATGAATTTGTGTGTTATTTTATTTTATACTCAATAAAACTATATCCTTTAATTAATGGAGTGAGTATAATTAAAATGAGACCATTGGGTTTTGACTGTTATATGACCATTGGTCAATATGAAAATTGGATATTATAACATTATGATTATTTTTTATAAATACAACTGATCATGGTTAATTAATACATAAAGAAGAGTCAATGGCCTCATCTAGTAGACTCAGGCCATATGAAGACCATATTTCAGAGCTTGGGAAGGAGGTAGCATCACTGGGATTTGCTTTTGACCAAGCCCAAGCTGAGATTCAACATGTGAAGCTTGAACAGAATCGCCTATGGGATAAGTTCAAGCTAATAGAAATCATCACTCAGGAAATGTTTCCCGAGCCGCCCCAAGATTCTATCACCATTGCACACCATACACTTAGGTCCTATGCATGTGTTATAAGGGGCTATGTAATGAGGCCTTAGTTACTTTATGTAATCCTTTTGTATAAATAAAATTTTTATTTCTTATTATGGTATAATTTGTGAATTTCAAATGTTAAAATAAATATAGGATGAATTTATAGAAGTTCCATATTATTGGTGATTTTTGGAAAAATGGCATTTTTAAAAATATCTTTTTATACTTTAAATAATTAATACCGTGAAATGATTTTCATAAAATGGTCTTCTAATATTGTGATCAGTAAGAAATTAACATTCTAATAAGATGAACTTAATTTTTAGTGAATAGTAAAGTATGAATAGTAATATACCCTTGTGAATAGTAATGTGACCAATGGAATAGTAACCTCACTTAAGAAAGTATAAATATAATTTAGGCATCTTGAATGGTAATGTGTTATAATAGCATAAGTAAATAACTATTTTCAGAAATTATTAGTTGAGTATTTGTATTTATTCGGGTAAATAGTGTTTTTACTTAAAAATTAAATATCTCATAATTAGAAAATTATTTTCATAAAATGGAGTTAATTTTTTAATTCAGAGAATTGATATTAGGTTAAGGTGAATTTATGATATTTTTATAAAATGTTTTGTTTTTTGGTGAATAATAAAAGTGTAGTTTTGAGTTTCAGTGTGATTAATGACATCATTAATGATGTAATCATGATGTAATAATTATGTTCAACTTATTAATAGTAATATATGTTATAAGGTGTCCCAAGTGGAAAATACCATGGAAAAATACCATGGTAAAGCCTATGGTTTTGCAAATACCACTGATGAGGTGTCCCTTGGAAATTAATAAAATATTCCCTTACTTTTGCTATAAATACCAACCCATTACTTCATTCATGTCATTCCAAATTCCTCCTAAACTAAGATATTGTATTTTTACCTCTCAAGGAGTCCTCCCAAGGTTCCCTCAAGCTTCCCAAGGTCCCAACCATTGAGCTTTTGAAGTTACTCTTCAAGGTAAGGGAACCTTTCACCCTCCTCTTTTAAGTCATGACTTCCTTTATGTTATGTCTTCTAGTTTCCATATTATTATGTTAGGGTATGTTCTTATATTTCCTTATTGTTTTCAATTTTATGTCCAAATTATGAGATACCCTTTCCGCTCTCATCAACTATTTTTCTGAAATTTTAAGTTACGCCGTTAGGGTGTCAAATGTTTTGTAAAAGAAATCACATATTCTCCTTTCTTTCAAGCTTCCTTTTCATGTGATTTTTCATTAAAATATCCATACCATGATCTTATTTATTTTTTATTATTTACCCATACTTTATTATGAGTTATTTATGAGTGGTTTACCCTTGTACTCTCTATTTTCAGTATTTTCTAAAACCATGTTGTACAACCGTTATGCTGCAGAATTTTCATCTCAAAATATCTCTCTTTTTCTGAAGAAATTATCTTATTTTATTTATGTGAATTACCAAACCAATTTAGTTTATATTTTTATTCATAAAGATAAAAAAATTATATATTTGATTCTGGAATTGGCATACAGAAGACCCTCATTCCTTTTCTAGGGGTTATAAAAGACACAACGATCATGTTTTTAAGCACTTTTAAAACGTCACAATTTTGAAGTGAAACCCATTTATTTTACTCTATATGGGTTTTTTATGAAATGTATGATTATTATATATATGGATCACAAGAAAATAATTACATATTATGGTTACTCCTTGATATCGCTTCAATGCATAGGGTATAGAATTTAATCTCTAGATATGACAAGTTTCATGATACCTTGGTGGATAACCTTGGTAATTTTTATGACACCTTAGGGATGGAACTTGGTGATATGTTCATGAATGTATAAATTAAATGTTTTATCCACATTTTCAATTTATGTTTCAAGTTATTATTATTATGATATGCCTATTTATCTATATGTTCTTATTGATATCGCTCAAGATCACATGTAAACTATTTCACTTGTTTTCCTTACTGGGCCTTCTGCTCACCCTTTCCTTTGATGTATGTATCCAGGTTATGATATGTAGTAATTTTACATAGGATGAAATTTTAAAGAATATTTTCAAAGGGATTTAAAATAATGTTTTAATTTTTCACATTTTATGTTCCTGATTTCCAAGACACTGGACTTTAAAGATCCTCTATTTGTAAAATGTAATAAAAAGTTATGTAATAAAAAGGCAGGATTTCATACTTGAAACACTACATGATAAAGTTATATTTAGTGAATTCATGTAGTATTATCAACATATCATACTCCATTGTATCAATCTTTGAAGAAATGAGAAATCCTCTTAGTTAGAGTTGGGAGCAAGAGAAGTCTCTTGTGTGATTTGGGAATAGAAGTATCTAGTGCAGATTCTGGAGAAGACCAGTGTGGATTCTAGTAACACTATGGGATATAGTATAAATAACTTCCTGGATTTAGGAGAGAGATAGTATGAATCTTCATCAACCATTGTAATTGATTTTAAAATTATAGTGGAGAATCCATGTTGGGGAGAATAACCAACACGATAATAAGTAGGTCTTTATAATGAACCTTGTAAATCCTTATGTTTTGTGCCTTTATATTTAAAACATTATTAGAGGTAAGTCTTAGAGACACAAAGAGAGTTTATTTAGTCTTTAACAAGCCACATAGGTTTAATCAAATGAAACTATTTGTAAAAATAAAAATGGATCACTAATTCACCCCTCCCCCTCTCAGTGATCTCACACTAGTTTAGGCACTTCAAATGGTATCTGGGAAAATATCACCTTTGAAAGATCCAAAATAATTCTAAAGACAGATAATAGGAATTCAATAAATAGAATGGGTATTCACATTTTTAATGGTGATAACTATCATGTCTATAAAATAGGGTGATACAGTATCTTCTATCACTTGGGATAGAAGTGAGAGATGTAGTTATAGTGGGATATTCACCCTATGTTGAGAATTATCCTATGAATTATTAAGATAAGAGAAACTTGGAGATGGATAGAAAAGATAAAAATTAAATATTTATGTATTTATCATAAAAATTGTACACTAAAGTGATGGGTCTCCAAACCTCCATGAAAATCTAGGATAAACTGAGAAGAAGTTATGAAGGAAATCTTAAAGTCAAAGAAGCTAAGTTAAAATTATGGATAATTATATTTGAAGATATAAAAATGGGTGATGATGAAAGTTTTTATGACTAATTTATAAGAGTAAATGGAATTTTTAGTAGCCTCAGTGGTTTTTTTGAGAAGCTGAATGATTCAACCATTATGAAGAAGCTGATGAGAATCTTTCCAGATAGATTTGATTCAAAAGTTTCCGAACTAGAAGACTAATAATATCAAACACTAGATGAACTCCATAATATTCTCATAGAATATGAAATGATAAAAATACCATCCTTTAAGAATAAATAAAAATATGAGATGACATTTAAAATCCATGATAAAAGGTAAAACTAGAGTTGAAGAAGAACCATAATCAAGTGATTCTAAGTATTAGGAAGCTAATGTCACCGAGTCTGATGAATAATAAGACTAATTCAAGAGAAAATCTAAGAAATATAAAAAGGGGTGAATATTAGGGAAAAAATAAGTACTCAATAAAAATTAAAATAAATCTGATGTGAAGATAAATTAATGAATCTTCCTCATCAAGAAGTGGGAAAAAATATTAACAAGATTCTAGAAGTTTGGTGTACTTTATAGGGAAATCCAAAACAAGTAAAGACGCATTTTGGGGTCCAGAATATCAAGAGAGAACTAAGATATAATTGTACTTAAAAGATAATCTAGTAGATACTCTTGATAATAACATAAATCTCAAGAATGAGAAAATAGAATTGATAAATGAGAATAAAGAATGAATCAATAATTAGAAGAAACATCTTAATGAGATAAGGGAGTATGTGAATAAATTAGTTGAGATAGAAAGGAAACAAAAATATTCTGAAGAAAATTCACCTGGAAGAGAGGAACTCAATAATAATGATACTACATTCATTGAAGACAAAAAAATAAGGTTGAAGATATATGAACTTGAAAGGATGGTGAATTATGTTGAAAAAAAGATTATTGAGAATGAGGTTGAATTATCTAAGACACAGTATTTGTACTTTTCAGCTCAAAGTGAGATAAAGAAGATGAAAAAAAGACTTCACCAAAGTTGTTGAACTTAAGGGTGAATCTTCTAAAGCTGCTAAGAAGAAGGGTCCATTGAAAAGTGTTTCTTCTATACCTAACGAATCTCAGTGTACAATTTTCATTTCTAATAATGCATGTGTAAGATAAGAGATTGAATTTGTGTAGACCAAAAGAAAAAATGTGGAAACATCATCCATAAAGGAATATTGAACTAATTTAGCTAGAAATTTTCCTCCTATGAAAAAACACACATAATATATGAAAAGAAAAAAAAATCTTTAGAGTAGAATTACTATCAGTCTATAAGATCAAGTTTCATAGGATACTACTAGTGTTGTGGAGGGTTTGGTCATAAATCTTATTCATGTAGGTATAACATGTCACTACCAGGAATGAGGCATGAATAAAGGTTGAGAAATGCCAAACAAATGAGATCAGATTATCAGAAAGAGTGTCATGTGAACAAGACATAATCTAAATTATCAACTCATAACAAATTTTAATGATTTAAGGGAGTTTTTTTTCATATATGGTTAATAATGTCACAAATTTTAGAAATAAAGAGTTATATCAACAAGTGAAATTTCATACAATTTAAATGTGATGAAAATATAGTTGGTGGAGGAAGAAACAATCACTAGTGTATTATGCGAGAAACTTAAAAAATTTGAGAACATTAAGAAAGAATTTTTATTTATCTAACCTGAATAGTTGGTTAAGGATAAACAAATGGAGAAAGATCAGAAACTTGCCAAGGAAAAAGGAAAGAAAATAGTGATAATTAAAGAAGTTAAATTTGATAAGAAATCATTTACATATGATGAATTAAAAATAATTAAGTGTGAAAGGTGTGAAAATACTGAGAATGAAATAATATATTGTATGAAAATTCTACTATCCTAAGAATAAATCATGAAGAATATATGGAAAGTAAAAAAACAATACAATTGATACTAAAAATGAAGGTGCATCCACATTAGAAGTGTCAATTGATGAGAAAAGATCAATCACACCTTTTAAGGAATCTAAAAAAATAATAAATCTACATTGAGATGAAGCTCTTAGTTTGAATTTTATTTCTAAGAAACAAAGTGGTCCCTCCTTATTCCCTTATATATTAATTCTTTTGTAATAATATGCAGGTAGTTAAAGGAGATGGTTGCATCCCTTGAGGGGGATCATTGATGAGATGAAGCTATTAAATCTTCCCTAAATAGTGAATGTGGAAATTTTTAATATCTTTATAAAATTGGAAGATGAGGTATGACAATAAAACTTTCATCCCCCATTCCTAATTTTATTAATCATATCAATTAAGGGGGATTCCTTGATTTATGCCAAGATGTGACAAAGTGGGAGATATATCTTTTTCACTTTGTAACATCCTGGTTACTAGTGCCACCCAAAGGTGCCCCGTACCCGGTTGGTCACATGGATTCAAGCGCATTTCCACGAACAACAGAGGCTTCTGACTAGAAGCGAGGGCCTTGGGTGTGATAATGGGGAAACTATTCCCTCATTGGCAGAGTAACACAATAGAAATAAACAGATAATAGTAGAAAAAGCAGCAATAATACCATGCAATAGTAAACAGCAGAAAACTACAAGTAGATAAACAACGGAAGCACATATATAAATTATCATGTCACATATGTCTAGGAAATTAGCCAAAAAAGTCACAATTCTTGGATACAGTACTAAAGCAAAGTACAAAGGAAAATAAGTAAATAATTTCATAGCATCGCAAGCCTCATCTTGGTCCCATGCTCTCCAGATCCGCAACAATCAAGTACCTGATGTAGAAGGGCACTTTCCCTTATCTATACCTACAGTAATATAATCTATTTGGGCCTAAAATTATGATCCAAATAGGGTGTGAGACAAATCCTAGTAGGCAACCACCCAAAGATCTATGCCCAACAGTCAGTGAATATATATAGCAGGCAATATGAAAAATTAAGTAATAAAAAAGGAAGTACTCAAAAGTAAACAACCCTACAGTTTCATCTACATTCATTTAAATCTATCAACATAATCAACCATACAATCACAAGCAACCCTCTAGGAAGTAATCACAGTCTAACCCCTCTAGTTCAGCTTAAAAAAAGACTCTCTGAGGATGCACTCATCGTCAATTCCCCCTGTTGTCTCATAACAGTAAACTAAAAACACTATGAGGAAGCACTCAACGTCCAATTCCCCTTGTGGTCTCACAACGTGGAACTAAAAACACTCTGAGGGAGCACACAAGTCCACCCCCCTATAGTCTCGCAACGTAAAAGTATAAAAGAAACTCTGGGAAATCCCTCAACATCCATTTCCCCTATGGTCTAACTACACCAGGTTCCCACAGCCCTGTGTAAGTCAATCGTGCACAAACAATATCGAGTATCCAAAGTAAATCATGATATACTACTTGGATAAATATCTACAAGGCATGGCGCAAGCAAGTCAGATAATATAACTTTATCTTAACAGCACTAGTCATGGAAAACAGAGCAACCTAATAGGAAAAACTAGACCCAATGACCAATATCATTTCAAACATGGGAAAACATATCCATAGTAGGGTAATTAAACTTTATTCTCAATCAAGGTCTATAACTCAAGAAATCAAGGCATAAAATGCATTAAAGGGTTAACTTCCCTAAACATGAAATACCCTAAACTAGGGTGTTGGGAACTTTTTGCACATATAAATCAAAGAAAATCTACAGAAAGGCACAAAACACATACCTCGATGTTGTACGATTGATATAGTTGAACCTCAGCCTTTGAATCGACCTAGAATACTGTAGATCTACAAACATGTCTAAAACGTTCAACCATGGATATCTCATGAAAGATGAGGAATCATGATATGCGGATCTTGAAGAAGGAATAACTCAACATTGTGATTCAAATGCAAATAAAAGTGTTTGATTCGAAGCACAGACAGTCGATCAGGGGCTCGGAGAAGAATTGATGATATCTATCGATCCTGGATGAGATAGATCCAAAAGAAGATGGTTTTGTTGATTAGACGTGACCCCAGTACGATATAACAAATAAAAATAAAAATACACGACATGTTCCCTGAGGATACATGGTGTGTATAAGCCTTTACCAGGCTCTGCTTTAGGCGGTCTCTAGGTCACCCCACATGGACATGTACTCGGCCATTACATGGTCATTACACGGCTACCCACAACCACCTGGTACAAGGCGTGTACTCCTGAGTACATGACGTGTACTCCTAAAATTTCCAGAAACTCCTATTTTTCTCAAAAACACCAGAAATCAAGATCCATACCTGAAAAAAGATCATAGTTATTACAAACTTACCCCTTAAAGAAATTCATCCAAAAATTTCCCTAAGGAGGTGGAAACAAAGGAGAATCCTCGAATGATGCATCCACCTCCAAATCAACCTCATTGGGTTGAAAAACATGAGACGGGTCTGAGAAGTATTGTTGAAACTGAGAAACGTGGAAGATGTCGTTCATACCCCGGTACCTCTGAGGTAACTAAAACCGATAGGCAACCAGACCGACTCTCTCCAAAACCTCAAATGGCCCGACGTACCTTGGTGAAATCTTGCAATGTATCCTAATCCTCCTGTGTCCCAACATTGGTGTGACACATAGAAAAACCTTGTCTCTGAACTCAAACTCCAGAGGTCATCTCCTTCGATCATCATAAGACTTCTGTCATGACTGTGCAATATCCATCCTATTCCAAATCAACTCTATCTACTCCATGGTCTCCTGGAATAGATGAGGTCCCAACATAGCTGCCTCTACTGCCTCCATCCAATATAGGGGTGATTGGAATGGACTACTTTAAAAATCCTCATAAGGTGCCACCTGAATAGTTTCTTGAAAACTATTATTGTAGGAAAACTCCACCAGAGGTTTGTTCTTCTCCCAAGAACCTCCAAAATCTAAGACACATGCTCAAATCATTTCCTCCAACATCTGAATCATATGCTCGGATTGGCCATCTATCTGGGAATGGTAAGATGTACTTAGAAGTACCTATGTACCCAAATCCCTCTGTAGTCCCTTCCAGACCTGAGAAGTAAAACGGGTTTCCCTATCTGAAACGATAGAGTGCGGAACCCCATGCAAACATACAATCTCTCAGATATACAACATTTATAGCTCATCAAAATTTAAGGTCTCCTTGATTGATAAGAAATGTGAAAACTTCATGAGTCTATCAATGACAACCCAAACTATATCATTCCCTCAAGGCGACCTAGGAAAAACTGTCACGAAGTCCATCGTGACATCATTCTACTTCCACTTGGGAATGGGTAACTGCTAAAAAATCCCTACTAGTCACTGATGCTCCAACTTCACCTGCTGACAGGCAGAACACCTCATCACAAAACCAGCAACATCCCTCTTCATACTTATCCACCAATACTAATGGTGTAGATCATGAT
The DNA here is from genome assembly GCA_963277665.1 of Viscum album. Lineage (NCBI taxonomy): Eukaryota > Viridiplantae > Streptophyta > Magnoliopsida > Santalales > Viscaceae > Viscum > Viscum album. The sequence continues at coordinate 178,396,383 of OY728137.1, forward strand.
ACATCTTGGTGACACCAGGATGAACTTCCAAAATTGAAGAATGAAAATCCCTCAAAAGCTCCTCATGTATGTCTGCTGATACCCACATGCATCCATGGAAGCGAAAGATTTCATCCTCACCTATGGTCCATCTAAGAATAGGGTCCTCTCCTTACAAACTCTCCCAGAGGACTAGGCCTTCAGCATCTGATAGCTACCTCATTTGCACTCACTTAAGCAGAGTATAGGTATCAACTATAGAAGAAAGAAACGTCTATCCCTGTCTATCGTAAACCTCCAAATTCATCTTAGAGAATAGATTCATAATATTCCACTCACTGCTAGCCTCCTGTAATTTCTGTATCTGAGTCCTCCTATTCAATTCATCGACCACTACGATGCCTTTCCCATGCGTGTAGGCAAGCTCAAAATCAAAGGACTAAAGGTACTCAACCCACCTTCACTGTCTCAGATTCAGATCTTGCTGAGTAAATATGTACTTGAGACTTTTTTGGTTGGTGAAAACCATAAAATGATCCCCCAGAATATAATGTCTCTAAAAATGAAGAGCATGAACAACTGCAGCTAACTCAAGATCATGTGTCGGGTAATTACTCTCATGTGGCATCAACTGCCGAGACCCGTACACAATGACTACTTCCCCCGACATAAGCACATCCCAATACTTGATGCATCATATTAAACTGTATAAATATTTCCAGGATCTGGTAAAACTAGTATCGGTGCTGAATTCAACCTCTCGTTCAGCTCCTGAAAGGCCGACTCACAAGAATCTGACCACAGGTACTTCTCACCCTTCTTAATCAAGACCGTTAGTGGAATTTCTAAGAATGAAAAGTCCTGTATGGAATTTATATATTAACCATCCAACCCTAGAAAAAATGGTATCTCAAAGACATTCTTCGTCTTCTCCTAGGAAACTACTGCTCTCACTTTATTTGGATCCACTGATACTCCTGTCTCTGAGATAACATGACCCAAGAATTGAATCTGGTCCATCCAAAAGTGGCATTTTGAGAGCTTATCATATAACCGATTCTCTATTAGTGTACTCAAAATGATCTCAAGATGGGTATCATGGTCATGTAGAGTGTAAGAGTACACCAAGATATCATCCACAAAAACCCCCATGAAGGAATCCAAGTATGTATGGAACACTCGGTTCATTAGTGCCATAAAAATTGTAGGCGCATTTGTGAGACCGAACGACATAACCACATACTAATATAGGATATAACTACTCCGAAAGGCTGTAAGAGGTATATCATATGGTTTAATGTGAAAATAATGATAATTGTACCTAAATTAAATATTTGAGAATACCAGAGCTCCCCAAAGCTGATCAAAGAGATCATCAATCCTCGACAAGGGATATTGGTTCTTAACCATCAACATGTTCAATTTCCGATAATCCACAAAAAGTTTGAGGGTACTGTCCACCTTCTTTGAAAACATGATAGGCGAACCCCAATAAGAAGTACCGGGTCAAATAAAACCCTTTTCTTGTAACTCCTATAACTGTTTGTTGAGCTCTTGTAACTCTGGTGTATCCATCCTATAAGGAGGAATGGACACTAGTTCTTCTCCTGGAACAAGTTCAATAGAAAAGTATACCTCTCTCTCTCTCGAGGAAAATCCAAAAAGTACTCTGGAAAGACATCTCTGAAATGATCCAACACTGGAGGAAAGTCCATATGTGAAGTCCCCTAGTCATCCATATACAAACTAGAAATTTGGGATGTAACTCCTCCCAACCCATGATACTCGGGTCCCGCTCTGCTCATCTGGACATCTCATTCTCCCTTGTGTAAAAACAATACACACTCTAGTGATCTAAAACTCACCCTACGGTGATAGAAATCAACCATAGCCTGGAAGGGAACCAACCAGTCCATTCCAAGAATAACATCATAGCCTATCATCTCTAAGACATAGAGGACCTATAAGAAGTGACACCCACCAAATTCAAGGGGACACTCCTTGCACTGACATACATTAGCCATTTTAGTCCCCAACAGAGTGTCCAATGTCATGATATCAGCAGAAGTAAAGATATAGAGCCCAAGGCTTTCCACAAAAGAAATAGATATGAAACTTTGGGAAGCCCCTATATCAAAAATTACAGAAGCTAAAACTGAGGCAACTAGAATCGTACCTCTAACTATAGAGGGTTCGAGATCCTGCTTTGGCTGGATCTTCTCTATCATAAAATCTTGACCTGCATTGTAGCCCTATGAAGCTAACTGAGCTCCTTGAGTTGATCCACCCCATGACTGTCAAAAACCCTATGTCTGACCACTATGTCCACGACGTCCACCCCAGCCTAAAATACTTGAATAACTCCAGACCCTAGTATGAGGTGGGACTGGTGGTCCTACTCTAGTACGAGGAGTTGAAATAGAACCCATATCACCAAATAATGGTGATAAAATCTAACAAAATCACTGAAGATGACCCATCTTACCACAAGATTGGAACTCCACTGGGTCTCTCGGGAAATATGGCCTCATATTCTTGCTCTTCATGCACTGGTAGCACACCACCTGGATACTAGAAGAGGTATTGTGCCTCCTCAGATCTCCACGCGTAGACTCCCTGTGGTGCTTCCTACTATCAGTCGGAGGGGTACCAAATTTGGATGTCGAGCCGCCTTGGATCACATCCCTAGAATCCCTCATATTACACTCTGTGATCAATGATTGGTTAACTATAGAGGTGATTGAAGTCAACCTGAAGATGTTCACCTGAGATCAAATGTCATGATTGAGACCATCCTAAAACTTACTCACTAGAAATAAATCATCACCTCCTGGAATGGGCATGAAACACTGCAACTCTGTGAAGAAAGAATAATACTCCATGAATGAGAGTGTACCCTACTCCAAACTCATGAAATCTTAGGCTCGGTCATCCCTCAAGGTCTTCGGGTAGAATTAATCATATAAGGAATGCTAGAACTCATCCCAAGCCATAACATACTGGCGTCCCACATGTGAGATGACATCCCACCATCTCTTGGAGGAATACCGAAGCATGTAAGTAGCGATCTTTAACCTCCTATATGGAGGCATCTCCAGATGACCAGAGATATATAACATAGATTCTAACCATGAATCAGTAGCCTGAGGTCCTCCATCCCCTAAGAAAGTGGGAGGATGCTGCTGTTGGAAAACCCATGTCAATTCTTCCATAGACGGGGCAGGATGCGGTGCTCCCCTGAAGGTCTACATAAACCCCATGAAGCCCTCTTGGAATTGTGCATCATCACCTGTACCTGAGATAATGAATGGTTCCAAGACGAGCACAACTGGAGGATCTTATGGTAGTTCCTGATCCACTATGTTCGGTGTCTAATCATTTCCCTGTATCTGGCATACAACCGCAGGACGTCTCAGTGGTATGACTCTGCAAGGTCAAGCACACACCTTAAATCAAGATTATCAAAGACCAAAACTTAGAAGTGAAAAAAAGGAATATTAAAAACAAAGAATTAATGTTCTTCAAAATAGTGATACACAACATGTATGAAACCTACATGGCTTGTTTCCTTAAGCCTTTACATGGGCATGTACTTCTTCCAAAACTGGTTATCTAACATCCCATACACATGATGTGTTCTCCATTTATGTGGTGTGTAATTGAATCCTTTCCCCCTTCCCTAGTTCCTCTACATGGCTAAACCACACAGTTCTCTCCTGGGTAACACTACACGACATGTTCACCATACACACAGTGTGTACCAATTTAGTTCAAACCACCCATTTCATTGGTCACAGGGTCAGTGACACGGTCGACTCCACATGGTGTGTTCAGAATAGACACAACATATACTACCTAAGTTTTATCCATCTGTGTCATTAGTCACATAGCCGGACACATGTCCTCTACAACATGACATGTGCATCTAGTACACAGTGTGTTCCACTAAGGATTTACCAACCCCATGTCCCTGCCCACACCGGTAGTCACACGGTTAAGGATTACACGACGTGTACACATAGTACATGGTGTGTACTTAAATAGTTACATCCCAAACAGAAGGATACATGGTGTGTATTCATCAACACACATCATGTATTCTAGGTTTTTTTGGACAGTAATTCTCAAAAACTACTTCAGAACCCATAAAATTGTGAAACAAACATTTAAAGTGCCAAATTATGATCCATGAGGGCCCATACTCCCCGCGAATTAAATCATGACATCATATTCATGTCACATAACAAGTATAAGAGTGCAAGAAACACATGATCCACCAAATTCCAATCCATGAGGTCCCATAACACCTTAGGGACCAAATTTTGGTGCTCATTCAAACAAAACCTTACACAATAAGCAATACCCTATCAAATAGAAGGTATTATATCAAGGCATCTATCACAACAACATGCATATCTAGAACAACATCTATCACAACAACATGAAATTGATAATGCACCCTAAATGGAATGACAAGAATGCATGACATGTGATCTATAGAAAGTGCCTATATGATGCATGAGATGGAATACCCTCATATTATTGGGTTGAAACAAAAATATAACCTCAATAATATCAACGATAATAACAAAAAAACATGTGAATCACCCAATAGTGAAATCAAATCAACTGTAATAATTTGAAAAACCTGAAAAATTTCAATATTTGAGGTAAATTAGCTTTTCCCTATACACAAGTTAGCTAATCTTGGGCACAAATTATTACCAACAACCTATTCCTTCCTATCCATAGCTATAGGTTCCAAACAGTAAGTCAAGAAGAAAATAATCTCTCTGATACCACTTTGTAACTTACCAGTTACAGGTGCCACCCAAAGGTGCCCCGTACCCGGTTGGTCACATGGCCTCAAGTGCATTTCCCTAAATGCCAGAGGCTTCCAACTAGAAACAATTTCCTTAGGTGTGATAGTGGGGAAACTATTCACTCATTGGCAGAGTAACATGGAAAAAATAAACAAATAACAGTAGTAGAATCAGTAATAATACCATGCAATAGTAAACAATGGAAAACTGCAAGTAGATAAACAACTGGATTAGATATATAAATGATGCATGTCACATATGTCTAGGAAATAATCCAAACAATTTACAAGGCTAAAATATAGTACTAAACCAAATTAAAAAGGAAAACAAGTAAATAACTCCAGCAGCATCGCAAGCCTCAACTTGGTCTGATGCTCTCCAACTCCACAATAATCATGTACCTAAAGTAGAAGGGAACTTTATCTTATCTATACCTCTAGCAATATAATCTATTTGGACCCAAAAACATGACCCAAATAGGGTGTGAGATGAATCCCAGTAGGTAACCACCCAAAGATCTTTGTCTAACAGTCAATGAATATATATATAGCAGGCAATATGAAAAATGAAGTAATAAACAAGGAAGTACTCAAAAGTAAAAAACCCTATAGTTTCATCTACATTCATTTAAATTTATCAACATAATCAAGCAAACAATCACAAGCAACCCTCTAGGAAATACTCATATCCTAACCCCTTTGTTTCAGCTTAAAAAAAGACTCTCTAAGGAAGCACTCACCATCAATTCCCCATGTGGTCTCACAACGGTAAACTACAAACACTCTGAGGAAGCACTTAATGTCCAATTCCCCCCTATGGTCTCACAACGTGGAACTACAAACACACTGAGGGAGCGCATAGGTCCATCCACCCTATGGTCTTAGAATGTAAAAGTATAATAGACACTATGGGAATGCCCTTAATATATATTTCCCCTGTGGTATAACTATAATAGGTTCCCACAGCTTTGTGTAAGTCAATCGTGCACAAACGATATCCATTATCCAAAGTAAATCATGATATAATACTTGGCTAAACAGATACAAGGCATGGCACAAGCATTTCAGATAATATCACCCCATCCTAACAACACTAGGCATGGAAAACAGAGCAACCTAAAAGGCAAAGCTAAACCCAACAACCAATATCAGTTCAAACATGGGAAAACATATACATAATAGGGTAATTAAACCCTATTCTCAATCAAGATGCCTAACTCAAGAAATCAAGGAATAATAGGCATTAAAGGGTTGACTTCCATAAACATGCAATACCCTAAACCAGGGTATTGGGCACTTTTTTCACATATAAATCAAATAAAATATATGGAAAGGAACAAACCACCTACCTTGATGTTGTAAGATCGATATAGTTGAACCTTATCCTTTAAATGAACATAGAACACCATATATCTACAAAAATGTCTAAAAAGTTCAACCATGGATATCTCACAAAAGAGGAGGAATCATGAGATGAGGCTCTAGAAGAAGGAAGAACTCACCGTGGTGATTTCAATGCAATTGATAGTGTTTGATTCAGAGTACAGATGGTCGATCAGGGGCTCGGAGAAGAATCAGTGATATCCATCTCTCCTAGACAAGACAAAGCCAAAAGAAGATGGTTATGTTGATTAGACACGACCTTAGTATGATATAACAAATAAAAATAAAAATACATGATATGTTCTCTAAGGATACACAGCGTGTATAGGCCTTTACCAGACTCTGCTTTAGGAAGTCTCTAGGTCACGCCACATGGCCATGTACTCGGCCGTTATATGGCTACCCGCGACCACCAGGTACACGATGTGTACTCCCGAGTACATGACGTGTACTCCTAAAATTTCCAGAAACTCCTCTTTTTATAAAAAACACCAGAAATCAAGATCCATACCTGAAAAAGAAGATCTGGGTTCTTACACACTTGAAATTTTATGATGTGTTTGTTGAAGTGTGTGTTTGATTTATCATTTCATTGATGAATCTAATTATTTATAATACCTTTAATGATAATTGAGAATTTATATGCATGATTTCACATTCATGGAAGTTAATGGACAACATTGATGACCTTGGTTATATCTATCTTATTTTCTACACCAGGTTATCCCAAATAGACTTAGATTTGATTGACTAAAAGTCTCTTTGCTAAGAAGAACATGTTATTTCATCCCTCTCTTAGAAGTGATGAATAAATAACCTTTAATGGGAGAATAAAATGTGTTTTTGATAAGAAAAGTGAGATTATTATACCCCCAATTACCCATTGCATTTGATTTATGATAAGGGGGATAAAGTTTGAGAACACATGTTGAATTTTAAATATGTAAATATATATTGAAAACAAAATACAAAGGGAATATTTTTGGGCCCAATGTTGTATTTTTTGTCAATGATGTGTCAATATGTGTTTGGTGAGTTTGGATAAATCGGTGATTCTTGAAAAATTGTTATGGATTCACTTGATTGAATTTTATGTCATGAGCAAGAAATTTTATAAGTTAATTGTGATGATTGTTGAATTAGTCTTACTGAAAAATACATGTGTCAAGGAGGAAAAATTATTTATTACAACATTGTGGAGGAAGCTGAAATGGAAGTATTTTGAGTTTTTTCTTGGGATATATTTCAATTATTAGATATTTCTATGTATGATTTATAATTTTGGACTTATAAAAAATAAGGGACTACCCACAAGAAAACCTAGTCTAGGATCAACCAAGGGAACCTATGGGACTAGGAGTTATACCACACCCAAGGGAGCCAACCCGGGCTAGACCATGGGTGGAAGATAAGTGTTGGTGGGAATAATTCCCACATAGTGTGGGGGGACTATGTATAAGTCCCACAAAGAGTGTTCCTAGAAGGAATATAGGTTGGGAAAGAAGCCTATGGTGTGTGAAGGTGTGATGGGTGCTGATCCCCCATAGCTAGTTCAAGAGTGTTTTGGTAAGAATTTGTTAATAAACTGTGACCCAGATTAGATGAATGTCCAATGTGGGAAAAGAAAGCATGAGGTACTATTCCCATGTTTAAAATGTTATGGACATTTTAGGAACCATTCGTTTTGATTAATTTGATCTATCTGTTCATCCCTACCTATCATCTTCTACCTCAAACTTCATCAGAGATACAATGAATTAAAGGAGATGTATAAACCATTATCAACCTAATCCATGATCCTCATGGATGTTCTAAGAAAAATATTATGAAATGAAGAGATGAAGGATTACCATGCATGAAATCTATGTCTTGCATGCATGTGATAATTTCAAAGGATGAATATTCATCTGAATGAAAATGAATTTTAAAAAGGAAACTTATATACATTGATGCATTCAACATTTTAAATTAGGATCATGTAAAAATGGAATGCACATAAGGACTCCACCATGAGGAGCAAAAGGGTCTCACGTAAGATGAGATGACATTATTCTTGGAATATATTTGAGAAGAACAGAATTCTTCAGTGTTTTTAAAAGATGATAGACACAATATTTTGTGGAGATTATATATAGCATAATTCTCTAAGTTTGAGGAGGTTCATGGAAGTTATCCTTTCCTATAAATATCAAAACACTGAGGCCCATGTGTGTTGCTTCCATTCATCATTTTTGAGAGATAATGAAATAGAGTCCCTCCACAAACTTCCACTGTGGAAAGGGAAATGTATTTACAAAGCATTTAGATTTGAAAAAGGATGATACCATGTGAATTCAACTTTTTAAAAGAACACTTGAATAGATTTTTGAATAACTGAGTTCTGCGAATCTATTCGGGATCATAATAACCTCTCATGCATTCCTCCTGGTTTGCGTGAAGAAATAAGAACCCATGCCTACCTAAATTGCACAAAGAATATTGAGAACCCAAAAAAATAATTGTGTAAAGGATTTTATGAAAAATATAGAGCATTGGATTCTAAATTATTTCATGAAGAATAACTTTCAAGTAGAACAACAGTTCTATACTCACTGTTTGCGTAGAGGGTTTGGTTTGTGAAATCCATGCACTCGATTTTGTGGAGAAGAAATTGGAAAGTGTGTTGCATTCATGAAAATGTGAAGAAAATTTGAGATACCCAAAAAAGAATATATAAATCACATAAAATATTAAAGGAATATAATATGTTTGATAGGGTTTATGTACTTGATAATCCCATGCAACATGCATGAAGTGTACTTGAAAGTGGATTGAGATTGTGTAATTATTATTCTTTCATAATATATTTAATAATTTGTGTGCACCACTTGAACACATCTGATTGAGGATGGGTCTTCATCATAAGAAGAAAGAATAACATTTTGAGCATAGTTTCACTAAGGTAAATGATCAGATATTGGTGATCATATATATTTTAGCAAGACCAAATGACTGCAAAGGTACTTGAATAGGTACATGAGTAAGTCAAATTTAGTGTGATTATGGAGGAAGATCAACATATCATACTTAAATGAATAAAGTCTTTGATAAAGGATTATGACTCTCTATTGGAGTTTGGATTAGGACAAGTCTCTTGTGTGATTCAGGAGAAGAAGTCTCTAGTACAGATTCTAGAGTAGGCTAGTGTGGATTCTGATAACACTGTGGGATGCAGTATATATAACCTCATATGTTGATTCAGGAGAGATATAGTGTGACTCTATATCAACCATTATAACTTATTATAATATTTTAGTGGAGAATACTTTTTGATAGAATAACCAACATGGCATGGAGTAGACATTTATACCGAAACTTGTAAATCATTGTGTTCTATGCCTTTTTATTTACAACATTATTTGAGGTAAGGCTGATAGAAACAAGGAGAGTGGATCTAGGATTTAACCAACCACATATATTTAATTGAAAAGAAACAATTTGTAAAAATAATACGAGATCACTGATTCACCACCTCCCCCTCTCAGTGAACTCACATTGACCTGGGTACTCCAACTTTGGTGGTATCTGGAATCAAAATTAAGTGTGTCGAACTGAAGAAATATCAGAGAAAATAAAAAACCTAATACCAAATCCTTAAGGAAATAAACATCCAAAAAACCTTAATGATTTTATAATATAAAACATACTGATGATCCATCAATGATAAAAAATCCATAATAATGTTATAGAATTGTCAAGGATTTATACCTTGGGGAAAGTAATCGACAATAACTTTCATGGCCCTTCCTAGAGGGGACTATAAAGTGACTACCCCAAGTCCTCCTCCAATAGGCTAGGGGCTGGTGACTATCATTGAGTAGGAATATTCCACAAATGGGAGGAATTATCCTAACATACCTGTAAACACTCACAAATCTCCAAACCTGAAATGCTGAAATGTAAAAATACTAAGTAAAAAAGAATGAAAACCACTATATACCACAATCAGAGTACAACAGTGAAAGTAATGAAATGTAAATAGGGGAAAATGCAAGACTGCCAAAAAGATTCTGTAACCACAAGTCTAACCTTTAAGAAAATAGGTACTGGGACTACTTTCTGAAAAGCTGCAGGAACACACCTCGGTCTGTTCGGTCTCACAAAGCACCACTTAGTCCTAGTCTACCTCAAACTCCATTTAAATGTTGATCATCCTCACAAGAAATGACATGTATGGTCAAATCCTGTGTAGGGGTGAGTATAACAATACTCAGTAGGATACCCCAAAACCACAAAGAAATACCATAAAAGAAATTATAATTATCTTAATAAGGGTATATGTCTATAGTACATATAACAGGGATATCCATATATACTCAATCCAAGACACAAAGTTTAGAGATAATACAAAACCAATTACCAGCCATAGGATTCTAATTGAATCATGCTTGTTCTGGGAGAACTCACTCCTCGATCCATGATATCATCAGTGATAATAACGAAGAGGTCTATCTCATTTGGGCCCCTCCCAAAGAGAACACATTGGTCAAGGAAGACTATGATACATAGAGAGGGGATCCTACCCAGACATACTCATGAATACCACATACCCAATCTAGATCAACCCAAAATGTAGAGGATCCTGGCCAGACACACTAGGGAATACCACTGACCCTACTTATGTGGCCCGCTAGATGGAGGACCAACACCCTTCTCTCACTGGGTACGTTGATTCCACAAAACACTACTATGGGTGATAGACGATCACACTCTAGTTCTAGTAAGGGATGCCATACTCTACATGGGACTCGACCTCTAGAGGGGATTACAATACAGTGATGTGGATGTAATGTTGTACTGGACCATAAATTAAAGAAAAAAGAGAAGTCACTCAACCTATACTAGTCCAAACTAAAAACTCACCACTTGTCTCAAAAGGATTATCTTAATGTCAGGGTATCAATGCTGCAGATGGCTCATCTATTGGACACAATGTTTAGAAGTTATGGATGATTGGAGTTTTAAATGGGGTCACTAAGCATGTGGACTGACTGTGGTGGTTGACCGCCCTATGGACCAGCCACTTTGGACCAAATGTGGTGGTCGTTCCACCTACCATGGACGACCGACCATGGAGATTGACTGTGATGGTCGACTATTTGCGGCTATGGCCGTGCAGCCGCTGCACCCGTAACAGTTGGAGCTGTCACAACTCATGGTCGACTGTGGCATGACTTTGCTCCAGTCGTCTCAGATCCGGCCCGAGTCTAACCCAACCCACCTGTCCCGGGCCCACTCGGATCGACCCACCAGGCCCAGCCCGCCCAGCTGAGCCTACTTGTGCACAGGATGCCGCACGTGGCCCACCTGTCTGCATCCCATGTGGCCTCCCATGTCCACCATGGTTCCATTTATGGCATGGTTTCACAGCCTCTAACCATACGGCTTCCACCACGGTCCACATTCACCGTACCTACTGGCTAACACGCAGCTCCGCCGGTCGCGCCATGACAATATGCACCTTCGTACACTACCAACTATGCTAGATGCCATCACCTCCTCTTCCACAGGCCAAAAATTCTCCTCTGATTCCTGTAATTAGAAAAAAAATAGATCCGGGTTCCTTGAATCCTGATCTACACTAATTTGGCATCTATTATCAATTTGCGTCCAATCCGAGGGGTCCAATCGCATTCAGATCCACCCGACAAGGTTGAGCCGGGACCAGAGGGATCCAACGGTGAAGAAAGTGAAGAACAGAGGGAGAAATAACAAAGATAAACCATAAGAAACAAAACTCAACCTTTGTTTGTATCATCCTTAATCTATTTTCGTTAGAACGATAAATGAAGAGGAATAAAGATCAATCTCCCAATAACCCCAAAGATAATATCCCATCCCACAATAATGATTGAAACAACATGCACTACCTCAATTCGATTTGATTTCTAATGAAGAGTGAAGTATCGTCGTAGCCATTGGCAAGGTCCATCAAACCTGAGGTACGTCATTTGATTGATCTGTCATCATCCACCAATGGTTTCTCCAAAGGTTCTTTATCCACACCTCTAGAGAAATTATAGGGTTATGATTATAACCCTTAATTTCTGAAAAAGACTTAATAAAAATAAAGGCACTACGTCAAAATTATTTCTTTACTAAATTATTTTATTTACAGTTACATCCTCCATGACTTTTTCTATAGACGAACCACACCGACTAAAGTTATATCGTGACTAGAGTAAAGATTCCATTTTTAGATCAATGATTCCCTTAGATTTATGATATGGTTACCTTTTTAGTATTTATTACATTTTTTTATAAATCTACACATGCGTGCTATTAAAAAGTTTAATATTTTTTAAAACATTTGTTTTGGGAACACCGGGCCTCAGAATCACACGCTGTCATAGCGCCTGATCTTGAAATCAATCCATATAATATATAAAAAATAATACACAGAAAATATGAGACATTACATTCTCCCCACCTTGGGGATTTACGTCCTTAAAAGCCAAAATAATGGATACTTAAATAGATGAGGGTATTGGGAAAAAATCTGAGCCTCACACTCCCATGTGCTCTCCTGGAGATTCTCATGATACCACCAAACATGAATTAAAGGAATAAATTACCCACAAAGGATCCTCTCCTTCCAATCCTCAATCTCTATTAGGTACTCAATGAAAGTCTCTCCATCCCTGATGTCCAGCACGCCCTAGTTGATGACTTGCGATGGGTCATGCACATACCCCCTTAACTACGACATGTGGAAGATGTCGTGTACTCACTATAACTACGGAGGTAAATCCATGAAGTACTCTACCTTTCCAACTATATGTAGTATCTGGAAAGGGATAAAAAACCTTAGAGATAACTTGTTGCCCCGACCAAATATATGTAATCCACATCGAGGTGAAACCCAAAGGAACACATGATCTCCTTCCTTGAACTCCAAAGGTCTCCATCGCCTATCATCATAAGACTTCTGATAGATCTTTGTAGTCTTTATTCACTTTTGTATGATCTAAAACTTCTCAGTAGTAGTTTTTACCAACTCTGGGCCCATGAGTGCTGACACTCCTAGGTCAGTCCAGTAAAGAGGTGAACTACAGGGTTGTCCGTATAAGGCCTCGAGTGGCACCATACCAATGGTATAATGGTAGCTATTTTTATGAAAACTCCACCATCGGTAGGTGATCCATCCAACTATGGCCAAATTATAACATGAAAGTTTGCAACATGTCCTCTAGAACCTGAATGGTTCGCTTAGTCCGGTCGTCCATCTGTGGGTGGAATGATTTTTCTTAAGCATAACTAGGTCCCAAAAATCACCTACAATACCTTCCACAATCAGGATGTAAAGTGATCATTATGATCTAAAACTATCATCAATGGGAATCCATGGATTCGATCTATATAAAGCACATAGAGGCATCCCAAGTTCTCTACTGAACTCTACTCTCGGATAGTTAGGAAATGGGCCGACTTGGTGAGTCGCTCAATGATCACCTAGATGGCATAATGTTACATGGTCATACATGGAAAACCCATCCCGATGTCTATTGATATCCTATCCCAATTCCATTATGGAACCTCGATGGGTTGATCCAAACTCCCTAGAACCTGGTGCTCATCCTTCACTTGATGAAAAGTAAGGAATCGAGAGACAAACTCTGCAACTACCTTCTTCATTCCTTGCCACTAAAACTGGCATTGAAGGTTCTGGTACATCTTTTCCACACTTTGATGTATTTACAAAGGGGGTTTATAAAACTCTCTCATAACCTATTCCCACAATTCCACTGGTACTATTGTACGCCCTCTGAAAAGAATGACGTGCTCCCCACATTTCGAATATCCATCAGGAGCATTCCCTATGGAAAAATATGCATGTAAGGTCTCACTATTGGTATCCCCAAGATGTGCCTCCCTGACTCACTCTAAGAGTGTAGGGGTGAAAACCATCGATTTGAGGTAAGCTTCTCCATATCCATCCACAAAGGATAACTACAATAAGGATAACTACTCTAATTCCTCATTCAATAACTATGAATTAGATATTCTGCTAAGAGCATCTTCCACCACATTCCCCTTCCCAAGAGAATAGAAAATCTCAAAGTCATTGTTCTATAGAAAATATACCCATCTCCTCTGTCTCAAGTTAGTATCCGTTTAATAGAATATATACTTGTGAATATTGTGGTTAGAGTAGTTGATAAATCTATCACCCATTAGGTAGTGTTTCCACATATTCAATGTGAAGACTACAACTTCTAAATCAAGATAACGAGTTTCATAGTTTTTCTCATGTGGTCTCAAATGACGTGAACCAAATGAATTTACTACTTTCCTCTTCATCGGGAAACAACCAATCATAATTCCTAATGCAACACAGAACAATACGTACTCAACACCCTCCTATGGAAATCTCAAGTTGGGAGTACTAATCAATCTATGCCTCAACTACTGAAAAATCTCCTGGAAATTTTCTATCCACACAAAAGGATTCCCCTTTCATGTCAAACATGTCAAGGATTCTTCCACTCTAGAGAATTTGGGTACAAAACTCCCATAGTAACCTACTAAACCAAGGAAACTCCACACCATCGTAACACTCTTGGGTGTATCCCAAGCAAGAACCACCTCAATATTCGATGGATCCACTGCAACTCCTACCTATGAAATGAAGTGTCCCATAAAATGGAATACTCAAATCTAGAACTGACACTTAGAGATATTATCGTAAAGTTGGTTCTCTTAGAGCGTGTCTAGAACCATCCTCAAGTGTCTCACATGCTTCCACTCAGACAACAATCACACTAGGATGTCATCAATGAAGATCACCATGAACTGGTCTAAGTAAGGATGGAAGATCCTATTCATGAGTCCCATGAACACTAATGTGAAATTCATCACGACAAAAGACATCACCAAGTACTCATAGTGTCCATAACGACATCTGAAAACTGTCTTCAATATATCCTCATACCATACTCATATTTGGTGATAGTGAGATCAAATGTCAATCTTCAAGAACCACCATGTCCCTTTCAACTAATCGAAGAGGTCATTGATCCTTGGTAGTGGATAATTATTCTTCACAGTCACCTGGTTGAAACACCGGTAAACCACACATAACCTCAAGCTCCTATATTCTTTATTATAAAAAAACCAGGGCTCCCTTGGGTGAAAAACTGGGTCTCATGAAGCCCTTCCTCTTCAAGTCATCCAACTATACCTTCAGCTCATGAAGCTTTGTGGGAGCCATCTTTTATGAAGGTGTAGATACCAATGTCGTACTGGGTTATAGATCAATATAGAAGTCTATCTCCCTTTGGGGAGGTAAAATTGGAACATCCTCAGGAAATATGTCCTCATATTCTACCACCACTGTAGGAAACTGAGGACACATATCATCTACTACAATGAGGGTTGAGATATCCAACTGATGAGTGATTGGATTTACCCTCCTATGAGTTAGTTCATCCTATGATTCCTATGTTTCCTTTTCACCAACAAATGAAAAAATAGTTCCATCACTATGGACACACCACACTCTACACCTAAAATAGCTAATCTAAGTAAAAAATATAGATAACCAGTCCATACTAAGAATTAAGTCGTAATGCCTCGATTCCATTACCAAGATATACCAACCAAAATTATCACCTCCAAGAGTTAGGTCACACAGTTGGAACCCATGTGTGATCATTAAATCTCTTCCTTAGGAGTCTCCAAGATTAGGGGTCGAGTCAAAGGTTCAACCAGAATCTCTGAGTCTTAAACAAGATTTGTGGAAAGAAAGGAATGATTAGAACTTGTGTGTATCAAAATTTTAGCTAAGGTAGAAAAGACAAAGATCATACCTAGAATCATCTCTATATCCTTGGGTTTATAAGCTTCCATTTCCTATAATTGGTCTCATCCCTATCCACCATCTCCCTGAGTTTGGTATGGACCACCTAGGGGTAGTGGTTGTAATAGGTCAAACCTTCGACCACCTCCTACTGCCATACCTAATCCTATTACATTTCCTCCACCCTACGGATAACCCTACTCCTATCTCTACCTCTTCCTTAGTGGCCCCTCGACTATCTCCCAATCAATTGTATGATGGGTCAGGAAGTCTCGTGCCAGATGTCCCAGACCACCACATAAGTAATACCATCTTCCCCCTAGATAATTTGAGCCACCCTAGGAGCCTTGAACTACTGACCTTGAGTCCCAGGATCATCATTTAAAGTGAACGAACCACTTGTATCCCTATGAATTCCATCAGATATCACTCACGAGTTCTTAGCTACCTGGTTTCCACTTCTATCCCCCACTACCAGTGTCTACTCCTCTAGAAATATCTCCACTAGTAGGGATCACTCAAGTACCCCAACATAGGTAAGAATGCTAAGGGATACCACTACTGCCCTGATGTCCCGACATAAACCCTAGTCAAAGGTATGATACCTGAAGAACTAGTCTCGTACCATATCCAAGGATTAGCATGAAATATCAATAAACATCACTGAATACTCTTCCATGGTCATACTACCCTACTGTAGATACAAAAACTCCTTTATGGACACCAATTGTAATGTGGTTGGATAGAACTCCTCTATAAAAAGACTCTCAAAGTCTATCCAAGAGAGATTTTTCATGTCATGTGACTGATTTACTAAGCTTCACCATCACCCTACTGAGCCTTGGAGAAGACTCGCGATAAGGAATGTCATCTGATCGGCATGTGTCCTCACAAGGCGGAAAAAAATGAGTTACGACATCTAGACTATCATAAGCCATATGGGGGTCTGGATCACCCCAAAACCTGGGAGGTCACTACCTCTAAAACTCATGCAATTCACTCAACCTGCATTCATCCTCAGCTGAAAGCTGAACTTAAAACACTTAACATTGTTTCCCCAAACCAATCTCGTAGAATCCTGATCCTAAAGTAGAAACCCCCTCTAATACCACTCTTTCATGACCCTTCCTAGAGGATCCCATGTTGTTACTCCCCTAATACCACCTCCAATAGGTTAGAGGATGGTGAATAGCATTGACTATACATATTCCGTAAATGAGAGGCATTATCCTAACATACCTGTACATATGCACACATCTCCAAGCCTAAAATGATAAAATGTAAAAACACTAAGTAAAAAATGCATGAAAAACACTATATCCAACAACTAGAGTACAACAATGAAAGTGATAGAAAGTAAACAGAGCTATATACAAACCCACCAAAAAGATTCTGTAACCACAAGTTCGACCTATAAGAAAAGATGTACTGGGACTAATGTTTGAAAAGACATAGGAAGACACCTCAGTATTTATAGTCTCACAAAGAATTGCTTGGTCCTGGTATGCCTAGGACTCTATAGAAAGTTTGATAATCTCCACAAGACATGACACATGCAGGCAAAGCCCATGTAAGGGTGAGTATAACAATACTTAGTAGGATACCTTGAAATCATAAAGGAATACCACAAATAAATGACATAAAGGAATGTGCAGTCATCTCTATAAAGGTATATTTCTACAATACATATAACAAGGACATCCAGATATACTCAATACAAGACACACAATCTAGAGGTAATCGACAACCAATTACCATCCATAGGATTCTGCTTAAAGAATTATTGTTCTGGAAGAACTCACTCCTCAAGACATGATATCATCAGAGACACTCATGAAGAGGTCAAGATTATTTGGACCCTGCCCAAATAGAATACATTAGTCCAAAAATAATATGATACATAGAGAGGGAATCATGCCCATACATACTAGGTAATACCACATACCCAATACGAATTAACCTATAATGTAGATGATCCTTCCCAGACACACTAGGGAATACCACTAACCATATTGATGTATCCTGATAGATGGAGGACCAATGCCCTACTCTCGATGGTTATGTGGATTCCACAAAACTCTACTAGGGGTGATATAGGATCTCACTCCAGTCCCATGGGGGGATACCCTACTCATCTTGGACTCAAAATCTATAGGGGATTATAATCCAGTGATGTGGACATAATATTGTACTGAACCCTCAAGGAAAGGACCAAGGAAACACTCTCAACCTATACTGGTTCAAACTAAAAAATCACCACTTGACTCAAAAGGATCATCTTAATGTCAGGGTCTCAATATCATAGAAGACTTGTTTATTGGATGATCTGTTTAGAAGTTATGGGCATTTGATGTTTTTAAGGGGGTCACTAGGCCCGTGGACAAACTATGGCAGTCAACTGCCCCGCAAACAAGCCAACATGGACCAAATTTGATGATTCATCCACTGGATATAGCCAATCGACTGAGGTGGTCGACCGTGATGGTCAACCGTCAGCGACCATGGCCACGAGACCATTGCACTCATGATAGTTAGAGTTGGTGTGGCTTGTCCCTAGTCACTCCGAGTCTTGCACGAGTCCAACCCAGCCCGCTCAGACTAGCCCAATTACACATGGGCCACCTGAAAGTGTCCCACGTGGCTTCCCATGTCTTCTGTGGTTTTGCGTATGATGCAGTTTTGTGGCCTTTGACCATGCGGCCGCCAACCACATCCCATGCGGCCACCGCCGCATCCACATGGATTCGTTAGTTGCACCGCACCACTTTGTACTGTCATGCACCACCACCTACGCCTACCACCACCGCCTCCTCTTCCGTGAGCTGAAAATCTTCCTCTAATTCCCTAAATTCCAAACGGTCCAAGATTTGGGTTCCTCGGGTCCCGATCTACACTAATCCAGACCTTTTTTTTATTTTCTTCCAATCCAGGGGTTCGATCATGTTCAGAGCCACCTGGAAAGGTAGATCCATGACCATTGGGATCCAATGATGATGAACATGAATAACATAGGGAGAAAAGAAAAAGAGAAACCTCAAGGAAAGAACCTCAAACTTTGTTCATGTCAGCCTCAAACCATTTCTGTTAGAATGATAAACAAAGAGGAATAAAGATCAATCTCCCAATAATCCCATAGATAATATCCCATCCCACAACAAAAATCAATCCGTGGGACAATATATTTTTTGATTGGTCTATATTTTTTGTATAATTAAATAACGATGAAAAAAACTCAAAACAACACACCCTAGCTTGATTCGATTCGATCGCTAATGAAGAACAAAGCATCATTGTCGTCGTTGGTAAGGTTTATAAAATCCTAGGTGCATTGTTCGATTGATCTTTCTTCATCCACAAACGTTTTCTCTATATGTTCTTTCTATATACCTCTAGAGAAATTATAGGGTTATGATGTTAACCCTGGATTTCTAAAAAAGTCTTAATAAAAATAAATTTTATGCATCAAAATAATTTCTTTATTAAATTATTTTATTTATAGTTACATCCTCTATGAATTTTTCTATAAAAGACCCATTCCAATTAAAGTTAAGTCGTTCCTAGGTAAATACTCCATTATGAGCTCAATGGTGCCCTCATATTTCTGATATGGAAAACTGTTTAAGATTTATTCAGCTTTTTCAGAAAAACTATGTGTACATGCTATTAAAAAGTTTAATATTTTTCAAATATTTGTTCCAGGGACATCGGGTCTCAGAATCACACTCTGTCTTAGTTCCTGGTCTCAAAATCAATCCATATAATATCTCAAAATAATACTTGTAAAACATGAGATGTTACAATAACCTAGGATTTCTAACACTGGTCATAATGTCTTGGTGAGTTCATCAAAAAATCCACCAGCCGCTCTGGGTGCCTGGTTCATCAAGAATCCAAAATTCCAAGTTACTCGAGTATAACCCCAAAGTCTATCCAAGTACAATCAGAAATATCTCAAATAAGCTAAGTTTCCAAATAGGTCACTACACTCTCATGAGGGAGATCATCCATCACATAAATATGTAGCTCTAACCATGAAGGAACAAATAAGAGGTTACTAAGGAATAACCAAAAACATGATGGTATTTAACACTAAACATGAAATGAAACCCATGGAAGGAATAAATTAGAGGAATTTAAAAAAAACCAAAATCTAATGGTTATCAACGTAAGATTATTTTCCATCACCCATATCACAACAAACCTCAAGGAAATAAAAATGTTCAATATTGTACATCCATAAGGAACAACCATCAAGATCTCAGGAAAATTAAATCATCATCACAATCAGAACCAATTTCATAATAGATCATCCAAAAAGATCCCAAAAATATCCAACAAGATATCCAAAACAAATAGGTTCCCTAAAACAAAAAAATCCACAATCGAGAAAACTCAAATAGTCTACACTTTGACATTAGAGGCATCAAGTTAGGTTAATATCCAAAAAAACTAGAAACTCATCCACTAGGTGAAATGATTCACTTTGAGGCCTATGGATATATCCCTATTATCTTGGAACATCTTCCACCCCAAAATCAAGAGTTAATGATTCTTGATCAATTTTTTTTGCAGCCCAACATATAGAACCTCTTAAGGTGACCCAAATAGCCACACCATTTACAAAAAATTGGAGATTTAAAGAACAATTTATGTAAGTGACCAGGTTTTTTGACACTAAAAACATACAACATGCCTCTTATTTACCTAATAAGGCTACCACATATCAACCAACACCTATATTTCACCTAAAAAGACACATTATCTTAATTCAACCTTGAATGAGACATTCTCTATTTTCAGTTTCTCTTCTAGCTCTGTCTCAGTTGACAAGGCCCTTTCAAGAATCATCATATAAGAGTCTGAACAGGTTTTGGAGGAAATAGTTCTAAGGTTTGGGTGAAGATCCCTTCTAAAATAGTTATCCTTAAGGGAGCCATTATTGATAAGTATATGCAAGTGATATACCAAACATGATAATCTTCTGGAATACTCTACAACTAATATCTCATCTTAAATAAAAATCAAGATATCATAAGCTTTTTCCTTATTCACTTCCTCATGATAGTACTAATAAATGAATAATGACTTGAAGATTATTCAAAACATTCTTTCATTCATATAGTAGGAACTAAAAACTTCTCACCACTATTGGCTAGGTATCTCAAACAAGGATTTGATATAATTGACCTTCAGCACATTAGGAGTCATGAGAGAATAATATATTTACTCAAATTATTTGATCTAATTCATTACTTCAAGGTAACCCTACTTACTTTCATAAGAAGGTGGATAAAAATCCAAGAATACCTAGATAGGGTTGAAAATGTGGAAGGTCTCCAACTCTACCACTTGATTTAGAGTCTGGGTAGAGTCTTTAACTTGAGACACCACTTCTAGATAATGGAATGTTGAAAAAAATTTCTATATTTCATGGAAAAATTTCTACAAGACATTTCTAGGCATCACGAAACATAATATTATAAAATCAAGAGAAAAACCTAAAACAAAACACAACAAAGTAAAAATATTTTAAAAAATTCACAAACCACTTTTATCAAATCAATATCGGTTTCAAGGGGAACAATATTTCTCCATTTATAAAACATTACAATTTTCTTTAAAACATGAATTCTTGGTATAAATCCATCATAGTTAAAAAAGTACTTTATTAATTCATGGAAATTTTTCCAAGGTCTCAAAATAATTAATTAATTTTTTTTTTTCATTTTTTAATTTTCAAAACCATTTCCATTTAAAACCCATCACAACCCAAGATTTATTCTTAATAAATCTTTAGCACATCACCAAAGAATATTAGAGATTAGTTTTCCAAACCAAATATTACCTAAACAAACTTTCTGGTAATTGAAAATTTTTCTCTGAGAACTCAATAAAACATTTTTAATCCACATTTTGGATTTTACAAAGGATTTAGAATCATTAAAAGAGGAATTAATGTTTCTAGAACTAAACAAGAGCGTGAAACAAACCATATCCATAACACTTAAATCTAACCTCACACGAGTGAAGTCATTTTGGAAATAAATGGGCATGGTCCCAAATTTAGGTTAGAGTAGAACTATTCATGTCTTGGTTACATGGGATGGTGAACCATGTACCAACCATACAATAGTTGATTGATTGAGTTTTAGTTCAGTCACACTGATTGATCTTTGTTTATAAGACCATGAAGGAACTTCATGTCTCTAGTCACCATTATTCTCCAAACCAAAAATCAAATAAATGTTCAAAAAATATATAATAAAAACATAAATTTTTCTTGAATACACTTTCCCTAATTACCCATGGAAATATAAGGATAATTATAATGAGATTTTTCTAGGAAATCGCTCATAACCTACCCCTTAAGTCCCCATAGTCTTATCCGAAACTGCATACCGACATCAAAAAGGTGGATCAACCACCTATGATACCATTTTTTGATAAACTAACCCAGATAACCCACCTAAATAGTAACCACATTTATCCTGACATGACCTGAAGGGTTTTCCTGATCCCCATGGTATAGAACAATAACCATGTAATCAAAAAGAGTAAAGTGGGAATACTTTTGAAATTAAATATGTGTGATAATGAAAAGAAGTAAATAAATATTGTTGGTACATCAAAAAATCCATAAGAGAAAAGAGACCACAATACCCTGATACATGTCTTAATATAAAAAGATAACCTAAAAAACTAGTGGATCACAAAATCCATCATATGCTTCCATCTTATAAGGGTATCTCAAGTCAGGTACACCCTCTATATCTGGGTGGTACCATCTATTTATATGGACCTGACATAAAGAAATCTAGAAAAACCTAAAGGAAAGGGTACGTTGCAAGCTTACAAGACCCATTGGATTTCACCAATCATTTCATAATGTTAGGTCCAAAAGGGTCCCACTACTAAAAAATAGTCCTATAGCCATGGTTTTTGAAAACCATGGGTACAGGGGTAGTATAGGAACCTATACCCATGGTTTTGGAAAACCATGGGTATAGGTCACCTATTCCCTTCAGTTTTGAGAAAAACCGTGGGTATAGGTTTTTTTGAAGAACTATTCCCATAGTTATGGAAAACCGTGGGTATACAAGTTTTTTTCAAGTCCTATACCCATAGTTTTTCAAACCTGTGGGTATAGGCCTCTTTTTTCGAAGACCTATACCTGGAGTTTTGAAAAACCGTGGGTATATATTTCTTGTGTTATGGTGGGGAAAAAATTCCGCGGGACACAAAAAAATTGGTGGGATAACCTATACCCACATTTTCTCTTCCTATACCCATGGTTTCGATTAATATATTTACATAGATAGAAATATATAAACATATACGATTTGTAGATCATTTGGTGCAGTGCTGTTTCTTAGTCACTATGGTCACTGAATCGAATCGCTTTGGATGTTTTTTTTTCTAATACAAGAATACAAATTAATATATTACAATAAATATCGATATATTTATATGTAAGTGAGTTTTATGGGTTGGTTAGGCTTTGAAAGTATGAGTGGGAACATGCAGGATCAAATCCCCCAACCTGTATTTTTATGCGATGTTTAAAATTAATATAATTATGAAAATATATTTAAAACAATGTAACATATGTAGGCTTAGTGGTGAGGCTTCGTGTATTTGAAGAGGAGGTCATGGGTTCCAAACTAGATATAGGTTTTTTTTTTCTAAAATGGATGAAAAATATTAATATATTTAGGTGAATTTATGTATATATATATATATATAATAAAGTTAATCAGGTGAGATGGTGAGATGTTGTCATGAAAGAAGTTTGGGTTTCAGGATCAATACTCACCAACTTACTTTTTCAATATATTTAGACCCATGGTTTTAAAACCGTTGGTAAAAGGCTGCGACATGGTGGAAAAAAGGTAGTGACACGGTGGAAAAATCTATGCCCACAGTTTGTAAAACCATAGGTATAGGCTTTGGACCTATACTGACTTCTCAGTTGCCCATGGTTCCCAAAACCGTGGGTATAGGCTATACCCATGATTTTGGGGGCTATAACCATGGTTTATAGGTCATTTTTCCAGTAGTAGCCTAGATACCTTGAGAGGGGGGGGGTGAATCTGGGTATGGATATTATTTTTCAAATTATTCCAGTCCCACTAGATCTTGACCACTTTATTATAAGGGTCACTTTATTTTCACTTGTATGTTTATGATGATATATTCTTATCTTCTTTACCTGATGATGTTACTTTGAAATTAATTTAGGAATACAGGCACACAACAAAAATACTTTTACTTGGTTCACCCTCACTGGGCTACTTCTAAGGAGCATACAATGACAATTTTCTAATGTACCAAATCCATTAAAGCTCAAAGTTAGGGCTACATATTCTATTCCCAAGCTCATTACCTTTACAGAGTTTAGGGTCTTCTCACTTTATTTCCAATGGTCACTCCATATGAATCTTCCTCTGGCTCACTATCAGTGGGAAGTATCACTGTCTTCCTCTTCCTTTTCTCACTGTTCTTGGAATGGATCCACTTATAGTTTATGGACTTGTAGTTCCCTTCATTATCTCTAATAAATGAATTGTACAATGTATGTAAATGCTCTATTGATTTCCCACTTTCATCCATAGATGAATACCCCCTTTCCACTAAACTCAGGGAAATACCTTTCAACCTATTTTTTCAAATCTCACTACCTTCACAAATCCCCTATTTCATGAAACACAAATAGGCCTTCATGAAGCTCTTCTTTTATGAAGCACAAATAGGCCTTCGTGAAGATTCTTCTTTCACAAAGCTCAAACTAGCCTTCGTGAAGATTTATACTTTTTTCAAATCTCAATTAGCCTTCATGAAGTACACATCTTTCACGAAGCTCAAACTAGCCTTTGTGAATCTCAAAAGTTTTAGTTGGGTGTTTAGGGCCTTCATGAAATCCTTGCTTTCGTGATGCTCAGAACATTCAGTTGGCTTATATCCTTTATGAATGAATTCACATACCACCTTCACAAACTCATTTTAAAACTTGAAGACATAGAATTTTCGTTGAGTTTCTCCTATCTTCCTTTCCTTCTGATGTGGGGTAGCCTCATATTTATAGGCTTGACTCTTTGCGAAGATCCACCGCCTCTAGTGGATTTTCCAGATACTTCAAAAACTGTCTTTACGGAACACCTCCATTCCCGAAGATCCAATAAAATTTACCATTTGAGAAGACCATTATAATTGCAGATCATTCCATCAAACAACCTTTGTGGTGCCCATCAAAATCACAAAGCCTTCCATCAATGCCTGTGAAGAACTCCATCACCAATCACGAAGCTCTATTTTCTCAGAATTGCGAAGCTCGTCTCCTTCGTGAAGACCTCTGCCAGAATTATTTTCTCCTTTGTGAAACATAACTCCCAAATCCTATCTTCACAAAATTCATGACTTTTTTGATGATATTTTCAAGGATATGCACATTCCGTGATGAAAACCAAACTCCAAATTTTAGACCCCAAATATTTGGCAAACACTGGAAACCAGTGCCACATTGTATCTATTCTTTTTATTCCACCTCCATATCTTCCATTCATTTTTCATGGTTCTTTTTCAACATTTATTGCCAATAATATCTCTAGAACTCGACAACTAATCTTGAAAACCTTATTTGTTAATAAACACAACCAACCCAAAAATTCTTCAATGCTACATGGAGGGATTTTTCCCAATACATAAGAATTCCATATTAGATAAACTGTTTAATATTTATGTAAATAAAACATAGAATGGAAATTTTTTTATAGTTAATATAAAAACTCATTTTAAATAAAATTTTCAATGACTCTTAGAAAACAGGTACACCAAGTTTTCTATCAAGGAGGCATAATAAAACATCTTTGTCATATAGGCATAAATTAAAAATTTATCAAAATAGATCATGAATAATCATTTTCATCAAAACTGACATGAGTAAAACATTTATATCATAAATCATAAAAAGTAATTTTTAATCATAAAACCATGGTTAGGAGACCCATAGGTAGGATGTAAAAAACTTCTCACACATCTTTTGTGAAGTAATACTTCTAATGTGAATAAGGAACATCCCTAACGATGAAAAGAAGAAAGCCCATTAGGATTAATCTCCCTACCCTTAAATAGTTTAGAGTATGTTTTCATCATTAATCTATTTATAAGTAGAGATAATACATGCCTAGTGTGTGTTCTTATTAATCAACTTACTAGTCTCCCATGTTCTTTAAGGTAAATCAAACAATTTAAAAGGGGATATAATTGGTTCAAAAACCATTTCAATAATTATTTCATCTTGACCCAATTCATGTTTTAAAATATCCATTTCATTTTAAAAACGAATCCCAAATGGTTTTCATTCAAAAACCATGTCACTCCTACCTTTATATTTATTCAAAGAGGAGGACCTGAAAGAAAGAAAAAGAGAAAACAATAGGGGGAGGAGGAAGAGTGAGGGGGGAGGGAGAGGGAGAGCGGGGAGCGGGAGTATCCCCAGATTACGGAGGCTTGAAATAATGGAGCCCGAGGGCGTCGCCTCGAATCAGATTAATACCTTCCGCTTTGAGAGTAACTATATTGAGGAGTAAGTATCAAAAGGTTTTCATTGAAATTCATTCCATTCTTTTCAAAAACCAACATAAAATATTTTTTATCAAAATTAATGCCTTTCCTTCAAAAAATAAGCATTAAATGGGTTTTTTATTAAAAAAATCCAACAAAAAATCACATTTCAAATACTAAATATTTCAAGCCTTTTATTTTCCTAAAAAAACTATAAATGACCATACTTTTAGTAAAATAACTCATTTTGGAAATCAATATCCCATCAAGAACTTTTCATCACACCCATTCCATTTCAAATTCCTTTTATCAAAAACCTAATCAAGATTTAGAAATTGATTTGAAAATAAAATTAAAATATAATAATCAAAGTTTTTAAATAAAAGTAATAGATTCTAAAACCACCTACCTTGGTAAAATTATCTTAAGACCTTGATGAAGGGTTCAAAAATAGGAAAAAGGGTCTCCCTCTAAAAATCTCTGAATCTCTATGACATAAGGTATATATTGCAACATAGAGGAAAAAA
Source organism: Viscum album (assembly GCA_963277665.1). NCBI lineage: Eukaryota > Viridiplantae > Streptophyta > Magnoliopsida > Santalales > Viscaceae > Viscum > Viscum album. Next base: position 178,423,492 of record OY728137.1, read on the forward strand.
CCATAGTGTAGGGTGGAACACCATGGAATAGTGTTGTAATGTAAGTTACATCCTCAGCACTAGATGCATGGATTCAGTGTGGAAAAACCTCCATAGTGCATAAGGTATAACTATAGTGTGGACAAGTACTGATACAATGTAGGAAATACATCTATGGGTTTAGAAAAGAAGACTGCATCATGTAAAACACCAGAAGACAACCCCTACGATGCATAATCGAGGGATTTCAACATGGAAGCACACCAATACATTACAGGTAGAGGAACTATGATGTGCTTTCTGCTCTACAATAGTCCTTTAGAACTCAGTAACCACACTAAGAGAAGATAATGAAAGGGCAATAAATAGGGGTCTCAAGACACTTGGAAACCCCTCATAAAAATTGAATAAACCCCCATATTTAACACAAAAAATATTCACTAAACCTAAAAAATGGCTAATAAAAGGTGAAATCATCGATCATTCCATGTTTTTGTAATTGAATCAGAATGGGTCCTAAGGGGTGGTCCAAGATACCATTTCTTAGTCCTTCCCAAATGGTCCTCTATGATGAATGATACAATAAAACCTCTATAAACCACCTCCATGATAAAGGTTGTATTGAAACCCCACATTAACACAACACATCCTCCTTACACTACATCATAACCTTAAAATGCACTAAGTCATATCCCCCCATGCTATGGAATATCCAAGACCTCTACAAAATTGTCTTGTTTTCCATGACATAGAAACTTCCTTTTTGGTAGAAAGATTCCAAAAATATTCATTTATGTTTCCAAAAGCTTTTTGAATCCAAAAAATCCATCACCCAAATAAGGATCAACTCAAAAACAAGGATTAGGTAAAGAAAAAAGAAAAGAGAAACTAATAACATACACGAAATAAAAAAAAACGAGATGTTACATTCCTTATCATATAACAAATTAAAGTGTTTTAGACCATTAATTTTCCCAATACTCCAATTTTTATTCATGAGTAAAAAAAGAAAAATCCTTATATTAAATTATATTATTTTGGGTCATCACTTGATAATGATAAATCTAGTATTAATAAAAAACATATTTATTCGACATTTCCCTTATTCATATTCCACTCCATCAAAAATCAGTGGATGAATCAGATTCAAATTTTCTGAAGTTTTGATTGGTAGAACTATTATGTAAAAAATATATTTCCTCTAAAAATGAATCTCTATACAGATAAAAAACAATATAAAAATAAAACTGTAAGAGAAAATTTATGAAAGGTATGGATTTCTCTAAAACCAAATGTAAAAAATGGGGCATTATATTATACTAATTATGATACCAATATGCAATCTTCAAGTGTGTAAGTGAATTAAAGTTGAAATCAAAATTACAATTTTACACTAAATAATATAAACTATTTGAAAGTTAAAAAATGTGAACAAGTTAAACATAGTAAAAATATTTAAAATTAAAATTCATAGATGTTATTAACTTAATTGAATATAAAATCCAATACAAAATAAAACAACATAGATAAAAACAATACATAGAGTTCTTGATGATTACTAGAAAATTCCTTTAAGAATATTATCAAAGGATAAAACCAATTATTATGAAGGGAACTATTTACTTTAATCCTAAATTAGTAGGAGGATTAGTATCTAGATCAAATTTATGAAAGTTCTGGACCTCAAAATTCATCAATCTCACCCAATCAAAAAAAATGTTTCACACTCTAGAACTTCCTAAAAAAATCAACAGTAGCAGACTACTCTATCCTTAACCTCCTATTTGATCAACCCTATCAGTATTATGTCCTTACCTAGACTTCATCGAAGTCAGAAATCATAAGATACAAATTCCAAGCATCAGAACCTTGTTGATATCATAGGATCATCAAAAATGTTTATAAAATAAAGACTTAGATATGTCACATAAAAAGCCTCAAAAATGGAATCTCTAAGTATCACATTAATACAAATATAATCTAAGGATCTCAAAATCACTTATCTAGTGAAAATATTTAATATAATGTGTTAAAAAATTTCAATAAACATAATCCATTCCTCATAGATTATTCTGAATTTATAGACATCAACGTAACAAACTCCCAATGATAATATCTGAGATCTTGGGGTACTTGAAACAAACTCGAAAACTACTATATATTTTATTAAAATGATTTAGTGGAATTCATTATGTTCCATAAATTAAATAGATCAAAATCATATCTCTATAACATAATGAATCATAATTTAACTTTGTATTAAAACATAACTCATAAAAACTTCAAGTTATATCAAAATTAAAATGAAGAGTATTGTGATTTTCAAAACAAGGATATAGAAGAGTCATTTTGACTCAACACTCAGTGGTATATACCCTTAAATGGAGTATATATAGTTTTTGAGTGAAAGTGTGGGTTATAAACTGAGGAGTAATACCAATATTATTTATTTCAACCTTAATATCCATGCGTTCATACAATTCCTTAATTTCTATATGGGAATAAAAGGAAGAGATTCATGACATGGACTCTTCAATATGAAGGATCCTTATTATCAAGGGAATAAATGATTGACCATACCTTGAGGACCTTGTTAGGGTAAATAATTACATGGGGATGATATTTTAAAATATTTGATATCTCATTTATCCAAATGGTATATGATTATATAATCTATACACATGTGAAAAATGGAACATCCTTAAAAGTTATTTATAGAGAACATGTGGTAGTAAAAGCTTCCATATGGGATTATAGACTTAGTGAAATTGAGCCACTAAGACCAATAAGGCTACTTGGAAAAAATGGAAGGTTATGAAAAGTTAGGTGACCTTGGTAAAGAAAAATCCCATGGGAAATTAATATATTTTGGAGAAATAATCTTGAATATAAGGTAGACATGACACCAATACAATTTTCTCAACCTACTGTGAAATATACCTCAAATGGAAACCTTTATCCAACTATAAATTTAAGGCCTTTTCAAAGTGGTATTTCATTAATGTATCATATATAAAACCATTGATAACATAAATTCATCCATATGTCATATCCTACCTTATATTTTGATTTAGAAGTCACATGAGGGAGTTTATGGTGTGCTACATAATAATCCAGGATATTCTCTCTCCATTGGAGTGTCTCTCTTTATCACTTTATCCATGTTCTTCAAGTATCTCAAATTAGTAAGTCAAAGGGTTTATTTACAAGTATATTTACTTTTGTCACCCAACCTTAATCCTATAATTCACTTATATTTCACCTCAACATGTGATGAACTTTCATCTTATCATGAACTCAGTTTTTAAATTGGCATATATTGACGTGCCATTTTTATTTCACCCAAAATTCTCCAGTTTTTTTGGGATTCATGTGATTTTGGAAATTTTTGTTAGTACCTAAAAAATACTCTTAGAATTGAATCTATTAAGGATGAAAATAATAAACTTATAAAGATAAACGAAGGACCTGGGCACATTTTTATATATTGGTACTAAGGTAGTAGACAAAAGGTCACTCTTCTCCCTATAAATAAGTGGACCACCACCGACTGGGTGCCTCACTCACCTTAGAGAATTCAATAGATAAGGATCTCTATTTTACCTAAGTTTGGAATAAATTCATATATTTTTGGTATAATTTTATAAAAATCTCTATATCATTAATGTGTTAGAGAACAAGGGACTAGAGATTGAAAAATTTACTTTGTCAAATTTTCATGATTATTATCTCCATGATAAAATTTATGCTCTATTAAGTAGTTTTGTTCCATTTTGATGGACTTATAACAAATTAATTAATATGATCATTATAGAAATTTCATCTCATACTTCACACTCTACTCCGATTTATACAAATGAAGCATGAATTGAGGTAATAACTAATGACACTACGCGACAAAAATTATAATACTACAACCCTAAAATTCAGGCACTTATAGAGGATTTTACAAATATATTTTTCATGGTTTTATCACATATCATGGTTAGATGGGGAAAACATTACATCATCTAGGTCATATATGAAATAATACCCTGTAGAACCAATATATATTTTCTGGTATATTAATACCACCCCTAAAGACCATCAATATATATTGGACCCCAAGACATCTAAAAACTCATAAATTCATCACGCATCTATTATAGAACAATTTCAATGTTGGAACACAAGTTGGGACTTGTGTCAAGTAGGTGACTTTAAGTATGAATGTATATGGGTATATTGGGTAAGAAATATTTATACAAAATTTGATGAATAGATAAAATCTATATACATTTTAAAATTTATTTGGATTTCCCAAACATATGTTTACAATGAAAAAGATACATATGCCCTAAAGCCATATACACCACATGCACTTGGAAAATAACATACAGTAGGCATATATATTACATGAGATGCGTGGTCCACTTCAATTATAGTTAGTAAGAGTTATTGATCAAGGGTTTTCATCTCTACATAATATTTCAATTAAATAAACCTCTTTCATAAGATTAAATAGATGGGAGTCTCATTAATGTGAAGTATAAACTAGGAAAAAAAATTACTCAAGCATTGTAACAACTAAGTAAATGAAATCTATAATAGAAAAGTTGGGGGGAAACCCCTTTATTAATAAAGAGAAAAAATACACAATCACCTTTTATGGGAAAATGAGTAACCCATCACAACACATGTCCCAAGGTTCCATAGACCCAAGAATAAGGCTTCAAAGAGTCCCAAGGCCCCTAAAATCCATTATAGATCAATGCAACAGAACCTATTACAGTGGAATAAAAGACCAGAGGGACAAATCCCATTAAAAAATCAACATCAACCCAATTAATTCCATCCACAATCATTGATAAGATCCATGCTGCTATCATGACCGCCGGGTAACCCCTCAGACACAGACGAATGTAGGTCCCCACCACAACTAGATTTGTGCATTGTGCTGGTCCGACTGTGGGATTTGGAAACACCACCCCTCCAAAACACCCAGATCTAACTGCACCAAAACTTCACTGCCTCACAAATCCACCACAACCAAATATATGCGCACCCTCAGCACCACCACGCCAAGAGCCGACAATGCCGCACAAACCCCGTCACCTGCATCCAAGACCCCCACCTTGCGTAACCTCATTCAGATGCCCTACCACCCCTTTATTATCATCAAAGAACCATATATGGAGAGCAGAGAGCTGACCAGATTTGGAGAGATGACCATAGGGTTGATCTTTGACCGCCAAACGAGGACACGTCGAGAGGATCCACACACCGTTGAGAGTGAAGCCCGACGCCATCAACCAGATCTAGAAAAGTAACCATATATAGAAAAAAGACCGCCATCCAGATGATCCCACCGCCAAACGCTAGTGCCTTCGTCCGCCACCATCACAATGCCACTAGGATATTGTCCTCCAAAGCACCTGCCCCAAGTGCATCTGAAACCAACCAACACCCAGGAATCTAAGGAGTATCAACATGGTTTGGTAAATATAATACCATTAAATGGTATTGTGTGTGGTGTTCTTTATGATTAGAAGAAACTCATGGGGACCCAACACTCTCTTCTTCTTCTTCCTTAGCATCATGAGATGGTAGAAAATCATGGAGGGTGAGGAGTCCCTCATGTAAAATAAGAGATTAAATTCATCTTGTGTATAACTTTAGAGTTGGAAAGCCTTTATCTAACACTTTAGTGATCATTATCAAAAACATTGAACAATGATTAAAAATGTTGTAGAGGCCTCATCGGTCAATGGTAAACATGTCTCTTCATTTTAAGTTTTTACACGCTTTATATTTCTTCCATGGTGATCCTCGATTTGTGGTTTATTTTACTTACTCTACTTTGATTAAGTGTTAATCATACCATAGGAAACCCTTAAATGGTATCAAAGGTAGCCATGTTCTTAGTTTTTGAAATAGTGTTTGAGAAATGGAGAAAAAAGAAGAATAGATAACCACATTGAATACTAAAATGACCTCACATGTCTGATAGCATTCCATAGGGCCACCATTACAATTAATTTTTTAATAGTTAACACATTCAAAATAGCCAGCGATTTGTCACCAGGGTATGGTGAGGAAACTATTTTGGTTAATGTGTTAAGTGTTAATGCATACAAAATAATGACATATTTTTCACTAGGGTGTGGTGTGGATGTCATATATAATGGTGAAGTGGTTCTTAAAAATAAATTTTGAAAGATCATCATAGCATAGTGAAATCTATAGTGCCTTCAAAATGGATTCAATAACTACACCACTGTGTAGAAAAAAATATGTTGTTGAGGACAAAAATCCAAATTTTCAATTTTTAATTGGATTAATAATTTATAAATGGTTTATAAATTATTATAGAAGGAATTTTTTTGGGATATTTACTAATTAATAAAATTATATTAATTAATTTTTTATAAAATGTTTATAATTAATAAACCAATGTTTTTGAAAAATTTATTATTAAATATTCTTTAAATATTAAATATTAATATTTAAAATACCTTTTAAAATTTTATGTAATGTTTTATGGATCATAAATAAAGGTTTTATTTTAAATCCTAAAAGGTAATTTGTAAAGTTTTTCTAAATTACATAAATAAGGCCAAAATATAATATTTTTTGTTGTAAATTATAAAATTTTCATAATGGACTATTTTAATTGATAAAAATTAATAGGGCCATATTTTTAAATTCTAAGTATATGATATTTAGATTATGTAAAATATTTACATAATAGAAATTTAATTACAAAGTCTTTTATAATTCATGATAATATCATATATTTAATGAAATTACATATAATGATTAATATGAAATATTCATATTAAAATGAATATAAAGTGTTATATTTATAATTATGGAATGCCCATAATAAATAAAATCATAAATTATTAAAGTGTTTTTTATTATATTTTATTTATTATTTTTTCATAAATGGTTATCTCATTTTTAAATATTTGAATTGTTCATTTATTTAAAGTTTATTCCCTATTTTATTCATAGTTATAAGTTTTTTATTTTATGAATATTTTTAAGCCAAAATTTGTATGATAATTTGATTCTAATATAGTGCTTTGAATTTTAGTGCTGGGGTTGACTCTATAATGAATTTCGTTTTTCATCTATATTGACCTTGGTTTGTAATTATAGTTATGATCTTGAAATTTTCTGATGAATATAGTTTATGAATATTAGGTTTTAAAGTTATGATGAATTTAATTCAATCTTGATCAATGTCTCCCTAGGTAGAGGGACTTGTGGTCAGACCACCTACTGGCCTGGAGGATTATTCCTTGTCTAGAAAGGTGATGAGGTTGGATATCTATCGCTGGAGGCTTAATCACGTGGAGATTGTCAATTTCATTTAATTATATTCCTTTAAATTAAATTTTTATGTACCTTATTTATATGATGCATTCAGATATATATGAATCCTCCTGGTTTCTTTTTTTGAGTGAGTAACACAAACTCATGGGTCGTGTAAAAGGTTACACAACAATATGGTTTGAACATATCGATTTGGTGGAGGGAATAGAATTCCAAACTAAAATACTAGAAGAATGAATTCAAAAGGGAATAACATGAAATAATAGGCTGATATTTAAATCCCATTCAAATACTAAGTTTTAGTTTTATTCTAATACTGGCACTACTTAAGACCTAAATAATTTAGCCATGTATTTTTGATCTTAGCACAAGTACTCCCAGATTATATTGTGTAAGGAAAGAAAGCAATACATGAATCTGAATCATATTCTTATGTATTTTTTAGCTTAACATGAGTACCCCTTGATTATTATTATAATATTATTCTTGGAATTTTTTAGGTTACACTAATTGGGAAACCCCAACAGTTAGGATATTGGAGGGATGGATTTGAGTTTATCAATATTATGGATTAGATAAATATTTATCCACTCAAATATCCAAGAGTCACAACTATTTTTATTGATATTATTCCCTACCTAAATAGTCATGGATTATTTATATGAACATACCATTTTAATCCATGGTGAAATATGGATCATGGATCACAAATGGTTTTTATGTTTTAAAAAAGGGGTCATCATTTTTGTTAGATAAAAGTTATTATTAATTGGTTTTCCAAATGATAATCATCTGATAAAATATTCTATTATTTATAAATGGAATGATCATTAAAATTGAACTTGAGATAAACCCTTAATAATGAAAATCTAAATGGTAGTAATTTATTCGATTGGTACCAAAATTTGACAATTGTTCTCAAACAAGAAGAAAATTTATATATGTTGGAATAAACTCTTCCTAGGAAACCAACTGGTAAATCTTTTTAATAAAAGTATTTAGATGAATTTTATAAACATATAAAATATTCAAAATAAGTCTCAAAACTCATGATTGTTACCATTGAATTAAAGTTTCAAAAATAACATGAGATTCTAGATGACTATCAAATGAAAGATAACCTTAAAAGACTCTATCTAGAGTAGGCTTGGAATGAATGGTATGAAGTGTCCAAAGATCTTTTTTAGTGAAATATTCCGAAATGAACATCATTATCCATTCATATTCTCAATATTATTGTGTACATTAATGAATTGGAAAGACTAGGGTCACCTCTTAAGCTTGAGTTATCCACTGTATTCATTATTTAATCACTATAAAAAGGTTCTGATAGTTTATTGTAAAATAAAATATTAATGATTTTAGTAAAACTTTTCTGAATCTCCTCAAAATATTGTATATGGATGAGATATACATGGGTGTACCAAAATAAAGTACCATGTTGATGGCACAGTAAGAGAAATGAAAAGACTTTGGCCAGAAGGACAATAAAAGAGGTCATGGAGAGTCTACACAACCCACTTAACCAAATGAGAATAAGGACATTGTTTTTATTATGGAAAAGTAGTATATTAGAGAATAAATTATATGAATTACCTAAAAGGATATATTAATCCTAGTGGAGAGTCCAAATTAGGTATAAATGTTATAGAATTCAATTATATTATTATAACAGATATATGATATCAACTGTATGATTTACAGGTGATTTAAACATACAAGAAGTTAAAAGGTGAGAATGAAATGAATCTTAAAGAATAATTTTTAATTTTAAGTTATAGATAAAAAGAGTTTCTATATTGATAACTTAGAATCATAATTCTTTGATAGACTTATCATAAGTTGAGTATTATATCATTTTTTCTTGAGATTATCTTAACAACAACATTTTTTTGAACAAAATGAGAATGTATATTTATGATACAAAAAAATATGATTCCATAACATGATTTAATGGATACTAAAAATGGATTATTTAGGTTAGGAATTTAATCCTATTGTAATTTTTGGAATTTTTTTGACAATATGATTGAATTCAAGAAAAGTTTACTCAATATTCTCAAAGTTTTGAGAATAAGTGAACTGGGTATATAAATCATTGGTACTAATGTTTTTTATACAGTGAAAGTGGGTAAAAGTTAAAACCATAAGAAGAAAAGTTAGCTAAAAATTTCAAAAATATTTCTTCAAAAAGAAATTAAATGTCATTAAAAAATAAGGTTCTTAGGAAGGAAGAGTAATAATTCTATATGTTGGTTTATTTAGAATAACTAAAGAAGTTTGGGAAACTCCATAGAATTTCCAATTCGTGTATAGGTGTTATAAAAACCAATTCTTTAATTTTAAAGGTTATTTAATACCAAGTGTATATTTTATAAGTTTTTTAAATATATATGAGTTCAATATCAAGGAATAATTGGTTGAGCTTATAGTTTATATTCATGACATGAAGAAAAGAGTTTCTACATCAAACTTTAATGTAAAATAATGTATCAAGATTAGTTTAATCTAATTATAGGATGTGTGTCTTTATCTCATTTATTTTATATGATAATAAAAGTGGTAAAATAAAATATATTTGTTTTGGATAAAAATTTAGATGATAGTTTTTATATATGGTTTAAGATTAATTAGATTATATAATATACTTGAAAAGAAGATAAGTGTAAAATTATTCATCCATTTATTTGTTAAAATATTAAGTAATGTGATCTCACCACACATAAATGGAATATTTCAAATAATTATATTATTTTCAAGAAAAATGAATCAAACTCATAGAATACCATATATGATATGGATATAATATTTTATTTGTTATACATTACTACTAAGAGGAAATAAGTGTTATTACCTAACAGTTTTTTTAATATCATAGTAAGATATTCTGAAAGAATATAGTGTCTAAGAAGATAGTGGGAGTATTTTTGGACTTATAGAAGATCTAAATTAACAAATAAAGGATTATAAAAATCAAATACTAATGTTTTTTAACTCAATATCTTAAAAGAGTTTAGGATTTGTGGTGAAAAAGAAAAATATACATAGTTATATTTAGTTATCATGTATAAGTGTACAACACTATAGGATTTTACCAGTGAAATTAAAAAGGTAATTTCTCTTGAAATACTAAAAGAGTTTAGTGTTTAACAGTAAATAAAAATTTAAATATTTACATTAGTTATCATAAAAAATTAAATGTCACTTTATCCTAAAAGGGTTTAGGATTTTCTGATAAAGTAATAATGTAAAAGTTACATTATTTAAAAAAATAAAGGGAAAAATTTTAATGGAAAAAGTTCCAAGGATGATGGTGATGCACTTAAAAAGATTTCCAAGTAGAAAATATAATTTGACATTGTAACGTTTGATATTATGAAGTTAAATAAGCTTGAATATTTTTAAAGAGTTGAATAGCTAGGAATATTATTCCTAAATATGACCATTATTCCAATTTTATTACTTTATAAATGATTCTTAGTAAAAAGTTAGTGGGAGGGTTTTATCATATCACTATATACAGATTTCATAGGAATTACATACGATTAAACGATTTAACAAAACCCTTAAAAGGGAAACATACATAAGACTGATCTAGTAGTTTATTATAGATGATTTAGTAAACTAGTTCTTATATTGGGTTTGATAAATATTCTTAAAGAGTTTTAATAATATTAAATGTATCATAATATTTTAATGGCAATATCCAATTCATCATACTTCCAAATTTGCCGCATAAATGTATATATAGATATACATTTTGTGAATTGTAATGATGATTAACCTCTCAAAGTATGAATTCATCATATCAGAGATACCCTGACACTAACTGTAGTAGGGTTGGGTTGATCCTGAGTTTTATATGAGAACCTAAGTATTAGTAGTGGTTATTTATTTATTCTTCCACATCATTAATTTATTTTATGAATTTTGGTATATCACATGTATACACTGCATTTATTAGTTATGTATGGGATTGTCTTGATGGTTCCCCTCTGAGTTGTACTCACACCCCACTTGGGAAACCATGAAACTTGGGTACCTGAGAAGAATGTTAGAGATGGTGTCCTGAGAACCAACTATTTCTACTTTGATTACATGAATGCACACTTATTATATATTGTTCATTGTTCTACATGACTATAATATAATAATGTCCTGGAATATTTTTTGCATTAATAAGGTCATGGAAGATCCCTGCTATGATGAGAAACTTTAAATACTATAATAATATTCTTAAATAAAGTTCTACGGTTGGATGAAATACTATGATAGGACACATAGTATACAGACCGTCATGTGCGAGTACACGTAAGAAGATGAGACTCTCTCTCATGGAGTTCGCACTTGGTAATCTGCAAGATGGGAGATTATGAGAACAGACCCACCAGTAGTAATTCCGCATGTCTTGGTGTCATCAGACATTACTATCTATGAGTGTGTGTAATGGTCCTTATATTGGAATATTATCATTAACTCATGTCATGGCTCGAACACTTAGATTTGCTGACAAAAACCGTCACGATGACAGTTGGAGGGAAGTAGGGTACGTTGGGTGCGTCACGAATGACATGTTGTTAATGGATAAGTCGAGGAAGGATTTTTCCCTTCCATATTCATGGAAGTAGATATCTTGGGCCCTTTGATTGAAATAGAACTGTCGCTCAAATTCCATGTCCATGGTGTAACGACGAGTTTATTTGTGGAAGTCAAAGAATGACAGATCAAGCATATAGGTTTATGAAACTACCATGAAACCTGCTTGATGAGATATTCAGACAAGGGGATTAAATTACATGGTAAGCGTTCATATGAGGTGACACGTCAATGCGACATCAACTTCTTTCTATTGGGTTCCTTGACCCATTTCTATATAGTAATCTTGGACTTTAGGCAAGCCCACCTAATGCCAACGAGAAAGAGGCCTAGAGGGCCACACACTAAGTGTATCCAAGTATCTCAAATAGAATAATTATTATTCCCATATGTGGTTTAATTATTATTCAAGGAAGCCTAAATCGTTTTTAATGATGGAGGAATAATAAAATGAAAACAAGATATACACGTCGTGTATTAATGATTACACGCCGTGTAGTTTTCATTTTGGAAAGGAAATGAAAAACAAGTACACGCCGTGTATTAATGATTACACGCCGTATAGTTTTTCCAGTCGGGATTTTGAGGAAATAATATTGTTATATTAAATGATATTTATTATAATCAGCATGGACACTTTTCAAGGAATTAATGATTCAACATGGGAGGTTTTCAATAAGAGTTAATGAAATAAATAAAAAACATAACGCATTTATTTATTTTCATAACTCTATAACCTCAAACCCGATTATAAATATCCTCACAACCCTAAAACTTTTCATTAATCATTGTGCACAACAATTCTGGAGAATTATCTCATGACCAAAAGAACTCCTTCCTCCAAGAACGCTCTCAAGACCGAGAGATATCCTCCTCCATTAGATCAATACGATCTAAGGCGGACAACACAAGCAAAGGTTTGTCCACGCCAGCACCCGGAGAATCTTTTGGTGACATCCAGAGATATGTGGTGCACGTGTGGATCACCGCTAGAGGAAGTCTATCCTTGGCTTCTGCGATGCAATGACGAATCACATCAGAATGTGATCAGAAATATCAACAAAGAAAGAATGCCATAAAAGGTACTTATTGTCAATTAAATAAATTAATTATAATCAACCTGTGACGATACATTTTTTGGTTCCAGGACTATTCTTCTTGTTTGTTTATTTCTGTGATTCGATCCGTGGAGTCTGGAATTTATCGTCGTATTGATCCCAGATTGATCATTTCGAATGACAAAAAGCCAAGTGGGAACATCCACCAACGAGCTTCTGCTGTGTTCAGAACCTTCAATTGGTATCAGAGCCAGGTTACAACATTGATTATAGTTATTTAATTTTCGTTGATAATTTACACATTTATATTTGATTCTATTCAAGATAAATCATTCTATAAATCTGAATGAACGAGATATGTTCTTCCTCCTATGTTTATCAATCCACATCATAGAAACTACCTTTTAATTTTATTTTTGATTAAAATAAAAATGAGGAACTCATCCAGAGGAGCCGCTCTTTCTGTCTGTACAACACAAGAATACACGGCGTGTATTGAAAAATATATGCCTTGTACTTAGGTTCAATTAACCGGTACTGGTCTGCCAAACCACACATTGTGAATTGAGTATACCTAAGTATTTATTACACCATGTTGACCAGAAATGAACGGCGTGTGGAAGCCGGAATACACGGCGTGTATGTTGAATCAACACGCCGTGTAGTCCGATCCGGCCCAGGTAAAACCATATACAAGGAGAAGCTGCGTACCACGTACACAGGATTTCCAGGTTGGTAAACTCGTAACAAGGAAGTACACACCATTTTATATTACTCTACATGCCATGTACTCCAAAAATTCCAAAGTACAGAAAACATGCCAAAGCCCCTGGTGTGTACTTTGGATGAAGGGTGAAAAAAATACACACCGTCTAAATACAGCCTACACACCATGTAATTTCCAGAAATGGAATTTCACCAGGTTTCCTCCAAAATTACAAAGACACCATACAAGGAATATGGATGAGAATAATCTCAAGGAAATTCAGAAAGTAATTTAAGATAAAGAATTGATTAATTATAAGATCATAATAAATTTAATTCAAGCACGACTTATCTTAAATAATATAATGATTAAAAGAATTTGAATTCTAAATATGCGTAAATTTCATTACATGCTATGGATTATCATGAGCTAGACCAAAGACCCTTTGTGTGTGTATCATTTCATTTAAATTTATTTAAATTCGTTGGCTTGTGAGCCTTCTTCCAATAAAATGTAGGCCTGCATGCCCATGGTTTCTTTAATGTAAACCCCATGTAATGGAGGACCTCCCAAGCTAGAGGAGATGGTTCAAAACCCGAAGATGAGGTGAAACCAACCTAAGAAGATACAAAGGTGGATATGTGGGAGCTGTAAAACATGAACCATCGGTTCAAGGTGTTTTTCCCTAGGTCAGGGTAATCTAATCAAAACTGATAGATAATCTAACCAATAAAATCTCATGATCATACCATCTTATTTTATTTCTATATGATTGCATGGTTTATTTTTTTATGGGTTGTTGTGATCACATAATTAATGAAATAAACAAGCATGCAAAGATGGAATAAAATAAAAACCGTACTATGCATAAACATTATCAGAACATGGTTAATAACTTAAGAAAGCATTACTTAATATTAACAAGCATGTGATAATGAAAAACTATGCATAAAGAAAAAAATCCCTCAAATACCATATTAAGTCATATCAGGACTTCCATTACTTGATTAAGGGAAAGACTCAATAAAAATATGTGTTTGACCAACCCTTATTGGGACACTTACTTTTATAAAGGAAGATCTTATGAAAGTTTCAGGTTGAATTAAACATTTTAAATCAAGAAGAGTAGCCCTTGATATACTTTTTGTAAAATGGATACAAGTGTTGATGAAATCCAAGTCACGATTTCAAGATTGGGGAGTCCACTCAACAGATCAAGGAACTGTAAGCTCACATTTGGCAAAGACCTGCCAACCTAAATACCTTCTAATAGCTTGACCAACCCTTGTTGGGGTTATGCAAAGGGGAATATGGATCCTTGCCACTAGAATGTCAAATAAACTGGACATTATGAGTTTAATGGTGAGGGCCATTGGGACTTGATAAAATAGTGGGAGACTTAATAAAATTTATTATTTCTCATAAAATGTAATCAACAAAGTTCTGATAAATCTGCTCTTTTAATTTGTAGAATCAATATGAAAAACTCTTCAACCACATTTTCTCTGCAATCAATTCTGGATAAAGACAATATCCTCACCGATAGTAACTTTCAAAAATGGTTGAGGTGCCTTCGGGTTATCCTACACCATGAATGAAAGTTTTACGTGCTGGAGTCCTCACTTCCTAATTCGCCTACCCAAGGGGCGAGTGATGAAGATTTTCTGGTCTATGATCAACATTTGAATGATGCACTCAATGTTCAATATTTGATTCTATCATCAATTTCTAGTGATCTCATGAAGTCTCATGAAGACATGGATGCCTATATCATGCTCGAGCACCTCCATGGTCTATACTAGGAGAGAGAAAGACATGAAAGGTTTGAGATCTCTAAGGATCTATTCCAGAGCATGCTTGGAGAGGGTGCCCCATCTGGGCCTCATGTAGTCAAGATCATTGGCTACATTGAGCGCTTGGAAGTTCTAGGGTTTAAACTCCTCGAAGAACTGGGTACTGATCTCATTCTTGCATCACTCCCCCAAAGCTTCTCTAACTTTTTTGTAAATTTCAACATGAATAACATTGAGAAGTCTCTATCTGATCTCCTTATCCTCATTCTCCAAGTGGACAATGATATGAAGCGTGAAAATCCTTATGTACTTATGGTGAATAAAAGGAAAGTGAAGGCGAAGAGCTTTAATCCCAAAGCTTCTTCAAGGCCTTCTAAGAAAAGTAAGATCAAAGGGGAGGAAAGAGAACATGAGGCTATTTGTTTCACATGTGGCAAGAAGGGCCACTGGAAGAAAAACTAAACCCAGGTAAGAAAGCAAGGGGAAGCTTCAGGTGCATTTATTATTGAATGAAATCTATCTGTTTCTACCAATTGGGTATTAGATACTTCTTGTGGTGCTCACATCTGTATCCAAATACAGGAACCAAGTAGATTCAGAAAGATTGACCGAGGTGAGGTGGATCTGTGAGCAGCCAATGAAGATAGACTCGCTAATACAGCTATCAGAGACTACCTCCTCACATTGCCTACTGGGATGGTATTGGTATTAAAAGGATGTTATTATGTACCCTCTATAACCAAAAACATTATTTCAGTATCCAGATTAGATACTGATGGATTCATTTTCAAGTTTGAAAATGAATGTTGCTACTTTTATAAAGATAACATTTTTTGGTAGGGCACATTTATATAATGGCCTTTATGTGTTAGACTAAAAAAATCAAGTAATGGAAATTGATGACAAAGTTAATTCACATGACTCATACCACACCCAACTTTGGCATCATCGTCTAGGTCATGTCAATGAGAAATGTTTGACAAAATTACATCAAGATGGGTATTTAGATTCTTTCGAACTAAACCACTTGGTGTATGTCATGCATGTCTACAAGGAAAAATGACAAAATCCCCATTTAGTGGGAAAGGTGAAAGGGATAAAGAGCTTTTATAATTAGTTCACACATATGTGTGTGTACCATTTTTAGTTGAATCAAGGGGTGGGTTCTTGTACTTCATAACTTTAACTGATGATTTTAGTAGATATGGATATATTTACTTAATGAGGTATAAGTCAGATTATTTTGATCGGTTCAAAGAATACAAGAATGAAGTCAAGAACCAGCTTGGAAAGAAGATTAAGAAACTCCACTTAGAAAGAGGAGGAGAATATATTAATCAGGACTTTATTGATTTATTATGGGAGTTTGGGATTATATCTCAACTCACTCCTCCTTACACGCCTTAGTGGAATGGTGTAAGTGAAAGAAGGAACCGCACCCTATTGGACATGGTGAGATCAATGATGATTCATGCGAGTCTTCCATTATCCTTTTGGGGATATTCATTACAAATAGTAGCACACATACTAAACCAAGTACCAACTAAATTGATAAATGGTATTCCATACAAGTTATGGACTGGACGCTGAGCCATGTTATCGAATTTACATGTGTGGGGTAGTGAAGCATTTGTTAAGGCCTCTTCAGGTAAAAAACTTTCACCCTGAGGCAAAAAGTGTATCTTTATGGGATATCCCAAGGAAACAAGGGGATTACCTATACAACCCCTCGGATAAAAAGGTTATAGTGGCAAGACACACCATATTCCTTGAGAGGGAGCACATCTTCAAAAGAGATAGTGGGAGTGAGATAGACTTCGATGAAGTCGAGGCTCAAGATACACATGAGTTGGTACAAGAAAAGATTCCACAAAGCCTCGTGGAAGAAAAATATGTTCCAGAGACACAAGAATTGATTAGGAGCATGGGAGAGGTGAGAGAACCAGAACAATATGGTTTTCTTGTCACTGAGGATAGTGACTCATTATTGGTTGACAATGATGATCCTCTTACCTACAAGGAAGCAGTTAAAGGAACAGACGTTGCCAAGTGGAAAAAAGCCATGAATTTTGAAATAGATTCCATGTACCAAAACCAAGTCTAGATTTGGTAGATCCTCCAGTTGATGTAAATCCTATTGGTAATAAATGGGTATTCAAGAAGAAACTGGACATGGAGGGACAAGTCAGCACCTATAAGGCACTACTGGTTGCAAAAGGTTTTAGACAGCGTCAAGGAATTGACTATGATGAAACCTTTTCCCCAGTTGTGATGCTAGAATCCATCAAAATCCTATAGGCAATTTCCACTTACCCTGACTATGAAATTTGGAAAATGGATTTCAAAACAACATTCCTTATCGGGAAACTCAAGGAAGATGCCTACATGACACAACCTAAAGGGTTTATGACTTCAAAGGATGCTAATAAGGTATGCAAGTGGCATAAATACATTTATGAATTAAAGAAAGCATCAAGGTCATGGAACATTCATTTTGATGAAGTCGTAATGAAATTTGTCTTTGTTAAGAACGAATGTGAGCCTTGTGTCTACAAAAGGTTTAGTGGAAGTGCAGTCTTTTTCCTAATAGTATATGTTGATGAAATATTAATAATTGGAAATGAAGTACCTTTCTTACAGTCAGTTAAGGCATGGTTGGATAAATTCTTCTCTATGAAAGACTTGGGTGAGGCATCATATATTCTTGGGATCAAGATCTATCGTGATAGATCCAAGAGAATGTTGGGATTGAGTCAAAGTACATACATTGACAAGATACTGAAGAGATTCAGTATAGAACAGTCCAAGAGGGGATTGTTTCCAGTGTCACATGGAATTCATCTTTCCAAGAAAACGTGTTCTCAAACACATGAAGAAAGAAAGAAAATGGCAAGGATCCCTTACACATCCACAATTGGGTCAGTCATGTATGTTATGCTATGTACAAGGCCAGATGTTTCTTACGCATTAAGTGCAGTAGGCAAATATCAAGCTGATCCAAGAGACCACCATTGGATGGAAGTCAAGAATATCCTTAAGTATCTGAGGCATACTAAGGATATGTTCCTGGTTTATGGAGGATATGAGGAACTAGTCATCAGAGGAAATGTAGATGCTAGTTTCCAGACTGATCAAGATGACATGAAGTCGTAGACTAGATGCATCTTCAGTTTAAATAGAGGTGCAGTGAGATGAAAGAGCTCAAAGTATGGTGTGGCCGCATATTCTACAATAGATTCTGAGTATATCGCAGCTTCTGAGGCAGCTAAAGAAGCAGTATAGATGTGAATATTTTTCCAAGATATGGATGTATTACCTAGCAGCAAAGATCCTATCACACTCTATTGTGATAATACTGCAGCAATGGCACTTGAAAAAGAGCCAAGGTCACATCAGCGAAAAAAGAACATACTTCAGAAGTATCATCTCTTGAGGGTTTTTCTCAGAGAAGTGAATTTGCAGTGAGAAGTATTTCCACATAAGACAACGTGGTGGACCCCTTGACTAAAGCCTTGACTTGGTAGAAACATGATCATCATGTGAGGTCTAGCGGACTAAAAGTCATAGGAAATTGGCTCTAGTCTAAGTGGGAGTTTGTTAGAGTTGGTGTCCTGAGAACCAACTATTTGTACTTTTATTACATGAATGTACACTTATTATATATTGTTCATTGTTCTTCATGACTATAATATAATAATGTCATGAAATATTTGTTGCATTAATACGGTTATGGAAGATCCCCACTATGATGAGAACCTTGAAATGCTATAACAATATTCTTAAATAAAGTTCTATAGTTGTATGACATACTATGATATGACACATAGTATACAGACCATCATGTGTGAGTACTCATAAGAATACGAGACTCTCTCTCATGGAGTTCGCACTTGGTAATCTCCAAGATGGGAGATTATGATAACAAACCCACCAGTAGTAATTGCGCATGTCTTGGTGTCAGTGTACATTACTATCTATGAGCATGTGTAATGGTCCTTAGACTGGAAGATTATCATTAACTCATGTCATGACTCGTGCACTTAGATTTGCTGACAAAAACCGTCACGAAGACAGTTGGCGAGAAAGTAGGGTATGTTGGGTGTGTCACGAATGACATGTTGTTAATAGATAATTCGAGGAAGGATTTGTCTCTTCCATATTTATGGAAGTAGATATCTTGGACCCTTTGATTAAAATAGAACTGTCGCCCAAATTCCATGGCCATGGTGTAACGACGAGTTTATTTCTGGAAGTCAAAGAATGAAAGATCAAGCATATAGGTTTATGACACTGCCATGAAACCTGCTTGATGGGATATTGAGAAAAGGGGATTAAATTACATGGTAAGAATTCATATGAGGTGACACGTCAATGCGACATCAACTTATTTCTCTTGGGTTCCTTGACCCATTTCTAGACAGTAATCTTGGACTTTAGGCAAGCCCACCTAATGCCAATGAGAAAGAGGCCTAGAGGGTCACACACTAAGTGTATCCAAGTATCTCAAGTAGAATAAATATTATTACCGTACATGGTTAATAATTATTTAAGGAAGCCAAAATCATTTTTAATTATGGAGGAAGAATAAAATGAAAACAAGATATACACGCGGTGTATTAATGATCACACATTGTGTAGTTTTCATTTTTGAAAGGAAATGAAAATCAAGTACACGCCATGTATTAATGATTACACGCTGTGTAGTTTTATGAAAAACAAGTACACTCCATGTATTAATGATTAAATGCCATTTAGTTTTTCCTGTTAGGATTTTGAGGAAATAATATTGTTTTATTAAATGATATTTATTATAATCAGTGTGAGCACATGTCAAGGAATTAATGATTCGACATGAGAGGTTTTCAATAAGAGTTAATGAAATAAATAAAACATGTAATGTGTTTATTTATTGTCATAAATCTATAACCTCAAACCCAATTATAAATATCCTCACAACCCCAACACTTTTCCTTAATCATTGTGCACAACAATTCTGGAGAATTCTCTCAAGACCAAAAGAACTTCTTCCTCCAAGAACACTCTCAAGACCAAGAGAGATCCTCCCCCATTGGATCAAGATGATCTAAGTCCAACAACACAATAAAAGGTTTCTCCATGCTATCACCTGGATAATCCTTTAGTGACATCCAAAGATACGTGGTGCACGTGTGGATCACTGCTAGAGGAAGTCTATCCTTGGCTTCTGCAACGCAACAACGAATCTCATCGGAACGTGATCCGAAATATCAATGAAGAAAGAACGCCATAAAAGGTACTTATTGTAAATTAATTAAATTAAATATAATCAACCCGTGACGATCCATTTTTTGGTTCTGGGACTATTTTTATTCTTTTTCTATTTTTGCAATTTAATCTGTGGAGTCTGGTGTTTATCGTCGTATTGATCCCTGATTGATCATTGTTAATGACAAAAATCCAATTGGAACATCCACCCACGAGATTCTGCTGTGCCCATAACCTTCACAGAATTTATTGATCGTATGTTCAAGTTTTCAGTAATCCATAAGTAGCATGATTAAGTAGGATAGCTTGGATGGTATTTTGGTGATTAGGATGAGGTGAGACTCTGAAAAAATGGTAGCACCTCATGTATTTTATTATTTCTTTTATTTTTTTTATGTGATCATCCTAATGCGTGGCCAACCTTGATTTATGAATGTGAGTTTTTATAACTATAAGCTTTCACATGACATTTATTTTTTTTGGTTATATATTTAATTTTGTGTAACATGATGGATATTTATTATTGATTATTGATGTTTGGTCTTTTTACCCATCATAACACACTCTAATATGGGGGTATATTCTCCCCGAGACACTAAATTAGACTCCCACCACTAGTCTGTGGCCTCTTTCATATGGGGAGGTGATCCCAAGTTCTTGTAATGACCTAGTATAATTATTGTTCATAGTAAATTAGAAAGAGGATGTTACAAAGTGGTAATGTCATATAATTTTTCATTTTATTTATTTTTATTACCATTTGGGAAAATGGTAGATAGGTGAAAAGGGAATGTGTTAGAGCTTGTGATGGATATGATATTGGTTTTTTGAGAACACCTTTTCAGAAATAAATTCTAGGTTTCTAGGGATATTGTATTATAATTCTTGGTATTTAATATTTTTGTTATATGATTTTCATCTAGTGTGATACACATGTGATTTGGATTTTTAAGAGCATGGTTTATTATGGTTTTGGGTATTTCCTTATTCTAAATATTCCATGTACATTCATAGAAATTGACACATAGGATTCACATAGCATATGAATGCTTTCTTTTGATTTATATCACTAAAGATAGGGTTTAATTTTTTAAAGTGATTTCCATAAACCAGCCTAGATACCTTGGTACCATGATACCCAAACCAACACTAACATTTCCCAAAGGGTGTTCCCAATCCCCATGGGTTGTTTAATAGCACCTAGAAATATACATGTTCAAAGAGGGAATGAATTTTACACAAAATGGTGGATGATAAACTATTATAATTCAGTATACTCAACAATACAAAAGGACAAACTACCAGAAAAAAATATGTGAAAAAACCGAAAGCAGTACATCATCAAAGTAATTAGTGTCTAATAATATGAAAACTAAATAATCTGATGAAATAAGTATAAAACATCTCCACTGGTCACCTCTATCACCACTCCATGGTCTAAAGAATCAATAACATCCACCACCTCCAAGTGGCACTTTCCCTTTACTCAGACCTGGAATAAGAAAGTCTACAAATGTTTGAAGTAAAAGGTGGGATGTGATCTATAAAGACTAGTAGGGTCTCACCAAGTGTTCCATAATCAATACCATAAAAATTTACCATTTATGATGTTATATAAAATAAAACAAGTAATCGATTTTAATTTTCATATTTTAAAATCAAACCTGATTTCATAATAAAAGGATGGAAAATATATAAAAATAGTTTTCAAACATAGTTAAATGAACATGTTATATAAAATAGTTTATATAAATTATTTGGCATGAATAAAATAGTTTAAAAAATCAATGACATTCTTATCAAACCAATTAATTCATAACACCGTGGTCAAATTTTATTTGATACATTAATTACTCGCTATAGGACCCTGACACATCTCATTAGTGATCATGACTCATAAAAAGTGTTTTTAAAAAGTCAACACCCCAATATGGGAACCCATTATGGTTAATCAAATTGCACCCCAATAGGGTAACTCATCATAAAAGTCCCGAGCAGACTTGGTTTAGTCAGTATTTTCATCATAAATTTAGTGATAGGGGATTAAGATCCTAGCATGATTTTCTTAACCACCCACTAACTAACTAGTCTCCCACATGATTTAATAAATCAATCAATCAGTCAAATTGACAATAAATAATTTTAAAACATTTTAAAATAAAATTTCCCAATTTTAGTTTTCCACATGCCTTTCTCTTTTCAAAACCTAATCATAGGTTTTCTATCAATTCATGGTATTTCAAATCACTTTAGATCTTAATACATTTTCTCAACATCAACATAAAATAATTTTACCAAAATTATTTCCAAATCAATCCTTTATTTTTCTTAAATCCACCCTACAATTTCAATTCCAATGAAATTGGGGTTTTCTAAAATCTCCTAAACATTTAAAATAAAATATTAAATCTTCTAAAATCATTTTTTTTAAATCATTTAAAAAATCATTTCAATTTAATAAAGAAATTAAAGGTTTCAAACATAGTGAAAATAATTATGGAACCACTTAACTTTAAATCAAAGATCCATAAATCAACACCCGCAATAGGACTTTCCAATGAATAATGAAGGTGTAAGAGATCTAGGAATACAACCTAGAATCAATATAAAATAAAAAAATGTTTAGATCCATAAATTACATGATGATACATTAAAATCTAAGGAGTAAAGAAAGAAATATTGAAAGAAACTACATGATAGGAGATCCACTTTCATAGAATAGATCAATAGAGATCAAAATAGCTTAGAGTTTTCAAGGAAAGGTTTTAGAGGGGAAAAATTGCCTCTTGGGAGCCTTTATGGAATAAAAAATAATGTTAGGTTTGGATGGGAGGATTGGTAATATTAAAATGGGGGTTTCAGGAATTTTAAATTAATTTTCAAAGGAATTAAAATCCATGTGCATGGTTTCCTAGAGAGGTCTGCATAGTTAGGAAAATTATGCACCCTAACTATGAGCCCCATGCTCCACTATCCATGGGGTACACAATTTGGAGGGATGGAATCATGGTTAGAAAAACCATGAACCCTAACCTTTCACCTCTCTCCAGTGGACCAGAATAGGGTGCATGGATTTCTGGGCCAAATCGTAGGGTTTTCCCTAAGTGTGTGCCAACCACACACAACCTAATAAACATCCAAAATTCACCAAAATTAATTGAAAACTTACTAAAATGAGGCCAAATAAAAAGGAGATCAAAACTAAGGTCAAGTAATACTTGAAAATAAGTAATATGATGTTATAAACTCCCCGCCATAAAAACTATATGTGTCTAGAACGAATGTCAAGAAGTTTTTGGATCAAAGAGATGAGGCCACTACTCTCTCATCATTGCCTCCCATTCCCAAGTATCATGAGAATAAAAACCATTATACCATAGCACATGAACCAAAGGTATCGTTCTACCACTAAGTACCTTTGTCTTAGAATCAATAATCCTAGTTGTATTCTCATTCAAGGATAAATTAAGATCAACATCAAGATCCACCCGTCTTGGGACACAAGATGGGTCAGAGAGATACTTTCGAAGATGTGATATTTGGAACACATTATGTATCAACATAAATTGTGGTGGAAGTGTTAAATAGTACGACACATCACATTATAAAAAACCTAAAAATGTCCAACAAAATGTGGATAAATCTTCTCTTGCCTCCCAAGCCATTGATGACCCAACTATGGTGAAACTCTAAAAAACACCTGGTCACCAACTGAAAACTCCAATAACCAACTATAATGGTCAATATAAGTTTTTTACTGGCTCTATTCCATTAGAATTATCATATGAATCAACAAAATCTTTTTTAACCTCTCTTGGACCAAAACCGGTCCAATCAAATAATTTTCACCAATATTAAACCAACACAAAATATATTAATAAGGCCTACTATACAAAGCCTCAAAGGGTTCCATCTGAATTGCATACTAGTAAATTTTTTTATAACAAAAATCAACCATTCCAAAATAAATATCCCATTCTTCACTAAAATCGAGAACACAAGAATAAAGAATTCCCTCAAGAATATGTATAACCCTCTCTATCTAGAGATCCATTAGCAAATGTTATACCATACTCAAAAGAACCTAAGATCCCATCGCTTCCTAAATGACTCAACAAAAATGAGAGGTAAAATAAGGATATCTACTAGAGACTATAATAGATGGGACTCCATGTAAATGAAAAATCCATTTCACATATATATTTCCAACTCCTAAACTTTGTTTATATCTCAAATGGTTAAAAAGTGATATCATTTGGTCAGACTATCGATCAAAACCCATATCAAATTCTTTCCTCAAGGGGTATGTAGCAACCCAACCAAAAATTCCATAGAAATATGATCCCACTTCCAAGTTAGCACTGGAAGTGGATGAAGAAAACTCAAAGGTATTTGGTGCTTAGCCATGAATTACTAACAGGTATAATAATGTGAAACAAATTTAGTGATTTATTATCTTATACCTGGCCACTAGAATCATCCTCGCATATCATAAAAAATATTTGTGGTTCCACAGTGCACTGCCCACCAGGAATTATGGAAATCCAAAAGTACGGAATTACTTATGGAAAAAGTCACAAAAAAACTCAAAAAATAGGATTCCCCTAGAATAGAATTTCCACTCGTCAAAAGTATCTCTACCATAAATAGAGTCCCTAATTCTATAGAATTCATCATCAATTTGTTGTTCCTGAAGAACCATCTTGAGAAGAGTGAAGGTCAGCTAAAAACTTTCCATGAAAAACATAACCTCTTCCTATAGGAATCCTAAATGAAGCTGCAAAACAATATCCATCAAGTTCCACTCTTCTAATGATTCTTTCATAGAATGTGTCAAAAGTTTCCTACTTAAATTATCAATAATGACATCCCCCTTTCCGTGGGTATAATAAATTTTGAATTCAGAATACTATAGGTACTCCACTCGATGCCTCTACCAAAGGTTCAAATCTTATTAAGAGAAGATATAAATCAATATTTTGTGGTCAAAAAACATGGTAAACCTTTCCCTGAAAAGGTAATACTACCAAATATTAAGTTCATGCATAACAACTATGAGTTCAAGTTCACGTGTCAGATAATTTTTCTCATGTGGCCTAAGATATCAAGAACCATAGGTTACCATGTGATCTCCCTACATAAGAACACAACCTAAAACCAAACCTAATGCATCAAAAAATATCACATAGATAAACCTAGCCTTAGGAACAATAAACATTAGTGTTGAATTCAAAATATGTTTTATCTCAACAAAATAATTTTAACATTTATTATTCTAAGTAAACTGTACCCCCTTTAGACTGAGAGTGGTCATCGAAGAATCCAACCTTGAGAAATCCTTTAAAAACCAGCAATAATTCCCCACTAAACCCAAGAAGCTATATATTTTAAAAATTATATGTGGTTGCTACCATATTATTACAGCCTTCATCTTCTCAGGATTAACTTAAATACCATTTATAGAGACCATGTTTCCCAATAAATTCACTTTTTGAATCCTGAAATTACATTTTGATTGCTTTAGATGAAGTTGGTGATTTGTCAACATTTTTAGCACTACTCTTATATGATGTATATAATCCTCCTTGGATTGAGAGTAAAACATGATTTCATCCATAAAGACCACCCAGACATATCAAGATAGTCAAGGAATATTTTTTTTCATCAAAGCCATAAATATTGTAGTAACTTTGGTTAGAACAAATAGTATGATAAGATATTAAAAATAGACATACTTTATTTAGAAGTAGGTATTTTGAATGTTATATTGTTTTTATTCTCAACTAGTGATAACCATATTGAAGATAAATCTTCAAAAAACAAATTTCCCCTTTCCACTGGTCAAACATATTATAAATCTGTGGTAAAAAATAATTTTTCATCACCATAACTCAATTAAGTTTCCAATAATCAACATATAGGTGAAGTGTTCAATCATATTTCTTCTCAAGGAGAGAAAACGCTACCCAAGGTCACACACTCAAGCATATAAATCCTTTCTCTAAAAAATTATACAAACGAGTCTTCAACTATTTCAGTTTAGCTGGTTCCATATGGTAAGAAATAATAGATATTGGTTGAGTACCAGGAATTAAATCAATAGAAAAATCTACCTATATTACTAGTGGAAGACCATATAAATCAAAAAGAAACATGTTGGAAAATTCAATGAAAACATGAGGTATATTATCAATCCAAGACTCCCACTCATGATCAAAACCAAACATCAATATTGATTTCCCCAAATCTACATAAAAAGTTCTGGCTCTACTTGACCTTCGGTCCCATTCTCCCAGAAATATATGGAACACCCCATCATGCATAGTAAAAAAGACCCACTAAAGACAAAAGTCATTTCAGGGCTTATTATCAATGAGTTAATCCATTCCAAGATTTATAAAATAGGTTTCATGTTGAGAACCAAAAAAATTATAGAGAATCTCAATCTCTGATAAAGAGAAAACACAAGTAGGATAATGAAGACCAAGCTCTCTCTTTTTTCTGAGGAGTGTAGTAATATCAATCATATAGGAAAAAATATTCATATGAATATTTATAAGTTTCATAACAAAAATTTAGATAAATGAGTGGGGTGCAAAAATATCAAATAAAGATGTAAATAAAAGTGAAATTATAGTGATTGTACCACTCACAGTTATTGGACCCATATCAGTTTCGTATAGAGACTCCTATACTGTATGAAGAAGCTTCCTTCTGGATGCCTATGGCTAGAACCCCTTATATCTCAAAGCATATGATTTCACCATAGTACTTTTAGGTGACAATGAGCCTCTATCACTAAATGAAGTAGAAAATAAATAATAGAATTTATGTATGTGTCCTAAGAAACCAAAATAACTATATATCTTTAGTGCCTCAGTAAAAAGACATCTCGAATGCCCCAAATTTCCACACTAGAAGCAAGTCAAAGGGCCTATTCTAGGAACTGTAGGAGGTCTAGAGGACTCCATCTATTAAGAACCACCATGAAAATCATCATGCTTCCTCTTTCCTTTAAAGGAACTCATATAACTACCATCTAGATTAAAAATAACTCCCATCAACCCTAATATACCATCCAAGTCAAGCTCAACCATCAGTGCCCAATCTAGTACATTAATATACAAAGTGAGCTTTAATAAGAAAAATTATGAATGGTTATCAGTTCAAATATCCATATCAAACCATCTATAATTAATCTTCTCATTCAATAAAATCTTAGGTGAAAACTACACAAGCTCAATAAAGTGGTTCACATACTATATCATGGTCCTCTCAACTTGATGGAGGTTGAAAAACTTCATAGACTTAGCCAACACCATAGATTCTAGATAGAAATAATCAATTAAAATAAATATAAAGTCCTTCCACTAAAAACATCATTATTATTTATCATTACCATCATATCCCATCATCTCCTATGTGAACCTTCTATCCCAAAGGTAGCACATTTCACCTTAATAGCTTCATGTATTTCTAAGAAATCAAAAAAGAACTCTATATTGTTTTACCAATCCTCAGCCTCTTGAGGATCATTGGTTCCTTGGAAATAAGGTGGATTATGGTGAATAAAATATTGAGAATGATTCTTAGATTCAACCCTTTGATGTTCCACAACTGGATCCTAAATGGGAACAAGTTCAGGTGCATGTCCTAGAGCTAAGATAACATGCACAATAATCTCAAAAAGATTTTGGTCCATGGGAGGATCCGCTCACTGTGGTTAACCAGTATCTTCCTCCTAGGACCTATTCAAACATATTCTTAGAGGTATTATGCTATATAACATCAACATACAACACTGAAGACGTCATAATATTACACAAATAAACAAATAAAATAATAGAAATAGAAATATCAATCCCATCAGATAATATTTCAAGATTTGGATTTCAACATACCCAAATAACAATCAAGGGAAAAGAATAGAATCATATCAAATTATTCCTCAAGTGCCTTTCCCCAAATACCCATAGTGACTTAAGGCTCACTACGATGAGAGATGTATAGGTACTCACTCATAAATACATCTCTTATCCCAACAATCCTACTTCATTCCTACTAGAATAAATAAAAGTGCATACTAACATCAAGGAAAGATGCATAACCTTCACCTTTGATACCAATTTTTCATGAACCATCCCAGATACCCTAGTACCCTGATACCCAAGCTGAAATTGACATATCTTGAAGGGTGTTCCCGATCCCCACATGTAGGAGACTAGCACGTGACATCATACATAATCAAGGAGGGATAAATTTTCCAAAAAAGAGTGGAAGATAAATGATTACAAGCCAGTATACTCAACACTCCACAAGGATAAAGTACTAGAAAAAAAAGGTAAAAAACCAAAGTAGTATATTATCAAAGTACTCGGTATATAACAAGATGAAAACTCAAAAATCCATTCAACAAGTGGAAAATATCTCCACTGATCAACTCCATCACCACCCCATGGTGTAATGGATCAAGAACATCCACCACCTCCAAGTGGAACATCCCCTTTTCTCAGACCTAGAAAAATAAATTATATAAATACTCAAAGGAAAAGTAGTTTTTGAGATATAAATTCCAGTAGAGAATCAAAAAGTGTTCCATAATCAATACCATAACAACTTACCATTTATTCTATAAAATAAAATAATATAAGGCATGGAATTTCATTTTCATATTTTAAACCAAAAAATGCTTTCATAATTAGAGGATGAAAGATATATAAAAAAGCATTCAAACAAGATTAAACGAACATTTTATATAATTTTTTTGATATAAATTAGTTGGAATAATTAAAACAGTTCAAAAAATCAATGACGTGTATATGATATAAAAAAAATCATAGTACCATGGTAAAACACCCTATAGTAAATTAGTTACTGGATATAGGACCCTCAAATATCTCATCAGTGATCACAACTCATAAAAATTGTATGAACACAATCAATACCTCAATAGGGGAACCCATTCCTGGTAATCAAGATACACCCCAATTGGGGAACTCATCACGAGCATCCTAAGATGACTTGGTTTAGTTAGTGTTGTCATCATAAATCTAGTGTTAGGGGATCAAAATACTAGCATTATTGTCCCAAACACCTACAAACTACCCAGGATCCCATGTACTTCAATCAATAAATAAATCAACAAAATTGGAAATCAAACATTTAAAAACATTTTATAATACAATTTCTTAATTTTAGTTTTCAATACGCCTTTCCCTTTTCAAAACCAAATAATAGGGTTTCTATCACTTCTTTCCATTTAAAATCACTTTATATTTTAAGAATTTTTCTCAACATCCAAATCAAATCATTTTATTAAAATTATTTCCAAATCAATCCATCATTTTTCAAAAATCCACCCTTAAATTTCAATTCCATTGAAATTGGGGTTTTTTCTCAATTTCCATACCCATTTAAAATCATCTCAATCCTTGTTTTTTAAATAATTTTCAAACCCATTTAAATTTAATCAATCAATTAAAGGTTTCAGTGTTAGTGTAAAAAATTATGGAACCTCCTACCTTTAAATCAATGATCCAGAAATCAACACCCGTGACAGGACTTGCTAATAAAGAATAAATGCATGAAAGTTATAAGAACATAACCTAGAATCAAGATCCAATAATACATAGTTTATATCCATAAATTAAATTATGATCCTTCAAAATATAAGGAGGAGAGAAATAGATATCTAAAGAAACTACATGATAGGATATCCACTTACCTGGAAGAGATTGATCGAGATCAATATCGCTTTGATCCACTAAGGAAATGGTTTAGAGGGGGCAAAAACCACCTCTTGGGAGTCTCAAAGGAATAAAAAACCATGGTAGTTTGGAATGGTAGGATTAGGTATCTTAAAATAGGGGCTTTAAAATTTTCAAATAATTTTTGGAGGAATTAAAAACTGCACGTTTGGTTTCGTAGAGAGGGTCTCACTGTTAGAAAAATCATGCCCCCTAATCGTGAACCCCTGTTGGACTTCTATTTGGGGTGCATGGTTTTTTCACATGGTTAAACTAATAGTTAACCAAAAATGAGTTTCCCATTATCCATGGGGTTTATGGTTTAGAGGGGTGGCTACATAGATAGACAAACCATGCACCTCCCTCTAATAGATCACAACAGGGAACATGGTTTTATGCTCCGAACCACATGGTTTTACCTAACCATGTTCTAACCATACACAACCCAAATAAATTCCAAAATTAACTAAATTTCAACAAAAAATTATTGAATCAAGAACTAACTAAAAGGAGATAAAAAATAGGGTCAAATAATACTTGATAACCAGTAACAAGATGTTGCAGTGTTAACAAAATATTAGATGATGTTTATTATATAAATTAGTTGCAAAATTATACTGAGTTGTACCATAGTGTATTTTAATTCTGATGATAGTTCATGTGGATCTACAGGAAGGTGATATATTATGATGACTATAAATTCCCTAGGTGTAAAGAATGGATAGAGACCCTTAGTAGGCCAGTACAAGAAATTGATGTCTTAGATATGAACCTATCATGGGTAATTATTATATTGGAAAGAAAAAAAATGGGTTTAATTATTTAATGTTTTAGTAACAAACTTTGATTTTCCCATATAACTTTGTGGTGTAAATCTAATTAACCAATCCCTATGACTATGGTATTATTTAATAGATAATTTAAGGTGATATCAGTGTGTATATAAATGTTGATAAATGAGAATTTTATCCTAAAGGGTGTGACACCTGTATATGGAGACCTGGTGAGGAACAACTTGAGATTACTAATTCTCAAGGGGGTAGCCCTGTATGTGTATTACCAGTGAGAATTAGTGCCCTAATAGGTAGTGAGTTGGCATGTTGTTCTGTATATGGATACATGAGATACTAGAGGGCATAGTTGAGCATAATAGTCACCATGTGATTCTTGATATGGGAGTAGAGGTACTACTATGTGAGTTGTAATTTTTTTAGTTTTGATCTATAGTTTAGGTGGGAGAACCTGGTATTTTTAGATATGACTTAGGATGTTAGTGATCTAGGTGATATTGATTAGATGAGATGAGGTATACAGGGGAAAACCAAGTGATGGGTTAGCCTGGACTTGTGATCACATAAGATATATGAAGCATGGGTAGATGATTTAAGTTGTTATCAGTGAAAGAGAGTTACGATTGAGTATAAAACATATGCATGGTGATTCCTTGTGCCTATATTCTGACAATAACCTTGAGTGCTGAAGATTTTGGTATTGAAATGAGAATTTGAGGGAAATATATATGTAATTTTTATCCCTATATATTTTTTGATATGTTTCCAAGTGGAGCGGTGGAAGATCATGTATATACACTTTCTATTTTAGAGAAATGGCTGAATAGAAAGTGATCATGAGATAGATCATGGAATAATTAAAATGTATATTTTTGAATAGGATCAATGAGGGTGCTTATGGTAAGATGATATTGAAATTCCATGGAGCATACTTATTTATTTAGGTGCATGAACCTAAGTATAATGAGATGCATCCCATTGGTCATGATTCAGGTTATGTGATTGGGTGGTATATGAGCATACACCCATTGGTTTTTTCACGAGATTAAGATGGTACATAATGATCACACATGTTTCCATTGAATTATAAATTGGTGAGAATATATATATGAGATGAGGAATGATAGTTTTAGTGAGAATCCTATATGTATATATTCCTAAATATTTTATGATAATTTGAAATGTCCCTCTATGGTGATAGGTGACCTTGGATTGAACTAGTTGGCGTGGGATGGTCTACATGAGTGTGAGACTTAACAAGAACTGTCAGGGAGGCGTAGTGTCAGAGTATTAAAGTGGATAAGCATAGATTTGGAGGATTTACATGCATGTGATATTGGAACTTATTGAGGTTATATCGAGGAGTGTTATAAGGGAAGATAAATAGTGGTGAGTTCACCTTTGGCCATTAAAGGTTGTGACCCTCTTTGCTGATGAATTTTGGCAGTGGCCGAAGGTGACGTTACCATGACCCGGTAATTGTTAGAAATTGATTTTTTTACATTGGAAATATGATATGACAAAGGCACATCATGTCTTTTCATTATGTATAGTAATTTACGAAGGACAGACTATGGAGGTGTGACCCTATGTTGGTAGGGTTGTGGGCATGTTAGGAATGGTTGTTGGATGGTCAAGATAGCTTTTCGATATTGACAATCCATGATTCCAATTTATCTGGTTCTATGTAAAATACTATATTTAAGATTTTATTGTAATTTTTGATGGTGTCTATGCACTATCATTGAGATCAAGATGATCTTGATACGATCTAAGGGAAATTCTTGTGGTGAGCCATGATTTGTGACATGACTTGGGAGGGAAAACATGGTTTTTCCTGTGATTCAGGGGTGAACTGTGATTTTTGACTTTTTTTAGGGGTGAATTTCGATTCATGAAATGTTTTAGAGGATGAATTATGATTCATGACATGTTTTAGGGGGAGAACCATGATTCATAACATGATTTAGGGGTGAATCATGAGGTGAATCATGTAGTGATGGTATTTGTTGGATAGAAATTATTAATAAATGAAGGGAAGTTGGTACCATGGTTCTAGGTATATCATATTTGGTATGATGGAGGTATTTGATGATTTTAAAGGACCTTTCAAGGAATTTTTGACTTATGTGGGTCCTATTCTTGGGTGGTGGAGACTCATCTGATTCATTCTAGAATCTGAGATGAGAGGCAGCACCAGAATATGAATGATGTTTTCATATGTATTTATGTGTAGTGAGATGGAAACCACACTAATCGGGTCATTGGATCATTGATAATGTATTTTATTATCCAATTATAATAGTGGGGATTACCATAGATTAGGATCAGTCATTATGAGATGAGGCTTATAGTGGAGAGCACCATAAGCCGGATGATAAGTTTGTTGATGCCTTTATGGTGTCCCAAGATGGATGGGCATAGGGAAATGCCTTATCATTATTTCAATGATGTAAACATGTGGTGGGACATTTTTTATGCATAGTGTGCTTTGTGTTTAGAGCTTCATAGTAGAAGCTCATTTATCATTTCAAAGTAGAACACGATGAATTGAGCATGGATTAGTGACTTGAGTAGGTTGGGTTTTATGTTTAAATGATACCCATGATATCTTTAGGACAAGAAGTTATATATAAGGGGGATTTTAATAACCAATATTTGGAAATGTTATGAAATTCAAGGGTATTTTTTTGATTTAGTGGATGGTTCATTTTGAGAACCCGGACTCAAAATGAGATTATGAGAGTTTTGATGTCCCCAAGGGATTATTTTTTATGTGGTATGAGATTTGATGGAGGAATCAAGTGTTTATGAAGATATCAGAGAAGGGATGGGTGGCAGGGATGCTTTAATTTTTCAGTATCCTTTAACAACATGGCCATAGTGGTCACACTGTGAGTTTTTGGTATAGATAGGGGAGGACCTCTACCTGAGGTGGTTGTAGTGTGAACATCATTTCATGCCATGAACCCATTTTTTAGTTAATTTATTTAGAAATGGGGATCATACCCCCTTTTTTGACTCATATAGGTGTGTGGGGTAGGGGTCAAATGACCAATCCTCTCCTCTCTTCTTTCCCCCTTGATTTAGGGTGGTTTTGGGTGTGATTGAGTGGTGGTTCTGGATGAGTCTCCCCTCTCACTCCCTTTTGATTTGGTTTTTTTTGGCTAGCCCTAATATTTATCATTTTTTGTTTAGGGTTTTTATTTTTATTCAATCGGAGCATTGTGGAATATACCATTTTGTATGGGGATTTTTCCCAACTTGCATAGAGGGAATCCTAATATGAATCTTTCATGTAATTTTGGTAATGGTACATCACTAATTGTTTTTATATGATTTTATGGATTTCAAGTAACCAAATTTTTAATTAGATATATAACTGGGGATTTATTTTGGTGTAGGTTTGGGTACATGTCAGAGTAGACCACACACCACTACTCAAGGTTTCAAAAAGTAGATGACTCTTGGTGAGTTTTATGATTTTTTTCCCATCCATATTAATTTTTTTAGTTAATTATAAATTAATATAATTAACTATTTTTTGATGCTTGGCATGAGTTAGGGACTCATAGTGATGGGTGTTGGCCAGATGGTTTGGGATGAGCCTTGGAAGGTTATTAAGAGGCAAATTAAAAGGGAATGGTTTTGTGAATGAGGTAGGTTATCTCTTGATAATACCCATATGGTATTTATATTTTCTTATTTATGAATGGAATATGAATTTTAGTCTCACCACCAAGAGAGATTGACCTTATTTAAAATGTATTGTTTCCTTAAAATTAAATACCTAAACTGAACAAAGTTCCACGGGCCATGATGGAACTTTGTGAACTGGATTGATTTCCTCAACCAAAAATGATTGATAACCAAATTATATATGTATTATATGCATTCATTCATATGTTTGGACTTTGAGGGGTGTTAAATTAAATTTAATGAACATGATGTAGTGGCCCTTGTGTAGGACCCCTTAGTGACCTAAAAGTAGAGGTCAATGATGAATTAATGTGGGAAACTTAAGTATCATCAATATGAGGACCTTGAGATGACTTAGAGTTTCATTTATAGTGATATAAACATGGTTTGAGAATTCATCCCCCAATGATATGTCATTACATAGGTGGGTAGACCTGGTGGGGATTTATGGATCAGTTGGATGTTCAAACCAACCTAGAGTAATTGTAAAGTGAATGATCTTTTGGATATATCCTTTATGAGACATGCCTAGGAGGTTAGAAATGTCTCAATGAAACGTTTATAGTTCCAATGTATTCCATTCCCTAAGTTATAGGTTTTGACCTAAGAGAGGGTGTGTACGAGAAATGGGTAGTTATGATTGCATGTGTCTCCTTAGAACCCAAATAAATGATTTGTGTTAACTATGGATATAATGATTATAGAACATGAACTTGAGAAGATTAACTTAGTTATTAGATGGGTTAAGGATGATGGACGACCCCAATGAGGCACATTATATGATATTTCATAGGAGGGATGTTCTACCCCTATGATATTTATTTTGTGCATGGGATGCCTAGGATTCCTGGGATTTGGATTATTCTCCTAATGATTATTGATGCTTTCCTCAGGTCATCCCACTTGGAGTAAACTATTGAGACTGATATTACTAGATTGCCCAGGGTATATCCCCAAGAAATCAACTGTGAGCCTGCTACTATGGAACAAATAGGATTATAATTCAGGTTTGAAATTTGTTCTTGATGATTATGGAACTCTAAAGATTATCCTACTGGGTTCTATGATTATTCCATATGACTATGTATTTACCAAGATTATCCCCAAGGGTTTGATGATGACTCTTGAGGACTATGGTTTTCTCAATATTACCTATTAAGGATCAACAATGACACTTGATTAATTAATTTACAAGGGTCACACCTAGGAACCGTTAGCTA
The DNA here is from genome assembly GCA_963277665.1 of Viscum album. Lineage (NCBI taxonomy): Eukaryota > Viridiplantae > Streptophyta > Magnoliopsida > Santalales > Viscaceae > Viscum > Viscum album. The sequence goes on from OY728137.1 coordinate 178,459,644, forward strand.
TTCTTACTCCTATTGGATTGCTTAGGTTCATCCTTCTAGGAATTGATGATCATGCTAGCTACTCTTTGATTGCCTAGGTTCACACCTAGGAATAAATAGTTATTCATGATGCTATTGGATTTCCTAGTTTCATCCTCATGGGAATCAATGATTTCTCCTACTACTATTTGATTTCCTAGGGTCACCCCATAGGAATTGACTATTGTTTCTGATACTCATGGATTCCATGAAAATATTCCTTGGATTCAGTGATGATGAATGATACTATGGGATGTATTGGATATGATACTTTAATTTAGAAGTTATACATAATAATATATGGATATTAGGATGGTTTTGGTTGGCTTGGTTCAATGGTCTGCATAGAGACTCACTGACACTCGCTGAAGTGGGTTTGTGTCAATATTGAGTTTCATGTGAGAACTCAATGATCATTAATGGTTATTTATTTATGCTTACATGCCATTTTTTATTTTATTATTTTGAGAATATAAAATTTTTACACTTCATTTACTGGTTTTTTATAAGGCTATATTAGTGGTCCCTTATTGAGTTTTACTCACACCATTCTCAGGTGACCTTGGTAATTGGGTACCAAAGATGACTTAACTGATCACGGGTTCAGGTTGGGTAGAGGATTAGAGTAACATGATTGAGTAGGATAAATCGAATGTGATTTTGGTGATTGGGATGAGGCAAGGATTGAGGATGGTAGTAGAGCCTCCGAATTTTTTATTCTTACTTTTATTTTGTATAGGTGATCTTCCCGATAAGAGGTTGTTCTTGTTGTATAACTGTGAGTTTATTTTACTGTGCACTTCTACATGAAATTTATTATTAATGGTTATTTATTTTATTCAACATACTATGATGTAAATTTATTATTTATTTATGATGTCTGGTTTATTTTTAAATATTACCATGCAATTTGATATGTGGATATAGTCACCCCATGGTACTATCGTTGACCCTCCACTACTAGTTGGAAACCTCTAGTGAATGGGGAGGCATGCCTAAGGTCCTATAATTACTTGTTCTGGTTACTGGTCATAATAAATTGGCATGGGTATGTCACATCACCTTTCTTAATTTGTTCTTCCCTATATTAGGCCCCATTTGGCCTTGATATATAGTAAATAAAATTTACTCAATGTATATTACATATGTATGGTTCTTGTATGCATCCATATAGAGATTTGTAATTTGTTTATTTCATTTCTAATTCTTATATAGATTATTTGGTATTGAGTTTTATTTATAGTACTCCTAACTTATGGAAAAGTTAGTCCAGTTTTCATATTGAACCAGCTTACATCTATAAATATAGCGGGTAAATCATTCACTAAAATTTATACCAAGACCTATGACACTAGTCACTATCCCTTGGGAACCTAGGATCTACCTTAGGGTTAGTGAAAATTTGATTTGGGAACTGTTAGGCCATCTAGGTCACAATCATCATAAGTGGTATTAGGGAAGTGTTGGGTTTATTATATTTATTTTAAATTTTATAATATAGAATATAAGATAGCCAAGACTTGAGATGTAAACTATAAAAGGCATAAAGGATTTTTTTTACAGAGGAATCTCAAGTTACTAGTGGTTTTCGAAGTACTTAGTAGGCACTATTGGTTCAAGTGAGGATTTTTCTTACTTGTATCATGTATGAAGGAATATAACCCAAGAAGTGTTTCTAGGTCCCTTCCTAGATCCAACCTCTATATTGTCCCATGTATCACGAGTAACTGTCTATAGATAGGTGCTAGTATAGTAACACAATATACAGTGTAATTTCCCCTATTTGTTATATTATATTTGGAATCACTTGAAGGTTTATATTAAATAAAACATAAACAATATATAAATAGTGTGTTCCTATATATATTTATGATTCCTAGGTTATTATAAATCAATTATTGGATCTATTTATTTTGATATTTTTTTTCATATCTTTATTGATATATAGAATTTTCTATTTAAAATTTAACTTCCAAGTACACAATTTATTTTTTAACTATATTTTTTTGATCATGTGAATCACTACCTATTTAGTGCTATCATATTAACATAATTTTTTCACCTATGTATATTTTATTATCAAGAAAGATTTTTTTATTTTTTCTAATGTTCTGTCACTATGTGTGATGTTTTTTTTCTTACTAGTAATATTTATTCTGCATTAAAATTAATTTATAATTTAATTATATCACTGAGTAAGTTGATATCCTATTTTATAGAATTTTTTTATCCTATATTCATTTACAACCTTATAGATATATTTAAGAAGCATGGTTTCAAGCATGCAAGTCTCTATTATTCCGGTCATGTCCAAATAGAACTTTTAAATACTAGATTTTTTGTATTTTACTGTGTTTTTAAAATGTAATTTATGTTTGTTTTTTAGGTTAAAAATAGGTTTGGTGAAAAATATTTTACCATTTCCTATATTTTAAATAGTAAAAATGTTTTGAAATGTAATTGATCCTTGTTTTTAAAATAAAATTGAACCCGATGTACAACCATCTTATTATCTATATTATAAGAATACATGATGTTTTAAAAGGTAAGGTGGGAGGTGTTTCCTTCCAAATATAGTTTTATATTATTTGGTTTTGTATAATGTGGTATTCATGGAAAAGATTTGATATGTGAATCTTTAAATGAGAATGGTTTTATATGAAATCTTTTAATAATTGAATATTTTTGATGAATTGTAATTCCATGGTAGCTTAAGCATAGGAAATCACTAGTAGAGTCCTATAATGGGGAGTAAGGTTATAATATGATTTTTTGGTAATATCTGATGGTTTATAAGATTGTCAGTAGATTTTTTGGTATTGATATCTTATAGTGTTTTAGTACTTAGTGTTGGTTTTAATATTAATACATCAGAATAAATGTGAGTATTTTGGATAAAAAATAGTAGGATAGTCATGGAAGTCTTATGATTTTTTGTGATTTGGATAATATTCAAGAGTTATGAATTATAAATAAGATTGAAGATTTGAGATATGATTTGGGGTGTGTTTGGGTTATGTATTGGTGATGTGATTATGATTTAGTGATTTGAGATATGTTTTGGGTTGTATATGGATAGTATGATTATAGTTTAATGTTGTGAGAATATTTCTTAATTATTGTAGGTAATTTGAGTTGAATTGGTAGCTATGAATCATGTTTTTTTGGATACCTTGATGTACATATTAGTGTTTAGTGGTAATGAATCTTAGAGTTAAAATCAAAAATGAATTTTTGTGATGATAATTCATATATTGGGGATTTCACAATGACCTATATCCTAATTACCATTATTAAGGAATGCATAAAGTTATAATAGGGGATCATGGGTGGTTAAAGTATGGGTCAATTTTATTTTTAGTTTTGATTGAGGGATAGTTTTTCATTTAAGGATTTAGGTTTGATTTTTGGGAGTTTGGGATTGGATTATGAGGTTTTTTGTTCAAGGTATGTGGTTTAGTTATGTTTTTAGGGTTTTAGGTATGGCTTAGAGTAGGTACCACATATAAATTAAAATTTTAGGTGGGATTGAGTACCCGATAGAGGGTACCGAGTACTCAGTGTTCTTGGTAGAAGACAGGTAGGTTTGGGGTTGCCTCAGGGTACCTAGTGGCCCCAAGTTGAGTACCCTGTAGCCTAAATGCTTAATTTTTTATCAAGGTATTGTTGGTAAATTCCCACTTCACCCCTTTATCCACTCATTCCATTACCTTCGAACCTCACATCATCCAGCTGCATGAGATATCCCTCTTAGGCCTCCTTGTTAGTCCTCTCCCCCCCTTATCACCCCTTGGTTATAGGTGGATTCATTAATAATTCAAATTCCAAATCAAATATAAATAATCTCCCTTATTATGTTCTTTCTCCATATTTTCTTTTACCATGATTTTTAATTATTTGGATATAAATTATAAGATGAATTCCTCTGGAGCATAGTGGAATTCATCTAAAATTATGGGGTGTTCTCTTCTCATAGCTAAGAGGAGGCTTGTGTGGGGGATCTTCCACCCATTAATAATTATTATATTATAAGAAAATTGAGGTATCATTTCCTATATATTTATCTCTTTTTGGTTTATAATTAATAAATGAATTAAAGTATTTAGTTAATACTTTATATTATTATATTCTTGGTTGGATTTATGGAGTTTATATTATGGGTTTTCATGGATTTAGATTGTTATTTCTGTATAGAAATTATTTTATTGGGTGTATTTGGTGATGGAATTTGGTATAATGGATTCTAGGTGCTACTTCGAGGTTGACTGTAGTTGGTTAATCTTTCCATTGATATTGTAGGTGGTTTGAACCCTCAGATTGATTCATGTGCTATTATTGTGATATGCTTTCCTTTATTTTCAAAAATTATAAATAAATATTAAAAAATATTTTGAAAATATAAATGGATGGTTTCTAGATGATACTTTTTTAGAACATCCTAAATGGTTTCAATGATTTCATATAGTATTAAGTGGGGTTACCCACTTCCTCTTGTCAACTACAAGGACTTTTTTATAAAAAGATGTATTTTATTGAATCCTTTTTGATCATAGAATTATTTTTAATGTTTACATTGAAGGTTAATATGTGTGTAATATATTTTAGTTATGTCACTTAAACTCATAGTCCTAAATAATTTCATACTTTCTTTTAGTATGGACCTTATCCTAAAATGAAAACCTTGGGTGAAGCTTTGTTTCAAACCATCTTAGGTATAACTAGAAAATAAGGACTGAATTCATGGTATATATATATTATTGGGTTGTTATAATAAATATAAATTGCATCTTCTTGACTCCTATTAACATTCTATAAGGTAAATCACATTCTCCCACTTAAACCCAAAAGGTTTATAATTCAACAAACTACACTCAACCTTTGAATAAAAAAGCATTTTAATGGTGATGTGGTGGATGGGTCGATCTGGTGAGAAGAAGTTATTTAACATGAAGATCCCATTGGTTCTAATACTAACCTAAATATTGAAATATGATAAATATAATAGAATTCATAAGGGTTTAAGGTGAGATATATATTAGGTAAAAAATTTCTTGAGAATGGTTCTTCTTAAAAAAATTCCCAATTAAATTTATTTTTTAGTTTCTTCTCCATTAAAAAGTTATAAAAAAACTCAATGGAATTCACCCCATTAATCTTTTAAACCTTGTTTTTTTAAATATAAACTATGAGTGTTTGATCGAACCTCTGAAACTCCATTTGGGAGAATAAAGATAATTTTCAAAGTGTTTTACTTATGTATTGAGTACTAATAGGGTTTTCTCTAAAACTAAAGACATAAATTAAATCATGAGATGGTTAAGAACCTATAATAAAGTATAGGTAATACAAAAATCGGTTTTTATTACATTAATTTTTATTAGAATAATTGGTAATCTCAGGATCCTACACATTTGGCATTTGGATATATCTTCCCCATATTTTATAAGCATTTATTTAGTATTTCTTAGATAGTGTCTTTTTTCTGGACTACCCATAACATATCTAAAGTGTTGGTTATATCAAATATGAAATGTGGTATATAACTTGTCAAAATAATTGTTTGTAATCCTACTAATATGAATTTAAGGTTAAGTATGTCACACCATATAGATCATTTTTCAGTGACACTAGTATACTTGATTGAGACCTCATTGTATTTGGTTTAAGAATAACCAATTAGTTTTTTCATACTTATATATCATGTTGGTTATGATTATGCTAGTATATTAGTGTAAAAATATATCTGAGCATGTGAATTATTCTTTTTTATGGAGAAAGTTAATTTACATTGATCCAAATAATGTTTATTTACTTTTATATAAATCATGTCTACTTCTTAATTGCATAACATAGTTATAGAATTGGTATTGAGACTATGTATTTCCTTTATGCGAAGTATATCCATTTATTTGATATAAAATATTGTTGTTTCAGACTTCTTGAGTATTTATACAAGCCAATTATGTATATTTTAAACTAATGGGATGAATTTTCAAACCCTAGTTTAGTATATATAAGGATTATGTGGGATGGGTTCACAACTCCCCAAATTTTTATACCCATTCCCCTATTCCTTTGGATGGGCTACAATATTTCCCTGACTTGGTATATGAAATTAAAATTCCCTCTAGGATAGGTCACAAGGGTCTTGACTTGCATACACACACATGTGGGGAAATATGTATATTTGAGTTTGTTACACATAGGTACATGTGATACATCCTATAGGAGAAAATATTGGTACATTATCTCAAATCCCTAGTTGAGGCTTGAAGTAGGCAGTACAGGTATGAATTCTCCAGGTATAGGGATTTATTGGTTATAATATATAATGATCTATGATTTTAACTATCATTAATCAAATGTTATAATTTTTTTGTTTTTCAAAATTGATTTATTATATAGATATATAAATGTATGTACATATTCATGAAAACACTTTTTATATAATTGTGTGATTTGAGACACTATTAGTGGTTCCCTAATAAGTATTTATGCTCACAACCTTCATGGAAACATCTTTGGACAATAAAATTTTCTATTTCATTTCATATATATAAAATTACATAGTTAGCTATTAAATTCCCTTAGACAATATCTCATTGAAGTCATTGAAGCAGGAACATATCCCACTTAAAATTTAGAGTTATTAGTGAGATGTTTGTAGGTCATGTTCTACATATCTTCTTCCTTCATTTGGTCTTCCTTGTCTTTGGACCTTTTTGTACTTGGAATATAGTTTGTACTATTCCTTTGTTATATAATGAATGTATATTAGTCTTGTATGAATTCATATAGAGAGTTGAGATTTTTTTATTTCATTTATTATTCTTATATGGATTATTGAGTATTGATTTTTATTTTTAAAACATTTGAATTACAAGAAAGTTATGCTGATTTTTTAGTAAAAAACATGCTTGACTTACATCTATAACCATAGTAGGGAAATCATTCCCTAAATTCTATACCAAGACCCACGATTCTAGTCTATAGCCTTTGGGGATTGAGGAGCTCCCTTGGGGATATTGGCACTCTAATTCGGGTACTATTAAGGAATATGGGTCAAGGTACCCATATATTATCTTTTAAGAAAATGGTGAAAATGTTTCAAATAAATTTATACTTACATGAAGAAGAATTTTTAGATATATATTCTTGGATAGATGAAGTCATACTTGGTTATTCAAATTACTAAAGGAAACGACTATATTTTCTTAGCTCAAGAGAAGTATGATTGATATTTGTTAAAAAAATTAGCATGGTATATGAAAATGATACTCATACTCTAATTTTAGTGAGATTTAATATTTAAAGATATTATAAATGGATCTAATTAAATGAAATAGAGTTTATAATTCTCATTAGAAATATCTTATACTAGATGAATTCTAGTCATGATATTTCTTATGTCATGACATTGTGTGATCTCTTCCAAAGGACATTTAAAAAATATCATTTTGTTGCATCCATGGGGATTTTAAGGTATATGAAAGGAACTAATAATTTTTTTTTTCTTTATGATAGTAATGTGAAGGTTGATTTGTTTGTCTATTCCAATGTAGTTTGGGAAAAATGTTGATGATTAAAAATATAACTTGGAATGAGTTTTATTTTTAGAAGAAATGTTTGTGTCATTTTAGAAAAAGAATTGTAATTTAGTGGTTTTAATCATCTCCAAAACAAGGTATCTTGCAAAAACTCAATTAAAAACCTAAAAAAATTATAAAGGATAAAATTGATGATATTTTTTTGAGGTGAATATATATTTTATCTTGAGATACGATGATCAAATTTATAACAATCCTTCAAAGAATTAGGTTCAACATTATTGATCAAATCACTTAGATATCAAGTGACAATTTATAAAATAATATTTTGAAAAATAATTTTTGATGTTTAAATTTTTTCTAACAAAGGAATAGATGATGGATATTTTCAAAATATGTCTATTGGATGATGTATTTCAGAAGTTGTGGTTGATGATGGGTGGTAAACCTCTCTTACATCATGGTTGAAGTATTTATATAATGTACCCTTCCCTTGTATATTTTTAATATTATTATCAAAGGTAGAGAATGACATATATAAAAAGAAATTCATATTTTTTTAAAAAGTTTAGCAACTATTAAGTGGGATAATAGGAAGAATTTTTTTATCCTAGAAAATTTTATTATTCAAATATTTTAATGTGTTTGATGAAAATTTATAAAGGGTTTTTAGAATGAGTATGAGGGTATTGATGTGATAATAAAATAAGTTCAATAGATTTTTTAGATTTGAAAGAGAGTTATGAAGAGTTACATTTTTATTTTATTTTAAACATTGTGATATCAATCTATCACTATTTTTTTCTACAAAGAGTTCTCTCACATAAATTTAATATTGATTGATTGATGTTTTATTATAAATAAATGAAAATTATAGTAATGTGATGATTGGTTCTTCACTTTTTATTATATTTCAATTTATATCAATTTGTGTATCAATTGGTTTCATTGATTAAAGATACATGAAAAAATGGTAAAGGTGTTTTCACATATATTTAACTAATTTGGATTGATGAATTAAAATGAAATCCAAAGGGTGATATTTCTGAAATCATATTGAGATGTTTATTGAATACATGTTACATCATAATCTAGTTTAAATTTTATTTTTTTGTTAACCAATGATATAGAGGTTGATAAATAGAATGGTGAATCCTAAGAAGTTATTATAAATATAGAATATTTATTATAAGAAGTATAAAGGTTTTATGTGAAGAGGAAATGTAAAAAATGTGGTACATGTTAGGAATGCATGAATACTCCTTACATGATCCTTTTTTTGACTCTTGAATGATATAATCCAGAACTTTGGATTAATACATGGGGTGGTTGAAAATAGTGGAAGATTGGTAGAGGCTAGCATGGTCTGAATGACAATGTTTTGGAATCATCTATAAAGTGACCATGTTTGAATGATAGATGTTTAAAAGCATTATATATGTAGGATTAACTCTATTGATGCATTATTAAGAACCCATTGAATTATAGAGTATTTATTATATTTATTATCAACAATGACTAAAGATCACCAAAATTTATTGAGAATGTTTTTGAGTTGTTAAACATATTTTTGTAGTGATTTTAGATGAATTTGACTGGTTGTGGCTATTTTTAATTTAGTTTATATGCTTGGATACGAATTATGAAGTGTAAGTATTTTGGTTAATTTGGAAAGTATAGGAAAAAATTGGGTTATGTAACATTTCTTAAATGATGAATAAGCTATTCTTACTGATATATAGTATATTCCAGTGCATACAAAGGATATTTGAGGTATACAAAAGATATATGTTGGAGTGAATATTGAATTATGGTAAAGTAAAACATTCTATAGTGATATTTAAGATATTCAAATAATACAAGAGATTATTAGGGAATGTGTAATATATTCAAGATGATATGGAAGATGTTTTTCTAAGTGCATGCCAAAGTGTAGAAAATATAAAAACCACACTATGATATGTAATATATTTATAGAATACATAATATATCATAGATAGATAATAAGATATTTCAAATTCATACATGAATTTTTTTTAGAAAATATAATATTCTCATTATAATAAAAAAGATATTTTAAATCATGCATAAGAGATTTGGCCTCTTTGAGGGGTTATGTAAGATATTCTGTTTCTTAAATAAGGGTTTTCATTTTATAAAAATATAATAATTATTTATATTTAGGATAAATGATTATAAACTATTATTCATGTATTAAATATCATGATTGGACCATGATTAAATATTAATTATAATAATAATTAAATGATAGATAATCTGGAGGATCTCAACATGATAATTTTGGTATTTCAAATAGAATAAATTAAATTATTATTGAAGATTAAAACTCAAGATTTTATTGGTACATATTTTGACCTATTTTAAATACCATAATAATTTTTCTTTAATTATATACAATTTTTCCGTATTAAAAATATATGAATATTTTCATGATTTAACTATGTATATATTAAAAAAGAATGGTGAAAATTCAAAAGAAGTGATATAGAGAAAGGTTGGAAAGATATATTGTTATTGATCATCATCTGTGTTAATAATATTGATGATTGAGAAGTTTATACTATTTAATATATTTATAAGTCCCAATTAAGGTTGAGAATGAATAGTAAAATTAATTATTTCATGATCTCATGCATACATTGATCATTCTGAATGATCAAGAAGAAGACTGACATGCATGTAGTGTTATTGATCATATCTTGACAATCAAAATCCTTGAAGTTTAGGAAGAAAATATTGTATGGTGATAATGTGAAATCATATATCTTAACTAAATATTATTTTCATAGTATTTAAGGAATGATATTTTAAACAAGTGGGAACTATTAAAATATCTATCAAGAGATTGGTACTATTGTGATATGAATTTATGAGAGACAAGGTTGTATTATACCCTTCTCCTACAATCACAAAAAATTATTTACAAGTGGAAAGGATGTATTATTCCCTTATATTGTAATCAATTTAATGGACTCATAATATTCAAAGATTTTATGTACCCTTCTCTGATAATCACTAATTTTTAGTGATAAAATATGTATCTCAGACTCAAATGGTACACAATAATAAGTAACCACCCATATTAGGGGTAAACCTTATAAAAACAATTTGTGTCTTGTATTAATTTTAGTTAAGATGAATATGGGTGATAGAAATATTTAAAATAGAGTGGATAGAGACTTTAACCAAACAAATTGGTTAATTTTAATGAAGAAATTATAAAAAGTGTATCACTGATTCATCCTCCTTTCTTAGTGATGCATCACTACATACTTGGTCACTTAATGTGGTTTCAAAGCTAATACAATTTCCCTTTAATTGATCATATTGTATTTAAATTTGATGATGGAGAATATTAATTCTATAAATAGTAGATCTATTACAATATTTTATGATAATAACTTTCATGGATGGAAGAACTTGATGATTTTTTATCTACTTTCTCTTACACTATAGGTTATTGATATTTCTACTAAGGTCTTTAAACATGTTAGAAAATTTTTTCCCATGAAAGAGGATCATAAGATGAATTTGGATTTTTATGGAATTTAAATAAATTATAGTTTTATGACCTTATTAGATAAAGTGTATAAAAAGGATATAATAATCCAAAATTCTAAAGAGACTTGAGAAAAAATACAAAACAATTTTGTTGGGAATGTTAAATTTAAGGAAGCTAAGTTATAAATTTGGAGTGGCTTGTTTAAATATTTGGGGATGTATGATAAAGAAAAAATTGATAATTTCTTCACAAGGGTAAATGATATTGTTATAAATATCAGTGGTTCTGATAACAAATTGGAAGATACAACCATTTTTATGAAAAAGATGATAAAAATTCCTGATAGGTTTTATGATAAAATATTTAATTTATAAGAAAGGGATTATTCATATATTGATGAGTTAAATAATGATTTTATTAATTATGAAATGAGGAAATATCACATGATTAATAATAATACCAAGTAGAAGAGGGAGATAACATTCAAATCCATGAAAAAACATAAAATTAAGGAGGAAGTTTAGTAATCTTGTGTATATGGAGATGATAAAGAAAAGGATGAAGAGTATAATAAGATCATGGTTCTTATCTCAAATTACTTCAAAAAATGATAGGATATATACAATAGAAAAATCATACTAAAATTATTTAAGTGTTATGTAATTGGAAACTTTTTTATTAATTTTCCAAAGAAAAAGGTGGTGATTATTATGAAGATGAAAATGAATAAATATTTAAGAATAATAGATAGAGTAAAATATTTAAGAAAGGCATGGAACCAATTTACGAAAAGAAAAGATTCACTAAAATGAATATAAGTGTAACATCCCAAGTAAGTAATGAATAATAGATATTCTTATCTATGTATATTAATGAATTATATAGTGTTTTAGAGGCTTAAAATGAAAATAAATCTAATCTTAAGCATGGAATACACTAATATTCTTAAAAGATTGTTTTACTGCCTTTTGATGGCAAACCATTTTTAAATCAAACTTTTGAAAATTTCATAATCTATATTTGTCAAAATAAACATATTAATTATTATTGGGACATTTAAATTTACATTGGATAAAATTTTTGGTATTTTTCTGACAATGTTCATTTTTTAATGAATAGTGAAAAATACTGCATTTTAAATCAAAACTGCTTTTTCATTTAATTTAATTATATGGATAGATTATATTTTTAATTGGTATTAAAGTGTAATATGAATATATTTTTACCATTTAATCCAATTGTGGTCATTAGGATTAATCTAACTTTCAAATTGGTCATAAACTAATTCCAAACTTTTCATAGATATTGTTTCAAAAAACCCCGCTATTTGTTTTGACAACGGGAATTATTTTTAAATCAATTATTGCAATTTATTTGTTTGGAATTTGGTAAAATGGATTAAATATTTGGAATCAGAATTTCCAAATTATGTAATTAAGACTCTTTTGTTTTTGGACATTATGAATAGTAACGACAGTAATTATCTTTAATTATCTTGATTAATGAGTAATCGGGTAGTTAAGGATAATAAAATAATATCATAATAATAAAAAATGACACCAAAATGTGTCCTAAGGCTACTGGTTGTCTCATGGCCGACCATGTGATGCTTTGTGCCAAACTTGGGGTCCCCATTGAATCACTTTTGTGAGAAAGTGACTTTTTATCTTTTTATTTTTAAAGAATGTTAAATGTAACAAAGAATGTATCACCTAAGTAAAATATTTTTAATTTTGTCTACATAAATGATCTTTTGGACTATAAATATTCATTGTAAAGATAAACAGATTTTATACATGATAGTATTTTTTTATAATTTTGAGACATTAAATAAATTAAATTATTTATGAAATCATAATGATGCAGCGATGACCTCATTATTTGACGATTTAAATAAAATGGAAAGATAATGTACAATATAAGACCTAAACATGTCCAAATTCTATTGGGTGGGTATATTTAGAACCCTTATCACCTTAGCCTAGAATTATATCAATGAGGGACCTTTAAAATCCGAAACGCATTTGAAATTAAAGTAACATTTATTTACTTTCCAAGAGTGCCCCTCCTCTCCTCTTATAAAAGGCCCCCACCTCTACCTCCTTACCCACACTTCCAAAGCCTTTGGCTCGGCCAAACCATGCCCATTTTGTCTCTCCACTTCCCTCTCTTACTCCTTGAAGCCTAAATTTGGGCATAAGTCTTCCCAAGGAAGCCTTTGAGCTCAAACCAAAGGGAGTTACCCGATTTTAAGGTAATGTCTTCACTTGAGTCCTTTTGTTTTATTTTTCTTCTCCAACCCCCTAAACTATTTTTATTCATTTATTTTGTAACAACTCCAGTATATTCAATATACTAGTATGTTGTTATAAGAAGGATTCAATCAACACTTACACACACCTACATCTAATGGTTAAAGGACATACTGTTTCCATGGATGGTGAATTTATGCCTCCCGAAATGATGATTGTTCAACATTCTTTTAACAACTTCAACGATGGCCATTAAGATGTCACTATATTTATATATCATATATAATATGTTTATTTTTTCCTTAATCTTCTGTATTTTTCATTTTGGGCATACCTTTATGGTTTCCATTATGGGTAAACGCAATATCTTCATTTAAGGAAGTGCGGACTACCGCCCCCTCAAAGTGATTTGATTCGTTAAATACCATATGTGGGAAGTATAAAGGATGGAACTATGATATTATATATGATATTATACTGGAATTATAATATACCTTTATATCATTATGATTCCATTCTATAATATAAAAAATAGAAATGAAAGTAGCGTTCATGCGTACGTACGGCTTACCGTCTCCATGAACGGTGCATTTCATTTCTTACCTCTAAATGATTATGTAATATTATAAATGCATGTATATACTGAATATATATGATATATAAATCATGATTATAATTCTGGATATAATGGATACATGGACAACTTGTAATTATAAAGGGTTTATTTTTGACTCAAGTACCAATGATCATTAAAATGACCGTTATTAACTTAAATAATTACATAGTGTTCATGACATGGAAATAAGTTATATAAAATGAATAATGAACTTAAAAAAAGGTTCTTAAGAAAATATAAATTAACTCAAGTTTATTATTCAGGACATTAAAGAACAATCGAGTCAAGTCGGACCTGAGGTATGAGACTTCGTCTCAATCTCCTTTCATTGAGGCATATTTTGTTTTATACTCAACCTTCTTTTATATGGTGTATAAAACCCTATGAATTTTACGTTTATCCAAAAGGAATCTTTTTTATACGAAGCGTTTTACTAAATGACAAAAGGGAATGTTTTGTCGTACCTATGCGGTGACAACGACTTCTCCGCCGCCGTGACCATTATTTGAGTTTCGGCTTCCTCTACAAGCCATACCTTCTTTTTAAAAGAAAAATAAATACCATGTTTTACTTTTATTTTATTTTGGTATTGAAAATGGTTTTCATAATGTTTTTATATCAATGTGTTGTATTGATATCTTGTGATTGAAAGGTGGAAATGTTATGTTTCCTTTATGCATGTTTTATGTGATACGATTATGTTGAGGTTCTTGGGAATTATTATGAAGACGGGTGGTTCCGTGACAAAATAAGAGCGGGTGAGCCCGATATAGCTCTCCAATGCATTGTGTAATGTGAAGGAGTGAAACGTTATGGTTTCTCCGAAGAGATTTAGGGAATATACTGTGATGGGTATTCCAAACGTAACCAAGAGGGTTACTCCCTACATAAGAATGTTATGAATGCCTCAAGTTACCTTTATGTCTTATGATTTCTATGATTTATTCATGATTTGATGAGGTATGTTAAAGTGCTTATGTTTTATGGGTAAAGTATGATTTCATTCTTATGTATATATGAACTCATTTTTCCTTTCCATATTTTTTTTATATAACCCATACTGAGATTTTTATGCTCATCCCAAGTCTTTTTTGAAATGTTTTTCACAGGTCAAGGGAAAGGTACATGATATGATGATAGTGTCAAGGAAGTGTCCATAAAGAATCCATGTTTTATTTTAAATATGTTCCATTGATGGGAAAAAATGAATACTATCTTTATGTAACCACTTTGTTTAAATATGGAATGTAATGCAAGTTTTATGATCTAATTCTCTAAAACTCTAAACCTGAAAAGATCCTCAATGTGTAATCTTGTAATAACTCAAGATTAAGTAAGGTTTAAGGCTGGGGCCTTATAGTTGGTATCAAAGGTCGGTTTAGACAACTTTAGGAGTTAGAAAATTGTTAAATTATAAGTTAATTTATGGTATGACTAAAATGATATAGCATTTAAAGATTACCATGTTGCTTTGACTAAGATATTTCAGTGTTAAGAATGGTTTTTCATAGAGGAAACATAGAAGGTTTTTTGTGAAGGCATACTGAGGGAAATTACCTTCCAAATCAGCATACTGAGATGGTCAGAATCAGAATTGAGCAGTTTACTGCAGTGATGGATCAATAGAATCAGTTTTCTTGGTTTGACAGGTTACTACCGAAAGTTTGTTGAAAATTTTTCATGGTTATCTAGTCCAATGACTAAGATAACTCATAAGGGTGTTAAGTTCATCTGGACAAAAGAATGTGATGATTGTTTTCAGGAGTTTAAGAGAAGATTAGTGAATGCTCTAGTTTTGGCACTTCCTTTCAGGAATGGTGAGTTTGTTATATACAGTGATGCTTCATTGAAGGGACTTGGTTGTGTCCTTATGCAGAATGATCAGGTAATTGCTTATGCTTCACATCAGTTGAAAACTCATGAGGTAAATTACCCTACACATGATTTGGAATTAGGTGCTGTTGTTTTTGCTTTAAAAATTTGGAGGCATCATTTGTATGGAGTAAAGTGTGAAATATATACTGATCATAAAAGTTTAAAGTATATATTCATTCAGAAATAATTGAACATGAGACAGAGGAGATGACTGGAATTAATCAAGGATTATGATTGTACAATTCACTACCATCCGGGAAAAGAAAATAAAGTGGCCGATGCTTTGAGTCAAAAAAGTAATGCTTCATTAACCATGCTACGTTTGGAACAAGATCCTTTGGTTTTTGATTTGATGAATTTTGGCATAAAAGTTGTTGGTGCAGGATGTCCTTCTGTTTTGTTTCAGGTATCAGTGAGATCTTCTCTATCAGACAGAATCAAGCAAGCATAGAAGAAAGATAGTGAGTTGCAGAAAAAGGTAGAGCTAGTTTAGAAAGGTAAGTTGCCTGAATTCAACATTGATAGTGATTGTGTTTTGAGGTTTGGGAAGAGATTATGTGTGCCATGTGATTCACAGTTGAAGAGAGAGTTGTTATGTGAAGCTCATAGTTCTCCATTTTCAGTTCATCCTCACAGTACTAAGATGTACAGAGATCTGCGGGAGTATTACTGGTGGGATGGAATGAAAAGAGATATTGCTGATTTTACTGTGAAGTGTTTGACTTGTCAGCAGGTTAAAGTAGAGCGGCAGTTACCGAAAGGGATGCTTCAGCCTCTACCAGTGCCAGAGTGTAAATGGGAGAATATATCCATGGACTTTGTTGTGGGATTACCGAAGACATCTCGAGGTAATAATGCAATCTGGGTTATTGTTGATCGCTTGACTAAATCTGCTCATTTCCTTCCTATACGAGATAAATTTTCCCTAGATCAACTTTCCCGTTTGTATCTTAAGGAGATAGTCAGGTTACATGGATTTCCTCTCTCCATTGTATCTGACCGTGATCCTAGGTTTACTTATAACTTTTGTAAAGGCCTTTAGAAGTCGTTGGGTACTGAATTAAATTTTAGTACAGCTTTTCATCCCCAATCAGATGGGCAGTCAGAACGAACAATTCAGACCTTGGAGGATATGCTACGAGCTTGTTCTATGGATTATCAAGGATTTTGGGACCAACATCTTTCTTTGGTTGAGTTTTCATATAATAACAGTTTTCATTCTAGTATACAGATGACACCATTTGAGGCATTATATGGGAAGCGGTGTCGAACTCCAGCATTTTGGGATGAAGTGGGTGAAAGGAAGCTGATGAGACTAGAATTGGTAGAAGAGATGGCAGAAAAGGTTCATTTGATTCAGAAACACATGAGAACAGCTCAGAGTAGGCAGAAGAGTTATGCGGATAACCGGAGGAAGGATCTATCTTTCGAGGTAGGTGATCATGTTTTTCTCAAGGTTTCTCCAAGGAAAAGTGTGATGCAATTTGGTAAGAAAGGAAAGCTGAGTCCAAGGTTCATTGGAACGTATGAAATTCTGGAGAGAGTTGGATCAGTTGCATACAGAATGGCATTAACTCCGAGTTTATCTCAGGTACACAATGTTTTTCATGTTTCGATGTTGAGGAAGTATATGCCAGATTCATCTCATGTTTTGAGCCCAGAGGTAGTTCAGTTGGAAGAGAATCTCTCTTATGAAGAACAAACAGTCCAGATTCTTGACCGAAGAGAGCAAGTGTTTCGAAATAAGGTAATCCACTAGGTAAAGTTTTTGTGAAAAAACCACATGATGGAAGAGGCAACATGGGAATCTGAAAATGCAATGAGGGATAAGTACCCCCATTTATTTGATAAGTAAATAAATTGCGGGGACGAAATTTTCTAAAGGGGGTAAGGATGTAACATCCCAAGTAAGTAATGAATAATAGATATTTTTATCTATGTCTATTAATGAATTAGATAGTGTTTTAGAGGCTTAAAATGAAAATAAATCCAATCTTAAGCATGGAATACACTAATATTCTTAAAAGATTGTTTTACTGCCTTTTGATGGAAAACCCTTTTTAAATCAAACTTTTGACAATTTTATAATCTATATTTGTCAAAATAAACATATTCATTATGATTGGGACATTGAAATTTACATTGGATAAATTTTTGGTATTTTTCTGACAATGTTCATTTTTTAATGAATAGTGAAAAATACTGCATTTTACATCAAAACTGCTTTTTCATTTAATTTAATTATATGGTTAGATTATATTTTTAATTGGTATTAAAGTTTAATATGAATATATTTTTACCATTTAATCCAATGGTAGTCATTAGGATTAGTTTCACTTTGAAATTGGTCATAAACTAATGCCAAACGTTTTATAGATATTGTTTCAAAAAAACCCGCTATTTGTTTTGACAACGGGAATTATTTTTAAATCAATTATTGAAATTTATGTGTTTGGAATTTGGTAAAATATATTAAATATTTGTAATTATAAGGTCCAAATTATGTAATTAAGACTCTTTTGTTTTTAGACATTATGAATAGTAACGACAGTAATTATCTTTAATTATCTTGATTAATGAGTAATCAAGTAGTTAAGGATAATAAAATAATATCATAATAATAAAAAATGACACCAAAATGTGTCCTAAGGCTACTGTTTGTCTCATGTCTGACCTTGGGATGCCTTGTGCCAAACTTGGGGGCCCCATGGAATCACTTTTGTGAGAAAGTGACTTTTTATCTTTTTATTTTTAAAGAATGTTAAATGTAACAAAGAATGTATCACCTAAGTAAAATATTTTTAATTTTTTCTAAATAAATGATATTTTGGACTATAAATAGTCATTGTAATGATAAAAAGATTTTATACATCGTAGTATTTTTTTATAATTTTTAGACATTAAATAAATTAAATTATTTATGACATCATAATGATGCAGCGATGACCTCATTATTTGACGATTTAAATAAAATGGAAAGATAATGTAAAATCTAAGACCTAAATATGTACAAAACCTATTGGGTGGGTGTATTTCGAACCCTTATCACCTTATACTAGAATTATATCAATGTGGGACCTTTAAAATCCGAAACCCATTTGAAAATAAAGTAACATTTCTTTACTTTCCAAGAGTGCCCCTCCTCTCCTCTTATAAAAGGCCACCGCATCTACCTCCTTACCCACACTTCCAAAGCCTTTGGATCGGCCAAACCATGCCCATTTTGTCTCTCCACTTCCCTCTATTACTCATTGAATCCTCAATTTGGGCAGAAGTCTTCCCAAGGAAGCCTTTGAGCTCAAACCAAAGGGAGTTACCCGATTTTAAGGTAATGTCTTCACTTGAGTCCTTTTGTTTTACTTTGCTTTCCAACCCCCTAAACTCTTTTTATTAATTTCTTTTGTAACAACTATATTATCTTAAATATACTAGGATGTTGTTATAAGAAGTATTTGAGAAACACTTACACACACCTACATCTAATGGTTAAAGGACATACTGTTTCCGTGGATGGTGAATTTATGCCTCCCGAAACGATGATTGTTCAACATTATTTTAACACCTTCAAAGATGGCCATTAAGATGTCACTATATTTATATATGATATATAATATGTTTATGTTTTCCTTAAGCTTCTGTATTTTTCATTTTGGGCATAGCTTTATGGTTTCCATTATGGGTAAACGCGATATCTTCATTTAAGGAAGTGCGGACTACCGCCCCCTCAAAGTGATTTGATTCGTTAAATAACATATTTGGGACGTATAAAGGATGGAACTATGATATTATATATGATATTATACTGGAATTATAATATACCTTTATATCATTATGATTCCATTCTATAAAATACGAAATAGAAATGAAAGTAGCGTTCATGCGTACGTACGGCTTACCGTCTTCATGAACGGTGCATTTCATTTCTTACCTATAAATGATTATGTAATATTATAAATGCATGAATATACTGGATATATATGATATATACATCATGATTATAATTCTGGATATAATGGATACATGAACAACTTGTAATTATAAAGGGTTTATTTTTGACTCAAGTACCAATGATCGTTAAAATGACCGTTATTAACTTAAATAATTACATAGTGTTCATGACATGGAAATAAGTGATATAAAAGGAATAATGAACTTAAAAGAAGGTTATTAATCAAGTAGAAATTAACTCAAGTTTATTATTCAGGACATTAAAGAACGATCAAGTCAAGTCGGACCCGAGGTATGGGACTTCGTCTCAATCTCCTTTCATTGAGGCATATTTTGTTTTATACTCAACCTTATTTTATATGGTGTATAAACCCCTATGACTTTTACATTTATCCAAAAGTAATATTTTTTATTTGAAGTGTTTTACTAAATGAAAAAAGGGAATGTTTTGTCGTATGTATGCGGCGACAACGACTTCTCCGCCACCGTGACCATTATTTGAGTTTCGGCTTCCTCTACAAGCCATACCTTCTTTTTAAAAGAAAAATAAATACCATGTTTTACTTTTCTTTTATTTTGGTATTGAAAATGGTTTTCATAATGTTTTTATATCAATGTGTTGTATTGATATCTTGTGATTGAAAGGTGGAAATGTTATGTTTCCTTTATGCATGTTTTATGTGATACGATTATGTTGAGGTTCTTGGGCATTATTATGAAGACGGGTGGTTCCGTGATAAACTAAGGGTGGGTGAGCCCGATATAGCTCTCCAATGCATTGGGTAACGCGAAGGAGTGAAACGTTAAGGTTTCTCTGAAGATATTTAGGGAATATACTATGATGGGTATTCCAAACGTAACCAAGAGGGTTACTCCCTACGTAAGAATGTTATGAATGCCTCAAGTTACCTTTATGTCTTATGATTTCTATGATTTATTCATGATTTGATGAGGTATGTTAAAGTGCTTATGTTTTATGGGTAGAGTATGATTTCATTCTTATGTATATATGAACTCATGTTTCCTTTCCATATTTTTTTTATATAACCCATACTGAGCTTTTTATGATCATCCCAAGTCTTTTTTGAAATGTTTTTCACAGGTCAAGGGAAAGGTACATGATATGATGATAGTGTCAAGGAAGTGTCAAGAAATAATCCATGTTTTATTTTAAATATGTTCCATTGATGGGAAAAAATGAATACTATCTTTATGTAACCACTTTGTTTAAATGTGTAATATAATGCAAGTTTTATGATCTAATTCTCTAAAACTCTAAACCTGAAAAGATCCTCAATGTGTAATCTTGTAATAACTCAAGATTAAGTAAGGTTTAAGGCTGGGGCCTTATAATAAGAATCAATCTTTGTATTAAATATAAATTATACTCCACTATAAGTAGTAAATCTAAATAAGAAGTTCCAAATAAATTAAGATCTTTATGTCGCATATTGAAAAACATGAAGAAACCTAAAGTAGCAGTGAATATGGTGAATAGACCTACACTGATCACATTTCAAAAGTTAATCTTGAAGAATGTATTTACTATAATACTCAATATAGGAGTGAAATAAAATTTCTAAAGAAATATTTTGAGAAGGAAAATGAAGGTAAAGAATAATTTCGTAACAAAACGAATGACAACATTGAGAAAATCAAACTTCTCAAAGTGAAAATTTATGAAAAAGACAAAATATTAAAATATTTTGAATAAAAATATACTATAATGGAAGTGGAATTAAATAAGATATAATACATATGTCTTAAATTTGAGAAAAATTTAAAAAATTATAGATGAATACAATATATTGATGTAAGTAAAATATGAGTCATAATATAATTCTAAAAATTATCACACAAAACTTAGGTAAAATCTACACCTATGAACTACAAGAATGTTAAATCCATTTTTTCTAATAGTGTAGGTTGTAAAGGAACATTAGGAAAATTTTGGGATGATAAAAATCATGATAAGACCTCTTCTACATTAATTTATTTTGGATATAGTTCTAGAAGGAAAAATTTCCTGAGAAAAAGGTAGAATAAATATTGAAATATACCTAAATAACAAGAATAATTTCGTAGACCGATTAATCAATTTCATATAAGATTGAGTTTTAGAGGATATTTTTGGTAATTTGGATTCAATGGTAATAAATACTATATTTTTTGTTATAATATTTTATTTCATTAGTGTCAAAGGATGTATGGAGTGAGGTTGAGAAGCTCTGAGAAAATGGGGAATAGTTTTTGAGAAGAAGAAAGATGTTCAAAAAATATATCAAGGCTATAAAATCATATTAGATTTGATTTCCTAGATTAAATATATGGAAGTTATGAAAAAAAATTAATTGTTTTGAATAATTAATGTCACCAATTTCAAGGAAAAATATTCAAGATACTAGAGATGAGAAGTTTTAGAGTAGATAAAAAGTTAATAAGCCACTTAATATTGAGGTGGCTCTTAAAGAAAGTAAGAAAAGAAAAACATTGATAATTGAAAGTGGTTATTTATCTCATATGAATTAATATACAAAAAAAATATTTAATAATATTTAATATTATTATGAGGGATTAGTTTTATTTGGGAATAAAAGTTCCTTAAAAATTAGAGGAGTTGGTATATCTAATATTAAGGATTAATAATTGAAATCCAAAGATGTGTTATTTATTGCTGGTCTCAAAAATAACTCATTGAGTGTCTATCATCTTTGTGATTATGGTAATGAATTCCTATTTAGGAGTAATTATTACACTATCAAGTTATTAAAGTATGGAATGGTTATCAAAAATGGATAAAGAACCATTGTAATTGTTTCAAATTATAAATTCAGGTGATACTTGCTATTTGAGATCAAAATATGTGAATAAGTTATGGTATAGAAGACTTGAACACATTTTTAAAAAGTTTTTAGACAATATTTAGATGGGATATGTGGTAAGATACTTTCTTCAATTTAATATAGGAATATGAAATATTTATGAAACATGTAAATTTTTTTAAATAGTGTAAGGTTTTCACAAGAGAGTAAAGATTTATCTTATAAGGTCACTTGAAATGATTCAATCAGATTTATGAGAGACAATGAGAAATAAATCCTATAAAGGTGATATTAACTTTATCACATTCATTTATTATTTTAAAATAATAAATAAAAATTGATATTTATAAAGAGAAAATCTGAAGATGTGAAGATGTTTAAGATCTTCATAAGAGAAGTTTAGAAAATGGAAAGGATCCCTTACACATCCACGATTGGGTAAGTCATGTATGCTATGCTATGTACAAGGCTAGATGTTGCTTACACATTAAGTTCAGTAGGCAGATATCAAGCTAATCTAGGAGACCGCCATTGGATGGAAGCCAAGACTATCCTTAAGTATCTGAGGCATACTAAGGACATGTTCCTGGTTTATGGAGGAGATGAGGAACTAGTCATCAGAGGACATGTAGATTCTTGTTTCCAGACTGATCAAGTTGACATGAAGTCATAGACTGGATACATCTTCAGTTTGAATAGAGGTGCAGTGAGTTAGAAGAGCTCAAAGCAAGGTGTGGCCGCATATTCTATAATAGAGTCTGAGTATATCGCAGCTTATGATGTAGCTAAATAAGTAGTATAGATGCGAAGCTTCGTCTAAGAGCTAGATGTAATACCTAGAAGTAAAGATCCTATCACACTCTATTGTGATAATACTTCAGTAGTGGCACTTGAAAAAGAGCCAAGGTCACATTAGCAGACAAAGAACATACTTAAGAAGTATCATATCTTGAGGGATTTTTCTCAGATAGGTGAAGTTGCAGTGAAAAGTATTTCCATAAAAGACAACGCGGTGGACCCCTTGACTAAAGCCTTGACTTGGAAGAAATATGTTCATCATGTGAGGCCTAGCAGACTAAAAGTCATAGGCAGTTGGCTCTAGTAAAAGCGTGAGTTTGTTAGAGTCGGTGTCCTAAGAACCAAATATTTGTACTTTGATTACATGAATGTACACTTGTTATATATTGTTCATTGTTCTGCATGACTATAATATAATAATGTCTTGGAATATTTGTTACATTAATACGGTTATGGTAGATCCTCACTATGATGATAACCTTGAAATTATATAACAATATTCTTAAATAAAGTTCTACAGTTGGATGACATACTATGATATAACACATAGTATACAAACCGTCATGTGCGAGTACTCATAAGAACACGAGACTCTCTCTCATGGAGTTCGCACTTGGTAATCTCCAAGATGGGAGATTATGAGAACGGACCCGCCAGTAGTAATTGCACATGTCTTGGTGTCACTAGATATTACTATCTACGAGCATGTGTAATAGTCCTTAGACTGGAAGATTATCATTAACTCATGTCATGAATCGCGCACTTAGATTTTCTGATGAAAACTGTCACAAAGACAATTGGTGGGAAGTAGGGTACGTTGGGTGCATCACAAATGAAATGTTGTTAATGGATAAGTCGAGGAAGGATTTGTCCCTTCCATATTTATGTAAGTAGATATCTTGGTCCCTTTGATTGAAATAGAACTGTCTCCCAAATTCTATGTCCATGGTGTAACGATGATTTTATTTCTCGAAGTCAAAGAATGACAGATCAAGCATATAGGTTTATGAAACTACCATGAAACCTGCTTGAAGAGATATTGAGACAATGGGATTAAATTACATGGTAAGCATTCATATGAGGTGACACATCAATGTAGCTTCAACTTCTTTCTCTTGGGTGCCTTGACCCATTGCTAGATAGTAATCTTGGACTTTAGGCAAGCCCACCTAATCCCAACGAGAAAGAGGCCCAGAGGGTCACACACTAAGTGTATCCAAGTATCTCAAGTAGAATAAATATTATTCCCATACGTGGTTTAATAATTATTCAAGGAAGCCTTAATTGTTTTTAATTATGGAGGAAGAATAAAATAAAAACAAGATATATATGCCATGTATTAATGATCACACGCTGTGTAGTTTTCATTTTGGAAAGGAAATGAAAAACAAGTATATGCCGTGTATTAATGATTACATGCCGTGTAGTTTTATGAAAAACAAGTACATTCCATGTATTAATGATTACATGCCATTTAGTTTTTTCAGTCAGGATTTTGAGGAAATAATATTGTTTTATTAAATGATATTTATTATAATTAGTGTGGGTGCATGTCAAGGAATTAATTATTCGACATGGGAGGTTTTCAATAAGAGTTAATGAAATAAATAAAACACGTAACATGTTTATTTATTTTCATAAATCTATAACCTCAAACCCGATTATAAATATCCTCACAACCCCAACACTTTTCCTTAATCATTTTTCACAACAATTCTGGAGAATTCTCTCAAGACCAAAAGAACTCCTTTATCCAAGAACGCTCTCAAGACCGAGAGAGATCCTCCTCCATCAGATCAAGATTATCTAAGGCAAAGAACACAACAAAATGTTTCTCCACTCTAGCACCTGGAGAATCCTTTGGTGATATTCAGAGATATGTGGTGCACCTGTGGATCACCGCTAGAGGAAGTCTATCCTTGGATTCTACGACGCAATGATGAATCACATTGGAACGTGATTATAAATATCAATGAAGAAAGAACTCCATAAAAGGTACTTCTTGTCAATTAATTAAATTAATTATAATCAACCTTTGATGATCCATTTTGTGGTTCCAGGACTATTATTCTTATTTTTCTATTTCTGTGATTTAATCCGTGGAGTCTGTCATTAATCGTCGTATTGATCTCGGATTGATCATTGCTAATGAAAAAAGCCAAGTGGGAACATCCACCCATGAGCTTCTGCTGCGCCCAGAACCTTCGCAAACTTTATTGATCATAGGTTCAAGTTGGGAAGAATCCCTAAGTAGCATGATTAAGTAGGACAACTTGGATGGAATTTTGGTGATTAGGATGAGGTGAGAATCTGGGAAAGTGGTAGTGCCTCATGTATTTTATTATTTCTTTTATTTTTTTATGTGATCGTCCTAATGTGTGGCCAAAATTTATATATGAATGTGAGTTTGTATAACTATAATCTTTCACATGACATTTATTTTTTTGGTTATATATTTAATTTTATGTAACATGATGGATATTTATTTTTGATTGTTGATGTTTGGTTTTTTACCCATCATAACACACTTTAATATGGGGGTATATTCTCCCCGCGACACTACATTAGACTCCCGCCACTAGTCAGTAGCCTCTTTCATATGGGGAGGTGATCCCAAGTTCTTGTAATGACCTAGTATAATTATTGGCCATAGTAAATTAGAAATAGGATGTTACAAAGTGGTAATGTCATATAATTTTTCATATTATTTATTTTTATTACCATTTGGGTAAATGGTAGATAGGTGAAAAAGGAATGTGTCAGAGCTTGTGATGTATATGATATTTGTTTTTTGAGAACACCTTTTCAAAAATAAATTCCAGGTTTCTAGGGATATGGTATTATAATTCTTGGTATTTAATATTTGTTTTGTATGATTTTCATCTAGTGTGATACACATGTGATTTGGATTTTTAAAAGCATGGTTTATTATGGTTTTGAATCTTTCCCTATTAGAAATATTCAATGTACATTCAGCATAATTGACACATAGGATTCACATAACATATGAATTATTTCTTGTGATTTATATCACTAAAGATAGGGTTTAATTTTTTAAAGTGATTGCTATAAATCAGCTTAGATACCTTGGTACCATGATACCCAAACCAATACTAACATATCCCAAAGGGTGTTCCCAATCCCCATGGGTTGGTGAATAACACCTATAACTATACATGTTCAAAGAGGGAATGAGTTTTACACAAAATGGTGTATTATAAATTATTATAATTCAGTATACTCAACAATAAAAAAGGACAAAGTACCAGAAACAAATATGTAAAACAACCCAAATTAGTACATCATTAAAGTAATTGGTGTCTAATAATATGAAAAATAAATAATCCGATGAAATAACTGGTCACCTCTATCACCACTCCATGGTCTAAAGGATTAATAACATCCACCACCTCCAAGTGGCACTTTCCCTTTACTTAGACCTGGAATAAGAAAGTCTACAAATGTTTGAAGTAAAAGGTGGGATGTGAGCTATAAAGACCAGTAGGGTCTCACCAAGTGTTCTATAATTATGATGTTAGATAAAATAAAACCAGTAATGGGTTTTAATTTTCATATTTTAAAACCAAACTTGATTTTATAATCAAAGGATGAAAAATATATAAAAATAGTTTTCAAACATAATTAAATGAACATGTTATATAAAATAGTTTATATAAATTAGTTGGCATGAATAAAATAGTTTAAAAAATCAATGACATTCGTATCAAACCAATAAAATCATAACACCATGGTCAAATTTTATTTGATACATTAATTACTGGATATAGGACCCTCACACATCTCATCAGTGATCACGACTCATAAAAAGTGTTTGTAAAAAGTCAAGACCCCAATAGGGGAACCCATTCTGGGTAATCAAATTCCACCCCAATAGGGTAACTCATCATAAAAGTCCCAAGAAGACTTGGTTTAGTCAGTATTTTCATCATAAATTTAGTGATAGGGGATTAAGATCCTAGCATGATTTTCCTAACCACCCACTAACTAACCAGTCTCTCACATGATTTAATCAATCAATCAATCAATCAAATTGGCAATAAATAATTTTAAAACATTTTAAAATACAATTTCCCAATTTTAGTTTTCAACATGCCTTTATCTTTTCAAAACCAAATCACAAGTTTTCTATCAATTCATGGTATTTAAAATCACTTTATATTTTAATAAATTTTGTCAAAATCAAAATAAAATAATTTTACCAAAATTATTTCCAAATCAATCCATCATTTTTCATAAATCCACCTTACGATTTCAATTCTAATGAAATTGGGGTTTTATAAAATCTCAAAACCATTTCAAATCAAAGATTTAATCTTCTCAAATCAATGTTTTTTAAATCATTTTAAAAAATCATTTCAATTTAATAAATAAATTAAATGTTTTAAACATAGTGAAAATAATTATGGAACCACTTTACTTTAAATCAAAGATCCACAAATCAACACCTGCAATAGGACTTGACAATGAATAATGAAGGTGTGAAAGATCTAGGAACACAACCTAGAATCAATATCAAATAAAAAAAATGTTTATATCCATAAATTACATGATGATACATAAAAATATAATGAGTAAAGAAAGAAATATTGAAAGAAACTACATGATATGAGATCCACTTGCATAGAAGATATCAATCGTGATCAAAACTGGTTAGAGTTTTCAAGGAATGGGTTTGGAGGGGAAAAATTTCGTCTTGGGAGACTTTATGGAATAAAAAATAATATTAGGTTTGAATGGGAGGATTGGTAATCTTAAAATGGGGGTTTCAAGAATTTTAAATTAATTTTAAAAGGAATTAAAATCCATGTGCATGGTTTCCTTGAGAGGTATTCATAGTTAGGAAAATTATGCACCCTAACTGTGCGCCCCCAGCTCCACTATCCATGGGGTGCACAATTTGGAGGGATGGACTCATGGTTAGAAAAAACATGAACCCTAACCTTTCACCTCCCTCCAGTGGACCATAATAGGGTGCATGGATTTCTGGGCCAAATCATAGGGTTTTCCCTAACTGTGCACCAACCATACACAACCTAATGAACATCCAAAATTCACAAAAATTAATTAGAAACTTACTAAAACAAGGCCCAATAAAAAAGTTCGAAACTAAGTTCAAGTAAAACTTGAAAAAAAGTAATATGATGTTATAAACTCCCCACCATAAAAACTATATGTCTCTAGAAAGCATGTTAATAAGTTTCTGGATCCAAGAGATGAGGCCACTAATCTCTCATGAGTGCCTCCCACTCCCAAGTATCATTAGAATCAAAACCATGCTACCATAACACATGAACCAAAGGTATTGTTCTACCACAAAGTACCTTTGTCTTAGAATCAATAGTCCTAATTGGATTCTCATTCAAGGATAAATTAATCTCAACATCAAGATCCACCCATCTTAGGACACAAGATGGGTCAGAAAGATACTTTCAAAGATGTGATATTTGGAATACATTATGTATCAATGTCAATTGTGGTGGAAGTGATAAACAGTACAACAATTTACCCAAATTCTAAACAACCTAAAAAGGTCCCATAAAATGAGGATAAATCTTCTCTTGCCTCCCAAGACATTGATAACCCAACCATGGTGAAACTCTAAAAAACACCTGGTCACCAACTGAAAACTCCAATAACCAACTATGATGGTCAAGATAATTTTTTTACTGGATCTATTACATCAGAATTATCATATGAATCAACAGAATTTTTTAACCTCTCTTGGACAAAAACCGGTCCAATCAAATAATTTTCATCAATACTAAACCAACACAAAAGATATTAATAAGGCCTACTATACAAAGACTCAAAGGGATCCATCTGAATTTCATACTAGTAAATTTTGTTATAATAAAACTCAACCAGTACAAAATATATATCCCATGCTTCACTAAAATAGAGAACACAAGAATGAAGAATTCCCTAAAGAATATGTATAACCCTCTCTATCTAGAAATCCTTTACCAGATGGTATACCATACTCAAAAGAACCTAAGATCCCATCACTTCCTGAATGGATCAACAAAAATGAGAGGTAAAATAAGGATATATACTAGAGACTATAACAGATGGGACTCCATGTAAATGAACAATCCCTTTTACATATATATTTCCAACTCTGAAACTTTGGTTATATCTCAAATGGTTAAAAAGTGATCTCATTTGGTCAGAATATCGATCAAAACCCATATCACATTCTTCACTCAAGGGGTATGTAACAACCCAACCAAAAATTACATAGAAATATAATCCCACTTCCAAGTTAGAACTGGAAGTGGATGAAGAAAACTCAAAGGTATTTGGTGCTAAGCCATAAATTACTAACATGTATAATAATTTGAAACAAATTTAGTGATTTACTATCTTATACCTGGACACTAGAATCATCCTTGCATATCATAAAAAATATTTGTGATTCCACAGTGCACTACCCACCGGGAATTATGGAAATCCAAAATTATGGAATTCCTTATGGAAAAAGTCACAAAAAAAACTCAAAAAACATAGGATTACACTAGAATAGAATGTCCACTAAACAATAGTATCCCCAGTATAAATAGAGTCCCTAATTCTATAGAATTTATCATCAAGTTTTTGTTCCTGAAGAACCATCTTGAGAAGAGTGAAGGTCAACTAAAAACTTTCCAAGACAAACATGACCTCTTCCTATAGGAATCCTAAATGAAGCTGCAAAAAAATATCCATCATGTTCCACTTTTCTAATGATTCTTTCATGGAATGGGTCAAAAGTTTCCTAATTAAATCATCAATAATGACATCCCCCTTTCCTAGGGTATAATAAATTTTGAATTCAGAATACTATAGGTACTCCACCCGACGCCTCTACCAAAGGTTCAAATCTTATTAAGAGAAGATATAACTCAAGATTTTGTGGTCAGAAAACATGGTAAACCTTTCCCTGAAAAGGTAATAATACAAAATATTAAGTTCATACATCACAACTATGAGTTCAAGTTCATGTGTCAGATAATTCTTCTCATGTGGCCAAAGATATTAAGAACCATTGGTTACCATGCGATCTCCCTACATAAGAACACAACCTAAAACCAAACTTTATGCATAAAAAAATATCACATAGACCTACCTAGCCTTAGGAACAATCAACATTAGTGTTGAATTCAAAATATCATTTATCTCAAAAAAATAATTTTAACATTTATCATTCTAAGTAAACTCTACCCCCTTTAGACCGACAATGGTCATCGAAGAATCCAACCTTGAGAAATCCTTTAAAAAACAGCGATAATACCCCACTAAACCCAAGAAGCACTATATTTTATAAATTATATGTGGTTACTACCATATTATTACAGCCTTAATCTTCTTAGGATCAACTTAAATACAATTTATAGAGACCACGTTTCCTAAGAAATTCACTTTTTGAATTCTGAAATTACATTTTTATAGCTTTAGATAAAGTCGGTGATTTGTCAACATTTTTAGAACTACTCTTATATGATGTATATAATCCTCCTTGGATCGAGAGTAAACCATGATTTCATCCAAAAAGACCACCCAGACATATCAAGATATTTAAGGAATATTTTTTTTCATCAAATCCATAAATATTGTAGTAAATTTTATTGGAACCAATAGTATGAAAAGATATTAATAATGACTATAATTTCTTTAGAAGTAGGTATTTTGAATGTTATATTTTTTTATTCTCAACTAGTGATAACCATATTGAATATAAATCTTTAAAAAACAACTTTCCCCTTTCCAATGGTCAAAAAGATCATAAATCTATGGTAAAAAATAATTTTTCATCACCATAACTCAATTAAGTTTCCAATATTCAACATATAGGTGAAGTGTTCAATCATCTTTCTTCTCAAGGAGAGAAAACGCTACCCAAGGTCACACACTCAAGCATATAAATCCTTTCTCTAAAAAATTATACAAACGAGTCTTCAACTATTTCATTTTAGATGGTTACATATGGTAATAAATAATAGATATTGGTTGAGTACCAGGAACTAAATCAATAGAAAACTATACCTATCTTACCAGTGGAAAACTATAGAAATCAAAAAGAAACATGTTGGGAAACTCGATGAAAATAGGAGGGATATAATCAATCAAAGACTCCCACTCATGATCAAAATCAAACATCAATATTGCTTTCCCCAAATATACAGAAAAAGATTTGGCTCTACTTGACCTTAGGTCCCATTCCCCCAGAAATATATGGAACACCCCATCATACATAGTAAAAGACCAACTGAAGATAGAAGTCAATTAATGACTTATTATCAATGATTTAATCCATTCCGAGATTTATAAAAGTGGTTTCATGTTGAGAACCAAAAAATTATAGAGAATCTCAATCTTTGATAAAGATAAAACACAAGTAGTAAAATGAAGACCAGGCTCTCTCTTTTCTAAGGGGTGTAGTAATATCCATCATATAGGAAAAAATATCCATATGAAGATTTATAAGTTTCATAATAAAAATTTAGATAAATGAGTGCGATGGAAAAATATAGAATAAAGATGTAAATAAAGGTGAAATTATAGTGATTGTACCACTCACAATTATTGGACCCATATCAGTTTCGTATGGAGACTCCTACACTGCATGAAGAAGCTTCGTTCTGGATGCCTATGGCTAGAACCCCATATATCTCAAAGCATCTGATTTCACCATAGTACTTTTAGGTGACAATGAGCCTCTATCACTAAATGAAGTAGAAAATAAATAATATAATTTATGTAGGTGTCCTAAGAAACCAAAATAACTGCATATCTTTTGTGCCTCAGTAAACAAACATCTCAAATGCCCCAACTTTCTACACTAGAATCAAGTCAAAGGGCCTATTCCAGGAACTGTAGGAGGTCTAAAGGACTCCATCTATTAAGAACCCCCATGATAATCATCATTCTTCCTCTGTCCTTTAAAGGAAATCATAGAACTACCATCGAGATTAAAAATAACTCCCATCAACCCTAATATACCATCCAAGTCAAGCTCAACCATCAGTGCCCTATCTAGTACATTAATATACAAAGTGAGATTCAATAAGAAAAATTATAAATGGTAATCGGTTCAAATATCCATCTCAAACCGTCTATCATTAATCTTCTCATTCAATAAAATCTCAGGTGAAAACTATACAAGTTCAATAAAGTGGTTCACATACTATATCATGGTTCTCTCAACTTGATGGTGGTTGAAAAACTTCATAGACTTATCCAACACCATAGATTCTAGATAGAAATAATCAATTAAAATAAATATAAAGTCCTCCCACTAAAAAACCTCATTATTATTTATCATTACCATCATATCCCATCATATCCTTTGTGGACCTTCTATCCTAAAGGTAGCACATTTCAGCTTAATAACTTCATTTATTTCTAGGAAATCAAAAAAGAACTCTATCTTATTTTACCAATACTCAGCCTCTTGAGGATCATTAGTTCCTTGGAAATAAGGTGGATTATAGTGAATAAAATATTGATAATGATTATTATATTCAACCATTTGATGTTCCACAACTGTATCCTAAATGGGAACAAGCTCAGGTGCATGCCCTAGAGATAAGATAACATGCACAATAATCTCAAAAAGATTTTGTTCCATGGGGGGATCCGCTCACTGTGGTTCACCAGTATCTTCCTCCTAGGACCTATTCAAACATCTTCTTAGAGGTATGATGCTACATAACATCAACATACAACACTGAAGAAATCATAATATTAAAAAAATCAACAAATAAAATAATAGAAATAGGAATATCAATCCCATCAGATAAGATTTCAAGATTTGGATTTCAACATACCCAAATAACAAGTAGGGGAAAAGACTAGAATCATATCAAATTATTCCTCAAGTGCCTTTCCCTAAATACCCATAGTGACTTAAGGCTCATTAAGATGAGATATGGATAGGTACTCACTCATAAATACCTCTCTTATCCCAACAATCCTACTTCCTTCCTACTAGAACAACTAAAAGTGCATACTAACATCAAGGAAAGATGCATAAACTTAACCTATGATACCAATTTTTCACGAACCATCCCGGATACCCTAGTACCCTAATACCCAAGCTGACATTGACATATTCTAAAGGGTTTTCCTAATCCCCACAGGTAGGAGACTAGCACCTGACATCATACATAATCAAGGAGGGATGGATTTTCCAAAAAAGAGTAGAAGATAAATGATTACAAGCCAGTATACTCAACACTCTACAAGGATAAAGTACTAGAAAAAATAGGTAAAAAAACCAAATTAGTATATTATCAGAGTACTTGGTATATAACAAGATGAAAACTCAAAAATACATTCAACAAGTGGACAATATGTCCACTGATCAACTCCATCACCACCCCATGGTCTAATATATCAAGAACATCCACCACCTCCAAGTGGAACATCCCCTTTTCTCAGACCTATCATAATAAATTATATAAAAACTCAAAGAAAAAGTAGTTTTTGAGATATAAATCCTAGTATGGAATCACCAAGTGTTCCATAATCAATACCATAACAACTTACCATTTATTCTATAGAATAAAATAAAATAAGGCATGGAATTTCATTTGCATATTTTAAACCAAAACTTGTTTTCATAATTATAGGATGAGAGATATATAAAAAAGCTTTAAAATAAGCTTAAATGAACATTTTATATAATTTTTTTTGTTATAAATTAGTTGGAATAATTAAAACAGTTCAAAAAATCAATGACGTGTATATAATATAAAAACTCATAGTACCATGGTCAAACACCCTATAGTAAATTATTTACTGGCTATAGGACCCTCACATATCTCATCAGTGATCACAACTCATAAAAATTGTATGAACACAATCAATACCTCAATAGGGTAACTCATTCCTGGTAATCAAGCTACACCCCAATAGGGGAACTCAACATGAGCATCCTAAGTTGACTTGGTTTAGTTAGTGTTGTCATCATAAATCTAGTGCTAGGGGATCCAAATACTAGAATGATTTTCCCAACCACTTACAAACTACCAATGATCCCATGTACTTCAATCAATAAATAAATCAACAAAAATTGGAAATCAAACATTTAAAAACATTTTATAACATAATTTCTTAATTTTAGTTTTCAATATGCCTTTCCATATTCAAAACCAAATAATAGGGTTTCTATCACTTCATGCCATTTAAAATCACTTTATATTTTAAGAAGTTTTCTCAACATCCAAATCAAATCATTTTATTAGAATTATTTTCAAATTAATCCATCATTTTTCATAAATCCACCCTTAAATTTCAATTCCATTGAAATTGGGGTTTTTCTCAATTTCCATAATCATTTGAAATCATCTCAATCCATGTTTTTTTAAATCATTTTCAAACTCATTTAAATTTAATCAATCAATTCAAGGTTTCAATCTTAGGGTAAAAAATTATGGAACCTTCTACCTTTAAATCAATGATCCAAAAATCAACACCCGCGACAAGACTTGGTAATAAAGAATGAATGCATGAAAGTTCTAAGAATATAACCTATAATCAAGATCCAATAATACATAGTTTATATACATCAATTAAATTATGATCCTTAAAACTATAAGGAGGAGATAAATAGATATCTAAAGAAATTACATGATAGGATATCCACTTTATAAGGCCCTGGCCTTAAACATTACTTAATCATGAATTAAATGAATAATTCACAAAGAGGATATTTTTTAGGTTTAGAGTTTTAGAGAATTAGGTCATAAATATTAAATCTAAAAAGATTAAATATTATAAACTTCTACTAATTTTCCATAAAATAAAAAAACACTTAAAAAGAAACATGTCTAGTTCTATGTTTTAGATAGAATGTCTTTCCTTGATCCCATCCTTGACCCTATTCATCTTTAAGTCCTATGGAAAACATTTAAAAAACTTGGGATGAGCATAAAAAGCCCAGTAAAGGATACACAAAGAAGTAAAACTATTAGTTTTTCAAAAACAACAAGTAAACCATGAGTACTTTACCAAAGTAATACTTTTCACCTTTATGAAGTAGTAAAAACTCTTCACTGAATAAAAGACCATTACTTACCCTTTTGTAACCAAAAGATTACCATAAAACCCATATAAAGAACACATAACATATAAAGGTAACTTGGGACATAAACATACTTAAATGGAATAACCATACGGTCAACATCCACACATATCACTTAATAGAATAGCCATACGACCGACTTCCATACCCAATGCATTGGAGGTTATAACGTAACCACCCGTCCTAGTATTCACGGCACCACCCGTCATATGGTTTATCATGTAACCACCCGTAAAATGTCCAAGTACCATCATTACACATAAAATATTGAAAATAATAAAATTTCAATAACAACATTTCATATACAATCACAATAAGTAATTCCAAGATATTTAATTAATCAATTCATTTTCAAAAACCATTTAAAAGAGAATTTTGAATCAAAGTGTCCCATACCACTTTGAAGATTTTAATGGAATTTTAATTTAAAACATTAATTTCCATATAAATAAATACTGAAAACCATTTTTAAAACATGGACATTAAAGATAAAGATTTAGAATAATGAATCTTTAAAACATTTAAAACGATATTTTTGTTAAAAAGTTTTTAACAAAATTCGAGACTCTTGAATACAAATAATTGCGGAATAACATTTAATATGAGCTTTATAATATCATGAGAATAAAGGGATTCATGATATAATATGTCAAAGGATAGTATACACACCATATAAGAGTGAATTGGTGCATGTAAACAATGAAGTCTCAATGGAAATGTAAATTGAGATGAAATCCATTATAAAGATGGTATCCTTAAATTAAGGATAAATCTATCACATAATTATGTGTGAGAAATATAAATAAACCCAATATAAGTAAATATTAATTGTGAAACAATCATAGGTCATTCACACATAATCTTGGAAAAAAAACCAATGACATAGATATTTAACACAATGAAATGAGATTGAGTTATGATTTCCCATACAAGTTCGTAAGAATTTATCAATGAGATGATTATGTGTAGAAATAGTATATCTACACAAAGGTTTATGGAAATTACAACATATATATTCCACAAATAATCTTGGAATAATAAAATCAGAAAGTATAGGTTTAACCCAAAGAATTGAAAGTGGGTTAAGAAGTTCCCTTACAGAAATCCGATAGCCTAACAACGTCACTTTAAAATTCATAAAGTGAGTTGATGAGAGAGAAAATGGTATCTCATCACTTGGACATAAAATTTACATAAATAAGGATATATAATAACATATCCCAAAATAATAGTATGTGAATTAAAAGACATAACAAAAGAAGTCTTTTAAAAAGAGGAGGGTGAAAGGTCCCCTTACCGAGTTGGGTAACTTTCGAAACGTACACCCCATGGAAGAAGGGTCATGCAATGAAGATGTAAATACCCATAAATGAAATTATACTACAAAAAGTGTATAATAATGGGCAGTACATAAACCACTCAAATGAAATAGTGGAAAACGTAGCATAAATGTCACGATAATAAAAGTGAGATGGAAAATCCCTTACGAAAACTCGGCAGCCTAACGACGCCACTTAAAACTTCCAAAAATGGATTTATGAGATCAAATAGGGTCTCTCATAATATGAAAATAAAAAGTACAGTATGAGTAATATAAAAGAACATCCCCAAACATAATAAAGATGAGCTTAAAAGAAATGACATAAAAGAGATTACTTAAAAAGAAAGAGAGGGGTAGGATCCCTTACCTCAAGTCTGACTTGTCTTGTTCGTTTCTTTATATTCCTGAATAATAAACTTTGTTCAATTTATAATTTCTTAAGGACCTATTTTAAATATTATTATTCATTTCAAATCACATATTATAATTTTATAATAATTGGTTAATAATGTGAGTTCATATCAGACGTTTTTGTCGATGTTTGGTACATGAGTCAAAAATGAACTTGTTTGAAAATGATTGTCCATGTAGTTATAATTAAACCATCTCCAGAATAGTATTAATGATATAAATATCATATATATCCATTACATATTCATTTTATACTACTCCATAACATTTGGAGATAAAAATAAATGAAATGCA
The DNA here is from genome assembly GCA_963277665.1 of Viscum album. NCBI lineage: Eukaryota > Viridiplantae > Streptophyta > Magnoliopsida > Santalales > Viscaceae > Viscum > Viscum album. Next base: position 178,497,154 of record OY728137.1, read on the forward strand.
CTGTTCATGGAGACGGTAGGCCGTACGTACGCATGAACGCTACTTTCATTTCTTTGTCATATTAATGGAATTAATAATAATTGAGAGATATATATATTATAATTAAAGTATAATATATATGTTATATAGGTCACATATATTCATTAATTTAATTATTTATACATTTCTTGTATTCCATGAACGATTCACATCACTTGAGGGGGCGGTAGTCCACACTTCCTCATATGAAATTATCGCCTTTGCACAACATGAAAAGCATAAAGGCATGTTTTAAATATAAAATTCAGAAGAATATAGAAAAAATAATTACCATATATATTATATATAAAATATAGTGAAATCATAATGGCCACCATGAAAGGTGTTAAGATAAGATTGAACAATCATCGCTTCGTGAGATAGAAATTCTCCATCCACAGAAACAGTATGTTATTTAACCATTAGATGAAGGTGTGTGTAAGTGTAGCTCGAATACTTCACATAAAAACATCATAGTATATTGAATATACTGGTGTTGTTACAAAATAAAGGAATAAAAAGATTTTAGAGGGTTGGAGAATCAAAATAAACATAAGAACACAAGAGAAGACACTACCTTTAAAACGGGTAACTCTTTTTGATTTGAGATCAAAGGCTTCCTTGGGAAGACTTATGCCCAAATTGAGGCTTATAGGAGTAATATAGGGATGTGGAGAGACAAAATGGGCTGTGGTTGGCCGAGAAAAAGGCTTGAGAGGTGTCGGTAAGGTGGTAGAGGTGGGGGACTTTTATAAGAGGAGAGGAGGGGCACTCTTGGAAAGTTATAAAAGGTTACTTTATTATAAAATTATTTTCGGATTTTAAAGGTCCCAAAATTATATATTTCGAGGATAAGGTGATAAGAGTTAGAAATACACACATACAATATGTTTTTGACAAGTGTAGGTCTTAGATTTTACATTATCTTTTCATTTTATTTAAATCGTAAAATAATGAGGTAATCACTGCATCATCATGGTGTCATAAATAATTTAATTTATTTAATGTATAAAAATTATAAAAAAATATCATGATGTAGGAAATATTTTTAGATTTATAATTAATATTTATAGTAAAAAATATGACTTGTATATCCCCATTTAATTTTTTTTAGTAAAACAACTCATGTTTGTGATATTTTTATTTTAACTTTAAATAAAAAGTTATTAATGTCAGTTTCCTACCAAAGTGGATCCATGGGGTCCCCAAGTAGACCCATGGATTGTAATGGTTGGCCATGACACATACAGTAAGGGTAGGACATGTTTCAAAGTCATTTCATATTATTAAAACATTATTTTTACCTTAAACTACACTAATTACCTCTAATCGCGATTAAAAACTTAAAAGTCACTATTCACCAAAAAATTATTTTAATCCCATTGAACCACATTTTAATTCCCAATGACAACCATTTATGTCGGATTTTTGAAATTCAAGACAAAGAGGTGGTAAAATTTTATTTAAACGAAAAATCAGTTTTTTAAGTACCACTTAGTGGTTTCACTATTTATCAAAAATTGAAGTTTTCAGAAAAATACCAAAAATTCACCCTAAGCTATATTTGATATTCCGAATTCAAAAATTATGTCTATTTTACAAAATAAAAAACATATAAGTTGCATCAATTAATTTAATAATTAATTCCCACTATCAAAACAAATAGCGTGTTTTTATGAAACAAAAAAGTATCAAAAGATTGACACTAGTTTAAGTCCAATTTCAAAGTGAAATTAATTACAATGACCACTATTGGGTTAAATGGTAAAAATATATTATAATTTCACTTTAAAACCAATTCAAAAGATAATATAATCATATAAAAGAATTAGATTAAAAAGAGGTTTTGAATTAAAATACAACATTTTTCACTATTCATTAAAAAATGAACTTTATTGGAAAAATACCAAAAATTTACACAAAGTAAATTTTGATGTCCAGATTCTAAAGAAGGATTTTATTTTGTCAAATAGAACATATAAAATTTTCAAAAGTATATTTAAAAAGAGTTCTCCATCAAAAGGCGGTTAATCGACCTTTTAAAGAATATTAGAAGATTTATGCTTAAAATTGGATTCATTTGCATTTTACGCCTCTAACATTTATTGGATAAAAGTAAAAATATTTTAAAAACATATATAATCATTTTTTAGTTAGTTCCATTCTTTCCCGCCATTACAATGGCTAGACGTTAACTACCATTTAAAATAATAATATTTTATTACTAGTGTGCAATTTAAGATTTCAAAGAAACTCTTTGTTACGTATCAGTTAAGCTATCGAACATAGCAACCCCTTTAAAGTAAAATTAACATTTTATTCAAAAATAGGGATAAATATAAAAAATTTCATATTCTTTATTTACCTGGGGTGTTACATCCTTCCCCCCTTTTGGGAATTGCGTCCTCGCAATTTTAAAACTGGGCCAAAAAACTTTATTGAAAGCCCCACATCAGAAAAGGAGTAAATTAAGCTATCACTTTAAAAGAAAGAATGAGAAGTACAAAGGTCACCCGAGTTAACCCATACTAGGATTCCATGTATGAAAACATGGATATGGAAGAAAAAAACAAAGGGTCATGTTCTGAGGGAGTGTGATAGAAAACATGTTTAGGAGAAAGTTAACCACCAAAAAATCACAAACTTGTGATGAGTTAAACGACATTGGATTTCCCAGTAGGAAAAGTTAACAGACAAAATTTTTTAAGTTACTTTTCATTGAGGAATTTATTTTTGAGATTAACTAAAACATAAGGAAACATACTTAATTGTCATGTTGACTTTCAACTTTTACTAGATTTCTTACACGAACTCATATTTTCTCCAAAAGATGAGTATTTAGGATAACTTGTTTACATTAAGAGAGCTATAATCAACTTATAGAGAATCAAATAATCCAAAAAAGAGAACTTTATACTTCCCATGTCTTTAGACCTTAACCAAAACTAAAACAAAAAAGGTTAGTATGAGATCGGATAATACCCAAAAAGGATAATCCTTTATAAAAAGTAAATCTATTCTTAATCTCCATAATTTTTCCAACAAGACCCAAAGTTCAACGAAGAATAAAAGTAAACCAAACAAAGATTGAAAGCCAAATATTTGAAGGATTTAATCACACTGTCTTCTAAGTTAAATCATAACATTTATCTCCAAACAACATCTGTTGCTCTTAAAGTCTCGTATTGAAAAGTAATTAAACTAATCACATATCCTCCATGATAGGTTAATAATTTCCATAGATAACCCAAATTAACCTTACTATTAATTCATAAAATCATCTAACTAAAAAGAATTATTCAAACTATCTAGGGACTTCACGTAGTCCAGTGGTAGGTGATAAATACCAGTCGCACTTTGGTTGTGGGTTCGATTCCCGCAGTTTTGTCTGACGTAACGGGCTGTCACACGGTCTGCATATTGTCCTTTTTCCAATCTATATAATTCTCAAATAATTCACCAAAAAAAGAGATAAAATCATCAAAAATAACCATAACATAATTTAACCTCAATTTTATCTTATGCCTTTCACTTTCTATCATAACATATAGTAACTCATAATTACCTCAAAAGTAAGGATCATATAAACCCAAATGGTTAATTATAACTATGTCCAAAAAAGAACAGATAACTATTCCTTGAATAAAATTTTCATATATCAATCATCAGGGTTACACATACTATAAAAAGTCTTCTAATGTAATCCCCATCATCAAAAGAGACTTAATACTCTTAAGAATTTCACCATAACTCTTGAAGCCCTTATATGTTGACTTCTCACTCATTAAACATTCTTCATGATCCATTAACCATTCCTTTCCAACTTATTCTGAAATACTTCTTTCCTACAAACAAAATCATGAATCATATCCTAAGATTACAAAATAGGAAAACAAATGTTAAGAAATAATCCATACCTTTGATTGGTCATTGTCAGTTTCTTCATCCTCAATCAGAATGGCATTAGGTATTGGTAAACGAATATTTGTACGATCTTGGTGATCCCATTCCCAAAACTTCTTCATAGGACATGTGTTTGCATAATGACCATGCACACCACATTTAAAACATTCAATTGATCCCTCAGAAAGAACTTCGTTCCCTTTCCTCGAGTCAACTAGATGCTTCCTTTTTCCATGGAAGGTTCTTGATTTATGACCTTCATTTCCACATCTATAGCATATTTCTATCGCTTTGAAACATTTTCCTAGGCCTTTCTTTCCACATCTTTGACACATAGGTTTTTGAACACACTTACCTTTATGATTATTACCTGTAGTTCCGTAGGGATTTGTTTCTCACATATATGATGCCTTATAGAAATCACCAAGGTTTAGGTGGTCAATAATGACTGCAGATAGTTGGTTGAGGATAAACACAAGAGTTATCATTGTAGCTCCCATATCATTCAGTTGATCGATCAGAAAACTGTCACAATTTCCTTTACGTCCACTGTTACTTTGGTGCCTGCTAGATCCAACCATAAACTAAAACAAAAAAGGTCAGTGTGAGTATATCAACAAAACCATCATGTAATAATGAGGAAGATAAACACTAAGATATACTTACTCATTCACTTTACCTAAAACTAGGACTCTTTCTGAAATCCTAACCATTATGGTAATGTCACTTATTCTTAGAGAATACCCTAACCTCTAAAGTTATCTAAATCGACCTTTGATACCAACTATAAGGCCCTAGCCATAAACATTACTTAATCATGAATTAAATGAATAATTCACATAGAGGATCTTTTTAGGTTTAGAGTTTTAGATAATTGGGTCATAACTATTACATCTCAAAAGATTACATAGTATACACTTCTATTAAATTTCCATAAAATAAAAAAAAACACTTAAAAAGAAACATGTCTAGTTCCATGTTTTATATAGAATGTCTTTCCTTGATCCCATCCTTGACCCTATTCATCTTTAAGTCCTGTGGAAAACATTTCAAAAACTTTGGATGAGCATAAAAAGCCCAGTAAAGGATACACAAAGAAGGAAAACTGTTAGTTTTTCAAAAACAACAAGTAAACCATGAGTACTTTACCAAAGTAATACTTTTCACCTTTATGAAGTAGTAAAAACTCTTCACTTAATAAAAGACCATTACTTACCCTTTTGTAACCAAAAGATTACCATAAAACCCATACAAAGAACACATAACATATAAAGGTAACTTGGGACATAAACATACTTAAATGGAATAACCATATGGTCGACTTCCACACATATCACTTAATGGAATAGCCATACGACCTACTTCCATACCCAATGCATTAGAGGTTATAACGTAACCACCCATCCTGGTATTCACGGCACCACCCGTCATATGGTTTATCACGTAACCACCTGTAAAATGTTCAAGCACCATCATTACACATAAAATATTGAAAATATAAACATTTCAATAACAACATTTCATTTACAATCACAATAAGTAATTCTAAGGTATTGAATTAATCAATCCATTTTAAAAAACCATTCAAAAGAGATTGTTGAATCAAAGTGTCCCATACCACTTTGAAGATTTTAATGGAATTATAATTTTAAAACATTAATGTCCATATAAATAAAAACTGAAAACCATTTTGAAAACATGGACATTAAAGATAAAGATTTAGAATAATGAATCTTTAAAACATTTAAAACGATATTTTTGTTAAAAAGTTTTTAACAAAATGAGAGACTCTTGAATAAAAATAATTGTAGAATAACATTTAATCCGAGATTTATAATATCATGAGAATAAAGAGATTCATGATATAATATGTCAATGGAAAGTATACACACCATATAAGAGTGAATTGGTGCATGACAACAATGAAGTCTCAATGGAAATGTAAATTGAGATGAAATCCATTATAAATATGGTATCCTTAAATTAAGGATAAATCTATCACATAATTATGTGTGAGAAATATAAATACACCCAATATAATTGGATATTAAGTGTGAAACAATCAGAGGTCATTCACACATAATCTTGGAAAAACAAAACCAATGACATAGATATTTAACTCAATGAAATGAGATTGAGTTATGATTTCCCATACAAGTTCGTAAGAATTTATCAATGAGATGATTATTTGTAGAAATAGTATATCTACACAAATGTTTGTGGAAATTACAACATAGAGATTCCAAACATAATCTTGGCATAATAAAATCAAGAAGTATAGGTTTAATCCAAAGAATTGATAGTGGGTTAAGAAGTTCCTTTACAGAAATCCGACAGCCTAACGACGTCACTTTAAAATTCATAAAACGAGTTGATGAGAGAGAAAATGGTATCTCATAACTTGGAAATAAAATTTACATAAATAATTATATAGAAGAAAATATCCCAACATAATATTATGTGAATTAAAAGACATAACAAAAGAAGTATTTTAAAAAGAGGAGGGTGAAAGGTCCCCTTACCGAGTTGGGTAACTTTCGAAACGTACACCCCATGGAAGAAGGGTCATACAATGAAGATGTAAATACCCATAAATGAAATTATAATACAAAAAGTGTATAATAATGGGAAGTAAATACACCACTCAAATGAAATAGTGGCAAACTTAGCATAAATGTCACTGGAATAAAAGTGAGATGAAAAATCTCTTACGAAAACTCGGCAGCCTAACGACGCCACTTAAAACTTCCAAAAATGGATTTATGAGATCAAATAGGGTCTCTCATAATATTAACATAAAAATTACAGTATGAGGAATATAAAAGAACATCACCAAACATAATAAAGATGATCTTAAAAGAAATGACATAAAAGAGAGTACTTAAAAAGAAAGAGAGGGGTAGGATCCCTTACCTCAAGTCTGACTTGTCTTGTTCGTTTCTTTATATTCCTAAATAATAAACTTTGGTCAATTTATAATTTCTTAAGGAAATATTTTAAATTTTATTATTCAGTTCATATGACATATTATAATGTTATAATAATTGGTTAATAATGTGAGTTCATATCAGACGTTTTTGTCGATGTTTGGTACATGAGTCAAAAATGAACTTGTTTGAAAATGATTGTCCATGTATTTATAAGTAAATCATCTCCAGAAGAGTATTAATGATTTAAATATCATATATATTCAGTAAATATTCATTTTATACTACTCCATAACATTTGGAGATAAAAGGAAATGAAATGCACCGTTCATGGAGACGGTAGGCCGTATGTACGCATGAACACTACTTTCATTTCTTTGTCATATTAATGGAATTAAAAATAATTGAGAGAGATATATATTATAATTATAGTATAATATATATGTTATATAGGTCACATATGTTCATTAATTTAATTCTTTATACATTCCATGTATTGCATGAACGAGTCACATCACTTGAGGGGTCGGTAGTCCACACTTCCTCGTAAGAAATTATCGCATTTGCACAACACGAAAAGCATAAAGGAATGTTTTAAATATAAAATTCAGAAGCATATAGAAAAAATAATTACCATATATATCATATATAAAATATAGTTACATCATAATGGCCACCATGAAAGGTGTTAAGAGAAGATTGAACAATCATCGCTTCGTGAGGCAGAAATTCTCCATCCACAGAAATAGTATGTTCTTTAACCATTAGACGAAGGTGTGTGTAAGAGTAGCTCTAATATTTCACATAACAACATCATAGTATATTAAATATACTGTTTTTGTTTCAACATAAAGGAATAAAAAGAGTTTAGAGGGTTGGAGAAGCAAAATAAAACATAAGAACACAAGAGAAGACACTACCTTTAAAACAGGTAACTCTTTTTGATTTGAGCTCAAAGGCTTCCTTGGGAAGACTTATACCCAAAGTGAGGCTTCTAGGAGTAATATAGGGATGTGGAGAGACAAAATGGGCAGGGTTTGGCCGAGAAAAAGGCTTTAGAGGTGTGGGTAAGGTGGTAGAGATGGGGGCCTTTTATAAGAGGAGAGGAGGGGCACTCTTTGAAAGTTATAAAAGGTTACTTTATTATAAAATTATTTTCAGATTTTAAAGGTCCCAAAATTATATATTTATAGGTTAAGGTGATAAGAGTTCTAAATCCACCCATCCAATAGGGTTTTGAAAAGTGTAGGTCTTATATTTTACATTATCTTTTCATTTTATTTAAATCGTTAAATAATGAGGTAATCACTGCATCATCATGGTGTCATAAATAATTTAATTTATTTAATGTATAAAAATTATAAAACAAATATAATTATATAGGAAATCTTTTTATATTTCTAACTAATATTTATATTCAAAAATATGACTTGTATAACCCCATTTAAAAATTGTTTTAGTAAAACAACTCATGTTTGTGATATTTTTATTTTAACTTTAAATAAAAAGTTATTAATGTCATTTTCCTACCAAAGTGGCTTAATGGGGTCCCCAAGTTGACCCATGGATTTTATTGGTCGGCCATGACACATAAAATAAGGGTAGGAAATGTTTCAAGGTCATTTCATATTATTAGAACATTATTTTTACCTTAAACTACACTAATTACCTCTAATCTCGATTAAAAACTTAAAAGTTACTAGTCAACAAAAAATTATTTTAATCCCATTGAACCAAATTTTACTTCCTAATGACAAACATGTATGTATGATTTTTTAAATTCAAGACAAATAGGTGTGAAAATTTCATTTAAACGAAAAATCAGTTTTTTTAAGTACCACTTAGTGGTTTCACTATTCATCAAAAATTGATGTTTTTCAGAAAAATACCAAAAATTCACCCTAAGCTATATTTGATATTCCAAATTCAAAAATTATGTCTATTTTACAAAATTCAAAACATATAAGTTTCATTAATTAATTTAATTATTAATTCCCGCTATCAAAACAAATAGCGTGTTTTTATGAAACAAAAAGTATCAAAAGATTGACACTAGTTTAAGTCCAATTTCAAAGTGAAATTAATTCCAATGACCAATATTGGATTAAATGGTAAAAATATATTCTAATTTCACTTTAAAACCAATTCAAAAGATAATATAATCATATAAAAAAATTAGATTAAAATGAGGGTTCGAATTAAAATACAACATCTTTCACTATTCATTAAAAAATGAACTTTATCTGAAAAATACCAAAAATTTACAAAAAGTAAATTTTGATGTACATATTCTAAAGAAGGATTCTATTTTTTCAAATAGAACATATAAAATTGTCAAAATTATATTTAAAAAGAGTTCTCCATCAAAAGGCGGTTAATCGACCTTTTAAAGAATATTAGAAGATTTATGCTTAAAATTGGATTCATTTTCATTTTATGCCTCTAAAATTTATTGGATAAAAGTAAAAATATTTGAAAAACATATATAATAATTTTTTAGTTAGTTCTGTTCTTTCCCTCCATTACAATGGCTAGACGTTAACTACCATTTAAAATAATATTATTTTATTACTAGTGTGCAACGTAAGATTTCAAAGAAACTCTTTGTTGCGTATCGGGTACGCTATCGAACATAGCGAACTATTTAGAGTAAAATTAAAATTTTATTCACAAATAGGGATAAATATAAAAAATTTCATATTCTTTATTTACCTGGGGTGTTATATCCTTCCCCCCTTTTGGGAATTGCGTCCTCGCAATTTTAAAACTGGGCTTAGAAACTTCATTGAAAGCCCCACATTGGAAAAGGAGTAAATTAAGCTATCACTTTAAAAGAAAGAAAGGGAAGTACAAAGGTCACCCGAGTTAACCCATACTAGGATTCTATGTATGAAAACATGGATATGGAAGAAAAAAACAAAGGTTCATGTTCTGAGGGAGTGTGATAGAAAACATGTTTAGGAGAAAGTTAACCACCAGAAAATCACAAACTTGTGATGGGTTAAACGGTATTGGATTTCCTAGTAGGAAAAGTTAAAAAAAACATTTTTTTAATTTACTTTTCATTGAGGAATTTATTTTTGAGCTTAACTAAAACATAAGGAAACATACTTACTTGTCATGTTGACTTTCAACTTTTTCTATATTTCTTACACGAACTCATATTTTCTCCAAAAGTTGAGTATTTAGGATGACTTGTTAACATTAAGAGAGCTATAATCAACTTATAGATAATCACCTAATCCACAAAAGAGAAATGTATACTTCCCATGTCTTTAGACCTTAACCAAGACTAAAACAAAAAATGTTAGTATGAGATCAGATAATACCCAAAAAGGATAATCCTTTATAAAAAGGAAATCTATTCTTAATCTCCAAAATTTGTCCAACAAGACCCAAAGTTCAATGAAGACCAAAAGTAAACTAAAATAAGATTGAAACCCAAATATTTGAAGGATTTAATCACATAGTCTTCTAAATTAAATCGTAACATTTATCTCCAAACAACATCAGTTGCTCTTAAAGTCTCGTATTGAAAAGTAATTATCCTAATCACATATCCTTCATGATAGGTTAATAATTTCCATAGATAAACCAAAATCAACTTACTATTAATTCTTAAAATCATCTAACTAAAAAGAATTAATCAAACTAACCAAGGACTTCATGTATTCCAGTGGTAGGTGATAAATACCAGTCGCACTTTGGTTGTGGGTTCGATTCCCGCAGTTTTTTCCAACGTGACGGGTTGTCACACGGTCTGCGTGTTGTCCTTTTTCCAAACTATATAATTCTCAAATCATTACCCAAAAAAAGAGATAAAATCATCAAAAATAACCATATCATAATTTAACTTCAATTTTATCTCATGCCTTTCACTTTCTATCATTACATATAGTAACCCATAATTACCTCAAAAGTAAGGATCATATAAACCCAAATGGTTCTTTATAACTATGTCCACAAAAGAACAGATAACTATTCCTTGAATAAAATTTTTATATATCAAACATCAGGGTTACACATACTATAAAAAGTCTTCTAATGTAATCCCCATCATCAAAAGAGACTTAATAATCTTAAGAATTTCACTATAACTCTTGAAGCCCTTATATGTTGACTTCTTACTCATTCAACATTCTTCATGATCCATTAACCATTCCTTTCCAACTTATTCTGAAATACTTCTTTCCTACAAAAAAAATCATGAATCATATCCTAAGATTCCAAAATAGGAAAAAAATGTTAAGAAATAATCCATACCTTTGATTGGTCATTGTCAGTTTCTTCATCCTCAATCGGAATGACATTAGGTATTGGTAAATGAATATTTGTACGATCTTGGTGATCCCATTCCCGAAACTTTTTCATAGTACACGTGTTTTCATAATGAACATTCACACCACATTTAAAACATTCAATTGATCCCTCAGAAAGAACTTCTTTCCCTTTCCTCGAGTCAACGGGATGCTTCCTTTTTCCATGGAAGGTTCTTGATTTATGACCTTCATTTCCACATCTATAACATATTTCTGTCCCTTTGAAACATTTTCCTAGGTGATTCTTTCCACATCTTTGACACATAGGTTTTTGAACACACTTACCTTTGTGATTATTACCTGTAGTTCCATAGGGATTTGTTTCTCGCATATATGATGCCTTATATAAATCACCAAGGTTTAGGTGGTCAATCATGACTCCAGATAGTTGGTTGAGTATAAACACAAGATTTCTCATTGCAGTTCCCATATCATTCAGTTGCTCGCTCAGAAAACTGTCATAGTTTCCTTCACATCCACTGTTACTTTGGTTCCTGCTAGATCCAGCCATTTACTAAAACCAAAAAGGTCAGTGTAAGTATATCAACAAAAACATCATGTACTAATGAGGAAGATAAAAAATAAGATATAATTACTCATTCAATTTATCTAAAACTAGGACTCTTTCTGAAATCCTAACCATTATGGTAATGTCACTATGCTTAGAGAATACCCTAACCTCTAAAGTTATCTAAACCGACCTTTGATACCAACTATAAGGCCCCGAACTTAAACATTACTTAATCATGAATTAAATGAATAATTCACATAGAGGATCTTTTCTGGTTTATAGTTTTAGAGAATTAGGTCATAACTATTACATCTCAAAAGATTACATAGTAGACACCTCTACTAAGTTTCCATAAAATAAAAAAACACTTAAAAAGAAACATGTCTAGTTCCATGTTTTAGATATAATGTCTTTCCTTGATCCCATCCTTGACCCTATTCATCTTTAAGTCCCGTGGAAAACATTTTAAAAACTTGGGATGAGCATAGAAAGCCAAGTAAAGGATACACAAAGAAGGAAAACTGTTCGTTTTTTAAAAACAACAAGTAAACCATGAGTACTTTACCAAAGTAATACTTTTTACCTTTATGAAGTAGTAAAAACTCTTTACTAAATAAATGACCATTAATTACCCTTTTGTAAAAGAAAGATTACCATAAAACCCATATAAAGAACACATGACATATAAAGGTAACTTGGGATATAAACATACTTAAATGGAATAACCATACGGTCGACTTCCACACATATCACTTAATGGAATAACCATACAACCGACTTCCATACCCAATGCATTGGAGGTTATAACGTAACCACGCGTCCTGGTATTCACGGCACCACTCATCATATGGTTTATCATGTAACCACCTGTAAAATGTCTATGTACCATCATTACACATAAAATATTGAAAATATAAACATTTTAATAACAACATTTCATTTACAATCACAATAAGTAATTCCAAGATATTGAATTAATCAATCCATTTTCAAAAACCATTTAAAAGAGATTTTTGAATCAAAGTGTCCCATACCACTTTGAATATTTTAATGGAATTATAATTTCAAAACATTAATGTCCTTATAAATAAATACTGAAATCCATTTTGAAAACATGGACATTAAAGATAAATATTTAGAATAATGAATCTTTAAAACATTTAAAGCGATATTTTTGTTAATGAGTTTTTAACAAAATGAGAGACTCTTGAATACAAATAATTGTGGAATAACATTTAATACTAGATTTATAATATCATGAGAATAAATGGATTCATGATAAAATATTTTAAAGGATAGTATGCACACCATATAAGAGTGAATTGGTGCATGACAACAATGAAGTCTCAATGGAAATGTAAATTGAGATGAAATCCATTATAAAGATGGTATCCTTAAATTAAGGATAAATCTATCACATAATTATGTGTGAGAAATATAAATACACCCAATATAAGTGGATATTAAGTGTTAAACAATCATAGGTCATTCACATATAATCTTGTAAAAACAAAACCAATGACATAGATATTTAACTCAATGAAATGAGATTGAGTTATGATTTCCCATACAAGTTCGTAAGAATTTATCAATTAGATGATTATGTGTATAAATAGTATATCAACACAAAGTTTTGTGGAAATTACAACATAGAGATTCCACACATAATCTTGGCATAATAAAATCAAGAAGTATAGGTTTAACCCAAAGAATTGAAAGTGGGTTAATAAGTTCCCTTACAGAAATCCGACAGCCTAACGTCGTCACTTTAAAATTCAGAAAATGAGTTTATGAGAGAGAAAATGACATCTCATCACTTGGACATAAAATTTAAATTAATAAGGTTATAGAATAACATATCCCATCATAATAGTATGTTAATTAAAAGACATAACAAAAGAAGTCTTTTAAAAAGAGGAGGGTGAAAGGTCCCCTTACCGAGTTGGGTAACTTTCGAAACGTACACCCGATGGAAGAAGGGTCATACAATGAAGATGTAAATAACCATAAATGAAATTATACTACAAAAAGTGTATAATAATGGGTAGTACATAAACCACTCAAATGAAATAGTGTCAAAGGTAGCATAAATGTCACGGGAATAAAAGTGAGATGAAAAATCCCTTATGAAAACTCGGCAGCCTAACAACGCCACTTAAAACTTCCAAAAATGGATTTATGAGATCAAATAGGGTCTCTCATAATATGAACATAAAAATTAAAGTATGAGGAATATAAAATAACATCCCCAAACATAATAAAGATGAGATTAAAATAAATGACATAAAAGAGAGTACTTAAAAAGAAAGAGAGGGGTAGGATCCCTTACCTCAAGTCTGACTTGTCTTGTTCGTTTCTTTATATTCCTGAATAATAAACTTTGTTAAATTTATAATTTCTTAAGGACCTCTTTTAAATATTATTATTAAGTTAATATCACATATTTTAATGTTATAATAATTGGTTAATAATGTGAGTTCATATCAGACGTTTTTGTCGATGTTTGGTACATGAGTCAAAAATGAACTTGTTTAAAAATGATTGTCCATGTAGTTCTAAGTAAATAATCTCCAGAATAGTATTAATGATTTAAATATCATATATATCCAGTAAATATTTATTTTATACTACTCTATAACATTTGGAGATAAAAAGAAATGAAATGCACCGTTCATGGAGACGGCAGGCCGTACGTACGCATGGACGCTACTTTTATTTCTTTGTCATATTAATGGAAGTAAAAATAATTGAGATATATATATATTATAATTAAAGTATAATATATATGTTATATAGGTCACATATGTTCATTAATTTCATTCTTTATACATTCCATGTATTGCATGAACGAGTCACATCACTTGAGGGGGCGGTAGTCCACACTTCCTCATATGAAATTATCGCATTTGCACAACATGAAAAGCATAAAGGCATGTTTTAAATAAAAAATTCAGAAGCATATAGAAAAAATAATTACCATATATATCATATATAAAATACAGTGACATCATAATGGCCACCATGAAAGGTGTTAATAGAATATTGAACAATCATCGCTTCGTGAGGCAGAAATTCTCCATCCACAGAAACTGTATGTTCTTTAACCATTAGACAAATGTGTGTGTAAGTGTAGCTAGAATAATTCACATAACAACATCCTAGTATATTTAAGATACTGGTTTTGTGACAAAAGAAAGGAATAAAGAGAGTTTAGAGGGTTGGAGAAGCAAAATAAAACATAAGAACACAAGAGAAGACACTACCATTAAAACAAGTAACTCTTTTTGATTTGAGCTCAAAGGATTCCTTGAGAAGACTTATGACAAAAGTGAGTCTTCTATGAGTAATATAGGTATGTTTAGAGACAAAATGGTCAGGGTTTTTCCAAGACAAAGGTTTGAGAGGTGTGGGTAAGGTGGTAGAGGTGGGGGCCTTTTATAAGAGGAGAGGAGGGGCACTCTTGGAAAGTTATAAAAGGTTACTTTATTATAAAATATTTTCAGATTTTAAAGGTCTAAAAATTATATATTTATAGTATAAGATTATAAGAGTTCGAAATACACCCATCCAATAGGTTTTTGACAAGTTTAGGTCTTAGATTTTACATTATCTTTTCATTTTATTATGATCGTTAAATAATGAGTTAATTTCTGTATCATCATGGTTCATAAATAATTTAATTTATTTAATGTCTAAAAATTATAAAAAAAATATCATGGTGTATGAAATCTTTTTAGATTTATAATAAATATTTATAGTAAAAAATATGACTTGTATAACCCCATTTAAAAATTGTTTTAGTAAAACAACTCTTGTTTGTGATATTTTTATTTTAACTTTAAATAAAAAGTTATTAATGTCATTTTCCTACCGAAGTGGCTCCATGGGGTCCCCAAGTTGACCCATGTATTGTCTTGGTTTTCCATGAAACATAAAATAAGGGTAGGACATGTGTCAATGTCATTTCATATTATTAAAACATTATTTTTACCTTAAACTACACTAATTACCTCTAATCGCGATTAAAAAATTAAAAGTTACTATTCACCAAACAATTATTTTAATCCCATTGAACCAAATTTTAATTCCTAATTAAAACCATGTATTTTGGATTTTTTAAATTCAAGACACAGAGGTGGTAAAATTTCATTTAAACGAAAATCAGTTTTTTTAAGTATCACTTAGTGGTTTCACTATTTATCAAAAATTGAAGTTTTTCAGAAAAATTCCAAAAATTCACCCTAGGATATATTTGATATTCCGAATTCAAAAATGAAGTCTATTTTACAAAATTAAAAACATATAACTTGCATTAATTAATTTAATAATTAATTCCCGCTGTCAAAACAAATAGCGTGTTTTTATGAAACAAAAAGTATCAAAAGATTGACACTAGTTTAAGTCCAATTTCAAAGTGAAATTAATTCAAATGACCAATATTAGATTAAATGGTAAAAATATATTATAATTTCACTTTAAAACCAATTCAAAATATAATCTAATCATATAAAAAAATTTGATTAAAAAGAGGTTTTGAATTAAAATACAACATTTTCACTATTCATTAAAAAATGAACTTTATCGGAAAAATATCAAAAAATTACAAAAAGTAAATTTTAATGTACAGATTCTAAAGAAGGATTTTATTTTGTCAAATAGAACATATAAAATTGTCAAAAGTATATTTAAAAAGGGTTCTCCATCAAAAGGCGGTTAATCGACCTTTTAAAGAATATTAGAAGATTTTGCTTAAAATTGGATTCAATTTCATTTTACGCCTCTAACATTTATTGGATTAAAGTTAAAATATTTGAAAAACATATATAATCATTTTTTTAGTTAGTTCCATTCTTTCCCTCCATTACAATGTCTATGCGTTAACTACCATTTAAAATAATATTATTTTATTACTAGTGTGCAACGTAAGATTTCAAAGAAACTCTTTGTTGCGTATCGGTTACGCTATTGAACATAGAAACCCATTTAAAGTAAAATTAACATTTTATTCAAAAATAGGGATAAATATAAAAAATGTCATATTCTTTATTTACCTGGGGTGTTACACACTTACCTGGAAGAGATTGATCGAGATCAATATCGCTTTGATCCAATAAGGAAAGGGTTTAAAGGGGGAGAAAACCACCTCTTGGGAGTCTCAAAGTAATAAAAAATCATGTTAGTTTGGAATGGGAGGATTAGGTATCTTAAAATAGGGGATTTATAATTTTCAAATAATTTTTGGAGGAATTAAAAACTGCTCGTATGGTTTCGTAGAGAGGGTCTCACTGTTAGAAAAATCGTGCTCCCTAACCGTGAACCCCTGTTGGAATTCTATTTGGGGTGCGTAGTTTTTTCACATGGTTAAACTAATAGTGCACCAACAGCGAGTTTCCCATTATCCATGGGGTTTATGGTTTGGAGGGGTGGCTACATGGATATAAAAACCATGCACCTCCCTCTAGTAGATCACAACAGGGAACATGGTTTTCTGGTCCGAACCGCATAGTTTTACCTAACCATGTTTTAACTGTACACAACCCAAATAACTTCCAAAATTAACTAAATTTCAACAAAAACTTCTTGAATCAAGAACTAAATAAAAGGAGATCAAAAATAGGGTCAAAGAATACCTGATAACCAGTAACAAGATGTTGCAGTGTTAAAAAAATATTAGATGATGTTTCTTATATAAATTAGTTGCAAAATTATACTGAGTTGTACCATAGTATATTTTAATTCTGATGATAGTTCATGTGGATCTACAACAAGGTTATCTATTATGATGACTATAAATTCCCTAGGTATAAAGAATGGATAGAGACCCTTAGTAGGTAAGTACAAGAAATTGATGTCTTAGAAATGAGCCTCTCGTGGGTAATTATTATATTGGAAATAAAAAATGGGTTCAATTATTTAATGTTTTAGTAACAAACTTTAATTTTTCCCATATAACTTTTTGGTGTAAATCTAATTAACCAATCCCTATGACTATGGTATTATTTACATAGATCATTTAAGGTGATACCGATGTGTATATAAATGTTGATAAATGAGAATTTTATCCTCAAGGGTGTGACACTTGTATATGGAGACCTGGTGAGGAACAACTTGAGATTACTATTTCTCAAGGGGGTAGCCATGTATGTGTATTACTACTGAGAATCAGTGCCCTAATAATTAGTGAGTTGGCATGTTGTTCTGTATATGGATACATGAAACCCTAGAGTGCATAGTTGGGCATAATAGTCACCATGTGATTCTTGATATGGGAGTAGAGCTACTACTATGCAAGTTGTAATTTTTTAGGTATGATCTATAGTTTAGGTGGGAGAACCTTGTATTTTTAGATACGACTTAGGATGTTAGTGATCTCGGTGATATTGATTAGATGAGATGAGGTATATAGGGGAAAACCAAGTGATGGGTTAGCCTGGACTTATGATCACATAAGATATATGAAGCATTGGTAGATGATTTAAGTTGTTATCAATGCAAGAGAGTTACGATTGAGTATAAAACATATGCATGGTGATGCCTTGTGCTTATATTCTGACAATAACCTTGAGTGCTGAAGATTTTGGTATTGAAATGAGAATTTGAGGGAAATATCTATGTAATTTTCAGCCCTATATATTATTGGATATGTTTTGAAGTGGTGCGGTGGAAGATCATGTATATACACTTTCTATTTTAGTGTAATGGATGAATAGAAAGTGATCATGAGATGATCATGGAATAAGTAAAATTTATATTTTTGAAGAGTATCACTGAGGGTTATTATGGTTAGATGAGATTGAAATTCCATAGAGCGTGCTTATTTATTTAGGTTCATGAACCTAAGTATAATGAGATGAATCCCATTGGTCATGATTCAGGTTATGTGATTGGGTGGTACATGAGCATACACCCATTGGTTTTTTCATGAGATTAAGATGGTACATAATGAACACACATGTTTCCATTGAATTATAAATTGGTAAGAATATATATATGAGATGAGGAATGATAGTTTTAGTGAGACTCTTATAGGTATATATTCTTAAATATTTGATGATAATTTGAAATGTCCCTCTATGGTGATAGGTGACCTTGGATTGAACCAGTTGGTGTGGGATGGTCTACATGAGTGTGAGACTTAAGAAGCACTGTCAGGGAGGCGTAGTGTCAGATTATTGAAGTGTACAAGCATAGATTTGGAGGATTTACATGCATGTGATATTGGAACTTGTTGAGTTTATATCTTGGAGTGTTATAAGGGAAGATAAATAGTGGAGAGTTCACCTTTGGCCATTAGAGGGTGTGACCCTCTTTATTGATGAATTTTGGAGGTGGTCGAAGGTGACGTTACCATGTCTCGATAATTTTTATAAATTTATTTTTACATTGGAAATATGTTATGATAAATTCCCATCATGTCTTGTCATTATGTATAGTAATTTATGAAGCATGGACTATGGAGGTGCGATCCTGTGTTGGTAGGGTTGTGGGAATGTTAGGACCGGTTGTTGGATGGTCAAGATAGCTTTTTGATATTGATGATCCACGAATCCAATTTATCTGGTTCTATGTAAAATTCTATATTTAGGATTTTCATTTAACTTTTGATGGTGTCTGTGCACTAGCATTGAGCTCAAGATGATCTTGATACGATCTAAGAGAAATTCTTGAGGTGAGCCATGATTCGTGACATGAATTGTGAGGGAAAACATGGTTTTTCATGTGTTTCAGGGATAAACCGTGATTTTTGACTTTTTTTAGGGGTGAATTTCGATTCAAGAAATGTTTTAGAGGGTGAATTATGATTCATGACATGTTTTAGGGGGAGAACCATGACTCATAACATGATTTAGGGGTGAATCATGAGGTGAATCATGTAGTGATGGTATTTGTTGGATAAAAATTATTAATAAATGAAGGGAAGTCGGTACCATGGTTATAGGTATATCATATTTGGTATTATGGAGGTATTTGATTATTTTAAAGGACCCTTCATGGAATTTTTGACTTATGTGGTTCCTATGCTTGGGTGGTGGAGACTCATTTGATTCATTCTAGAATATAAGATAAGAGGCAACAACAGAATATGAATGGTTTTTTCATATGTATTTAGGTGTAGTGAGATGAAAACCACACTAAGTGGGTAATTGGATCATTGATAATGTATTTTATTAACTAATTATATTAGTGGGGATTACCATGGATTGGGATAATTCATTATGAGATGAGGCTTATATTGGAGAGCACCATAAACCGGATGATGAGTTTATTGATGCCTTTATGGTGTCCCAAGATGGATGGGCATAGGGAAGTGACTTACCATTATTTCAATGATGGAAACATGTGGTGGAAAATTTTTTATGCATAGTGTGCATTGTGTTTAGAGCTTCATAGTAGAAGCTCATTTATCATTTCAAAGTAGAACACGATGAATTGAGCATGGATTAGTGACTTGAGTAGGTTGGGTTTTATGTTTAAATGATACCCATGATATCTTGAGGACAAGAAGTTATATATAAGGGAGATTTTAATAACCAATATCTGAAAAGGTTATGAAATTCACGGGGAATTTGATTTTTTTTGATTTAGTGGATGGTTCATTTTGAGAACCGGGACTCGAAATGAGATTATGAGAGTTTTG
Source organism: Viscum album (assembly GCA_963277665.1). Classification (NCBI taxonomy): domain Eukaryota; kingdom Viridiplantae; phylum Streptophyta; class Magnoliopsida; order Santalales; family Viscaceae; genus Viscum; species Viscum album. Next base: position 178,517,470 of record OY728137.1, read on the forward strand.
ATGTCCCTAAGGGATTATTTTTTATGTGGTATGCTCATATATAGAGGAATCAAGTGTTTAGAAAGATATCATAGAAGGGATGGGTGGTTGGGATGCTTTAATTTTTCAGTATCACCCCTTTAATAACATGTCCATAGTAGTCACACTGTGAGTTTTTAGTATAGATAAGGGAGGACCTCTACCTGATGTGGTTGTAGTGTGAACATCATTTCATGCCATGAACCAATTTTTTAGTTTATTTATTTAAAAATGGGGATCATACCCCCTTTTTTTGACTTAGATAGGTGCGTGGGGTAGGGGTCAAATGAACGATCCTCTCCTCTCTTCTTTCCCCCTTGATTTAGGGTGGTTTTGGGTGTGATTGAGTGGTGGTTCTAGTTGAGTCTCCCCTATCACTCCCTTTTGATTTGGTTTTTGGTGGATAGTGCCAATACTTCTCATTTTTTGTTTAGGGTTTTGATTTTGATTCAATCAGAGCATTGTGGAATATTCCATTTTGTATGGGGATTTTTCCCAACTTGCATAGAGGGCATCCTAAGATGAATCTTTCATGTCATTTTGGTAACGGTACATCACTCATTGTTTTTATATGATTTTTACGGATTTCAAGTAACCAAATGTTTAATTAGATATATAACTGGGGATTTATTTTTGTGTAGGTTTGGGTACATGTCGGAGTAGACCATACACCACTACTCAAGGTTTTGAAAAGTAGATGACTCTTGGCGAGTTTTAGGAATTTTTTCCCATCCATATTAACTTTTTTAGTTAGTTATAAATTATTATAATTAACTATTTTTTGATTCTTGGAATGAATTAGGGACTCACAGTGACGGGTGTTGGCCAGATGGTTTGGGATGAGCCTTGGAAGGTTATTAAGAGGCAAATTAAAAGGGAATGGATTTATGAATGAGGTAGGTTATCTCTTGATAATACCCATATGGTATTTATATTTTCTTATTTATGAATGGAATATTAATTGTAGTCTCACCACCAAGAGAGATTGAACTTATTTAAAATGAATTGTTCCCTTAAAATAAAATACCTAAACTGAACAAAGTTCCACGATCCATGATGGAACCTTGTGCACTGACTTGATTTCCTCAACCAAAAATGATTGACAACCAAATTATATATGTATTATATGCATTCCTTAATATGTTTGGACTTTGAGGAGTGTTAAATTAAATTTAATGAACATGATGTAGTGGCCCTTGTGTAGGATCCCTTAGTGACATAAAAGTAGAGGTCAGTGATGAATTGAGGTGGGAAACTTAAGTATCAACCATATGAGGACCTTTAGATGACTTAGATATTCATTTATAGCGATATAAACATGGTTTTAGAATTCATCCCCCAATGATATGTCATTAACAAGGTGTGTAGACCTGGTGGGGATTTATGGATGAGTTGGATGTTCAAACCGATGTAGAGTTGTTGGAAAGTGAATGATCTTTTGGATATATCCTTTATAAGACATGCCTAGGAGGTTAGTGAGGTATCAATGAAACGTTTATAGTTCCAATGTATTCCATTACCTAAGTTATAGGTTTTGACCTAAGATAGGGTGTGTACGGGAAATGGGTAGTTATGATTGCATGTGTCTCCTTAGAACCCAAATAAATGATTTGAGTTAACTATGGATATAATGATTATAGAACATGAACTTGAGAAGATGAACTTAGTTATTAGATGGGTTAAGGCTGATGGACAACCCCAATGAGGCACATTATATGAGATTTCATAGGAGGGATGTTCTACCCCTATGATATTTTTGTTGTGCATGGGATACCTAGGTTTCCTAGGATTTGGATTATTCTCCTGATGACTATTGATGCTTTCCTTGGGTCATCCCACTTGGAGTAAACTATTGAGACTGATATTACTATATTTCCTAGGGTCTATCCCCAAGAAATCAACTATGAGCCTACTAATATGGAACACCTAGGATTATACTTCGGGTTCGAAATTTGTTCTTGATGATTATAGAACACTAAAGATTATCCTACTGGGTTTTATGATTATTGCATATGACTATGTATTTCCCAAGATTATCCCCTAGGGTTTGATTATGACTCCTTATGACTATGTATTTCTCAATATTACCTATTAAGGATCAACAATGACACTTGATGACTTAATTTACAAGGGTCAAACCTAGGAACCGTTACCTATTCTTACTCCTATTGGATTGCTTAGGTTCATCCCCCTAGGAATTGATGATCATGCTATCTACTCTTCAATTTCCTAGGTTCACACCTATGAATAAATAGTTATTCATGATGCTATTGGATTTCCTAGGTTCATCATTCTGGGAATCGGGGATTTATCCTACTACTATTTGATTTCCTAGGGTCACCCCATAGGAATTGACTATTGTTCCTAATAATCATGGATTCCATGAAAACATTCCTTAAATTCAGTGATGATGCATGATACTATGGGATGTTTTGGATATGATACTTTAATTTAAAAGTTATACATAATACTATATGGATATTAGGATGGTTTTGGTTAGCATGGTTTAATGGTCTGTATAGAGACTCACTGACACTCGCTGAAGTGGGTTTGTGCCAATCTTGAGTTTTATGTGAGAACACAATGATAATTAATGATTATTTATTTATGCTTCCATAACATTTTTTATTTTATTATTTTGAGAATACCACATTTTTACACTTCATTTACTGGTTTTGTATGAGGCTATATTAGTGGTCCCCTATTGAGTTTTACTCACCCCATTCTCAGGTGACCTTGGTAATTCGGTACCTAAGATGACTTAACTGATCACAGGTTCAGGTTGGGTAGAGTATTAGAGTAACATGATCAAGTAGGATAAATCAAATGTGATTTTGGTGATTGGGATGAGGCAAGGCTTGAGGATGGTAGTAGAGCCTCCTAATTTTTTATTCTTACTTTTATTTTGTATAGGTGATCTTCCCGGTAGGAAATTGTTCTTGTTGTATAACTGTGAGTTTATTTTACTGTGCACTTCTACATGAAATTTATTATTAATGGTTATTTATTTTATTCAACATACTATGATGGAAATTTATTATTTATTTATGATTTTTGGTTTATTTTTACCTATTACCATGAAATTTTATATGTGGATATAGTCTCTCCATGGTACTATCGTTGACCCCCCCACTGCTAGTTGGAAACCTCTAGTGAATGGGGAGGCATTCCTAAGGTCCTATAATGACTTGTTCTAGTTACTGGTCATAATAAATTGGAATGGGTATGTTACATCACCTTTCTTAATTTGTTCTTCCCTATATTAGGCCCCATTTGGCCTTGATATATAGTAAATAAAATTTAATCAATGTAGATTATATATGGATGGTTCTTGTATGAATCCATATAGAGATTTGTAATTTTTTTTATTTCATTTCTGATTCTTATATAGATTATTTGGTATTGAGTTTTTTTTTCTAGTATTCTTAACTTATGGAAAAGATAGTCTAGTTTTCATATTGAACAAACTTAAATCTATAAATATAGAGGGTAAATCATTCACTAAAATTTATACTAAGACCTATAACACTAGTCACTATCCCTTGGGAACCTGGGAGCTACCTTAGGGTTAGTGAAAATTTGATTTGGGAACTGTTAGGCCATCTAGGTCACAATCATCATAAGTGGTATTAGGGAAGTGTTGGGTTAATTATATTTCTTTTAAATTTTCTAATATAGAATATAAGATAGCCAAGACTTGAGATGTAAACTATAAAAGGCATAATGGATATTTTTACAGAGGAATCTCAAGTTACTAGTGGTTTTCTGAGTACTTAGTAGGCACTATTGGTTCAAGTGAGGATTTTTCTTATTTGTATCATGTATGAAGTAATATAACTCAAGAAGTGTTTCTATGCCCCTTCCTAGATCCAACCTCTATATTGTCCCATGTATCACGAGTTACTATCTATAGATAGGTGCTAGTATAGTAACACAATATGTAGTGTAATTTCCCCTTTTTGTTTTATTATATTTGGAATCACTTAAAGGTTTATATTAAATAAAACATAAATAATATATAAATAGTGTGTTCCTATATATATTTATGATTCCTAGGTTATTATAAATCAATGATTGGATCTATTTATTTTGATATTTTTTTTTTCATATTTTTATTGATATATAGATTTTTCTATTTAAAATTTAACTTCCAAGTAATCTATTTATTCTTTAACTATATTTTTTGATCATGTGAATCACTACCTATTTGGTGCTATCAGATTAACATGATTTTTTCACCTGTGTACATTTTATTATCAAGAATGGTTTTTTTTCTTTTTTATAATGTTCTTCTACTACGTGTGATGTTTTTTTCTTACTAGTAATATTTATGAAGCATTAAAATTAATTTCTAATTTCATTATATCACTGAGAAAGTTGATATCTTATTTCATAGAATTTTTCTTATCCTATATTCATTGATAACTTTATAGATATATTTTGGAAGCATAGTTTCAAGCATGCTAGTCTCTATTATTCTGGTCATGTACAAATAGAAACTTTAAATACTAGATTTTTTGTATTTTACTGTGTTTTTAAAATGTAATTTATGTTTGGTTTTTAGGTTAAAAATTGGTTTGGTGAAAAATATTTTACCATTTCTTATATTTTAAATAGTAAAAATGTTTTGAAATGTAATCGATCCTTGTTTTTAAAATAAAATTGAACCTGATTTACAACCATCTTATTATCTATATTATAAGAATACATTATGTTTTAAAAGGTAATGTGGGAGGTGTTTCCTTCCAAATAGAGTTTTATATTATTTGGTTTTGTATAATGTGGTATTCATGGAAAAGAGTTGATGTGTGAATCTTTAAATGAGAATGGTTTTATATAAAATCTTTTAATAATTGAATATTTTTGATGAATTGTAATTCCATGGTTGGTTAAGCATAGTAAAGACCTAATAGAGTCCTATAATGGAGAGTAATCTTGTAATCTGATTGTTTGGTAGTATCTAATGGTTTATAAGATTGTCAGTAGATCCTTTGGTATTGATATGTTATAGTGTTTTAGTACTTAGTGTTGGTTTTAATATTAGTACATCAGAATAATGGTGAGTATTTTGGATAAAAAATAGTAGGATAGTCATGGAAGTCTTATGATTTTTTGTGATTTGGATAATATTCAAGAGTTATGAATTATAAATGAGATTGAAGATTTGAGACATGATTTGGGGTGTGTTTGGGTTATGTATTGGTGATGTGATTATGATTTAGTGATTTGAGATATGTTTTGGGTTGTATATGGGCAGTATGATTATAGTTTAATGTTGTGAGAAGATTTATTAATTATTGTAGGTAATTTGAGTTGAATTGGTAGCTATGCATCATGATTTTTTTGGATACCTTGATGTACATATTAGTGTTTAGTGGTAATGAATCTTAGAGTTAAAATCAAAAATGAATTCTTGTGATGATAATTCATATATTGGGGAGTTTGCAGTGGCCTATATCCTAATTACCATTATTAAGGAATGAATAAAGTTATAATAGGGGATTATGGGTGGTTAAAGTACGGGTCTATTTTATTTTTAGTTTTGATTGAGGGCTAGTTTTTCATTTAAGGATTTAGGTTTGATTTTTGGGAGTTGGGATTGGATTATGAGGTTTTTTGTTCAAGGTTTGAGGTTTAGTTAGGTGTTTAGGTTTTTAGGTATGGCTTAGAGTAGGTACCACATATAAATTAAAATGTTAGGTGGGATTGAGTACCCGATAGAGGGTACCGAGTACTCAGTGTGCTTGGTAGAAGACATGTAGGTTTGGGGTTGCCTCAGTGTACCTAGTGGCGCCAAGTTGAGTACCCTGTGGCCTAAATGCTTAATTTTTTTTACCAATGTGTTGTTTTTCAATTCCCACTTCACCTCTTTATCCACTCATTCCATTACCTTCGAACCTCACATCATCCAGCTACATGAGATCTCCCTCTTAGGCCTCCTTGTTAGTCCTCTTCCTCTCCTTCTCACCCCTTGGTTATACGTGGATTCATTAATCATTCAAATTCAAAATCAAATATAAATAATCTCCCCTATTATGTTCTTTCTCCATATTTTCGTTTACCATGATTTTTAATTATTTGGATATAAATTATAAGTTGAATTCCTCTAGAGCATAGTGGAATTCATCTAAAACTATGGGGTGTTCTCTTCTCATATCTAAGAGGAGGATTGTGTGGGGGATCTTCCACCCATTAATCATTATTATATTAGAAGAAAATTAAGGTATCATTTACTATATATTTATCTATTTTTGGTTTATAATTAAGAAATGAATTAAAGTATTTAGTTAATACTTTATATTATTATATTCTTGCTTGGATTTATAGAGTTTATATTATGGGTTTTTATGGATTTAGATTGTTATTCCTATATAGAAATTATGTTATTGGGTGTATTTGGTGATGGAATTTGGTATAATGGACTCTAGGTGCTACTTGGAGGTTGACTATAGTTGGTAAATCTTTCCATTGATATGGTAGGTGGTTTGAACCCTGAGATTGATTCATATTCTATTATTGTCATATGATTGCCTTTTTTTCAAAAATTATAAATAAATATCACCAAATGTTTGGAAATATAAATGGATGGTTTCTAGATGATAATTTTTTAGAACAACCTAAATTTTTTCAATGATTTAATATAGTATTAAGTGGGGTTACCCAGTTCCTCTTGTCAACTACAAGGAATTTTTTATACCAAGATGTATTTGATTGAACCCTTTTTTATCATCGAATTATTTTTACTTTTTACATTGAAGGGTAATATGGGAGGACTATATTTTAGTTATGTCACTTAAACTCATTGTCCTAAATAATTTCATACTTTCTTTTAGTATGAACCTTATCCTAAAATGAAAACCTTGGGTGAAGCTTTGTTTCAAACCATCTTAGGTATAGCTAGAAAATAAGGACTGAATTCATGGTATATATATATTATTAGGTTGTTATAATAAATATAAATTGCATCTTCATGAGTCCGATTCATATTCTATAAGGTAAATCACATTCTCCCACTTAATCCCAAAAGGGTTATAATTCAACAAACTACACTCAACCTTTGAATAAAAAAGTGTTTTAATAGTGATGTGGTGGATGGGTCGATCCGGTGAGAAGAAGTTATTTAACATGAATATCCCATTGGTTAGAATACTAACCTAAATATTGAAATATGATAAATATAATAGAATTCATAAGGGTTTAAGGTGAGATATATATTAGGTAAAAAATTTCTTGAGAATGGTTCTTCTTAAAAAAATTCCCAATTAAATTTATTTTTTATTTTCTTCTCCATTAAAACGTTATAAAAAAATTCAATGGAATTCAACCCATTCATCTTTTAAACCTTGGTCTTGGAAATATAAACTATGAGTGTCTGATCGAACCTCTGAAACTCCCTTTGGTAGAATAAAGATAATTTTTAAAGTGTTTTACTTATGTATTGAGTACTAATAGGGTTTTCTCTAAAACTAAAGACATAAATTAATTCATGATATGGTTAAGAACCTATGATAAAGTATAGGTAAAACAAAAAGTGGTTTTTCCTATATTAAGTTTGATTAAAATAATTGGAAATCTCAGGATCCTACACATTTGGTATTTGGATATATATTCCACATATTTTATAAGCATTTATTTTTCTATTTCTTAGATAGTGTCTTTTTTCTGGACTACCCATAACATATCTAAAGTGTTGGTTATATCAAATATGAAATGTGGTATATAACTTGTCAAAATCATTGTTTGGAATCCTAATAATATGAATTAAAGGTTAAGTATGTCACACTATATAGATCATTTTTCAATGACACGAGTATACTTTATTGAGACCTCATTGTATTTTGTTTAAGAATAACCAATTAGTTTTTTCATACTTATATATCATGTTGGTTATGATTATGCTGGTATATTAGTGTAAAAATATATCTGAGAATGTGAATTATTATTTCTTATAGAGAAAGTTAATTTACCTTGATCTAAATAATGTTCATTTACTTTTATATAAATCATGTCTACTGCTTAATTGCATAAAATAGTTATATAATTGGTATTGAACATGTGTATTTCCTTTATGCGAAGTATATCCATTTATTTGATATAAAATATTGTTGTTTCAAACTTCTTGAGTATTTATAATAGACAATGATGTATATTTTAAACTCATGGTATGACTTTTAAAATGCTAATTTAGTATTTAGAAGGATTATGTGGGATGGGTTCACAACTCCCCAAATTTTTATACCCATTCCCCTATTCCTTTGGATGGGCTACAATATTTTCCTAACTTGGTATATGAAATTAAATTTCCCTCTAGGTTAGGTCACAAGGGTCTTGACTTGTCATACACACACATGTGGGGAAATATGTATATTTGAGTTTGTTACACATAGGTACATGTGATACATCCTATAAGATAAAATATTGGTACATTATCTCAAATTCCTAGTTGAGGCTTGAAGTAGGCAGTACAGGTTTGGATTCTCCAGGTATAGGGATTTATTAGTTATAATATATATTGATATATGATTTTAACTAATATTAATCAAATGTTATAATTTTTTTTGTTTTCCAAAATTGATTTATTATATAGGTATATAAATGTATATTCATATTCATGAGAACACCTTTTATATGATTGTGTGATTTGAGATACTATTGGTGGTGCCCTACTAAGTATTTATTCTCACAACCTTCATGAAAACATCTATGGACAATAAAATTTTCTATTTCATTTCAGATATATAAAAGTACATATTTAGATATTGAATTCCCTTAGACAATATCTCATGGAAGTCATTGAAGCAGGAATATATCCCACTTCAAATTTAGAGTTGTTAGTGAGATTTTTAGAGGTCATGTTCTACATATCTTCTTCCTTCATTTGGTCTTCCTTGTCTTTGGCCGTTTTTGTACTTGGAATATAGTTTGTAGTATTTATTTGTTATATAGTGAATGTGTATTAGTCTTGTATGAATTCATATAGAGATTTGAGATTTTTTTATTTAATTTATTATTTTTATATGGATTATTGAGTATTGATTTTTATTTTTAAAACATTTGACTTACGAGAAAGTTATGCTGATTTTTTAGTAAAACACATTCTTGAATTAAATATATAACCATAGTAGGTAAATCATTCCCTAAATTGTATACCAAGACCCAGAATTCTAGTCTATAGCCTTTGGGGATTGAGGAGCTCCATTAGGGCTAGTGGAACTCTAATTCAGGTACTATTAAAGAATATGGGTTAGGGTACCCATATATTATCTTTTAAGAAAATGGAGAAAATGTTTCAAATAAATTTATACTTACATGAAGAAGAATTTTTAGATATCTATTCTTGGATATATAAATTTATACTTGGTTCTTCAAATTACTAAAGTAAATGACTAGATTTTCTTAGCTCAAGAGAAGTCTGATTGAGATTTGTTAAAAAAAATTAGCAAGGTATATGAAAAGGATTCTCCAACTCTAATTTTAGTGGGATTGAATATTTAAAGAGATTATAAATGGATATAATTAAATGAAATAGAGTTTATAATTCTCATTAGAAATATCTTATACTAAATGACTTCTAGACATGATATTTATTATGTCATGACATTGTGTGATCTATTCCAAAGGACATTGAAAAAATATCATTTTGTTGCATCTATGGAGATTTTAAGGTATATCAAAGGAACTACTAATTATGTTTTTGTTTATGATAGTAATGTGAAAGTTGATTTGTTTGGCTATGCCAATGTAGTTTGGAAAAAATGTTGACGATTAATAATATAACTTGGAAGGAGTTTTATTTTTAGAAGAAATGTTTGAGTCATTTTAGAAAAATAATTGTAATTTAGTTGTTTTAATCATCTATAAAACTAGGTATCTTGCAACAACTCAATTAAAAACCTAAAAAAATTATAAAGGATAAAATTGATGATATTTTTTTGAGGTGAATATATATTTTATCTTGAGATACTATGATCAAATTTATAACAATAATTCAAACAATTAGGTTCAACATTCTTGATCAAATCACATAGATATCAAATGAAAATTTATAAAATAATATTTTGAAAAATTATTTTTGATGTTTAAATTTTTTCTAACAAAGGAATAGATGATGGATATTTTCAAAATATGTCTATTTGATGATTAATTTCAGAAGTTGTCGTTGATGATGGGTGGTAAACCTCTCTTACATCATGGTTGAAGCATTTATATAATTTACCCTTTCCTTGTATATTTTTAATATTATTATCAAAGGTATAGAATGACATATATAAAAAGAAATTCATATTTTTTTTTAAAATTTTAGAAACTATTAAGTGGGATAAAAGTAAGAAATTTTTTATCCTAGATGATTTTATTGTAAAAATATTCTAATGTGTTTGATGAAAATTTATAAAGGGTTTTTAGAATGAGTATGAGGGTATTGATGTCATAATAAAATAATTTCAATATATTTTTTAGATTTGAAAGAGAGTTATGGAGAGTTAAATTCTTTTTAAACTTTTTGATATCAATCTATCACTATTTTTTTCTACAAAGAGTTCTCTCACATAAATTTAATATTGATTGATTGATGTTTTATTATAAATAAATGAAAATTCTAGTAATGTGATGATTGGTTCTTCACTTTTTTATTATGTTTCAATTTATATCAATTTGTTTATCAATTGGTTTAATTGATTAAAGATACATGAAAAAATGGTAAAGGTGTTTTCATATAGATTTAACTAAGTTGGATTGATGAATTAAAAATGAAATCCAATGGGTGATATTTCTGAAATCATATTGAGATGTTTATTGACTACATGTTCCATCATAAGCTAGTTTAAATTTTATTTTGTTGTTAACCAATGATATAGAGGTTGATAAACAGAATGGTTAATCCTAAGAAGTTATTATAAATATAGAATATTTATTAGAAGAAGTATAAAGGTTTTAAGTGAAGAGGAAATGTAAAAAATGCGTTACATGTTAGGAATGCATGAATACTCCTTCCATGATCCTTTTTTGACTCTTGAATCATATAATCCAGAAATTCGTATTAATACATGGGGTGGTTGAAAATAGTGGAAGATTGGTAGAGGCTAGCATGGTCTCAATGACAATGTTTTGGAATCATCTATAAAGTGACCATATTTGAATTATAGATGTATAAAAGCATTATATATGTAGGATTAACTCTATTGATGCATTATTAAGAACCCATTGAATTATTGAGGATTTATTCTATTTATTATCAACAATGACTAAAGATCACCAAAATTTATTGAGAATGTTTTTGAGTTTGTAAACATATTTTTGTAGTGATTTTAGATGAATTTGACTGGTTGTGGCTATTTTTAATTGAGTTTATATGCTTGGATACGAATTATGCAGTGTAAGGGTTTTGGTGAATTTAGAATGTATAGGAAAAAATTGGGTTATGTAACATTTCTTAAATGGTGAATAAGCTATTATTACCGATATATACTATATTCCAATGCATACAAAGGATATTTGAGGTATACAAAAGATATATGTTGGAGTGAATACTGAATTACGGTAAAGTAAAACATTTTATGGTGATATTTAAGATATTCTAATAATACAGAAGATTCTTAGAGAATGTGTAATATATTCAACATGATATGGAATATATTTTTCTAAGTGCATGCCAAAGTGTAGAAAATATAAAAACCACACTATGATATGTAATATATTTATAGAATACATAATATATCATAGATATAGAATAAGATATTTCAAATTCATACACGATATTTTTTTTTAGAAAATCTAATATTCTAATTATAATAAAAAAGATATTTTAAATCATGCATAATAGATTTGGCCTCTTTGAGGGTTTATGTAAGATATTTTGTTTCTTAAATAATAAGGGGTTTCATTTTATAAAAATATAATAATTATTTATATTTAGGATAAATGATTATAAAATATTATTCATGGATTAAATATCATGATTGGACCATGATTAAATATTTATTATAATAATAATTAAATGATAGAAAATCTGGAGGATCTCAACATGATAATTTTGGTATTTCAAATAGAATAAATTAAATCATTATTTAATATTAAAACTCAAGATTTTATTGGTACATATTTTTACCTATTTTAAATACCATAATAATTTTTCTTTAATTAAATAAGATTTTTCCATGTTAAAAATATGTGAATATTCGCATGATTTAACTATGTATATATTAAAAAAGAATGGTGAAAATTCAAAAGAAGAGATATAGAGAATGTTTGGAAAGAGATATTTTTATTGATCATTATTTGTGTTAATAATATTGATGATTGAGAAGTTTATACTATTTAATATATTTACAAGTCCCAATTAAGGTTGATAATGAATAGTATAATTCATTATTTCATGATCTCATGCATACATTGATTATTCTAAATGATCGAGAAGAAGACTGATATGCATGTAGTGTTATTGATCATATCTTGACAATCAAAATACTTGAAGTTGGGGAAGAAAATATTGTATGGTGATAATGTGAAATCATATATCTTAACTAAATATTTTTTTCATAGTATTTAAGGAATGCTATTTTAAACCAGTGGGAACTATTAAAATATCTATCAAGAGATTGATACTATTGTGATATGACTTTATGAGAGACAAGGTTGTATTCTACCCTTCTCCTACAATCACAAAAAATGATTTACAAGTGGACAGTATATATTATTACCTTATCTTGTAATCAATTTAATAGACTCATAATATTCAAAGATTTTATATACCCTTCTCTAATAATCACTAGTTTTTAGTGATAAAATATGTGTCTCAGACTCAACTTGTCCACAATAATGAGTAGCCACCCATATTAGGGGTAAACCTTATAAAAAAATTTGTGTCTTGTATTAATATTAGTTAAGATGAATATGGGTGATAGAAATATTTAAAATAGAGTGGATAGAGACTTTAACCAACCAATTGGTTAATTTTAATGAAGAAATTATAAAAAGTGTATCACTGATTCATCCCCCTTTCTTAGTGATGCATCACTACATACTTGGTCACTTAATGTGGTTTCAAAGCTAATACAATTTCCCTTCAAATTGATCATAATGTATTTAAATTTGATGATGGAGAATCTTAATTATATAAATAGTAGATCTATTACAATATTTTATGATAAGAACATTCATGTATGGAAGAACTTGATGATTTTTTATCTTCTTTCTCTTACACTATAGGTTATTGATATTTCTACTAAGGTCTTTAAACATGTTAGGAAATTTTTTCCCATGAAATAGGCTCATAAGATTAATTTGTTTGACTATGGAATTTAAATAAATTATAGTTTTATGTCCTTATTAGATAAAGTTGATAAAAAGGATATAAGAATCAAAAATTCTAAAGAGACTTGAGAATAAATACAAAATAGTTTTGTTGGGAATGTTAAATTGAAGGAAGCTAAGTTTTAAATTTGGAGTGGTTTGTTTAAATATTTGGGGATGGATGATAAATAAAAAATTGACAACTTCTTCACAAGGGTAAATTATATTGTTATCAATATCAGTGGTTCTGATAAAAAATTTGAAGATACAACCATTTTTACCAAAAATATGATAAAGTTTCCTGATATGTTTTATGCTAAAATATTTACTTTATAAGAAAGGGATTATCCATCTATTGATGAGTTACATAATGATTTTATTAATTATGAAATGAGTAAAGCTCACATGATTAATAATAAGACCAATTAGGAAAGGGAGATAACATTTAAATCCATGATAAAACATAAAATTAAGGAGGGAGTTTAGTAATCTTGTGTATATGGAGATGATGAAGAAGAGGATGAAGAGTATAATAATATCATGGTTCTTATCTCAAATTACATCAAAAAATGATAGGATATATACAATATACAAATCTTACTGAAATTATTTAAGTGTTAGGTAATTGTAAATTTTTTAATTAATTTTCCAAAGAATAAAGGTGGTGATTATTATGAAGATGAAAATGAAGAAATATTTAAGAATAATAGATGGAGTAAAATACTTAAGAAAGGCATAGAACTAATTTAAGAAAATAAAGATTCACTAAAAATAATATTAGAATCAATCTTTGTAAATAATATAAATTATACTCCATTATAAGTAGTAAATCCAAATAAGAAGTTCCAAATAAATTAAGATCTTTATGTCGCATATTGAAAAACATGAAGAAAACTAAAGTAGCAGTGAATGTGGTGAATAAACCTACACTGATCACATGTCAAAAGTTAATCTTGAAGAATGAATTTACTACAATACTCAATATAGGAGTGAAATAAAATTCCTAAAGAAATATGTTGGGAAGGAAAATTAAGGTAAAGAAGAATTTCATAATTAAACGAATGACAACATTGAGAAAATCAAACTTCTCAAAGTAAAAATTTATGAACAAGACAAAATATTAAAAGATTTTGAATAAAAATATACTATAATGGAAGTGGAATTAAATAAGATATAAGAAATATGTATTGAATTTGATAAAAATTTAAAAAATTATAGATGAATACACCATAGTGATGTAAGTAAAATATGAGTCATAATATAATTCTAAAAATTATTACACAAAAACTTAGGTAAAATATACACCTATGAACTACATGAATGTTAAATCCATTTTTTCTAATAGCTTAGGTTATAAAGGAACATTAGGAAAATTTTGGGATGATAAAAATCATGATAAGTCCTCTTCTACATTAAGTTATTTTGGATATAGTTATAGAAGGAAAACTTTCCTAAGAAAAATTTAGAATAAATCTTGAAATATAACTAAATAACAAGAATAATTTCATAGATTGGTTCATCAATTTTATATAAGATTGAGTTTTAGAGGCTATTTTTGGTAATTTGGAGTCAATGGTAATAAATAATATATTTTTTGGTATAATATTTTATTTAATTAGTGTCAAAGGATGAATGGAGTGAGGTTGAGAAGATCTGAGAAAATAGTGAATAATTTTTGAGAAGAATAAAGATGTTCAAAAAAATCTATCAAGGATATAAAATCACAATAGATTTGATTTCCTGGATTAAATATATGGAAGTTATGAGAAAAATTCATTGTTCTGAATAATTAATGACACCAATTTCAAAGAAAAATATTCAAGATACTAGACATGAGAAGTTTTAGAGTAGATAAAAAGTCAATAAGACATTTAATATTGAAGTGTCTCTTAAAGAAAGTAAGAAAAGAAAACCATGGATACTTGAAAGTGGTTATTTATCTCATATGAATGAATATACAAAAAAATATTTAATAATATTTAATATTATTATGAAGGCTTAGTTTTATTTGGGAATAAAAGTTCCTTAAAAATTAGAGTAGTTGGTATATTTAATATTAAGGCTTAATAATTGAAATCTAAAGATGTGTTATTTATTGATGGTCTCAAAAATAACTCATTTAGTGTCTATAGTCTTTGTGATTATAGTAATGAAGTCCTATTTGGGAGTAATTATTACACTATCAGGTTATTAAATTATGGAATGGTTATCACAAATGGATAAAGAACCATTGTAATTGTTTCAAAATATAAATTCAGGTGATACTTGCTATTTGAGATCAAAATATGAGAATAATTTATGGTATAGAATACTTGGACACATTTTTAAAAAGTTTTTAGACAATATTTAGATGGGATATGTAGTAAGATAATTTCTTCAATTCAATATAGGAATATAAAATATTTATGAAACATGTCAAATTTTTTAAATAGTGTAAGGTTTTTACAAGAGAGTAAAGGTTTATCTTATAAGGTCACTTGAACTAATTCAATCAGATTTATGTGAGACAATGAGAAATAAATCCAATAAAGGTGATATTAAATTCATCACATTCATTTATTATTTTAAAATAATAAAAAATTTGATATTTATAAAGAGAAAATATGAAGATGTGAAGATGTTTAAGATCTTCATAAGAGAAGTTTAGAAAAAATTATGAGTTTATATTAAGAAGTTTAAAATTGATAATAGAAAGGAGTTCCATAAATTTAATTTAAATCTCATATTTTCAATCATGGGATGAATCCTAATTATATAGATCTATATATAACTCAAAAAATATAATTATAGATATGGAAAATATAATATTAGTTGAGATGGTATTAACCATGCTAGTAGAGTTAAAACTCAGAAAGTTTTTCTAGAGAGTAGCATTGAGTACAACTTTTCATATTAAAAATTGGTTCTTGTTGAGGCCTGAATACAATATGAAAAATTATGAAACTTGGTATAAGAAGAAACCTACTATTATGTAATTTATTTTTTTTGAGTGCCATGCTTTATAATGATCAAAACTTCAGATCTGAAAAGATTTGATGAAAAGGTTTGGGAATGATCTTTCATGGGTTATTTACCAAATGGAATAGGCTATAAGTTATTTATAAATAGGATTGAAAAGATGGTATATTTTTTTGATGTAAGGATTATTGAAAATAAATATAATTTTTGTGACATAAATGAAGAATATTGTGAAATTTATAAGAATAAAACAATCATATTTATAGTAAAATGTATAAAAAATAAGTTGAAATTGAACCAAGAAATTTTAATATCGATTCAAATAATTCTAATGATGATGAGGGTTCTATATAGAGTGAACAAATGATACATTAGAGGTAAATGAATAATGTGTAAATTAAAAACATAATTGAAAATTATAATGCACTAGTATAGACTAGAATAAGTTCAAGGAATGAATAACTAAACAACTCTTATTTCTCAAACTGAGCCAATCAGTTGCTAAAGATATAGTGCATAAATAATGGATAAATTAAATGAATGAGAAGATAAATCAGATTTAAATGAATGGAATTTGGGATCTTGTTCCATGGCCATATGGAAAGAATGTTATTAGAACAAACTGGGTCTTCATAAACACGATCAATGATAAAGATTAATTTTTAAGAAACAAAACCATATTTGTTTAAAAAATTCACTCTCTTTTTGAAGGAGTTGGTTTTAAGGATAAAATTTTCTTCAGTTTAAATACATGAAAAAAAATAATTTTCTTGGATGTTGTAACTCACAACCAGTACAAGATTTATCAAATATATACGAATAATTCCTTCTTGAATAGAGAACTAGAATAATAAGTATATATTGAATAATCTAAAGGTCCTTTTCTTGACAGTGATGGAACTATGGTGTATAGCCTACATAAAATTTATATAGGTTAAAACAATCCCTTAAATATAACTATTCCAAGTTGTATAACTAATTATTGGAAAATAATTTCCAAAAAATTATTTTTTTTAAAAAATATTTATGTGAAGGATATGGCCATAGGTACTCTTATTGTTATTATTTATGTTGATGAAATTATTTTTATAGGATACAAGGAGTAAGCTTGTCAATAATTTAGATGGAAAATTTTAAAGAATTTTGAAATTTATTTTCTAAGATAAATGAAATTCTTCTTAGGATTTCATGTTTTGATAACTAATATTTCATTTTTATATCCTAAGAAAAATATATCAAGTAATTGTTGATAAAGTTTGGCATAGAAGATTCAAAAGTGGTTATTATAACCATGACTATTGGGGTGAGTCTCTATAAGGATAACGCATGGAAGAGTGTGAATTAAAAGTAATTCTGAATTCAGATTGGTAGTTTTCTTTATATTTGTACACATAGACCTCACATTTTTTATGTAGTGACATTGTGTTCATGGTATCAAAGTGATATAAAATAATCACACATGAAAACTGGAAAGAGAATTCTCAAGAACATCAAGGGAATTTTAAATCATGTTTTGATATATAAAAGTGGTGAGAATATGAATTTATTAAGATAAACTATTTATGATTGGAATTGATATTATGATGATAAAAAATCAACATTAGGTGGTACATTATTTTTGTGATAAAGTTGTGTGAGTTGGAATTGGGAGAAGAAAAATTTAGTAACTTTTAACACAACTAAGTCTAAGTGTATGTCTGCTACACATGATTAAAAAAATTGTCAAGATGAGAGAGTAGTTGAAGGAATTAAAGGGGAGTATTGTGTAGCCATTGAGGATTTAATGTTATAATTAAAGTGTATTTTATCATTCAAAGAATCTTTTGTAACACTCTATATCTAAACACATCAACATTAGACATCATTTTATCAAATAAAATGTTTTAAATGGATATATATGGGTATAATTTATTCTAAAAAGGGATTAAATTGATGATATTTATGAAAATTCTATGCCACATGATAGATTCTAAGTTCTATGGTTGAGTAAACTAGTTTAAAATTTCCCTATTACTTGATTCATTTTATGATTCCCCACATTATTTTGGGTTCTATTTTTAAAGGGGATAAAGATACACAACTCTTTTGTATTATTGGAACTATTTTAGGTTCTAGTTCTTCTAATACTTTTTCCCTTAGAAGTTTTCATGGAGGAGGTAATGTAGTTTTCATTTTAAACATGGTCCCAACCCCTCTTTATTATAGTTTTTAGGTTCTTTTAGAGAGGACTAAAGACCCTATTAGTGGTAGTGGGGAAAGAAATTATAATCCCCCTCAGATGATGAATATATGAATAGAATAAGTGATGAAATAATAGGGAACTGATAATATATATTGGATCACTTGGTTAAACCTATGGGTTTGGTTAGATTAAATAAGGGAGTTTGAAGTTATAGAATACTTTAAATGAATGATTATTTAATATGTAATGTTTTTTGATTATGTGTCTACTTTATAATATGTAATATTAAATTATAATATATATAACTGATATGAAAACTGTATTATATTATTTATTTTAATCCAAATATTACTTTCTTTCAAAGAGTGGGAGACATGAGAGCATTGATTTATAAGGAGAGTATAAAAATAACTTGTCCATAATTTTCTTATCACAGAGGGATTGAAATATCTCAATTTTTTTTCTTTATCTTGGAATATTTAGTCGAGACATTTATCTTTGAGAGAGGTTGTTATTTGATGATATTTCATGAGAGTTGTTAGAGTTGAAAACAAATCCAAAAATGGAGATTGAATAAATAATGGAATTATTGAGGAAGTATTGTATTTGTTTTCAATTTTGAATAAATATCATTAGAATTAATTGTGAATATTTTTATGTTTTGAACAAGTTGTTTAATTGATTTTAGATGAATGTGAGTGGTTGAGGTTTTTTGGAGTTGTATTGATATGCCTGGTGCAGAATTATAAAATGCAAGGATTCTGTTGAATTTGGAAAAGTACTAGAGTATACTAGGATACAAAACATTTTTTAAATTATAAAAAATATATTATTACTAATACATAGTATATTATAGTGCATGTGAAAGATATTTGAGGAATATAAATGATATATGCTAGAGTATATGTTTAGCTATAGAAAATGAAAATATATTATGAAGATACATAGGATATTTTGAGTATATGGAATATTCTTAAAAAATGTGTAATATATTCCAAATGACACAAAATATATTTTTATAAGTGCATGTTGAAGTGAGGAAAGGGAAAAACTACAATATGATAAGTAATATATTTAGATCATACATAATATATCACAAATGGAATGTAAGATATTTTAGGGGCATGAAAATGATATTATTAAGAATATGTAAGATTCTAATTAGTTTAAGGAATATATTCTGAATCATTCATAAGATATTTGAGTTTGTTTAGGGGTTACATAAGATATTCTATTTCTTACATAAGGTTTCTCAATTTGGAAAAATTATTTAATTCTAAAGATGATGCTGATATATTCTTCATTCATTTAATATCATGGTTATGCTATGATTCAATCAAATTTAGAAGAAAAATTAAATGAGAGAAAATTAAGAGGATATTGGCATGATAATTTTGGTATTTTAAATAGGATATTTGAAGACATTATTGAAGGTAAAAACTAATTATTTTATTAGGTGATCTTTTTAACAGTTATAAATGGAATAATAATGTTAGGATGATTAATTTATAGTTTTACATATTCAAATTATTTGGATATTCACGTGGTGAAACTATGAATTTAACAAAAAATAATGGTGGAAACTCAAAATGAAGAGATAAAGAGAGGTCAAAGGAATTATTATTATTCACCATAATTTGTATTAAGACTCATGAATATTGAGAAGTTTTTTCTATTGAAGATCTTTAGAAGGCTCAAATAAGTCCAAGAATGAAGAAGAAAATGTATGATTGAATGTTACTATGTATACATCGATCATTATGAAATATTTTGAAGAATACTGATGTGAATAAAGTTTCACTAATCATACCTTGGAAGTAATAGTCTTTAAAATTGATGGAAAATATTTTATATTGTGATTCTATGACTTCTTATAAATCATCTAAAGATATTGATTATAGTATTGGAATAACAACATTGTAAACTGGTGGGAACTAATAAAAAAATATACCAAGAGTGATGATATCGTTCCCATGATCATGGAATTATATTTAAGTGTATGTATATTATTTCAGAATAAATATCACTTTAAAATAACCATAAATAGTTATTATTTACACTATTATACCCATCCAAGTAAGGTGGTGGTGGAAAACAGATTACACCACGGCGTGGAGACGGTATTCCGTACGCACGCACGCGCGGTGATTTCATTTTCCATAGGATGGATAGAAGGTGAAATAGGTTTGTTTCATATTTATAATAACATATCATTATGTGAGTGATAATGATTTTATTAATTCATAATGAAACAACTAAATAAAAGGATGTAGAAGAAGAAATAAATTTTAAAGAATCGGTAACGAATATTACCTCTTCTTCGACACGCCTCTTTAAAACCTTCTCTTAGGGAACTCAAATTGGACTTTGAAGAAGACCAGGACCTCTAGTATATTTCTAGGGAAGTTGAGAAGGGAAATGGGCAGGGGTTAACCGAGATTTAAGGCTCAAAATTGTGTGAGGAGGAGAGGGAGGAGGTGCCCTTTTATAAGGGAGGAGAGGGGCACCTTAAAATATTATTTTATAATAAAGTCATATTCTGTTTTTAAATAGATCCAAATTGATTTATTTCAAAGATAAGGTGGGTATGGGTCTACATAATCTCAACCAATAGGTTTTAGACTTGTTTAGGTTAGTTTTTTAACCTTATCATTTAGATTTAACTCTATGTTAAATAATTTAACCTTTACTGTGTCTTTTTGTTTTCTTACACTATATGGTTAATAAAATTACTATAACAAGCCAAAATAACCCCAAGTGGTTCATTATTAATATATATAACCTTATATATGTCATTTGGCCTAACCTTAGATTTTTAGGAATAAAATAACAATTAATAATATAATATTTGTTTTAAAAACTATTTTATGTCAATTATGACACTATTTGGTAATTGATTTTTGTGAAAATCATAACAACATGATTAGTTATAAACAAGTTAATTAAATCAATAATTACATATCATATTAACCTAAAAAATTAGTGTAATTTATAAAAAGTCTCAAAATACATTTATTTGGGTATTTATTACATCAATTATGTTAATATTTCATTAATAAGGTAATTACTGCATCATCATTGTGTCATAAATAAATTAAATTATTTAATGTCTAAAAATTATAAATAAAATACCATTATGTAGGAAATATTTTTAGATTTATAATGAATATTTATAGTTTAATTTAAATAATGTATAACCCTATATTAAAAATGTTTTAGTTATTAAACTTTGATTTTAACTCTTTGAATTCTTCTTTAAATAAAATAATAATAAGTGTCCTAATCTAATCCAAGTGGACCTAAATGGTCATATTTTATTCCTAAGGTTGTTTTTGGTCTAATTACACTTATCCAATAGAATTAGGACATGTGTTAGGGTAATAATAATATCATTTTTACGCTTAATTACCCTATTTACTTTTAACCGTGGTAAAAAAAAGTAAAAAGGTACTATTCAACAAAAAATATTTTTATCTTATTGAACCACATTTTACTCCTTTAAATTAACTTTGTCTCTCAGATTTTAAAAATTACACTCATAGAAGCGGTAAAATTAAGTTTTATGTAAATTTTCAAATTCTCCTAGGAGCTGGGTAAAAGACTGTGAAAAGTTCCATAAAATTTTTATATATCTAAAATTATTATAAAATGACTCCAATGAATTAAATTGAACTTATATAGGTATTATGTATCAATTTTTACTGAAAATAAATTTAAATAAAATAAATAATTATTTAAATAAAAAGCCGATTTTTAAATAGTAACCTAGTGTTTTCACAATTCATCAAAAATTGAAAGTTTTCAGAAAAATACCAAAAATTTACCCTAGGATAATTTCGATATTCCAAATCCAAAAATGAAATCCATTTTGAAAGATAAAATTTATAAAATTTCAAAAAGTGGGTATTACTATTCATAACGGCTAGTTTATATAATATTTTAATAACATATCACTGTTTAGCGAAACTCAGTATTGCGTAAACGAAAGCTATCGAGGAAGGTTGCTCTTGCGTGTAACACAAGCCAAGATAGTGTTGGGTGTAGTGAAAGATTCCTTTGGTGATGTATATAACATAAAAACAAAATATTTCTCATAAAATCTCGGGTGTTACATTCTACCCCCCTTAAAATGAATTTCACCCTCGAAATTCGTCACTTTTAACAAACAGATGAGGATATCTCTCCCTCATCATATCCTCAAGATCCCATGTAGCTTCTTATAATTGGTGGTTTCTCCATAAAACTTTCACTAAGTGAGTGGTCTTGTTTTGTAGGACTATTTCACTACGATCCAGAATCTCTATCGGCTATTCTTCATAAGAAAGATCTTGCTCCAGCGGTACAACTTCTGAGCTGAGTACATGTGAAGGATCATGTATGTACTTTATCAGGAGAGATACATGGAACACATCATAAACTTGAGTGAGATTTAGTGAAAGTTCCAATCGGTAAGCTACCTTCCCAACACGATCTAGTATTTCGAAAGGACCAATATACCTAGGGCTCAGCTTTCCCTTCTTTCCAAATATCATTACTCTCTTACAAGGAGATATTCGTAAGAACACTTTATCACCCACTTCAAACTCTAGGTCTTTTCTTTGGTTGTCGGCATAACGTTTTTGTCGACTCTGAGCTGCTCTTATGTGTTGTTGAATAGATCAGACCTTTTTTTCCATCTCATCAACAAGATCAAGTCCTAATAGCTTTCTTTCCCCAACTTGATTTGGAGTCCTGCATTTCTTTCCATAGAGAGTTTCATAAGGATCCATCTGAATACTAGAGTGAAAGATATTATTATAAGAAAATTCCACCAAAGGTAGGTGTTGATCCCAACCACCTTTGAAATCCATAGATCAAGCTCTCAACATGTCTTCTAGAGTTTGAATTGTCCTCTCAGACTGACCGTTTGTTTGAGGATGATAAGCAGTGATAAAACTCAACTCTGTATCTAGAGTATGTTGAAGACTTCACCAAAACTTCAAGGTAAACCTCAGATCCCGATCAGATATAATGGAAAGTGGTACTCCATGCAATCTTACCACTTCCTTTACATATATCCTGGTGGGCTGATCAAGATAAAAATCTTCTCTAATATCAATGAAATGTGCCGACTTCGTAAGGCAATCAATTATAACCCATATAGCATTATTGCCTTTGGATGTTTTAGGAAGTCCAGTGACAAAGTCCATAGTGATGTTTTCCCATTTCTGTTTGGGTATGGGTAATGGTTGTAACATCCCCTTAGACTTCTGTCTCTCAGCTTTAACTTGCTGACAAACCAAGCATCGAGAGACATATTCAGAAACATCTATTTTCATTCCATCCCACTAGAAGTACTCTTTAATGTCCCTATACATCTTTGTGCTTCTAGGATGAATAGAGAATGAAGAACTATGAGCCTCATCCAGCAGCTCCTTCTTTAATTCTGGGATGGGAGGAACACAAACCTGATTCCTGAACCTTATTATCCCATCACAATCAAGGTTGAATTTAGGAACATTTCTCACCTTATTTTGTAACTCTACATCTTCTTTTTGTGCCTCTTTAATCTTCACATGTATAGATGGTTGATCATTAATTTGAGAAAGACAAGATTTCACCCCTTCCATTATAATTCCAACATCCATCCTTTGTAAATCCATAAATATTGGATCCTTTGTGATCCTCATCATGGATAAGCTAACATGGTGTTGTCAACTTAAGGCATCTTCCACCTTGTTTGATTTCCCCGGGTGATAATGAGTTGATCAATCGTAGTCCTTAATCAACTCCAACCATCTTGTTTGGTGCATATTCAGATCATTTTGTGTGACAATATACTTTAAAATTTTATGATCAGTATAAATATCACACCTTTCACCATAAAGGTAATACCTCCAAATCTTTAATGCAAAGATTACCGCGGCTAACTCCAAATCATGATTTGGGTAATTTTGCTCATGGATTTTCAACTGTCGTGAGGCATAAGCTATCACCATATTATTTTTCATGAGAACACACCCCAATCCCTTCTTGGATGCATCACTGTAGATCATAAACCTTTCTCCACTACAAGGCAGTGTAAGCACAGGTGCACTGGATAACCTTCTTTTTAAATCCTTGAAATTCTCTTCACACTCCTCTATCCAAACGAACTTAACTCCTTTTTGAGTCAAACAGGTGAGTGGATTCAATAATCGTGAAAAATATTTCACAAAAAATTGATAATATCCATCCAAACCAAGAAAAATTCAGATCTGAGTTACTGTTGTTGGTCTCGACCATCTTTCGATAACCTCTATTTTTGCTGGATCCAGAGATATCCCCTCTTTTGAGATTATGTGACCCAAAAATGAAACTTTTTGAATCCAAAATTCACACTTGGTAAATTTGGCATAATGCTTATCCTTTCTTAGGGTCTTTAATACAATTCTCAAGTGATCTTCATGTTCTTCCTTGCTCTTTGAATAGACAAGAATATCGTCTATAAAGACTACCAAAACTTGATCAAGATAGTCTCTAAAGACTCTATTCATTAGATCCATGAAGATAGAAGGGGCATTAGTAAGACCAAATGGCATCACTATAAATTCATAGTGTCCGTACCTTGTACAGAAAGACGTGTTTAGTATATCCTCCTTTTTGACCATTAATTGATGATACCCTGAATGAAGATCAATCTTGGAAAAGTATTGAGCTCCGCATAGTTGGTCAAATAAGTCATCAATGCGTGGGAGAGGATATTTGTTATTGATAGTGATCTTGTTAAGTTCTCGATAATCAATGCAGAGTCTCAGTGATCCATCTTTCTTCTTAACGAACAAAACAGGTTCTCCCCAAGGTGATGCACTAGGGCGTATGAATCCCTTATCAAGATTCTCTCGGAGTTGCTTCTTCAACTCCTGCAACTCAATTGGGTCCATTCTATAAGGTGTCTTTGAAATGGGCATAGCACCTGGTATGAGTTCTATTGAGAACTCAACTTCACGATTTGGGGGAAGACCTGACAATTCCTCCAGAAATACATCATCAAACTCCAGTACAATGGGTGTATTCTTAATCATGAGTTTCTCTCCAACCATTTGAGATAAATAACCTTCATTTAGTGGAATCAAGACCCATAAGATGGAAGAAATTTCCACTGGAAGGTTATGTTCATCCTTGCATCAATAGACGATCATAGATTGATCTGGAATATGAAATGTGAATTCCATTCTTTGGAAATTAATATGAGCTACATATAAAGAAAGCCAATCCATGCCAAGAATCACATCAAATTCCACTATAGGAAGGATCAAAAGATTTGCAGGAAGCACTTTCCCACAGACTTCAACCGGAGAAGAATTTTAAACTTTTGATGTGACTGTTGTTCCATTAGGGGTTGTCACAACTAACTCAATATCTAAATGTAAAGGTAATATGGAAATACCCTTAGAAAATTCTTTAGAAATAAAAGAGTGGGTGGATCCAGAGTCAAATAAAACATTTGATACTTTAGAGTAGATGATAAGTTTACCTTTCACCACTTCATTATCATAATCCATATCGCCGATAGAAATTGCATGTGACTTTCATTTGTCTTCGGCCTTAAGAGTTTTTTGATGTTGATCATCATCAACAACCCTTGGATTAGGCAACTGATTGGAATAATGCCCCATTTCCTTGCACTTGAAACATTTAAGTATAGGAGGTGCATTCTGGGTATCCCTTTCTTTGTTCGCATCATTAGACATCTTCTTCCCACTATTTGGACATTCAACTGCCCGATGACATTCTTTTACACACTTAAAAAATTTACTTGTAACTTTAAGACAATTCCCTCCATGTTTCTTTCCACACTTTGAGCATAAGGGAAAACTCATATTCTTTTCAGTGTGGTCTTTAGATTTTCCTTTGAATTCCATTTTCCTCTTCTTATCAAAACCATATGATTGATGGGTTACTCCAATCTCTATCTCAAACTTGAGAGCACATCGAACAATTTTCTCATAGCTATTGAAGTCACTCATGGCTAACGCTTTTTGAAGACTTGGTTTTAAGCCACTAAAGAATCGATTGATTTTACTCTCAAGTTGGATAATAATTCCAGAAGCATACCTTGAAAGTGTTGTAAAATTTTCTTTGTAGGTACCAGCCGATTCATCATCCTTTTGATTTAGTTCAAGAAACTCCTTCTATATCTTTGTTCTAAGAATACGAGGGAAGTACTTATTGAAACATATGTTCTTGAACTCGTCCCATTCCATGGAATCAATTTCATCTCTTTGCCTTGTATTCTTGATAAGATTCCACCAATGATCAACATTGTCTTCCAAGTGATACACTACTAAGAGGACTTTGTCATGTTCAGAACATTGTAGAACTGAAAATATCTTTTCAGTGGTACTGATCCATTTTTCAGCCACTAATGGATCAGAAGACCCACTGAATGAAGGTGGATGCTACCTCATGAAGGATTCAACAAAATGTTGCTCCTTCCTTTGCTCGTTTGGAAGTCCTGAATGATTCATAGCTTGAGAAATTTGTGTGTGCATGGATACAAGATTTTTCATTCCAGCTCCCATAACATTTGGTTTCTCAGGGGTACAATCATTCCATTGCACGTCGCATTCATCATTAACACGGTGCCTTCAGGTTCCAACCATTGACTAAAACAAAAAAGGATAGTGTGAGAAACACTAATCATAACAGGAAAACCACATAATCAAGAATAAAATTTCACACTTTAGGTCTTATCATAAGTTTTTCATGGCCATTTCTAAAATAGTAAGATTAAGTTCTATACTTTGACATATCCTTAGGGTTCTTACTAAGGCTTTCACATCCTAGTTTCCAAAGGATGACTATACCTTTCCTCTGATACCAACTTTAACGACCCATACTTTACATACATTGTTATTACTTCAGAGTTGAAGCATACTTATTACAACATATAACAAAACCATGGTAGGACCGTATAGGTATAGTGTCTTCAGAAACTGGGAAACATAAACAACTGGTTCATAAATCATCTACATTGTCTCCTGCTTATTTCATCATATTTAGAGTCCCTTTTTGGCATATCCTACTTAATACCCTTCTTACTGACCTAGGGAAAAGAAAACATACAAAAGGGTGAGCTCAAATGCTCAGTAAGGGTAATCAAAAGAAATATCAATCATATCATATTCACAGGAACGTAAAATTTTGAATATCTTAACCTACAAAAGAGATCATAATATCATAACATGGGATAAATCATAGTAGTGATATTTAATACCAATAATCATAACTTAAAACATGAAACTTTGTGTCATACGCACATAATCATAGAAAATCATTTCATATTATTCAAGACTCATTTCCAATACTATCATAGCATACAAAGTCCATTACTGAACCGAGTTCACTCCTCATTTCAGTCCTGTGTCACTGAACTAGATTAACTTAACGTTCCAGCCATGTCTATCTCAAGAGATATAAATCTTTACCCAATGCATTAGAGGTAGATATAGGTCCCACTCATCTCATAATGAAACCATTCTTATTTTTTCCACAAAATCATAAATCATACATCATAACATAACCCATGTAATAAAAAATGGGATTCTTAAACATCATGTCATCATAACATAGTCCATAAAAGGACATCATAAAAATAATTCCATCATAACATAATCAAATCAATGTAAAAATAGGCATATAAACAGAACCATATATATCTTAGATGGAAAATAAATTTGATAAAACACTTGAACTCCGTTCTTGAGGAAAATATCCTTTCTACTTCAAAAACATTTTCCCTTTCTTAACATGTCATACAATTTTAAACTAAAAGAAGTTGATTAAAAATAAACTTGAAAACTAGTAAAGGAATCATCATGTAAATAATGTTATATGAAATCATAAAAATCCATTCATGTCGTATAAGTTAAAAAAAACATTCTTCTCATACTTTTTCCGGAAAAGTCAAAAAGTACCTCGTACTAAAAACGACAAAAGATTCCTTTCATATCTTTTACTAAAAAATAACCAATGGGTAAAATTGGATTTAAAAAATTGTAGGAGGATAGAAATAATATTACATATTGAGAAAACATGGATGTGGATGATAAATATGCCCCAATAAATACCTAAGTATAAGTAATCTCGGATTAAAATTGAGATTGACAGATTTTCTCTTACCTTAGATCCGATTTGCTTCGTACGTATCCGAACCTCCTGTTTAATGATTTAAATAATGTCATTGACTTATTAAAGAATCATATTAATTTTTATGATATCATATATGGTCATATTCTTATCTTCTTATTAGTAATATTTCATTTCTACTTGTTATTCGGGTGTTCATTGCTTTATGTTCTTATGCATGTTTTATCGAATAAATTCTTATTCTTATTTTTAGGTTATAGATAACTCATTTCCAGAATGGTATTTGTGTAATATATATAATATTTCTTCATTAAATTCATTTATATAATCATTATTCAATGAAGATTGTGTAGAATGAGTCACATCGCATCATGGAGACGGTAGGCCGTACGTACGCACGAGCGATGATATCGTTCCCATGATCGTGGAATTGTATTGAAGTGTATGTATATTATTTCAGAATCAATATAACTTTAAAATAATCATAAATAGTTATTCTTTACACCATTATATCCATCCAAGTAAGGTGGTGGTGGAAAATAGATTACACCATGACGTGGAGACGGTATTCCGTACGTACGCACACACGGTGATTTCGTTTTCTGTAGGATGGATAGAAGGTAAAATAGGGTTGTTTCATATTTATAATAAAATATCAGTATGTGAGTGATACTGATGTTATTACTTAATAATGAAACAACTAAAGAAGAGGAAGTATAAGAAGAAATAAATTTTAAAGAATCGGTAATGAATATTACCTCTTCTTCGACATGCCTCTTTAAAACATCCTCTTAGGAAACTAAAATTGGACTTTGAAGAAGAACAGGACATCTAGTATATTTCTAGGGAAGTTGAGAAGGGAAATGGGCAGGGGTTGGCCGAGCTTTAAGGCTCAAAATTGTGTGAGGAGGAGAGGGAAAAGGTTCCCTTTTATAAGGGAGGAGAGGGGAACCTTAAAATATTATTTTATAATAAAGTCATATTAGGTTTTTAATAGATCAAAATTGATTTATTTAAAATATAAGGTGGGGATGGGTAGAAATAAACTCAACCAATAGTTTTTAGACAATTTTAGGTTATTATTTTAACCTTATCATTGAGATTTAACTCTAAGTTAAATAATTTAACTTTTACTGTGTCTTTTTGTTTTCTTACACTATATGGTTAATAAACTTACTATAACAAGCCAAAATAACCCCAAGTGGTTCATTATTAATATATATAAACTTATATAAGTCATTTGACTGAACCTTAGATTTTTAGGAATAAAATAACAATTAATAATATAATATTTGTTTTAAAAACTATTTTATATCAATTATGACACTATTTGGTAATTGATTTTTTTGAACATCATAACAGCATGATTAGTTCTAAAAAAGTTAATTAAATAAATAATTACATGTCATATTAACCTATAAAATTATTGTAATTTATAAAAAGTCTCAAATTACATTTATTTGGGTACTTATAACATCAATTATGTTAATATTTCATTAATAAGGTAATTACTGCATCATCATTGCGTCATAAATAAATTAAATTATTTAATGTCTAAAAATTATAAATAAAATAAAATTATGTAGGAAATATTTTTATCTTTCTAATGAATATTTATAGTTGAATTTATCTAATTTATAACCCTATATTAAAAACGTTTTAGTTATTATACTTTGATTTTAACTCTTTTAATTCTTCTTTAAATAAAATAATAATAAGTGTCCTAATCTAATCCAAGTGGACCTAAATGGTCATATTTTATTCCTAAGGTTGTTTTTGGTCGAATTAAACTTATCCAATAGAATTAGGACATGTGTTAGGGTAATAATAATATCATTTTTACCCTTAATTACCCTATTTACTTTTAATCGTGGTAAATAAAAGTAAAAAGTTACTATTCACCAAAAATTATTTTTATCTTATTGAACCACATTTTACTCCTTGAAATTAACCGTGTCTCTCAGATTTTTAAAATTCCACTCACAGAAGCGGTAAAATTAAGTTTTACGTAAATTTTCAAGTTCTCTTAGGAGGTGGGTAAAAGACGGTGAAAAGTTCAAAAAAAAATTTATATATCTAAAATTAATATAAAATGACTCCAATGAATTACATTGAACTTATATAGGCATTATGTATCAATTTTTACCTAAAATAAATTTAAATAAAATAAATAATTATTTAAATAAAAAGTCGGTTTTTAAATAGTAACCTAGTGTTTTCACTATTGATCAAAAATTGAAAGTTTTCAGAAAAATACCAAAAATTCATCCTAGGCTAATTTCGATATTCTGAATACAAAAATGAAATTCATTTTGAAAGATAAAATTTATAAAATTTTGAAAAGGGGGTATTACTATTCATAACGGCTAGTTTATATAATATTTTAATAACATATCATTGTTTAACGAAACTCGGTATTGCGTACAACACAAGCTATCAAGGAAGGTTGCTCTTGCGTGTAACACAAGCCAAGACAGTGTTGTGTGTTGTGAAATATTCCTTTGGTGATTTATATAACATAAAAACAAAATATTTCTCATAAAATCTCGGGTGTTACAGCGGTGGTTTTTAATAAACCGCCTTTAAACTATTTTACGGAAAGGTTTAGCGGCAGTTTTCTAAACCACCGCTAAAAAACTACCGCTAAAGGCGATTTATGTTGTAGTGTGGGATTAATTTAAAATATTATTTCTTAAGAAGTATTTTCCTCATATTCTTAGAAAAAATAGACAAGTAATTCCTTGAGTTAAAGAATAAGGATGATAAATCCATTGGTAACTATAAGAAAACTTTTAGAAGACATTAGAGGCATGCTTATGGAATTATCATCCAACCAGAAAGTAAGGTTGATTGATTCTTCAATGGCTTAAAATTAAGTATCCAAAAGGAATTTTCTATAATGGACTTCAATGGCTATGAAGAAATCATTTTACATTCTATCAAATGTGGAAATGTAGATGGGAGTTACCCATCAATATCATAATTTTGATAAAAAAAAAGATGGAATTCAAAGGAAATTATAAAAACCATGGGGAGAAAAAGATGAGACTTACTTTATTCACAAAATGTGGAAGTAAACATAAATAAATTTTCTTAAAGGGACTCATAATGGTTTTAAGTGTGGAAAAGAAGGCCATTGAGTGATTGAATGCTGAAGTGATGGGAAAAATGTATCTAATGATGTGAATTAATAAAAATATCTATAGGATTCACCACCCACAATCCAATGTTTCAAATGACAGGAGTATGGGTGTTATGATAACTGGTTCCCAAATCCAAAGTTTAATGATGATTATCATCATCAACTACCTCTTAAGTCTAGAGAAAAAGGTAAATCTCATGAAATCAATATTTATATTGAAGGTTATGATGAAAACATGGTTAAAGGTATACTTATCATACACTCTAGAACCACTAATGTCTTATTTGATTTTGGATCTACCCACTGTTTTATTTATGAGGTATTTTCTATGAGTATTATAGTTCCACCTTAAAAATTAGATGTTGAATTAGTAATGAAACCCCTAATTGTGCAATAAGAATATCTGAAGTCTATGATTCTTCTCTGATTGGAATTTTTAGAAATGTGCTTCTTTCAAAAAAATTTATCCTCCCTCTAGTTGAGTTTGACGTTATTTTGGGCAGGTATTGGATTTCATAGCATAATTACCAAATTAATTTCTAAGAAAGGGAAGTCACATTTGATATTCTGAACAAACTTATGGTAATCTATTAATGTGACAATAAATATGAAATTTCTATGGAAATCACATCCTTTTTTTGGTATTGGTTCCTATTCAAAATTGGATTTTATCTCAGATGGTTAGAGAGAAAATCAACACCAAAGATTTTCCTATTATACATTATTTTGCTTATTTCTTTTTAGAATATTTTCCTAGTCTTCCATCTAATTTTGATGTTGAGTTTTTATCAAAACTAATTTCTGGTTCTACTCATATTTCAAAGAATCCATATAGAATTTCCCTGATTGAGTTACAAAAATTGAAAAAGCGACTCTAGGAGAATCTTAACAAGGGATTCATTCAACCAAGTCGGTCACCTTGGGGTGCACCTACTATTTTTTTAAGAAGAAATATGAATCAATGCATTTCAGGAATTATTATTAGGAACTTAACAAGATCATTATCATGAACAAGTACCCCTATCCAATATTTACGACTTTTTTGATCAACTACACTGAGCTCAATATTTTTACAAGATTTAACTTTATTTTGTATATCATCAATTGAGGGTCAAGAAAGTGGATATACCCAAAATAATATTCTAAATAAGAAATGGACACTGTGAATATATAGTGATTTCTTTTGGTATAACTAATTCCACTGCAATCATCATGGAATTAATGAATAGAGTCTTTATAGATTAATTTTATCACTTTGTGGTCATCTTTATAGATGATATTTTTATATATTTAAAGAGAAAGGAAAAGCATTAATATCATATGATGAATGTTCTAAAGAGCCTAAGAGTGGAGTAGATTCATGAAAAATTTACAAAGTTTAAATTTTGGCTATAAGAAGTTTCATTTTTGGGTCATATAATCTTAAGAGAGGGTATATCTATAGATCCATAAAAGAAGGAAGCTATTAGATGTTGGACTAGACAAAAAACATTTACTGAGATTCATATTTTCCTAGGTTTGGATAAATATTATCAATAGTTTGTGGAGATTTTTTTATGGATATCTAGTCCACTCACCAAGTTAACTTGTAAGGGAACCAAGTTCCTTTTGATATATGAATGTGGGAAATGTTTCAAGGAACTAAATATAATTCTAGTCAGTGCACCCGTGTTTACATTACCCTTCATTAGAGAAGGGTTTATGATCTATAGTTATGCATTGAAGAAGGTATTGGTTTGTGTCTTCATGAAAAATGATATGGTTATAGCTTATTCCTCCAGATAATTGAAGGTTCATGAACAAAATTACCCAAATCATGATTTGGTGTTAGCTGTGGTATTTTTTCATTAAAGATATGGACGAATTATCATTACAGAGAAATTTGTGATATATATAATGATCAAAAAAGTTTAAAGTATATATTCACTCAAAAAGAGATAAATGTTATCCATAAAAAATAGTTAAAGCTGATTAAATATTATAACTATTTAATACATTACCACCCTGGTTAAGAAAACAGGGGGGAAATGATTTGAGCTGAAAGAGTCTTACTAGCTTATCTATGATGAGGATTAGAAAATATCCAATATTATTATATTTTTAATGGATGTATACCAGGAAAGTTTAGTCAGAGGAAAACCTCTGACCATTTATTAAATAGAAATAAAAAGTGCAGTAAAAAAGGAAATGGATGAGGGCGAACATCTTGCCCAAACCCAATCAAGAGTCCCCACCATATTACCACAAAACCAAAAAACCATTCAACTGAGTCAACACATTCAACAAAAACCATTCAGCAGAGTCAACACATTCAACCAACAGCTCTCCCGCTTCATCAAAAAGTCACCATTGCATCCAGCTTTCAACAACACATTACCACCATCATGGGAGAGTACCATCGTACTCCATGAGGAATCACACCATCACCGGTGCATAAGCTCAGAAGACATTCCAAGGGACACGCGATAACGCCATCATCACCAAGACTGGATAGTCCAACATTATACCAAAGGAAAGCCACCGATGGGAGGATCCGAGTCATCATGAACCAGAAACGCCACCAAGGGCATAGATCTGTTCCAATCAGACCACGGATGAACCCTAACCGGGTTCCGAATAAGGCCATTCGCGATGTTGATAAAATCAGCATGAAAATAGAGGGACCAGCGACAGAAATCAGCAAAAATCCACCAGATTCAAAACCAATCGACGAAAACCCAAATCACCAAAAATATCCAGAACAACCAAAACGAAGAACCTGCAAAAGCTCATCGAATCCGAAGCCCAAATCCTCCCCCTCCGGGAACACGGAATCGACGTCGAGCAACACAAGGAGCCTGCCGAAAGTGAGGCAAGGTCACAAAGGACTCACCAAAACCGGATCCACCTTCGGCCCTTGTTTGGAAGCGACACGTCGAACTGAGCGACGACGCTGAGAACGGGAGCCGGAGAACCACCAGATGCCGATGCACACCCCCGATGCCAAGCCACACCTACGACGAGCCGAGGCCAGATGGAGCGGCGAGTCGATCCAAGCCGGAGGGGGAAGAAGACGGAGAAACGATGGGAAACCCTAGCTTCCGCGAGGGTGAAGGAAGACGCCGCTCAGATGCTCCAATGAACAATTATATGAATGCCTTTTTAATGGATGTATATTGAAATATTAAAGTAAGGGTAAAAATATTATCTGGATCAAATGAGTGTTCAACCATTTATCCATGTAAGGATTAAAGTGGTTTAAAATAAAGATGTAGAGATATAGAAGAAGGTGAGAAATGTTCTTGATTTCGACCTTGATTATGATGGAGTGACAAGTTTCAGAAACCGTGTGTGTTTCCCCTCCATACCAATTTTATAGAAGGAGCTATTGGATGAAGCTCAAAGTTCTTCATTATCTATTTATCCTGGAAGTAAAAATATGTATAGAGATTTGAAAGATTATTTTTTGGTGGGATATTATGATGAGAGATATTGTAGAGTTTATATCTCAGTGGTTGGTATGTTAGAAAGTTAAGGTTAAGAGATAAAAGTATAATGGGATGTTATAACCATTACCCATACTAGAGTAGAAATGGGAAAAATCACCATGTAATTTTTCATTGGACTACCCAAAACGACTAAAGGGCACAATTCCATATGGTTTGTAGTCAATAATCTTATAAAATCACTATAATTCATTTCTATTAGAGTATATTTATCTCTGAATTAGCTTTATAGGATATATATTAAGGAAGTGGTAAGGTTTCAATGAGTACTACATTCCATTGTTTCTAATTGATATCTTAGGTTTACCTTGAAGTTTTTTCTAGGCTCTGGATATAAAATTGAGTTTCATTACAGTGTATCATCCCCATAAAGATGTTCATTAAAAGAGAACTATTAAAACTCTAGAATACATTTTGAGAGATTCTTTTATGAAATTAAAATGTGGTTGGGATCAACACCTTCCCTTAGTGTAATTCTCATACAATAAGATCTTTCACACCAGCATTCAGATAGATAGTTATGAAGCCCTATATAGTATAAAGTTCATAACTCCAATGTGATAGAGTTAAGTTAGAGAAATAAATCTACTGGGACCTGAATTAGCTAAGGAAATAGAAGAGAAGACCAAATCCATTCATTAGAATATAAGGGCATCTTAGAGTCAATGAATGATTTATGCTGACAATATTTGGAAAATGTGAAGTTTGAAGTTAGTGAAAAGGTTTTTCTATAAATATCTCCCTAGAAGTGGGTGATTAGATTTGGAAAGAAGAAAAAGTTGGGCCCTATGTATATTGGTCCCTTTGAAATTCTTGGTTGTTTTAGGATGGTAGCTTATTGATTGGTGCTTCCATAAAATATCTTTAATGTTCATGATGTATTCAATATATCTCTCCAGAGGAAGTACATACCTGATCATTCACATGTATTGAACTCAGTGATCATACCACTATACCACGTTCTATTTTATGAGGAATATCTAGAGGAGATTATTTTTCATAGAGACCGAGTTCTACAAAATAATACCACTCACCTGGTCAATATTTTGTGGTGAAACCACCAATTTGAGGAAGCTACATGGGAACTTAAGGATATAATAAAATAGAGATATCCTTATTTTTTTGAATCAAAGTAATTAATTTCAAGGGATAAATTTATTTTTTAATGGGTTAGATTTTACCACCATGAGATTTTATGAAATAGTTTTTTCAAATAAATTTATTTCTTCAATAGCTTACATTACACACAATAGTAAGTATAAATATATCGTGATATACAATTATAATATTCTTATTATATGTTATCACCTAGCTATTGGATTTTAGGGTTTGAATAATAATAAAAAAAATTATGAAAATTTATGTATTACACATTTGAAAAATTAATTCATTAGTTATCAATTAATTATAAATGAAAATAAAAATCATTTGAAAATAAAGGAGACAGTTTTCTAAAAAACTATTTTTATTCACGTAATGTATTTTTATACTAATAAATTAAATATATCACTATTGGTGAATTATTAGTCAATTAGTTATATAATATATTCAATGAAAAATTTTAAACATTCATCTAATGGGTATGGGACAAAAATAAATTCAGTTTTATGCTTAAAACTATATTTTTTCTAAAAAAAAGTTTTTATCACATTTTGTGAAATTACATTAAAATTAATTTATACCACTTATAGGTATTTAATTTGATAAAATTAATTCTATAATTATAATTAATTGGTTAAAAGTTTGTAAATATGATTTTTTATTTTTACAATATTAATTATAATTGTGGAAAGTTTTTTCACCTCGGTTAAGGGTAAATCGGGTTAATCTTGGTTAAAACTAAGTTATAAGAACATAATTTTTCGTCTTAATTATTATTTAATGTAGGTAATTCAACCCTTATCACCATCAGCTCTAAATTTATTTGTTTAATGGACACTTTTCAATGAAAATTAAATTTATAATATTTAAGACAAACAAAGTTATAATGTCACTCTCTTTATTTCAAATATATGTATTCAAATAGGGGAAAAAACTAGTTCTGAATAAATATTGATATCAATTTTGAGATTAATGAAATTATTTTCATGATATAAATTTATTTATAATTTTTAGTAATTCTATAATGACCTTAAATTTTATGCGACATCGATGCAGTATTTCTCAAATTAAGTAAAAAAATAATAAATGATTTTTAAAATATTAAAAGTAATATAATTTTAGTAAGTTAATGTGGTCCATTTTTTTTATGAATATTAAATATTAATTTTATTTTAAATAAATTTTATTCAGGTTCTAATGTTTCCTTTATGTCTTTTATGTCAAATTAAATAAATAATGTAAAAAAACGACATTAATGATATTTTATCCAGATAATATTTTATTAAATTAAAAAAAGTCATTAAAATATTAAAATAGGAAAAAAGGATAATATGTGGTCTAAAATGTTATCCATTTTAATTTATATTCCATTTGGAACCATTTGGATTGAGAATTTCATTATTTAAATTTAATCTTGTAAGAAATTTCAAGTGTGTCCTCTCCCTCTCTTTTAAAAGGAAACCCATTCTGTGTATTATTCACATCACTTTGAGCCATCTATATCGACCATAACCTACCAAACTGTCTTCTAAAAGTCCTTATACAAGTTTTGGAGGTTCTTATCTCCTAAAAATACAAACCCTAAGTTCCTAAAAAAGGATATAAAGGAGGTCTCAAGAAAGAGTGGTAATTGTCTCACCCAACCAATTTCAATTTATTTCTTCTTATACATACAATAAATCCATGATATTTATCAAAAATAATAATATTAGTATCATAAATATTCTTAAATTTTGTTATTATTATCAAACTACTGTTATACACTTTTTTCCATCAATGGTAATGTGAAAGCATCGCTCGTGCGTACGTACGACATACAATCTCCACGTTGTAGTACGATCCATTTTTACAACCATGTTTCATGAATTGATATTATGATGAGTTTAAATTTTATACATGATATTTATGATATAATTGTGATTCAATAATGATAATATCATATATTAATTTTTACCTTCCAAACTGATGGAAAAGATAACATCGCTCGTGTGTACGTGTGGACTACCACCTCTATAAAGCGATGTGATTCTTTTTTTCATTTATATTTTAATTATATGGTAAGGAGGATGTATATGATGAATATATATTATTCATATGATGTAATAATTAGTCATTAAAGGTGAATTATTATCTACCTTTATTTAATTCTATTTATCGAAAAATGAAAGCAACATTTATGCATACGTACAACCTGCCGTATTCATGAACGATGTAATTCATTTTCTACCTATACCATTATGGATGACTCTAAATATATGTATATAATGAATATATATGATATAAAATTCATGTATTTGATTATTTTATAGAATTATAATAAATTTAAAATTATTATATAGGAGGTTAAAATGCTTTCGAAGCAAGTGGAACTTGAGGTAAGGGATTTTGTCTCACTTTTATTTCAATGGGAGACATGCCTTATACATCAATTTTTTTTATTTGTGTTGTGTATATAATGAACATGAATATATTTTATTATTAATCTTATAAAAATTATGTGAATTTACATATCCATATAAGGCTATTTAATTCATGGGACTTATGATTGAAAAGTTACCAAAATGGTAAGAGTTTTATGTTATAATCTCATTGTTTTTTCAGATTTGTTTATTATTAATTTTATGATGACGAAATGTTATGATATACCTCAAAATAAAATTATTAATTTTATTATACTATGGTTATTTATTGTAAATACATGTTTTCCTTTCATTTTACTCACCTTAAGTGCTCAAGATACCAAAAATATCTCTTAAGGAAAATCGTTTTATTTATATCTTCGGTTGAAAACCCCATTTCGTACATATACATGTTTAATAAAAAATTTTTAAAGAAGGTTTTTACTATTATCCTATTATTATTTTAAATTCATTTTTACCCATGTTTTAAATTTTAAAAAATGGTTCTAAATTAATATTCTTGTCATTTTCTGAATGAGGTACTTTATGATTTTTTTTACAAAAGTGAAAAGGAATGTTTTTAACTTATATGGAATGAATGGAATTATCCTACATCTTGAATGATCAATGATTAGAATATTACTTTAAAAGTTTCCATGGTTACTTTAAAAATAAAATTTTTCCCATAATAGTTTAGAAATATTTATATTTTAAAGAAGTGATTTCAAAATAGAAAGGTTATTTTCCCCAAGAAATGTAATAAGTGATCTTTAAAAATAATTTTCCATATGATGACATAATTTGATGTTACTTAATAATTACTGGGGTTATGATTCAATTATACCATACTTATTCTTTCTACATATGTTTTTTATTTGTGATGATAATATTTTTATGAAACCTGTTCCTTTTCCATGGGTTATGATATGATGAAATGTTTATGAAATCAATTTCTTTTCATGGGTTCTAATATGATGAATATTTTATGATCCTGTGAAATACATATGTATGATTTTAATTATATTATTGGTGGTACCTATATCTCCCTCTAATGAATTAGGTAATGACTAATGTTCTATAAGATCAAAGGGTACACAAGAGGTTATCCCAAGCCCAAAAGAGGGCACACAGGAGGTTATACCAAGCCCAAAGCAGGTACATGGGTGGTTTTCCCAAGCCTAACATGTTATTAATGTCTTGGTGGGTATCCTAAACATAAGGTTTTATATGATTATGTGTATGACACAATTCCATTTCTTACGGCAATTTTATTCTATCATGGATTATATTCTTTTATTCCTTTATGATTCATGTCACATGAACTGGCAAGATTTATTCCATGACTCAAGATTATGATCTATGATATGCAGTGTGTAGATTTCAAATGTTAAACTCATGTTATAAAACCCTTATTATCATGTTATGATTATGTGATCATAGATATCTCCCTTGTTTACCATTACTGATCATTAGATCTCACTCTTTTTTATGTTTCCTTTTCCCATCTTATAAGAAATGTATTATGAATGATATGTTTAATAAGGGTACTAGTTATAAAGAACTAAGTGGGAGATGGTTTATTTCACATATGAACTAGTTTTTTATGCATCCAAATTTCCAAAGGCACTAGATCAATATGATTCTGGCATGGATCTTTTTATCATGTAAAGAATATTAATCTAATAAGGTGTGATATTTATGTATAAAAATTATGGGTTTCTATACATAATAACTCAAAGGATTACAAAAAGTCAATTATATATTATTCTATTTTCCTGTAATCACTTTTATGACCTCACAAGTGTCAAGGATGACATGCACCCTTATCTTGTAGTCACCAGTTTATTAGTGATAAATTTGAGTCTCAGCCTTAACCTATACACAATAAGGAGTATTCACCCATATTATAATAAAAAATTATAAAATTTATCACATGAATTATATTTATTTTAGTTTAGATTCATATGAGTGAGTGTTAAATTTAAAAGGAAGTTTATTGAGACTTTAAATAGTCATAAAGGTTAATTTTAAAGAAGAAATTACTAATTCATCCCCCTCCTTTACAGTGATACATCAATGCTTACCTACACACTTTTAGTTATATTAATAAGAGTTTTCCAAAGTATGTTATAATTATTAGAGGGATGTAAAATAATCAATTGAACTATTCATTATAATATGGTAGTTGAGGTAGTGAAACCTACAAGAAACCAAAATTATCCATGATCAATGATGGGAACTCCATGAAGATTGGAAGGCAGTTGCATCAGTTTCACCAACTAATAATTATAATAAATAGTTAAGGTTTTTCACTTATTCACTATAATGTGAATTTATACATTATTCTTCATCTATTTTTTTATAATTAAATTAGCAGTGTTCTCTCATGGAATAAGATTAAGTTCGAACCATGTAATCTCTTGTTATTGTTCCATTAGTTATTTTTTCTTTATTGTTTAATTCCAAAGGTTTGTGTTGTGAGTATAATGTTTCAGTTAATGGATTGGGTGTGTTTTTATTCTCAATTTAGATACACTGTTATCATAGGTTTGTTTCACTTTAAGGAATTTTAGACCTTGATCCACATTTGAAATTTTGGTGGATACTTCTAGATGGTTGGTTTTGGATCCAAAAAGTGGCATCAAAGATTGTGGTTCAGTAAGGCTCAGATCAATTTACATAAGACTCTTCAATAAATTTATTTTATTTATGAATTTTAATTTATTTAGGATTCATATATTTTGGAATGAATAGTGTTAGGAGAAGTCAAGGTATATATTCACAAGTTTAATGGGATGGACTTCAGATTTTGAATGTTGCAGATGGAGGATTATCTATTATATAAGGACCCCAATATTCCATATAAAGGAGTAAAACCATTAAAAGGCACTGTCATGGGTTCTCTCAAATGAAGTGTGGTTTCTGAGTACTTAGGTGCAGCAGAGTAGCTGACCACGGTGGTCTCTCAAAGGAGGAAGTAAATTTGACAACTTGTTAAAGGTATTTTAAAAATAACATAAAAGGGAATAATAACACTACATTAAAGGATATGGGGTTGATTACTATTCATAAAACTTGAATAAGTTTGCTGGAATAATATTGTATAATTTTTTTGTTTTTAATTTTGAAATGAAGTTTGTTTAAAAAGACACAATAAGAAGATGTTTTTTAGAAAATATTTTAAAATGCATAATTGATCTAACTCTACCTCTTCAATAAATTATTAATCATTATAATTTAAATTAATATCCACTTAATTATGATCCCTTAATTTTTTAAATCCCAAACCCTACGAGAATTAACTTTACCACAAAGATGAAGTGAATTTAACCCTAGGCTAACTTCGGAACATGTAATTGCATCACTCTACTTTGATTGATGTTCTAAGATTACCTTATGGTCAGTAGTAAATTAAGGAACATTTACTCTCTGGAAATTATAATTAATTGAGTTTAGGTATTATATTTGAACAAAAAAAATTGATCCTATATGGTTTTGAATTAATGATTAAGGTTGCGCTCTCACAATTCACACAATTTCTGACCTCGTGTGATTTATGTAAATTATTCAATTGTTTGATTAGTTTAAATTAAATTAAAAACTCAATTAATAGATCATATTTTGTGAATTACATTAGATCATTAATTTAAATTAAATTAATGAAGGAGTTTATAGGTAAATCGATTACTAAAAAGAACTGCTCTTCCATGGGCAGTGTAGTCATCATAGAAACGTTTTGCATGTGCAAAAGTTTAGAAAGGGTAAAACCCAATCTCGTTTCTATTCTTGATTCTAGACCAATTATAAAGATTAAATAAGAATAAAAAAGAGAAAAATAGGGTAATATAGAAGAAAATACAAGAAATATAATAGGAACAAAGAAGTTTATTATGAAAGCATAAATATTAAAAAGCAAGAAAGAGAAGAAGGTTTCGATGAAGGGATTCTTGTTTCAAGAGCCCCCTATGAGTATAGGGAGTTTCAGAACCTCTAATGCGGTGATAGGAATCCTATATAACTCCAAAATGTAAGAACTTCACTCCTTGTTTGAGCTTCCAAATGGGATGCCCAAGGTGTCAATTTATAGCCAAAATGCGGAGTGGTTTTGGGCACCCAATTTTTGAGATATCAATTGTGTATCAGTTTTGAGTTGGTAAATGGAATTATCTTGAGTTGTAAAAAATATAGAAGTTGTAAGAAAGCTTATTTAATATCTCAATGTCAAATTTGGTTGCCAATGGAGGATGACAGTGTGAGATATGGCCAAAATATATAACCAAATCATTGACTTCGTGCAGATTCTATTCTCTGGACATATTGGTTCGGATGGACTCCTTAATGACCGAATTAGGATTCTGTTCCTTGAGAGGAGTTGTATCCTATGAAGTTTTAGTGCATACCACAAAATTTCAGCCCATTTTGAGGCATGTATTTTAATAAATATGCAAAACAGTGGAAAAATGTCTTTGGGATTCAATGCAGTTTGGGCCATTTTCCATCTGGATCATCTCTAACCCTCTAAATCACCTCCTCCTACAATGAAATCACCAAAACAACAATAATTTCCCTTTTTAATAGTGATAAAAATTTAATAATTTAATCAAATGGGATGTTAAATTTGAGATAATATTTGTAATTTTAAATAAAAAAGTAGTTTAAAATAGTGATGTTGGGGTGAAATAAAGTAGTGAATTGTGATGTGATCAACCATAATAAATGAATAAAATAGAATTAAAAACTCTTG
The DNA here is from genome assembly GCA_963277665.1 of Viscum album. NCBI lineage: Eukaryota > Viridiplantae > Streptophyta > Magnoliopsida > Santalales > Viscaceae > Viscum > Viscum album. The sequence goes on from OY728137.1 coordinate 178,560,899, forward strand.
ATAGGAAATAACTTGATGAAATATGAGTGTTTTTGGAAAATAATTAATCCTACAATATTCAATAGGTGAATAACACTAAATAATTGATGATGGATATAACTGATATATATATAAAATAAAAATTCAGTTAATTTTTTTTCATGATGTGGGGGATATTTTTCATGAAAATATCTGAATAAAGGTACATGATAGATTATTTCAATCACATAAATATTATTTGGAGTCTGGTTGAATTAATAGTAGTAATGATTTTGGATTATGTATGGGATTTATGTTACTGTTAACACTCATAGAATATTGTAATGTGATGGTTACTACTATTAGAAATTCTTGTGGTAAGACTGGTATAGTGTTTTAGGATGTTCATAATTTCATTTTGAATGAGAATATCAAGTGAATTTAACTCTGGTAATACCCTATTCCTATAAAATTTAATAAAATTCATAAGGAATTTGAATTTTTCTTTTGGTGGAAGACTCATTTTGATAATTAATATTTGAAATAGAATTTTGATGGTTTGTATAGGATCCTAACCATATGATTAAGAACACAACTATTTAAATTTTGGTTTATGGAGTTTTTCTCAGAAGTATGATAGGTCTTGGGGGTTTCACAGGGGTTGGAGATGTGAAATTATGGAAAAAATTGAAACTGTGCAAGTTGTATGGTTAATGCATAGTTAGATTAACCATGTGGGTGGGGGTGTCTCAGATATAGATGTTGGAATAAACCTCACATGGTTTGAAAACAATTTGTTCCTTCCCAAACACATGTGAGGATATTCCCCATTGGATATAGGCATGCGTACATGCACTGCAAGGGCTTCCAAATCTTGCAGGTGCCTCCAATGGATTGTGTGGTCATACCCCCTAGATAGAGGAAGGCACATGGGATCTGCATGGTTTTTCTAAACCATGTAGTTGGTCAGATAGACCATAAAACATGGCCCCCTCTTGGATAGAGGGAGACACATGGTTGGTGCATAGTTTGTATAACCGTGCGGCCAAACCGTGCACCTCTTAAAATGTTTTAAAAGACTATTTTTCCCTTATGGGATTTAAGGTGAATCCCCTATTTTTCCCCATTCACCCCCTATAGTAAGGGTGATGAACCATAATCTCTCCCATCATCCATGGTATATTCTTCTTCAATATTGGTCAATTTTGAGTGCTATTTAGTGCAAATCAAAGCTATAGGTAAGTCTTTGACTATTTTTCTTCTATTTTCTAGATGATTATTGGTGTGTTATATCCTCCCCTTCTAAATCCCCTAAACCCGTATTTCTATAGTTTGTTCTTGATCTTAGTGTTTGAGTCTGATTGTTTTGAATCAAGGGTTTCATTTGGGAAAGTAATCATCTGCGAGCTTTAGGTAGGTGATCAATAAGCCTTTTCCCATTTTCTTGACATTTTAATATGTGTATGTAGTTATGAAAAGTTACCAACTTGTTGAGTTTTTATGAATTTTAAGAAGGAAAGTATTTTTGGCCTAAATTGAGGTTAAATACCCCTTATGGACCCATTGGTTCCATTGATGATTCGAGACTAGAACTAGGGCTACCCATGGGGTATGACAAACCCTTTAAAATGGTGAAATAAATTGGTAAACATTGAGATAAGAAAATCATGAGTGTGAATGGGTTGGGTTTATTACTTAGAAAAGGGAAATGGGTAAATAAATGATTAAAATATTTATATTCTATGTCTTTTGAAATTCCCAAGAGGTTTTTGAAATGGTTTAAATGGTGTGTTTGAATTTTGATTCTGTTGTGGTTTTTAATAAGGTAAAACTATGCATTAAATTTGTTTATGTTTTTAAATGAGTTGTTTGCATTAGGATGGTTAAAAAAGGGTTTCTGAGTGAGTTTCAAATGATGATTTTAAATGAGGGTGTGGATCCTCTTTGTTGAAATTGGATTAATGAATCTTTTATTGGGTTTTCGTTAAAAATTAAGGTTTTAGACCTTATTTTGTTTTTCAAAGAAGAATTACCATGTTTTTAAGGGTCGATTTCATGGGTTTGACATTGATGTTTGGTTTTGGTATTTTAAGACATGTGAAAGAAGTTGATCTTCATTGAGGAATGTGTTGATTTAAAGTTTCATTGGGACCATGATAAATGTTGTGTAAAATAAAGGAAATAAAAATGGTTAAAGGGGTATGTTTACTTGTAAAATTGTGTAAAGAACATTTAATAAATGTGTTATATGGGTAAAGATGAATGGTTTAAATTGTGAAATTGGGTTATATGTGCTGAAATTAATGGGCCATTATAATGATTGATAATGGAATGTTTGGGTATGGTTGGATATGATGTGTTGAATCTCATTGGATTCATGGACTAATGTTCTATGTTTGTTGACTTGTGACTAATAGTTTTGGGATGTTGTATTGATGTTCCACTCCCCAATTTTTTGTAGTCTAGAATGATGCTATAGGTTCCACAATTCACCGTAGATTTCATAGGATGTAATGATGATCCTAAATTCATGGTTATGGATATAGAATTCCGTATCATGGTTTGGGATGGTCATACATGACATTCTGAGTCTCAGCTGGATACTTGGACTGATTCTACTCATTTTATGACTTACAACCCCTTTTATATATTGTTCAAACAGTCAGCATGGGATGATATGGATTTATGAAATTGAATAAAACATGGTAAAAAGAGTAAAATTTGATAATTTAAATGTTTTTAACTTATGAAATTTGTTTTATTTACTATTTTCATTTCTTACCTATATTTCTTCATACACTATTTTGACTGGTTATTACTTTAGAAACTATTAGTGGTAGTCTACTAAGAAATACTCACATGCTTCTTGATCCTCCATAGCACTTGGGTACTAGAGTATATGCTACTTGTTTTAGGTACATTTTTAGGATAGGGGACTGGATTTTGGTTCACTTTTGGGCTATCAGGTTGGATCATGGAATATTAGGATTGGGTTGGGACTCAAGATCATGTCTGGATCTTTTTATGGTTTTTGTATTGGATAATTTATTTTTATAAATTCCTAACGTGTTTTGTATTTATCATATTGCTATACCATGTGTTATTTTGTTACTTTTTGGCTCTTTTCATATACTATCCATTTATTATTCTTGTTGGTTATTACATATATTGGTATTACTTCTGTTGTGGCTTTATTCTGATAAATGGGTATAGTCTCCCCATTTTTGTCTTTAGACTCGTGCTACTGGTCAGTAGCCTATGGAATATAAAGATGTGCACCTAAGGTCATGTGGTGCAATGTCGCAGAGCACTATTTTTAGTTGAACTCAATCCAAGGCATTACAAAGTGGTATCATAAGTGGTGCCTTTTATATTATTATTTGGGAAAGGTATACATGAGACTAGGATCTTGTTGTGTCTTGGTAATGAGCTCTTGAATGGGTTCTTGTATCCCCATGCACGGGTGAAATCCAATTTTATAGGGGTGTGAATTGATGTTGTGATTTTACCATTGATTGATATTTCCACCTTGTGTGGTGCACTTAGATGTGGTGTGACTAATTTATGTGGTTTTTTCCTCTTGGAACAAATTGAAATAGAGGGTGTGTGTGTTCATGAATCATTCTAGGAACATAAAAATGATAGGTCATCCTTATGTTTCATGTGAATGATAGTTCCCTTGGATTCATATATTGGTAGTGTACTTTTTTGTTTGTTGTTTATGCCTGTTGATATTTCTTTGAAATTTTTGTTAATTAAAATATTTTGAAATATGAATTTGAAGAAAGATGATATTTTTGAAATTTTTTGTAATTAAAGGGTTTTGAAATGTGAATCTTTGGGTTTTAAAACTAGAAAGGTTTAATTAAATGGGTAAATGACTAATGATGGAACCTTTAGGGAAAATAGTAGTGAGTATCCCTTTTTTTTGACCCTACGTATGGCTCTGAGAGTTCCCTAGTTTTGAAATCCTTGGTCATGAGTATGAGGCCATGGTTAGTTTGGATGTAATGCATAGAGGTATTTTTTTCTTATACCTTTGGTTAAGATTTGACCTTGAGGTTATGAAGTAACGATTTGTAATGTGGATGTGGTAACCTTCATGGGTTGTGGTCAATCAGGTTGTATGTTGGATCTTAGAATGGTTGTCTTGGCTTGTTGTGCCATTAGTAGTGGTTGTGGTTCTGTTAGTGTAATTTGGTTTTCAAGGGTGAACTGTGAGAAGGGTCATCCATGTTGTGGATTACTAGGGTTCATGTAAAGTCTAGATAGATTTCTTGATTTTTTAGAAGTATAAAAAAGGGAAACACTTAGAATGGGTTCTAGCTTGAGGGGAAAGGGAGAAGGGCCAATGGTTTTTGGAATGTGACTCATGTTGTGATAATGAGTCAGCGGTTTTGGTTATGTGAGGGTAATTGTGGGAAGGATGACCTCATGTTGTGGGTGTTTTGGAATTTGAATCATGGGAAAGGAATCAAAGGTGGTATTGATGCATGGTGGGTGTGATCATGTTTTTAAAAAAGGAACGATTATGACTTGGGCTCTTTCTAAGAGAAGCACCTTGATTGTTTGTGGTTGGATTGAAGTCTTGTTTTGAGGGGCCGAATCATTCTGATGCCTGAACCTTCCATTATAACATTGATCAATGTGAGAATTGATGTTTATCTTGGGTGGATGAGGTAAGGGAAGTTAGAGAATGGTATAACAGTTCTGATTTAAGAATTATGTTGGGGTAATAGGTGGTCTTATGGTTAGACCTGGAATGTATGAAAGGTTGGGTTATTAGATAATAACATCAAGTATGTCTTGATTCTAATGATTATAAAGGTACAAGAGGTTCGGTTAGATGTTTTGTGGGTTTTTGAGCCTATTTCTGGTAATTTTATAGGTCACAAGGTTTTGAGTTGGGATCAGTGGATGGTTGTAGGAAATCATGTGACCTTGAGGTTTCTGGTGAGGTCAGTATGGTAGACATGCACTAGGGATGTCTGATGTCATTGGGATATATTAATGGGTGTATCTTGAGAAATAATCTATCATTATCAATGATAATACAATGATTCACATTGGTTAGGAATGGGACCATTTTATTTTGTATCATTTGTTGTGGTAATCATCAATGACATCTTTATGTACATCCATAATCGAAAAAATCATACCCAACATTCTGATATCATCTTGGGTAAAACAAGAGAGAATTTTTTATATTCTAAGATACATAAATGGTTTTCTTTTGGTTTGATGGATTACAACTTGGAGGTTACATTCATGGAGTAGTGTGAGAGAAGCTACATGGTGGGAGGTGTGCCATCATCAGTTTTTGAGTAAGGTCCACATGATGGACTGGGTGTTGGTGAATGCCACATGGGTCATTCTCATAGGATGGAAATGAGTGATGGTGGATGTGCAATATTTTTTCTAGAGTGAGGTAAGGGTGGCCTCATACAATTCTTGGGTTTGTAAGTGATTGGAGTGGGTTCGTTGCATATTAAAGTTCTTGAGGAAAGTGGTGTCATTGATATTTCCATGGTGTGGAGTAATATGTGGGTTATAAGGGTATTACCCTCATGATGAATGGATTATAAAAGTGTGGAGTTGAACGTGGGATGGTTAGGGTGTCACTGAGATGAAAATGAATAATTGATGATGTGTGTTCCCAGATTCCTTAAGAAGTTCTATCAAGGAGTTGATTTTTGTAGCTGGTCGAACCAAGAGTTGGATTTGGGATCAAGGTAGTTTTAAAAGAAATATGAGGTTCTTATGTTGGACATTAGTTGGTGGTCATGGTAGAGACTGATGGTGATTTTGATACAATGAAGGTTTTGACTGTGGAATCTCTCTAGGGGTCAGGAATGGTCTTCAGTGGGTGTATTCCGATAGTTGATGAATGCCTATGAGCGAGAAGGAATCATGATCAGGTGAGGTAATGACATACTAATAGTTATAACTAGGTGGTTTCAAGATGATTTGGTGGGGGATTTTATAACTTGGACTACCATAAGTTATGAATTATTTCTATCTTAAACCACATTGGGCATGTCACTTTAGAAGTGAAAGAAACATTGGGAATTAAATCATGCTTCTAAGGAAAATTTACCTCAATTATTAGCTCATTCATGGATGGTGGATACACATATATTCCAATGGGTTTTTATTGATGAGGATGGGTTCCAAAGATGATTGGAATTTTCTTGGGAGTTAAGGAATGAAAAATGAAAACCACATAAAGTGCATAATGGGACATTAAGTTGGAGGTTCTAGTTATCTTTTTTGAGGACATGGGTGAAAAAAAATCAGAATTGGATTGTTGTAGTCTAATCTTGAGGTGGGTAGAACCATAATTTTAAGGGGTGCCTGAATAATAACACTATTCATGTTTTGGTTGGATGAGATTGAGTAAGAATCACCTTGGTGGTTTGGTTTTGATAACAGTTATTGACTCGGGTTTTGGTCAGTTGAGTGTTTAGAGATAAAGGTTTTCTCTTGGTGGTATTTTAGGTATCTAGGGATGAGAAGATACTGTTAGACCTCAAATCATGAACTGGCATAGGTCAGAGAATGCTGTTGGATAACCATTTGTTCTTTTGGGTGTTGCTGAATTTAGGTTACTATTGTGTTCATAAATAGGGTAAGTTGGTGCTAGGTATTTTAGAATATGATTTGTGGAGAGTATTAGGCTGGTAGAGTGCTAATTGGATCTTCCATGGTGGTATGATTCTATGTACGACATTTTCTTGTGTTGTGATTTAGGCACTATTTACTTGTTTTCCTTATTGGGTTTTTGTGGTCGATATTGGATTTGAGGGTGATTCATCCTTTGAGGAGCATCAGGTTCATGTTGTGGATCTCAGTAGGAAAAAATTCTTCATGTTAGTAATGTTTATTTAGTCTAAGTGTTGTAACAACATGACCATGTTTAGGAGGAAACTTGGGAGATAGAAGTTGATATATGGGCTTGTGGTTTGACCTTTTTTCTTAGAGGCTTAGTGATGCTCAAGTATATAGCTAGAGGATGAGATATAATAAGGTGGGGATATTTAAAATATTGACCATGAGATTAAGAATTTATCTATTTAAATTTTGGTTTGTGGATTGTTTCTTGGGAGTATGACAGGTTGCAAGGGTGTTTAGGGGGTCTGGGATGCAAAATTTTGTAAAAGAAGATAAAATGTGAAAGTTTCATGGTTGGAGGATGGTTAGTTTAACCATATTCTATAACTATGTAGGGTGGGGGTGTCTCTAATAACTTTTAGGTCACGCATGGTTTGAAAATTGTACAGGGCTTCCTAGACACCCATGTAGTCATGCCCCTTTGGATAGAGGTAGGTGCATGGGCACCGCACGATTTTCCAAACTATGTGGGTGAATCCAAGAGACCATATATCCATACGCCCTAGATAGAGAAAGGTTAATGGTATCTTAATAGTTTTTCTAAACCACATGGGTGGCTATCCAGACCATGTGGCCTATCCCCCTCTTAGATAGAGGGGCACACATGATTCGCACACCGTTTGGCTAATTATGCGGCCAAACCATATGCCTCTTAAAAAGTGGGAAAAGACTATTTTATCCACATGATCTTTAAGGTGTATCCTATGATTTTATCCCTATTTTATATACTCTAGAAAGGGTGATGAACCAAGATCTCTCCCCTCATCTGTGGGCGATTATCCTTCAATCATGGGCTATTTGAGTGTCGTTTGGTGCAAATTGAAGCTCCAAGTAAGTCCTCGATTCGATTCCTTCTATTTTATAGATGAGGCTTGGTATTTTGTTTCATCTCCTTATAAATCCCCTAAAAACTTTTTTATAGGGTGTTACTTATCATACTGTTTTATAATTATTAGTTCAAATCAAGGGTTATATTTGTGAAAGTAATCATTGATGAGCATGAGGTAGGTGGTCTATAAGTTTTTTTTACATAGTCATGATGTTTCAATATGTGTGTGTAGTTTTTCAAATTCATTTAATTGTTTTGTTTTTATATATTTAGATAAGTAAATTATTTTTGTCTTTATATTGAGGTGTGAGACCCTTTATGGACCCATCAAGTTCGTGATGATTTTAGGTCAGACCTAGGACTACCTATAGGGTATTCCAAACCCTTGAAAATAGTTAAATGAATTGGTAAATTTTAAGATAGGGAAATCATGAGAGTGAATGGGTTAGGGATGTTACTTATAAAAGGGGAATGATTAAAAAATGGTTGAAATATTTATATTCTATGTTTTATAAAATTCCTATGGGGTTTTTAAAATGGTTTAAATAGTGTGTTTAGATTTTTATTTGGTTGTAGTTTTCAATGAGGTAAAACTATATTTTAAATTTTTTTATGTTTTAGAATGAGATGTTGGCCTTAGGGTGGTCATAAAAGTAATTTCCAAGTGAGTTTTAAATGTTTACTTGAAATTAAAGTGCGGATCCTCTTTGTTTAAAATGGATTAATGGCTATTTTATTGGTTTTTAATGGAAAATGAAGGTATTGAACCTTGTTTTGTTTTTCAAAGAGGAAGAACCATGTTTTTAAGGGTTTATTACATGGGTTTGACAATGATTTTTGTTTTTGGTTTTTTAAGACATGTGAAATGGTTCGAGCTTTATTGAGGCATGTGTTGATTGGTACCATGATAAATGTGGTGTTAAGGAAAGGAAATGGAAATGGTTAAAAGGGTATATTTAATTGTTAATGTTTTAAAGAAAATTTAATGAACATGTTATATGGATAAAATATAAATGTTTTAAACTATGAAATTGGGTTGTATGTGTTTAAAGTAATGGACCATGGTATTTATTGATATTGGTTTGGTTGGGGATGGTTAGACATGACATGTTGAATCCTGGTTGGATTTGCGGATTGATGATATATGTTTTCTGAATTGTGAGTAATGGTTTTTAGATGTTGGATTGATTATCCACTCCTTGGTTTTGGGTAGTCTAGACTGATTCTATAGGTTCCCCAGTGCACTATATTTTTCAGAGGATGGACTAATGCTCCTTACTCCAAGGGTATGGACATGTCATTTTATATCATGTTTAGGGATGGTCGTACATTACTTTCCAAGTGCTGGTTGGAAACTTGGTCTGATGCTCCTCATTTCTTGACTCATGGACCCTTTGATATATTATTCATATAGACATCATGGGTCAGTAAAGATTTATGACATTGGGTACCATAAGTAAATAAGAATAAAAGTGGATAATTTGAATGTTGTTAACTAATGAAGTTTGGTTAATTTACTATTATCCCCACTAAACTATATTTATACATACACTATTTGGATTGGTTATTACTTTAGACATCATTGTTGGTGGCTTACTGAGTTGTACTCACACCTTGATCAAGATATCATGACACTTGGGTACCCGAGAAAATGCTACTTGTTTTAGGTACAGGTTCAAGATAGGGGCTTGGATTTTAATTATTTTGGTATTTCCAGTTGGAGCATGGGATATCAAGACTGGGTTAGGCCTCAAGACCATATTAGGGTATTATTTTGGTGGTATTATTATATATTTTATTTTTATGATGCCTTACATGTAGTTGATTCATCATATTATTATAGCACGTGTTACTTAGTTACTTTTTAGCTCTTATTGTATGTTGTCCATTTATTGTTCTTGGTGGTTATTACATTTGTTTATATTACTTATATTTTTGATTTACTCTGATAATAAATTATAGTCTCCCCATGTTTGTATTTAGACTTGTGCTACTAGTCACTAGCCTCTGGCATACGGGAAGGCATGCCTGAGGTCATGTGGTACACCGGCTCAAGGAACTGCTATTAGTGGCACCTGGGCCTAGCCATTATAGTTTTATTTTAAATAAAAGATGGTTTTGGATGTGGTTTGAGAGAAAAAGTATGTTACTAGGGTCAAGATATCATCATAGGAAGAATACAAGTGGATGAGCTACCAAAATTAAGCACTAGGAAACTGACTAGCTGATGAGGTCCCACCTGCTAGATGGTGGGATATGAAGTATCCCAACACCCTCCCTGGGATCATAGGTCCACCAGTGGGCCAAAAACATACCATTGGGGTCCAACAACTAGTCAATGACATAATGGGATGTTTTTTAATAGGAGAATTTTGGTCATTTTACTATTGACCCCCTTAAGATTTAAGTGTCAGGGGCGATGTTATGATATCCATTCAGCCAAATACCCCCATCTATTTGGTACCTTGTTTCCCATTGAATTGGGGTGAATCTAATAGATATTTTAGGATTATTTCAAGGTATGATCACTATTTATTCATATTTTATTCCTTCCTTTCAATGGATGTTGAATCCCCTTTTAATTCAGCAAGGGATTTTTTGATGATTTCACCCGAACATGGTGCAATCATCCAAGCATGATAGGGATTTTGATCGACTTGGCTAGAGGGTTTCCCAATGGAATGTTTTCAAGTCGTCCATAAATGTTTTGATCAAGGTATATTGGACAATGATTTTTCTTAGGGTTTTATGAAATTGGGTGAAATTTACCTTGGGAACAATTTTTTAAATTGGAATTTTTTTCTCAACTTGTGTTGAGGAGGACCCAAGAGGACGATTATATTCCATTGGAAGTAGATTCATTGGAGGTATGATGCTCTAAAAATTTTCTCTAGGATTTTTAAATTAATTTAATTAAATTGGTGATTAAATCGGTTCCTTACATTAGGTATTTTTGTTAAAATTATTTCTAGGATGTGTTACATACCTTCCATAGATCATTGTTCATGGTTCCACCGAGCAGATGTCTTTCGATGAGTTTTATGAAATTATTCATTTGTTAATTAAATAATTCAATTAATTTTTAATTTTAGTAATTTATCATCAGGATGTATCATCATTTGACAAGGCCTGTCATGGATGAGTTTTGGTCAATTTAATGTGATCGGATTGGGATGATCTCAAGTAGAGATTTCAGGCTGCGAGTCAAAAAGGAAGTGGCCACATATAAGGTAAGATGTCCTTATGCATTTACCTTTTTTATGTATTTTTATTTAACCATTTTATGTGACATGATATATGTGGTCTTACCATGATGAAAATTGACATTTTTTAATTAAATAAACTATTTTAATAAATTTTAAATGAATTGTTTTAAATTAAAAAAAATGTTTAAGAATGTTATGAGTAAGGTGACAAGGTCCCTAACAGGCCCTTATACATTGATTGGACATCCCGATCACTGATAGTCAAAAATATAATTATAATAATGAACCTTGTGATATGTTAACCCCATGAGAGGTGATAAATAAATGATTATGTAAATATAGATGACCTGATTGGTGACCATATACCCCTTGAGTAGGGATGAGTTATTAATTGGGACAATTGTCCTCAATTGGCCTTATGGAATTATGGGATGCCTTAGAGACTCCAGGATAGATAATATAAGAATTGGATGAATGAATATAGATGACCTAGATAGGTGTCCTTGGAATTTACCTTGGTTGGGAGTGATGACATACTTGTTAGGGTCAGCCTTAGGTGTCACCTTATACCTAAGGATTAGTCTGGGTGTGACTTGGGAGGCCAGAGAAGCTTTTTTTTTTTGGGTTTAGACTGAGGAATATGTTATACTCAAGTGATGTGAGATTCACCAAGGAAAAGTGTTGTTCAGTTATTAATTTATTTTTGTGGATTCTTCAGACATATCTTAATATCTAATACATGAGTTAAATTTTGAACTCCTAATTAATAAAATTGGTTGAATTTGTGTTTATATATATAGTTGGGGGACCATAGATGTATTTCCATAGATCCAGTGTTCCCATTATATATATTATGTGATGGGGGATTCCATGGATTATGTCCTTAGATCTATGATATTCCTTTTGGGGTTCCCATTATATTATGTGATGGGGGATTCCTTATATTATGTCCTTGGATCTGTGATAGCCCTTTTGGGATCCCATTTTATTATTTGACTTATATTACCTTGTAAATGATTCTTAGGATTAAAGATAGGGGATTTGACCCCTCATAGTGTTTGGGCTACCATGGGGTTTATCCCCATAGTCACGAGGATAATATTTGTGGCTAACATGGATTGGATCACATATTATACTCTTTGAGATTCCTTGGGATTTATCCCTATAGTCACGAGGATATGTTTTAGGATAACATGGATTGGAGATATAATGATAATGTTTCGATTATATTGGATTTATCCCTTGATTCATGTGGATATTGTTGATGGATACCATGTATTTGGGGCATAGTTCATATTATTTGGGATACGATGGGTTTTATCCCAAGAGTTTTAAGGATTTCTAATGAGGGATACCAACAATGTGGTGTTTAGATTATATTTGGTTTTCATGGTCACATGATGTGCTCAAAGACACTCCAACACAATTCAAAGTAGGTATTGTCGATCCTAGGTATCATTTTATAACATGATGATAAAATTTTATTAAATATTTATGTTCTATAAGTTTAATTATTTATTTTCCTAGTCATATCACATGAACATATCATTGCATTTACAGGTTATATATGGATCTATTTTTGTGGTTCCTTACTGAGTTGTGTACTCACACCCTGGTCTGGTATCCATCCCATTTGGCCACCTAATAAACCTTCACTATTCACATATTAAGGTTGGGAAAAGGTCCAGGATTGGATTATTTATCCATATAGAACGACCAAGACTGGAGAAGTGGTACATTTTCCCAAACTATTATTGAGAAGTGACATACAAAGGTAACCTAATCAAGGAGTTATACCAAGAATGTGAGTGCCTTATAGGAAGGTAGAATGGATATGTGCCTCATGTTAACAAAATGGTGCATGAGAGGTGATACCAGTTATGTATTATGACCATGTTATTCCTAAAAAAATTTACAATATACAACACTTTTAGTGATGGTAGTTTGGTATAAAAGTGATAATTTGAGGACTATATATGTGGGATGCCTGAACTTTTTGATTCTGGATGTGCATCAAGAGAAATGTGAGATCACTAATAGACATTATTGATTTTTAAAAGAATTCACAGATACATTGGTGGTTGTATAATACAAATTTCATGGTAGAAATTCCCTTTTTTGAAGAGTAGTGATGAGAGTGATTCAAAATTTATGAGATTAACATGATGAGTGAATGGTCAGTGGTTTTGGTACTTGAGCATTGGTGAGATTATGTTTGAATCATAATATTGTGTTGGGTTATGTGAATGGGTAATAAGGGAGTGAAAATTGTTTGGTTTGGTTAAGTAAGAGTTGGATCGTGAATAAGAACTAGTGAGGGGTTCTTATATGAACACTCTGCCTTGAAGAGGAAAGTGAGTGATGGTGACACCATATAAAAAATTCCTTAGAGCATAAAAGAATTGGTCACACTAATTATGTTTGACATTGCTAAATTACATTTTTATAGAGGGATGTGTTCAAACCTAGGATTATTAGTGATTTTTAGATGCTTATGGGAATGATTTCTTGAGGGATTTTGATGAAATTTAGATAGAATCTCTATGGGTATGTCTATATTTTTAAATTAATTAATGTTTGGATGATAATGAAGATAATATCCTTTGTGACTATAATGAAACTATGGAGGATGTGGTGTCCAAAGATGATAACAGATGAGCATAGATTGGGAATAGAATCACACGTGTAATGGATGAAACTGATAAGGTTGTTCTTCAAGAGTGTTATAATGGAAGAGGTATGGAAGGTAGTCCACTATAGGTTGTTGGAGGATGTGATCTTCTTTATGACTATATTTTGATGGGCACCGGGGATGATGTTTCATGAACTAGGAGTGGTTAGTGGGTTGTGCTTCATGTTTATGCTTAGGTATGGATATATAGGACACACCTAGTCATCATGTATGTTGATGGATAAAGCATGATCCATAGAGATAAGAACATCATGTTAGAGGATTCATTTATGTAGTGAGACCAGTTGGTGGATAGTTGGGTTGGCATTCAAATGAAATGACAGGTGAAAATGATTTATTTTTTCCCTTATAAATACCAAATTTAATATTTGGATGTGATATTTGATAGATTATATGAATTTTCACTAGGATTTAGATGAAATAAATGTGATCAAAAGGTGATTCAAATTGGTGGTACGCTAGTGCTCTTAGTGCATCAAAATGGTGGCTTTGATTATTAGCTAATTCAATCATATAATTACATTGAGAGATAGGTTCAAAATTAGGTGTGTATGTTTAGATGATCATGATATTCCTCTAGTGTTTTAATGAATCATGATTGGGTTGTTTTATAGCTTATTGGAAAGTGAAACCATGAATTTACAATAATGGGTGATAGAAGGAGGACCCACTAGTGTTTTCATGATGAACTAGATGTGATGATATGGATACTGTATTGAGCGGGTCATTAGACCATGGGAAATTCATTTAATGGGAGATTAGGTGGTGAGGAACATTGTGGCTTAGAATTTTCCATATGGGAAAAGGACTATGATGGGGATCTCCAAGGGCTTGGGGATGACTTTATCAATGAAATAATGGTGCCTTAGAATGGACTGGTCTGGGTAAGCACCGTCTTGGTGTTTTAGTGAAGGTAATGACCTATTGATCAGGTTTTTTTGATTGAGTGACTCTAACTTAGAGTGACATATTGGAATAAAATTTTCTATTTAGAGGAGGAATGTAGCATGTTGGCATTGAATTAATGAATAGGATAGGTCGAGACTTAGGGTTGAATGGACTACAAGGCTCCTCAAGGGTGAGAAGTGTTATAATAGGAAGATTGTATTATCTTTGTCCAGATGGGTTGAGAAAATTCAGCAGGAATTTGAAGTTTCATTTTTGTGGAAGGTTTTTTTAGAATCGAGAATCATAATGGAATTTTGAGTGTTTGAGCATCCATAAAAGATGATTTTGGACATGGTTTGAGACCATGGGGGTCATGGGGGTATGATAATGCATCACAGGAATAACCAAGGTGGTTGGGTAACTAAATTTAGCACCACGACACTAGATAGCTAGTGAGGCCCTATGGGCGAGTCAATGGGTTGGGGATTATTACATCAGGTGGGCCATTATCTTTATGGTGAGGCCCAATGGATCCCTGATGGGATCTTGTGTAGTTTTTTAGTGGGGTTGTTTTCATATTTTTACTATCGAGCCCCCTTGGGAATTAGGAGGTAAGGGATACATGAGGAGATCCATTAAAATATCTCCCTTATCTATCCTCCCTTATTTCCCCTTAATCCAAGGTGATTCCGATGGATATTTCCTAGAAATTTCATGGTATAATAAGCATTTCTTCATATGTTTTTCCTTCCTTTTGATGGTTGTTGACTTATATTCAAATTTGGCTAGGGATTTGGTGATAACATCACCAAATCATTGTGAAATCATCCAAACATGACGGGGATTCAGCTGGACTTGGAGAGAGAGTGTCTTCAGAGTATTTTGTTCAAGCCTTCACTTAATGTTTTGATCAAAATATGTTTCTGTATTATTTTTCTTAAGGTGTTTCATCAAATTTGGTGAAATTGGCCTTTTAACAGTCATTTTAATTGGGGATTTTAGTCAGAATGTGTCAAGGAGGACCTGGGTGGACAATTTCATTGCATTTTAAGAAAATTCAATAGAGTTATGATTCTCTATGAATTTAATCTAGGAATTTTAACTTAATTTAATTAAATTGATGATTAAATGTTTTCCACATGTTAGGAATTTTTACCAAATTGACGACGAGGATGCATTATGAACCTTGCATGGATGGTTGTTTGCAGTTCTGATGGGTGGATGTCACCTGATGAGTTTTATGTAATTATACCTATTTTAATTAAATTATTTATTTAAATATAAATCATTATAATTAATCATTGGGATATATTATCCTGATACATGGCCTAAAATGGATGAGCAGTGGCCAGTTGGACATAGAAAAAGTGGGACTATCCTAGGAAGAGTATTCGGGCTATGAGTTTAAAAGGAAGTGTCCATGTATAAGGTAGGTGGCTTATGCATTTCCCTATGGTTTATGTAGTTTTATTTAAGAATTTAATATTACATGTGATATTTATTCTTTATGTGATGATTTTTGACCATATTTAATTAAATGAACTATTTTAATACAATTTAAGATAATTATTTAAATTTAAAAATGAAATGTCTGAGATTGTTATGAGTAAAGTAATAAGGACCCCAATGGGCCCTTAAGCACTAACTGGACATCTCAACCCCCAGGAATATAATTATAATCCTAAACCTTTTGACATGTGAACCCCATTATAGGTTATAAATAAATGATTATGTGAACATAAAGGACCCGATAGGTTCCTATAGACTCCTTTGTGTTGGGATGAGTTATGAATTGCAATAATTATCCCCAGTTGGCCTTATAGAATTCTAGTATGCCTTATAACCTTCAGTATAGATTATATAAGCATGGGATTAATGAATTTAAAAGATATATATAGGTTTATTATTAATTTCCCTTGGTTGGTAGTGATGACCGAATTTTTAGGGTTAACATTGGGTGTCACCTTAGACCCAAATATTAGACTGGGAGAGACTTGAGAGGCCAGAACAACCACTTTGTGTTTTGGTTGAGACTGAGGAATGTGTTTCCTCTGGATTATTTTAGATTCTCCATGGAAAATTGTAGGTTCATGATTGATTGATTTTCTAGGGATGCTTCAGACATATCTTAAGATCCAATACGTGAGTTAAATGTTGAAATATTAATTAATGAAATTAGTTGAATATGTGATTATTTAAATAGGTTTGGGAACCATGGATTTAGTTCCATGGATCTGGTATTCCATTTATGTATATTATGTTAAGAGGGATGTCTTGGATTTTGTACTTGGATTTTTGATAACCCCTTTGGGGTTTCCATTATATTATGTGATAGGGGATGAATTGAAATATTTGCTTTGATTTTTGATATCCCTTTGGGGTTCCCATTATATTATGTGAGTTAGATCAACTTTGACATATTTTGTGGGATCAAGGGTAGGGTATGTGACCCCCACAGAGTTCAGGCTACTGTGGGATTTATACACGGATTCTTAAGGATAATGTTTGGAGTTACCATGGATTAAAGATTAGATGATACTATTTGGGATACTAAGGGATTTAATCCTAGAGTTGTGAGGATATGTTTGGGTTTTCCATGGACGAGATATTTGATCATACTGATAGGATACCATGGGATTTATTCTTGGAGTCGTAAGGTTATATTTTTGGGCTTCCATGGATTTATAGATAAAATCATACTTTTTGCGCTGTTGTGGGTCTTATCCCTAGATTCAAAAACATTTATACAGGGGGATACTATGAATGTGGAGCTTGTATGATATTTTGTTTTCATGGTCACACAACATTCTTAGAGAGACTTTGATACTAGCTAAAGCAGGTATGTTCGATCTTGGGTGTCACGTTAGAACCCAAGGATTGATTGTTATTAATTATGTACACTCCAATAGTTTAATTATTTAGTTTCTTAAGTATATCACATGAACATATCATTTAATTTACTTCTCATCTATTTGATTCATTGGTGGTTCCCTATTAGGATATATAATCACACCCAACTTGGATGTTCATCG
The DNA here is from genome assembly GCA_963277665.1 of Viscum album. Lineage (NCBI taxonomy): Eukaryota > Viridiplantae > Streptophyta > Magnoliopsida > Santalales > Viscaceae > Viscum > Viscum album. The sequence continues at coordinate 178,578,395 of OY728137.1, forward strand.
AACTTGGGTACCCGAGTAGACTTCACTATTCATAGTTTCAAGTTGGCTAGAGGCCTAAGATTGGGTTTTTTAGCTAGATAGGTTGGATGAGGATAGATAGTGGGATGAGGTAAGGCTTGGTGATGTATTAAATACAAAGTGTGTTTTTATTCCTTTTTTAATTTGTAAATGTGACTAGTACTATGGTTTGTAAAATGTTTTTTGACTGTGTGCTTAATTTTATTTACTATTGAAGGATATTTTTCTTTATTTATTATGAATATTATGATTGATTTTATTATTGTGGATATTATTTGGTTTATTTATCAACTATTGTACACACTAATATGGGGGTATAATCTCCTCACTGTCACATATTAGTCTCTCACTACTAGTCTGAATCCTCTGGCGTATAGGGAGGCATGCCTATAGTCATGTGGCGATCCGATCAGGTTACTGTAGATTAAAATTGGGTTGGGAATTTACAATTCTGAAACCTTATGAAAGTCATTTCTATGGAGAAGGTAGAGACTATTATTTATAATGAAATTTTCATAATAAATTGGAATAAAATAGGTAAATAAGTTAAAGTACATTGACCAAATCCAGACCCGTATGTTAGAATTATGGGAAATAGGTCACTTGATGAAGAATTTAAGGATCAATATAGATAATTCCAGATGGGGTGCTTCAGAAAGTTTTTCAAATACTGCAACTAAGAATGAATTTAGTTTAATACTAAGTGTTAATATTATGTTAGAATCATGGATCATATATTCTAGATCATCATTTCATTCTATATATGAGAGAGGAATAATGATAAGCTATGTTTCTAGAAGATTCAGCAATGTCAATCTTGTAGACAATGAGTCTTTCTTGGTCATAAGGAAAGGTGATACTAAATTATGATCATAAAACAAAATATATATAGATTTACAGGGAGATCGATAGATACCTAGATTTTGTAAGAACATAATGTTCATAAGGAATATGGATGAAGAAGGATTTTATAAAACCTTTATAGAAGGTATGTGGGAGATCACTCACGGATCCATGGTGGTGACTAGAGGTGTTAATTATAGAATGTTTCATCTAATGAGAAGATAAAATGGATAGATGATTTCTAGAATAACAAAATCTTAAAACTTGAAGTTGTGGTATTCCCATATTGGGAAATTAAGTAAGAATAACATGCAAGTATTAGTGTTTAAATGTGTAATAAATACCAGTCACATAGATTTCAAAACAATTGAGAGTTGTATTTTAGGAATATTTTGAAAGGTTTTGTTTTTCCCAAATAAAATTACAACTAAATCTCAGAATTTGAAGCTTTTGTATACAAGCATTTTAGGGAATTATCTAGTATGTTTACATAGTTGGTCTCTATATTATGTTAACTTAATTTATGACACAACATATAATATATGGGTATACTTATTTAACCAAAAATATTATTTTTTCAGATTTTTTGTTTGATGTATATCCATGGTGGAGAATGATGCTAAAAATAAGTTTTAGTTATTAAGTTTAGAAAGTGGATATGAGTATGGTAGAAAGGAATTTTAGAGGTTTTTATAAAGGAAATGAATTAGGATCAAGAAGTAGTACCCAAGATACTAAAACAAAATAGAGTGTTAGAGAGGATAAACTAGACAATGAATGTGAAATATCAGAGAATGAGGTTTCACATAGGGTTCCAAAAGGAGTTTCAGGCTGAAGTCGTTAATTTTTTCACTTACCTCATTAATAAAAATCAATACAAACCAATTTTTAAAGAGATTATAGAATAATTATCTAAAACCCCAGTGGATTAACATCACCTTAAAGTTTTCAGATGTGTTGCGAACATCTATGTTGATTCCAAGTATATGTACAAGATTGAAGAAAACACCCAAGCATGTTTTATTATGTGATATGGTTATGGAAACATTGGGTTTAAACTTTGGGTGAATGGATAATGTAAATTTATTAAATTCTTAAATCTTCTACTTAATGAGAAGATATTTTTATAAATATTGAAACTTAGAAGAATATGGGTTTTAGTGATAAATCAACTAGACTTATTCTAGTTGATCTGAATGGAGCACCCGAAGTCTCAGAATTTTTGGGAGGTACCAAAAGACTATAAGATCTAATAAGTTTAGAATTACTAAAAATATATAAGACCATATAATGACATGGAAGTTTTCTATAAGACATGATTTATCACACCCAAGCCTTATTTTCATGATTATTTTATTTTTTATTTATTTATTTATTATATATTATTCCCTATGTTTCTTGGTTTTTTGGGTATCAGTAGGGGTCAAAGAGAAGGTTCAAGTGGATGGAGAGGATCTTGGAGATCCTAGAGGCTCACCAAATCCTCCTATACATCATGGTTTTCTAGTTCTATTTATTTTTCCAATATCACAAGTGTCCCAAAACAATGGAGCTTAATGTGGAATAATGTGGGTTTCCTTGTTTAAAATTAAGAGGTAGACATCTTTCTATGGTGCTCTCCTGGTGCCCATTTTGGTCGGGCGCAATGGAGAGGCACTATATCACGGTTTATGAAGACCACACTTCAGTTTCACCCATATTTCAAAAAAAATCTATTTCCCATTTTACCCATATCTCCCAATTAGACACAAAATTAGGTCTTACCTACCCTATATATCTCTTGCGATGCATGACTAGGAGGGAACCCACACATGACCCTCATCCCCCCCTTTTATTTATAGAACCTTTATCTTGTGATTTCAAGTGAGATTCATACAATTCATGGTTTTCCCATCTCTTCTTTCTTCTTCCCTTATATTCCTCCTTGTTTTCCGTCCCACTCACCATGCCTCAATTTTGGCTGAACCCTAGATAGGATTTTGGGTCTGATACAATCAAAATCTTGGATTTAGGTGTGTGGAGATTTACTTTGGCCTTCATCCTTCATATTCTAGGGTTTCACATCATCTTCACTTGGTTCTAAGTAGGTTCTTCCATGCTTTCACTTTTATTCAACATACTTCACAAGATCAGGTGTTTCAAAATAGTTTTTATTCAAATTATGAATGTTATTTGGGTTTAATTGATTTAAATATATTTATTGATCAGGGGTTTTAATAAATCATGGTTGATTTACAAATGGTTTCTTATAGTTTTTTTCCATATTATGTGTCTTCACCTAAATAATAATTATATTTTTTACCTATAAAATATGTATGATAATTTTTATATAAAAGTTCATTGTTTTATTATTGGTTGATATTTTTTATGTAATTTAATATATTTTTATATGTGTTTAAGAGTATGAGTTGTTTGGGATTTATTTATTGAACTATTTTATTGAGTTTACTTTTCTTCTTCCCTTATGTTATTCACTTGTAAATGTGTGAAAATGTGTTATATTTTGTATGGTTCTTATACACACATGTATGGGTGTATATATATATGAAAATATTCACATGTTAATATGTGAACTTTAAGAGATGCATATATATATATATATATATATTCATATGTGTATAATGATAAAATGGGGAATCTTTTTATTTTTAAATTCTATGTTTGAATTTGGTTTTCCAAAATAGTTTTAAAAGGGGGATTCATAATTTTCTTTAAAGTATACATCAAGAAATATTTTGAATTTTTAAAAGGGAATATATGATGTTGTGAAATTTTGATTGTGTAATGTTGGTAGTATATGTTATTGATGGGTGTTTATATGGATCATCATGTACCTTAAATCAAATCATGGGAAATCCATGGGTACCTTGGTGGGATGACTAGGAAAAATACACTAGGAAAAGGTAAACCCTCCCTAGGATTTTTTATATAAAAAATCACTAACTAAATAACATCCTGATGTGTATATGGTCACCATTAGAACTTTGGATTCTTCCTCTATAGTATCTCATGCATGGTAAAAATTATGTATAGTTTTATCACTAATATGGAATGAGTATCCTAGGTTACCCTCAACCTTAGATACCTTAGTTTCTTCTTATGGTATATCTTTGAGATGGTTACCAACTTAGTTTTTCTTTCACTTTTGAACTACAAAAAAGAATGATGTGTATTACTTTGAATTATTTACTACCTAATTTTCTTGTTTCAACTAAATTATTTTGATTCTTGGTGAATTTAGTTGGTTAAGTCAAAATTTGTGTAATTTTTCTAAAAAGAGGAATGGTATGATTTTTGTTTTTGAGAAATATGTTTTAAAAATCGATTTTAAGGAAAATATTCAAATAGTTTTGTTTTCAAGAAATGATTTGGTTTTAAAAAAGAAAGACTATTCATGGAACATTTGTGAACTTTTTTACATAAATAATTATAACAAAATTATTTAAAATTGGTTTATTTCAAACTATAATTTCTACTGTGTATTTTAAAATTGAATGCATGGACTTGTTGGTGAAACCCTATAGGTCCTTTAAGCTCACACCCTATTCACACTACTTAGTGGATTTAGATTGAGTAACTCTTTAAAGTTTAGGTTATAATCTAGAGGTGTTAAATTTCATGGACTCATTCATATATGATTATTATAAAATGGGTTTTTTAGTTATTGTATGGATTGTGACCTCAAGTCGCATGGGTTATCTTGATCGGGTACTCCATCTTTATTTTAATACTTCAGTAGTTCTATCCAAATCATCCACCACTATTTTCTTTTATTTTTTTAATTGGTGGTTATATATATATATATATATGGAATTATGGATGTTGAATTAAATAAGATATTATTTTCAAGGGATTTGGAGGTGATTAGAAGGCATTTATTTGGTTTATATATATTTATTCAACTTCTCTATTTATTTTTTATTTAAAATTTCTTTATTGAATTTTGTATATATGTCCGTATTATAAATAGGTCATGGTGAAATTACCAAATATATTACTTTAATTTCATGAATCCATGATCTTAGATTCAGTGCCATAAAAACATACTTTTCATACTCTCTATGATACCAAGTTTAAAATCCTAGATATAAACATAATTAATTACAAAATAAATAATTATTATTTTATCTCTTACATGATATGTATATTTTTAGGATTATATCTTTAGATAATTTTGAAAAAAATTAAATAACAAAGCCCATGTTATTTGTATCAAACAATCTTTTTCATTATATATGAAACTGAATAATCGATAATCACTCTTCAAAATATCCCACAAATTCCCCTCACAAGCTATCTAGTTATCCATATCATGTGATTCTTCATTACTAGGGTAAATAGAAAAACAGGAATGGGTGAGATCAAGCTCTTAGAAAGGGAAAACATAAAACTGAGGTAATCATGGCATAGACATGATATAAATATTATGGTAGGAATGTCTAAAAAGCATGAATCCATAATCAACTAAAACTCAAGGCACTCTATATCCATGAAAATAATTTAAAACATGAATATCAATAATACCTATATTATACTGAAGAAATGAATAATTTTTGACATAAAAAATATGCTTTTAAGGCCTTATGTTAAGACAATATCCTGTTATAGGGAGATGTACAAAAAAACCCAAAATATTTTGTCTCTTGAGACCTATTAATTCATCAAGGGGATATATAATTTTTATCACCACTCATCACATGATTAATTTATAATTTTTTCATAGTAAGAGTAAACAATAACTTTCACACTGTTCCCAAAAGAACCTTTTGAAACATGACTATCCATATAATGAAGAATATGGAATATCAATACATGATAAACCCATGTTATTATTCAATAAACATCATGAATGTCAATACATTTACCCATTTTAATAAAGGAATAACATGATCAAAACCCATCTTGAGAAAGAAGGTCCATGTTTAAATAATATATAATAAACTTTCCAATAATTATTTGTATTAGAATAAAAACATATGGTTTGACAATGCTTTTTACAATGTCAATAAAAGGGATAAAATGATAATTATCCTTCCTAATAAATAAGGTGGATGGTTTCAATATAAAATAACCCTAGCTCAATAAATTAAACATATGAGGATACTGGAATAAATGAAAAGCACCCTCTCAAAAATGATGCTTCGAATGATATCACTAAGGAAGGGATCAAGAATCCAATTGTTTGTAACTACAAGTTCAACCCACCAAATGATAATATATATATATATATATATATATATTATAGGTAAAATCATTAAAGATAAACCCCATTAGGGTAAATCTTTTTTAAAATAAAAAAGGAATTGTAAATGAAAACTTAAAAGATGTTTTAGAAAACATTTTTAACATTAATGTAAAATAAAAATTTAAATGTTTCTTTAAAAGTTAATGTTTGAAAATATGATGTGAAATATTTTGAAAACATATAATTTTAAAAATAAACTCCATTATTAGAGCCTTTAAAAAACATAAATTTTATCGTAAATAAATGGGGATATGAGGAAAAACCCGTGGAAGAAAAAGGAGAAACACGTTTTATTATTCTAAAAATACCATCACTCAAAACTCACATTGTAAGAAGAGTAAAAAAATATTCATTTGTATTAAAAATATATATTCACAAAGAGTATTATAAATGAACATATTATACAATATTATGGTTGGATAATCCAATCATTGAATAAATAAATTTATGACGAAACAATATAACTCAATGAAAGGAGACTTAAGTAATCAATCTCTACTACAAGAAACAAACTCTATGAGTAATGAATGATTTGAATAGGGGTTTACGGGGTAAAAATGTAAAAAATTATAGAATAACTCATAATATAATCAAAGGTTATAATGTTCCCAACTTATATAAAATAATTTCAAGTGAATGATTATAACACAATGAACACAGATTGAGTTACCAAAAAATCTTACTACTAGGGTAAGACTTGAGTCAAATGAAAATTTAAGAAAAGAAAATGATTTTTATTAGTTTATACCATGAATTAAAAGGAAAAATTTTATATAAAATTCATGGGATATTAAATTAATATAACACTATACAAAGGAAACGTGGTGCATAACATGTAAAATGTCTTAAAGAATCAGAATTAAGACCAAGAAAACTCTTGCAGCTTGAGTAACACTTTAATCTAAATGAATTGAAAGAGTGGGATTGTAATTGAACATAAAATGACATGATTTAAATGTAATTAATGATATGTTATCTCAAATAGGTAGTATATACACCATATAAATGAAATTATTTGCATGATACCCATCAAGTGTCAAAGAGAGGACTTTAAGAAGAAATTTTTTATCTCGATCCTAATTCATTATGTAATTTCATAAAAAATACTGAATAATTTAATTAAGTCAATTAAATATATAATAAATAATCTTATTTATAAATATAACCATTTACACTGCTCATTTATAATCATTATACATATATTTGTTAGTTTTTACCTATTTTCAACATTAGGTATAAGTAATCTTTATCTCTTTGAACTTGTTTTGTAAAAGAGGTTTTGGTGTCAATTATTTATAAAAAATAACTATTAAATAATATAATATACTATAATATATGTTACAATATTGTTTATAAATCTATAATTTCATTCAATGGTAGATTCAGTTATGATTCATGAGGTTGAAATCGATGATGAGAATGCTTCAGTGATTCTTAATGAATGAAGGGTGATTTCCTAATGAGTTAAAATATGATATAACATTAATAGAAAAAAATTATTTACATATTTATATAATATTATACTATTAGATAAATTCTCATATTTATCCATGATATAAATAAATTTTATTGTTCAAGTAGGTGATTAAACCAACCCCAAACATGAACCTACCATGATTAATGAATGATTATGTAGTGGTTTATTTTTAATATCATTATAACTGAAGCATAATGATATTATTTTGTTTTTATTACTATTATATATTGAAATTTTTAGGAATTATAATAATAATTAATGGATATGAAAATATTACATTGTACGAATAATAATATTTTCCTCTTAGTATGCTTTTTTACAATAATTAATGTTACAATGATTTCTTATTTAAAATATTAATTATATAATTACTAATTTATATTTAAAAAGTATAATTGATGACATAAGTAAAATATATAATCACAAAACCCATTTCTAGATCCATACTTGAAATGTGGTGATGAAAAAAATGCATCATTCATGGAGGCGTTGGTCCACACACACGAATGAAAAAAGTTTTTGTTTTTGTGATTGAATGGGTGGGGGATAAGTAATGATTATACAATACATATAATTAAATTTTATTATATGATTTTATAATAATTTAATTATATACTTATGGTTATAATGGGTTTGGATTATGGTGAATGAGAAGGGTAAAGGATAAAATAAAAAGGGTAAGTAATACTTTTGTTGAGAATTTGGGTCTTCTCTTGATGTGTCCTTTGGAAATGAAGGACTTGAGGAACTTTTTTGAGGTTAGAGGATGAAAAATGTGTAGATTAGATCTATAATAAATAAATTGGGTTGATTTTCAAGGGAATTATGATCTATATGAGTATCTTGAAGTGGGAGCGAGTGAACTCCTTTTATAGGTGAAAAAAGAAACAAATATTTGGAAAAATATGTTAAGTAAGGGATAAGAATAGAATTTCATGATATTTAGGTGATTTAGGTGGGAAAATGGTATTTTATACATGTGGGTATGAATTTGATACGAAACAAATTCTTTTTAAAAGGTGTAAGGGAACTTTTAATTATTAAAAATTTTAGATACTTCATTTACCATTTTCTATGCTTATTAATCTTGATTAAAAATTAACCATGGTAATTATTTTATTACTAAAATATAATGTAACCCCATTTACCAATTTTTTTGTGATGAATCTGATTTTTACTAAATATAACCTAATTAAATTTATAAATATGATAAAATTAACTTTTATATTAAATAAAACCTTGTGTTAAAAACTGTTTTTGTAAGTTTTTTTGTTTTAATCATTAAGTGTTATTAATATTATTTAAAATTGATTTAAAATTAAATGAGTGTTAAAATATTTGTATATATGTTTAAAAATAATATATTAGTATTTATTTTTTAAAAAAAAATATATTTTAAAAGAATAATATTTATAAAAATACAATTATTTTTAAAAAATAACTCTTTTATTGTGGTAACTAATATTTACCTTGGTAACTTAATTTTATACATAAAAAATAAAATTGACCCCATTAAATAATTTGATAATAATTATTAAAAATATAAAAAAATATTATATGATTCAATTTCTAAAAGTGGTAAAAAGTAATTTTTATATAAATGCATAAAAGTAAAACAAAATCTATTATCCTAGGAAAATAACTTTTTTAAAAAATATAAACTAATATTATTATTTATTATGATATACTAATTAAATTAGTATTAACTAATTATTAATATAAAATATATTTTATCATTATTATTTTCATGATTCTTTAAATTGAAATTCATATTGCATAAAAAGGAATATTTTGAAAAAAAACATTTCTAAGTAAAAAATGACCATATTAGTCAATTTAGCTATACCAATTGAATTTAATTTACAATAAAATTTACATTTATTTTATTTCTATAAATATTTCATAAATTGGTCACTCCTATTAATTCCTATTAGTTCAGTGGCTAGGTTTTAATGGTATAAACATATTGTGTTCTTGTTTTAGTTTGGTGTTTCTTCTAGAGCAAGTTATCGAACACATTTAACATACTTAAAGGTAATAATTTATTAAAATACTAAGGTGTTAAATTTACCCCTTAAATAAATTTCATCCCTGGAATTTTAATTGTTAATTATTTATTTAAATAAGTGAGGTTACTCTTAATATAATCATCATTTGGGGAATAAACTCTAATATAAAATCTATTATACTCTCTACACCTATGTCATGTTACCTATCTTTCTTAAAACAACTTTATCAATTAATAAAATAATATAACAAAGTATGTATATACTCTAATCATATATTCTTATTAACATACCTTTCCCAAAAATCATTTAATATCCATGTTAATAAAATGAAGTTATATATTCCTAAAAAATTAACTCTTATCTAGAAAATGTAGTCCATAAATTCACTCACCAGTCTATATATATTATGATCCCAAAAATTAGATAAACATTACCAAAAATATCATTAATCATTATCAATACCAAGGATAATAATACTACATAACATACATTTTCAAAATCATCTAACCCTTTATTATCTTGAAATATACTAAACCTAACACTTATCCGCTTCTAAAACATGTGTTCATCTATAGTTATCTCTAAAAAATATATCCTTGACATAAAACCATTTCTCAAGGTTATTTATACCATCTAATATATAATTTTAAACAATAAATGGAAAAATATTTAAGAATAATCTTTAGATGTTTCACATAATCCTCAATAACATTTCTAATATGCCAAAATGTCATCGATAAATATCACTTCACTAATTAAAATAGCTAAGAGTATGAAGAATTTATTTTTATTATGGTGCCAACATTACTACCATTGGTAAGACAATGAATCTTACCTTTCCCATCAAAATAGGTGTATACTAGAACTATTGAATATTTACATATTTTCTCTTATTCAGTTATAAGATACAATGGTTTCTAGATACATACCTTTCTTATCTTCATCTTCAAGATCCCGTTTCAACCAAATAATAAAACCAAAATGGTTATGATAATATCCAAAATATGAATATGAAAACATAAATTTGAATATGTTTTACCTTATAAAACATTTGTTTTTAATAGATGAAACTTTCAGATCAACCTACATCTCTCTTTAATAAATACTTGGTTATCCATAGTCATTTTCCTATTAGGTTCTATAACCTAATTAGTTAACATCATACTAAAATCCTTAAAAATGGTCCATTATAGAGAATGTGAATACACTAGATCATATCCCCCAGGAGTTTCTGACTAGGTGTGTAGTCTTCATCCCATTCAGCATGAACTAGAGTGAAGATTGATTCAATTATCAATCAACATTTTTTGTGGTGATTACCCCTGGATGCATTTATACCATATTCAAAACCACTTTCCAGTATCTAGACAGTGATGTAATTTCTAGAAAAATCACATACTAAAGACTTTACCAAAACATCAAGATGTCATCCTATAATTAAACTTATTCCTAAGATTTTTTCATTCTTTTATACTAATACCCAAATAGAAGTACATCATTACCTTAATGTTAAATCATATAATATACCAATGGGTTATCTATACCTTTGAAATTGTGATTAAGCTTAACTTATCAACCCTTATATTATCCTCAATAAATACACTAACCTCAAAAGTTATATAATTTCACAAACCATCTCGGATACCCTGGTTCCCTAATAACTGAGTCAGATCTAACATAGCTCGAAGGGTATTACCAATACCCATGGGTTGGGGACTAGAACCTGAAATCACACATGATACCAGAAGGAAATAATTTTCTACAAAATAAAAAAAGATGAATATTACAAGTCAGTATAATCATTACTCCAAAGAAAGAAAGTACTAGAAATCAAACAGGTGTAACAAAACCCAAAAAAGTACATAATAAAAGTACCCATCAAATTAGTGAACTCGTGATGATAGAGAAATGGTGTTGTTTTGAGGAATCAGAAGGGTAAAAGGTTGGTTTTTTGTTTTAGATAACCTCTCCCAGACTTTCTACAAGGATTTTCTCTAGACGAGGATTAAAACATGTGATTTCACCATGTATGGATATTCAGACTTGGAAGTTTGAGAGGGTATGGCTCTGCCATCAGTACCAGGATCTTGTATTTCTATACAGGACAACTAGCTGGATAGTCATTCATTGGTGGTGGTTTACCATATTGATGATGATGTTAGGGAGGGGTATTTCTTTGTAGACTTGTTCTGGGTTTTAAACTTCAATTTGTTTTAATGTTTTATGTCCTTGAAGTCTTCTGAGGTTTCCCCCTTTCTCCATAAAAGGGGGTTTATCGAAAAATCAATAAAAAAAATTAGGCATTCGGGCCATTCAATAAAGTACCCATCAACTAGTAAGATAAAACTCAAACATCCCAAAGGAAACATCATCCCATGATGTCAACAGATCCACCAGTCACAACCCCCTCCACACATTAAAGGATCAAGAACATCCACCACCTCCAAGGGGTGATTTCCCTTTTTTCATACCTATAATAAGAAAATATACAAACTTACAAAGGAAAAGGTAGGTTGTGAGCTATAAAGACCAGTATGTTCTCACAAAGTGTTTCATAATAGATTCAATAATAATAAACAAAATCACACTTTCATTTTAAATACAAAAGGGCATGACATGACACATCATTTTCATATTTAAAAAAAAAATTCTTTTCAAATGATGGAAACCATTTCAAACATGTCTTAAATAAATGTTTCATATAAAAGGGTTTATAAAAATCATTTTGAATGAGTAAAATAGTTCTATAATAAATGGAATAAATAATAAAAATATACAAAACTAGTACCATGGTCATCTACCCTAAAATATGTTAGTTCCTTGATATAGGATTATCACGCTTCTCATATTAGTTATCACAACTAAATATGTGTACACACATCCCTATAGCTAAAGGAAAATATATTTCATCAACATCCCATCAGGGATAATCATTCCAAACTAGGTTTTTGTTTGAGTTTTCATTGTCAATTCATTGCTAGGGGATTAAAATCCTAGAATTATTGTCCCAAATAACCCATAACCATATATACTCTCATGTGCTCAATCAATCAATGAATAATGGGAAAATCATCTCATTTCAAATCAATCATCATTTACAATTCAATTTCCCATTTTTTAGTTTAACATTCCAAATCAATTTCAAAACCAAAACATGGGGTTTTCATCATTCCATAACTTTTCAATACAAAACTAATCATAATATTTAATCATTTAAATTTATGACATTTTTTAAAAAATATTTCTCAAATCATTTCATCAATTCCATCATTTTCAAAATTCACCCCACAATTCCAATTCAATTGGAATTGGTGGTTTTTTTCCAAATCCATTCCATTTGAATTTACAATTTCAAATCATATCTAATTTTGGATTTATAAGTCAATTGAAATCTATTGCAAACAAATCACATAAATCAAGGTTTCAATTAAATTAAAAATATCAAATATAACCACCCAACTTTAATCACAAAAATAAAATTATCAACACTCGCAACGAGAACACCAAGATAGATCAAAGGAAAATGTGACTATAAATTAATAATAGAATCAATATCCAATCAAATAGAGTTTATATCCATCCAATATGTGAATATCCATTAAAATATAAGGAGTAATTAAGGAGAGATCGAAAGAAATTACATGAGAGGAGATCCACTAACTGGAGAGGGATCATATATTCCATTGGCACTTTCATTCGAAAAAGGAAGAGTTTGGAGGATCCAAAATTGATTCTAGGTACCCTTCAAAACCATGAAAAATATTTTAGGGTCGACTAGGGTGATTAGGTATCTTAAACAAGGGATTATTAATTTTTAAAATAATTTTTGGAATAATTAAATCTCACATGCTGTGTTTCGTGGAGGGGCTATACAGTATTATAAACCGTGCGAACCTACTCTGGGGTTCACTGTTTCTCCTTGGTGGGTAGATGATTTTGTTAACCATGTACTAACTATGAAAATTATCACTGATTGAGTCAACATGGTTTGGGGGGTATGGACACATGGTTTGGACAAACTATGCTCCCCCCTCCAGAGCACCATAAAATGGTGCACAATTTTTTGGTCCAAACTGCATGGTTTATCCTAACAATGAACCAACCATGGAAAACCAAATGGGCATCCAAAATTCTCCAAATTTCACGTAAATAACCCTTAAATAATATCCAACCAAAATGGAAATAAAGAAGGGCCATGTAATACCTAAAAACAAGTAATAATATGTTATAACCTCCCCACCATAAGAAATTTCTATCCCCATGAATCATGTCAAGAAGTTTTTATATTAAAGATATGAGGCCACTACTCTCTCACCAGCGCCTCATTCTCCCAAGTCTCATAAAAAATAGAACCATGATTCAATAGAAAATGGACCAAAGTTATCGTCATCCCACAAATTTCTTCTGTATTAGAATCAACAATTCTAATTGTATGCTCAGTTATAGATAAATAAATCTCAACACCAAGATCCTCCTGGATCAAGACATGAGATGAGCCAGAGAGATAATTTTGAATCTATGATACATGGAGAAATTATGTATTGATGTCAACTATGGTTGAAGTGCTAAATTATAGGCCACTTTCCCCACCATCTCAGCAACCTTAAAAGGTTCCACAGATCGTGGTGCAATCTTTCCCTGTCTCACAAGATGTTGGTGACTAAAATGAGGTGAAAATATCAAGAACACCTGATCAATAATATAAAACTCCAATAATCTATGGATACAATCAGCATTGTATTTATACCATCTCTAATCTATCAACATTATCTAACAAATCAACTAAATTTTTTCCATTATCTCTTGGAATAAACTTGGTATTACCAAGGATGTTTCTCCAATATTCAACCAACATAGTGGAGATTTATATGAACCTCCATTCAAGTCCTAAAAAGGATCCATTCTGATTATAGACATGTAACTATTATTATAAGATAATTTAAACATTCCCAAATGTTCATCCCAAGATCTACCAAAATTGAGTATGCAGGCACGACATATGTCCTCTAGAATAAGTATATCCCTCACTGTCTGGCCATTTATCTATGGATGGTATAAAGTACTCAACCGAACATGAGATCCAATTTCCTCATAAATATCTCACAAAAAAGGTAAAGTGGGGATCTTTATGAAAGACTATATAACATGGAACTCCTTGTAAATAATCAATGTCTTTCACATAAATATTTCCCAACTCCTTAACTTTGGTTGTTTCAAGAATGAGTATAAAGTGATCTGATTTGACCAATCAATTGATCACAACCCATGTCGGATTATTATTTCTTAGGGTACATGGAAACTCAACCAAAAAGTCCATAGAAATATCATCCCGCTTCCAAGTCAGCCCAGAAAGTGGATGAAGTAAACCCGAAGGTATCTGGTTCTCTTACTTGACATGTTTGAAGGTATATCAATGTGAAAAAAATTCAATGATGTACCATCAAATACTTGGCCACCAGATTCATTTCCATGTATCATAAAAAAATATTTTTGGTTTTTGGGTTCACAGTACATTATATATTATGTTAATCCCCCATTACATATTTTATCATGGATAAAGGCATGAAAAACTAATTCTAAAACAATATAAGACCCTCCTTGGAGAACAACCACTCATCAATTGCCTCCCCACTATAAATAGAATCTATAATGCTAAAAAATTTATCATTATGCTATTTTTTTTGAATTATCATCTAGAGAAGATAATAGGTCTACTAAAAACATTCCAAGATTACCTTGGCCTCTTCCTCTTAGACTCCTAAATTAAACTATGTAAAATGGTCCATCGATTTTCACTCTTCTAATGATTCTTTCATGGCTTGAGTCAGGAGTTTCGTACTCAAAAAAATGAAAATAATATTTCCATTTTCTAAGGTATAAACAATGAAGAAAATAGAATATTGTAGGTACTCCACCCAATGCCTCTAATAAAGGTTCAAATTTTTTAGATAAGATATAACTTGGGATCTTGTGATCATAATACATGGTAAACCCTTATCCAGAAAGGTAATTTCACTAACTCTTAAGAACATGCATCACATCTATGAGTTAAAGGTCATTGGTCAGGTAGTTATTATCATGCAGACTAAGTTGTCTAGAACGATAGGATACCATGTGATCACCCTACATAATAGCACAACCCATAACCAAACCTGATGCATCACAGAAGACTACATAGCCCTACCCCACATCTGGAAGAGTCAACACCAGCATAGAAGTAAAAATTCATTTAAATTCAAAAAATTAACTCTAAAATTTTTCAACCCAAAATGAACTTTACTCCCTTCTGAGTGAGAGAGGTAATCAGAGAATCCAAATATGAGAAATCCCATACAAACCAATAATAATAGCCTACTAAACCTAAGAATATCTGAATATAGAAAACATTTTGTGGTAGTTCCCATGTAATAGAAGATTCTACATTCCTAGGGTCAACTGAGATTCTATTTTTCAAGAACACATGTCTCTAGAAATTCACCTCCTGAATCTAGAATTCATGTTTCAATATCTTGGTATAGATTCAATGATTTATAAAAATTTCTATAAATTCTCCCAAATTTTTCACATGATCCTCCTTGGACTGAGAGTAAACTAGGATGTCATCCAAAAAGACCACCAAGAACGTATCTAGATAATCATGAAATATCATATTAATTAAACCTATACAGACCTTATGAGCATTGGTTAAAATAAATGACATGAAAAATAACATAATGGACATACCTTCTTTAGAAGGTGGACTTCTAAATGAAAGATTGTTTTATTCTCAACTAGTGATAACTATATTGAAGACTAATATTTAAGAACCACTTCACCCCTTTAAACTAGTCAAATAGATCATAAATCCATGGAAATGGATACTTGTTCTTTACTATAACTTGATTGAGTTTTCGGTAATCAAAATAACGGAAAAGTGATCCATCATCTTTCTTAGCACAGAGAACAGGAACCACCTATAGTGACACACTCGGATGTATAAACCCTTTCTCTAAAAAATAATCAAACTAAGTTTTCAACTCATTAATTTTAGATGGTACCATGTGGTATAAAGGAAGAGACACTAGTTGAGTTTTAGGCATTAAATACAATGAAAACTCTACTAGTCTTACCAGTGGAAAACCAGATAAATCAAAAGGAAACACGTCAAAAAACTAAATAAAAATAATATGGTGATCATTAATAAAATTTTAATGACTTAGATTTTCTGTTTATTATTTTTAAATATTATATAGATTTATTTTGAGACCATGTGCTGAGACGACATGCGATTCTGAGACCCGATGTGCCCGGAATAAATGTTTTAAATATATTAAAATATTAAATAGTATGTGCGTGCAGTTTTCCTAAAAAAAGTGGAATAACTTCTAAATGGGTGTTTAGATTAGAAATCCAAGGGAACTATTGAGTTCAAAATAGGTAATTTACCCTAGCATGACCGAACATTGATTGGCGTGGGTTTCTTGTGAAAAATTTATCACGGGTGAAAAAATGAATAAAATAAATGAATAAAATAAATGAATAAAATTTAATTTTTAAAAAATATTGATGTATTGATTGGTTAAAATTTAAATAATCCCCTTTTTTAGAAATATATGATTAGCCTCATGACCCTGGAATTCCCTAGATACATCAAAGAGAGAACCTCTAGAGAATCCCTTCAACGAACGATGATCAAATATCAGATCCAATATCGGCATGCACCAATCTTGTTAGATATCACTAATGACAATGATGTAGTGACCGATATTCATTAGAAAATGACCCAAATATAGGTAGGATTCATTATTTCAATTATTCTTTCTCATTCTCAAAATCCTATGACAAACATAGACTAATCCAAAAACAAATTATCCCATGGATTGATTGTAATTGTGGGATGGGTTATTTGATAGATTTATCAGGATTTGATTATAGAGAATTGTTTTGATTCATATATCCTTCTAATGGTGATGAACCAAGATCAACACAAACATAGATCGAGGTTTTTCCCTCATGATTGTTGTGTTTTTATCCTTTGATTTCTTCCATTATTGGTGTGCGTTCTTTGTTCTCCCCCCAACGTTGAACAATCAATATTTGTGCCTTAGATTCTTGGTGAAATGATCCAAAACGAAAGATCTGACATTTGAACATCTCTTTGGAGATGTGATAGAAGGTTTGGAGGTGGATCGAACGATAGTGGGTGCTGAATCTATGTTCTTTGGTAATGATGAAGAACGGCTAAAATCATGTTTTCCAAGCTATTTGAAGGCCCAAAACCCATTAATTTTGTGTTAGAGTGATCATATGACCATAGATCTAGAGTTTCAAGGTGAACTGAGCATTGAAGCAAGATCAAAGAGATGGATTGTCATGAGTGGAGGATGAACATGGGTTTCTAGAAAACTCGATACAAATGGCATGTATTCCCAGCTACATGACATGTGTTCATAAATGGATGACTCGACATGTACATGGGAAGTACACATACATAAGGTGGAGTACATGGGATGCCCACACGGTGTGTACTCCCCCACATGGCATGTCCTAGACCAAGTACACAGTCTAATCCATATATTGGTACATGTACAAGAATACACTAGTTGACGTCGTGTATTGTCACATGGCCAGAGTACACGGGTGGACCCCATATGGAAGGACACAACATGTGACTCCCTCTACATACCTTGTACCCCATCTTCTACAAGACATGTTCTAAAGACACGAGTTGTTGTACACAAGCAGTACCTAGGGTCAAGGGACACAGTGTGTGAAACTACTACACATCATGTACCCCTTCCCACATGGATTGAGCCACTTCCCCTATGTATCTTGGACAAGATTCATTAGGGTTCATTCTAATTATCATTTCCCTAAAGGTAAGTGTAAATAATTTCATACTCATAGGACAATGATCCCTTCAGTAGGACTTCTTAGATAGAGTTTTTGGAATCTTCCAAGGGTCCTGAAGCAAAATCCTCTATTCATTATTCATTCCCTAGGTGGAGTAATTGGTATTGACATGACCATAAATCTACAGGTGTCAATCATATACTTGGATAGTTAATCTAGATTGAGTTTTGGGTATCACCAAATGGCCTTGAATATGATCCACATCTATTTTATTGTATCTCTCTATTCAGATCTATTAGCGTATCCTTCTCATGATGAGACCTGATGAGTAGTACATC
Source organism: Viscum album (assembly GCA_963277665.1). NCBI lineage: Eukaryota > Viridiplantae > Streptophyta > Magnoliopsida > Santalales > Viscaceae > Viscum > Viscum album. The sequence goes on from OY728137.1 coordinate 178,597,157, forward strand.
TCAGACGGATGTCATCTGTGCTATTGGACTCTAGAGTGTGTTCTCCTGGATGAGTGTTTCTTGGAATCTTTGAGATGAATTACTAGGGTTGGTATGTCATGGTTGCAAATTACCTCTAGATTGTGTGTCTTATATGAGTATATCTGGATATTCTTATTATATGTGTTATAGACATATACCTATATAAAGCTAACTATAATTTCCTTTTTTATATTGCTTTATGGTTTTGAGATGTCTTATTGAGTATTGTTATACTCACCCATACACAGGATTTACCCACATGTGTTGTGTCTTGTGCAGATGATTGGCCCTTTGACAGAGTCCTAGGTGGACCAGGACAAGATAGTGCTTTGTGAGACTAGATAGATCAAGATGTGTTCCTATGACTTTTAAACAGCTGTCCCAACACCTTTTTCTTATAGGTTGGACTTGGGGTTACATTCTCTTTTTTATGGTCTTGTATTTTGGACATGCTTACTTTACTTTACTTTCTATCATACTATGGTTGTGGGATATAGTGGTATGCATGCATTTTTTACTTAGTGGTTTTTACATTTCAGCATTTTATTGTCTTAGAGATGTGTGTATGCTTACAAGTACACATAAAATACCTCCATTACTAGTGATATACATACTCAGTGATACTCATCAACCTCTGTCCTATTGGATGAGATCTTGGGGAGTCATAGAGAAGGAACCACTAGGACGGGTTGTGGAAGAGTGATATCATATGTGGTTGGTTCTACATTAGGGCCAGGAGTCTGTGAAATTGGTTTGGTGAAATAGTGTTAAGTGTTTTGAGTTTGTCTTTCAATCTAGGGACTTCAGTTTTGGTGTGGAGGCCAATTTATCCACACACAAAGAGTCTCATAACATAATTTTTGACTTATTACATGAAAACACTTGTTTTAGCGAAAATAATGGTACATTCATCATGCAGGAATGGGTTATGGTTTCCATGTCCTTCTTGAGTCTGCTCTCCAAATACACTCATTGACCACGATATATCTTGTTTGTTTCAGGATGACTCCATGATGCGTAACAGTTAGGATTCATAATCTTGATCATGAGGATGACCCCCTCAACGAAGATACTTTGATACAGGGACCAGTTTTTCATATGTTACCTCCAAGTGGTGTACCATCCATACCGCCACCTGTAGAGCATCATGTGGTACCCATAATACTTGTAGATGAGGAGTGAAAGCTGAGCATGCTTCATAAGTTTTAGCAATATAGAACCCTCATGTTTCAACGTGGGCCTGACCCACAGGCGGATGGGGACTTGCTTGAGGCAGTGATGTGAGTTTTTTTTTCTAGTCAGGACACCAACAGATCAGATGGTGGTCCTGGCAGTGAGACTTCTACATGGATCAATGGAATGAAGGTGGAATTTAGTCATCCATACTCACAAAGAGGTGACTCTTTAATGGAAATAGTTTGAGTCTCTCTTAAGTGTGGAGTTATCACTAGTTACGCTGAGAGTCGTGCGTATTCAGGAGCTACTATAACTCTAGTAGGGCATCATGTCATTGGCTGATTATTCATTGAGGTTCACCAACCTTTCTAGGTACTCGATTGATATGGTTCAAGATCATTACTTTAGGTCTCGGACCTATGAACAAGGTATATGTATAGACATCGGAGCCATGTTATCCCTATATGCATTCTGACATATACTTGGGTGCTTGAACTGTCTTTAGTGGTTGAAAGCTTCTTGGATGAGAAGATACAACCAGTGATATTAAGTAGTGGTAAAGTAGGAGTAGAGACCTCAGAAGTAGAGAGACGATGCTAGTCTTAGGGACCTAGAGATGGGAGGTGTTTTAGGAGGAGGTCCCAAGATAGAGGATCAGTAGTTCAGGGCTCATAGGGTGGGTCCAGTCATCCTAGAGAGAGGCAGTTTTATATGTGTGATGGTAGGGGACATATTTTTTGAGATTTTCCAACCCACCATACTGCTGATAGGGAGATTATAGATAGACCACCAGGGATGAGACAATTATAGTAGTGGGAAGATCCGTAGGTCATCTAATGTGGAATAGGATCTAAGAGAGCACCATGAGGTGTATAACAACCCTGATCATTATTACACACTAAAACATGATTTATTACATACACTTCACATGATACAATATAGAGGATCAATAGGTCTAGTGTCTTTGGGGATTAGGATCATTACATAACAACTTAAAATAGGAAATACAATATCTTTATTAAAAACATCCTTTACATGACCACTATATTCCCTCATACTTAGCATTGCATGAGATAACCTGAGGACATGCATAAGAAAAGGGTGAGCTATAAATCTCAGTAAGGGAATAAACATGGAATAACACGAGGAATAAAATACATGTTAGACAATAGGCATATAAATGGAGCACAATAGAAACATGAACACAAAGGCATGATAAAGCATGATAATCATAACAAGGAAATGTGGTAATAACACTTAACATGGAATATAGCATGAGCCAAGGCTCATTGCACATGAAGCTTGAGTAAACCCTCATTGCACATTAAGGATGATTAAACCCTCATTTCACTTGAATTATCATAAGGCAACACTCATTGAACATGATGTATCATGATACTATACTTTACCCAAGGCATTGGAGCGCTATCAGGGCACACCCTTCTTAAACATTTCATTTCATGCATAAGTGTGCCATATAGATCATATAACATGGAATCAATCAACATCATAAGTTATTACACTATTAAGTAATGTGGAATAAATAAATGAATGTACCAATCAATATTTATATGTGCATAAAGGTGAATACCCTTGGTAGAGACATGGGTATGGTATTAACTACACAATGATCTTTGCTTGGAAAAAATGAAGTGCAATTTAGGCAGCATAACGGCGTGAAATAAGGATTCATGAAAATGGTTGATGAGAGAGAAATGGGTGTTTCATAATATTTACATGAAATTGATAGTAAGGGTTTCATATGGATACATGTCCCAACAAATGTAATGGAATTTAGATACATAATACAAAAGAATTACTTGGATGTAAAAGAGGATAGAGAAATCCCTCATGGAATTTTGTCATGGTAAAAGGGGTACATGAGAGGCATTAATGAGAGATAAAGGGTTCTCCCATCATCCAAACATAAATAGTTCAGTATGGGGTAGGTGAAAAATAATACCCCAACATTTCTAATTGAAAACAAAAGGGCATAACAACTTAAAGAAAATTAGACAAAAATGAGAAAGAAAGAAATCCCTTACTTAGAAGTGTGATCCCAAAATCTTGGGAGAGGCTTGAGAGAGGATTCTTGGGATCTTGGGGCACCTTGGGAGGATTATAGAGATAGAAGGGTAGGGGTTAGTCGAACTCTGAAGGCATTGAGAGAAGAGGAAGTGGGATCTTGGGTGGGTGTATATAGGAAAGGAGAGGGAATTTTTTATTATTTAGGTTTGAGACACCTTACATTAAAATAATCAAAACCACAAACCAGACCATGGTTTTTTCCCATGGTTTTTTGAAAAAGGGGAGTGGAAAACAATATTTTATAAGTCCAATGGCCGAAAATTTAAAAATAATAGGGTTTCTTATGTGGAGGTGAGTCACACTCTCAATGAAATCAATTTAAAAAGAAAAAATGTTTTATAAGCCTTGAAGGGTCCACTAATGCTTTTTAAAATAAATCAAAAAAACCAAAAAAAACATTATTTTAATGTTAAAACATATATTTTTCTAAAATAATGTTTATAGTATTTTATTACATCACTATTTGGTCATTATGATGTAATAAAACGAATTATATATTTAAACAGTATTTAATTTTTACCCAAAAATTCGACTGTCCCATAAAATTATGAAAAATTCACCATTGGATAAATTCGACATCCTGATTACAAAAAATATATTCATTTTATCTAAATAATTTTCTAAATATGTGAATTTTTACTTTTAAAATAAATACTGACATTTATCAAAAATTCATGGGTTTTGACAAAAACTACTTTCAAACCTTAATAAAAATTACAAATGCATTCATAAAATTATATGATAACTTATATTTAATAAAAACTAATTTAATAATAATAATTTATTAAAATAATATTTAATTAAAAAATCCATTAATTCATTAAAATAGATTTCTTAGTTGAATATTAACTAAAAATACTATTTGTGATTTAAAAACTATTTACAAAGTAACAATAAAAAGAATGTATATTTTCTATGCAAGAATAATGTACATAGTCATAGTGCTAGGGTCTCATTACATAAACTGTAACGCCCCGCCCCCAGTTACCTAGAGTCGGTGCATTATTTTAATACATTGGCATGATTACAAGGAATCAAGTTCCGAAGGACCGATCAGTTTAGCAGTCTTGGAAAAATAGATCACATACATGAATGTTACATTTTGACTTTATGACGTACAAAACAACATAAATAATCTTTATGAATGCCATTATTTTCATGGCTTAACCCTGCATATCAATCACATTACACTTCTTGGAATCCTGGAAAAAATAAAACATAGAAAGGGGTGAGCTCAAATGCTCAGTAAGGGTAAGCAATACAGCAAAAACTTTCAAAAATAAGCATAAACATTTAAGGCAATGTGTAAAACTAAAACAAAAGCCTTTTAAACTTGAACTTCAGCATAATATGGCAGAAATAAAGTGAAATAATTCCATTTACTTATTCACATGGATATTCTACTAGTCGAATAATCACATGCAAAATCACTAACCACTTTCATAATGATGGAATGCATGATGCCGAACTTTAATTTCTGTGTCGAGGCCTCGTGCCAAGACCTAAGGGATAACTGTAACCGGAACCCAACCCAGAGGGCCTCTATAACCAGAATCCATCCCAGAGTGCCTCTAATAACCGGACACCAACCCGGAGTGCCTCTAATAACCGGACACCAACCCAGAGTACCTCTAATAACCGGACACCAACCCGGAGTGCATCTATTAACCGGACACCAACCCGGAGGGCTTACTTTTACCGGTCCCCAACCCGAAACATACTAGTCCAACATATTCATCTTAAGAAGAGGATGAAATATAACATAAACTTTCATATTAAAACTAACATACAAAATGTAAAAACTTTAATCATAAACCATTAATGGCATAAAAATAACTCATCCATAGTCAAAATATCACAAAACCTTGAATACAATATGGATGATTTGTATCATAATAAATCAACTTGAAACAAGTTTAAAATTTATCAAAGGATGTTGACATAGATGAAATCAATACTATTTGAGAGAAATATATCTTTCTTTGAAATTATTTAAAAGTCGTATAATTATAGAGAAAACCTTTATTTTGAAAATATCTTTATAAGCTTGTGAAGGAAGCTTCAAAGGTGTAATAACGACGGAGAATAACCGCACCCGCTGTATAAGTTAAAAAAAGGCATTCTTACCTTAATTTTGTCGAAAGGTTAAAAAGGACCTTGTTTGGAAAACGACGGAAAGATTCCTTTATAAACCTCTTATAAAAAGTCAAACAAGGGTATAAATGTCTTTAACCCATATTCTTGTAAATAGTAAAAATGTTTTGAAATACATTTTTAAGAAACATGGATGTGGATGATAAAGAGATCCCAGTAGATTATTACGTATATACAACCTCATATAATGAAGAGATTGCGAAATAAACCCTTACCAATTTGGTAACTTATGAAACGTACAACCCATGAAAGAGGTATAATACAATGAATATGTAAATACAGATAAATTAAAGTGTATTATACAAAGAATATAATTATGGGCAGTACATACACCACACAAAAGGTAATGGTGGCAATATGGCATGAATCTCATGGGAATAAGGAGTGAGATGAAAACCCCTTACCTTGCAATTTCCTTTAGTCGAGGGTACGTTTAACCTCCTGTACGAAGATAGTAGTATGTTATTAAATTATAAAATAAGAATATTAATATTTATGATATCATAAATGATTCATTTATGACTTTATATTACCCATTTAATAATAATTTCCATGTTAAGTTAACATTTCAAGTAATAATCACTTTCTTTATCGTACGTGTTTTAACTGGTCACTCATGGTTGTATCACTTAGATCATGATTTAAATACTTCCAGAATATAAAAAATGATAAATATATCATATATATTTAGAATATAAATATGTATAATAGACATATATATGAAATGGAAAACACCGTTTATGGAGACGGTAGTCCGTACTTACGCATAAACGCTGTTTCTGTTTTCATATAGTATTGAACGGAAGTAAGTGAATAAGATATATGTAAGTACATAAATACTTATATATATATATATATATATATATCCAGTAGAATTATTGTGTCATATATTACATACTTATTAGTAATATATATTTTTATAATCGTCGATGAATGGTGAACTTGGAAATGAATCTCATCGCGTCGTGGAGATGGTAATCCGTACGTACGCACGAGCGAAAATATCATTTTTTTTATATTAAAATAATATATAATTGGATGGTACATCATATATAAAGAATAATTATCATGTTATATTTATTATTTACATGAATTAAAAATCATTATTATACCCATCCAAATAATAATATATTGAATAATAATTACACCACGACGTGGAGACGGTAAGTCGTACGTACACACGTATGGTGACATGTCATTCAAAGGATGGATAGAATACTGAATATGGTTGTACCATATTTATAATAATATTATAGTATATAGGATATACTGGATTAATTATTTTAGAATGGTAATAACAAAGAAATAATAAGTGGAAGAAGAAAGGAACTTGAAAAACGATGGTGAAATCATTACCTCTTCTTCGGGTTCTTCCTTTTGATTTGATCAAAAAGGCTCCTTAGGTTGGCTTTATGATCAAACTAAGGCCTCTAGGTTGTATTTAGGGAAGTTGAGAGATTATTTGGGCAGGGTTTGTCCGAACCAAAAGGCTTTGAAGGTGTGAATTAATGAGAAGGGTGAGTGTCCTTTTATAAGAGGGGTGAGGGGCACCTTTGGAAAAGCTAGAAATATTATTTTATAATAAATTCATATTCGGTTTATAATGGCTCCAAAGTGGATTATTTAAACTTTATGGTTGGGATGGGTCGAAAAATACTCAACGAATAGAATTTAGACAGGTTTGGGTCATTATATTAACCTTATCTTTAAGTATTAACTCTAAGTTAATTAGTTTCACTTTTACAATGTCTCTTTGTATTTTTAATTTATATGGTTAATAAACTTACTATATACATCCAAGTGACCCCCAAGTGGTCCATTAATGATAAACCTATCATTATATAAGTCTCTTTGATGAATCATATATTTTTAGGAATTTAATATCAATTAATAATATAATATTTTTTTAAAAACTCTTTTATGTCAATTTTGACACTATTCAATAATTGATTTTTGTGAAACTCATAACAGAATGATTACTTCGAAAAAAGTCAATTAAATCAATCCTAATATGTAATATTAACCTATAAAATTAGTTCAATTTAATAAAAGTCTAAAACTATATTTATTTGGGTATTTATAATATCTATTATTTTAATTTTTCACTATTATGGTAATTACTGCATCATCATTGTGTCATAAATAAATTGATTTATTTAATGTTTATAAATTATAAATAAAATATAATTATGTAGTAAATATTTTTATATTTCTAATGAATATTTATAGTCGAAAATCCAACATATATAAATCTATGTAAAAATTGTTTTTCTAAAAGATATATGCTTATGTCATTTTTGTACTTATTTTAACTTAATTAAAATAAAGTGTCTCTATCACCTACAAGTGGCTCCATGGGGTCCCAAAATCGACCCAAAGATTCCCATGGTCGGACATGTATCCACCAATAAGTTTAGGAAATGTTTTAGGGTAATTTAGTATTATTATAATATTATTTTTTAACCCTTATTTACCGGATTTACCCTTAACCATGGTAAATAAAATATTTACCGCAGTAATTATTCAAAATGTCTAAAAATAAAAGTTACCTATTTACAAAATATGAACATCCTCATTCCAAATATGGAATCCATTTTTCAAAATTCAAAACACAGAAGTGGCAAAAATTAATTTAAAATTAATTCCCGTTGTTAAAACAAAAAGCGTGTTTTTAAGAGATAATAACTATCAAAAGATTGACACTTGTTTATGTCCGGTTTAATTGTAAAATTATTTACAATGACCAAAATTATATTAAATGGTAAAAATATATTCTAAATATACTTTAAACCCACTCAAATTCATAATTTATCTCTAATAATTATTTTGATTAAAAAAGTTGTTTTTAATTAAAATTTAGTAATTTTCACTATTCATCAAAATATTAAAGTTATCCGAAAAGTACCAAAATTTCACCTTAGGCTAAATTAGATACTCTGAATCCAAAAATGAAGTCCATTTTGAGAGATAAAATTTCTAAAATTTTAAAAATTAGGTATTACTATTCATAACGGCTACTTTGATTGGTTGTGGTGTGTGTTAGAACTCGAAGTTGCGTACAACAAACGCTACCGTATTATTCAAAGAGAAGCGTATCGTGGAAGCTCGAGTGTTACATAAACCCTTATAAAACCTGCATAAGACCGAAGGGTAAGGTGTGCGATGGTGACTGACTCTTAGGGTGGCTCAGATAACATCACTTGGGTGGTAATATCTATTAACTTTCACTTCTACTGTAGTCGATTCCACTCAAGATTAACGTGTTCAAGCTTAGCTTGTGCTTGGTCAAGAGTGAATCCCAATGCTGACACCTCCTTTCTGAGCTCCGAAAAATGGGCTTCATACAGGGAAAGTCTACTGGATGAGGCCATCACTTCCTTTTTCTGGGTAAATTAGATTTGTTAAAGCCCTACATTTATACTAATCATGTGATCACTATTCAACGACTATATTAGAAATGGTCACAATTCTTAATGGTATTTTAAAATCGAAAACATAAAACCAAATAAGTGCATACGTTTTACATAACCATAAGAATAAATTTAAATAGACTAAGAGAAATTTTCATTAATGAATTTTTGGGTCATTACAATCTTCCCCCCTTAAGAGATTTCATCCTCAAAATTTTCTTTTCCCACAGTAAAATAGATGTGGGTAACTTTGCTTCATCACTTCCTCCAATTCCCACATCAATTCTTCAAACTTTTGGTTTCTCCACAACACCTTAACAAGGGGCATTGTCTTATTTCATAGAAATTTTTCTCTACGATCTAAGATCTTTATTGGTTTCTCCTCGTAAGAAAGATAATCCTCTAGTTGTACAACCTCTGAAGAGCGTACATGTGAAGGGTTTGGTATGTACTTCCTTAAGAGGGATACATGAAAGACATCATTTACATTGGCCATGGTATGTGGAAGTGTTAGTTGATAGGCTACAGCCCCGACACGATCAAGAATCTCGAAGGGGCCGATATACCTAGGACTTAACTTCCCTTTCTTTCCAAAACTCATGACCTTATTCCAAGGAGATATACGTAGAAATATCATGTCTCCAACTTTAAACTCAATGTCTCATTGACAGTTATCTGCATAACTCTTCTATCGACTCTAGGATGTCTTGATATGATGTTGAATGGTGTTCACCTTCTCCACCATTTCTTCGACCATTTTTAGTCCAAGAAGCTTACACTCACCGACTTCATCCCAACATGATAGTGTTATTCACCTCTTCCCATATAGGGCTTCATAAGGTTCCATTCGGATGATCGAGTGGAAACTGTTATTATAGGAGAATTCAACCAGAGGAAGATGTTGGTCCCACCCTCCTTTTAAGTCCATAGAACATGATCTTAACATATCCTCCAATGTATGAATAGTTCGTTTAGATTGGCCATCCGTTGAGGATGATAGGCCATACTGAAGTTCAGTTCAATATCCAGAGAATGTTGAAGACTCTTCGAAAACATAGAGGTGAATCTTGGTTCTCAATCAGATACAATAGATAGTGGTACACCATGCAACCTTAACACTTCCCTGATATATATCCATTCCAGTTGATCCAATGATAAATCCTCCTAAATTACAATGAAGTGTGAAGACTTTGTAAAAAATCCACAACAACCCAGATTGCATTGTTTCCTTTGGATGTCTTCGAAATTCCGGTGAAAAATTATATGGTGATGTTCTCTCATTTCCATGCTAGTATGGGCAATGGTTGCATCATCCCCTTAGACTGCTACCTCTATGCCTTCACTTGCTGACACACCAGGCACTTTGATGTATACTCAACAATCTCCTTCTTCATAATATCCCACCAATAATGCTCTCAGATATCTTGATACATCTTTGTGTTTCTAGGGTTAATAGAGAAATTTGAACTATGTGCATCATCCAAAAGTTCCTTCTTCAGCTCCGGACTTGATGGAAGTGTTAGTTGATAGGCTACAGCCCCGACACGATCAAGAATCTCGAAGGGGCCGATATACCTAGGACTTAACTTCCCTTTCTTTCCAAAACTCATGACCTTATTCCAAGGAGATATACGTAGAAATATCATGTCTCCAACTTTGAACTCAATGTCTCATTGACAGTTATCTGCATAACTCTTCTATCGACTCTAGGATGTCTTGATATGATGTTGAATGGTTTTCACCTTCTCCACCATTTCTTCGACCATTTTTAGTCCAAGAAGCTTACACTCACCGACTTCATCCCAAAATGATAGTGTTATTCACCTCTTCCCATATAGGGCTTCATAAGGTTCCATTCGGATGATCGAGTGGAAACTGTTATTATAGGAGAATTCAACCAGAGGAAGATGTTGGTCCCACCCTCCTTTTAAGTCCATAGAACATGATCTTAACATATCCTCCAATGTATGAATAGTTCGTTTAGATTGGTCATCCGTTGAGGATGATAGGCCATACTGAAGTTCAGTTCAATATCCAGAGAATGTTGAAGACTCTTCGAAAACATAGAGGTGAATCTTGGTTCTCAATCAGATACAATAGATAGTGGTACACCATGAAACCTTAACACTTCCCTGATATATATCCATTCCAGTTGATCCAATGATAAATCCTCCTAAATTACAATGAAGTGTGAAGACTTTGTAAAAAATACACAACAACCCAGATTGCATTGTTTCCTTTGGATGTCTTCGAAATTCCGGTGAAAAATTCCATGGTGATGTTCTCTCATTTCCATGCTAGTATGGGCAATGGTTGCATCATCCCCTTATACTGCTACCTCTATGCATTCACTTGATGACACACCAGGCACTTTGATTTATACTCAACAATCTCCTTCTTCATAATATCCCACCAATAATGCTCTCAGAGATCTTGATACTACCACCGGTTTTCCATATGTTACCTCCAAGTGGTGTACCATCCATACCGCCACCTGTAGAGCATCATGTGGTACCCATAATACTTGTAGATGAGGAGTGAAAGCTGAGCATGCTTCATAAGTTTTAGCAATATAGAACCCTCATGTTTCAACGTGAGCCTGACCCACAGGTGGATGGGGACTTTCTTGAGGCAGTGATGTGAGTTTTTTTTCTAGTCAGGACACCAACAGATCAGATGGTGGTCCTGGCAGTGAGACTTCTACATGGATCAATGGAATGAAGGTGGAATTTAGTCATCCATACTCACAAAGAGGTGACTCTTTAATGGAAATAGTTTGAGTGTCTCTTAAGTGTGGAGTTATCACTAGTTACGCTGAGAGTCGTGCGTATTCAGGAGCTACTGTAACTCTAGTAGGGCATCATGTCATTGGCTGATTATTCATTGAGGTTCACCAAAATTTCTAGGTACTCGATTGATATGGTTCAAGATCATTACTTTAGGTCTCGGACCTATGAACAAGGTATATGTATAGACATCGGAGCCATGTTATCCCTATATGCATTCCGACATATACTTGGGTGCTTGAACTGTCTTTTGTGGTTGAAAGCTTCTTGGATGAGAAGATACAACCAGTGATAGTAAGTAGTGGTAAAGTAGGAGTAGAGACCTCAGAAGTAGAGAGACGATGCTAGTCTTAGGGACCTAGAGATGGGAGGTGTTTTAGGAGGAGGTCCCAAGATAGAGGATCAGTAGTTCAGGGCTCATAGGGTGGGTCCAGTCATCCTAGAGAGAGGCAGTTTTATATGTGTGATGGTAGGGGACATATTTTTTGAGATTTTCCAACCCACCATACTACTGATAGGGAGATTATAGATAGACCACCAGGGATGAGACAATTATAGTAGTGGGAAGATCCATAGGTCATCTAATGTGGAATAGGATCTAAGAGAGCACCATGAGGTGTATAACAACCCTGCTCATTATTACACACTAAAACATGATTTATTACATACACTTCACATGATACAACATAGAGGATCAATAGGTCTAGTGTCTTTGGGGATTAGGATAATTACATAACAACTTAAAATAGGAAATACAATATCTTTATTAAAAACATCCTTTACATGACCACTATATTCCCTCGTACTTAGCAATGCATGGGATAACCTGAGGACATGCATAAGAAAAGGGTGAGCTATAAATCTCAGTAAGGGAATAAACATGGAATAACACGAGGAATAAAATACATGTTAGACAATAGGCATATAAATGGAGCACAATAGAAACATGAACACAAAGGCATGATAAAGCATGATAATCATAACATGGAAATGTGGTAATAACACTTAACATGGAATATAGCATGAGCCAAGGCTCATTGCACATGAAGCTTGAGTAAACCCTCATTGCACATAAAGCATGATTAAACCCTCATTTCACTTGAATTATCATAAGGCAACACTCATTGAACATGATGTATCATGATACTATACTTTACCCAAGGCATTGGAGCGCTATCAGGGCACACCCTTCTTAAACATTTCATTTCATGCATAAGTGTGCCATATAGATCATATAACATGGAATCAATCAACATCATAAGTTATTACACTATTAAGTAATGTGGAATAAATAAATGAATGTACCAATCAATATGTATATGTGCATAAAGGTGAATACCCTTGGTAGAGACATGGGTATGGTATTAACTACACAATGATCTTTGCTTGGAAAAAATGAAGTGCAATTTAGGCAGCATAACGGCGTGAAATAAGGATTCATGAAAATGGTTGATGAGAGAGAAATGGGTGTTTCATAATATTTACATGAAATTGATAGTAAGGGTTTCATATGGATACATGTCCCAACAAATGTAATGGAATTTAGATACATAATACAAAAGAATTACTTGGATGTAAAAGAGGATAGAGAAATCCCTCATGGAATTTTGGCATGGTAAAAGGGGTACATGAGAGGCATTAATGAGAGATAAAGGGTTCTCCCATCATCCAAACATAAATAGTTCAGTATGGGGTAGGTGAAAAATAATACCCCAACATTTCTAATTGAAAACAAAAGGGCATAACAACTTAAAGAAACTTAGACAAAAATGAGAAAGAAAGAAATCCCTTACTTAGAAGTGTGATCCCAAAATCTTGGGAGAGGCTTGAGAGAGGATTCTTGGGATCTTGGGGCACCTTGGGAGGATTATAGAGATAGAAGGGTAGGGGTTAGTCGAACTCTGAAGGCATTGAGAGAAGAGGAAGTGGGATCTTGGGTGGGTGTATATAGGAAAGGAGAGGGAATTTTTTATTATTTAGGTTTGAGACACCTTACATTAAACTAATCAAAACCACAAACCAGACCATGGTTTTTTCCCATGGTTTTTTGAAAAAGGGGAGTGGAAAACAATATTTTATAAGTCCAATGGCCGAAATTTTTAAAATAATAGGGTTTCTTATGTGGAGGTGAGTCACACTCTCAATGAAATCAATTTAAAAAGAAAAAATGTTTTATAAGCCTTGAAGGGTCCACTAATGATTTTTAAAATAAATCAAAAAAACCAAAAAAAACATTATTTTAATGTTAAAACATATATTGTTCTAAAATAATGTTTATAGTATTTTATTACATCACTATTTGGTCATTATGATGTAATAAAACGCATTATATATTTAAACAGTATTTAATTTTTACCCAAAAATTCGACTGTCCCATAAAATTATGAAACATTCACCATTGGATAAATTCGACATCCTGATTACAAAAAATATATTCATTTTATCTAAATAATTTTCTAAATATGTGAATTTTTACTTTTAAAATAAATACTGACATTTATCAAAAATTCATGGGTTTTGACAAAAACTACTTTCAAACCTTAATAAAAATTACAAATGCATTCATAAAATTATATGATAACTTATATTTAATAAAAACTAATTTAATAATAATAATTTATTAAAATAATATTTAATTAAAAAATCCATTAATTCATTAAAATAGATTTCTTAGTTGAATATTAACTAAAAATACTATATGTGATTTAAAAACTATTTACAAAGTAACAATAAAAAGAATGTATATTTTCTATGCAAGAATAATGTACATAGTCATAGTGCTAGGGTCTCATTACATAAACTGTAACGCCCCGCCCCCAGTTACCTAGAGTCGGTGCATTATTTTAATACATTGGCATGAGTACAAGGAATCAAGTTCCGAAGGACCGATCAGTTTAGCAGTCTTGGAAAAATAGATCACATACATGAATGTTACATTTTGACTTTATGACGTACAAAACAACATAAATAATCTTTATGAACGCCATTATTTTCATGGCTTAACCCTGCATATCAATCACATTACACTTCTTGGAATCCTGGAAAAAATAAAACATAGAAAGGGGTGAGCTCAAATGCTCAGTAAGGGTAAGCAATACAGTAGAAACTTTCAAAAATAAGCATAAACATTTAAGGCAATGTGTAAAACTAAAACAAAAGCCTTTTAAACTTGAACTTCAGCATAATATGGAAGAAATAAAGTGAAATAATGCCATTTACTTATTCACATGGATATTCTACTAATCGAATAATCACATGAAAAATCACTAACCACTTTCATAATGATGGAATGCATGATGCCGAACTTTAATTTCTGTGTCGAGGCCTCGTGCCAAGACCTAAGGGATAACTGTAACCGAAACCCAACCCGGAGGGCCTCTATAACCAGAATCCATCCCAGAGTGCCTCTAATAACCAGACACCAACCCGGAGTGCCTCTAATAACCGGACACCAACCCAGAGTGCCTCTAATAACCGGACACCAACCCGGAGTGCCTCTATTAACCGGACACCAACCCGGAGGGCTTACTTTTACCGGTCCCCAACCCTGAACATACTAGTCCAACACATTCATCTTAAGAAGAGGATGAAATATAACATAAACTTTCATATTAAAACTAACATACAAAATGTAAAAACTTTAATCATAAACCATTAATGGCATAAAAATAACTCATCCATAGTCAAAATATCACAAAACCTTGAATACAATATGGATTATTTGTATCATAATAAATCAACTTGAAACAAGTTTAAAATTTATCAAAGGATGTTGACATAGATGAAATCAATACTATTTGAGAGAAATATATCTTTCTTTGAAATTATTTAAAAGTCGTATAATTATAGAGAAAACTTTATTTTGAAAATATCTTTATAAGCTTGTGAAGGAAGCTTCAAAGGTGTAATAACGATGGAGAATAACCGCACCCGCTGTATAAGTTAAAAAAAGACATTCTTACCTTAATTTTGTCGAAAGGTTAAAAAGGACCTTGTTTGGAAAACGACGGAAAGATTCCTTTATAAACCTCTTATAAAAAGTCAAAAAAGGGTATAAATGTCTTTAACCCATATTCTTGTAAATAGTAAAAATGTTTTGAAATACATTTTTAAGAAACATGGATGTGGATGATAAAGAGATCCCAGTAGATTATTACGTATATACAACCTCATATAATGAAGAGATTGCAAAATAAACCCTTACCAATTTGGTAACTTACGAAACGTACAACCCATGAAAGAGGTATCATATAATGAATATGTAAATACAGATAAATTAAAGTGTATTATACAAAGAATATAATTATGGGCAGTACATACACCACACAAAAGGTAATGGTGGCAATATGGCATGAATCTCATGGGAATAAGGAGTGAGATGAAAACCCCTTACCTTGCACTTTCCTTTAGTCGAGGGTACGTTTAACCTCCTGTACGAAGATAGTAGTATGTTATTAAATTATAACAGAAGAATATTAATATTTATGATATCATACATGATTCATTTATGACTTTATATTACCCATTTAATAATAATTTCCATGTTAAGTTAACATTTCAGGTAATAATCACTTTCTTTATCGTACGTGTTTTAACTGGTCACTCTTGGTTGTATCACTTAGATCATGATTTAAATACTTCCAGAATATAAAAAATGATAAATATATCATATATATTTAGAATATAAATATGTATAATAGACATATATATGAAATGGAAAACACCGTTTATGGAGACGGTAGTCCGTACTTACGCATAAACGCTGTTTCTGTTTTCATATAGTATTGAACGGAAGTAAGTGAATAAGATATATGTAAGTACATAAATAATTATATATATATATATATATATATATATATCTCCAGTAGCATTATTGTGTCATATATTACATACTTATTAGTAATATATATTTTTATAATCGTCGATGAATGGTGAACTTGGAAATGAATCTCATCGCGTCGTGGAGATGGTAATCCGTACGTACACACAAGCGAAAATATCATTTTTTTTATATTAAAATAATATATAATTGGATTGTACATAATATATAAAGAATAATTATCATGTTATATTTATTATTTACATTAATTAAAAATCATTATTATACCCATCCAAATAATAATATATTGAATAATAATTACACCACGACGTGGAGACGGTAAGTCGTACGTACACACGTATGGTGACATGCCATTCAAAGGATGAATAGAATACTGAATATGGTTGTACCATATTTATAATAATATTATAGTATATAGTATATACTGGATTAATTATTTTAGAATGGTAATAACAAATAAAGAAGAAGTGGAAGAAGAAAGGAACTTGAAAAACGGTGGTGAAATCATTACCTCTTCTTCGGGTTCTTCCTTTTGATTTGATCAAAAAGGCTCGTTAGGTTGGCTTTATGATCAAACTAAGGCCTCTAGGTTGTATTGAGGGAAGTTGAGAGAGTATTTGGGCAGGGTTTGGCCGAACCAAAAGGCTTTGAAGGTGTGAATTAATGAGAAGGGTGAGTGTCCTTTTATAAGAGGGGTGAGGGGCACCTTTGGAAAAGCTAGAAATATTATTTTATAATAAATTCATATTCGGTTTATAATGGCTCCAAAGTGGATTATTTAAACTTTATGGTTGGTATGGGTCTAAAAATACTCAACGAATAGAATTTAGACAGGTTTGGGTCATTATATTAACCTTATCTTTAAGTATTAACTCTAAGTTAATTAGTTTCACTTTTACAATGTCTTTTTGTATTTTTAATTTATATGGTTAATAAACTTACTATATACATCCAAGGGACCCCCAAGTGGTCCATTAATGATACACCTATCATGATATAAGTCTCTTTGATGAATCATAGATTTTTAGGAATTTAATATCAATTAATAATATAATATTTTTTTAAAAACTCTTTTATGTCAATTTTGACACTATTCAATAATTGATTTTTGTGAAACTCATAACAGAATGATTACTTCGAAAAAAGTCAATTAAATCAATACTAATATGTAATATTAACCTATAAAATTATTTCAATTTAATAAAAGTCTAAAACTATATTTATTTGGGTATTTATAATATCTGTTATTTTAATTTTTCACTATTATGGTAATTACTGCATCATCATTGTGTCATAAATAAATTGATTTAATTAATGTTTATAAATTATAAATAAAATATAATTATGTAGTAAATATTTTTATATTTCTAATGAATATTTATATTCTAAAATCCAACATATATAAATCTATGTAAAAATTGTTTTTCTAAAAGATATATGCTTATGTCATTTTTGTACTTATTTTAACTTAATTAAAATAAAGTGTCCCTATCACCTACAAGTGGCTCCATGGGGTCCCAAAATCGACCCAAAGATTCCCATGGTCGGACATGTATCCACCAATAAGTTTAGGAAATTTTTTAGGGTAATTTAGTATTATTATAATATTATTTTTTAACCCTTATTTACCGGATTTACCCTTAACCATGGTAAATAAAATATTTACCGCAGTAATTATTCAAAATGTCTCAAAATAAAAGTTACCTATTTACAAAATATGAACATCCTCATTCCAAATATGGAATCCATTTTTCCAAATTCAAAACACAGAAGTGGCAAAAATTAATTTAAAATTAATTCCCGTTGTTAAAATAAAAAGCGTGTTTTTAAGAGATAATAACTATCAAAAGATTGACACTTGTTTATGTCCGGTTTAATTGTAAAATTATTTACAATGACCAAAATTATATTAAATGGTAAAAATATATTATAAATATACTTTAAAACCACTCAAATTCATAATTTATCTCTAATAATTATTTTGATTAAAAAAGTTGTTTTTAATTAAAATTTAGTAATTTTCACTATTCATCAAAATATTAAAGTTATCCGAAAAGTACCAAAATTTCACCTTAGGCTAAATTAGATACTCTGAATCCAAAAATGAAGTCCATTTTGAGAGATAAAATTTCTAAAATTTTAAAAATTAGGTATTACTATTCATAACGGCTACTTTGATTGGTTGTGGTGTGTGTTAGAACTCGAAGTTGCGTACAACAAACGCTACCGTATTATTCAAAGAGAAGCGTATCGTGGAAGCTCGAGGTGTTACATAAACCCTTATAAAACCTGCATAAGACCGAAGGGTAAGGTGTGCGATGGTGACTGACTCTTAGGGTGGCTCAGATAACATCGCTTGGGTGGTAATATCTATTAACTTTCACTTCTACTGTAGTCGATTCCACTCAAGATTAACGTGTTCAAGCTCAGCTTGTGCTTGGTCAAGAGTGAATCCCAATGCTGACACCTCCTTTCTGAGCTCCGAAAAATGGGCTTCATACAGGGAAAGTCTACTGGATGAGGCCATCACTTCCTTTTTCTGGGTAAATTAGATTTGTTAAAGCCCTACATTTATACTAATCATGTGATCACTATTCAACGACTATATTAGAAATGGTCACAATTCTTAATGGTATTTTAAAATCGAAAACATAAAACCAAATAAGTGCATACGTTTTACATAACCATAAGAATAAATTTAAATAGACTAAGAGAAATTTTCATTAATGAATTTTTGGGTCATTACAATCTTCCCCCCTTAAGAGATTTCATCCTCAAAATTTTCTTTTCCCACAGTAAAATAGATGTGGGTAACTTTGCTTCATCACTTCCTCCAATTCCCACATCAATTCTTCAAACTTTTGGTTTCTCCACAACACCTTAACAAGGGGCATTGTCTTATTTCATAGAAATTTTTCTCTACGATCTAAGATCTTTATTGGTTTCTCCTCGTAAGAAAGATAATCCTCTAGTTGTACTACCTCTGAAGAGCGTACATGTGAAGGGTTTGGTATGTACTTCCTTAAGAGGGATACATGAAAGACATCATTTACATTGGCCATGGTATGTGGAAGTGTTAGTTGATAGGCTACAGCCCCGACACGATCAAGAATCTCGAAGGGGCCGATATACCTAGGACTTAACTTCCCTTTCTTTCAAAAACTCATGACCTTATTCCAAGGAGATATACGTAGAAATATCATGTCTCCAACTTTAAACTCAATGTCTCATTGACAGTTATCTGCATAACTCTTCTATCGACTCTAGGATGTCTTGATATGATGTTGAATGGTTTTCACCTTCTCCACCATTTCTTCGACCATTTTTAGTCCAAGAAGCTTACACTCACCGACTTCATCCCAACATGATAGTGTTATTCACCTCTTCCCATATAGGGCTTCATAAGGTTCCATTCGGATGATCGAGTGGAAACTGTTATTATAGGAGAATTCAACCAGAGGAAGATGTTGGTCCCACCCTCCTTTTAAGTCCATAGAACATGATCTTAACATATCCTCCAATGTATGAATAGTTCGTTTAGATTGGCCATCCGTTGAGGATGATAGGCCATACTGAAGTTCAGTTCAATATCCAGAGAATGTTGAAGACTCTTCGAAAACATAGAGGTGAATCTTGGTTCTCAATCAGATACAATAGATAGTGGTACACCATGCAACCTTAACACTTCCCTGATATATATCCATTCCAGTTGATCCAATGATAAATCCTCCTAAATTACAATGAAGTGTGAAGACTTTGTAAAAAATCCACAACAACCCAGATTGCATTGTTTCCTTTGGATGTCTTCGAAATTCCGGTGAAAAATTATATGGTGATGTTCTCTCATTTCCATGCTAGTATGGGCAATGGTTGCATCATCCCCTTAGACTGCTACCTCTATGCCTTCACTTGCTGACACACCAGGCACTTTGATGTATACTCAACAATCTCCTTCTTCATAAAATCCCACCAATAATGCTCTCAGAGATCTTGATACATCTTTGTGTTTCTAGGGTTAATAGAGAAATTTGAACTATGTGCATCATCCAAAAGTTCCTTCTTCAGCTCCGGACTTGATGGAAGTGTTAGTTGATAGGCTACAGCCCCGACACGATCAAGAATCTCGAAGGGGCCGATATACCTAGGACTTAACTTCCCTTTCTTTCCAAAACTCATGACCTTATTCCAAGGAGATATACGTAGAAATATCATGTCTCCAACTTTGAACTCAATGTCTCATTGACAGTTATCTGCATAACTCTTCTATCGACTCTAGGATGTCTTGATATGATGTTGAATGGTTTTCACCTTCTCCACCATTTCTTCGACCATTTTTAGTCCAAGAAGCTTACACTCACCGACTTCATCCCAACATGATAGTGTTATTCACCTCTTCCCATATAGGGCTTCATAAGGTTCCATTCGGATGATCGAGTGGAAACTATTATTATAGGAGAATTCAACCAGAGGAAGATGTTGGTCCCACCCTCCTTTTAAGTCCATAGAACATGATCTTAACATATCCTCCAATGTATGAATAGTTCGTTTAGATTGGCCATCCGTTGAGGATGATAGGCCATACTGAAGTTCAGTTCAATATCCAGAGAATGTTGAAGACTCTTCGAAAACATAGAGGTGAATCTTGGTTCTCAATCAGATACAATAGATAGTGGTACACCATGCAACCTTAACACTTCCCTGATATATATCCATTCCAGTTTATCCAATGATAAATCCTCCTAAATTACAATGAAGTGTGAAGACTTTGTAAAAAATCCACAACAACCCAGATTGCATTGTTTCCTTTGGATGTCTTCGAAATTCCGGTGAAAAATTCCATGGTGATGTTCTCTCATTTCCATTCTAGTATGGGCAATGGTTGCATCATCCCCTTAGACTGCTACCTCTATGCCTTCACTTGCTGACACACCAGGCACTTTGATTTATACTCAACAATATCCTTCTTCATAATATCCCACCAATAATGCTCTCAGAGATCTTGATACATATTTGTGTTTCTAGGGTTAATAGAGAAATTTGAACTATGTGCATCATCCAAAAGTTCCTTCTTCAGCTCCGGACTTGATGGAACACATAGTATTTTCCCAAATCTCACAATTACTTCTTCATTAACATTGAACTCCAAGAATTTCCATTTTCTGATAGCTTCCACTTTATTTTGAATTCCCACATCATCCTTTTTATCATCCTTTAACTTTTCCAAAAATGACGGTTGAGAAATAATTTTTGAAAGGTTTGATGATGTTCCCTTATTTACGATTCCCATGTCCATATTAATAAAATCTAAGAAGATTGGATCCTTCTCAATTCTCACCAATGATAGAATCATTCGGTCCTTTACACTTAGATCATCTACCACCTTGTTCATTTTCCCAGGGTGGTAATGGATTGAGCAGTCATAGTCTTTAATCAGTTCTAACCATCTTCATTGGTGCATGTTCAACTCTTTCTGTATGAATATATACTTGAGGATTTTGTGGTCCGTATATATTTCACACTTCTCCCAAAAGAGATAATTCCACCAAATTTTTAAAGAGAAGATCACCGCAGCCAAATCCAGATCATGTGTTGGATAATTCTGCTCATGAGATTTCAATTGCCTTGAAGCATAGATAATGACTTTGTCATTTTGCATCAACACATAGCACATTCCCTTCTTTGAAGTATCACTGAATACCACAAAAATTTCTCCACCTATGGGTAATTTGAGCATGAGCGCAGTGATAAGGCTTCTTTTCAACTCCTTGAAGATTTATTTGCATTCATCACTCCAAGAAAACTTTACTCCCTTCTGAGTTAGCTTGGTAAGAGTATTGGAAAATCATGATAAATTTATCAAAAATCATCAATAATATCCAGCTAACCCCAAGAAGCTCGGGATATCTATTTCTGATGTTGGCCTTGACCATCCCTCTATTTAGCTATCTTGGAGGGATCTACATATATCTCATTGCTTGTGATGATATGGCCCAAAAATGAGACCTTCTTCAACCAGAACTCACACTTTTTGTACTTTTCATAGAGCTTATCCTTTCACAAGGTCTCTAGTATAGTTCTTAGATTCTCCTCATGATCCTCCTTGGTTTTGGAGTATATTATAATATCATCTATAAATACTACCACAAATATATCGAGGTAATCTCTAAAGACTCTATTCATCAAGTATATGAAGATTTCTACAGCATTAGTGAGTCTAAAAGGAATTACTATGAATTCATAGTTCCCGTATCTTGTATGAAAAGAAGTCTTGAGGATATCTTCCTTCTTCACCCTTACTTGATAATATCCCAACCACAAATTTTCCATGGAGAAGTATTGTGCTCCATTAAAATTGATCGAACAAGTCATCAATTCGTGAGATAGGATACTTTTTCTTTATCATGATTTAGTTAAGCTCACGATAATCGATGCAAAGGCGCATTGAACCATCCTTCTTCTTGATGAAGAGGACTGGTGCACCCCATGGTGAAGCACTTGGGCGTATAAACCCTTTATCCATATTCTTCTGTAGTTGTTTATTCAGCTCCTAAATCTCCACAACAACCATTCTATATGGAGTCTTGTATATTGGCAATGCCCTAGGTATAAGATCAATTGAGAATTCGACATCTCCTCTAGGATGAAGACCATGAAATTTCTCGAGAAACACTTTAGCGAATTCCCTCACAATATGCATGTATTTAAGGACAGTTGCCTCCTTAGACTCAATCATCTAAGTCAGATATGCATGCTCATAGGGTATTAATATCCACACTTGAGATGATGGAGCTAAAGAAGTTTCATCTTCCTCCTTGCACTTGTACAAAATCAGGGGTTGATTCTCCACATGGAGAGTGATTTCTCTCTCATGGAAATTTATGTCAGCTCTATATAAGGAAATCTAATCCATGCCAATAATTGCATCAAATTCTACTAGAGGGAGTATGATGAGGTTCTTCAGGAAGTTTAATCCACCGATTAAGATAGGGGAGGAGTTATATTCCTGGGATGCAATGATTTCCCCATTTTCCGTACTCACCGACATATTTACTTCCATGATTTGTGGTTGCACTACTGGAAATATAACCTATACCCACAGTTTCAAACCGTGGGTATAACCCGTAGAACCATGGGTATAGGCTATATCCACGGTTCTATGAACCGTGGGCTACTGAGGTGTCGGGATAGATCTATGCCCATGGTTCTATAGAACTGTGGGTATAGGCCTGTAAAATTCCATAATACCCATGGTTTTAGAACTATGGGTATATATCTATACTCACAGTTTAAAAAACCATGGGTATATATCATCACACTAGAAATAATATACCCACAGTTCAATGAACCGTGGGAATAGATCCTGACCTGTAAAAAAAATACAAAATAGATTTGAAGACAGATGTATATACTTGAAAAAACATATTTGAAGGTACAAATGAAGACTGAATATATTCACACAGTTCATATGATACTTCAGGTGAACAAACATATTTGAGATGCATTCCTTCACCACTAGTGGATTCTGAATGTTTCAATGAGACTTTTGGTGAGTTCAGTGTTTTAGAGGAACTCATGGTAGGCACATTGCAGCCTGTTTCTTCCAGTTCCAACGAGCTGTCATTAGCCATCACCAAATCTTTAAAATCCATGGAATATTAAATTATATCTCTGTACTTCCTAGATTGCACTACCATCCCATCCCGCATAACCTATTTTCTGTGCCAACTCAGCAAATACCCACTTCACAAACAATGAAATAGACTAAAGGAAACTCACATATATGTTGTCAAAAGTAAGTAAGAAGTCAATTAGATGGGTGACCAGTAAAATGGTCTTGCCTTTGAGAAGCCCTCTAACCCATTCCTAAAAAAAATGAAATGTATCAGAAATGCTATATAATATTTTTAAAATTACAGTGTGTAGGGTTGT
Source organism: Viscum album (assembly GCA_963277665.1). Taxonomy (NCBI): domain Eukaryota; kingdom Viridiplantae; phylum Streptophyta; class Magnoliopsida; order Santalales; family Viscaceae; genus Viscum; species Viscum album. Next base: position 178,621,561 of record OY728137.1, read on the forward strand.
CACCTTGAATATATCTGAACCAGTGTGGGAAACTACTACAATAAAAGTATCATCAAGAAGGGTAAATATCAAGATCCTGATAAACAACTCTGGAAAGATATATGTGCTGTTTTTGGACACCATTGGGGTTTATTCCCTGCTCCCCAATTTTATTCTAGTCCCCAGATTCCATCATTTCCAAGTATTTCTCCAAATAGGCCCAAATGACTTCCCTATATATTTCTAGGTTCATCATCAAGCTAAACAACATGTTTTCATGAATGGAACCTCTTTGAATCCATGATGTTTGGGAAACGTATGCAGTTGTGCCATAAATCATGACCTGATGAAATGAAATAAATCATACAAGTCTATGAGATAATCAATACATATTAGAGATGAACAAATAAATAAAAAATTAGTCACTTTCCCAATACAAAACTTCCCATTTGTTTTGTACATTTAAACAAGAATTGAATCCAAGAGAGAATACTTCCTCGATCCAATAGTCCCAACTATAGCTATAAGCTCCCCCCTGTGGATCTCCAGGTTCACATTCTTCAAACAGGGTTCTTCATCATCATCATCCAAGATAAAATATCTATTTTTGACCTCGATGGAAATGGAACCATCCCAATGCTCCACTCTCTCTATTGAATATATAGACAATTCAGCACTGGCCATGTAATGATCCAATCTCTTGAGGGATATCATGGTTTGGGGCATCGAGATCATAGTTTGAGGGAAGGTCCCAATGGGTTCCCACAAAATCTTGAAGAGCATTGTGGTCATGAAAACCACAATCACATTGAGTGGTATCCTCAAAATGATCGCAGTCCAGAAGTTGAGGATTGATTTGGGGACTGTCATGCTCCATAATACAACAATGTTTCCCACAGTAGAGTAGAGAATCTTGGTTAGCTGTCCATAGAAGAAGGGGATGAAATAGGAAATTAAAACGATTTTGAAGAGAAATCCAATAGAGGGATTCAAATACTGATGAAGACCAATGGATACATGTCATAGTATAATTGGAATAAAAACACCCTATATGATAACACAACATAGAAGTATAGTAATCAGTTTGGAAGGACTGTTCAGAAAAATAAAAATTCACATCATACCACTACCATGAGATTTCATACATCCTCCTGTGAAGAATAGAAATGAATAAGAAAATTATTGAATGTAAAAAATAAATGTCATAGCAGAAAAAGGTGATCCTTTAGTCATACAAATTAATATATTTAGATGAGTTTATAATAAAATAAATCAGGCTTGATTTGATGATTTTATCAAACACTGGTAGCCAGATAGAATCAAAACACATGTCATAGAAATTCCAATTGATGATGGTTTTAATTGATGATGATTTCAAACACTCAAAATGCATTTAATTGCATAATAGAATAAATTCACACCATAACATTAATGTTCACGCCAGTGGGAGAACTTACTAAAGAATTCCCATTTAACACTCTTAATGAAAACATAATCAAAATGCATGACATTTCAGAAAGAAATTCACATCATATCATAAAAGAAATAATTTTAGAATAATTATTTTTTCAAAAAGATTAATGAATTATAAATAGGTAAAATTATCAAAATATTCTCCTTCATGAGGAAAAAATGATGACCCGAGTGATTACCTTGATCTTAGAAAAATGCGAGGAGAACGAAGATAAAAAATGCCATTATTTAGATCTTAGAAAAACTGTACAAATGAAGAAATCCAATAACCTAAATGAGCATAGGAGAGAACATGAAAAGAGAAATCAAAAGGGATGGTAACTGTAAATATTTTTTTTACCAAAACTATTATCCAACACTAAAGAAAATCAAATGAAAAAATTAGCACCCAAACAACATAATAATGTTTCAAACAGTCAATAACTATAAATGATTTATATATTAGTAGTTTTAAAAGATGATACCCAAACAACTATAATTTTATATAAAGTGATATTCACAAGCAGTAGTAATATTACATTAAAGATTACTGTAATAAATGTTATTTTGTAAATATATAGATGAGTAATGTGAAAATGAAGAACAATAATGATATAATTCATTGGACAATACATTGGTATCAATTTCAAAATTCATTGAAATAATTATGAAATACTTATATGTAATCATTCAATTTCAAAATTCATTGAAATCACAATTCCAAATAACACAATATGTTGGTAAAAATTATGATAGAAGTCATTAAACAATGTATATATAACAAAATGTGTATGAAACAACTATTTTTGTCAACCAAATTTGGTATATATTGAACTATTATCAATACAGATAAATGCATGGTAATTAAAGGCATACCATCTTTACTAACATAGCTGAATTGATGAATATTTTTTTTTTGAAAATCAGTTCCTACATTATACATACATGAAAGGTTATTATGTTCACATGATTTTGGAAGATGATATTAATATTGACACATAACTAACCTAAATCTATATGAATGCAATGATCAGTCTCATAATGTTAAAATGGAATGAAAAGTATCATATGGATGTGGTGCGCTTGTGTTAAAGGGAAGTTAAATCAGTTAATTAATCTTAAAAAATAGACAAATAAGTGTCAAATTATTATAGTAAACAAATAATTAATTAGCAATTTGTATTCTTTTGACAAAGAAAATTACCTTTTGGTAGAATATTTTTTGGCAACTGTTTAAAGCATTATTATATTCTATTAGGTGGGGTAATAGAATGTATTTTGGTTCAATAGCTCGAATGATTACCTATGAAAAAAAATAATCAAAAATTAATTAATTAAAGTCAAACATAAAAATTACAATGTAAAATCATCAGATGAGAAAATAATGGGGGAATACCAATTTCATAACTTATTGAAGAATCCTCCCAATTCACACACATATTTTAAATGTTAAGAAACAAAGATTCCATATTTTAAATAGATTCAAATAGACATAGTTAAATGATTAAAAAATTGAAATAAATAATAAATGAATTGTAGAATATATAACATTCATAGAGAAAAAAATCAAGAAACTATATACATTCATCAATAAATTAATTAACATGAAAACTTAAAATGTATGTGGCATAATGAACAAATTTAATTCATCAATAATATTTTCAGAAAAATGACTCATACATCTAAAGAAATAAATGGTCAGTGTAATGAATAATTAATGATATTAGACTAATGTGAAAAAATAGTATATAAAAGTAACGATTGAGTTTGTGATGAAAAATTACAATAAAAAATTTCAAGTGTTGTAGATTCTACCACATTTGATGCTGTAATTCTACTCTCAATAGTAATTTTACTTTAACCTAAAATACAATACAATAAAATTTGAAAAATAATAATTAAATGTGGACAGTTGAAAAAAACAATTAAATAATAATACAATTACATCTAATCATTCCTGCACAATTAAAAAACAAAAAATAAATACATAGACAGGCCTGTGGTGGATGCTCTTTGATACCTAGATCATATTCTAGGCAACAGGGTGAAGCGGGACAATGTCCATGACATCCTGCATCATCCGATACTCATCTTCTTTCTACATGATCTATAACTTCCAACACTAGACATCATCAATAAACATTTAGAAGATATAGTTTCCTAGCCTTGAAATCTATTAGATCACGTTGAATCATAAAATTTAATTACAAAAGAAAAACTAAGTGATTTTACAATGATACATCAAATAATGGAATCTCTTTTTAAAATACAATAAATTTTAAAAATACAATCACAACCACACTAGTCACGAGATAATGTAGACTTCAATAAAATTTAAAACTATGCTTCATCGCATTCATATTTTATATCAACCCATAATCCCTAATGTCATTGTTTAATTTCTAAAAGAACTCATAACAAGATCCAATAGTTTTATTCTGAGAACTTCAAGTTTAGATGATACATCATTAGAAGAAAAAATCATATCTGAATATTTCACAGAGATAAATTCAGTGAAACATATCTAAGACATATTTATACACACATTTGAAGTAGTTATTACTTTTTGTGAAATATATTTAGCTCAATTTCATGATTCTCTAGAAAATATATGAATCTTATAGTTCAATAGAACATGGAATTAGAAATTATAGTCTTTACAAAAGAAACTTAAAAAAAACATCAAGTTAATCAAAATCAAATTAAAGTGTACTGTGGTTTTTAAAATAGTGGATATAGAAGGATTAGGAACTCACTATCAAACAAGAAAATAATGATAAAAAACCCAATCAGAGGAGAATGCTAGAAAAATAGGACATGCCCCTCGACTAACAGAAACACACCTTGACCTAGAGGGATTCACCTAAACAAATAAGAGATTCTTGATGGGATATACCTCAACAAAGTAGATTAGAGGATAATTCTATATAAGGAGGAGGTCAGTCGTCGATCAGGTGATAAAATCACTAGACCTATGTGGGAGAGGGAAATAGACCTGTGGGGAGGGGGTGGCCAAATGAGTGAAGGAGGGAGTCTGAGAGGTAGACGTAGAGGGAGGGAGGGGTTTGGGAGGCAAACACAGAGGGAGAGACTTCGGGGCTAGGATGCGGAGGCTGGGAGATCGAGGCGGAGGTGGAGGCGGATGATAGGAGCTCAAGGTCGAGGTTGAGGTTGAGGCAAAGGTGGGTGGGGGAGGGGAGTGAAAGGGAGATTAGGGCTTGCGAATGGGGAGGGGGGAGAAGCCCGGGCGGTGCATGATTTTTAACTGACTATTCGCACAGTTTTTAAAAAATCGTCGGTATTGATTTACACAAATGGTCCATACCCATGGTTTTTTGGAACTTTTGGTATACATTCATTGCATTAGAGTCCATTTTTAGTGGTGTGGCATTGGTATTGTTCTAATAAAAATTTGGGATATAAAATAATGTGTAGAACCTGAATCAAAAAGTATGTTCGCTATTCTTGAAAGAATAACTAGCGTACCTATCACCACATCGTTGTCGGGGTTCACTTCAGCAGTAGTGATGGAAAAAATCTCTCCCTTGTTTCCTTGGAGGTTGTTGGTTTCCTATAAAAACCAGTGGCTTAGGAAACTTATTTGAAAGATTCCCTAGTTCTTTGTAGTTGAAGTAATGAACAATGTATTGAGAGTCGAACGGAGCATTCGTCTCCTCTGTCGCAGCCACGGATTTTTCTTATCAGTAGTTAATGTCTAGGTTCCATTATCTTCCACACCTAAAGCATTTCCTCATCCCCTTCAGGAAATTTCTAGGGTGCTTCTTTCTACACCTTTGGCAAGTGGGGTACTGGATTTTCATAGCACCATTGGATTTATCCATGGGACTGCCAGAATTGAAGTCGACCTTACAATTATTATCCCCATGATACCCCTGAGGTTTTTTGATATCCATTTCAACCTTGAGGGCACACTGGACAATTTTCTCATAGCTTTAGAAGTCATATATTGCCAGGGCTTTCTGCAGACTAGGTTTCATCCCACTAAAGAAGCGGTCAACCTTGCATTTAGGGTTAATGACAAATACAAAAGTGTATCATGCATGCCTTGTAAATGTTTCCTCGTATGCTCTAATAGATTATTCATATTTTTTGTTTGAGGGAAGGAAGTCCCCTTCCATCTTAAGCCAGAGAGTGCGCGGAAAATATTTATCCAAAAATATCTTCCGGAAATCCTTCCATTCCAACACCTCGATATCCTCCTCAGGCTTCGTATTTTTGATCAATGTCCACCATTGATCTGCTTCACCCTCTATATGATAGGCTTCCATAAGAGCCTTCTCTTATCCAAAACATTGAAGGATGTATAAGATCTTTTCAATGGAGTTGACTCACTGTTCGGTGATTGAGAGATCAGATGATCCATTAAAAGTAGGAGGCCTTTGTCTCATGAAGCTCTCGTTAGCAACTTGTTCTTTCTTGGGGGGGGGGGGTTGAACATTCCTCTTGACCCATTTTTCTATTCAATTATTTTGTTAACTGAGAGAGTATCATGACAAAGTTCACGATTCCTTCTCCCATCGGATTGGGCATCTCATTAAAACAATCATCACATTGGTCTTCACATCAGTTGTTAGCCCGAGTCCTCCTATTACCGACCATTGGATGGAATACAAGAAAAGTTAGGGGTAACACATAAAGGGTAATCTAAAAATATATGACTTACAAATACCTTTTATTTCCTTAAATTATGAATCTATAGGATTCAATCTATGTTATCTGTGTTCTAATTTCTAACATATATTTTTAGGTGATTTTTTACTTCCTTAATAATGGTTCATACTAAGCTTGTGAATTTACCAATGCATATCCATCAAGATTGTCATAACCAAGAGTGCATCAATGCCTATTGTCATGTACCAGGATACCCCAGGTCAAGCCTGAAACTCCTTATCGTGGTTTTCACCTCTAGGTACATCTGTGCCAGAGCTGCCTCTACCTGCTCATATCCAGAAAGGGATGTATTTTATCAATAAACTATTTAATCAATACCCACCAAAATGTAGGAATGTTTTTATTATACTTATTATTATCCCTAAGTCTTTCACTGGGTTTTTCTAATCCTAATCCCAAAAAATAACTAAACCTATCCTAGGATACCAATTATAACAACCCTTCTCTTTATTACACACTAAAACATGATTTATTACATAAACTTTACTTGATAAAACACAGAGGATCAAGAGGTATAGTGTATTTGGGGCTTAGGATCATTACCCAATAACTTAAAACATGAAATAAAATATCTTTATTGAAAACTTCCTTTACATGACCACTACATTCCCTCATACTTAGCCTTGCATGGGATAACTTGAGGACATGCATAAGAAAAGGGTGAGCTATAAATCCCAATAAGGGAATAAACATGTAATAACATGAGGAATAAAATACATGTTAGAAAATAGACATATAAATGGAGCAAAAGAGAAACATGAACATAAAGGGATGATAAAGCATGATAATCATAACATGGAAATGTGGAAACAACACTTAACATGGAATTTAGCATGAGCCAAGGCTCATTGCACATAGAGCATGAGTAAACCCTCATTGGACATCAAGCATGATTAAACTCTCATTTCACTTGAATTATCATGAGTCAACACTCATTGAACATGACGTATCATGATACTATACTTTACCCAATTCATTAGAGTGCTATCAGGTCACACCCTTCTTAAACATTTCATTTCTTGCATAAGTGTGACACATGGATCATATTACATGGAATAAGTCAATATCATAAGTTATTCCATGATTAAGTAATGTGGAATATATACATGAAAGTAAAAATCAATATGTATATGTGCATAAAGGTGAATACCCTTGATAGAGACATGAGTATGGTATTCACTACACAATGATCTTGGCTTGGAAAAAATGTGGTGCAATTTCGGCAGCATAACGGCCGGACATAAGGATTCATGAAAATGGTTGATGAGATAGAAATGGATGTTTCATCATATGTACATGAAATTTAAAGTAAGGGGGTCATATAAGTACATGTACAAACAAATTTAATGGAACTTATATGCATAATACAAAAGAATTACTTGGATGTAAAAGAGGAGAGAGAAATCCCTCACGGAATTTCAGCATGGTAACAGGGGTACATGGGAGGAATTAATGAGAGAAAAAGGGGTCAACCATTATACAAACCTAAATAAGGAAGTATGGGGGAGGTGAGAAATAATACCCCAACATTTTCAATTGAAAATAAAAGGGCATAACAACTTAAATAAAATTGGACAAAAATGAGAAAAGAGGAAATCCCTGACATGGATGTGCGATCCCAAAAGATTAGGAGAGGATTGAGAGAGGCTTCTTAGGAGCTTGGGGAACCTTGGGAGTATTCTAGAGAGATTAGGGTAAGGGTTTTTTTAACTCTAAAGGCTTTGAGTGAAGAGGAAGTGGGAGCTTGGGTGAGTTTATATAGGAAAAGAGAGGGAATTATTTATTATTTGGGTTTGGGACACCTCACATTAAACTAATAAAAACCACAAACCAGCCCATGGTTTTTTCCAAAGGGGAGTGGAAAAAATGTTTGATATTTAAAATGTCCTAAATTCTTAAAATAATAGGGTTTCTTATGTGGAGGTGAGTCACACTCTCATGGAAAATAATTTAAAGAGACAAAATGTTTCATAAGGCTTGAAAGGTCGACTAAAGCTTTGTAAAATAAATCAAACAAACCCAAAATCACATTATTTTATTGGTAGAACATTTATTTCTGAAAATAATGTTTATATAATTTAATTACATCACTATTGGGTTATTATGATTTCATAAAACACATTATATATTTAACAGGTATTTAATTTTTACCCAATTATTCGACTGTCTCGGAAAATTATAAAAAATTAACTGTAGGATAATTTCGAAATCGTTATTAAAAAAATAATATTCATTTTATCTAAATAATTTTATAAATATGTGAATTTTTACATTTAAAATAAAAATTGACATTTATCGAAAATTCATGGGTTTTGACAAAAATAGCTTTCAAAACTTAGTAAAAATTACAATTGAATTCATAAAATTATATGATAATTTATATTTAATAAAAGTAATTTAATAATAATATTTTATTAAAATATTATTTAATTCATAAATCCATTAATTCATCAAAATAGATTTCTTAGTTGAATATTAACTAAAAATACTATTTGTGCTTTAAAAACTATTTACAAAGTAACAATAAAATGAATGTATATTATCTATACAAGGATAATGTGCATAGTCATAGTGATAAGGTCTTGTTACATAACCCCTTACAACACCTGCATAAGACCAAAGGGTAAGGCTTGAGATGGTGACAGACTCTTGGGGTGGCTCAGATAACATCGCTCGTGTGGTAATCTCTATTAACTTCCACTTCTCCCATAGTCGGTTCCGCTCAAGATTAACATGTTCAAGCTCAACTTGGGATTGGTAAAGAGTGAAGCCCAATGACACCACCTCCTTTCCAGGCTCCAAAAAATGGGATTCATATGGGGCAAGTCTACTGGATAAGGTTGTCACTTCCTTTGAGTAAATTGGATTTGTTAAAGCCCTGTATTTATACTAATCATGTGATCACTGTTCAACGACTATATTAACAACGGTCACAATTATTAATGGTATTTTAAAATCAAAACATAAAATCAAATAAGTGTATACATTTTACATAACCATACAAATACATTTAAATAGACCAAGAGGAATTTTCATTAATGAATTTTTGGGTCATTACAAAGTGGTCAACGTTTTGACTTACTACCACTACCACCCCTAGGTAGTCCACACTAGGCTCAAGGAGCTGGAGGAAAGGGGAGTGGATAGCTGCATGCAATTGAGTCTTATGTCCTAGGGGCTCCAGGAATGATTTGAGGCACAATCTGTGTATTTTATACCTTATTTACAATACTGATAAACACAAGTTCTGGTCATTCATTTATTACCACATATCTTGTATGAGACCAAGGGATTCTAGTTGAACTATTAACTTGGCCCTTACACTTAAATACACCTACTAGAGGAGACTCAATGATCACACACTTATACCAATAGTGTGACCTAAACCCTGTAGGTGAGAGTTTTTGTTGGAACCTCTTGGTGACAGAGTCGAAGCCTTATGACATCATTATCAGTATAGATTTGTTGTCTATAGTTCATGCCAATATTGACTATTTTAGGCAAAGTGTGAGATGTTTTTTTAGTGATGGAATTAGGTATACCATTTTCAGTGAAAAGGAAACCCAAGATACATAATATAGACTCATGCATAGAAGGGTGCATCCAATTACTCATCAGTTGGCTAGCCCGAACCTCGGTGAAGAAGATGTTATGAGCTTCCAGTTTCCAGCAGTGGTGGCTGATTACAAGGATGTATTTTCTAAATATGATTCAAGTTTACCTCCCCCCCATGAAATATACTTTGGTATTGATTTACACCTCAATATGGCACCAATATCTTCACCAACATATCATATGGCTCCCACAAAGATTCGCAAGCTAAGGGTTCATTTTGAGGACTTGCAGAGAAAGGTCTTCATGAGACCTAGTGTTTCACCATAGGCAACCCCTATTTTGTTTTCCAAAAAAGGAAGATGGGATCTCGGGGTTGTGTGTGGACTACTGGTGTTTAAAATAGGTGACTGTGAAGAAAAATATCCACTACCAAGTATAGAAGGCCTTTTGATCATTTGAAAGGGGCATGATGGTTCTCAAAGGTTGACCTCAGATTAGGCTATCACCAGCTGTGAGTACGAGATGATGATATACCGAATATGGCCTTCAAATATCTTTACGGTCACTATGAGTACTCGGTGATGCCTTCTGGCATAGAAAACGCCCCAGAAGTGTTCATGGGACTCTTGAACTAGATCTTTCAGCCTTACTTGCACAAGTTAATGGTAGTCTTCATAGATGATATCCTCGTGTACTTGACATCTTAAGAGGAGCACATGACACATTTAAGGATGATTTTGGACATACTCTGAGAGCACCATATTTATAGGAAACTCTTAAAGTGCTAGTTTTGGATTCAATAGGCCCACTTTCTAGGACATGTTATCTCAATAGATGGAGTGGAAGTGGACCTAGCCAAGTTCGAGGCATTATTATCATGGGAGCCACCTAAGGATGTGATGGGGCTACATAGCTTCATTATTCAAGTAGGATATTATCAGATATTAAAACCTAATTTATCCAATATATCATTACCCATGATAGATTTAACTTGAAAGGGGAAAAATTTTGTGTCGAAGAAGAAGTTTCAATAGGATTTTCAGTATCTGAGTCAGAGTTTGATGAGTGCTCTGATCTGGATATTGTCAGAGGAACGTTTCAAGTATGTAGTGTAATGTGATGCCTCAAGAACCAATTTTGGTTGTGTTTTTATGTAAAGGAAAGAAATTATTTCCTACGGTTCATGCCAGTTGATACCACATGAGAAGAACTATGTGGACCGTGATCTTGATTTAGCAGCCGTAGTCTTCCTGTTGAAGATCTTGTGACACTACCTGATGGGCGAGTAGTTTATCATCCACTCTGATCATAAGAGTCATAGGTATATTTTCTCTTAGAAGTATCTAAACTTGAGACATGGGGGATATCTAGAGGTAATATAGGAATATGAATTTGGAATTATCTATACTCCTAGGAAGGGGAACATGGTGGTATATGCTCTCAATAATAGATGTAGTTTGCATTTTTTGAACAAGGTGTCAGAGCATCTGGTATCATTATAGTTATCCTTTTTTTGGACCGAGGTGGAGTAACTTGCCTCCAGTCGATGGTTATTACCCCTACACTCTTACATCGATTTAGGGAGGCACAACATGGGGATACGAACAATGAGAAATTATGTTCTCAAATATCCATAGGGCATGCTCTTGATGAATATTCAAAAGGTTGGGAGAACAAAGTTATTTTCAGAGGGCGTACAATAGTACCAGTGGTGTTGTAGGGGAGGTTTTGAGGGAGTTCTATACAACCCCTTTTGTGGTACATTTAGGTGTGGAAAAGATATCCCAGGACCTCTGATGCCAGTTTTTGTGTCCAGGGATGAAGAAAGGAGCTGTGGAATTTGTCTCTCGATGCCTTGTCAGAAAGTAAGGGATGACCACCAAATTCTAGTGATTTTAGATCAACCCCTTGATGTGATAGAATAGAATTTGGATGGGATATCTATGGAAATCAGGATGGAATTACCACATACGTATATGGGACACGATTCCATCTGGGTGATCGTTTACCGACTCCCTAATTCGGACCACTTGTTAGCTATCTGAGAGAAGAGTTCACTAGAGATATTGGGACACCTCTACATACATGAGATAGTTTGACTCCATGGAGTTCCATAAATTATTGTTTAAGATCATGTTATTTGTTTTATATCCCAGTTTTTGAAGTGATTATAGGAGGAATTTGGTACCCATTTACACTTGATCACACAATTTCACCCATAGATGGAAGACTAAATTGAGTAAACCGTTTAGGTTCTGGAGGACATGTTGTGGGATTTTAGGTTAGAATTCGGTCATATTTGGGAGGATCACCTACCACTGGTGGATTTTTTTTACAATAATAGCTACCATTCCACCATTGGTATGGAACCATTCGAGGCTTTGTATTGATGACCCTGCATGTCACCACTTTACTGGACTAACCCAGGAGAGTCATCACTCATGGGCATGGAGTTGGTGTGAGCTACTATAGAGAAGGTTCAGATCATCCAAGAGTGGATGAGGAATACACATAGGTATCATAAGTCTTATATTGACAGGTGATGGAGGCCTTTGGAGTTCGAGGAAGGAGACCACATGTTCCTTCAGGTTTCAGATCGATGTGGATTACCGAGATTTGGTCGGGGTGAAAAGTTATATCTAGGGTTTATCATATATTTTTATATGATGTGTAGAGTTTGTGAGGTAGTATACTAATTGGATATATCCCTATAGTTAGACTAGGTACATGACATATTCCGTGTGTTGCAGTTGAGGAGGTACGTGCATGACCCATCACATGTCATCGACTTGGGTGAGATGGACATCGAGGATGGAGAAAACTTTTCTGAGTACCCAATGGAGATCAAGAATTAGCCGGAAAAAATCCTTCATGGGTGATCGATTTCTTAGGTTCATGTCTGGTCGTATCATGAGAATCTCCAGGAGATCACTTGTCATCAGTAATCTTAGATTCATTCTCAGTACCCTCATCTATCTGAGAAGGCTTTGTTTTGTATTTTTAGGGATGTAAATCTCCAATGTAGGGAGAATGTAATGACTCAGATTTTCCGTGTATTATTTTTAAAAATTATATGGATTAATTTTGAGACTAGACGATGAGGAAAAATGAAATTTCAAGGCATTATGTTCCCAGAATAAATGTTTAAAATATATTAAAATATTAAATATCATGTGCATGCAGTTTTAGTAAAAAGTTGAATAAATTCTAAAAGGGTTCCTAGATCAAAAATCTGAGGGAAGCATTAAGTTTAGAATATAGATTTTACCCTAGGCGTAACCTAACATTGGTCGGCACAGGTCTCTTGTAAAAAAGTTATTATGGGCACAAAAATGAATAAAATTTATTAATAAAATTTATTTTATTTAAAATATTGACATAGTAACTGATTAAACTTTAAATAAGTCCCTTTTTAGAAATACATGGTTAACCTCAAAACCCTTGAATTCCCTAGAGACATTGGAGAGAGTAACTTTAGATAATCCCTCTAACGGATAATGAAAAAAATCTCAGATCCAATATTATCACGCACCAATCTTGTTAGATCTCACCAAAGATGATGACATAGTGAATGATCTTCACCAGTGAACGATTCAAATCTAGGTAGGACGTGTTATTTCAATTCTTCTTTCCCATTCTTGAAATCCTATGAAGAACATGGACTAATCCATGAACAGATTAGCCTATGGATCAATCATAATTTTTAGATGGGTTATTTGTAGGATTTATTGGGATTTGAATATTGAGAATTGTTTTGATTAGTTTATCATTCTAATAGTGATGAACCAATATCGACATGAACATCGATTGAGGTTCTTCCCTCTCGATTATTGTGATTTATACCCCACTTTCTTGCATTATTGGTGCACGTTCTTCATTCTTCTACAAAAAATTGAACAATCAATCATTACACCTTCAATTCTTAGCGTATTGATCCAAAATTGGAGATCTGGCATTGAGACAGCAGGACAGAGGTGCAACGGTAGGCATGGCGGTGGATTGAATAATGGTGGGTGCTGAATACATATTATTTAGAAATGATGAAGAACACCTTTTTTCACATTTTATAATCCTTTTAAAGGCTCAAATCCCATTGATTCGGTGTTAGAGTGACCGAATGATCTTTGATCTAGAGTTTCATGGAAAACCAAGCACCGATGTAAGATCTGGGAGATGGATCAGTGCAAGTGGAGGAAGAAAACAAGTTTCTAGAAAACACGATACACATGGTGTGTATTCTTGGATACACAACATGTGTTCATCAGTGGATGAATCAACATGTACATGGGAAGTACATGAACACAGGGTGGAGTACACGGGTTTCCTACACAATGTGTACTCCCCCACACGACATGTACTGGACCGAATACATGGGCTACCTCATGTAATGGTACATGGATAGGAATACATGGGAATACGATGTGTATTGGAACATGACCAGAGTACAGAGAAAGACCCCTGATTGAAGGGAACAATGTGTGACTCCCTCTATACACCGTATAGCCCCTCTTCTACTTGACATGTTATAAAGACATGAGCTGTTACACAGGTAGTACCTGAGGTCAAGGGACATAGTGTGTGACCCTACTACATGCCATGTATACCTTACCACATGGATTAAGCCACTTTTCCTATGTATCTTAGACAAGTTTTGTTTGGGTTTACTCCCTTTATCATTTCCCTGAAGGTAGGTGTGAATCATTTCCTACTCATGGGACTATTATTCCTTTAGCAGGACTTCCTAGATAGAGTTTTTGTAATCCCCTGAGTGGCCTAGAGAAGGATCCTCTATTCATTATTCATGTCCCAGGTGGATTTATCGGTATCGATGTGACCAACACTATGCAAGCATTGATCCTCTACTTGGATGGTTAATCCAGATTGAGTTATATGTATCATCTCATGGCCCTGGCTTTGATCCTCATATATTGTATTGCATCTCTCTCTCTTCAGATCTATCAATGTATCCTTCTCACGGTGATACCCAATGAGAAATACCTCTCATACGAATTTCATTAATGCTACGGGACTTATAAGTGTGTTCTCTCGGATGAGTTCTTTGTGGAATCTTCAAGCTGAATTCCTAGGGTTGGTATATAGTGGTTGTGACTTACCTCTAGAATGTGTGTCTTGGTAAAGTATATCTGTATATTCTTTTTATATGTGTTGTTGACATATGCATGTGTAGTGATGACTATTCATTCCTTTGTTATATTCCTTTGTGGTTCCAGATTGTTCTACTAAGTATTTTTATACTCACCCCTACATGAGCTTTTCTCGCATATGTCATGTCTTGTGCAGATGATCGAACCTTTGGAGGAGTCCTAGGTGAACCAGTACCAGATGGTTCTTTGTGATACTAGATAGAACGAAGTGTGTTCCTACAAATTTTAGATAGCTTTCCCAGTTCCTTTTTTCATATAGGTTGTATTGGTGGTTACATACTCTTTTTAGTGGGCTTGTATTCTGGACCTATTTACCTTAATTTACTTTTCTTCGTACTCTGGTTATGGGATATAGTGGTATGAAAGCATTGTTTACTTAGTTGTTTTTACATTTCATCATTTTTTGGGACTGGAGGTGTGTTCATGTGTATATGTATATAGAAAATGTATCCCATGTTAGTGATATTTCTATTCAGTTCTGGTCACCTGCCCTAGGCCTATTAGAGGTGGGCTTGGGAATTCACTTCATGGGCCCCACTCATATGGGTCATGAAAAAAATACTCCCACTCCATAACAAAATAGAACACTGGTATTACATTCCCCAACTCTGAGTAAAAAGGTCCATCTTTACTCAACCTTAGGTCCCATTCTCCCTAAAAGATACAACACACCCCATAAAGCACCGTAAAGAAGACAATTCATGCCTCATTGGAAATGAACAAATCAATCTAGAAAATGACATTAAGAGGTTTTATTTTGAGACCCAAAAAATCTCAGGTAAGCTTGATCTCTAATAAATAGAAGACACAAGTAGGACATTAGTGATCATTCTCTCTATTTGTTCTGAGGGGTGTAGCAATATCCATCATATAAGAAGAAATATCCATAGAAAGATTTAGTATGTACACTATACAAGTTGATATAAATGATCAAGATGCACTGATATCAAATAAATTATTCACTAAATATGAATATATAATGATGGTACATTAGACAGTCACTGGACCCATATCTTCTTTCTCTAGAGACTCTTTTACTATGTGAAGAAGATTCATTCCGAATTCCTATAGATGGAACCCCTTTGTTTGTGAATTATATGATTGAAATATAATAATTTTAGGTAATGATGATCTTGTGACACTATGTGGGGTATAAAATATATAATACAAATTTCTCCAAGTTACCTAAGTGTCCATTGGAAATATAGATATTGGGTGCCTCAATGCAAAACTGTTTTGAATTCCCAATCTTTCCACACTCAAAGCAAGTCAAAGTGTCTTTTCCAAAAACTATAGGAGGTCTAGAGGACACCTTCTATTAGGAACCACCACAAGACTCATCAAACTTTCTCTTTACGTTAAAGGAACTCATATAGGTACCACTGGGAGGAAAAGGAATTTCTGTCAACCCTAACTTACCGACCAAGTAAAGATCAATCATCAATGCCATATCTAAAAAATTAGAATATAAAGTGAGCTTCAATAATAAGACCTAAGAATAGATATATGATAAAATAACCATCTATTTTTTTATTATTATTCATATTCTCATTTGATACAATCTTAGGTTAAAACTATAGAAGCTCTGAAAATAGGTTCACATACTCCATCACGGTCCTGTCAGCCTGATAGAGATTAAAAATATCTATACCCTTAGTCAACACCATAGATTGTTGATAGAACTAGTTCATGAAAATAACTATATATTCCTTCCACTCTAAACCATAATTCTTCTTCATGGTTACCATGTAATCCCACCAACTCCTGTTAGGTCCCTCTAGCTTGAAGGTTGCCCATTTCACCATAATCGAATCTGGAATTTCCAAGAAATCAAATTGAATCTCTATCTTTCTTAACCAGTACTCAGTCTCTTGAGGAACATTAGAGCCTTGGAATTCTAGTAGATTATGGTGAATTAAATCTTGAGAATGATCCCAAGATTAATCCGTCTGAAGTTACACAACTAGATCATGAACTTGAATGAGTGTTTGTGCCTTTCCTAGAGCTTGGACAAAACACACAATAATCTCAACAATATTTTTGTCCATGGGAGGATCTACTCATTGTGGTTCTCCAGTATCTTCCTCCTGGGACCTATTAACATGTCTTCTTAGAGGTATGATTATACACAATATCAATAGACAACATTTAAGGCATCATAAGATTACCCACATCAACAACTCAAACAAGTGCAGTGGGAAAATTAATCCCATCAGATAAGATAACAAGATTTGGATTTCAACACACCCAAATCAAAAGTATAGAAAATACTAGAATAAGATCGATTTATTCCTTAATATGTCTTTCCCAAACCACCCATGGTAACTTCAGTCTCATTACGATGAGATATGTCTAAACACTCACTCATAATGACCTCCTAAGCCTTGATAAGATTTCCCAAAATGCATACAGACATTAATGAAAGATTTTTCAACCTAGACCTTTGATACCACATTTTCATGAACCATATTGGATACCTTGGTACCCTAATAACTAATCTAGCTCTAACATGGACCAAAGGGTGTTCTTAGTCCCCATGGGTTGGCGAATAGCACCTAGCATCGTACATGATAAAAGAGGGAATGAATTTTCCACAAAATAGTGGAAGATAAATATTTCAAGTCAGTATGCTCAACACTTGAAAGGGTGAATGTAAACTAAAAAAATAGGTATAAAAAAACCCAAAATGTTACATCATCAAAGTACTAAAAATTTGGTACAATAAAACTCAAACATTCTAATGGAAGCACCGTCCCATGAGGTCAATAGATGCACCATTAACAACCACACTCCACGGTCAAAAGGATCAAGAACATACAATACCTCCAAGTTGATCATTCCATTTTCTAGAAACTAGCATAATAAAATATACAAAATCCCAAAGAAAATGGTATGTTGTGAGATTTATATCCCATTATGGTCTCAAAAAGTTCTCTATAATAGATTCCATAATAATAAAACAAATCATGTTTTTAATTTAAATAAAATAGGGCATGAGATAACATAGCATTTTCATATTTGAAACAAAACATTATTTCTTTTCAAAGTATGTAAAACATTTCAAACAAGGATTAAATAAATATTTCATATAAAAGAGTTTATATAAATCATTTTTCATGAGTAAAAAAGTTCTATAATCAATGGAATATATAATCAAAATATACACAACAAGCATCATAGTCATCTTCCCTACTGTACATTAGTTCTTGGATATAAGATCCTCACATATCTTATATTAGTGATCACAACTAAGTATTTGCACTCACATCCCTCATTCACAGGCCAAATAGGACTCATTAACACCCCATTGGGGATAATCAAGCCAAACTAGTTTTTCATTATAGTTTTCATTATTAATACATTGATAGGGGATCAAGATCCTAGCATGATTTTCCAAAATAACCCACTAACTACCCAAGATCACATGTTCTCAATCAATCAATCAATAATGGTAAAATCATCTTATTTCAAATCAATCATCATTTACAATTTAGTTTCCCAATTTTCAGTTCAATATTCCAAATCAATTTTAAAACCAAAAAATGATTTTTTTCATAATTTAATGCCTTTTCAATACAAAAACAATAATAGGTTTTCAACATTTCAATTTAATAGATTTTTCTCATATCAATTCTCAAATAATTTCATCAATTCCATCATTTTAAAAATTCACCCCACATTTCAAATTCCATTGGAATTTGGGGTTTTTCTAAAATCCAGGCTAGTTTTATTTCCAATTTCAAATCATACTAAGTTGGGGATTTATAAATAAATTGAAATCTATTTCAACTGAATTAATGAAATCAAGGTTTCATTTACATGGAAAATTTCAAACAAAACTACTTACATTTAATTATGAAAATCAAATGATCAGCACCAGTAACGAGAATACTAATGTATAATGAAGGTGAAGGAGATCTAGAAATCAATAATATAATGAAGAAATGGTCAAATGGATTTTTTGTCGATACAATACGTGATTATACATCAATATATAAGGAGGAAGGAAGGATATATTAGAAAAAACTATACGAGAGGAGATCCACTTACTAGAAAGGGAACAGATCTTCCATCGATACTTTTATTCACCAAAAAAGGATGTTAGAGGATCCAAGATAACTTATAGGGAGCCTTTACAAAACTAGAAGTCATATTATGGTCTAGTAGGGTGATTATTAATCTTAAAAAAGGGCTTGAGAATTTTTAAAATAATGTTTGGAATAATTAAATCTTGCGTGCATGGTTTCCTAGAGAGGGCCACATGGTTTGACAAACTATGCACTATAACCATGAACCCCTACTCTATAGTTCACGGTTTCTCCATGGTGGGTGCATTATTTGATTAATTTTACACCAACCTTGGAAATTCCCACTGATTGAGGTTTTCTGGTTTGGAATGTTTGGCTACAATATTTGGACAAACCATGAACCCCCTCCAGAGCACCATCAAAGGGTACAAAATTTTCTAGGCCAATATACATGATTTTCCCTACCATGTCCCAACCATGCATATCCCAAAGGGCTTGAAAAATTCAACCAATTTCATCTAAATATTCCCTAAACAGTACCCAACCAAAATGAAAACAAATAGGGTTCATGGAATACCTTAAAACAAGTAACATGATGTTATATATAAATATTTCTTTTGATACCAATTGTGACACCCCAGACCCACACTCTTAGATTCAGTGCCATTAAAACAAACATTACAAACTCAATTTGAAACCAAGTGTAAAATTCTAGATATAAAAATCCACAATTACAAAATTATTGATGACTATTTCTTCTCTTACATCCCAAAGATCTTTTTAGGTTTAGAAACTTATAGAATTAGTATAAAAAATTAACTAAAAATATCATGTTCTTTTTATCAAACAACCATATTTTACATTATATACCAAATTACATAATCCATAATAATTATTTAACATCTCCTAAAAATTATATATATAATCTCTCTTATTAGATATATCACGTGTAATTATTTTCATTATAATCTCAGGAAATTGAAACATAAGAAGGTGTGATCTCAAGCACTTAGTAAGGGAAAACATACAACTAAGGTAATCGTGGCATAAACATGGAATAAATACTTTTGCAGGAATAAGTAAGAAACATGAATCCATAATAAAAAAATTGATATCATTTTATATCCATGTAAATAAATTAAAACATATATTTCAATAATACTGATCTCATACTAATGAAATGCATAATACTAGACATCAAAAACATGATTTCGCGGCCCTTAGATAAGACACTATCCTATTATGGGGAGAGATATACTCCAAAACCCAAATTTTTTATCTCATGAGACCTATAGATTCATAGAGAGGATATATAATTCTGATCCCCACTCATCACTTTATTAAATCCAATGCATTCACCATACGATCCAACACTACCTTTCATACAATTTCGAAAGGAACCTTTTGCTGAATAAAAATATGGATCTTCATATAATGGAGAATAAAGAATATCAATGAATTATCAAATTGCATTATTAGTCAATAATAATAAATAATTTATATACTTTTCCCCATGTTAATAAAGGTATAACATGATCATAACCTATTTGGAGAAAGATGGTGGATGGTTAAAGAATACATAAACAACATTCCACTAATAATCCATATTAGAATAACAATAAAAGGGATATTATGATCATAACCTATCATGAGAAAGAAGGTGGATGGTTCCAAAATAACACAACCCAGGTGTAAAAAATGGAATCATAGGACGGTATTGACGTAAATGAAAAAATCATCATAAAAAGAATGCTTCGAATGATATCACAAATGTAGGGATCAAGAATCAAATTGTTTGATACAATGAGTTAAATCCCAAAAATTAATATATATATATATATATATATATATATATTAGATTAAAAATCAAGAAACATAAACCCCATTAGGGTAAATTCTTTTGAAAATAAAAAGGTAAGTGGAAATGAAAAATTAAAGGAGATTTTAGAAATTTTTTTTAACATTGATGTAAAATAAAAATTTATATATCGCTTTCAAAGGTGACTTTTGAAAAGGTAAATTGATTTTTTTAAAAACATTACTTTTAAAAAGGATCTGGAATAATATTTTCTTAAAAATACATAAATTTTATCTATGAGAAATGAGAATAGGAGGACAAAACCAATAAAAGTGAAAGGAGAAACACGTTTTACTAAGTTCAAAATACATTTGTTCAAAACCGACATTTTAAGAAGTGTAGAAACACATTAATTTTTATTAAAACTTTATTTTATGAAATAGTATTAAAAAATATCATATAATGTAATATTAGGGTGGTTGAACCAAATCATGTAAGAAATAAGGTTGCGATGAAATAATATAACTCAAGAAAATGAGACTTGAGGTATCAATATCCCTTATAGGAAACATACTCCATGAGGCATAAAATAATTGAAAAGGGGTTTATATGATAAAAATTTAATTAATTATATAATAACACATAATATAGTCAAAGGTTATAATGTACTCAACTTATATAAAATAATTTCAATCGAATGATCATAACTCAACGAACGAAAATTTAGTTACCAAAAACTCTTATGATTAGGGTAACACTTGAGTCAAAATACATTTTATGAAAATAAATTTAATTGGATTATTTTATACTATTAATTAAAAAGTAAAAATTTATATAACATTAATGGTATAATAAATCAAAAAAAACACTATAAAAAGGAATCATAATGCATAACATGTAACATGTCTCAAAGAATCAGAACCGAGACTAGGAAAAAATTATAGATTGAGTAACACTTTAATCAAAACCCCATGAAAGAGCGGGATTATAATTGAGATTAAAATACCGTTAATAAAATATAATTAATGACATGATAACTCAAATAGTTAGTATATACACCACATAAATGAAATTATTCTCATAATACCAATCGTGTCTCAAATAAAGGAATTTTAGATGAAAAGCATTACCTTTATCATAATTCATTCTGTACTTGCACCAAACATACTGAATAATTAAATTAAGTTAATTAAATACATACATAAGAACATTATTTATAACTATAACTATTTATAATCCTCATTTATAATCATTATTTACACACACACACATATATATATATATATATATTAGTTGATTTTTACCCATTTTCAACATCAGGTGTAAGTAATATTTAACGATTTGAAATAGTTTCATAAAAGAGGTGTTGGTATCAATTATTTATCCAAATTAACAAATTATTTTATCATATAATCTATGGAATATATGTTCCAATATAGTATATAAATCTATAATTTCATTCTATGGTGGTTTTGATTACGATCCATGAGGTTGAAATCAGTGATGCACATATTTTGGTGATTCTTAATAAATAGAGGGAGATTTCTTAACGAGTTAAATTTTGACATAACTTTACAAGAATTAAAAAAATTATTCATATATTTGTATCATATTATAATAGTAAACAAGTTCTCATAGTCATCCATGATATAAATGTCTTGTATTTTTCAAGTGGGTGGTTAAACCAATTCAAACATGAACATACAATGATTAATGGATGATTATGAGGTGGTTTTGTTGAAATATAATCATACCAGAATCATAATGATCTTATTTAGCATTTATTAGTGTGATATAATAAAATTTTAAGGAATCATACGAATAATTAATGGATATGAAAATATTATATAGTATAAATAACATGATTTTCCTCTTAGTATGCCTGTTTACGACGGTTAATGTTACAACGATTGATTATTTATAATATTAATTATAGAATGACTAATTTATATATTAAAAATATAAATAATTACATATGTAACATATCTATTCAATAAAACCATTTATATAACCATCATTAAAATGTAGTGATGAAAAACTAATTGTGTCATTCATGGAGGTGGTAGTCTGCACAAGCACATGAGGAACATTTTTTTTCAATTGAAAGGGAGGGGAATAGATTATGGTTATACCATAAATATAATAACATTTTTGTATAATATTTAAACTGATTTATTTATATACATATGTTTATAATGGATTTGGTTGAGGTTGGATGGGAAGGATAAAGGATAAAATAAAAAGAGTAAGTAATACTTATGTTATGAATTTGGATCTACTCTTTATGTATTCGTTGAAAATGAAGGACTTGAGGTGATTTTTTGAGGTTAGGGGAAGAAAAAAATGTATAGGGGGTCTAGAAAAATTAAATTGGGTAGAGTTTAATGGGAATTTAGAACTATAGGAGTATATTGAAGTGGGAGGAAGTGAGCTCCTTTTATAGGTTAAAAAGAGAGACAAATCATTGGAAAATAATAGCAAGTTAAGGGATAAGAATGGAATTGCATGAGATTTAGGTGATTGGGGTGGAGAAATGGTAGATAAAGAATTTGGGTATGAAATTAATACCAAAAAAATTATTTATATAATATGTAAGTGTCCTTTGAATTTTTAAAAATTAGAGATACTTCATTTACCCATTTTCACCCTTATTAATATCGATTAAAAATTAACCATCATATTTATTTTATTACTAAAAAAATAAGATGAAACTTCCTATGAAATTATGATATGATGAATCTTAATTTTAAATCCATTTAACCTAATTTCATTTATAATTATGATAACATTAAATTTTAAATTAAAACATATCATATGATAAAAATGGGTTTTGTAGAAAAATATCATTTTTATCATTAAGTATTTTTAATATTATTTAATATTGATTAACAATTAAATGAGACTTAATTTATTTATATATATCTTTAAACAACATATTAGTTTCTTTATTTAAAAAGAAAATCAATTTAATTTAAAATCACAACATTTAGAAAAGTATCATCCTTTAAAAAATAAATATTTTACCATGGTAACTAGTATTTACCTTGGTAACTGGATTTAATGCCTAAAAATGAAATTGACCCCATTACTAAATTTGATAATGATGATTAAAAATATAAAAATTCATATTTTCTGATTCAATTTCTGAAATTAGTAAACATTAAAATTTATATAAAAACATAATAATATAATGAAGGTTGTTTTCATAGGAAAATAAATTTTTTTAAATATCAAATATTCTTATTATTATTTATAATAAATTAATAATTAAATAAGTAGTAAAAAAATATTCATATAAAATATATTTTATCATCATTAATTATATATTTATTTAAATATAAATTCATATCGCATAAAAAAGGTAATATTTTGAAAAATACATTTCTACATAAAAAGTGACTGTATTAGTAATTTTAGTAAGACCAACTGAATTTAATTTATATTAAATGTAACCTTTATTTTTTTGTAAATATTTCATAAATATTTTACTCTTATTAATTTATATTAATTCAATGTATATGTTTTGACGACATAAACATATCATAGTTTCATTTTAGTTCGGTGTTGCGTTAGAGCATGCTATCGAACTGATTTTGTGACAAACTAGGCCCAAATACCCTATGATACTAGTACCAAACCCAAACCATCACATACCTGAAGGGTGTTCCTGATCCCCACGGGCTGGTGACTAGCACCCGGGTATCAAAAAAACCATAGGTAACAATATCTCCCAACCTGAGGTAGACAATATTATATATATATGTATATATATATATACACACACATGCACAATGGGACGAAACAACAGAAGTGTAAAACAAGAAATATATTTCAAATCAAAAGGAAATAACAAAAGTGATATAACTCAAAAGTGGCTAATAATCTCCAAGATACAAGTCTAACAAAAAATTACCACTAAAAATCAAAGCATCTACTTCATGTGATTGCATGGAAAAACTCCCGCCATCTCACCACAAACTATCCCAACACAACTTAAAGATACCTAACTACCTCACTGTGGCACCTTGCATTTCCTTGCATCAAGAGACATAACTGGGTCTACACACCAATAAAGGGGCTCAAAGAGTGTGAGATAAGATATATAAATAGGATCCCACCTAGGTGTTATATATCAAATCTTTTCACAACAATATGAACATGCTCAACTTTAAAGAAACTAAGGCATGATAAACAGTTAAACATTTTTTATATAGAATTCATGGTAAAATATTTCCCCCTTTTCCACATTTCTAAATAATCTAGGTAAAACGGTTTCAAAGAATTTAATATACATCAAATCATTCAAATCAAATCATGTCATATCAAATCCAATACAAACCAAAAGCATAGGTAACATCACACCAAGGACCAAAGTAGGTTTGACTATCTTGGAAAATTGTATCTAGACATAGAAAATCACACACATCAAGTATCTAGATATATGAATCAAATCTAGAGAGAAGAAGAACAACAGATAAATTGAACCTAAACAAAGGTCTAACAAAATCCCTATAATAACAATACTAGGGAGTAAAGAAACACCTCATGAGTGAACCCCCCAATAGCATCAAAATATGAGGAATATTACTACACCTTCCACCTAAGTAACTAAGGGTTACTATGTTATACTTTTCCAAAACCATTTCACAAAATAATTCTTTGAAAACTATTTCATAAATACATTTCATAATGATTTGAAAATACCTTTTATTTTTCTAAAATAAGGGGAAAATATTATTTTCTTAAAAACCCATTTCCAAACACACAATTCAATCATTCCAATTCATTTATAAAACAATTTATAAAACTAGAGAAATATAGTTCATCCAAAATATGTGAGGTAAAGAACAACCTATCTCAATCTCAAGTCACACAGACCCGTAACAGGATCCACAAACATAATATAATACAAAGAAAATGATGGATACACTAGAATCAATACTCACATATCAAAGTAAATTTAATAAGAAAAATGGTTAGTGGAGAATAAAAATAACAACATACCTCAAGGAACACTCACACCGCACCACAAATAACACAAGGCTTAGCCTTCAATGGGAGATCACATAACATATATACAAATTATCAATAATATAATCATAATAGATCAATGTATACATAAACATAGTGCAACGGTGCTAGTGCGATCGATGAAAATGAAAAATAAAAAAATATCTTAACCGAAGAGAAGCACCATAACCACAATGAAGATCAATGAATGAAATAAATGATATAGAGGGAGAAATTATCCCCAAAATTTCCTAGGAGATCTCCTAGGTCTCGATAGAAAATTTATATGTCGAATAAAAAACTATTCACCCATACAACTCCTTAAAAATAACAAATTAAGAAACATTCATGATGTGAATTTCTAAATAAACTAAAGAATCCCGAAAACATTTCATGTTGGATTAAAAATCCCAGCTTCAACCATTTCAAAATGTGAACCCTATTCACAATATATAAACCTTTCATGCAATAAACCAACTCTTGGAATGTACCTAGTAAATGTTTCATATCGTGTAAACCTTTCATCATGTGAAAACCACCAACTGAAAGCAAACAATCCAGATTCTAAAGAATGACCTCTTAATCCTTTTACACATTTATACCCACACTCCATTAATTTCAATAAACATACATGCCCAAAATTTAGGTCATTTTCCCTAGGAAACGCTCTTCATCTCTAAGATTCCCCAAACACACCCAAATAAAGAGGAATATGAAAATAGAGATAGGAAAACCCAAAATAAGGTAATGGGATGTTACAAAATCCCCACCATAAGACTTTCCATCAGTAAGAATTAGTGTAAAAAAATAATGTATAGAAAGAGATGAGGCTACTACTCCCTTATCAATGAATTGCACTCCCAAGTCTCATGATAATATGATTTTTGTTTCCATAACAATAAAACCAATTGAATCAAATTCCCATGATATATATTTACCTAAGAGTCAACGATCTCCACTAGATTCTCCAAAATAGAAATTTCTAGCTCCAACTTGATCTTTTTAAAACTTAAAACATGAGAGGGATCGGGATGGTACTTACTATGCTAAGATATGCGGAAAACATCATGAATTCCCATCAACTGAACTAGAAGTTACAATACATAATAAACCTACCCAATCCGATCGGTGATAGAAAATGATCTAAAAAATATCAGATCCAACTTTCCATGTTTTCCAAGATGATGATTATCAAACTGAGGAGAATATTTAAATAAAACCTGGTCACCAATAGAAAAATCCAAAGGATAATTCCAATGATCTAAATATTATTTCTATCGAGACTATGCTATAATCCGACACCAACATACATTCTGAATCCTCATCAACATCTCCTAAATGTGACTCGGTACTATAAGATAGGTCACACCCACCTCTAACTAACAAAGAGGTGACCTTTACGGTTGTTACTATAAAACCTCAAAGAGATCCATTCTGATCAAAGACTGCTGACTGTTGTTATAATTAAACAAAAACAGTTCTATATAGATATCACATGATCCACCAAAATAAAATATTTTGGCATGAAGAATATTCTTTATGATCTAAATTGCATACTATGTCTAACCATCTATCCATGGATGGTAATATACACCCAACTTGACCTGTGTCACCATAATCACTTGGAGATTCTCCTAAAATTGTTAGATAAATTGAGGATCCCCATCCGAAATAATGGAAGAGGGAAATCTATGAAACCTCACAATCTCCCAAACATACAAATTACCTTGTTCATCAACTTTAGTGGTATCCCTAATCGAAATTAAGTGATCCAACATTTTCAATCAATCAATCACCACCAAGATATAATTCCTCATTCCTGGAGTATGTGTTAATCTACAAAAAATTTCCAAGGATACCTCATTCCATTTTTAAACAATCTTCAGAAGAGGATAGAGAAACCCAGAAGGATTCAAATACTCAACCATTATCTGTTGGTAAGTGTAATAGTGGTACGTATAATCTACAATTGTATACTTTATACCTAACCACTAGAATCACTATCTCATGTCATAATAAATCTTTGTAGTGCTCAGGTGAACATACCATGGATAACTATGATATTCCAACAAAATTTATATAATTATAGATACAGGGATGACAAACCAATTCCCAAAATGGCTAATCCCATCTCAAGAGAGAGACTAGACAGAAACAGTCTACCCACCATATTGGGTTTCTTGAATTCCCTTGAATTCATAATCCTGGTGTAGACCCTATAGAACAAACTCAAGGAGAGATAACAATAACTAAACATTGCTCAGAATAATACCTAAAACATCATCATGATTATCCAGGTGTAACTGGGTGAAGATTTTTATATGGTTCCACTCGTCCTTCAATTCTAAAATAACATGCGATTGTACTTTCCTACTGAGAGCATCGGTGACAACATTACCTTTTCCCAGGGTGTAAGTGATGTCAAAGTCCAATTTCTGAAGGTATTCCACCCACCACCTCTATATGATATTTAGATCATTCTAAGAAATTGTATATCATGGAATCTTATGTTTAGAGAATACTATGAACCACTCCAAAAAAAGATAGTACTTCCAACATTTAAGCACATACATAACCTCAGAAAGCTCTAATTCATTAGTGGGGTAATTATTCTCATGTTTTCAAAGCTAGAGAGAATCCTAAGCCACCACCTGATCATCCTTCATAAGCACACAACCCAGAATAGCAACATAAGAATCATAGAAAACTATAAACCCATTATCAGGCTCAGGTAAGATCAAAATAGGAGTTGATGTATGAAGTTGTTTCAGCTCTTCAAAAGAAGACTGGTAATTTTCATCCCATATAATTTTCACCCATTTTTTGGTAAGATCACTTAAAGGTAATCCCAACTTTGATAAATCCTTGAATAAATTTTTAAAGTATACAGTAATACCAAGGAATATTAAAATCTCAAATACAATCTGTGGATCACCCCATGACTAGATAACCTTTACCTTCTTATGATCAACTAATAAGACAAGATCATAAATCAAATTTCCTAATAACTTTACTTATTTGATCCAAAAATTGAATTTTTAAATATTTACATATAAATAGTGACTCCTCATGATTTCCATAATCAAAATCAAATGGTTCTCATGCTTGCGCTAAGATATCAAATAAACCAAAATATCATCCATTAACACCTCCAAAAAATTATCAAGATACTCATGGAATACTTGTTACATGAAATACATGAAACTTTAGGAGAATTTTTCATACCAAAAATCATCACAAGATATTCATAATAGCCATACCTGCTCCTAAAATCTATCTTCAGTGTATCAAACTCCCAAACTCTGAGCTAATGATGACCCAATCAAAGACCAATCTTCATAAACCACCTTGTCCCCTTTAATTGGTCAAAAAAATCTTCAACATAGATAAAATGATACTTATTCTTAACTATTACCCAAATTAAATTCTGATAATTCACACACAATCAGAGTGAACCATTTCCTTCTTGGTAAAGAGAATAGGGGGTAACTATGTAGAAAAATTGGGGTGAAAAAAACCTTTCATCATTAGATAATCCAGTTAAATCATTAGCTATTTCATATCCAATGGTTCCATATGATATGAGAGTATCAAAATTGGTTATGTACCTAGCACTGGATCAATCACAAACTCTACCTCCCTATATAAAGGAAGACTAAAGAAATAATTTGGTAAAACATCAAGAAAATATTTAACAATAGTGGGAAGATCAAAATTGGAAAAAATATGATCCTAATCAACTACTACAGTAGACAACAAACTCTAGATCTCTGGGTAGGAAGATCCTTCATGACTTGACCTCGAATCTCACTCTCCCTAAAAGTCATGAGATCTCCCATTGGAAAAAAGAACAAAACAGGATTATGATAGGAGTCAAAATCATCATAGTGATAAATAATCCAACCCATACCAATGATGATACTAAATAAATCAAGGTCTAGAATGAGGAAATATATGACTAACAATGCGTCAACTATCGATAATGAAAAAGAAGGAATTTGGAACCCCTTCTATTTCTACCTTCAAAGAGGTGTTGCTAACTCCACAACAAAGAAGATGAGTTTTGTTGAAAGTTTAATAATATCCAAAAATGGATAGATATAAATAAGATATAATCACATATATCAAATAAAGAAATCGATACTAAAGATCCAATAAAGATAGTACCTCTCACTGTTGTTGGACCCATATCTACCTCTACCAGAAACATATCTAATGTGTGAAGGTGCTTCACTATAGAGGCTTATGGATGGAGTCCTATATTCTTTGAAGCATCTGATTGTGCCACAAAGTCCTTTAGAGATAAATATCATTGAACATAATTATCCATAGATGATATCCATGTGGGCATTGTTAATTCCTTCTGGGTTACTGAATTTAGAAATTTACAACACAAAAAAAAAGTGCTAAACTATAGATTAGTATTGGAATTTCAAGTATGAGGTTGAACCCACATAGATATCATTGGAAAAATATTAATTAAATAAAATAAACCTAAAATAATCTTGATTTTTAGAAATAAAATCTAAACTATAGAGAATATGATTTGGTGAAGAAGGTGGGAGAATAATATATAAAATGGGTGTTATGTAGCAATGAATCCAAGCTCATGGGATGACAAGGTATAAAATAATTAATTAACAATTATGTAGTCATAGAGAGTCCTATGGTCATGATAAACAATATCTGTCTAAATCTACCATTTTCTCATTATCAATTAGTTCGGATTATAATGAATGGGTAACCCAAAACCTTATTTAAACATTGGTAATATACAAAAACAATGGTTATGGTGGAATTCACATATTAAACAAATGTATTCAATCATTCTAGGAAATGTTCATGCACAAAGAAATAAAGAAATGAAACCTAATCCCTAACCCTAATTCAATGGTCATGTAAGAAGAAATTGGGGAAAGGATAGAATTAAAGAACAAATATGAAATCCCAACATGCATTTTATTCAAATATAAAATACATCATACATTCAATTCCTGTTCATCACACACACCAAGAAATGAATAAATCACCCCTCATGCTAGGTATGTGAGGGTGGAAAAAAATAATGCTAAAAAATCCTATATAAAGTGGTGAATCAGAGCTCCATAGAAGGTGGAGTCTCTCATCAAGCATACGTCAGTGGTCCACTTTCCAAATCCCTGTCCAAGGAATGGTCGAGGGTGTTATTTATAATGTTTCTGGTCAAATACAAAACCATGCATTAGATCTTGGGAGCATCATTTTTTATATTTACTGATGCAGTCACGATGTGTAATGAATTTTCACGCCGTGTAATCCATGTCAGGAGTAGGTTTCTTAGATCTTTCCATCTTGAACTTTCATGACTTTTATTTTATTACATGACGTGTAATAGTTTTTTTCAGTGTGTAACCACTTCATGACTTTTCCTGAGAAGCTGCTTCTTCAGATGCAGTCATGAAATGTAATTGAATTCCATGGTGTGTAATCATTATACTATAATTTCCCCACTTCATATTGTCTTAAAATATTCAGTTTCATTCCACTTCCATTTTCTCGTAGTGTGAAGCATATTTAATCTCTTATTTTCACATGTTTCCATCCCTTTTTCATATATTCATTGTTTCCTTCCATAAAACATAAAAATAGTCAAATATCTAAAATTTTATAGACATAGACTTATAGAAATGTTGTAGATGACCATATTGTCTACAACTATTACACATCTTCCTAGGTGCGGAATAAGACCATCAGATGTGCCCACTATTTCCACATTGATATTCGGTCAAAGGAACAGTACTGGATAAAATTGAAGTTGAAAAGGTGGATCTCTATTGAGAACCACCCCCACCACATATCAAATGATATTTCCACTTCATCTTCTTTCCCTATACATCACTAAAGCTACCACTAGGTGGAAGATAAGAGGTAGAATAAACAAAAGTTCCTTCCATATCAATCTCCAACATAATTTTTTTGTCTAATGTCTCCACATAAGTCAAAAACTTTAACATAAATACCTATGATCTTATATATAGTCACAAACTCTATAAGTACTTATGAGCCTTTATCTAGTCATTCATTACTACCTATGGAGAAAAATAAACCAGAGTCATGAACTGATTGGTGTACGCCGACATAGAATGCTCTTTTTTCTATAAGGATACGAACTCCAGAGACTTCATTATCATTAGGAACTATGGAAAATTTACTGAAATAATAGAGTATCTAATCCTTTCTAGTCCAAGACCACATTTCTATCTGCATGTACCATGGAATCCCCCCATTCCTTACCGGGACCCTCAAGTCTGAATATCATTCACTTTACCCTTATATTCTATAGGGTATCCCAGAATTCAAAGATCTGATCAATCTTTTCATCTAGTTCTCTAACTCTTTAGGTTCATTCATACCCTTAAACTACATTGGATTATCCTATAAGAACTCACGTGATGAATGAATCTCTCCTGAAACACCTAGCTATAACTCGACAACTGCATTCTATTATTTTGGTACATATTTGTTGACAAAATGAACTACCCACATGATAATCTTGATAAGATTTTAATCTAGAGGAATATTCCCTTGAGAATCATCCGCTGCACCCTCATGAGGAACCCATGGAAGATGTCTCAAAGGCATACCACTAGACACCAAAATAGAACAATTGATCAGAACACAAGACAATCTTAGTTAAAACTAGAAAAATATAATAAAAACTGAGATTAATATCAAGAAATCAAAATAAAAGACACACATCTGATGATAAAATTTCAATAAACTCCACACCTTCCTTAAATTTAAATCCTTTCACCACCAGCATTTTCTTATATCTCCCCTTAACATCATGTTTTTCCATGACTTGGTACACCCATTTGTTATGAAATGATTTATTTCCTTATTGAAAAGTTATAGAATCCCAATTATTATTGTCATATTGTAACATCCCAAGTAAGTAATGAATAATAGATATTTTTATCTATGTCTATTAGTGAATTAGATAGTGTTTTAGAGGCTTAAAATGAAAATAAATCCAATCTTAAGCATGAAATACACTAATATTTTTAAAAGATTGTTTTACGGCCTTTTTATGGAAAACCATTTTTAAATCTATCTTTTGAAAATTTTATAAGCTATTTTTTTCAAAATAAACTTATTATTTATGATTGGGAAATCAAAATTTACTTTGTGTAAATTTTTGGTATTTTTCCGATAAAGTTCATTTTTAATGAATAGTGAAAAAATGTTGTATTTTAATTCAAAACCTCTTTTTAATCTAATTTATTTATATGATTATATTATCTTTTGAATTTGTTTTAAAGTTAAATTAGAATATATTTTTACCATTTAATCCAATGGTGGTCATTGGAATCAATTTCACTTTGAAATTGGAGTTAAACTAGTGTCAATCTTTTGATACTTATTATTTCATAAAAACACGCTATTTCTTATGACAGCGGGACTTAATTATTAAATTAATTAATGTGACTTATATGATTTGAATTTTGTAAAATAGACATCATTTTTGAATTCAGAATATCAAATATATCTTAGGGTGAAGTTTTGGTATTTTTCTGAAAAACTTCAATTTTTGATGAATAGTGAAACCACTAAGTGGTAGTTAAAGAAACTGATTTTTCGTTTAAATGAAACTTTGTCACTTTTTTGATTTGATTTCCAAAAATCCGACATACATGGTTGTCATTAAGAAGTAAAATGTGGTTCAATGAGATTAAAATAACTTTTTGGTGAATAGTAACTTTTAAGTTCTTAATCGCGATTAGAGGTAATTAGTGCAGTTTAAGGTAAAAATAATGTTTTAATAAAATGAGAGGAGCTTGACACATGTCCTACCCTCATTGGATGTGTCATGGCCGACCAATACAATCCATGGGTCAACTTGGGGACACCATGGAGCCAATTTGGTTGGGAAATGACATAAATAACTTTTTATTAAATGTTAAAGTAAAAATGATACAAACATGAGATGTTTTACTAAAACAATTTTTACATGGGTTTATACAAGTCATATTTTTTACTATAAATATTAATTAGAAATCGAAAAAGATTTGCTACATCATGATATTTTTTTTATAATTTTTAGAAATTAAATATATTAAATTATTCATGACATCATGATGATGCAGCGATTACCTCATTAATAAAGGATTTAAATAAAATGAAATGATAATGTAAAATCTATGACCGAAACATGTCTAAAACCTATTGTATGGGTGGATTTCGAACCCTTATCACCTTAAACTCGAATTATATCAATGTGGGACGTTTTTAATCCGAAAATCATTTTAAAATAAAGTAACATTTCTTTACTTTCCAAGAGTGCCCCTCCTCTTCTCTTATAAAAGGCCCCCACCTCTACCTCTTTACCCACACTTCCAAAGCCTTTGGCTCGGCCAAAACCTACCAATTTTGTCTCTCCAAATACCTCTATTACTCCTTGAAGCATCACTTTGGGTAGAAGTCTTCCCAAGGAATCCTTTGAGCTCAAATCTAAGAGAGTTACCCGATTTTGAGGTAATGTGTTCACTTGTGTTCTTTTGTTTTATTTTGCTTCTCCAACCCCCTAAACTCTTTTTATTAATTTATTATGTAACAAATACAGTATATTCAATATACTAGGATGTTTTTATAATAATCATTCGAGCTACACTTACACACATCTACATCTAATGGTTAAAGAACATACTGTTTCTGTGGTTGGCGAATTTCTGCCTCACGAAACGATGATTGTTCAATATTCTTTTAAACACCTTTAATGGTGGCCATTAATATGTCACTATATTTATATATGATATATATTATGTTTATGTTTCCATTATGCTTATGTATTTTTTATTTGTGGTATACCTTTATGGTTTCCATTGTGGGTAAACATGATAATTTCATTTTAGGAAGTGCAGACTCCCGCCCCCTCAAAGTGATTTGATTCGTTAATGCCATATGTGGGACGTATAAAGGATTGATTTAAAGTTATTATATATGATTTTATAATGGAATTATAATATACCTCTATATCATTATTATATCCTCTCATTAAATTATGAGATAGAAATGAAAGTAGCGTTCATGCGTACGTACGGCTTACCGTCTCCATGAACGGTGCATTTCATTTCTTATCCCCAAATGTAATGTACTATTATAAGTACATATATATAATGGATATATATGATGTATGTTACATCTAAATGATTAATATAATTATGGAATTAAAATATACATACCTCTCATTTTGTTTTAATTCCATTAATATGACATAGAAATGAAAGTAGCGTTCATGCGTACGTACGGCTTACCATCTCCATTAATGGTGCATTTCATTTCTTACCTCTAAATGATTATGTGATATTATAAATACATGTATATGCTAGATATATATGATATATATGATATCCAAATCAGGAATGTCATTCTGGATATAAAGAACCTTTGACCACATGAACAACATGTAATTGTAAGAAGTCCACTTTCGACTTAAGAACCAAATACCGACGAAACAAACATTATTAACTTAAATGGTTACATAATGTTTATAACATGGCAATAAGTGATATAAAAGGAATAATGAACTTGAAAAGGGTTCTTAAGAAAATAGAAATTAACTCAAGTTTATTATTCAGGATGTTAAAGAATGATCGAGTCAAGTCGGACCCGAGGTAAGGGACTTCGTCTCAATCTCCTTTCATTGAGGCATATTTCATTTTATACACAACTATCTTTTATATGGTGTATAAACCACTTTGACTTTCAATTTTATACAAAAGGAATCTTTTTCTACGAAGCATTTTACTGAACGAAAAAAAGGAATGTTTCTTTTAACGTACGTAGTGACAATGACCTTTTCTGCCGCCGTGAGTATTATTTGGTCTTTGGCTTCCTCAACAAGCCATAATATTTTTAAAATAAAATAAATACCATATACTCTTTTATGTATTTTGGTAGTGAAAATGGTTTTGATAAAATATTCTATTATGTCAATATATTTAAATGATATATTGTGATTGAAATGTGGAAATGTTATCATTCCTTTATATTGGTTTTATGTTTTATGATTTTATATTGGTACTTGGACATTTGACGGGTGGTTACGTGATAAACCATATGACGGGTGGTTCCGTGAATACCAGGACGGGTGGTTACGTTATAACCTCCAATGCATTGGGTATGGAAGTCGGTCGTATGGCTATTCCATTAAGTATGTATGGAAGTTGGCCGTATGGTTATTCCATTAAGTGATATGTGTGGAAGTTGACCGTATGGTTATTCCACTTAAGTATGTTTATGTCCCAAGATACCTTTATATGTTATGTGATGTTTTTATGGGTTTTATGGTAATATTTTGGTTACAAAAGGGTAAGTAATGATCTTTTATTTAGTGAAGAGTTTTTACTACTTCATAAAGGTGAAAAGTATTACATTGATAAAGTATACATGGTTTACTTGTTGTTTTAATAAAATAACAGTTTTCATTCTTTGTGTATCCCATACTGATCTCTTTATGCTCACCCCAAGTTTTTTTGAAATGTTTTTCACAGGACCTAATGTGGAATAGGGTCAAGGATGGGATCAAGGGAAAGTCATGCTATATAAAACTTGGAACTAGACATGTTTATTTTTAAGAGTTTTTTTCTCTATTCTATGGAAACTTAGTAGAAGTGTCTACTTTGTAATCTTTTGAGATGTAGTAGTTATGTTATAATTCTCTAAAACTCTAAACCTGAAAATATCCTCAATGTGAATTATTCATTTAATTAAATATTAAGAGATGTTTAAGGCCGGGGCCTTATAGTTGGTATCAGAGGTCGGTTTAGACAACTTTAGGAGTTAGAAAATTGTTAAATTATAAGTTAATTTATGGTATGACTGAAATGATATAGCATTTAAAGATTACCATGTTGCTTCCCCTAAGATATTTCTGTGTTCAGAATGTTTTTCCGCAGAGGAAACAAAGCAGCTATGTTGGGACGACATTAGGAGGAAGTCAACCTTCCAAATCAGCAACCTGAGATGGTTGGAATCGGAACCGAACAGTTTGTTGCAGTGATGACACAGTTGACTCAGGATATAAATGGTGGTGGTATCCATGCACGAGATCAGCCATATCAACCGCAGAGGAACATGTTAGTGGTGGAACATTTCATGAGGCAACATCCCCCATCATTCAGAGGATCATCTGACCCCGTGCAAGATGAAGGGTGGATTAAAGCACTGGAGAAGATTTTTGATGTTATGGGCTGTTCAGAACATCAAAATGTTAGTCTTGCTGTTTACCGTTTTGAAGGTGAAGATGATCAGTGGAGGTTGATGGTGAAAAATATCAGGGATAGGGATGAGATTGAGGATCTTCACTGGGACGAATTCAAAGGTATGTTTATTGAGAAATATTTTCCTAAGGTGGTTCGTCTTAGGATGGAAAAACAGTTCCTAGAATTGAGGCAGGAGGATGATTCAGTGGCTGCTTATGAAGCAAAGTTCACTCGATTGGAAAGGTATGCTCCAAACTTCATACGAGATCTTGATAGTAAAATAAACTGTTTTTACTCAGGGTTAAAGCCAAAGTATCGAAGGGCTTTAGCTTCTTGTGAGTTCAAAAGTTATGAAAAACTTGTTCGATGTGCGGAGAAGGTGGAAATGGAGTTTGCCGATGATCAGGTGTTCTATGACAAACAACAGAATAAGAGGTCCAGTTGGCAGGAAAAGGGGAAGAATTCATCAAAGAAGCAAGGAGGTAAGAAAACCAAATATCCATCCTATGAGAAGTGTGGTAAAATGCATCCTGGAGAATGTTTATCCAAGTCTGGTAAGTGCTTTCGGTGTGGTAAGTCTGGTCATATTGCTCATAACTGTAAGGAAGATGATCAAGAAGGTAATGAAAAGCCATTGGTAAGATGTTTTAAGTGTAATGAAATGGGTCATTATGAAAATGAGTGTCTAATGAAGAACTCGACTGGGGGAAAGCAGCCAGACTACAAGCAGAAAGGGGTGGTGAAATCCTTTGCAACAACTTCAGCAGATGTTGGGCCATCGAATGAAGTGGTATCAGGTACACTGTTTGTTTGTTCAGATTATGCCAATGTGTTGTTTGATTCAGGGTCTACACACTCTTTAATTTCTGAGAAGTTTTCTAGTAAATTGGAAATTCCATCTCAAGATATGAACCCTGAACTTATGGTAAAAACACTCGGAGGGAATGTTGAGACAAAAAGGAATTATAAGAACCTTCTTATCCTTGTGTGTGGAAAGAATCTACTAGCAAAACATATTGTTTTTCCTCTGGTAGAGTTTGATATTATTTTGGGCATGGATTGGCTTTATTTTTATCATGCTAAGATTGAATACAGAGCTAAAATGATTTCTTTTCAGAAATATTTTCAGTTTGTGTACAAGAATGAACCCATGATTTTGATAACATATCAGGAAGTTGGGAAACTAGTAAAAGATGGAAATTAATGTTACCTTGCAAATATTGTTGAAAATAAAGGAACTGTTCATATTAATGATGTGATAGTGTTAAATGAGTATCTTGATGTTTTTCCTGATGAGTTTCCTGGTATTATTCATGATCGGGAAGTTGAATTTACTATTTTCTTAGTTCCTAATTCTAATCCAATTTCAAAACCCCCTTATCGAATGGCTCAAGTTGAACTTTTAGAGTTAAAGAAGAAATTGCAGGAGTTATTAGATAAAGGTTTCATTCTACCTAGCACATCACCATGGGGTGCTCCTGTCTTGTTTGTTAAAAATAAAGATGGCTCAATGAGACTTTTCATTGATTATAGAGCCTTGAATAATATTATTGTTAAGAACAAGTATCCTTTGCCTCATATCGATGATTTGTTTGACCAGCTCCAGGGAGCTCAGTATTTTTTGAAGATTGACTTGAGGTCGGGGTACCATCAGTTGAATGTAAAAGAAGCAGATGTTCTGAAGACTGCATTCCGTACTAGATATGGCCATTATGAATTTGTAGTTATGCCTTTTAGGTTAACCAATGCACCTGTTGTATTCATGGACCTTATGAATAAAATTTTCCATGAGTTCTTGGATAAGTTTGTGGTTGTTTTCATTGATGATATTTTGGTGTTTTCTAAAAGTAAAGAGGAGCATGAAAGTCATTTAAGGGTTATCTTTCAAACCTTTAAAGAAATTAAACTATATGGAAAATTCAGAAAGTGTGAGTTTTGGTTACAACAAATTTATTTCCTAGGTCACATTGTTTCAAAAGATGGCATAACTGTTGATCCTGCTAAAACAAAAGTTGTTGAAGAATGGCCAAGACCCACAAATGTAACTGAGATCTGTAGTTTTCTTGGTTTGGCAGGTTACTACCGAAGGTTTGTTGAAAATTTTTCATGGTTATCTAGTCCAATGACTAAGCTAACTCATAAGGGTGTTAAGTTCATCTGGACAAAAGAATGTGATGATTCTTTTCAGGAGTTGAAAAGAATATTGGTGAATGCTCCAGTTTTTGCACTTCCTTTCAGGAATGGTGAGTTTGTTATATACAATGATGCTTTGTTGAAGGGACTTGGCTGTGTCCTTATTCAGAATGATCAGGTAATTGCTTATGCTTCACGTCAGTTGAAAACTCATGAGGTAAATTACCCTACGCATGATTTGGAATTAGCTGCTGTTGTTTTTGCTTTAAAAATTTTGAGGCATCATTTGTATGGAGTAAATTGTGAAATATATACTGATCACAAAAGTTTAAAGTATATATTCACTCAGAAAGAATTGACCATGAGACAGAGGATATGGCTAGAATTAATCAAGGATTATGATTGTACAATTCACTACCATCTGGGAAAAGAAAATAAAGTAGCCGATGCTTTGAGTCGAAAAAGTAATGCTTCATTAACCATGCTACGTTTGGAACGAGGTCCTTTGGTTTTTGATTTGATGAAATTTGGAATAGAAGTTGTTGGTGCAGGAAGTTCTTCTGTTTTGTTTCAGGTATCAGTGAGATCATCCCTATCAGATAGAATTAAGCAAGAATAGAGGGAAGATAGTGAGTTGCAGAAAAAGGTAGAGCTGGTTCAGAAGGGTAAGTTGCCTAAATTCAACGTTGATAATGATTGTGTTTTGAGGTTTTAGAAGAGATTATGTGTTCCTTGTGATTCACAGTTGATGAATGAGTTGTTATGTGAGGCTCATAGTTCCCCGTTTTCAGTTCATCCTGGCAGTACTAAGATGTACAGAGATCTGTGGGAGTATTACTGGTGGGATGGAATGAAAAGGGATATTGGTGATTTTACTGTGAAGTGTTTGACTTGTCAGCAGGTTAAAGCAGAGCGGTAGTTACCGAAAGGGATGCTTCAGCCTTTATCAGTGCCAGAGTGGAAATGGGAAAACATATCCATGGACTTTGTTGTGGTATTACCGAGGACATCTCGAGGTAATAATGAAATCTGGGTTATTGTTGATCGCTTGACTAAATCTGCTCATTACCTTGCTATACGAGATACTTTTTCACTAGATCAACTTTCCCATTTGTATCTTAAAGAGATAGTCAGGTTACATGGAGTTCCTCTCTCCATTGTGTCCGATTGTGATCCCAGGTTTACTAATAACTTTTGAAAAGGCCTTCAGAAGTCGTTTGGTACTAAATTAAATTTTAGTACAGCTTTTCATCCTCAATCAGATGGGCAGTCAGAACGAACAATTCAGACCTTGGAGGATATGCTATAAGCTTGTTCGATGGATTATCAGGGAAGTTGGGACCACCATCTTTCTTTGGTTGAGTTTTCGTATAATTACAGTTTTCATTCCAGTATACAGATGGCACCATTTGAGGCATTATATGTGAAGCGGTGTAGAACTCCAGCATTTTGGGATGAAGTGGGTGAAAGGAAGCTGATGGGACCAGAATTGGTAGAAGAGATGGCAGAAAAAGATCAGTTGATTTAGAAAGACATGAGAACAGCTTAGAGCAGGCAGAAGAGTTATGCGGATAACTGGAGGAAGGATCTATCTTTCGAGGTAGGTGATCATGTTTTTCTCAAGGTTTCTCCATGGAAAAGTGTGATGCGATTTGGTAAGAAAGGAAAGCTGAGTCCAAGGTTCATTGGACCATATGAAATTCTAGAGAGAGTTGGATCATTTGCATACAGAGTGGCATTACCTCTGAGTTTATCTCAGGTACACAATGTTTTTCATGTTTCAATGATGAGAAAGTATATGCCAGATCCATCTCATGTTTTGAGTTCAGAGGTAGTTCAGTTGGAAGAGAACCTATCTTATGAGGAAGAACTGGTCCAGATTCTTGACCACATGGAGTAGGTGTTACGGAATAAAGTGATTCATCAGGTAAAGGTTTTTTGGAAAAACCAAATGTTTGAGAAGGCAACATGGGAATCTGAAAATGCAATGAGGGATAAATACCCCCATTTATTCGATAAGTAAATAAATTGCGAGGATGAAATTTTTTAAAGGGGGGAAGGATGTAACATCCCAAGTAAGTAATTAATAATAGATATTTTTATCTATTTCTATTAGTGAATTAGATAGTGTTTTAGAGGCTTAAAATGAAAATAAATCCAATCTTAAGAATGAAATACACTAATATTTTTAAAAGATTGTTTTACTGACTTTTTATGGAAAACCATGTTTAAATCTATATTTTGACAATTTTATAAGCTATGTTTGTCAAAATAAACTTATTCTTTATGATTGGGACATCAAAATTTACTTTGTGTAAATTTTTGGTATTTTTCCGATAAAGTTCATTTTTTAATGAATAGTAAAAAATGTTGTATTTTAATTCAAAACCTCTTTTTAATCTATTTTATTTATATGATTATATTATCTTTTGAATTGGTTTTAAAGTTAAATTAGAATATATTTTTACCATTTAATCCAATGGTGGTCATTGGAATCAATTTCACTTTGAAATTGGACTTAAACTAGTGTCAATCTTTTGAGACTTATTGTTTCATAAAAACACGCTATTTTTCATGACAGCGGGAATTAATTATTAAATTAATTAATGTGACTTATATGATTTGAATTTTGTAAAATAGACATAATTTTTGAATTCAGAATATCAAATATAGTTTAGGGTGATGTTTTGGTATTTTTCTGAAAAACTTCAATTTTGGATGAATAGTGAAACCACTAAGTGGTAGTTAAAGAAACTGATTTTTCGTTTAAATGAAACTTTGTCAATTCTGTGATTTGACTTTCAAAAATATGACAAAATGGTTTTCATTAAGAAATAAAATGTGGTTCAATGAGATTAAAATAATTTTTTTGGTGAATAGTAACTTTTAAATTCTTAATCGTGATTAGAGGTAATTAGTGTAGTTTAAGGTAAAAATAATGTTTTAATAAAATGAGATGAGGTTGACACATGTCCTAACCTCATTGGATGTGTCATGGCCGACAAAGACAATCCATGGGTCAACTTTGGGACCCCATGGAGCCACTTTTGTTTGGAAATGACATAAATAACTTTTTATTAAATGTTAAAGTAAAAATGACACAAACATGAGATGTTTTAGTAAAACAATTTTTACATGGGGTTATAAAAGTCCGATTTTTGACTATAAATATTCATTAGAAAGATAAAAATATTTCCTACATCATTATATTTTTTTATAATTTTTAGACATTAAATATATTAAATTATTTATGAAATCATGATGATGCGGCGATTACCTCATTAATAAAGGATTTAAATAAAATGAAATGATAATGTAAAATCTATGACCGAAACATGTCCAAAACCTATTGGATGGGTGGATTTCAAACCCTTATCACCTTACCCACGAATTATATCAATTTGGGACCTTTTTAATCTGAAACTCATTTTAAAATAAAGTAACATTTCTTTACATTCCAAGAGTGCCCCTCCTCTCCTCTTATAAAAGGCCC
Organism: Viscum album; assembly: GCA_963277665.1. NCBI lineage: Eukaryota > Viridiplantae > Streptophyta > Magnoliopsida > Santalales > Viscaceae > Viscum > Viscum album. The sequence continues at coordinate 178,664,109 of OY728137.1, forward strand.
CCACCTCTACCTCTTTACCCACACTTACAAACCCTTTGGCTCGGCCAAAACCTACCCATTTTGTCTCTACACATCCCTATATTACTCCTTGAAGCCTCACTTTGGGCAGAAGTCTTCCCAACGAAGCCTTTGAGCTCAAATTTAAGAGAGTTACCCGATTTTGAGGTAATGTGTTCACTTGTGTTCTTTTGTTTTATTTTGCTTCTCCAACCCCATAAAATCTTTTTATTCATTTATTTTGTAACAACAAAATTATATTCAATATACTAGGATGTTTTTATAATTATCATTAGAGCTACACTTACACACATCTACATCTAATGGTTAAAGAACATACTGTTTCTGTGGTTAGCGAATTTCTGCCTCACGAAACGATGATTGTTCAATATTCTTTTAAACACCTTTAATGGTGGCCATTAAGATGTAACTCTATTTATATATTATATATATTATGTTTATGTTTCCATTATGCTTATGTATTTTTCATTTGTGATATACCTTTATGGTTTCCATTGTGGGTAAACACGATAATTTCATTTTAGGAAGTGCGGACTACCGCCCCCTCAAAGTGATTTGATTCGTTAATGCCATATGTGGGACGTATAAAGGATGGATTTAAAGTTATTATATATGATGTTATACTGGAATTATAATATACCTCTATATCATTATTATTTCTTCCCATTAAATTATGAGATAGAAATGAAAGTAGCGTTCATGCGTACGTATGGCTTACCGTCTCCATGAACGGTGCATTTCATTTATTATCCCCAAATGTAATGTAATATTATAAGTACATATATATAATGGATATATATGATGTATGTTACATCTAAATGATTAATATAATTCTGTAATTAAAATATACATACCTCTCATTTAGTTTTAATTCCATTAATATGACATAGAAATGAAAGTAGCGTTCATGCATACGTACGGCTTACCGTCTCCATGAACGATGCATTTAATTTCTTACCTCTAAATGATTATGTGATATTATAAATACATGTATATGCTAGATATATATGATATCGAAATCAGGAATGTCATTCTGGAAATAAAGAACTTTTGACCACACGAACAACATGTAATTGTAAGAAGTCCACTTTCGACTTAAGAACCAAATACCGACAAAACAAAAATTATTAACATAAATGGTTACATAATGTTTATAACATGGAAATAAGTGATATAAAAGGAATAATGAACTTGAAAAATGTTCTTAAGCAAATATAAATTAACTCAAGTTTATTATTCAGGACGTTAAAGAACGATCGAGTCAAGTCAGACCCGAGGTAAGGGACTTTGTCTCAATCTCCTTTCATTGAGGCATATTTCGTTTTATACACAACTCTCTTTTATACGATGTACAAACCCCTTTGAATTTTACTTTTATACAAAAGGAATCTTTTTCTATGAAGCGTTTTACTAAACGACAAAAATGAATGTTTCTTTTAACTTACGCGGTGACAACAACCTTTTCCGCCGCCGCGAGTATTATTTGGTCTTTGGATTCCTCAAAAAGCTGTAATGTTTTTAAAATAAAATAAATACCATATACCCTTTTAGTTATTTTAGTATTGAAAATGGTTTTGATAAAGGATTTTATTATGTCAATATATTTAAATGATATATTGTGATTGAAATGTGGAAATGTTATCATTCCTTTATATTGGTTTTATGTTTTATGATTTTATATTGGTACTTGGACATTTGACGGGTGGTTACGTGATAAACCATATGACGGGTGGTGCCGTGAATACCAGGACGAGTGGTTACGTTATAACCTCCAATGCATTGGGTATGGTAGTCGGCCGTATAGCTATTCCATTAAGTATGTATGGAAGTTTTCCGTATGGTTATTCCATTAAGTGATATGTGTGGAAGTCAACCGTATGGTTATTCCACTTAAGTATGTGTATGTCCCAAGTTACCTTTATATGTTATGTGATCGTTTTATGGGTTTTATGGTAATATTTTGGTTAAAAAGGGTATGTAATGATCTTTTATTCAGTGAAGAGTTTTTACTACTTCATAAAGGTGAAGAGTATTACTTTGATAAAGTATACATGGTTTACTTGTTGTTTTGATAAACTAACAGTTTTCATTCTTTGTGTATCCCTTACTGAGCTCTTTATGCTCACCCCAAGTTTTTTTGAAATGTTTTTCACAGGACCTAATGTGGAATAGGGTCAAGTATGGGATCAAGGGAAAGTCATGCTATATAAAACTTGGAACTAGACATGTTTCTTTTTAAGAGTTTTTCTCTCTATTCTATGGAAACTTAGTAGAAGTGTCTACTTTGTAATCTTTTGAGATGTAGTAGTTATGTTATAATTCTCTAAAACTCTAAACCTGAAAATATCCTCAATGTGAATTATTCATTTAATTCAATATTAAGAGATGTTTAAGGCCGGGGCCTTATATATATAATGAATTAATATACTCCTTCATAGCCAACACCAACTTTCTTTAATCCTTCAATTGCATTTCCTCTTCAAAGTATTCTGGAACTCCATTATTAGTCAATAAAAAATTGTGTAAGGATGATTAATTCCTTTTAACCTTATTACCCTTGTTGATCTCCTCAAATCCACTTGAGGGTAGGATCCACCAGTTCTTGTGTCACATGTTCTAGTTCACCTTAAAGCTCCACTTACTCCAAAAATTGTAGTCTTTTATTCCCACCACTAGTTTCAACAACATAGAGGTTCTTGTATACTACACCTTCATTGAATATCATGTTCTGGATTCTAATGATCATCTTGTTCTTATTATACTAGAACTGATAATCAAACTCCTTAGCACCATAGCTAATAAAGAGAAATGATTTATACTTATAAAAAATATTTTACCTTGCATTAGAATCTATATGTACATTTGAAAAAAATTAAAGACTCAAAAATGAGAGTGACTTTCTTCATTTCCAGACCAGAGATCCTTGGGTAGATATTCTCTCATGGATATAGATAGACTTCTATTGATGAGATATGTTTCTATATTCACTTAATCTACTTATAAGATCTTATGTAACCTTGATTACAACCTTATACTCCTAGAATATTTATTCAATGGCCAATTTATCCTTTTAGTCACACCATTATATTATGGTGTACCTAGAAGAGTCTTCTCTCATTGAATGCCATTATTAGTATAGAATCCCCTAAACTTATGACTACCATACTCTCCTACATTTTCAAACTTTAAGAATTTTAACTTTAACCCTAACTAATTTTCCACCAGAGTCTTCTACTTTTTAAACACAGTAAATAAATCATATTTTATTTTTGGAAAGTAAACCCATACCTTCCTTTTTGACTCCTTGATAAATATCACATAATATTATGACCCTATATATGAATGTACTGGTATAGTCCCACAAAAATTAGTGTGAACCATTTTCAGCTTCTCGACCTTTTGTGTTCTACCTATTTTTTTAAAGGATACCTTCTTCTACTTTATAAAGATACAATATTTACATAATCCAACTTCCACCAACTTTATATCAGGTCTCATTCGTTTTTTTTCAAAACATTTATCCCCTTCTTTTTGTGGCCTAACATATAGTGTCATAGTTATGAATACCCAATATAATCTATTATTTCAAGCATGTCCCTGAAATTTTCTATCATATTGTATGGGTTTACATTATTTAATCCATGATCTAAGAACATAGGTCCCTTGATGATTTTCCATGTAGCACCAGTGAATGTAGTGTTAAATCCTACATTATCAAGCTAAAAAATGTAAATAATAATCATTCTATGTCTAGGAAAATACCTCACATTTTCTAGGATGAGAAAACTCCCACTGTTGGTCTTTATCCATGCATTGACCTTTCCCGTAATCAACAAGTGTTCATCACCAATAAGATGTACCTTGAAAAAATCTCTAGAAGCATAATTGTTCATGAAACCCTTCTATGAAGTGTAATGGAAATATTCCCCTGAGTCTAAAATCCAAGAATCCATAGGGTTGTCCACACTCAGTAGTAACATATCATTGGTTTCTTTAGCTACTATATTTGCTTTATTGGTTTCACACACCTTCCATTTTTCTCTTCATTAGTTCTTGATGTATCCTTTCCTTCTACAAGTATAGATAGTATGACCAGACCCCTTTTTCTTATCTCAACTCTTTCCTTTAAATTTTAATCATCCTCTATGATTATCTCACCACATGAATCATCCTATTCCTTTCATGTTCATTTTACAACTAGAGAATAATCCCAGTTCTCTTCTACAAATATCCTCACTGAGGATCGGGTATCACACATCTTTCATAACCAAATTTTTATTTCCGGAAAACTACTCATGATGGTTACAATAACTTCCCAACTACTAGGTAATGAAGATAGTAAAATTAGAGCACATACCTCATCATCTTGAATAAATCCCATCGATGGAAATTGACTCACTATGGTTTTTAATTTATTGATGTAATCATCAACAATATTCCCTTACATCATATTTATATTGAATAATTATAGTATCATGTATACTTTGTTTTATGAAAAAGGATTATCATTTAAATTAACAAGTGTTTTTATCAACCCAATCATCATATTCTACTCTTGGTTATTGAACATCATTATTTTTTCCAACGTAAGGTGCACAACTCCTAGAACCTATTGATCCAATATCTCCTACTCTATGTTCCCCATATTTATTTATTTTCACCCAGAAATGGTAAGTGATCATTTTTATAATAAATATAATCCTTGAGATATATTCTCTAGTAACTGAAATTAGTTCCATCAAAACAATAAATCTTCACAATTCCTTCTTCTATATCTATCATTCAATTTGAGAAACCTAAACGTGACCTTCTGAATATTTTATCATAAACCCGTTGCTAAAGAAATATCTAAATAAATGAAAATCAATTTTCATAGAAGAAGGGTAAAAGGGGGAAAAATAACATGCATATGATAAAAAACACATGATTTATGTGGTTTGGTAAATATAACTATATATATAAAGGGGCCTAATGATTTCGCTAATTTTAGGAGAAGAATTGTGAGGGTGATTTCTATGAGTCCAGAAAACCTAGATCAAATGAGCTCATAAATCAATGTGGGGCTATAGTAACCCATGTTTCTATAGTGAAAGTAAATATGCATTAATTTCACTATGCTACAATAACCTATGGATGTAAGTTTGTTGAGTTACAATAATGTTTTACTATCACTAGTCTCATGCAGATACAATACCATGTCGAAGTCCACACTACTATAGTTCCATTTTGGAGTGAATATGTGAATTGAGAGAGATATATATATATATATATATGTAAATTAATATGTGTATAATAATAAAAAGTGGAAGATTTTAATTTTTAAACATAATGTTTAAATTTGGTCTTTGAAATTATTTTTAAAAAGGGTATCCGTATCATTTATTTTTAAAGCATGAATCAAGGGTCATTTTTCATTTTGAAAATGAAAGATATGATGTTGTGAAATTTGGATTGTGTGATATTGGTGGTATATGTGATTGAAGAGTGTTTACATGGTTATTCAACTCCAATAAATCACATCATAGTAAACCTAATGTCACCTATGTTGGATGACTATGAAAAATATGATAGGAAAAGGTATACCCTCCTTAGATTTTAGTCTATGAAACAACTCTAACTAAACATCATGATGATGTGGATATGGATAATCTTGGAACTTTGGATTTTCCCTATCTGGAATCTCATTCTTGGGAATAGTTATGTTTGGTTCAATCACTAGGATGGTACGAGGATCCTAGATTTACATTGACCTTAGATACCTTAGGTTCTCCCAATGGTGCTTTATTGAGATGGTTACCTACTTGATATATTTTTCTTTTGAACTATAACAATACATGATGTATCTTACTTTGATTTATTTATTTCCTGATTGTTTTCAAATATGATATATTATTTTAATTATTGGTTGAATTTAGTTTTATGGGTTATATATTGAGGGATTATTTTTAAAAATTAATGTCCCGAAATGGTTTTTAAGAAATATGTTTGAAAAATGGTTTTTTTAAAAAAAAGATGCAAACTATTTTTTTTCATGAAATGATTTGGTTTTCAAATATAATTACAATTTACATAACACTTATGGAATTGTTTTCATAAATCAATATATTTGTTTTTCTAATTGGTGTATTTTAAACTATAATGTATGGAGTTATTTGTAAAAGTGAATGCATGGACCCATTGGTGAAGCCCGACTGGATTCTTTAACTCACACCATACTAACACCACTTAGTGTATGTGGACTGAGTGGGTATTGCAGGTTCATATTATGATCTTGAGAAGTACCATTTCCTAGAATAATTACTCCAAACTACTTCTATATATGTTTTTCATGTCTTTGGATAAAGTTTTACCTCATGTCAAATGGACCAGTGGTACAATATCTTTATTTTAATGCTTCATTAATTTCAGCCAAATTATCTATCACTATTTATTTTTCTTTCATTAATTGGTGGTGATTTATGTATATGGAATAATGTATATTAATTTAATTTGGTTTTTTTCTTACAATTAATTTAGATATGAGAAGTTTAAATTTATTTTCTTTATATATGTTTATTACTCTTTTCTATTTATGTTTTATTTAAAATTGGTTATTTGAATTTTGAAAGGACATCCAAGATATATAAGGTTCATACCATATTTTTTGGAGAAATTATACAACTTATTAAATATTATTTTATATTAAAAAACATCCCCAATGATTTATTTTTATGATAATGATGCTCGTATTCAGCCCGAGGGTATTAGGGTTTCCCTTTGGGTATGTCGCTGGATAACTTGGGTGATTAGTCTAGGAGTGGCCCATGTTAGTTCATAACACAGTTTTATGAGGAGAACCTCAAGTAAAATTAATAAGGTATATCATGGTCAAATGACTAGTTAATAGGTTTATAATTTATATTCAATACTTACTTCAAATAGATGAAGTATAACCTAAGAGCATAGAATAAGGAGAGAGTATCAAGAATTCTAAAAAGTAGAAGTTATCTATGAAAAAAATGGGTTCATTGTATGAAAAAAACCTAAGATATGATTGAATTACCACATGGAAAGAATAAACTAAAGAAAAAATGGGTATTTTATTTTAAATAAGAAGAAAATGATATAAAATTATACATGGACATGTTAGTTGTAGAAGAGTTTCAATAGAGATAAGAGATAAATTTCTTTGAAATTTTTTCTCCAATTGTTAAGAATACAACTATTTTGGTAGTTCTAGGTCTAGTATCTTTAGAAGGTTTACATCTTGAATAGTTGGATGAAAAAATAGATTTTATTCATAGTTATTTAAATGATTAAATATTTATAATGTAGCGAGAGGGTTTCATTGATAAATAAAATGAAGCCATGGTTCTCATACTAAAATGGAGCCTGTATGGTTTAAAGAAAGAACCAAAGAAGTGTAACCATAAGTTTAATGCCTTTATAGATAAGAAGGGATTGTCTAAAGTAGTGTAGATAATTGTTATTACTAAAATGTGTTTGATTGTAGAAAATATTTTGTTATTATATTGTATATGGATGATATGATTTTGGAAGGGTTGAATATGGACCAGATTAAGGAGTTAAAAGATGGTTTTTCAAAAAGGTTTGAGATAAAAGATCTTGGTGAAGCTAATAAGATTTTTGGGATAAAAATTATTAGGGATAAGATGATGAATAAAATGGATTTATCTTAGATGGAGAAAATCTATAATATCACTGAAATATTTATAATGACTAGTTGTAACCCTATGACCACTCTTTTGTATGAAAATCTTAAATTATCCAAAGAAAAAACACCTAAAATGGAAGACGTGGCTAAGTACATAGATAATGCTAAATTATCATCAATTTTTGAAAGTGTTATATACAAAATGGTTTGTATAATGTTAAAAATTTCTCATGTAGTGTGAATTTTTAGTACGGATATGGAGAATCCAAGAATGGAGCACTGAGAAATAGTGAAATAGATTCTTCATTATCTCAAATGCATGGGAAAAATATATTTGTGTTTCAGAATGGAAGACTAAACACATGGGTGTTTTATGAGGATGTTAGATGGGTTATGTATGCATATAAGAGTACCATGAGTTTTTTTTTCACTTTAAGATAGATAACCATAAGTTGGATGACAAGAATGCAATGGGTAGTTTCAGGTTTTACTATGTAAGAAGAGTACATAGCCACCATAGAAGAAAGGAAATAAATAATATAGATGAATTTATTATTATAATAACTTAAAAAGAGTCAATAAAATGAGTTATTGTCTTATGATAGTTAGAGAATGATTCATTTTAGAAAAAATGATTTTTTATTCATAGAATAATCACATAGTGCTAAAGTATAATTTCATACAGAATCCTTTTGAGGATGGTGTGATGTAGCTTTAAATGATCGATGTGAGATAGAATCTAAATATCATGTTTAAGAAGGTATTATTCTGGTGAAGCCTTAGGAAACATTTTTCCTTAGTGATTCATTATTTTTTGGAATAAGAAATATAAAAACATGGAATTTTTCTATGGAAAATGAAGTGTTCAAAATTACCTAAGTGTTAGTGGTTTCCTTGAAACCTTGAAAGTAGTGTCCAATTGGGATGTTGTTAGGAAAGTGAAAAGACACCTTTCATGACCTATTTTTTTAATTCTACAATGAGATAATCTGGAACATGGTATTGAGGCATGGTAAGTTTAGTGATAGTGGAATACTAGTGGAGGCATGCGTGGTTTGAATGGAAATGTTTCAGAACAAGTTGGAAATTAACCATTTCTAGATGATGAAATTATAGAAGAAGTTTTTATAGGATTAACTCGATTAAACCATTAGAATAAAAAAAGGTTTTTAAGGCTATATTAAAATAATCAGAGGGTTATAAATTTTTTTTCACAATTTAAAAAATGACAATGGTTGAGGTGGTAAAACCTATAGGCAACCAAAAGTAACCATGATCAATGATGGGCTCTATATGAAGATTAAAAGGTGATGACATCAGTTTCTCTAGAAGGCCCTATTGTAAATAGTTATAGTGGGATCACTTTTTCAATGTAATTTACTAATATAAATTGTAATTATTTTCTTCCATTTACTCAAACAGGTTTGGGACTAACCATTTTATTAAAAAAGAAAATGAAAAACATAGATCCCATTTAAACAGGGTTAAGGAAAAACCATTACATGCCAAAAGGCCATAGGTAAACAACCTTAGATTTTAATAACATAATATATTATTATAATTATTTTAGTTATTTTGTTTTTCTTAATGATTCTATTCTTGATGTTTGTTAGTTTTTTAAAGAGAGAATTTTGATGCATATATTTGGTGAATTTTTCTTATCAATTTAGATACACCATTATCTCAGGTCTTCTTGAAATTAGGGAGTTTTAAAAAAAATCCTATGTTATAGGTTCAAATGGATACTTATAGATTGGTGGTTCAGACCCCACAACATATATGGATGAATGGAATTTTAAGGTTTCTAATGAGATTAAAATAAATGGTGAAGGTGATACTTGAAATTAAAACTCATGAAATAGAGATATGTGAGGTTGAACGGCGATTTTCATAGGTTTCATAACATTAAAATCTATTGAATTTAGGTTACATCATATTGATATAAGAATTACACATATTAAAAATATTGATTTTATTAGATCAAAATCTATGGGAGGTTTATTTAATGGTTGTCTAAGAGTGATCTAATCAATACACAAGCTATGTGTAGTTTATTTGAAAACTATGTAAGATTGAATTTATTTAAAATATGAGATTTTAAACTATACTTTTTTATACCAATATTTATTAATTTTTTATATTTTAAATTATATAAATCAAAGTAGTTTGTATTCATGTTATAAATATATTATAACCATTTTGTGAGAAATTGTATCCTTTATAAAATATGGATGAGATGTTGGAATTACATGATTACCCAAAGTGGGAGAGTGTTAATATTATGTTTATTATAAATTCATGTAAATGTATATAGAATTAATTTAATATAAGGTGTTTATAAGTGATGGTAATTGGTTTAGTGAAATATTAAAGCTAAAACGGGATGATTCTATAAAGGAAGGTTAAACAATTCCATGACATTGAATATTTCATAGTTATCTCATGAAGTATTCTAACACATAAAAGGATCAAAGGCTACTAAATAAAATGGATTGTTAAAAAATGTTGTGATTGAGGTATCTACACTTTGGTGAAGGAGATAAAGCTATATATTATGTAATTTTAATGAATATTTTTTATAATTCTAGTGAAAAAATTGGCTTCATGGTGTGGCTAAACTGTGGAGATATCTATGGAGAATATTAAGGTCTTAAGGAATCCTTATTAAAAAAGGATATATAAGGCTACTATTTAATAAATTAAGGAATTACCAAAAATATATTTTGATAAATTATATCTCTTAAAATGTATTATATTATTGAACTATGACACGGTGAAAAAAATATGTAAAGAATCCCAACATGAATCACATATATGAGGAATCATGTTGTAGAGACTTGGCCATTTACTTATATCCTCGCACTTTCTTTTTAATTAAATAAATACATTCTATGTAACACCCAGAGATTTTATGATAAGTATTATTTTTAATTTATTTGATGTCTTGTGTTTTATGCTACACCAAGATTATCTTGTGCTATACACAACACCGTATTAGCTTGCAGTATAAGCAACACAATTCTTGGATTGTGTTACACACAATTTCAAGTTCAATTGATAGAAGTTATTCTACGAAACATTGAGTGTATATATATATATATTCAATGTATAAATTAAATATGGTTTGATTTTGGTATACGCAACAACAAAGGAGTCTTGCACTACACACAACCCTGACTTGGCTTTCATTACACGCAATCGCGACCTTCCTCGATAGCGTGTGTTGTACGCAATAACGGGTTTCACTAAACAACGATATATGGTTATAATATTATTACGAATAGGAAGTTATGAATATAATTAACCAAATTATGAATTTTATAACATTATTATTCATCTTATAAATTTTCTAAAACATTTTATGTGAACAAAATAAATTTTTCGGGTAAAATAAGTATTTTTAAAAAAATGCAGTTTTGCCGCCTTTTGATGGCGCACCCACTTTAAATCTAGTTTTTGACATGATTATAAGTTAAATTTTACAAAATAAAATTATTATTTGGAATAATGATATAAAATTTTACCTTGGATAAAATTTTCATGTTATTCGGATAACTTTCATATTTTAATGAATAGTAAAAACACGCTATATTTTAATTAAAAACAACTTTTTTCATCGTAATAATTAATATGGTTAAATTATAATATTGAATGGTATTAAAGTATAAATAGAATATATTTTTACCATTTAATATAATGTATGTCATTAGTGTAACGCCCCGACCCCAGCTACCCAGAGTCGGTGCATTACTTCGTAACATTGGCATGATCACAAGAAAGATCAAATCTCGAAAGACCGATTGGTTTAGTAGCCTTGGAAACACTAGATATAATCATAAAGTTTTACATTACATTTAAAAGTGAAAAACTACTACAACAACAAAGTCTTCATATCCACACTATTAACCCCTCATAATATCCCTGCAAGTCATTCATAAATTACTTCTTCACTACCTGGGAAAAATAAAACATAGAAAAGGGGTGAGCTCAAATGCCCAGTAAGGATAACAATATAGCGGAACATTCAAAATAAGCATAAACATTTAAGGCAATGAATTACTAAAACAAAAGCCTTTTAAAATTGAACTTCAACATAGTATGACAAAAGTAAAATGAAATAATGGCATTTACTTGTTCACATGGATATTCTACTAATCGAATAATCACATGCAATATCAATAACCACTTTCATAATGTTGGAATGCATAATGATAAACGTTAATTTCTTTGTCTAGGCCTCATCCCAAGACCTAGGGGTTACTTCTAACCGGAACCCAACCCGGAGTGCCTCTAATAACCGTACACCAACCCGGAGTGCCTCTAATAACCGGACACCAACCCGGAGTGCCTCTAATAACCGGACACCAACCCGGAGGGCATACTTTTACCAGTCCCTAACCTGGAGGGCTTACTTTAACCAGTCCCCAACCTGGAGGGCTTACTTTTACCAGTCCCCAACCTGGAGGGCTTACTTTTACCGGTCCCCAACCCGGAACATACTTGTTTAGCACATTCATCTGAAGAAAAGTTTGAAATATAACATAAACATTCGGATTAAAACTAGCATACGAAATGTCAATAGTTTCACCATAAACTATGAATGATATAAAATAGCACATCCACAGTCAAACATATCACAAAACCTTCAACACAATATAGAAGTTTTGTATTATAATAAATCAACTTCAAATAAGCGTAAAATCCATTAAAGGATGTTGACATAGATGAAATCAAAATTCTTTTTAAAGAAATATCTCCTTTAATTTTGAAATCATTTAAGATCCATATAAAATAAGACATTTTCTTTGAAAATATTCTTATAATCTTGTAAGTAAAGCTTCGATGATTTATAACGGCGGAAAATAACCGCACCCGCCGTATAAGTTAAAAAAACATTCTTACCTCAATTTTGTCGAAAAGGTTAAAAAGGACCTTGTTTTGAAAACGACGGAAAGATTCCTTTATAAACCTCTTATACAAAGTCAAACAAGGGTATAAATGACTTTAACCCATATTCTTGTAAATAGTAAAAATGTTTTGAAATACATTTCGAAGAAACATGGATGTGGATGATAACGAGATCCCAGTAGATTATTACGTATAATACAACCTCGGATAATGAAGAGATTGTGAAATAACCCTTACCTTGTACTTTTCCTTGGTTGGGGTAGGTTAACCTCCTGTATAATGGTGAAATAATTGTTATTAAATTATACAAGAATCATATATATTTATATGATATCATATATGATCTTTTAACATTGATTTGTTAATAATATCTTAGAATTATCGTTGTTTCGGGTGTTAACTTACTCATTTTATTTTATATGTTTTGTTACATAAGTCATGTTTGTTGTATCTTATTCATATCCAGAATGATATCAAGTCCTTAAACATCATTTTTAAATCATTAAATGATAATTATACTTGAATGGATACGATGGAGAATGAATCTCATCGCGTTCGTGGAGACGGTAGTCCGTACGTACGCACGAGCGACAATATCATTCTTTTGATATTAAAATAATATATAAATGGATGGTATATCATATATACAGAATCATTAACATGTTATATTTATTATTTACATGAGTTACACATCATTATTATACCCATCCAAATAATATTATATTGAATAACAATTACACCACGACGTGGAGACGGTAAGCCGTACGTACGCACGTATGGTGACATGTTATTCAAAGGGTGGATAGAATACTGAATATGATTGTACCATATTTATAATAACATCACAGTATATGTGAGATACTGGAGTTATTATTTCAGAATGGTAAGAACAAAGGAAGAAGAAGTGGAAGAAGAAATGAACTTAGAAAAGGGTGGTGAAATCATTACCTCTTCTTCGGGTTCTTCCTTTTGATTTGATCAAAAGGGCTCCTTAGGTTGGCTTTCTGATCAAACTAAGGCCTTTAGGTTGTATTGAGGGATGTTGGGAGAGTATTTGGGCAGAGTTTGGCCGAACCAAAAGGCTTTGAAGGTGTGAAGAAATGAGAAGGAGGAGTGCCCTTTTATAAGAGGGGTGAGGGGCACCTTTGGAAAAGCTAGAAATATTAATTTATAATAAATTCATATTCGGTTTCTAAAGGCTCCAAAGTTGACTATTCAAAGGATGAGGTGGGTATAGGTCGAAAACAACTCATCCAATATAATTTAGACAGGTTTGGGTACTTATATTAACCTTATCTTTAAGTATTAACTCTAAGTTAATTAGTTTCACTTTTACAATGTCTCTTTGTATTTTTATATAATATGGTTAATAAACTTACTATATACATCCAAGCGACCCCCAAGTGGTCCATTAATGAGGAACCTATCATAATATAAGTCTCTTGGCCGAACCTTAGATTTTTAGGAATTTAATATCAATTAATAATATAATATTTGTTTTAAGAACTCTTTTATGTCAATTTTGACACTATTCAATAGTTGATTTTTGTGAAACTCCTAACAGATTGCTTACTTCTAAAAAAGTCAATTAAATCAATCCTAATATATCATATTATCATATAAAATTAGTTTAATTCATTAAAAGTTTCATATTAAAATTATTTGGGTATTTATAAGATCAATTATTTTTATTTTTCACTATTTTAGTAATTACTGCATCATCATTGTGTCATAAATAAAATAAATTATATAATGTCTAAAAATTATAAATAAAATATCATTATGTAGGAAATCTTTTTAGCTTTCTAATGAATATTTATAATCGAAAATCAAACATGTATAACCCTATGTAAAAATTGTTCTTATAAAAGATATAAGCTTATGCCATTTTTATTTTTATTTTAACTTTATTAATATAATGTGTCCCTACCACATACAAGTGGCTCCAAGGGGTCCCCAAATTGACCCAAGGATGCTCATGGTCGGGTATGTGTCCACCAATAAGGTTAGGACACGTTTTAGGGTAATTTTGTATTATTATAATATTATTTTTTTAACCCTTATTTACCGGATTTACCCTTTAACCATGGTAAATAAAATATTTACCACAGTAACTATTCAAAATGTCTAAAAATAAAAGTTACCTATTTACACAATTTGAACATCCTGATTCCAAATATGGAATCCATTTTCCTAAATTCAAAACACAGAAGTGGCAGAAATTAATTTAAAATTAATTCCTGCTGTTAAAACAAAAAGCGTGTTTTTAAGAGATAATAACTATCAAAAGATTGACACTTGTTTATGTTCGGTTTAATTGTAAAATTATGTCCAATGACCAAAATTATATTAAATGGTAAAAATATATTCTAAATATACTTTAAAACCACTCAAATTCATAATTTATCACTAGTAATTAATTTGATTAAAAAAGTTGTTTTTAATTAAAATTTAGTAATTTTCACTATTCATCAAAATATGAAAGTTATCCGAAATGTACCAAAATTTCACCCTAGGCTAATTTTGATATTCCGAATCCAAAAATGAAGTCCATTTTCAAATATAAAATATATATGATTTCAAAAAGTAGGTATTACTATTCATAACGGCTAGTTTGATTAGTTATGGTGTGTTAGAACTCGATGTTGCGTACAACACACGCTATCACATTATTCAAAGAGAAGCGTACCATAGAAGCTTGGGGTGTTACATTCTCCCCTCCTTCAAATAATTGCGTCCTCGCAATTTCTAGGGTATTACTGCATAAAAAGACTCGGGTGGTTCTTCATCATAAGTTCCTCGGGTTCCCACGTTGCCTCTTCCATCTTATGATTTCTCCACAAAACTTTTACCAGACGCGTCGTCCGGTTTCTCAGTACTTGTTCTCTTGTATCAAGAATCCTGACGGGCTCTTCACAATAGGAAAGATCGGGTTCCAGTTCTAATTCCTCATAGGTGAGTACATGCGTTGGGTCAGGCATGTATTTCCTCAACAGAGATACGTGGAACACATCGTGAACTTTGGAGAGACTTGGCGGCATTGCCAATCGGTAAGCTACAGCCCCAATTCGTTCTAGAATTTCGAAAGGTCCGATGTACCTGGGACTCAATTTACATTTCTTACCAAAACGTATGACTCCCTTCCACGGAGATACCTTCAGGAAAACATGATCACCGACTTGAAATTCCAAATCCTTCCTTTGATTATCGGCATAGCTCTTCTGCCTACTTTGAGCTGCTTTGATGTGATTTTGGATTACTTTCACCTTTTCCACTGTTTCCTCCACCAGCTCTGGGCCTACAAGTTTTCTTTCACCAACGTCATCCCAACAGGTTGGTGTACGACATCTCTTTCCGTATAACGCTTCATATGGTGCCATCTGTATACTCGAATGGAAGCTATTGTTATAGGAAAATTCTACCAGTGGTAAATATTGATCCCACATACCCTGAAAGTCAAGTGAGCAAGATCTCAACATGTCTTCTAAGGTTTGAATAGTCCTTTCTGATTGTCCGTCTGTCTGAGGGTGGTAAGCAGTGCTCAAATGAAGTTCTGTATCCAGGGATTTCTGAAGACTTTTCCAGAATCTTGAAGTAAAACGGGGATCACGATCAGAAACAATCGATAGGGGTACACCATGAAGTCTCACAACTTCATTAATGTATAGTCTTGCTAGACGTTCCAGGGGTAGATCTTCTCTTATAGTAAGAAAATGTGCTGACTTGGTAAGACGATCAACAATAACCCATATTGCATCGTTCCTTCTAGGAGTCTTTGGTAGCCCCATGACAAAGTCCATCGTAATATTGTCCCATTTCCACTCCGGTATGGGAAGAGGTTGCATGACTCCTCCAGGCTGTTGCCTTCCAGCTTTCACTTGTTGACAAACCATACATCTTGACACAAAATCAGCAATCTCCCTCTTCATGTTGTCCCACAAAAAATGTTCCTTCAAATCTCTATACATTTTGGTGCTCCCAGGGTGTATAGAGAAATTGGAACTATGAGCATCATCCAACAATTCCCTTTTCAGATCAGGTAAATCGGGAACACAAAGTCTCTTCCCGAATTTCAAAATTCCATCTTCATACACAAAGTCTCTCAATCTCCCATCATTCACAGCTTTAATCTTCTTTTGGAATTCTTCATCATTGGTCTGAGAACTCTTAATCCTTTCTAGTAAAGATGGTTTGGCAACCATTTGAAAAAGCATTGATGTTTCACCTTCCCTGGTTATTCCCATGTCCATCTTCTCTAGATCCATGAAAATTGGGTCCCTTTCAATTCTCATCATGTTCAGAACTCCATGGTCTTTTCTGCTCAAAGCATCTGCTACTTTGTTTTCTTTCCCCGGGTGGTAGTGTATCGTGCAATCATAATCCTTGAGTAATTCAAGCCATCTCCTTTGCCTCATGTTGAGTTCTTTTTGTGAGAAAATATACTTCAAACTCTTGTGATCAGTATAAATCTCACATTTTTCACCATAGAGGTAGTGCCTCCATATCTTCAAAGCAAAGATCACAGCTGCTAACTCAAGATCATGAGTAGGATAGTTTTGTTCATGAATTTTCAACTGTCGTGATGCATAGGCAATAACTCTATCATTCTGCATAAGGACACAGCCAAGTCCTTTCTTTGATGCATCACTATAAATAACGAACCCATCATTCCCCGATGGTAGAGTCAATATAGGAGCATTGACTAATCTTCTCTTCAGTTCTTCGAAACATTCTTCACACTCTTTTGTCCAAACAAATTTAACCCCTTTACGTGTGAGCTTCGTTAATGGGTTAGCCAATCGGGCAAAATTCTGGACGAAACGTCGATAATAACCTGCCAAACCAATAAAACTACGTACCTCAGTTATATTCGTAGGTGCTGGCCATTCTTGGATTGCCTTGGTCTTAGAAGGATCAACAGAGATTCCATCTTTAGAGACAATATGGCCAAGAAAAGAAATCTCCTGAAGCCAGAATTCACACTTGCTAAACTTTCCATATAATTCATGCCTCCTCAGAGTCTTCAAGATAATGCGCAAGTGATTTTCATGATCTTTGTAGGTTTTGGAGTATACCAAGATATCATCAATAAATACCACCACAAATTCATCGAGATACTCCTTGAAAACTCTATTCATCAGATCCATGAATACAGAGGGTGCATTAGTCAATCCAAACGGCATTACAGTAAACTCGTAATGCCCGTACCTGGTTCGAAATGCTGTCTTCGGAATGTCTTCCTTCTTCACACACAACTGATGGTATCCAGATCGAAGGTCAATCTTTGAAAAGTATTGAGCTCTATGCAGTTGGTCAAATAAATCATCAATACGAGGTAGGGGATACTTGTTCTTTATCGTTATAGCATTGATCTCCCTGTAGTCGATACATAACCTCATAGATCCATCTTTCTTTTTAACAAAAAGAACAGGGGCTCCCCATGGAGAACCACTAGGGCGAATAAATCCCTTATTACTCAATTCCTCTAGTTGTTTCTTTAGTTCGACTAACTCTACAATGGCCATTCTATAAGGGGTCTTCGATATAGGCCTTGATCCAGGAATCAAATCAATGGAAAACTCAACTTCTCGTTCTGGAGGATGTCCAGGTAAATCTTCCGGAAATACATCTACAAACTCTTTCACAATAGGTACATCCTCTATTTGAACATTTCTTTCCTCACCGACAGTTATTTCATTCTCTTCCTCCCCGATAATTGAATTAAGTTGAGCTACAGGGGGTGGATCTAAATAAGAATTAGGTGGTGACGATTCTGCTCTAAAAATAAGGTGCTCCTTATCATTATCATCAAGAATCGTAACCTCTTTCTTCTTACAATAAATCTTCACATCATAGTCCGAAAGCCAGTCCATACCGAGGATTATATCAAACTCAATCATAGGTATGACGATGAAATCAGCAGATAAAGAAAATTTATGTGCTCTAATGGGGACTGATTCACAAAACTTTGTTGCAACGATACTTCCCTTAGGAGTTTTAACTGACAACTCCCTTATTAAATCAAATTGGAAATATCTAATTTTCTTAGCAAACTGGGAAGATATGAAACAATGCGATGATCCAGAATCAAATAATGCATTTGCTAAACTTGAGGAAACCATTAAATTACCTGCCACCACGTCTTTCGGAGTTTCTACCTCAGCAGTAGTGATAGCATAAGCCTGGCCTTGATCCCTTGGCCTTTTCTGAGGTAAGTTCTCCTGACGCTTAGGACATGCATTTGCATAATGCCCCATCTCCCTGCAATTGTAGCACTGAACATTGGTAGCTTCCTTCTTCCCCTTGCAATCATGAGCTTGGTGGCCTTTTTCACCACACTTGTAACAGACTCCCATTCCCTTCAGGCAAGCACCGGGGTGTTTCTTCCCGCACTTACCACAAGATGGATATTCAACCTTTCCCTTCTTCCCCTTATTTCCATTCCCAGATTGATCAGCAGGTCTCTTCTTCTCTTGCTTTGCTTTAAAGTCATAAGACTTAGAGAATTCCTTTTCGGTCTTGATAGCACATGAGACAATGTCTTCGTACGATGAAAAGGATTGTGAGACTAATGCTCGACGGAGAAATGGTTTTAACCCATCAAAGAAACGATCAATCTTACTTCTTGGGTTGCGAATATAATCACCAGCATACCTCGCTAACCTTGTAAAGTTAGCCTCATACTTTGTGACATTATCATCCTCCTTTTGTCTCAGACTCAGAAATTGCCTTTCCATATCTTCTCGATGGTCGCGAGGAAAGTATTTTTCTAAAAACAGATCTTTGAACTCCCTCCATTCCATGTTTGATACTTCATCATCTTCCTTCATGTTTTGAATCAATGACCACCATTGATCAGCATCTCCAGTGAGGCGGTAAACTGCCATGGTAACTTTTTCCCTTTCACTACTCCCCAAAGCCTGAAATATTTTCTCTAGGGAAAATATCCATTGCTCAGCTACTAAGGTATTTGTACTCCCATTGAACGTTGGTGGTTGTTGTCTCATGAATCGATCTAACATTGATCCTCCACGCTGCGGATCAGGGTGCTCCATACGGGTAAGGTTATTATTCATAACCTGAGTAAGTTGTCCCAGTATGGTGATTAGCTGATCGGCACCAGTTGCATCACCAGCCCCACTATAATTATCTTGAGCAGGAGGGCAATCCCTACATGGAGTGCGCGCATTGATACGGTTTCCATTTCTTCCACTAGGCGCCATTTCTAAACAATGGCATAAACTAGATCAGTTTATGAATCAAAATACATAATCCCATACTTATAAAACACTTAACATAAATTGAACTATTTATGGATATAATCCATAATCATAAAAATGTTTTCTTTGAGGAAGTATATACTCATAAACCCTTCATAATGATTTGTAAAGATAGTGAGAGTTATCCTAAGCATATCCCCCGGGAGTGTCGTAACCAAGAGTGCAGCAAGGCCCGTTGTCGTGCACCAGTTCCCGTTCGAGTCTAGCTCAAAGCGGTGTTTTCGGGTTTTACCCCTAGGTACATCTGTGTCAGAGCCGCCTCTACCTGCTCGTATCCAGACAGGGATGTATTGCTCGAAAAACTCACAAAATCTCTACAATACCAAAATTCTAGGAAGTTCTTCTATACTAATCCTCAAAGTTCATCTTAGGTCTACGTGCTCTAATCAGAGTTTATCTAAATCTAGTTTCCAAGGTTTGTACTAAACTTCCTCTGATACCAACTGTAACGCCCCGACCCCAGCTACCCAGAGTCGGTGCATTACTTCGTAACATTGGCATGATCACAAGAAAGATCAAATCTCGAAAGACCGATTGGTTTAGTAGCCTTGGAAACACTAGATATAATCATAAAGTTTTACATTACATTTCAAAGTGAAAAACTACTACAACAACAAAGTCTTCATATCCACACTATTAACCCCTCATAATATCCCTACAAGTCATTCATAAATTACTTCTTCACTACCTGGGAAAAATAAAACATAGAAAAGGGGTGAGCTCAAATGCCCAGTAAGGATAACAATATAGCGGAACATTCAAAATAAGCATAAACATTTAAGGCAATGAATTACTAAAACAAAAGCCATTTAAAATTGAACTTCAACATAGTATGGCAAAAGTAAAATGAAATAATGGCATTTACTTGTTCACATGGATATTCTACTAATCGAATAATCACATGCAATATCAATAACCACTTTCATAATGTTGGAATGCATAATGATAAACGTTAATTTCTTTGTCTAGGCCTCATCCCAAGACCTAGGGGTTACTTCTAACCGGAACCCAACCCGGAGTGCCTCTAATAACCGGACACCAACCCGGAGTGCCTCTAATAACCAGACACCAACCCGGAGTGCCTCTAATAACCGGACACCAACCCGGAGGGCATACTTTTACCAGTCCCTAACCTGGAGGGCTTACTTTAACCAGTCCCCAACCTGGAGGGCTTACTTTTACCAGTCCCCAACCTGGAGGGCTTACTTTTACCGGTCCCCAACCCGGAACATACTTGTTTAGCACATTCATCTGAAGAAAAGTTTGAAATATAACATAAACATTCGGATTAAAACTAGCATACGAAATGTCAATAGTTTCACCATAAACTATGAATGATATAAAATAGCACATCCACAGTCAAACATATCACAAAACCTTCAACACAATATAGAAGTTTTGTATTATAATAAATCAACTTTAAATAAGCGTAAAATCCATTAAAGGATGTTGACATAGATGAAATCAAAATTCTTTTTAAAGAAATATCTCCTTTAATTTTGAAATCATTTAAGATCCATATAAAATAAGACATTTTCTTTGAAAATATTCTTATAAGCTTGTAAGTAAAGCTTCGATGATTTATAACGGCGGAAAATAACCGCACCCGCCGTATAAGTTAAAAAAACATTCTTACCTCAATTTTGTCGAAAAGGTTAAAAAGGACCTTGTTTTGAAAACGACGGAAAGATTCCATTATAAACCTCTTATACAAAGTCAAACAAGGGTATAAATGACTTTAACCCATATTCTTGTAAATAGTAAAAATGTTTTGAAATACATTTCGAAGAAACATGGATGTGGATGATAACGAGATCCCAGTAGATTATTACGTATAATACAACCTCGGATAATGAAGAGATTGTGAAATAACCCTTACCTTGTACTTTTCCTTGGTTGGGGTAGGTTAACCTCCTGTATAATGGTGAAATAATTGTTATTAAATTATACAAGAATCATATATATTTATATGATATCATATATGATCTTTTAACATTGATTTGTTAATAATATCTTAGAATTATCGTCGTTTCGGGTGTTAACTTACTCATTTTATTTTATATGTTTTGTTACATAAGTCATGTTTGTTGTATCTTATTCATATCCAGAATGATATCAAGTCCTTAAACATCATTTTTAAATCATTAAATGATAATTATACTTGAATGGATACGATGGAGAATGAATCTCATCGCGTTCGTGGAGACGGTAGTCCGTACGTACGCACGAGCGACAATATCATTCTTTTGATATGAAAATAATATATAAATGGATGGTATATCATATATACAGAATCATTAACATGTTATATTTATTATTTACATGAGTTACACATCATTATTATACCCATCCAAATAATATTATATTGAATAACAATTACACCACGACGTGGAGACGGTAAGCCGTACGTACGCACGTATGGTGACATGTTATTCAAAGGGTGGATAGAATACTGAATATGATTGTACCATATTTATAATAACATCACAGTATATGTGAGATACTGGATTTATTATTTCAGAATGGTAAGAACAAAGGAAGAAGAAGTGGAAGAAGAAATGAACTTAGAAAAGGGTGGTGAAATCATTACCTCTTCTTCGGGTTCTTCCTTTTGATTTGATCAAAAGGGCTCCTTAGGTTGGCTTTCTGATCAAACTAAGGCCTCTAGGTTGTATTGAGGGATGTTGGGAGAGTATTTGGGCAGAGTTTGGCCGAACCAAAAGGCTTTGAAGGTGTGAAGAAATGAGAAGGAGGAGTGCCCTTTTATAAGAGGGGTGAGGGGCACCTTTGGAAAAGCTAGAAATATTAATTTATAATAAATTCATATTCGGTTTCTAAAGGCTCCAAAGTTGACTATTCAAAGGATGAGGTGGGGATAGGTCGAAAACAACTCATCCAATAGAATTTAGACAGGTTTGGGTACTTATATTAACCTTATCTTTAAGTATTAACTCTAAGTTAATTAGTTTCACTTTTACAATGTCTCTTTGTATTTTTATATAATATGGTTAATAAACTTACTATATACATCCAAGCGACCCCCAAGTGGTCCATTAATGAGGAACCTATCATAATATAAGTCTCTTGGCCGAACCTTAGATTTTTAGGAATTTAATATCAATTAATAATATAATATTTGTTTTAAGAACTCTTTTATGTCAATTTTGACACTATTCAATAGTTGATTTTTGTGAAACTCCTAACAGATTGATTACTTCTAAAAAAGTCAATTAAATCAATCCTAATATATCATATTATCATATAAAATTAGTTTAATTCATTAAAAGTTTCATATTATAATTATTTGGGTATTTATAAGATCAATTATTTTTATTTTTCACTATTTTAGTAATTACTGCATCATCATTGTGTCATAAATAAAATAAATTATATAATGTCTAAAAATTATAAATAAAATATCATTATGTAGGAAATCTTTTTAGCTTTCTAATGAATATTTATAATCGAAAATCAAACATGTATAACCCTATGTAAAAATTGTTCTTCTAAAAGATGTAAGCTTATGCCATTTTTATTTTTATTTTAACTTTATTAATATAATGTGTCCCTACCACATACAAGTGGCTCCAAGGGGTCCCCAAATTGACCCAAGGATGCTCATGGTCGGGTATGTGTCCACCAATAAGGTTAGGACACGTTTTAGGGTAATTTTGTATTATTATAATATTATTTTTTTAACCCTTATTTACCGGATTTACCCTTTAACCATGGTAAATAAAATATTTACCACAGTAACTATTCAAAATGTCTAAAAATAAAAGTTACCTATTTACACAATTTGAACATCCTGATTCCAAATATGGAATCCATTTTCCTAAATTCAAAACACAGAAGTGGCAGAAATTAATTTAAAATTAATTCCCGCTGTTAAAACAAAAAGCGTGTTTTTAAGAGATAATAACTATCAAAAGATTGACACTTGTTTATGTTCGGTTTAATTGTAAAATTATGTCCAATGACCAAAACTATATTAAATGGTAAAAATATATTCTAAATATACTTTAAAACCACTCAAATTCATAATTTATCACTAGTAATTAATTTGATTAAAAAAGTTGTTTTTAATTAAAATTTAGTAATTTTCACTATTCATCAAAATATGAAAGTTATCCGAAATGTACCAAAATTTCACCCTAGGCTAATTTTGATATTCCGAATCCAAAAATGAAGTCCATTTTCAAATATAAAATATATATGATTTCAAAAAGTAGGTATTACTATTCATAACGGCTAGTTTGATTAGTTATGGTGTGTTAGAACTCGGTGTTGCGTACAACACACGCTATCACATTATTCAAAGAGAAGCGTACCATAGAAGCTTGGGGTGTTACAATTAGCATTGAATTTACCTTGATTTCGTAGGTTAAATCAATTCAATCTTTTGTAATGTTTTAAACAAAAACCCGTTTTCTTTCGACAACAGGATTAATTTTAATTTAATTTATGAAACTTCTATGTATTGAATTTGTAAAAATGGATTCCATATTTGGAATCATTGGGTCCAAATTATATTAATAGACTACTTCTTATTTTTGGGCATTATGAATAGTAACTACGGTAAATTTTATTTACCATAGTTAAAGGTAAATCGGGTAATTAAGGGTAAATATAAGATTATAAAATTACCCTAACACCTGCCAAAATTCTTTTGGATGGCTAAAATTATACCCATATCACCTAAGGGTCGGATTAGATTCATTTTATGGACTTTTGACCATGAAAATAATTTAATTTTAATTAAAACCAAAGAAAGTGACAACATGTCACTCTCTTAAATCTTATAAGTATAATAATTTTAATATAGTGATAAACATCATAAAACTTCTAACATGAATAATATCCAGAAATCTAATAAAATTATCTATATCATGATAATTTATTTAGAATTTTTAGGGATTAAATAATTGTCATTAATGGTGATACATTAATGATGAAAAAATTATTTATTAAGTGAAAAAATCAGTAATATAGTTTTTATTGAAATAATAATACTCATTAAAAGGCCCACAAACCTGACCAAAACTTAGTGTTAGGGTATATATACACCATAATCATCCAATGACCAAATTTATAACCGTTTGGAGTCTTATAAAAGTGATTATGACACTTATATTATTTTATTTTAAATGATGCCAAAGTTGTCACCTTCATAATTTAATAAATATAACAATTTAAATATTGTTATTTTTAGATGATAAATTGGAGTAAAAGTATTATTGTGAAAGGTAATAGATTTATCTTCATCATAGGATTTTATTTTTAATTTTTATGCAACAAATAAGTATATTAAATAATTATACAAAAATGTTGTAGTAATTAATTTATTAAGAGATAAACCAAATAAATAGTTTTAACAGTAATAAAATAAATATTATATGAACTATTTAATGCGATACACTAATTTTATAGATACATATGACCTTTTATAAATCTATTAAATCCCTTTTTTCGAACATATCTTCTGTATATATTTTATTTAAATTCAAATAAATGAATAGTTTCAAAAACGACACTATTGTTATTTTATAAAAATAACTTATTATAAATTTTTTTAAAAATCAAAAAAATAGATAAAAATTATAAATTTAAATTTCAATGGTCTAAAATGTTAACAAGTATCCAATTATGGAAAATTCACAACAAATAAGTAATTATTTGTTATAATTAAATATTGAGAATTTTATTACCACAAATACAATTAAATTGATTAAGTAAGGATAAATCAAGTTGATAATGTTTAAAAAAATTTCTTAACATGTATAAATTTTATTGGTTGATGAGATTAAAACCCTATCTCATCTAATATTTGAATGTGAGTCATTTTTAGAGGTTTTTAAGTAGGGTTAGATTTATTATAAATTAATATTTTTAAGATTTCCAAAGGTTCCCCTCTCCTCTCTTATAAAAGGGCACCTCCTCCCTCTCTTATCACACAATTTGGAGCCTTGAAGATCAGAAAACCCCTGCCCATTTCCCTTATAAACGTCCCTAGAAACATCCTAGAGGTTCTGGTCTTCTTCAAAGACCAATTTTAGTGCCCTAAAAGGAGGTCTCAAAAAGGTGCTTCAAAGAAGAGGTAATGTTCGTTATCGATTCTTTCAGCTTTATTTCTTCTTCTACTTCTTCTTCTTCTTTAGTTGTTTCATTATTAAGTAATAAAATCAGTATCAATCATATACTAATATGCCATTATATGTATGAAACAACCCTATTTCACCATCTATCCATCCTACGGAAAATGAAATCACCGCGCGTGCGTACGTACGAAATACCGTCTCCAGGCTGTGGTGTAATCTATTTTCCACCACCACCTTACTTGGATGGGTATAATGGTGTAAATAATGAATATATATGATTATTGTAAAGTGATATTAATTCTGAAATAGTATACATACACTCTAATACAATTCCATGGGAACGATATCATCGCTCGTGCGTACGTACAGATTACCGTCTCCACGACGCGATGAGATTCATTTTCCATGTTAACAATTAAAGAATGATTATAAAGTATATATAATAAGTAATCATGAAATATATGACATAATAATGATACTGGATTTATTTATATATATAGTTATTCCATCTACTTAATTCCATTCAATTCAATAAGGAAATGAAATCATCGTTCATGTGTACATACGGCCTACCGTCTCCATGAACGGTGTATTTCTTTCCATTTATTGATCTATTATATATATGTATATTCTGAATATATATTATATATTAATCATGTTTTATATTATGTAATTAAGTAATCATGATCTATGTAATCATATGAATAATTACAAGTCAAAACACGGATGACAAATGAAACGATTTTACCCAAAACACTCTTTAACATGGAATTTACAAAAGAACGGGTAATATTAAGTCATAAGTGAACCATATATGATATCATAACAATGAATATGATTCTGTAATAAGTCAATGACATTATTTAAATCATTATACATGAGGTTAGGATACGTACGAAGCAAATTAGACCTAAGGTAAGGAATAATTGTGCAAATCTCATTTTTATCCGAGATTGGTTATTCGTAAGTATTTACTAGGGTTATTTCTATCATCCATGTCCATGTTTTATAAAAGTGTATTCATGTATGTTTAAAGTCCTTTTTACCCATTTTGACTTTTACCTCATTGTATTGAAGGAATCTTTCTTTTATTTACCCTATAAGGTACTTTTTTACTTTTCCGAAAAAAGTACAAGAAGAATGTTTTTTAAAGTATATGGAATGAAAGTATTTTTATGGTTTTATAAAGCCTTATTTTCATAAATCTTCCTCCAAAATATTTCATGACTATTTTCAACAAAATCCTTTTCTTTTAAAATTGCATGAAATTTTGTGAAAAGAGAATGATTTTTAAGAAAAAAGGATATTTTCCTCAAGAATTCATTTCATGTGTTTTATCAAAACCATTTTCATCTAAGATGACATTATTTCACATGTGTATGTTTCAAGTATCATGTCTCTATGATTTACATGGTTTCACTTTTCTTATGATGAAATGATATCCATTTTTTATATGGATTATGTTATGATGGGATGATGTTTATAAAACCCATTTTTATTCTTTGGGTTATGATGAATGATTTATGTTTATGTTGTGGTACAAGTAAGAAAGATTTCATTATTAGATGGGTGGGACCTATATCTCCCTCCAATGCATTGGGTAAAGATTTATATCTCATGAGATAGACATGGCTGGAATGGTAAGTTAATCTGGTTCAGTATTACAGGACTGGAATGAGGAGTGAACTCGATTCAGAAAGGGACTTTGTCCACTAAGATGGTCTTGGAAGCAATGCCTTGGATACTATGGAAATCATTACATGTGCTTAATGGATGCCACAATTACATGTTTTATTCCTATACTATGTTATCATGATTTATGTTCCATTATGATATATGCCTTATGTACTTCCATGTTTTAAGTTGTTTCTCAAGATTTTGATGTTTAAACATTATGTTCATGTTTTTAAGTTAAAACGTATATGGTATGTTTTATTTTATACATGCTTATCCTTACTGAGCATTTTAGCTCACCCTTTTTATGTTTTATTTTCCCCCAGGATTAAAAGAAAGGTTTTAGGTAAGGAAACAAAAAGTGTAAGATCTTTATGGGAGATGTTGAAGATCTTTCACCACGATTAAAAGATTACGTTCCAAGTTTCCAAAGACACTAAAATATTACGGTCCTTGTGTGTATGTTTTTTTTATGTATTAAGTATTCCGAAAAAGTAATGTAATGTCCATGTACGTCAAGCTTCGGGTCTCTACAGTTGGTATTAGAGGAAAGGTTTATTTAACCTTTGGAAACTAGGATGCGAAAACATTAGTGAGATCCCTATAGATA
The DNA here is from genome assembly GCA_963277665.1 of Viscum album. Taxonomy (NCBI): domain Eukaryota; kingdom Viridiplantae; phylum Streptophyta; class Magnoliopsida; order Santalales; family Viscaceae; genus Viscum; species Viscum album. Next base: position 178,692,351 of record OY728137.1, read on the forward strand.
TTTCTAAGGTATGTCTAGGGATGTCCCTAAGGTTAAGTATACGTATAGGTTATAGTCCTAGAATTGATCTAGCGATCTTAGAATTTAACCTAAGATGTTAGATATTGAGGGTACTCCCCCTTTACTATGTTGTTTTCCCTAGCATGATTTTTACCTCTCACACTAATCTTTTTGGGTTTTAGATGATGGCTGGAACCCGAAGAAACCGTGTTGATCAATGCAATGGAAAATGAAATGATTGTCCTCCTGAACAAACAAATGTTATGGGAGATGGAGTGCAAAATATTATTGCTATACTTGCACAAGATATGAATCATTCTGGACTTCCAAATGAGCAGAGAAGGGAACAATATTCTATTGAGTCCTTCATGAGGCAACATCCACCTTCTTTCAGTGGGTCTTCTGATCCACTTGTTGCTGAACAATGGATCAGTACCACTGAAAAGATATTTTCAGTTCTTCAATGTTTTGAACATGATAAAGTCATCTTAGTATTATATAGTTTGGATGGTGAAGCTGATCAATGGTGGAATCTTATCAAGAATACGTGGCCAAGAGATGAAATTGAGTCCATGGAATGGGACGAGTTCAAGAACTTATTTTTCAATAAGTACTTCCCTCGTATTCTTCGAACAAAGATGGAGAAGGAGTTTCTTAAACTAAAGAAAAAGGATGATGAATCTGTTGGTGTATACAAAGCTTATTTTACAAGGCGTGAAAGGTATGCATCTGGCTTTATCATCCAACCTGAAAGTAAAGTTGATCGATTCTTCAATGTCTTAAAACCAAATCGTCGAAGGGAATTAGCTATAAGAGACTTCAGTAGCTATGAAGAAATTGTGCGTTGTGCTATCAAGGTAGAAATGGAAGTTGGTGTTACTTATCCATCTCATAGTTTTGACAAGAAACGAAATATGGAGTTCAAGGAGAAATCTAAGAATAATGGTGAAAAGAAGATGAATGTTTCCTTATGCTCAAAGTGTGGAAAGAAGCATGGTGGAGATTGTCTTAAAGGGACTAGAAAATGTTTTATGTGTAGAAAAGAAGGTCATCGAGTAGCTGAGTGTCGATGTAATGGAAACAGGGTTTCTAATGATGTGAATAAAGAAAAGACTACAGAGAACGCACCACCAACACTTCAATGCTTCAAGTGCAAGGAAATGGGGCACTATTCTAATAAATTCCCTAATCCAAGGGTTAGTGATGATCGACATGAGCAACCACTTAAAGCAAAGGACAAAGGGAAGTCACATGCAATCACTATTGGAGATGTTGAATATGACAACGATGTGGTGGAATGAATAAGTGTTTATGTAATGGGATTCCAAAATAATTTTTTATATAGTATCATGGAATATTGGAATATTTATGTATTGGTCTATTGTGGTTTTTAATAATTTTATGGTACCGGTAACCATGGAAAGTGATTGAGATATTTTTGGAAAAAAGATGATATGCACATAATGAAGGGATAAAGAGAAAATAAAATGTTTGACAGTATTCATGAGCTCATGACTGATATAAGGAAATAGTTATATCATGGTTTGAGTATATAGAATTTTGGGGTTTTGGTATGTGGAAAGAGTTAACTTTTGACAGCACTCATGTTTTCACTAAGATTCAATGGGTATTCATTTTTCAAGAGAATACATGATTAAGGCCTTCAAATGTTTGGAATGTGACCAACAAGACATATCTCATGATATATGGGGATCAACGATGGTATTAACATGCTTGTTATATGAACTCTTTGTTAATCGTTTTCACTATAATATGAGATTGGACAGTAGTATTTTGGATAAGCCTAAAGATTGGAATAGATTATGTTGGACATAAGTTATTATTGTTTAAGGATAGAACCTTTTTCGATATTATTGACGGGATGATATAGTAATGTAGTTTTAGAAAAAGGACAACCTGCAGGATGGGTGACAGCCCATCGCGTCGGACAAGGCTGTGGAAATCGAACCCATAACCGAAGTGTGACAGGCCTTTATCGCTTACCACTGGCCTACAGGAAGTCCCTGGTTAGTGGAAAGTAGTTTTATTTTATTAAGCGATATGATAAATAAAGTATAAGTCCATTTTTGGAACCATATATGATTAATCTCACCATAATATGGAATTATAACGTTTGCTAACCTTTTGTATGAAATAGATGGAATGACCCATCATTCTATCACATGATCTGTTAACGCTTCACGAATAACAAATTCAACTTCATTTCTTTACGAGATGAAGTGGAAATTGTTCAATTCATGAACAACGGTGAGATTGTACCAAAATCAAGTATGTATTTCTTCTAATTCAAAATTTTCAACTTTAGGGAGATAATATTGAAAACCAAAAATGTTGTCCTAGTTCTCTTATATCCGATGAATCAGATGGTACCTTATATCATCACAAATCTATGGCTTTGTGATTTTTGGCTTTTTCATAGCCATGTTCTCTACCGCTCTCCATCAGAACATGATGGTTAGATTTCTCCTCCATATCCATATTTTCACCTATGATATTCTATGTGAAAAACTAGTGATGAGTTAATTTGGGTAACCGTTATGTTTCATACTTCACTTTTTAAAATTATGTTTTAGCATTCCTTTTTTTTACGATGTGGGTTTCTATGAAAGAAATTCTCAAGTAACAAACCATTTATAACCCCGATGGATTTTGAGGGTGAAATTAATTTTAAGGGGGTAGAATGTAACACCCCGAGATTTTATGATAAGTATTTTTTTTAATTTATTTTATGTCATGTGTTTTATTATACACCATGATTATCTTGTGCTATACGCAACACCGTATTATCTTGCAGTATACACAACACAATTCTTGGATCGTGTTACACACAATTTCAAGTTCATTTGAAAGAAGTTATTCTACGCAACATTGAGTGTATATATATATATATATTCAATGTATAAATGAAATATGGTTGGATTTTGTTATACTCAATAACAAAGGAGTCTTGCACTACACGCAACCCTAACTTGGCTTTCATTAAACGCAATCACGACCTTCCTCGATAGCGTGTGTTGTATGCAATACCGGGTTTCACTAAACAACGATATATGGTTATAATATTATCACGAACTAGACGTTATGAATAGAATAGACCACATTTTGAATTTTATAACATTATTATTCATCTTATAAATTTTCTAAAACATTTTATGTGAACAAAATAAATTTTTTGGGTAAAATAAGTCTTTTTCAAAAAATGCAGTTTTGCCGCCTTTTGATGGCGCACCCACTTTAAATATAGTTTTTGACATGTTTATAAGTTCAATTTTACAAAATAAAATTATTCTTTGGAATAAGGATATAAAATTTTACCTTGGATAAAATTTTCATGTTATTCGGATAACTTTTATATTTTAATGAATAGTAAAAACACGCTATATTTTAATTAAAAACAACTATTTTCATTGTAATAATTAATGTGGTTAAATTATAATATTGAATGGTCTTAAATTATAAATAGAATATATTTTTACCATTTAATATAATGTATGTAATTATCATTGATTTTACATTGAATTCGTAGGTTAAATCAATTTAATCTTTTGTAATGTTTTAAACAAAAACCCGTTTTCTTTCCACAACGGGATTAATTTTAATTTAATTTCTGCAACTTCTGTGTATTGAATTTGGAAAAATGGATTCCAAATTTGGAATCATTGGGTCAAAATTATATTAATAGACTACCTTTTATTTTTGGGCATTATGAATAGTAACTACGGTAAATTTTATTTACCATAGTTAAAGGTAAATCTGGTAATTAAGGGTAAATATAAGATTATAAAATTACCCTAACACCTGCCAAAATTCTATTGGATGGCTAAAAGTATACCCATATCACCTAAGGGTTGGATTAGATTCATTTTATGAACTTTTGACCATGAATATAATTTAATTATTATTAAAATCAAAGAAAGTGACAACATGTCACTCTCTTAAATCTTATAAGTATAATAATTTTAATTTAGTGATAAACATAATAAAACTTCGAACATGAATAGTCTCCAAAAATCTAATAAAATTATAGACATCATTATAATTTATTTATAATTTTTAGGGATTCAATAATTGTCATTAATGGTGATACATTAATGATGCAAAAAGTATTTATTAAGTGAAAAATCAGTAATATAGTTTTTATTGAAATAATAATACTCATTAAAAGGCCCAAAAATCTGAAAAAAACTTATTGTTATTGTATATCTACACCATAATAATCCAATGACCTAATATATAACCGTTTGGAGTCTTATAAAAGTGATTACGACACTTATATTATTTTATTTTAAACGATGCCAAAGTTGTCACCTTCATAATTTAATAAATATAACAATTTAAATATTGTGATTTTAAGTTTATAAATTAGATTAAAAGTATTATTGTGAAAGGTAATATATTTATCATCATCATAGGATTTTATTTTTAATTTTTATGCAACAAATAAGTATATTAAATAATTATACAAAAATGTTGTAGTCATTATTTTATTAAGAGATAAACCAAATAAATGGTTTTAACAGTAATAAAATAAATATTATATGAACTATTAAATGTGCTCCACTAATTTTTTAGATACATATGACCTTTTATGAATCTATTAAATCTTTTATTTAGATCATAACCTCTGTATATATTTTATTTAAATTCAAATAAATGAATAGTATCAAAATTGACACTATTGTTATTTTATAAATATAACATATTATAAAATTCTTTAAAAATCCCAAAAATAGATAAAAATTATAAATTTAAATTTATATGGTCTAAAATGTTACAAAGTATCCAATTATAGACAATTCACAACAAATAAGTAATTATTTGATATAATTTAAAATTTAGAACATTATTACCACAAATAAAATTAAATTGATTAAGTAAGGATAAATCAAGTTGATAATGTTTAAAATATTTTCCTAACATGTCTAAATTTTATTGGTTGATGGTATTACAACCCTATATCATCTAATATTTAAAAATGAGTCATTTTTTTGAGGTTTTTAAGTAGGGTTATATTTATTATAAATTAATATTTTTAATATTTCCAAAGTGCCCCTCTCCTCCCTTATAAAAGGGCACCTCCTCCCTCTCTTCCTCACACAATTTGGAGCCCTGAAGCTCGGCCAAAACCTTCCAATTTCTCTTATAAACTTCCCTAGAAACATCTTAGAGGTCCTGGTATTCTTCAAAGACCAATTTTAGTGCCCTAAAAGGAGGTCTCAAAGAGGCGTTTCAAAGAAGAGGTAATGTCTGTTACCGATTCTTTCAACTTTATTTCTTCTTCTACTTCTTCTTCTTTAGTTGTTTCATTATGAAGTAATAACATCAGTATCACTAATATATTTATATGTTATTATAAGTATGAAAAAACCCTATTTCACCATCTATCCATCCTACGGAAAATGAAATCACCGCACGTGCGTACGTACGGAAAACCGTCTCCACGCCGTGGTGTAATCTATTTTACACCACCACCTTACTTGGATGGGTATAATGTTGTAAATAATGACTATATATGATTATTGTAAAGTGATATTGATTATTAAATATTATACATACACTCCAATACAATTCCATGGGAATGATATCATCGCTCGTGCGTACGTACGGATTAGCGTCTCCACGACGCGATGAGATTCATTTTCCATGTTAACAATTAAAGAATGATTATAAAGTATATATAATAAGTAATCATGAAATATATGACATAATAATGATACTGGATTTATGAATATATATATGTATGTAATCTACTTAATTCCATTCAATTCAATAAGGAAACAAAAACAACGTTCATGCGTACGTACGGCCTACCGTCTCCATGAACGGTGTATTTCATTCCATTTATCGATCTATTATATATATGTATATTCTGAATATTTATTATATATAAATCATGTTTTATATTCTGGAATTAAGTAATCATGATCTATGTAAACATATGAATAATTACAAGTGAAAACACGGATGACAAATGAAATGATTTTACCCAAAACATTCTTTAACATGGAATTTACAAAAGAACGGGTAATATAAAGTCATAAGTGAACCATATATGATATCATAACAATGAATATGATTATGTAATAAGTCAATGACATTATTTAAATCATTATACATGAGTTTCGGATACGTACAAAGCATATTAGACCTAAGGTAAGGGATAATTGTGCAAATATCATTTTTATTCGAGATTTCTTATTCATAAGTATTTACTAGGGTTATTGATATCATCCATGTCCATATTTTATAAAAGTATATTCATGTATGTTTAAATTCATTTTTACCCATTTTTACTTTTACCCCATGGTGTTGAAGTAATATTTCTTTTATTTACCCTACAAGATACTTTTTGACTTTTCCGACAAAAGTACGAGAAGAATGTTTTTTTAACGTATACGGCATGAAAGGATTTTTACGGGTTTATAAAGCCTTATTTTCATAAAGCTTACTCCAAAATATTTCATGACTATTTTGAACAAAGTCCTTTTCTTTTAAAATTGCATGACATTTTGTGAAAATAAAATGATTTTGAAGAAAAAAGGATATTTTCCTCAAGAATTCATTTCAAGTGTTTTATCAAAACCATTTTCATTTAATATGACATTATTTCACATGTGTATGTTTCAAGTATCATGTATCTATGATTTACATGGTCTCACGTTTCTTATGATGAAATGATATCCATTTTTTTATATGGATTATGTTATGATGGGATGATGTTTATGAAACCCATTTTTATTCTTTGGGTTATGATGAATGATTTATGTTTATGTTGTGGCACAAGTAAGAATGATTTCATTATGAGATGGGTGGGACCTATATCTCCCTCCAATGAATTGGGTAAAGATTTATATCTCATGAGAAAGACATGGCTGGAATGGTAAGTTAATCTGGTTCAGTATTACAGGACTGGAATGAGGAGTGAACTCGATTCAGAAAGGGACTTTGTCCACTAAGATGGTCTTGGTAGCAATACCTTGGCTACTATGGAAATCATTAAATGTGCTTAATGGATGCCATAATTACATGTTTTATTCCCATACTTTGTTATCATGATTTATGTTCCATTATGATCTATGCCTTATGTACTTACATGTTTTAAGTTGTTGCTCAAGATTTTGATGTTTAAACATTATGTTCATGTTTTTAAGTTCAAACGTATATGGTATGTTTTATTTTATCCATGCTTACCCTTACTGAGCATTTCATCTCACCCTTTTTATGTTTTATTTTCCCCCAGGATTAAAATAATGGTTTTTGGTAAGGAAACAAAAAATGGAAGATCTTTATGGGAGATGTTGAAGATCTTTCACCACGATTAGAAGATTACGTTCCAAGTTTCCAAAGACACTAAACTATTACGGTCCTTGTGTGTCTGTTTTTGTTATGTATTAAGTATTCTGAAAAAGTGATGTAATGTCTATGTACATCAGGCTTCGGGTTTCTACATTCTAGTTCTATTCCCAACCATGGAATGGTCTATCAAATATGATAAATATCAAAATAAGGAAACTATAATCATTTTAGGCATAGAGATCTACATTTTGGAATGAAAAGTCAGTACTTTGACTAAAATAAAATACCCATTATAAAGAGAAAAAATTCAACTTTTTAGATTTTTTGATAAAATTTAGATATTTATATCTTATTATATTTTATAAATTCCAAAGATAATACTAATAGATTTTACTTGACGAATATATAAGTTTTTTTATTATCCTTTAATGGGTATGATGCATGTATTAGATCTTAGATATATATTCTCAAATCCTTGAAATATTAGTTAAAAATGAAGTTAAATTTGATATGGTATTTCTAGAATGAATGTGTGTGGAATAAGAGAGAAACATAGATTAAAATAAGTGACATAAAGAAGGTGATTACATAGTGATTATATTATGATTCACATTAGGCCTTTCCATGATGAATTGAATATCTGGAGAACTCAGGGAGATGAACACATTTTTTTAGTAAAAGGGAAACACCAATAAATTTTTTGTATTAATTATTTTGATACATTCATTATAATTTCATCTAATCCAAAATCTTTTTTAAAAATTATCTCAAAAATAGTGTATGGAGAGATTAGAAGATGAAGTTTCACTAGGACATGGTAGGGGACTATTAATAAATATCTTAATAACACAATATTGGATTAATGAATCTTTGATACATCGCCACACTAATTTGTATATATTACTTAGATGTAGTTGATTATGTGAATAAAGCATAAATCCTCATGTAATTACACTTTAATTTTTTTCAAATAGTTGATATGTTTTTTTGATTTTAATGATATTTTTTGGTTTCTTTTAACATATTAATAAGATTTAATTAGAGGATATGAAAATAGTTTACACCTCGATTCACTCCCCTATCAGGGTGTTTGGGACCTTGGTGGTTTTAATGATCAATATTAGAGCTAAAAAGTTTATTCATGGATAATCCATCATTAATGGAATATCTACATATAAAATGTTATCAATATTAAAGGATTTACTATAATTAAAGAGATTAATTATAAAATATAGAAGAAATTTAAGTGGTATCACTTATGATCTTCCAAACTTGATATTATCACTATAAAAATTCATAAAATCCATTTCAAGGATCCCAAAAAATATATTATTGAATGAAAAAAGAAGAAGATGAAAAATGATTATGAAAAATCACAAAACACCATATCCAGATCACTCTTAAATTAGATCTATATAATTTTTTTGGGTAAATTCCCCATAAAATGTATTCTCTCTTTTGTTGTTTAATAGCTTGTTTCTTAGTTTCATAGGGATTTGGAGGAAATTTAGAGTTTTTTTCATAACTTGGGTTGGGCATTTTCTATAGGACACAATCACACCTAGAGTTTTATTCACGATGTGAATGTGTCACTAGGACAATGCCACAAATTCAATTTGGTGCATGAACTGAATAAATTTTTTAATAAAATTAACAACATGAATTACTTGATTATTCTTTTTAACCTAAGTTGATTTATTTTTTAGAATATATGGATTATGGGAGTTTCATGATGTGAATATAGGATTCATGACATGAATACAGGGTTCACGATGTGAATCCCTTTCACCCTATAGTTTTTACTATGTTGCATGCTTGATGTTTTACTAATTTCTTATGAATTCATCTCCATCAAACCCTAGATATCTTATAGATGATTTTGGTTGGTTCCACTCTTTATGGATTACACCATTTTATGCAAGGATCTCCAACGTTTTTTGTTACACTTAATTTGTTAAGCGTTCCATTCTCTCTTTTATTCTGCATAGATCTTGGGTTTTGGAAGTAGTGTTTGATATCATTTTTGGGATTTGTGATCATTCGACGATGCTTATTTGATACCTTTTATATCCATTTTTAACACCCCTAAATTCCAATAGAAGAAAATTTTATACTATAACATATGTGATGCAACACCAAGCTTATATGATAAGATAACACCCCAACACTTTACAATATATTTATTTTTAATTAAATTTAATATCTTCAATATTGTATATTACATAAAACATTGAGTTTAGTTTGTTTCACATGAAACAATATGTTTATATTTATCTACACAGAACCCTAATTTTATCTTTCATTACACGCAACATCGATTTTAAATGAAATGTGAAATATTATTAAAATATTGTTATTTAATATAATATTTAACGTCTGGCCATTGGAATGGAGGGTATGAAAAAGATTAACTAAATTATGAGAATATATATTTTACATATGTTTATTAGTTATCTATTTATTAGTAATAAAATAATTATTATTTTAAATAAAAATAAATTTTTTTGGAAAATTTTATTTTTCTAAAAAGACGGTTTAATTGTGCTTAACACACATAAATTAAAATTAAAATTTAACTCTTTTAGAAACTTTTTTTGAAAAAATAATCTTCATTTTTGAAATAATAATAGCAAAATTATCTTAGGTTTAATTTTCCAGATTTTTATGAGAAGTTTTATTTTTCGATGAATAATAAAAAACAAGGAATTTTAATTGAAAATTAACATTTTGTTTAAATTATTTATAATATTAAATTATATTTTTAATTATTTTTAAAGTAATATTAGTTCAATTTTATATCAATTAATACAATTTTTGCCATTTTAATCATTTTTATATTGAATTTAGACATAAAAAATTTATAAAATTTTTAATCTTTTCACTTTAAAAACCCACTTTCTCATCACGTATGTGAGGTTAATTTTAAATTAAACTCTACAAATTTTTTGAATTAATTTTTTTAAATGGATTTAATATTTGAAATAATCAAAATTTATATTATATAATGAGGTCAACTTGATTTTTTACCATAATTATTAGTGGAAATAGTTAAAATTAATTATAGTGATTAAGGTAAAAGCAAGTTTACTTAGTGGTTAAACATAGAATATAAGTTGTAAAATGACATACCGGCTTGTCCAAAACCCATTTTATAGAAATATTTAGACCCTTAAAACATTTTTCTATATTTTTATGAGTTATTTGGATAATATTTTGTGAAACTAACATATATAATAAGTTAAGTAAAGAAAAAGATAAAAAAACAACCTTCATTTCCATTAATATTTATAATGTTTTGGGATAGGGAAAACCATAATATGTTTGGTTATATATATTATTTAAAAATTTAAATGAGTTTATGTGAACATAAAAAGTTATTTTTAATTTTTAGAAATGAATTATTCACTTAAATTCTTAAGAAACATCAATGCAATAATTATTTAGTTAATAATAAACTTAAATAAATTATACGAAAAATATTAAAAGTGAGGTAAATTTAATGAATTATTTCTTTTTATTAATTTTTTAGAAGAATATATCTTGTTACACAGTTTTTAAATTGATATATTAAAATTATACCTTTCTATTTATATTTTTTAAATTCAAATTAAATAAATAATGTCAAAATTAACATTATTATTATTTTTTAATAAATGATATTTTATTAAATGATTTAAAATTAATAAAAAAATATATCTTATTACAAGTGATATTTAAATGTTAATAAATGTAAAATATGGTCCATTAATGGGCCAATTTATCTTTTATAATGAACATATTAACCCCTAAATAGTAAAAACCTTGTTAGCAAAGTTAAGATTAAACCATTGTTTTTGCGTGTTACATAGGCTTCTGTTAAAATTAATGTCCAACACACGTGAGATTTTTTTGTTTTATAAATTAGATATAATATTTATAATCAGTGGGTATAAATTTTAAAATAACTATCACTTTAATTTATTATTAAATGATAAATTGAATAGCTTATAAAACTTGTTACCATAGTAAAAACAAAAAGAGTAAAATTGAGTAAACATAAAGACTAGGGAACAAAATGATAAAAATTATTTTATTTTTGTGGTTTAGAGGTGTTAATATACAAAAATAAACCATAAAATATTGTATTATTCAATTTTCATACACATTAGGTAAGAAAGACCTCCCAATAGTGAATACTTTTGAGTATTTAAAAGAATGGCACTCCTCCTCAACTATAAAAGAGAACTCACTCTCTCCCCTTCTTCAAACATCTAAATAATTTTTTATCATAACAAATATACTAAAATAACTTCAAAAATTACCTCATATAATCCAAAAATCCTTATTTTGGTCATAAATCCAACCTAGAATGGTTTTAGTGCAAACCAAAGGAAGATACTTGAAGAAAATGTAATGTTCTTTAATAAGCGTCTTTATTTTATTTCCTACTCAAACACTTTCAATTTATATTATAAAATGATTATATAATAACATAATTATCTTAAATACACTTATAGTTTTTATGTTAAATGTTAAAACTACAACCACACACACTTCCATCAGATGGGTTATGAAATCATCATTCGTTTGTATGGAGGACTACCGCATCACGAACGAATGTCGTTCATTTTTCCATTACCACCTTTCAAGGTTGGGAATAATGATGGATTTATAGTTTATATATAATATATATTATATTTAGGATTTTATTATGATTATATAATTACTATATCACACATAACTTCATGACTTCTATTTTTTTGAAATATGATATCGTCGCTCGTGTGTATGACAGACTATCACCTCATGAAGTGATGCAGTTCATTAACTCTTTACATGGAATATATTAAGGATGTATTTAATAAACATATGTGACATATATGGCATAAAAATGATACAATAATTATAATATATATATGTATATATATATATATCATTTAATTTTGTTTCTTTTAATACAACAAGAAAATGGAAACAATGTTCATGCATATGTACGACCTACCGTCTTCATGAACAGTGTATTTCATTTCCGAACACCAAGTTTTAGGGATTAATATAAAAATATATATACTTAATATATATGATATTTATATCATGTTTCACATTATTCATATTACTTAATCATGATATAAGTAAGGGGAAAAAAATAACAAGTTAAAACATACTCGAAAAAAAGCAGTTATTACCCAAAACTATGAAAATAAAGAAAAAATTATTAATGAATATATGATAAGGTGTTATATAATAATAATATATGATATTATGAAGAATATTACGTTTTTGGTTCAGGTATAATTTAATAAAATGCTTAAAACTACTATACACAAGGTTAAAGTGTGTTAAACCAAAAGGAAGTGTAAGGAAAGAGATTTCGTCTCAATTTAGATTCCATTGAGACTTACTTGTTATTAGAACCAATTAACTTTTGTGTGATTTGTATGATTCCTTATGACATGTAATATCATTATTAATTCATAATTTATGTTATTTTAAGTTTCACTTTGAATCATTTCATCCAATGGGATTTAACTTGAAAATTACCAAGTGGTAAAAATTATTATACATTCTCACTTTTTTTTATGGTTGTTAACTTTATCTAGAAACAATAACTCCCTTGTGATCATTTATCATTAAAAATTTAATTTCTATTAAATATCCATATTATTTTATGATGGTTATGATTATTTCCTAAATCGTATACCATTTTTACATATAATGTATACTTGGAATGTTATTTTTTATATCAGGGGAAATATTGATAAATCTATATTCATTACTCAATAAAAATATTTAATAATAAGGCACATTATTAAATCAACTATTCGATATATGAGAAATGATTTGGAACTGAATACATGGGTGAGGTTGGTTAAATATATCCCCTTGATGCATTAGTAGTCTCATGAGATGAATCAGCTGACCAAATCAGATGGGGTTTTTCCTAGTATATTTTAAACTATCTTGAGAATAGATCTTGATGTAAAAGGTTTTGTGTACCTGGGAAACATGAAATCCAATAATTCATCATTTCCTTCATTAAGAATTTAGTTATTATTATCCATGAGAATTTTTATATGATATTATCTATTGATTCATTTCATTCTCAGATTATTGAATAAATGGTATGAGTTTTCAGTTATTTACCTTGCCATATTGATTATGTCTTATATGTTCAATAAAGTCAAGTTAGTTAAATGTAATGTGTGTTCGGTTATTTATCTTTCTATATTTGTTATTATTTATTCATTCATGATAGATTATACTATACTTAAACCTTCCTAAGCATTTGATATCACCTTTATTTGTTTCCCTTACCTGAGTTATGGAGAAGAGATCTTTGAATGAATTTTCAAGGATGCAGATTACTATATTTTTTTATGTATTATGTTTTATTTTTTACTCCCAATGTAAAATGGGTATCATGTGTGTATATAGTTTTAAAAAATTACTAAACTTTTCAATCCTTTAGAATTCCATTCCTTATATATATTCAAATGTAATTAAAGTAGGACATTGACATTTGGCTTCTAGGGTCAGCATTGTTATTGTTGGTTTCAGAGAAAGTTTAGTATAAATCTTGGGATATAGATTTAGGAAAACATAGATCATGGAACGTAACCCCATGATAGACATTGAAGATAATTATCGAATAACATCATAAAGTTTTGGTATTATACATTATGTTCCATAATGACATGATCTAATCTAGTATATTCCCTTATATATAAATGGTACTTAGAAAAAGGAATGGGAACCACATTAATGCACATAATCCAAAGGGTAATAATGATCATTTCTTTTATGGTATTAAGACCATATTTATAAGGGAAGTATTATCCCAAAAATTGTCATCATATGAGGACATGGTATTATGTGCTAACAAGATAGAAAAATAATTCTCTAAGTATTGTGGATTCAGAGGTAAGTATGAGAACAAGAGGATGGATAGTAAAAAGATAGATAAATGAAAGAAGGGAAATAAATATTTTCACACATGTGATAATTATGGAATGACACACCATGGTAATTTATTAAAATGATTTGAAGTTTTATACTAGTATGAAGGGAAAAGACACTATGATTTTGATTGCACAGGAAAGAAAAAAATTTCCAATGTAAAATGCTTCAAGTGTATAGAAATGGGGAACTATGAAAATGAATACCTCAAGCATCAAGGGAATATACCTTAGAAGAAGCTAACAGATCATGACCAAGATTATGCTATTGATACAATTGAAGAGGAATGACTAATGTTCTCATGTTTTGATCCAATAATTATGTAATTTGAGTTTTTTTATTAATGATATTATCATTATAAGAATTATGAAAAAAATACGGATTGTACTACAGTACAATTTCATTAAGGATTTGAGAGAATATTTTAAATGGTACCAAGAAAAATGATTCAGTATAATGTTAATATTTATAGAAAACACATGGTTGAGGGAAATATAATCTTTAGTAAGTTTACTATGTTGATATAATTATGTTTGGATAAAGGGATGAATGATATGGATAAAGTAAATTAGATACTATTAAGCACTTTGGAACTAATTCTAATGTTTTGGGTCATAATATTTTGGAAGGGTCGTAAGGTTTACCATTTATGAAATTATTTAATTTTAACTTTGGATGAGGTTTTAGATATTATTATATTAGTTGACTATATAAAGATTTATTCATATTGGATAACATATGCTAACTATATTAGTTTTGGAAAATAGTTAGAGATATACAAAATGACATGTCACTCTTTTATGAATCATATAGTCCGTTAAAAGTGAATTTTAGTGCTTTATACATAAAAAATTCTTTCATGTATATACATTTATGGAAATAAGGGTTGAATTGGACATTGATCAAAGGAAAAACAAAGGATGAAATTATTCTCAATAAATAGAAGAATCTCTAGGGATTATGTTTCCTTATATACCTAGAGATTGAAATAATTCCTCAACTCTAAGAAAAGGGTCTTGAAAAAAATATGGTGTCATATTATCATCATTTTTTATGATATCAATGACCTTTTTCACACCTTTGATTTATGGCCTTGTGGTAATTGAATTTATTCAGAACTTGTTCTCAATATCTGTCCCTCAATATTTGAGTGTTTGTTTTTTCATCCATGTTCATGTTTTCATTTCCCACCTATGTTCTCCCATATGGAAACCAAGTTATGTGATTATTCTAGATGATTTTTTTATTTTCATTTCTCTCTTATTAATACGATGTTTTATTAACTCTTTTTTATGATGTGGGTTTCAAAAAAATAATTCTCAAATGTAAAACCCTTTGTTTCAAATATAAGGTTTAAAATTTGATGATAAAATTTATTTAATGAGTGGAAAATGTAACACCCAAAAATTCTAAAAGAATAAAATTTTATTTGATAGTGTATGTGACACACAACACTAAGCTTAGAAGACACGATAACACCCCGTCACTCTAAAATATATATTTTTTAAATAAATTAAATCTCTTCAATAGAGTATATTACATGAAACATTTATTTTAGCTTCTGTCACATGTAATACCAAGTTTATATTTCACTACACAATACCCCGAGTTTAGTTTTCATTAAACCAAACACCAATTTTAAGTGAAATGTGAAATATTATTACAATATAATTATTTAATATAATAGTTAATGCCTAGACATTAGAACGAAGGATATGAATAGGATTAAAAAAATTATAAAAAAATATTTTTAACACATTTTTATTAGTTATCTATTGATTGGTAATAAAATAAGAATTATTTCAAAGAAAAAGAATCATTTTTTTTGAAAAATAGTATTTTTCTAAAAAGATGGTTTAATCGTTCTTGGTGCACATATTTTAAAAATAAATTTTAAAAATTTTAGAGAACTTATTTGAAAAAATAAAATTTATTTTTTAAATCATTATACCAAAATTATCTTTGCGTGATTTTTTTGGATTTTTATGAGTAGTTTCATTTTTTGATTAATAGTGAAAAATATTGAATTTTAATTGAAAACCGACTTTTTGTTTAATTTATTTATAATGTTAAATTATATTTTGAATTAGTTTTAAATTAAAATTATTTCAATTATATATCAATTAATACAATTTATTTCTTATTAATAATTTTTATATTTAACTTAGATATATAAACCTTGTAAACTTTTGAACATTTTTACTTTAAAAACCTCCTTTCTTGTCTCGTCTATGGGATTACTTTTAAATTAAATTATGCCACTTATTTGAATTGAATTTTTAAAAGTAGATTCAATATTTGGAAGCAGAATAATTTATATTATATAATAATATCAACTTAATTTTTGACCATAATGATTAGTGAAAACAGTTAAAATAATTACAATGATCAAGGTAAAAACGTGTTTACTTAGTGGTTAAACTTAGAATATAAGTTCTGAAATGACTTACCAACTTTTCCAGTACCCATTTTATGGAAATATTTAGACCCTTTCTACCTTATTATTTATTTTTATGAGTTATTGGGATACTATTCCACAAAAGTGACATATATAATAAGTTAAGTATAGAAAAAGACAAAAAAGTAACCTTCCTTAAATTTAATATTTATAAAGATTTGGGATAGGGAAAACCCATCATATGTTTGGTTACATATATTATTTTGAAATTAAAATAATTTTTTTTCAACATTATAATTTATATTTAATTTTTAGAAATGAATTAGTTATTTAAATAATTAAGAAATGCGAACACAATAATTATTTAGTTAATAATTAACTAAAATAAATGATACAAAACATATTAAAAGTGGGGTAAATTGAATGAATTATTTTATTTAATTAATTATTTAGATTAATATATCATTTTACACGTGTTTGAACTTAATATTTTCAAATTATAACTTTTTCTTGATATTTTTTAAATTCAAATTAAATAAATAATGTCAAAAATGACATTAATGTTATTTTATAATAAATGATCTTTATTAAATGATTTAAAATTAATAAAAACATTTTCTTCGTCCAAGTGTTTTTTAAATGTTAATAAATATAAAATATGGTCCATTAATGGACCATTTTATCTATTATAATGACTATATTGACCCTTAAATAGTAATAACCTTCTTAGCACGGTTAGAGTTAAAGTAGTGTTTTTGTGCGTTTCATGTTCTTCTATTAAAATTAATTTCCAACACACATGAGTTTTTTTTTATTTTATAAATTATATACCATATTTATATTCAATGGTTATAAATTTTCTAATCAGTCACAATTTAATTTATTCTTAAAGGATAAATTTCCTCAGATAGAAAACGAGTTACCATAGTAAAAACAAAAATGATAAAATTGAGTAAGCTTAAAGACTAAGGAAAAAAATTATCAAAATGATTTTATTTTTGTGTGGTGGATATTTTTATAGACCAAATAAATCCTAAAATTTATTATTATTCAATTCTTGATCCACATGAGGTAAGAGAGACTTCCCAAGAGTGAATACTTGTGAGTATTTACAAGAATGTCACTCCTCTTCAACTATAAAAGGTCACTCTATAACGCCCCGACCCCAGTTACCCAAACTCGGTGCATTATTACATAACATTGGCATGATCACAAGAAAGATCAAATATCAAAAGACCGATTGGTTTAGTATCCTTGGAAACACTAGATATATTCATAAAGTTTTACATTACATCATAAAGTGAAAAACTACTACAACAACATATTGTCTCCATAGTCCACACTATTATCCCCTCATAATATCCCTGAAGGTCATTCATAATTTACTTCTTCACATCCTGGGAAAAATAAACCATAGAAAAGGGGTGAGCTCAAATTCCCAGTAAGGATAACAATATAAAAAAAACTTTCATAAATAAGAATAAACATTTAAGGCAATGTATAACTAAAACAAAAGCCTTTTAAACTTGAACTTCAACATAGTATGGAAAAAATAAAATGAAATAATTCCATTTACTTATTCACATGGATATTATACAAATCGAATAATCACATGCAATATCAATAACCACTTTCATAATGATGGAATGCATAATGCCAGACTATCATAACCACATAGCCAAGGCCTCATGCCAAGACTACAAATAAGATTCTGTCAAGGCCTTGTTCCAAGACACTAGTTTGTCTCATGAGACCTACTGATGCATCGAGGAGCTATAGCGGGCTCCACCCGTCACATATTAATTCCAATGCATTCCCATATGAAAAGGTTTAAACATAACATACACATTCGTATTAAAACTAGCATACGAAATGTCAATACTTTCACCATAATCCATGAATGTTATAAAAATAGCACATCCACTGTCAAACATATCACAAAACCTTCAATACAATATATATGTTTTGTATCATAATAAATCAACTTCAAATAATCATAAAATCCATCAAAGGATATTGACATAGATGAAATCAAAAATCTTTTTAGAGAAATATCTCTTTCTATTTTGAAATCATTTAAGAGTCATATATTTATAAAATAAAACATTTTCTTTGAAAATATTGTTATAATCTTGTAAGGGAAGCTTCGACGATTTTATAACGGCGGAAAATAGCCCCACCCGCCGTATATGTTAAAAAAACATTCTTACCTTAATTCTGTCGAAAAGGTTAAAAGCACCTTGTTTGGAAAACGACGGAAAGATTCCTTTATAAACCACTTATAAAAAGTCAAACAAGGGTATAAATGACTTTAACCCATATTCTTGTAAATAGTAAAAATGTTTTGAAATACATTTTTAAGAAACATGGATGTGGATGATAAAGAGATCCTAGTAGATTATTACGTATAAACAACCTCGAATAATGAAGAGATTCCAAAATAAACCCTTACCTTGTAATTTTCCTTACGTGAGGGTAGGTTAAACTCATGTATAATGGTGAAATAATTGTTATTAAATTATACAAGAATCATATATATTAATATGATATCATTTATGATCTTTTAACATTGCTTTGTTAATAATATCTTAGTATTATCGTCGTTTCAGGTGTTAACTTACTCATTTTCTTTTATATGTTTTGTTACATAAGCCATTTTTGTCATGGATAGGCTGTATCTTATTCATATCCAGAATTATATCAAGTCCTTAAAACTTATTTTTAAATCATTAAATGATAATTATACTTTAATGGATATGATGGAGAATGAATCTCATCGCGTTCGTGGAGACGATAGTCCGTACGTACGCACGAGCGACAATATCATTCTTTTGATATTAAAATAATATATAATTGGATATTATATCATATATAAAGAATCATTATCATGTTATATTTATTATTTACATGAGTTACACATCATTATTATACCCATCCAAATTATAATATATTGAATAACAATTACACCACGACGTGGAGACGGTAAGCCGTACGTACGCACGTATGGTGACATGTTATTCAAAGGGTGGATAAAATACTGAATATGGTTGTACCATATTCATAATAACATCAAATTATATATAAGATACTGGAGTTATTATTTAAGAATGGTAATAACAAAGAAATAAGAAGTGGAAGAAGAAATGAATTTGAAAAAGGGTGGTGAAAACATTACCTCTTCTTCGGGTTATTCCTTTTTATTTGATCAAAAGGGCTCCTTAGGTTGGATTTATAATCAAACTATGGCCTCTAGGTTGTAGTGAGGGAATTTGAGAGAGTATTTGGGAATATTTTGGCCGAACCAAAGGCTTTGAAGGTGTGAAGTAATGAGAAGGGGGAGTGCCCTTTTATAAGAGGGGTGAGGGGCACCTTTAGAAAACCTAGAAATATTAATTTATAATAAATTCATATTCGGTTTATAATGGCCCCAAAGTTGATTATTCAAAGGTTAAGGTGGGTATAGGTCGAAAACCATTCAACAAATAGAATTTAGACAGATTTGGGTTACTATATTATCCTTATCTTTTAGTTTTAACTCTTAGTTAATTAGTTTGACATTTACCATGTCACTTTTTATTTTTATATTATATAGTTAATAAAATTACTATATACATCAAAGAGACCCCAAAGTGGTCCATTAAGGATACACCTATCATTATATAAGTCTCTTGGCCGATCCTTAGATTTTTAGGAATTTAATATCAATTAATAATATAATATTTGTTTTAAAAACTCTTTTATGTCAATTTTGACACTATTCAATAGTTGATTTTTGTGAAACTTATAACAGAATGATTACTTCGAAAAAAGTCAATTAAATCAATCTTAATATGTCATATTATCCTAGAAAAATAGTGTAATTCATTAAAAGTCTCAAATTATATTTATTTGGGTATTTATAATATCAATTATTTTAATTTTTCACTATTATAGTAATTACTGCATCATCATTGTGTAATAAATAAATCAAATTATTTAATGTCTAAAAATTAAAAATAAACTATAATTATGTATGAAATCTTTTTATCTTTCTAATGAATATTTACAAACGAATTTATCTTATGTATAACCCTATATTAAAAATGTTTTAGTAAATAAACATTGATTTTAACTCTTTTAACTCTTCTTTGAATTAAATAATAACAAATGTCCTAATCTAATCCAAGTGGACCTAAATGATAATATTTTATTCCTAAGGTTGTTTTTGGTCGAGATACACTTGTATAATAGAATTAGGACATGTGTTAGGGTAATATTAATATCATTTTTACCCTTAATTAGACTATTTACTTTTAACCGTGGTAAATAAAAGTAAAAAGTTACTATTCACCAAAAATTATTTTCATCTCATTGAACCACATTTTACTTCATGATATTAACCGTGTCTCTTGGATTTTCGAAATTCCATGCACAGAAGTGGTAAAATTAAGTTTTATGAAAAATTCAGTTTTTTTAACAACCACTTAGTAGTTTCACTATTCATCAAAAGTTGATGTTTTTCAGAATAATGCCAAAATTTCACCCTAAGATATAATTGATATTCCAAATTCAAAAATGATGTCTATTTTACAAAATTCCAAACATATAAGTTTCATTAATTAATTTTATAATTAATTCCCATTGTCACAACAAATAGCGTGTTTTTAAGAAACAATATATACCAAAAGATTGACAGTTGTTTAGGTCCAATTTCAAAGTGAAATTAATTCTAATGAACACCATTGGATAAAATGGTAAAAATATATTCTAATTATACTTTAAAACCACTCAATAATATAATTTATCTCTATAAATTATTTTTATTAAAAAGGTTGTTTTTAAGTATTTTTCACTATTCATAAAAATTGGAAGTTGTCAGAAAAATACCAAAAATTCATCTTAGGATAATTTCGATATTCTGAAACCAAAAATGAAGTCCATTTTGAAATATAAAATATATATAATTTCAAAAAGTAGGTATTACTATTCATAACAGCTAGTTTGATTGGTTGTGGTGTGTTAGAACTCGATGTTGCGTACAACACACGCTATCACATTATTCAAAGAGAAGCGTACCATAGAAGCTTGTGGTGTTACATTATCCCCTCCTTCAAATAATTTCATCCTCGAAATTTCCAGAATACTACCGCATGAAAATACTCGGGTGGTTCTTCATCATAAGTTCCTCGGGGGACCACGTTGCCTCTTCCATCTTATGGTTTCTCCACAAAACTTTTAGCAGACACGTCGTCCGGTTTCTCAGTACTTGTTCTCTTGTATCAAGAATCCTGACGGGATCTTCACAATAAGACAGATTGGGTTCCAGTTATAATTCTTCATAGGTGAGTACATGCATTGGGTCAGACATGTATTCCCTCAACTATGATATGTGGAACACATCGTGAACTTTGGAGAGACTTGGCGGCATTGCCAATCGGTAAGCTACAGCCCCAATTCGTTCTAGAATTTCAAAAGGTCTGATGTACCTGGGACTCAATTTACCTTTCTTTCCAAAAAGTATGACTCCCTTCCATGGAGATACCTTCAGGAAAACATGATCACCGACTTGAAATTCCAAATCCTTCCTTCGATTATCAGCATAGCTCTTTTGCCTACTTTGAGATGCTTTGATGTGATTTTGGATTACCTTCACCTTTTCCATCGTTTCCTCCACCAGTTCTGGACCTACAAGTTTTCTTTCACGAACGTCATCCCAACAGGTTGGTGTGCGACATCTTTTTCCGTATAACGCTTCATATGGTGCCATCTGAATACTCGAATGGAAGCTATTGTTATAGGAAAATTCTACCAAAGGTAAATATTGATCCCACATACCCTGAAAGTCAAGTGAGCAAGATCTTAAGATGTCTTCTAAGGTTTGAATAGTCCATTCTGATTGTCCGTCTGTCTGAGGGTGGTAGGCAGTGCTCAAATGAAGTTCAGTATCGTGGGATTTCTGAAGACTCTTCCAGAATCTTGAAGTAAAATGGGGATCAGGATCAGAAACAATCGATAGGGGTACTCCATGAAGTCTCACAACTTCATTAATATATAGTCTTTCTAGACGTTCCAGTGGTAAATCTTCTCTTATAGAAAGAAAATGTGCTGACTTGGTAAGACAATCATCAATAACCCATATTGCATCGTTCCTTCTAGGAGTCTTTGGTAGTCCCATGACAAATTCCATCGTAATATTGTCCCATTTCCACTCAGGTATGGGAAGAGGTTGCAATACTCCACCAGGCTGTTTCCTTCCAGCTTTCACTTGTTGATAAACCATACATCTTGACACAAAATCAGCAATCTCCCTCTTCATGTTGTCCCACTGAAAATGTTCATTCAAATATCTATACATTTTGGTGCTCCCAGGGTGTATAGAGAAATTGGAACTATGAGCATCATCCAGCAATTCCTTTTTTAGATCAGGTATATCGGGAACACAAAGCCTCTTCCCAAATTTCAAAATTCCATCTTCATACACAAAATCTCTCAATCTCCCATCATTCAAAACTTTAATATTCTTTTTAAATTCTCTATCATCAGTCTGAGAACTCTTAATCCTTTCTAGTAAAGATGGTTTGGCAACCATTTGACAAAGCATTGATGTTTCACCTTCCCTGGTTATTCCCATGTCCATCTTCACTAGATCTATGAAAATTGGATCCCTTTCAATTCTCATCACGTTCAAAACTCCATGGTCTTTTCTCCTCAAAGCATCTTCCACCTTGTTTGCTTTCCCCGTGTGGTAGTGTATCGTACAATCATAATCCTTGAGTAATTCAATCCATCTCCTTTGCCTCATGTTGAGTTCTTTTTTGAGAAAATATACTTCAAACTCTTATGATCATTATAAATCTCACATTTTTCACCATAGAGGTAGTGCCTCCATATCTTCTAAGCAAATATCACAGCTCCTAACTCGATATCATGAGTAGGATAGTTTTGTTCATGAATTTTCAACTGTCATGATGCATAGGCAATAACCCTATCATTCTGCATAAGGACACAACCAAGTCCTTTCTTTGATGCATCACTATAAATAACGAACCCATCATTCCCTGATGGTAGAGTCAATATAGGATCATTGACTAATATTCTCTTCAGTTTTTTGAAACATTCTTCACACTCTTTTGTCCAAAAAAATTTAACCCCTTTACGTGTGATCTTCGTTAATGGGTTAGCCAATCGGGCAAAATTCTTCTAAGAAACGTAGAATAATAACCTGCCAAAACAATAAAACTATGTACCTGAGTTATATTCGTTGGTGCTGGCCATTCTTGGATTGCCTTGGTCATAGAAGGATCAACAGAGATTTCACATTTAGAGACAATATGGCTAAGAAAAGAAATCTCATGAAGCCAGAATTCACACTTTCTAAACTTTCCATATAATTCATGTCTTCTGAGAGTCTTTAGGATAATGCGCAAGTGATTTTCATGATCTTCATAGATTTTGGATTATACCAAGATATAATCAATAAATACCACCACAAATTCATCAAGATATTCCTTGAAAACTCTATTCATCAGATCCATTAATACAGAGGGTGCATTAGTCAATCCAAAAGGCATTACTGTAAACTCATAATGCCCGTACCTGGTTCAAAATACTGTCTTCGGAATGTCTTCCTTCTTCACACACAACTGATGGTATCTAAATCGAAGGTCAATCTTTGAAAAGTATTGAGCTCCATGTAGTTGGTCAAATAAATCATCAATGCGAGGTAGGGGACACTTGTTCTTTATTGTTATAGCATTGATCTCCCTGTAGTCGATACATAACCTCATGGATCCATATTTCTTTTTAACAAAATGAATAGGGGCTCCCCATGGAGAAACACTAGGGAGAATAAACCCTTTATTACTCAATTCCTCTAGTTGTTTCTTTAGTTCGACTAATTCTATAGTGGCCATTCTATAAGGGGTCTTCGATATAGGCCTTGATCCAGGAATTAAATCAATGGAAAACTCAACTTCTCATTCTAGAGGATGTCCAGGTAAATCTTCCGGAAATACATCTACATATTCTTTAACAATGGGTACATCCTATATTTGAACATTCCTTTCCTCACCCATAGTCATTTCATTCTCTTCCTCCCCAATAATTTAATTTAGTTGAGCTACTGGGGGTGGATCTAGATAAGAATTAGGTGTTGATGATTCTGCTCTAAAGATAAGGAATTCCTTATCATCATCATCAAGAATCGTAACCTCTTTATTCTTACAATAAATCTTCGCATCATAGTCTGAAAGCCAGTCCATACCGAGGATTATATCAAACTCAATCATAGGTATTACGATGAGATCAGCAGATAAATAACATTTATGTGCTCTAATGGGGACTGATTCACAAAACATTGTTGCAATGATACTTCCCTTAGGAGTTTTAACTGACAACTGCCTTGTTAAATCAAATTGGAAATATCTAATTTTCTTAGCAAACTAGGAAGATATGAAACAATGCGATGATCCAGAATCAAATAATGAATTTTCTAAACTTGAGGAAACCATTAAATTACCTGCCACCACGTCTTTCGGAGCTTCTACCTCAGCAGTAGTGATAACATAAGCTTGGCCTTGATCCCTTGGAATTTTCTGAGGTAAGTTCCCCTGACTCTTAGGACATTCATATTCATAATGCACCATCTCCCAGCAATTGTAGCACTGAACAATGGTAGCTTGTTTCTTTCCTTTGCAATCACGAGCTTTGTGGCTTTTTTCACCACACTTGTAACAGACTCCCGTTCCCTTCAAGCAAGTACTAGGGTGTTTCTTCCCACATTTACCACAAGATGGATATTCAACATTTCCCTTCTTCTGCTTATTCCCATCCCCAAATTGATCAGCAGATCTCTTCTTCTCTTTCTTTTCTTTAAAGTCATAAGACTTAGATAATTACTTTTCAGTCTTGATAGCACATGAGACAATGTCTTCATATGACGAGAAGGATTGTGATACTAATGCTCGATGGAGAAATGGTTTTAACCCATCAAAGAAATGATAAATATTACTACTTGGGTTACGTATATAATCTCCAACATACCTTGCTAACCTTGTAAAGTTATCCTCATACTTTGTGACATTCTCATCCTCCTTTTGTCTCAGACTCAGAAACTGCCTTTCCATATCTGCTCAATGGTCGTGAGGAAAGTATTTTTCTAAAAACAGATCTTTTAACTCCCTCCATTCCATATTTGATACTTCATCATCTTCCTTCATATTTTAAATCAATGACCACCATTGATCAGCATCTCCAGTGAGGCGGTAAACTGCCATGATAACTTTTTCCCTTTCACTACTCCCCAAAGCCTGAAATATTTTCTCTAGGGAAAATATCCATTGCTCAGCTACTAAGGGATTTTTACTCTCAATGAACGTTGGTGGTTGTTGGCTCATGAAGCGATCTAACATTGATCCTCCATGATGTGGATCAGGGTGCTCCATACGGGTAAGGTCATTATTCATAACCTGAGTAAGTTGTCCCAATTTGGTGATTAGCTGATCGGCACCAGTTTCATCACCAGCTCCACTATAATTATCTTGAGCAGGAGGGAAATCTCTACATGGAGTGCGTGCATTGATACGGTTTCCATTTCTTCCACTAGGCGCCATTCCTAATCAATGGTATAAACTAGATCAGTTTATGAATCAAAATACATAATCCCATACTTATAAAACACTTAACATAAATTGAACTATTTATGGATATAATCCATAATCATAAGAACGTTTTATTTGAGGAAGCATATACTCATAAACCCTTCATAATGATTTTTAAAGAAAATGAGATTTATCCTAAGCATATCCCCCGGGAGTGCCGTAACCAAGAGTGCAACAAGGCCTGTTGTCGTGCACCAGTTCCCGTTCGAGTCTAGCTCAAAGCGGTGTTTTCGGGTTTTACCCCTAGGTACATCTGTGCTAGAGCCACCTCTACCTGCTCGTATCCAGACAGGGATGTATTGCTCGAAAAACTCTATACAATACCAAAATTCTAGGAAGTTATTCTATACTAATCCTCAAAGTCCATCTTAAATCTATGTGCTCTAATCAGAGTTTATCTAAATCTAGCTTCCAAGGTTTGTACTAAACTTCCTATGATACCAAATGTAACGCCCCGACCCCAGTTACCCTGAGTTGGTGCATTATTACATAAAATTGTCATGATCATAAGAAAGATCAAATCTCAAAAGACCGATTGGTTTAGTAGCCTTGGAAACACTAGATATATTCATAAAGTTTTACATTACATCATAAAGTGAAAAACTACTACAACAACATATTGTCTCTATAGTCCACACTATTATCCCCTCATAATATCCATGAAGTTCATTCATAATTTAATTCTTCACATCCTGGGAAAAATAAAACATAGAAAAGGGGTGAGCTCAAATGCCCAGTAAGGATAACAATATAGAAAAAACTTTCATAAATAAGAATAAACATTCAAGGCAATGTATAACTAAAACAAAATCCTTTTAAACTTGAACTTCAACATAGTATGGCAAAAATAAAATGAAATAATCCCATTTAATTATTCACATTGATATTCTACTAATCAAATAATCACATGCAATATCAATAACCACTTTTATAATGGTGGAATGCATAATGCCAGACTATCATAACCACATAGCCAAGGCCTCATGCCAAGACTACAAATAAGATTCTGTCAAGTCCTTGTTCCAAGACACTAGTTTGTCTCATGAGACCTACCTATGCATCGAGGAGCTATAGTGGGCTCCACCCATCACATATTAAGTCCAATGCATTCCTATATGAAAAGGTTTAAACATAACATACACATTCGTATTAAAACTAGCATACGAAATGTAAATACTTTCACCATAATCCATGAATGGTATAAAAATAGCACATCCATAGTCAAACATATCACAAAAACTTCAATACAATATAGAAGTTTTGTATCATAATAAATCAACTTCAAATAAGCATAAAATCCATCAAAGGATATTGACATAAATGAAATCAAAACTCTTTTTAGAGAAATATATCTTTCTATTTTGAAATCATTTAAGAGTTATATATTTATAAAATAAAACATTTTCATTGAAAATATTATTATAAGCTTGTAAGGGAAGCTTCGACGATTTTATAACGGTGGAAAATAGACACACCCTCTCTATAAGTTAAAAAAAACATTCTTACCTTAATTCTGTCGAAAAGGTTAAAAGCACCTTGTTTGGAAAACGACAGAAAGATTCCTTTATAAAACACTTATAAAAAGTCAAACAAGGTTATAAATGACTTTAACCAATATTCTTGTAAATAGTAAAAATGTTTTGAAATACATTTTTAAGAAACATGGATGTGTATGATAAAGAGATCCCAGTAGATTATTATGTATAAACAACCTCGAATAATGAAGAGATTGGAAATTAAACCCTTACCTTGTACTTTTTCTTGCTTGAGTGTAGGTTAACCTCCTGTATAATGGTGGAATAATTATTATTAAATTATACAAGAATCATATATATTAATATGATATCATATATGATTTTTTAACATTGATTTGTTTATAATATCTTAGTATTATCGTCGTTTCGGGTGTTAACTTACTCGTTTTCTTTTATATGTTTTGTTACGTAAGACATGTTTGAAATGGATAGGTTGTATCTTATTCATATCCAGAATTATATCAAGTCCTTAAAAATTATTTTTAAATCATCAAATGATAATTATACTTGAATGGATACGATGGAGAATGAATCTCATCGCGTTTGTGGAGACGGTAGTCCGTACGTACGCACGAGCGACAATATCATTATTTTGATATTAAAATTATATATAATTGGATATTATATCATATATAAAGAATCATTATCATGTTATATTTATTATTTACATGAGTTAAACATCATTATTATACCCATCCAAATTATAATATATTGAATAAAAATTACACCACGACGTGGAGACTGTAAGCCGTACGTACGCACGTGTGGTGACATGTTATTCAAAGGGTGGATAGAATACTGAATACGGTTGTACCATATTTATAATAACATCACAGTATATATAATATACTGGATTTATTATTTTAGAATGGTAATAACAAAGAAAGAAGAAGTGGAAGAAGAAATGAATTTGAAAAAGGGTGGTGAAAACATTACATCTTCTTCGGGTTCTTCCTTTTGATTTGATCAAAAGGGCTCCTTAGTTGGCTTTTTGATCAAAATAAGGACTCTAGGTTGTAGTGAGGGAAGTTTAAAGAGTATTTTGGCAGATTTTGGCCGAATCAAAAGGCTTTTAAGGTGTGAATTAATAAGAAGGGGGAGTGCCCTTTTATAAGAGGGGTGAGGGGTACCTTTGGAAAAGCTAGAAATATTAATTTATAATAAATTCATATTCAGTTTCTAATGGCTCAAAAGTTGATTATTAAAAGGTTAAGGTGAGGATAGGTCGAAAACCATTCAAACAATAGAATTTATACAGGTTTGGGTTACTATATTAACCTTATCTTTTAGTTTTAACTCTTAGTTAATTAGTTTGACATTTACCATGTCACTTTGTATTTTTATATTAAATAGATAATAAACTTACTATATACACCCAAGAGACCCCCAATTGGTCCATTAATGATACACCTATCATGATATAAGTATCTTGGCCGAACCTTATATTTTTATGAATTTAATATCAATTAATAATATAATATTTGTTTTAAAAACTCTTTTATGTCAATTTTGACACTATTCAATAGTTGATTTTTGTGAAACTTATAACAGAATTATTACTTCTAAAAAAGTCAATTAAATAAATCCTTATATGTCATATTATCCTAGAAAATTATTTTAATTCATTAAAAGTCTCAAATTATATTTATTTGGGTATTTATAATATCATTTATTTTAATTTTTAACTATTATGGTAATTACTGCATCATCATTGTTTCATAAATAAATCAAATTATTTAATGTCTAAAAATTATAAATAAAATATCTTTATGTAAGAAATATTTTTATCTTTCTAATTAATATTTACAATCGAATTTATATTCTGTATAACCCTATATTAATTGTTTTTTACTAAATAAACATTGATTTTAACTCTTTTAACTCTTCTTTGAATTAAATAATAATAAATGTCCAAATCTAATCCAAGTGGACTTAAATGATAATATTTTATTCCTAAGGTTGTTTTTGTTCGAGATACACTTGTACAATAGAATTAGGACATGTGTTAGGGTAATATTAATATCATTTTTACCCTTACTTACCCTATTTACTTTTAACCGTGGTAAATAAAAGTAAAAAGTTACTATTCACTAAAAATTATTTTCTTCTCATTGAACCATATTTTACATCTTGACATTAACCGTGTCTCTCGGATTTTCGAAATTCCATTCACAGATGTGGTAAAATTAAGTTTTATGAAAAATTCAGTTTTTTTAACTACCACTTAGTAGTTTCACTATTCATAAAAAATTGACGTTTTTTAGAACGATGCCAAAATTTCACCCAAAGATATAATTGATATTATGAATTCAAAAATGATGTCTATTTTAAAAAATTCCAAACATATAATTTTAATTAATTAATTTTATAATTAATTCCCGCTGTCACAACAAATAGCATGTTTTTAAGAAACAATATATACCCAAAGATTGACAATTGTTTAGGTCCAATTTCAAAGTGAAATTAATTACAATGAACACCATTGGATAAAATGGTAAAAATATATTCTAATTATACTTTAAAACCACTCAATAATATAATTTATCAATATAAATTATTTTGATTAAAAAGGTTGTTTTTAAGTATTTTTCACTATTCATAAAAATTGGAAGTTCTCAGAAAAATACCAAAAATTCATCTTAGGATAATTTCTATATTACGAAACCAAAAATGAAGTCCATTTTGAAATATAAAATATATATAATTTCAAAAAGTAGGTATTACTATTCATAATGGCTAGTTTGATTGGTTGTGGTGTGTTAGAACTCGATGTTGCGTACAACACACGCTATCGCATTATTCAAAGAGAAGCGTACCGTAGAAGCTTGGGGTGTTACACACTCACTATCCCCCATTACTTACACTTATAAATAAATTTGGATTGACCAAAAATTACAAAAATTACTTCCAAAATTACCTAAACTCAACATAGAAGCCTTAGTTTGGGAACAAATCCAACCAAGGATGGTTTTAGTGCAAACCAAATAAAGATACCCAAAGAAGAGGTAATGATCTTTAACAAGCGTCTTTATTTTATTTTCTTCTCTTCATCCTTTAATTTATATTGTAACATGAATACATAATATAATTATTATATTAAATATATTTTTTTTATGTTAAAGTTACAACCTAAAACCATAAACACTTCCATCAAATAGATTATGAAATTATTGTTCGTGTGTACAACGGACTACCTTCTCATGAACTGATGACATTCATTTTTCCATTACCACCTTTCAAGGTTGAGAATAATGATGAATTTATAGTTTATATGTTATATATATATGATATATATGATTTTATTATGATTATTTAATTATTATATCATGCATAACTTCGTAATTTTAATTTTTTGGGATACGATATTATTGCTCGTGTGTACAATAGACTACCACCTCACGAAGCGATGTGATATTTTCACGCATTACATGGAATGTATTAAGGATTGGTTCAGTAAAAATATGTGATATATATGAAATAAAAATGATACTGTATTGACTATATATATCATTTAATTTTTTTTCCTTCAATATGATAAGAAAATGGAAATAGTGTTTATACGTACGTACAACCTACCAACTCTATGAATGAAGTATTTCGTTTCCTATCACCGAATTTTATGGATTGATATAAAGACATATATAATAAATATATATGATATTTATATCATGGTTAGAATTCCAGATATAATTAAATCATGATTGAATTAATATGAACAAAAAATAACAAGTTAAAATATACTTGAAAAATATAATTATTACCTAAAATAATGAAAATAATGGGAAATTATTAACGAATGGGTGATAAGATGTTATAAAATAATAATATATGATATTATGAATATGATAATGGTTCTATTATAATTCAATAAAATTATTTAAACCATTATACATGAGGTTAAATAGCGCTCAACCAAAAGGAAGTGTAAGGTAAGAGATTTCATCTCAATTAACATTCCATTGAGACTTAATTGTTATTATGCACCAATTAAATTTAGTGTGGTGTATATACTACCATTTTACATTTAATATCATGATTAATTCATAATTAATGGTATTTTAAGTTTCACTTTGAATCATTTCATCCAAGGGGATTTGAATTGAAAATTACTAAGTGGTAAAAATTATTGTGCAATCTCACTTTCTTGTATGGTTGTTAACTTTATCTTTAGAAAATCACACCCTTGTGATAATTTATCATTAGAAATTTCATTTCTCTAAAATATCCATATTAATTTATGATTCATGTGATTATTTCTTAATACATATAAAATATTTACATATTATGTATACTTTGAAAGTTATTTTGTATATCTGGGGAAATTTTGATAAATCTATATCCATTACTCAATACAGATATTTAATGATAAGGAATATTATTAAATCTATTATTCAATATATCAGGAGTGATTTGAACCAAAAGTCATGGGTTTTCTTGGTTAATGATAGCCCCTCGATGCATTAGTAGTCTCATGAGATGAATCAGTTGGCCAAATCAGATGGGTTTTTACCTAGTATAGTTTAAACTATTTTGAGAATAGATCTTGAGAGTAAAGGCTTCATGTGTTTGGGAAACATGATGTCCAATAATTAATCACTACCTTTATTTTTAATTCATTTTTTATTATCCCTGATATTTTTTCCTATGATATTAACTATGGATTCATTCCATTCTCATTTTATTGATTAAATGGCATGATTTTTTAGTTATTTACCTTTTCATATTGATTATACATTATCTATTCAATGATATAAAGTTATTTAAATGGATTATTTGTTCAGTTATTTACCTTTCCATATTGATTATTCTTTATGGTTTAATGATATCTGCCACTGTAATTAACCCTTAATGAGTATCTGATCTCACCCTTATTTTTTTCTTCCCCAAGTTATGAAGAAGATATATTTGAATGTGTTTTCAAGGATGAAATTTATTATGTTTTGTTATCTATTATGTTTTATTTTATCTTCCTAGTAAAAAATGGGTATTATGTATGTATCTAGTTTTTTAAAATTTCTAAAATTTTGAATCCTTCAAGATGCATTTACTTGTATCTATGATAATGTAATTCACGTAAGGAACTAACTATAGGATTCTAGGGTAGGGGTTATTACATGTTTTCTGACATATATTCATATCCTTTCTCTATTGGAATGTGGATCCCATTATAGGTGGTGTACAACTCGAGTTTGAGGTAGGTGGTTTTGTCTTTAGACTATATTGGATCATGCTCAAAATCCCTTGATTTTTAAAGGATTTATAAATAAATTTTCATGATTGATTTATTTATGTGTGTGAATGGTTCTTTTTACAAAATATGGGTTTTCCCTTGTTTTGGTAAAAAAAAGGTGTTTTGAAAGAACTGTGAAAAGTGGGTTTAAAAGCATGTATTTGATTAAAAGGTTTGTCTGGAACTGTATTTTGAATTGTTACAATCCATTTTGGAGTTATTTGATAAATGTAGCATATGGTAAGCCTTGTGTACTTATGTGGAAGGTGTATTATTGGTCCTCATCCATTGGTATTGGCGAGGGTTCACTATTTGGGGTATTCCTCTCCTCCTTAGACATGATGAATATGTTTTAGAGAAATTATCTTGACACCATCTAGGGGGTCTACTCATGGGGTGTTCCTCTATTTCTTAGGCCTTGTTTCCTAAGAACTTGAGTGTTCCACTTGTCATATTGATGGTATGATTAGTCTAGCTATCCTAACCTATTGTGATCCTAGGAATTTTTACCATTATCTTCAGTTTTTACTATTTTGGATTTGATATATATTATTTAATTGATGAAAATGGTTATTTGAAATATGATTTTAATTTTTTTTATTTGGATTGTTTGTAATTGTGCAAAAATGAGATCCATTTACCATGATTTTGATATAAAAAATTTTAATTGATTATCATGCCATGTTTTATCAAAATTGAGAATATATGGATTTTTTATAGAGACTTGATATGGAACACCTAGGTGGGATCCTACTGATCCTATTAGCTCATACCCTACACATTACCTCCAAAATGTGTAGAAATTGTATTAACTTTTGATGCAATAAAAGGAAATGCACCACAATGAAGTAGTGAGGTTTATGTTAGCTGGATATAAATAGGAGGTGGTGAGATAGTGAAATTCTTCCACCTATCACATAGAGTGGTTGATTTGTATTTGGTTTTACTTTTGTTTTTTGGATAGGTACCTTGGGTTTTATCTGAATTCTTTATGTTTTATCACTACCGCTATTTTATTTTGGGTATGTGATATTTTTATTTTAGTTTTTATTTTTTTGTATCTCTATATACTCCATTAACTTATTTTAGTTTGGGAGAAATTGTTCCATATAGTTTTTATTTGATTCTCAAGTGATAGTTATCAGCCCATGGGGATCAAGAACACCCTTAAACTATGTGTAAGATTGGTTTAGGTGGCAATTGTTTATGGGATCCTGAGTCAATTTGTTTCAAATCCCATCAAAGGTCATAAGTCTTTAAGAGTAATTTTCTTGGGATGTATAGTAGATGTGAGATAGGATTGTTAGTACATGAGAGGTAGGTTGTTGTGAAATCCTGGCTAGATCATTTTGTGATGAGCCTCATGTTTCCATGGGATATTGGGAGGTGTTTCTCCTCTATTGATTTTTAATCTTAATGTTAGCTTATGCTTATGTTTTTTTGGTTTAGATTGAGATTATCCTTTTTTATGATCATTTTATTCTATTTTCGATGTGTATTAATATTTCTACAAGATGTATTACAAAAGTTCAAAAAGAGGGTGTTGTGAGAGATTCCCGTCAAGGGAATCCTCATATGGATCAGAATCTTATAGAGGATATCATTTGGGAAATTCATACTATAGACTAGAATGTACCATGAGTTCAGGACTGGGCTTTTGAGGCACAACTAGGAGTTTTAGGAGACATGGATCAGTCTCAGTAATTCCTATGAGATAATCCCCTCATACATTAAGAGTAAAAATGAACATCAGGTACATGCATATCCTTATGTGCATCCACGAGACCTAGGTTCAAACCCAAGAGGATGCATATTTCCAAGTACTGTAGCAACACTATGCACTGTGTGGGTACTGTAATAGTATTTTAGCAGGTACTGTTCGCTACTGTAGCAGCCGGAACTATTCACCTTGGGCCATTAGTTTAGTCTTGGAGTCCTTAAGGCCTTCGGGCCACCTAGGACTTTGGGTCAGTAGGGATTTTGGGCCACCTTTAAGGCCTTCAGGCCACCTAAAGGCCTTCAGGCCACATGCAGTTTCCCCAGACAAACTCTAAAAAAAGGAGCATTCCCAGAGAAGGATTCAGAGCATGTGAACTTACCAGAGTAGAACCAATGGATTTGGAAGAATGAGAGGGTATTGATACGCCATCGGGACCAGCCTGTGCTTGCACGGGAAGCTTATCCAGATGAACATGCGAAGGAGGAGAGCTACCATCACGATGGATATGCTGGGGAGGGGTAGCTCCTTGTAGTTATAGTCTGGTTGAATTCCCTATAACCTTTGGGTCATATAATTTATCTTAGGCCTATGATCCATGTAATCACTAAGCCTACATGCCTTGTAAGGGTTCCCCCTCATCCCCTGAAAGGAGGGTTATCAAAAATCAATAAAAATTAAGGCCTTCGGGCCATTCTGGTCAAGATACACTTGATGCTATCAAGGTGAAGTGAACAATGTTTAGGCTCGAGGGTCTGAGTTAGCGGTGGTGATATTATATGGTATATGTAGATCAGTATGTGGGTTTGGGTTTTAAGGGGTTTAAGACCCTCTTCTTTTAATAGTTCTACCCAGAGTTTAGGATGATAGAAAAGTCTCTAGAATTCCTCTCTTTATAGTAGAGAGAGTTCGGTGTTGTGATACACTAATTGTTTTATGGATCTAGTTTATTTTTCTCTAGAGGTGGTCAGGAAAAATTAGCTAAAATATCAAAATTACCTACAGGTTTTGTGACTAGATATATGATATCATGTATTTATGCTGAAGTTGACCATCTATATTGAGATAGTAGATAGGGAAATGATGGTGTAAATGGATATCATGGGAAATATTAGTTACTATTCCCCTTCTCTTCCACCAAGTGAAATCTTTAGTGGCATGTATAGTAATAAGATGAAGTGAATGGGTAATCAATGTTGTAGTGGAGGTGGTTCTCAGTAGTAGGCCTCATCTACACTATTAGCTGCAACTAGCAGTGTGCCCTAGACTTTTAATCAGTGTGGCATTGTTGGTCACACCCGATGTTCTTATCACATACTCCTAGTGACTTGCAATTATTGTGGCTGATAGTTCCATATGTATAGCTTATTCCATGCTTTGTATACATCCCATTATGTTCAAGGGTCATTAGTTCCAAAAAATACTACAGTGTATTCATATGCTTCAAATTCCACAAGGCTCTAGACACAAGCCTTGTGAGTGAGGCACCTTCGCACAATAGATGATTTTCCAATAGAGGTAAATATGGGCTTGACTATAGCGAGATGTACCTTTTTTTGCATCTTCTTTAGAAACTACCCTATTTGATACAGGTTCCTCAAATTCATTTATATATTCCCAATTTTTTGAGGTTCTAAAACATTCAATGGGGTTAATGTCCTTTTTTCATGGAGATGGAGAAACCACTAGGAAAGAGGAAAGAGTAGAGTTTTATTTTCTACCATTTTCACTGTTGATAGATGATGCTTAATTAGTATGGTATTTATTGGTTCTTGATCTAGATATGTTTGAAATAATCATCAATATGGATTGGATTGCTTCTCATTATACATAGTTTTGACTTTTATCATTGGCATGTTTCATTCCTTGATGACTATGGGAGATCTGAAGTGTTTTAGGGAGAGTGTGATCAAAGATCTGGTTGCACATGACCTTCTCACCTAGTGATCATGTGTTTTTTACTATTTCAATTGATCTTGATGACATTTATTCTCATAGATATCTTCCCTTGGTTGTTATGGATTTCCATGATGACTTCCTAGATGATTTTTTTGGTCTCCCTCTAGAAAGGGAGATAGATTTAATGATTGATCTAGTTCTAGGTATGAAAACAATATCGGTACCTTCTTATTGCATTGAACCAAATGATTTTAAATACATTGATATCAAATGGGATTATCTGATAGAGAATGTTTTTGTTCGCCCTAGTGTTTCTATATGGGAACCCCTCATGCTCTTTTCTAAGAAGGCTCATAGTTTACTTCGATGTTGTATAGACTATCATAAGTTGAACCAAGATATTATTAATAATAAGTAACATTTTCCCCATGTTGATGATTTGTTTGATCAGTTACAGGGGGAGGCGGTTTTTGAAAATCAATCTTCGACCAGGTTATCATCAAATCAGGGTTAAAGTTCCTGATATTTATAAAATTTCTTTGAGTAGGTATGACCATTATGAATATCCTGTGATTCCTAGTGGTCTGACTTATGCTACAATAGGTTTTATGGATTTGATGAAATATATATTTCATTTATACGTCGACACCCTTTTCATTGGGTTTGTGGATGATATATTGGTTTATTCAAGACCTAAGCATGATCATGAGCACCATTTGAATATGATTTTAGAGATCCTAAAGAGTCACCTCCTTTATAAGAAGCAATTTAAATGCAATTTTTGGATTAAAAAAAGTAAAATACTTATGGAATGTGATTTTAAAACATAGAATTTAAGTAGATCTTGAGAAGGTGAAGGCTTTTTTCCATGATAAGAACCACATAATTTCATTGAGATTTAGAGTTTCTTAGGTATTGCTGGATTCAATCAGTTGTTTTTTCAAGGATTTCTCAAAGTTTTCATCACCTTTAACTGCCCTTTAATATAAATGGGTGAAGTTTAAATGGGATGAAAAGTTCCAGACTTCTTTTGATGAGTTGAAATGGATTCTAAAATCACCTCTTATTTTGATATTTCCTAGGCCCAATAAAGGGTATATGATGTACTGTGATGTTTCTAGTGCTGTTTTGGGTTGTGTGTTTTTCAGGATGATCACATTGTGGTTTATAGTTCGTATCATTTTTGGATTCTTGAGAATAATTACCCAACTCATGATTTGGAACTTTCTATAGTTATTCATGAACTTAATTGTTAATGGAACTATCTTTTTCAAGAGATGTTCACAATATTTTTTGATTATAAGAGTTTGAGATATATATTTTCTCATAAGTAATTGAATATCAAGTAGATACAGTGGGTGGAATACCTTCAGATGTTTCACATAGATATTTCCTACCCCTAGGAAAGGTAAATTTCATTGTGAACACTCTGAGACATAAAGTCCCACCGCAAGCTATTTTGGAATTGAAGGAAGTGTGAAACTTGATTGGGATCTTTTTTTAGTTGCATTTTGATGCACAAGAGGATGATTAAGGTATAGTTTAAACTAATGTTTAATTATACTTATATCTCCTTGAGACTATTCTATAGGGAAAGTAGTAGGATGATGAGTTCACAAGAATCAAAGAAACCTTAAATAGTAGGAAGACCATTTCTTGTTGGTCTCTCCATTTAGATGGAATTATCCTCTTTAGGGATCAATTTTTTATTCCAACATCTATGAGAAATTTAACATTTCATGACTATCATATCTCTTCATGTTCCATCCATCCTACTTCTATGAATATGTACTATGACATGAGATGATATTTATGGTGGATGGGTATGAAGCACAACATTTATAATTATGTTTCCCACTGTTAAACCTACTAAAAGATAAAGGTAGAGAACTTGAGACCTTCTGGTCTGATCAAGCTTCTTCTAATACTGGTTTAGAAGTGGGATGTTGTGTCTGTTAACTTTGTTGTTAGATTACCATAGACTCCCTTGGGGAAGAACTCTATCTAGGTGGTAGTTGATCGGTTGATAAAATCTTATGATTTAATTTTGATTAGGGACACTACTAAAGTTGAATATTTAAGTAATTTATTCATGTAATAGATCATGGGGCTTCATGGTGATCCCTCTACCATTGTCTTTAATAGGGATCCCATGTTTACTTCAAGATTCTGGAAGAGTCTCCAGGAGTTGATGGGGACTCAGGTCAGGTTGAGTACAACTTAACTTCCTTGGATAGATGGTCAAATAGAGCATGCTATTCAGATCTTGAAGGATGTGATCTAAACTTGTATCTTGTATTTTTTTTGACTATGGGAGATCCATTTGGTACTGGTTTATTTTTTATATAAAAATAGTTACTAGTCATCAATCTGATTGGAACTCTTTGAGGCTTTGTTTGGTTTCCTATATGTGTGATATCTTTATTCGGTAGAGGTGTGAGATGCATCTCTTGTTAGATTGAGTCTCATTTAGGAGACATCAGTAAGGATTCAAGATATATTTTTACACTTGGTTACACATAAAAGTTTTTAAAAATCAGACATGGATTGTTGATGTCATCTATTTGAGTTTTCCATTGGTGGATATGTTTTCTTCAGAGTTTCTCCTTGGTAAGGTAACAATCTTCTTGGGAAATAGGGAAAACTAACTCTAATATATGTTACATAGTTTGTGGTCACTTAGTGTCTCATGAAGTTTTCTTATCAATTTTCATTTCTAGATTATTTTACACATATTTGTAATGTTTTTAATATATCATAGCTCAATAAGTACCACCATGATCCTTACTATGTTATGAGTTTGGAAGAGATTGAGTTGGATTTGGATGTTTCTAGTTTTGGAGAAACCAGTGGAGATAATTGAATATATGGTGAAATTATTATATGGTAAAACTATTCCATTTTTCAAAGTAATATAGTGGAACTGACTTGATTCTCATGATATTTAGGAGCACAAATTTTCGGAGAGGGAATAATGTCCTCGACTCTTTCCAAAGCTTTATTCTCCCAAATTACTTAATAGGGATAGAAGGTACTATAGTGGGAATAATTTAACATCTCGGTAAAAGTTATACTCTCTTTTGATTTTTAATATATTTTTTTTAGGTTCATAGGGTGTTGGATGCAATTTGGAGTTTTTTTGTAGAACCTTGGTTGCGTGTTTACTGTAGGACACATTCACACCATGAAAATGATTCATGGTGTGAAAATGTCACTGGGATAATATCTCAAATTCAATTTAGATCATGAATTAAATACAATTTGTGAACTAAATTCACGATTTTAATTCCTATATTGTTCTTTTTAACCTGAGGTGATTCATTTTTTAGTGTACCTAACTTATGGTAGTTTCACAACATGAATGCAGGATTCACGATGTGAATCCATTTTACCTAGTGGCATTTATTAAGATCCACCCTTTAAGTTTCTCTCATTCATTGTGTATCCATCTACCTTGAACCCTATGTCTCTCCTAGATGATTTTAGGTGGTTCAAATCATTTCAGAACACTCTGTTTAGTTCCTGGATCTACGGTGTTATGGGTTTCTCTTCCTTTGGTAAGCATTTGGTTCTTTCTTTTAATCTATATTGATCTTGGGGTTTTATAAAATTTTTGGTCTATGTTTTTTTGTTTTTTTGATCATGTGATGATTATTATTTGATCCATTTTATATCTATTTATGTCATATGGATCCCATTGCAGATGGTGTGTGACTCAAGCTTGAGGTAAGTGGTTCCATCTCTAGGCTATTTTGGATGAACCTTGAAGAATCTTGATGTGTTTAAAGGTTTTATAAATAAATTATAATGGATGATTTCTTTTTGTGTGTAAAAGTATTTTTTAGAAAATATTTTTTCCCCATATTTTTTTAAGATAAAGTTGTATTTCAAAGCATTGTGAAATGGATTGTGAAAATTGGTTTTCAAAGAATATATTTGATGTAGTTGTTTGTTTAGAACTATATCGGGAAATTTAACTAGACATTTGAAATGAGTTTTTAAATGAATCACATGAGAATCCTTGGGTACTTAGGTAAATGGTTTATTATTAGGGCTCATCCAATGGT
Source organism: Viscum album (assembly GCA_963277665.1). Lineage (NCBI taxonomy): Eukaryota > Viridiplantae > Streptophyta > Magnoliopsida > Santalales > Viscaceae > Viscum > Viscum album. The sequence continues at coordinate 178,733,088 of OY728137.1, forward strand.
ATTACATGGGGTTCACTTTTGGGTGTGTTCCCCAACTACCTAGACTAGATGAATATGTTCTAGAAACTTTATCCTGACATTGTTGAGGGGTTCACTCATGGGGTTTTCCTATATTCCTTAGGCCATGTGTCCTAATAACTTGAGTGAAAACTTGTCATATTTATGGTATGAGTAGTCTATCTTTCCTATCCTATTGTGATCCCAGATATGTTTACCATCGTGATTTGGTTTGTACTATTTTGTCCTTGATATACATTCTTGGACTGATGAAATTGGTTGTTTGAAATGTTCTTTGAAATTGTTTTACCTGGATTTTTTAGAACTATCGAAAACATGGAAACTATTTAAGATGATTTTTATATAAAACTATTTAATTGATCATCATGCCACTTTTTCTTAATATTGAGAATATATATATTATTATACATATACTTGATATGGAACATCTGGGTGGGATCCTATTTCACTTTTCTACTCACACCCTGCACATTTCCCTAGTATTGTATAAAACTTGTATTGTCTTTTGATGCAGGAATATGTAAGGTGTTTTAGTGACGTGGTGAGTTTTTTTCAGATGGGCATAGATAGTCGGTGGTGAGATAGTGGGACATTTCAACATATCACATGGATTAGTCAGTTTCTATTTGGTTTTCCTTTTCATTATTAAACATGTACCATGGGTTTTATTTGACCTATTTGAGTTATATTGCTTCCATTTTTTTCTTTTGGTTAGGGAATATTATTATTCTAGTATTTCTTCCAATGTATTTGTATATATTCCATATATATCATTTCAGATTGGGTGAAATCATTCATCATGTTTTTTTTATTCCCAGGTTCTAGTTTCTAGCATACGGGGATCAGAAACCCCCTTTGAGTATGTGGAAAAATGGTTCATGTGGATGTTTTTAGGAAATCTTAGGCCATTATGTTATATGATGACTTACAATTCCTACAAAATTTATGTGTAAAAAATTATCCAATATATATAAAGGATATAATAATAAAATGGAGGCTAAGTTTTAGGCCTTACATAAAAAAATTGAATATATATGGGATGTGACCTGATAAAGAAATCAATGGATTATTCAATTGAATCATTATTGTTGTTGTATCTATATGTGGGACTAGTAAAAAATTAATAAATAAAAATTACAAAGAAAATCACAAGGATACTTTTTAATTATTATAATGTAAGGGTATTGGTGATTGAAAAATTTAATATAAATCAAATTTTACATGACCATCTATAAATTAGTTTGGTGAAATATGAGATTAAGGTGAATCTAGAAGGGATGAAAATTCTCCCATCGAAATTGTTGAATATAAAAGAAAAAAGATAAAATTAAGCTAAACCAAGATGAAGGTGGTAGATATTTTAGTGACTAATTCCTATCAATGGTAAGAAAAAAATTCAAATAATTAAAAGGTAAGTTTGAAGAAAATAATTGGTGAGATTTTTTAAGTGTGGAAACGTTATCCACATTAAAATGAGGTGTATGAGAGGAAAAAATGAAGATAATTGTGATATTGATTTATCATAAATAATATTCAATAAATTTTCCAAAGAAAAAAAAATAAAAACCTGGATTTGAAAAGACAAATCTTGAAGAAATTCTCAAAGAATAAGCAATGTATATAAAGAGGAAGACTATAATGAATCCTCCCTTGAAGAAGAAGATCCTAAATAATTATTAGATTATTATTTTTTGATTGTAATGAGTTATGAGGATTAATATTAAAGCCTTGATGAGGACTAACTAGAGGGAATTTTTTGAACTTAATGTAGATCTTGAAGGTTCTCTTAATGCAATGGAAATCTAAAGGAAGTACAACAGAAATACATGTGAACTGGTAAAGGATCCTTGTGAGTATATAGATTCATATGATGATAAAACCACATGATAGAAACATGTTTTTGAGGATCATTATACTGCTCAATAAAATTTAGAAAGTGTTTCTAATTTTAGGATAAAAATTCAAGAACAAGTTAAAGTAATTTATTATATCAATTTTTGTATTATAAAAATAATATTGGATGATTAAATACCTTGATATTTAAGTGGTCATTCTAAATAAGAACATTAATTCTAAATCAAAATCTAAAAATTTATAGAAGATAATTATATTTGGAATATTTAACAGTGTAATTATTAAAGGAAAATATAAAAATAACTCAAATAAACTAGAGGAATGATTAATAAAATAGTAAATCCTTTATATGGATGAATGAAAATTATTTTTTTATTAACATAAAACCCCTTTTAAGGGTTAAGGGGGAACCCAACATGATATCAAAATACTTAAAGACAAAACCATTCCCTAACGGTCCAAAAGCCTAAGGCGATAAACAACCGAGATCAAGTCTATAAAGAAACCCCCTCCCTTGCATCAATAATGTTATTTCCAACTTCCACCTTATCATCACTACTCGACTAGCTGTCTCGTGTAAGGATTTATGGGCCTAGTACTGATGGAAATAATCATACTCTCTCAAACATACAAATCTGGATAGCAATGGTTTGGTGAAAACTCCCTGATTTGAACCTCATCTAGAGCATCCCCTTGTAGTAGGTATGGTTTCATAATTCCTTGAACATTGGACTATTGAGGCCACAAAGAAGATACAAACCACCATGAAAGCCATTCCACATAGTCAAAAAATTCAAAAAACAAAAGAGGGTGCCAAACTGCATCAATCCCAAGCCACTGCCCAAGGTTAGACAACATACGTACATAATCACCTATAAAAAATAGACACCATTTCCATCGCACTTCAGAAAAAAGTCAATGATGTTGAAACCACAAAAACGTTGATGGAGTCTAGCTAGAGTGAACACTGAAACCCCATCATCCCCAACACCGAATGAGAGGCTCATTCCTAGGAGAACCAAAGCCTGGTCAAATGCCACCTCCCAAATCTCTTACGAACCACCAAACCTGACCAGCCTCAAGAGGAGGGGTGGGACTTAGGGATAGGGTGGGGTAAAGGCAGAAAATACCTAGGGGTGATATAAACACCATGACATAGAATCTTCATCCCAACCCCTTGAACTATCATCAGAAGAATGCCTATCAACAATGATACCACATGTATCCCCCCAACACCGCAGCTGCATTCACGATGAAACCCAATGAGATAGATGATCCAAGATTCACGAAGCCGAGACAATGCCACCCAAGGATTTATGAACCAACTACCACACCCAAGGAGCATCACCGATGAGGGGATCCAAGATGATCTGAACCATAAGAACCACTATGGTTGGAAAACCAAGAAGATTGTATCCATGTAAGAACCGTCACAAGAGTCCAACAACATTGAGTAAACCAAACACATGGGAATGAAAATAGATGGAAACTAGTGGGGACTTGGGGAAGGGTAACACTAATGAAGTCGATGCCTTAAATCCTTCTTTAGACCTTTGAACATCAGTGTAACCATGAAAAGAAAACAATCACCTTCATATGTGAGATCCGTCAAATTCCAAATATCAAATCCCTCAAACACCGACATCCTTCAAGAGAGGGATAAATAAAGGAAAAGGAAGAAGGAAGGGGGAGGAAATGTCTGAGAGGTGTAAAATCCTCCCCCTCTAGCCAGCCACCAAAGAGAAACCCTAGATAAGAGAGTAGGGGATCACACTCATGAACCCTATTTATGTGAAAAATGGATTTTTCATAAAGGTGAGTCATCCAAAAATCAAATAGTGAAGAGAAAACTATAAGGATCAATAATGAAGGAAAGGAAATGATTAGACAAAACCTTCAAATTATAACATTAATAGTATTACCAAAATTTGTAATCTATTTAGAAGTAATAAAATAGAGGAATAAGAATACCTATCAATTAATGAAGTTATATTTTGTTAGCCACTTAGAACAAAGCATTACCTATTGAAAATAAGACAAGGGTTATCTTTGAGGTGAAGCTATTAAAAGCAATATATAATGAAAAAACCTATCTGACATAATAATAGATTTTTTAATGGTAATTTTTTACATTATTCTAACTAAGTCTATAATAAATTTGATTTCTAAATAAAGTGTGATAAAATAAAATCTATTAAAGGATCAAGGAAGGTTGAAAAGCAGTATAAAAAATTTATTTATTTGACAAAAATCCTTCATTATTAATGTGTAAGAATATAAATTTTCTAAACATGTTGTACGGAATCCAAACTAAAAAATGTTCATAAAAATATTAATGGACCCAAACATGACTCAAATCATAAATCCATATCATGGAATAAGAATAGGTAAAAGGTTAGATAGTCTTTTATAATGTCATATAAGAAACTAGAAAAAATAATAGAACTTGTACACTTGATAATGTATGTTTTTCTTACATGGTAGGAAATATAAGATTATTAAAAAAATAATGACTATTTAGATGTAATGATATTATTTGGGAATGATAAAATATTAAAGATAAAATATATCTAGGGTAAAATTATATATATAGGATATTTTAATAACATAAATATAATCTTTGTGGGTGAATTTCATCATAACCTTCTATGTGTGAATCAATTGTGTGAATCTAGGAATAAATTTTCTTTAAAATAGAGGTGGAAATTTTTCAAAGTAAATAATATATATTCTTTAATTCAAGGTATAAGTACCATGTGAAAATAGTTTAGGCCATTTTCAACTCAGGCACATAAAAAAATATAGGATAAAAATATATAAAATCTTAAACCAGGGATGGATATTTCTAAATTGAAAAGGAAAGGGGAGAATAAATTTAATTATTTCATGAAAGGTATATTGGTTTATAATACATAAATACTACATATTGAGAGAGACATGCACTTTCTTAACTTGGTGAACATTGATGTTTGTGTACCTATAGGAAAAATGATCACTAAAGGATAAAGGTATTATGTCAGGTTTATTAATGATTCTAAAAGGATGGATTGCAACATGGTTATGTAATTGAAAGAGGAAATAGACTACATATAGAGGTATTATAGGGTTACTAAAAATAATTGTTGGAGGATGATTAAAAAGTAATGTTAGACAATATCTTAGAGTTAACCTCCACTGAAGTTGAGAAATACTTGAGGAAAAATGGTATCAAACATGAGGTGTCATAAGTTATAACTCTATAAAAAATTTATTGCATGAAAAATCACTTGTTAATGAATAAAAAAATGGAATTAGTCATTCAGAGTTTCCTTTTAAAGCAACATTAAAAGGAAGTGGTCAAAAATTTCACCATTATTAAAAATAGTTCTTTTCTTATTTTAGAAGAAAATATGATGTTATATGAGATATTCCATAGAGATAAACCAAAATTAAAACATGTTAGAGTTTTGGAAAAAAATTATTTCATTAATAAGAAAGATGTAACTAAAGGAAAACATGGAGATACATTAGATGAAGGCATGTTACTCATCAATTCCACCAAGAGTTATACTAGTAATTGATCAAATAAAAGGATCAATAATTTTTTATGAGATAAATAATGTGATGGAGATAAAATAAAAATATATAAAAACCACATGTAACCTAAATCTAGAAAATATTCATGTAGAGTATGGACTTTAATATGTCCTTGGAGAACATATTTTTATATCTCATAGGAAAGATTCTGAGATTGAATTAGAATATGAATAATTAGTTTAGGTGAAAAATTCACCAACTCAAACCATAAGGAAATGAAGTATCTATAAAGTTTATTAGTATAATATTATTCATTTCAAAACAAAGACAATCTAAACCTATAGTTTGAAGGAAATAGAGTTAATAATATTTATATATTAAGTGAAGATAATATATTTAAATAAGTAGGAAGGAAAATTCAAGGGTTAAGTTCATGCATAAAGAGTTTGATCAAATTGAAATGAATAGTACATGGGAACTAGTTAAGAGGTAAAATGATCACAATTTTAATGGAAAAATTGAGTGTTCAAAAACAAAAATTATAGGGATGGAAATATTATTCATGATAATGGTTGAGTTATTTATAGTGGATAATATTAAATTTAGGGAATTTATTTTTAAGAGAAACTTTCACTAGTATTAAGGCTTGAATCAATCCATTTACTTTTCCAAGTATAAATTCCACGGAGATTTACGATCTATCGATTGTATGTTAATATGTACTTCTTAAATGAAGTAATCATGGAATGGGTTTATATCAAATAAATAGTTACATTTCAACTTCATAATGATGGTATGAAGTTATTCTATTTAAATAAGTATTAATATGGTTTGAAACAAACACCATGATCATATTATATGCGATTGGATGCATATATGAAGAATGTGTAATTTAAGAGAGGTGTAATTGTATAAAAAATTGAATAGAAAATAGTATATGATGAATAGTGTAAGGTATTTTTCCATGTTGACAATATCATATTTGAAAAAAAGGTGTAATTGTGTAAGAAGTTTTCAATCCTAATGAGATTAGAGTTTAAAATGTTAATTATTAGAGAACTCACTTAATTTACTGGGTAATAAGTAAATTAATATGGTGACTACACATACATCTATCAAGTGAAATATAATAATGTGTTGTTGAAGAAGTTAAAAATACATTGTTGTATGTTAATTTTAACTCATATAATGGTTTAATAAAAACTTTTAATGTGTGAAAATAAAAAATCTATTGATTTAGAATTTCTACATATAATGTTAAAAAAAATTCTTTTCCTAATAATAACCTTACTAGATATAATATATGAATCATATTTGGTGACATGATTTCAACTAAATACGAAGGAAGAATATATCATATAATTAAATAGGATAATAATACATGTAAAAGGAAATTTTGACTATTTATTAATGTATAAATTATAGGGGGAGTATTGATCTGTGAAACCAACCGAAGATAGAAACTCAATACACCAAAAAATCAAATGTTTTATAGATTCCATGTTGTGGAAACAAAATTCCTAGAACTTCTCCCTCATCATAGTGTATCATAGGATAGGAAGACTATGAACCCTAATTAATATAATAAATTACACGAATCATATACTCTCTAAAAAAACTCACACACAATAATTTAAGAAAAGGAATGAAATAAGAAATGTAAAGTGGACACACAAAATTATGTGGTTTTGACTTCTATCCCACATCCATTGGAGAACACTACAAAATTTTATTTCACCAAAAATAAAAATTATTAAAAAAACCATATATAAGGAGCCACTATTACCCTTTGATTTATAATAAGATACTTGTTAATACACACCATAAAATTGTCCCACCTCATCTTTATTGAAGTTTATATTTGGTTAAACAGGTCACACTATTATCCAACATTTATGTTCTGTCATCCGTTGACTTCACCATTATTTTGTGGTAAGAATCAACTAAACCACTATATATAATGGACTATTCATGTCCTCCATCTAATAAAATAACCCATATTTCAATTCTCATCATAATTACACTAACTCCTAATAAATTAAACATGTGTGTCGAAGATGATACTGCCCCTACCTTAACAAGGCTAAGATGAACTTCCAAATTTCCTATTTATGGTAAGATGAATCTAGTATCCTAAAGAGTCTTCCAAATACCAAAAATCCTCCAACACTTATGTAAAAATCATCCTCTACCTTTTTTTATATACTGTTTTCTATCAACATTCATTTCCACGAGTCCTACTGAGACACAATTCTATTTCAGGATTTCAGGGAATAAAACCTTTGTGAACATTTTGGATAGAATTTTATTCTCTAATATCTTCCACATCTATGAAACTTTATCCTCAGATATATTCTAAATAAAATATAATTTCAAGTAAATTTTTTACATTAATTCGTGAAATAATAGATTCTAGGTATGGTGAATTACACTCAAACTATTAAAGAATAATACTCCTACTTCTGATGACCTTCCGAGATCTTTTAGAAATCACATTAACTTGAATACATCCTTTATATTTTTCATAGTTTCTACATATTTTGATTCAATTTTTGATAAACTAACCACATTCTATAGTTATAACATCTAACTAATCATTGTTCCTCCAAACATAAACACAAACCCTTTTGTGCTCTTATGGGTATCTAAATCCTCAGAATAATATGAGTCAATGAATCCATATAATGGATCATAATCACAAAATAAGAGAACTATATATTTTTATCCATTAAAATAGGATAATATAATTCATGGCTTCTCAATGTTACCTTCAATCATTGGACATAAATTGACTTACCACTCACACTACAAAGGTGATATCTGGACATGTACAAATCATTAAATACATTAAGCTTCCAATAGCTAATGCATATAGTAGTTCACCATATAAAAAGCCTCATCATTCAATATTTATACTTGTGCCTTATAAATATTGAAGTGGTTGAAAAGGGGGTAGAGATAGATGTTTATATAGTAAACCAATATTTCTCAATGATATTACAGATTTATTCTTTCAGGGATAACACCATAGTACCATATTTTTTATCCCTATCTATCCTCATCCCCGATATTTTCTTAGGTTGGACAAGATCATTCATTTAAAATCTCCCAAAAAACATAATCTTAAACTCCAAAATCCTTTAACTATTTACACCCACAAGAAACATGTCATTTATGTAGAGTAGAAGTATAATGTAAGTCCCATCATATGAAAACTTAAGATAAAAACAGTGATAAGAGCCACAAAATGTGAAACCTTCCTCAATCATGAAAGTGTTAAAATTATAATATCACTAAAGCGGTTCCCATTTCCATCCATAGAGTCATCAATTTAACTTACAAATAATTCCCTTATTCTAATGATGTTCAAAACCATTGGGCTACTTCTTGTAGTTTTCCTCCTCCAAGTCACAATAAAAAAAGGAAGTATTAAAATTCATATGATATATGTGTATATAATTAGAAGTAATAAGAATAAATAATATCTATAATGTAGTATTCTTAAGTACCGTTGAAAATATTTCTGAGAAATCAGTTCCTTCCTTATGTTAGAATCCTTTCACTAAAAATTTTGATTTATACCTCCTACTTATGTCAGCTTCTTCCCTCAAATGAAAATTACATTTCTTTTCTTGTGCTCAATTTCCTTCTAGTAGTTTATCCATTTACCAAGTACTATTAAACTTAAGGGAATTTTTTTCTTCCTCCATGGATGACTCCCACTACTTTGAGTCAATGAGCATCACTACCTCTTATAGGAATTTTGGTTCCCTAGTATAATATCTCGTGATTTTCTTACATAGATATTACATCTTTTTAAATGAATATTCATTACATAACATAACAAAAACACACCATAACCATATGGTTTTAGTGCCTTTGGAAACTTGTAAACATAAACAACTAGCTCATAAAACATCTACATCATCTCTCACTTATTTCTTCATAACTAGAAAACCTTTTTTACATATCACACTTAATACCTTTATTCGTATCCTAGAGAAAATAAACATAATAAAATGGATAGATCAGATGTTCAATAAGGGTAAAAATGGGAGATATCAATCATAACATAATCATAAGGTAATAATAACATGAACATAACATTTTAAAATTATACCTTTCATATCAAATATCATAATCATGAGTCATGGAATAAATCATAGAAGTTCATAAGACATTAATCATAAAAGAAACTGAGCAATGAGAGAATAAAATTGGCATAATACATGGAATTTTTGGAATAAAAACAATCATATAAAATCATTTCTATATTATTTAAGTCTAAATTCCATGACCATCAAAATGGGAAAATTCCTATACTGAATTCAGTTCACTCTCTATTCCAGCCCTGTTTTGTTGAATTGGGTTCAGTCCCTATTTAAATCATATCTATCTAATCAGATATAAATATTTACCAAGTACATTGGAGAGATATAAAGGTACCACCCTTCATATAATTAAAGCCATATATATTTTTTACACAAGAATATAAATAATTCATCATATCAGAACACATAAAAAGAAATGGGTTTTATAAATATTTCATCATAACATAACTCAACATAACTCAAGGAAAAAAATGGGTTTAACAAATATTTCATCATTTCATTGTAAACATAAACGATCTTGAGAAATAATAAAGATTTTATTCTTGGATCATATCCTAATAAATCATAATTAACATTAATTAATATCATCTTAAATGAAAAATTAATTTTAAATATCACTTGAAATAATTCTTGCAGAAAATATCCTTTATGTTTTGAAAACACTTTTTTAAATGACGAGAAATTATAAAAGAAAATGTTGTATTTGAAAATAACCTTGTAATATTTTAAGGGAAGAATCAAGAAACTAAGGTTTTATGAAGTATGGAAAATACTATTTTGTCTTATAAGTTAACAAAATATTTGTTCCGTATTTTTTAAAAAAAAATCTGAAAATACCTTGTTTGTAAAATGAAAAAAATACCTTTCAAAATATTTTTTAAAAAGGCCAAATATTGGTAAGAATGATTTTAAAAAACATAAAAAACTTTTTTTTACTTCTTTTTAGAAAACATGGATATGAAAGATAAATATCCCATGGTGGATACTTAAATAGAAATAATCCCAAATAATGATGAGACTGTGAAATAAACCCGAACCTTAAGTCTTATCATTATTTGTTCATGTTAAAACCTCATGTATACTAAATATGGATTTATTATAAATTTATTATCTAGCCTTAATTATATAATACCATTTATTTTTTATTTATGACATCTTATCACCCATTTATTAATAATTTGTTTTTAAAATCACTATTCTAGGTGATAAGTGCTTCATTTTCCAAGCATGTTTTGATTTAGAAGTCCTGGTCCTTATAATTTTATCTTGGTATCATAATTTCCAGAACATTAATCATGGTATAAAAATAATATATAATAATTATATAAATATTTATAATTATTCATAGAAATTAGATATATAAAAATGATGTACACCATTCATGGATACGATAGGCCATACTTAGGCATGAACGTTGTTTTCATTTTTCGATTGATAGAATGTAGGAAAGGTAAAAAATAATTAATATTTAAATAATAATTAATATATCACATATATCATATATATTCTTTAAACCCATCATAATACCCAAAAAAATATGGTGGTGAAAAATGAATTCTATCGCTACGTGGTGACGGTAAGCCGTACGTATGCATGAGCGATGCATTCACTTCTTATTTGATAGAAAAGATGGTGTATAATGGTATTTTAGTAATAATAATAATAATATTTAATCTTATTTATGATAAATAATTTATTTTTTTATTATACGCATCATAAATTTAGAGTGGTTAAGGAAGAGTAGAAAAACAAAAGTGATCAGTTAGAGTGATTACCTCTTCTTAGAAACATATCCTTTGGATATCCTCTAAAGGGATATAGGTTTGATATTTTGAGAAGGAATAAACCTCTAAAATTTAAATAGTTAAAGATAAATTGTAATAGGATATTTGATCTCTATGTCTCTAATTGGTGTAAATAAGTGAGAGAGGAGGTTCCCTTTTATAATTGAGGTGGATGGTACTTTTTGAATTTCTCAAGAGTAAATTATAATAAATTTATTTTCTATCAAAATACCACCAAATGGACATGTATTAAAATATAATATAATATATTATTGTAATGTCATAAAAAATATTTTTAGAAATGTTTTGGTGTCATTTTAAACATTATCATTTTGATTAACCCTGAGTTAACCTATTTTAATTTTAAATAAGATAACAAATTGTTTAATATTAAAAGGTTGTAATTTTTACTTAAATGGTTTCAATTGGACCCTAAAGGGAAAATATATGACATTATAGACCATATCACAATAAATTTGTATATTATAAAATATTTTTTTTGATTTTTAAATAAATTAATAAAATATTAATCCCATAAAATATCCTTACTGTCAATTTTGATACTATTCACTACTTTGACTTTCAAAAACACCAATAAAACTTTTAAAATTAAAAAATAACTATGTTATTATATACCTAAAATTTCAAGGTCATATATAGAATTCATTTATCACCTTAAATATCTCATATTATTTTACTTTTAATATTTTTAGTATCATTTATTTTATTTTTCTGTTAATGGAATAATTATTGCATAAGTGTTGTGTAAGCATTTAGGGTAATTATATAATTTATAAAAGTTATTAATAAATTAACACGATGAATATAAATATTTTATGTTTCCAAATAATTTTTATATTTGCGCATATCTTATATTTAACCCTATATTAAAAAAATTATACTTATTTAAAATAAGAGTTGGACATTTTATCACTTTCTTTGAATTTAATAATATCTAAGTAATTTTCAGAAATAAGTGTCCATTAAAAAACTAAATTTAGAACCATAGGTGTTTAGGGTAGAATTAAATTCATCAAATAAAAAATAATATGAAATATTATGGCCTTATCACTTATTTTTAATCTATATTAACTAATTTTAACCTTTAATGAGGTAATAAATTTTACCAGAGTTGCTATTCATACTGACTAAAAAATAAGAGGGGACTAATTACAAAATTTTATCCTCCTGATTCTAAATATTTAAATAATTTTTTCTAATTAAATACCTATTAATGGAAGAAATTAATTTTAATTTAAGTGCGTAAAATGTGAAAAAAAAACTTCTTTTTTAAGAAAAATACATCTTTAAGCACAACACTAGATTTATTCTTATCCTATGATTATAAAAATATTTGTTGAATGTTTAAAATGTTTGATTAGGTAAATAATATATATATATATATACAAATTAAAATAATTCACCAAGATTAATTTAATATATTGATATAAAATTCATTCGTATGCATAAAATAATTTTTAGAAAACATTACTTTTATTTTAAAATATTTTTTTGTTTTAAATTCTAAATAATTTGATAATTGATGAATTTATTTTATAATGTATAGACCATATATTTTTTATAATTTAGTTTTTACTATTTTTACCCACCAAGATAATGACTCGATGATAACAAACACATGATAATGTTTCACCTTTTGTTTAAACTTGTCGTTGCGTGCAACGTAAGCTATTGCAGAAATAAAATTATTTTAAAAGAAATATTTCATAAAAATATTTGGGTGTTACATTCTACCCCCCTGAAAATGAATTTCTCCCTTAAAATTTTTCACTCAGATATATATAGATGAGGATACCTCAGCCTCATCACATCCTCATGTTCCCATGTAACTTCCTCAAATTGGTGGTTTTGCCACAAAACTTTAACTAGTTAAGCGGACTTATTTCATAGAACTTTTTCTCTATGATATAGAATCTGTACTAGTTTTTCATTATAAGAAATATCTTGATCCAGTGGTATGATCTCTGAGTTTGTTACATGTGAAGGATTATATATGTACTTCATTATAAGAGATACATAAAACACATCTTGAACATGAGAGAGATTTGAAGGAATCACCAAATTATAAGCTATTGTCCCAAAAAGATCAAGAATTTTAAGGGAATGATATATCTAGGGATTATATTTTTATTATTTCCAAATATCATCACATTCTTCAAGGGAGATATTTTGAGTAATACCTTGTCACCCACATCAAACTCTAGATATTTCTGACGATTGTCAGCATACATTTTTTGTCATCTTAGAGCTACTCATATGTGATGTTGAATAGTTCAAACATTATTTTCCATTTAATCAACTAGATCAGGTCCAAATAGAATTATTTCACCAACTCCATTCCATCATGTTGGATTTCTACACTTCTTAAAATAGAGGGATTTATAAGGATCCATCTGAATCTGGGAGTGAAAACTATTGTTATAAGAAAATTCTACCAATTGAAGTCATTTATCCCAAACTCCTTTAAAATCCATAGAGAAAGATTTGAACATGTATTTATGAGTTTGAATGATTCAATAATACTAGACATTTTAATTAGGATGAGGAGCAGTACTAAAACTTAACTTTGTATTCAGGGTCTTTTAAAGACGTCACCAGAATATTGAGGTAAACCTAGAATCCTGATCAGATATAATGGAAATTGGTACTCCATGAAGTCTTACAAATTCATTAATATATATTTTGGAAATATAATCAAGAGATAAGTAATATCTGATAGTAATTAGGTGTTCCATTTTCATAAGGTGATCAGATAAAATTGATATAACCTTATTACCTTTTGATGTTATGGGGAGTACGATGAAAAAATCCATGGTGATGTTTTACCATTTCCATTATGGTATGGGTAATGGCTGTAACATCCCCTTAGACTTCTGTCTCTCAACCTTAACTTGTGGGAAATTTAATCATCGATATACATACTCTACAATATCTCTCTTTATCCCTTCCCACCATAAATACCCTTTATGGTCTCTATAAATCTTTTTACTTCTACGATGAATTGAGAATTATGAAATATGAGACTCATCCAATAGATAATTTTTTAAATATACTCTGGGAGGGACACAAACATGATTCCTGAGCCTTATTTTTCCATCACAATCAATTTTGAACTCAAAAAAAATTCTAAATTTCTTTTTCAACTCTATATCTTCCTTCTACATATCTTTACCATTTACTTGGATGAATGATTGAACATTTAATTGAACCAGATAAGAGTTCTCCCATTTTATATTTCTAGGTATATAATTTGTAAATTTATAAATATTGGATCTTTTTTGATTCACATCATAGATAAGTTACCATGATCCTTTCGACTTAATGAATTTTCCACATTATTGACATTCCCAGGGTGGTAATGTGGAGAGCAGTCATAATCTTTAATCAGCTTAAACAATCTTCTTTTGTGCATGTTTATCTCTTTTTGAGTGAAAACATACTTTAAAATTGTGTGATTAGTATGTATGTTACACCTTTATACATAGATATAATTCCTCCATATATTTAATGAAAATATTACTGTATTTAGCTCCAAATCATTAGTTGGGTAATTTTGTGTATGGACCTACAATTGTATTTAAGCATAAGCTATCACTATATAATTTTGGATTAGAACATAGCCCAATCCCTTATTTTATGCATCACTATAGATCATAAACCTTTTCTCCACTATAGGGTAGTGTGGTAATATGTGAATTGACCAACCTTATTTTCATCTCCTTGAAATTATCTTCAAATTCCTCCATCCACATGAACTTAACTCCTTTCAAATTCAAACTGGGGATTGGATTAGATAATTGTGAGAAATATTTCAAAAAACATTCATAATATCCTACCAACCTAAGAAAACTATATATTTACATTACCATTTTTCTTCTAGTCCAATTTTCAATAACGTTCATCTTTACTAGATCCACATATATACCTTATCTTCAGATTATGTGACCAAAAAATGAAACTTTTTGAAGCCAAAATTAACACTTGGTAAATTTTTCATAAATCTTCTTCTTTCTTAGGGTCTTCAGTACATTCCTCAATTGATCTTCATGTTATTCCATTATATTTTAATATAAAATAATATATTCTATAAAGACTACCAAAAAGTGATCAAAATTGTCATTAAATACTCTATTCGTTAAACACACAAAGATGGTGGGTGCATTAGTAAGACCAAAAGGCATCACTATAAATTCACAGTTTCCATACCTTATACAAAATGTCATTGTGGGTATATCCTCCTTTGTTACTTTCAATTGATGATATCCAGAATGAAGATCAATCTTTGAAAAGTATTGAGCTCCATATATTTGATCAATTGAGTCATCAATACAGGGAATATGATACTTTTTCTTGATAGTAATATTGTTATGTTCTCAATAATCAACAAAAAGTTGCATTGATCTATCATTATTCTTAACAAACAGAACAGTTTCACCCTAAGGTGATGCACTAGGAAATATGGATACCTTATCAAGATTCTTCAAGAGTTACTACTTCAATTCTTGTAACAAAATTGGGTATATTATATAAGGATTATTTGAAATAGAAATAGAACCAGGTATGAGTTATATTGAAAACCGACTTCATAATTTGGTGGAAGACCTATAATTTCTTCAAGAAACACGTCAATAAACTCTTACACAATATGTGTATCCTTAATGATGAGTTTCTCCCCAACTACCTAAGATATATTACCTTCATTTATAGGAATTAACACACACAATATGGAAGTAATTTACATTGTAAGTTTATATTCATCCTTTCATCAATACATGATCATAGGTTCATTCAGAATATGAAATGTGACTCTCTTCCTAGATAATTAATTTGATCCTCATATAGAAAAAGTCAATCCATGCCATGAATCACATCAAAATTAACTTAAGGAAGGATCATAAGATATTCAAGATTCAATCTCCCACAATCATCAATCAGAGAAGAATTATAAACTTGATATGTGTCCGTTGTTCCATTGGGAGTTTTCACAGCTAACTCAACATATAATTGTTTTGGTGATATGGTGATTCCCATAGAAAATTATTTATAAATAAAAGAGTGGGTAGATTTATAATCAAATAAGAAATTAGTTATTCTATAGTGGATGGTAATTGTAACTTTCACCACTTCATTATCATACTCCATATCAACAATAATGATCACATGAGATTTTCCTTTTTCTTTGTCCTTAAGAGTTCACTAAAATCGATCATCATAATTAACTCTCAGATTTGGGAATTGGTTATCATAATTACCATTTTACTTAAACTTTTTACATTGAAGTGTGGGGGTTCATTTTGTGTAGAATCATCTCTATTCACATCATTATCTAGATTTTTCCCATCACTTAAGCAGTAAATTTCTTGATGACCTTCTTTCACACACTTAAAACATTTACTAGTACCCTTAAGACAATTTACTTTATGTTTCTTTCCACAATTTGATCATAATGGAAATATCATCTTCTTTTATCCATGGTTTTTATATTTTCCCTTTAATTAAATATTTCTTTTCTTATCAAAACCATAATATTAATGGGTAACTCCAATATATATCTCAACCTTGAGAAAAAATCAATTATTTCTTCATAGATACTAAATTCCTTTAGGGATAACAACCTTTGGGTACTTGGTTTTAAATGACTAAATAATTGATCAAAATTACTTTTAGGTTAGATGATAATGCTAGAATCATACCTCAAAATCCACATAAAATTTTATTCCTATATTTCAATAGATTAATAATCCTTTTTCTATAACTCAAGGAATTACTTCCTCATTTTCAAATGAAGAATATGATGAAAGTACTTGTTGAAAAATATTTTCTTAAACTCTTCCAATTATATGGAGTGGATTTCATCACTTCGTCTCATATTCTTTATAAGATTACACTATTGATTTTATTCTCCATCCTAATGATAAACAACCAAAATGAATTTCTCAGGTTCTAAAAATATGAGAACCAAAAATATCATTTATGTGGTATTGATCAATTTCTCATCCACTAGTGGATTAGAAGACCCAATAAAAGAATTTGGACATTTCACCATGAAGGAATCAACAAAATGTTGTTCCCTCATTTTCACAATTGAAATTCCATCATGATTTATAGCTTTAGAAAGTTTTATGAGCATAGAAAAAATATTTTTCATTCCTTACACTATAATATTCAGTTTCTCAAGAGGATAATTGTGGCATTTTCCATCACATTCAGCATTAAAGAGGTTCATTTGGGTTCCAACCATTGACTAAAAGCAAAAATCATAGTGTGAGAAACACTAATCATAGTAGGAAAACCACATAATTAAGGAAAATTACTTATAATATTTCAGTCTATGATATCTTAGTTTTAATACTATGTTATTTATAATCATTACCAAAATTATAGGATTCTAACCAATACTTAGACTATTTTGAGGGTTAAAACTAAGGTTTTGTCTTCATAGTTTCCACAGGTTAAATAAACCTTCCTCTGATACCAACATTAACAAGCCATTATTTTTATACTCAGATATTACATATTTTTAGATGAATATTTGTTACATAAAATAAAAAAACATACCATAACTGTATGGGTTTAGTGCCTTTGGAAACATGGAAACATAAGAAACCGGTTCTTAAAAAATCCACATCATCTCCAGTTTATTCCATCACAAATAAAAAACCCTTTTTTATATCATACATAATATCTTTCTTCATATCTTGGGGGAAAGAAACATAAGAAAATGGTGAGATCAGATGCTCAGTAATGGTAAACAAGGGATATATCAATCATAAAATAAGTATAAGGGCATAATAAAAAGAACATAACATTTGAAAATTAAACCTTACATATCGAATATCATAATCTTAATTCAAGAAATAAATCATATAAGTTCATAAGACAAGAATCATAAAATAAAATGAGCCATGAGAGAATAACATTGGCATAAGACATGGAATATGTGTCATACTCATAAGAATAGAAAATAATTTCCATATTATTCAAGGTTCACTATCAAGATTATTATAGTGGACGAAGTCCTATATTGAACCGGGTCCACTCCCCATTCTATCCTTATCTTACTGAACTGAGTTCACTCCCAATTAAAGTCTTGTATATCTTATGAGATATAAATCTTTAATCAATGCATTATAGGGAGATATAGGACCCACCCATCACATAATTAAAACCACATATATGTGTTCTATAAATAAAGAAATCATTTATCATATCAAAACCCATTAAAGGAAATTGGTTTTATAAACATTTCATCATAACATAACCCATTGAAAAGAAATATGTTTCATAAATATTTCTCCATTTTATCTTAAACACAAACCATCCAAAGAAAAATAATATATTACTCTTGTAAAATATCCCATTAAATCATAAGTATAATCATATAATTTCATCTTGTATGAAAAATAAAATTTAAATATTTCTTGAAATAATTCTTTGGGAAAATATCCTTTATGTTTTGAAAAAAAACTAAATGTTGTGAAATTATAAAAGAAAAAAATATGTTTGAAAAGAACCTTATAATATTTTAAAATAATATTAAATAAATTAATTCTTAATGAAATTATGAAAATCCATTAATTCCATATAAGTTAAAAAACATTTCTTTCATATTTTTGATTGAAAAGTCACAAAGTACCTTATTTATAAAATGACAAAAATATTCATTAAAACCATTTTGTAAAAAGTCAAAACATTGGTAAAAATTATTTTAAAAAATTATTAAAACCCATTTTGAATTTTTTTAGAAAACATGGACATGGAAGAGAAATATTCCCTAGTTCAAACATAAAAAGAAACAATCTCGAATAAAGATGAGATTGTGAAATAAACCATTACCTCAAGTCTTGTATTTCATTATTCACGTTCAAACATAATGATTAATAAATATATATTTATTATAAATTTATTACATAAATTTAATTAAATAATATAATTTATTATTTATTTATACCATATTATCACCCATTTATTAATAATTTGTTATTAAAATCACTGTTCTAGGTGATAACAACTTAGTGTTCCAACCATGTTTCAGTTCGACAGTTTTGGTACTTATACTTTGATCTTGACATCAAAATTTAAAGAATTTTAATCATGGTATAAACATAATATATAATAATTATATACATATTAATCACTATTCATATAAATTAGAGATAAAAAATTAATTACATAGTTCATGGAGACGGTAGGACGTACGTACGCATGAAAACTGTTTTCATTTTTTTGATTAATTGAGTAAAATAAAGGTAAATAATAATTAAAATTTCCAGAAAAATTATCATATCATATATATCATATATATTCATTAATACCATCATAATAACCATCCCTAAATTATGATGATGAAAAATGAATTGCAACACTACGTGGAAACGGTAAGCCATACGTACGCACGTGTGATACTTTCACTTATTTTTTTGATAAGAAATAGGGTGTATAATGGCGTTTCCATAAAAATAATAAAATTTCATAATATTTAGGATTATTAATTTATTATTTAATGATAAAAATCATAGATTAAGAGGATGTAAGGATGAGTATAAAATCAAAGTGATCGATTAGAGTGATCTTCACTTCTTCAAAACGTCTCCTTTGGATCTCCAATAAAGTGATCTAGGTTTGGTATTTTAGAGTAACATCACCTATGAAATGTGTATAGGGAATTATATAATAGAAATTGGAAGATTATGTTTAATATATAAGGCTTCATGTGTTTTAATGAGGTGAAAGAAGATGTTTTCTTTTATAATTGAGGTGAGGGGTACTTTGAGAATTTTTCAAAATATTAAATTATAATAAATTCATTTTCTATCCAAATACCACAAAATGACCATGTATTAAAATATATGATAATATAAAGCTTTAATATCATCAACCAATATATTTTTGAAGAGTTTTGGGTGTTATTTTAAACCTTATTATTTTTATTAACCCTTAATTAACCTATTTTAATTTTAAATATGATAAAAAATTATTTAATATTAAAAAGTTAAAATTTTTACTTATATGGTGTAAATTGGAGCATAAATGGAAAATTTATGTCATTATAGAACATATAATTATCACTTTTTACTTTTTAAAAAATTATTTTATTATTTTTAAATAATTTAATAAAATATTAATCCCATAAAATATCCTTATTATCGATTTTGATACTATTCAGTACTTTGACTCGTAAAAATATCAAGAAAACATGTAAAATTTGATCAAAATATTTTATTATATCTATAACATGTCAATTCCATCTATATAATTATTTTAAAACCTTATATTTTTCAAAAACAAAACTATTTTCAATATTTTTAATATCATTTATTTTATTTTTCTATTAATTGAATAATTACTAAATCAATGATATGCAAGAATTTAGAGTAATTATTTAATTTAAATAAATTATAAATAAATTACCATGATAAGGATATATATTTTATCTCCACAAATAATATTTATAGTCTATCATATCTTATGGTTAACCCCATAGTAAAAATATTATACTTATTAAAAATAAGAGTGTGACATTTTGTTACTTTCTTTGATTTTAAAAATATCTAAGTCATTTTCATGGAAAAGTTTCCATTAAACATATAAATTTTAAAACCAAGGTGTTAAGGTTCAGATTAAATTCACCCAATAAGAAACATGATGAAAAAGTATGGCCTTATCACTTATTTTTAATTCATATTAACCATTTTTTTCCTTTTACTGTGGTAATAAATTTTACCACAATTACTATTTATATTGAATAAAAAATAAAAGGGGACTAATTACCAAATTCAAACACCCTGATTATAAATATGTAATTAATTTTATATAATTAAATACCTCTAAATGGTAGAAGTTAATTTTAATTTAATTCTACAAAATACGAAAAAAAATGTTTTTTATAAAAAATACATTTTTAAGCATAACACTGGATTTATTCTTATCCTAAGATTAAAAAAATGTTTATTGAAGGTTTAATACATTTGATTGAGTAAATAATATATAAATTTAATTACAATCATTCAATAATATTAATTTAATATATTGATATAAAATTCATTGTACACATAACACAATTTTTCAGAAAACATCACTATTGTTTTAACATATTTTTTTAAATTATAATCATTTGATAAATATTGAATTTATTTTATAATGTATAGAACATGTATTTTTTTAATTGATTTATTAATATTCATAAATGTCAAGCTAAAAACTATATGATAATGGGAATATAATAATGTTACATGTTTCGTTTAAACTCAATGTTGTGTGCAACACAAGATATTGAAGAAATAAAATTATTTAAAGAGAAATATTTCACAAAAATATCAGGGTGTTACACCTAGATTATTTTATAATTAATAAATTATTATTGACTCTAGAAGATAATATTTACTATGATTGATAATGTTCTCTTTTCACTTTGGTAATTTATAATTCCCTAGCATTTGGTTAACCAACTATTAGTTGTTTAAATTATATATATTTCCTCAAGCTTTAATAAACCTTGTTAATTATAGAATGTCTTTCACTCATTGAATTTTTGGTTAACTTGTGCTGATATATGGAGTTACTAGGACATGAAAACTTAAAGTTCTTCTATCCAGATAAACTCAACCATTAATAGTTGGATTCTTTCCACTAACTTTTTAATCAGACAAGTTTTGATCCTTCCAAATGATGTAATCATTGAA
Source organism: Viscum album (assembly GCA_963277665.1). Taxonomy (NCBI): domain Eukaryota; kingdom Viridiplantae; phylum Streptophyta; class Magnoliopsida; order Santalales; family Viscaceae; genus Viscum; species Viscum album. Next base: position 178,755,075 of record OY728137.1, read on the forward strand.
TAGAATATTTTAACATCTAATGATTTGGAACATATTATCAGCCAATAGTTTAAAAAAAATCTTCATTCCCATAGACCATGAGAAAAGAGGCTTTGTAATTTTTATCTATATTATCTCTATACTTTGAATTTATGTGGGAATAAGCTAAAATTATATAGATTTTTAGGTGTCCAACTAATGGTGCCTTATATGACCATAACAATTCTAGTATAATTTTTTCCAAAGAATCGAAGGAGATTTTACTGTATAAGTATACGGCGATGTTAATTGTTTCCACCCAAATAGATTTTGGAATCCAATAGTGTATACAGTTGTATCTTTCTTTCTTAGTGAATTTCTAATTTATTCTATTTTCCACACCATTTTGTTGTGGGGTATCAGGTACATTCCTCTCAAGTCTGATCCCCTTATTCTGATATAAGTTCCTAATGTTACTTCCATTGTATTCACCACTATTGTCTGAACTGAGGTACTTTAACCCCCCAACACATACTCAAAATTTATTTTTATTCAAAAAGCCCTTGAAGCTCATGGGGGTCTAAATTGATTAATTCCAAGGGCATCAACACTTATAATGAGATTACAATCATGTGGTTGGGACCAATTATGATTGTATAAACTGAGAATTTCACTCAAAAATCCATTTATTAGTGAGTAAGTCAGCCACAAAATTACCTTTCCTCCAAGTATGAATAACCTACATTCCCTACTAAATGTTTTTTCTGTAATTATTAATGTAGTAATCCAAATCACATGGTGTGATGGACTTATTACTAATAAAACCAACGAGAATTTTAGAGTCAGATTCCACCATCAAAATATAGATGTTATATATAATTCATATCAAGATTACATGTGCATTTAGCTTATTTATACCATGATAGATCTTCTAGGACCGTAGTGGGAATTGAAGACCAAGATCATTAAACACCTATCTTCCCATACCAACCCACTCTCATCACTCCAATAGTACAAGAGTTATCAAAATTCAAATTCAGTTTGGAACTGGGAGGTTTCAATTTAATGCTCCATCCTTGGGTACCCCTACTACCTCCATTTGAGAAAAGGTATTCCTCCAAAGGATCCACCTCAAGAAGGCCAATTTCCCCCTGCCTAGAATAATAGTGATAAGATTTTCCATAATATATTTAACATGAACTTATATACTGAGTAGGTATATGCATCTTTCTTTTCTCAAATTGTTCTTATCCTCCTATGACACTCAAAATAATGTTGGGGACACCATTCTATGAACTTTCACATCAATATCATGTCGAAAACCCCCTGAAACCTAGTAGTGGGGAAGTACACAAAGGAATCACTTGGCACTAAAATCTAAATTCTCTTCCTGATGGACTCCTAGATTTATATGGCCCATGTTCCTTTTAAAAAGTGGTTCCAAGATGATTCTGAACTTGGAGAGATGTAGCACATGCAATGTGATTCTAGATAAACACCCTTATTTTTCACATTATTGTCTATGGGGATGAAATTGTTCCTTAGTTTATAAATGAGTAAGTTATTCTTTTATGGTATCTCTTTGCACAAAATCTTTCTCTTCCCACTCATACATCTCCTAATTTTCATGTAACCACTAGAGAACATCATGAATTATAATGAGTCCCAACATCAACTCTTAAAAATGCATCTTCCATGTTTATCCACTAGGATGATGTTCCCATGGAACTTTAACATCCAACCACTCTCTCTTTTATCCACATCATTCCACTCTAAAAAAGAACCAAAAATTTCAGAGTGATACATAATGAAATACACCCATACCTTCTTTATTGTATCTTCAATAAAAGTATTAAATTAAAGAGATACTCTGTGAGATCGAACTGGGGATCATCCCCATACATCCAAGTAAACTAACTCTATTTTCCAAGCTCTTATATTTTGACCATTCAAGTTAAATGAAACCATATTAGTATTTCCAAATGCACAACTCTCCCAACAATGGAGGTTTGTGTGATTGAAATTCAGAATACCCTTCCTTACTAGAACCATCATGTTATTCTCACTAAGGTGACTGAGTCTACAATATTAGACCTCCAAATCTTCTGAGGTTGAAATTATAGACATTGTACTTCCATCTGAATTGATGGTTAAGAAAAGTATACTATCCTTTACTCCCCATTCTACAACCATAGACCCTTAACTCACTTACCAAACTCTATTAGAGAGGGTAGTTCCCTATCTTGCATCATCTAGCTTCCACACACATATATGTTTTTTCTAGATACAGAAAATGTTTCTGACTTCATCCAGTCATAAAAAACACCCATTATTTATCCATAAGTTAACATATCATTTTTTGATCACTTATAAAGAATCATAATATTCCATGTGAAATTTTCCAAATATCCCAGAAACATTGTCTATTGTGCACCTATAATATTCCATTGAGTGGATGGATGCACCAGATTCAACCACCCATGACACGACGAGAACACTAGTATTGATCATAAATTCACTTCCCGATCTCATTATATTAATGGATTTTGAACTTCTAGAAGCAGTCCTTATGAAAAAATAATTATAAATTATTAAATTCCTTTGAATATTTCCATGCCTACAAAAATTTCATCATGTGGGTCCGGAATTAGTTGACTTTTAATGTCTTTTCTTATTATACTTATCTTCAATTTATCTATAATTCCTTCTTTGATTTGAGATTCCTATTCCTTCAACATTCAACACACTATTGGAGGGTGCTTGGACATATCTTCTATATATTTCCTCATTGAGAACCAAAATTTATATATTTTCAAACACTAGATCAGTCTTTCCATATGAATTACATCCTATTGTAATTATACCACCCCAAGATTACAGAAAACATGAGAGTAGAAAAATTTCACAAAAAATAAACTTTCAAAGTAACTTTAACCCCTTCAAGGTAACTATAATTCATGTTGAAATCATCCACATGATATTACACTAACCTTCCTTCTAATATCCTCATTAAAAAAACATTCTCATTAAAAAAACATTTTTAATGTCATTTTTTTCATACATTTACTCTAGGGCCACCATAAATTCAGTGGTAGTCTTCTTATCTCGGATGTTAAAGGATATTTTCATGTAAATGACATCCTCAAAAAACCAAGAAAATTTACACCTATAATTTCCTATTCAATTTTATGAATCCTATTAGACTTAAATCTACTCAATAAAATATTTATATCCCTTTTGATAAGATAATCATTTTTATTCATGTTCAAAAACCCAAAATTGGTTCTATGGAACTGGCCAATTTTTTAAAAAAAAATTCTTCCATTGTAATATCTTCCATGATAGTAAAACAAACTTAAATAAATATAATAATAATTAAAAGGTTAATTACACCTAATATGTTCAATGAATGTGAACAACTTAGCTTTGATACAACTTGTAGGGGAGCATATTTTCAACCACCAGAAGATAGAAACTAAATCCACCAGAATATTAAACGCACTAAGAGATTTGTGATATAGACAAAAGATAATAGGAATTTACCCCTAAAATTAATGTTTCAATAATTGAAACTGATCACACACCCTATAAATAAAGTCACACATAACAATTCAAGGAAAATAAATTGGCAAGAAAAGTAATATATGAAAAATATTATCTAGTTTGTAGATTCATCATAAGTGTATGAGATAACACTGAGAAATTTTATTTCATTTAAATAAAAAGGATTAAAAACACTACAGCTAAAGATCCAATTTTACACTTGGATTCAGTTCAAGATACATTTCAATACACACTAGAAATTGGTCCCACATCTTCATTATAAAGGTTCATAATTTTAGAATAGGTGGAACCACCATATGAAATTTGTGGTCATCCATCCATTGAATTCACCACTCCTTAATGGGAAACACTAACTCAACTACTAAAGTCGGTGGACTATTCATAACCCCCATTAAATAAATTGACCCATATAAAAAATCTCATCATAAGTATTCCAACTTTTTATAAACAAAACCCATTTTCTGAAGATGCTTCTACTATTTTTTTACAAGGTCGAAATAGACTTCCCAATTTCTTCCTTATGGTAAGTCAAATCTAGTAAACTGAATATATTTCACAATCCCAACATAAATCATAGACGAAATATTACATGATTATTTATAGTGATGTGTATTATGATAGATACATTGTGGATAGTAACTCTATAATCATAGGATAAATCTATATTGGCACTAAATGCACTAGATTTTTAAAAAAGAAACAAGATGGTACATCACTTGGAACTAATGAAGTAAAGTATATTTCAAAAAATGAAATCCTATAACCAATTTATTTGGATGAAGAAATATTTGGAAGATATTAGTGAAAAAAGTGACGATTACAATAATTATTTTTTTGATAATAAAATTACGCTTGATATTACAACGAATTGGGTAAAAAACTCATTTAAAAATCCCATTGAGACCTAATATCAATTAATTAAATATAAAGTAGATTATTAATGTTTCAAAGTAGATAACATTGAAATTAATGATATATTTGGATATTTTTACAAAACCACATGATGCATTAACATTTGGGAAGAATCATTTCAATTTTTGAGTTCAACCACCTTCCTTGACTTAAAGAGGTTTAGAATATACCCTCCCCCATGAGTTTTATTTTAGAATAGGGTTACTTGTATGTATATTTAAGAATATGGAGAATTAATGTATTCACTTTTAGTTATTACCAAAGGGGTATATAAATATTAAACCCTTATCAAAGGCAGATAATATTGGAAATTATCTAAATAGGAGGGCATAGAAATAAGATGAGTAATTTGTTTTGGATCAATGAACATACCCATTTTTTATAATTTTCCTAGAGATTCCATGAGAACAAGTGATAAATGAAAGATAAATGGATTTAAGTTTTATGCTTATTTTTTAAATTAATATCAACAAAAATTGGAAGGTTTCATTAATATGTGATATGAACTCTTAAAATATTTTGAGATAAAAAATATAATAGAATACGGATTAGTAGTATGGTATTTGATATGGTGTTTTATTTTTCATGTGTAATTATTGGTATTTATTATGGGTAGATGTGTAGACCCTAGTTTTGGTTCTTATAATTTTATGATATTTTCTATCTTTGTGAGGTGTGAATGGTGTGGCCTGTTTATTTTTTGGGGTTTGATGATCGGTGGGAGTCTTATGTGACTGAGTGATTGATGGTTATGAGTGTTTGTGTATTGAAGATCTAGTTTCATCAAATTTTAAAGTCAAGTTGGTGCTACCAGTGATAGTTTAATCCCATGGACATTTCCACAAGGGGATCCATGATTGGTATTAGGATTTTATTTGTGGCATATAAATTTTTCCTTGGAAGATAATTTCAGGAGAACTTCCATGTCAATAAGATTTTATCTCTCTATTTTTAGAGTAAAATTTGAGGTAAAATTCATGTATAAGGAATTCATGGGATTAATTCTTTTTATATAGGGTCTATTTCATTATCATGAAGGGTTTCCTTTTTTTTCTAAGGCATTTTGGATTAAACCATTTGAGTTGAGAGGTTAGAATATTTTTATATGGTGGTGATTTATAATATTTTATTGGTTTTTCCATAGATGGTGATCTATTATTGAGGTATGTGATTTTAGATTTCTTCTCTATTTAAGTAATTTTATATATCAAAATGATTTTATCTTTAATTGAGTATAAGTGAATTGAATTATTCTGATATTTTTTATTTTTTTGGATATCCATTCTTGAGTATTTCATTATGGATTGATCAAACCTGTAGTTTTAAGTCACATTAGGGAAGGTCAAAATCATACTGAAAGTTCATTAAAGATATTTATAGGTGGATAATTTCATTGGGTGGAACTCCAGATGAATATAATTTAATGGTTTATAGTTATTGTTCAATTTTGGAATAATAAAGACTTTAAGTGAGATTATTCTTCTCTCACTAGATTTTCAAATTGTTTCTATAAGTTCATTACAAGAGATAGATAAATTACATTGATTATTTTACATTATTTATTTGTATTATTTGAATATTGTGTACCAAAAAATGGTATAAGATAATTATATATTTGAATTATGTAGGGTGTTTTTTGAGAGTGTTATGATTTTATTTATATATCAGTTATGTCCTTAGAGAAAATTTGAATGGAAGGTCGGTAAGAACTACTATAAAGGTTTGATTTCTAGTGGGATTGGAAGGAAAATTCATAATTTTATATTTTATTTTCTTTCTAGATGATCTAATAAGGGTCAAGATTAATTTTGAGGATGTTATTATGGAGGATTGGGTAGATATGTTTCTAATCCAAAAAATATTTCTTATTAGGAGAAATCTCATGACTTTTCTGGGGAGATGACGATTTTTAGTGACCTAAAAATATGTTATAGAGGATTATTATTTATGATAAGATACTTTATCCAAAGGGTGATACGTAACAACCAAACTTTATGTTTTGGAAGGTGATGCTTTTTAACGTGACTGTGGGTTAAATATGGTTATCTTAGCATTATAACTATGTTTTATTGAGTTTTAAAATGATGTTTTGGATATTGGTTTCTGATAATTTGATTGTTAGTCTAGATAATGTTTCTAGTTGATGTGATTCGATCTAAGGATTTTTAATTTATGAAATGTGATTTATAAAGGATGATATATCCAGGGTGTATTCTAGAATATGTAATTCTTATCGATTGATCATTGGGATGTTTTCCCCAAAAATATGTGTTTCCATGTTTTTCCTTAGTATGTTTGATTTTTAGGTGGGTTTTAGTGTGATTGTTAGGGAAGATAGGTATTATATCCTCCCTATTTTGGAAGAGGCATGATGTGATTCATTGAGATATACACATGCTAGAGTTGGGGTCTAAGTATTATCCCCTCCCCATTTGGGTAGTGTCTCTTAGAAATATCATAAACATGGACAATGTGGTAAAAAGGAAACAAAACCTTAGAAATATGATTTAATTTTTTTTAAAATATGCAGAGAAACTTGAAATAAAACTATGTAAATGATGAGTGAAGGGAATAAAAGATATTTATAGAATTTATAAAGGAAATTTGACCATTAGATTAACAATCTAACCTTTTGAATAGTAACCTATCTATTAGAATAATAATGTGATCATTAGAGTAGTTACTTGACCACTAAAGTAATAAAATGACTCATAAGTAAAATTTATCATGAATTAAATAAGTAAATATAAATATTATAAATCTATAAAAAAAATTAAAATAGGTAACTCAAATAAATTTAATTTGTATATTTCTAATGAGATATATTTTAACTTATTTTATCAAAACCATAATTTTTATGTTTATATTTAAATATTATTATAACCAAATTTTGAAAATTATTTTGACAGTGTGGATTTTATTTTTTGAATTAAGGCATCAAAATCAACCAAAAATGATTTTTGGTAATTTTTTGTGAAAAGTAAAAATGCAGTATTTTAAATACAATATGATTTATTAAAAAATATTAATATAATAATGACCTAATGGATTCTAGAATGATTTTATCAAACCAATTTATGTCTAATAATATAAATAATGTATTTAAAAATAATAAAATAAAATTTAGAGCCAGAAAAATATTTCTATAGTCTAAAAAGATAAATTATTCAATTAAAAATCTATCCCTCATTCATTTATTCTATCTTTTATATTAATAAATGAGTTTTTCAGTGAGAGGGTTTAAAATTTGTTAAAATTTTATTTTTAAATAAATAATATTAATATTATTAATGAAGATGACTATTTTAAGTCTTGGTCTTGAAAAGAAATTTTATTCATTACTTTAACCCAAAATACTCATCCCTTTTATGAATAAAACCCCCTATCACCCCCATCAAAAATCACTTAAAAAATTCATTCCATTGCCAAATATTTTCCCAATTTCCTTCTCTTAATCATCTCTAGGGTGTTTGAGACATTTTGTTCTCACCTCACTCCGAGACTTCAAGACATTGGGGCCGTAACAGTAGAGAATTATTGAAGGATGAGGAGGTGTAAGTGTGATAAAATGAAAAGGAAAATAACGTAAGGGTGATTTAAAAATATATCATTATTTGGGTTTGTATTATCCCTTCCTATATATTTTACTTGTAATTATTCTAAATGTTTGTCACATCCATTATAAGAGTCCTTTATTTTAATTTTACTTCCCTTCTTCTAAAGATATGCATTTATTTATTCATTCAGATGAATTCTTAACCATCTCTAATGATTTTAATAATGAATTTATTTTTAAAAACCTATTTTTTTATTCCTTATATGTTTTTTCTTCTTCTCTTCATGAACTATACTCCTTTGACTTATTTATCCTACCCTCGAATATCCAATATAAATTATTTCGTCTTTCTTTTGGGAACCACCATGTTTATTCATAGACATATTATTTATTACATTATTATGAAACCCATTCTCTTCTCATGGATTAATAAATGTCTATTTTTGATCTATTTAATCCTTTATAAGTTACATACATAATTTTTAAGATAATATGATGTGATCAGTAGTCTTTAAATTACATATCCTTAAAATTCATTGGGTAAATATTTATTTCTCTTGAGATCATTATTTGTTTTCATGATGTAGTTATATTTTTCTATAATGTAATGCATGGCCATGATGCATTTACCTTTGTCCATTATGTTACGATGTCTTAGAAATGAGAATTGTCATATGATGTTTCATTATTATGCATGTTCTATAGTACATGTATCTTTCATTTAATTCCTTTGAATATAATCCCATTCTTGTGATGTGAGAATTATTATTATGCTATACCAAGTACTCATATTTATTTATGTCTCCTTTTAATCCTTATTATTCCTCCCCTTTTAAAGATTTCAACTCACCCTTTCATTGAAACATGTTATAATGTGATCATATCATTTAAGAAGATTGTAAAATCCTATATAAGGGTTATGCTGAAGTATTTAGGTAAAGTTTAAAGTTTTACATGTATTAATATTGTATGAACTTAATTTTAAGAAATAAAAAACTTATAGATTTTGGGATTTATAATATTATATATGTTTTTCTTAAAAAATATATCATAATTATATAAGTGAGGCATGAGTCACTATAGTTGGTATCATACTAAGGTTTAGTCAATTTATTAATTAGTTTAGATAATAAAATATAACCTAGGTTAAACTTTTGGGATTCTTAATTTAATACCTTACCATTGATTTAATCACATGAATAAGTTATTTATCCATTATTTATTGACTTAGTGTTTTTTTCTGGATTTTTCTATTTTAGAAAATGGTGGGGACTAGGAGAAACCAATCTATCAACCCATGTGATGGACAATAAAACACTCGTCCAGATGATATTTTTAATGCAATGATAGATGGAGTTGAAAAACTAATAGTGGTACTTAATGAGTTTTCCTGGGTTATAAACAATAACCTAAACCATGTGAAATTTACACTATCACCCAATAATAATTAATTATGAACTAATTAATTTATTTTATAATGACCGCCTTCATTTAGTGGATATTACGATCGAATTATTATAGAATAATGGGTTGAAACCATAGAAAAAATATTTATTATGCCTAATTGATCTCATAAAGATAAAGTAATTTTGTATATTTCAATCATTTAGATGGATAAATTGATCAATAATGGTAATTAATCAAAAATATAATGTTGAAGGATGATGTTAGATCAATGGACAGGGAATAAAAGAAGAAAATATTTCTTAATAAGTATTTTCCTTATACCCTTCAATCCAAAATAGGGAAAGAACATCTAGAGTTCATGAAAATGGATAAGTAATATGTTATAACATATGAGGTAAAATTCACAAGGATTGAAAGGTACACCTATATTTTTTTTGTTAACCATTATAGAAAAATATATATATTATTTACTGTTCTAAAACCAAAAATCTAAAAATCTTTATCAATCCAAGATTTGTGATTTATAAAGAATTAGTTTGATTGATATAAAAGTATAGGTGGAGTTTTTACAATTCTACCATGTACATGGAAATAATAAATGAAGGACATAGTTTAATACTTTAGGATCAAATGAAAAAGAACTATTACGAAAGAATATCCAACCATACACATTTCAAAGATATTATGTGAAGCACCTGGAGAACTACCTTAAAGGAAATGAGAAATGATTCATGTGTGGAAAATGAGGACATAAAAGATAATAGTATATAATTTGAGTGACAATTCCACTTGATACAACATAGGAATGCTCCACTCAATGCACCACTCATTGTTCAATGCTTTAACTATATGGAACTTGGTCATTATAAAATCTAGTGCACCAAATCTAGGGTGTTCAATAATAATTGACATTATTAATAACCTATTCCATGGGATATGGGAAGGTCTTATTCCATTACCACTACTACTATGTAACAACCAAATGTAGTAGTGAAAGTACATTTACTATTCACTCAATAATGGTAAAATAATTATTCAATAATTGATCAATATATTCTTTCGTAAATTTAAAGTTTACTAGAAATATTGGTTCATATCCCCAATACAATAAATTTTATATATCTATGAAAGAAATTAGTGGTGAAATTATTACATCCATTTTTGTATTTTTCCCAAACTAATATTTGTGGTAATATTCTTCCAAAAAATATCTTGATCCTTCGTTAATCATAATTTAATGCCATACTGGTAATAACTTTCATTTATTTATATAGATATCATATCCTCTTCTAGTAAATAATATCTTTCCATATCCCAAACCATCTCATGTTTCTATATAAATACAATGAGGATTATGAATCTCCTTTTGAAAATTCTTTAAAGGTATAAAAATTGATACCCAAGGAAGAAGCATATTTTACTCAAATAGTAAATATAAATGAGAATCTCGACCTTGAAAAAATTCTTATTATAAGGGAATGTACATATTTATTACCTAAGAATTTTCTTGACTACCCCCATATCATGAGGTATAGTTATAAAATGAAATTATACCTGGTGTGACGCCTATATCCAAGATCCTTTATATAATGGTCTGGATAGGATTAAATTATTTAAAGAAGTAAATGTAGAAGCATTTGAAAAAAGGGTTTACACTCTTCAGTGCATCACATTGGTATGTACCAACTATATTTTTCAGGAATATGTATGAGTCAATATGACTTTTAATATATTTCTAGGAGCTTAAAAAGGTTTGTATAAAGAAAAAATATATACTACCATTGATTACATATTTGATCAAAAAACTTCATGGAGCATGATACTTTTAAAAATCAGATATTTAACATGGACATCATTGGATAAAGGTGTAGAGAGAATATATTCAAAATATAATATTTTATTAAACATATAGATATTATGAGTACATAGAGATTCAATTTAGAATTAAAAATACCCCAATAATATTCATGGATTTTATGAAAAGAGTTTAGAGATTACATTGATAAATTTTTGGTAGTATTTATTGATTATATTCTCACACGGTCTAAATGAAATGAATTACACAAATAAAATATAAAGATTATTCTAAATAATTTATGAAAGGGGAAGTTTTATTTTTAGTTTAACACAGTACAACATATTTGTTGGTTAGCGATTGTTTTTTAGCGGCAGTTTACTGAACTGCCGCTAAAAAAACTATATGACTTCACAATGGTTTTTTATAAACCATCGCTAAATATTATGTTTTTATTAAAAAAAAAATTTCCCAACACCCCACCCTTATCCCCTAACCCTTCTCCTCCGAGATCCCTTCCCCCCCAACCCCGAACACTAGCACCACCATGCTTCCCCCCTCACAAATGCATACTTATCTCTCGAGGCCCCCGAGACCTTGTCGATGATGCGGTCACAACCCCCTACCTATCTCCCCCACCCTTTCCCTTTCCTGAGTCATCATCCTCACATGATCCCTCGCCCTATCATTGCCTTCGCTCAACCCCACATCATATTTGATGTCATAGAGGTTTGATTTTCTCTTCCTAATCATTTAGAGTTTTAGTCTTCAATTTTTTCCATAGCTCTTGATTGCCCTAATAGAATGAGTTTTTCTTATTTGGTTCCTCCAGCATCTATTGTGGCTAATCCATTTTTTTTCATACAATGCAAATCTCTTCATTTAATCCACTTTCCACAAAAAATAACTCATATAAGATCGATGATTTTGACTTTGGCTATGGGAATGCCCTCATTTTACTCTTGGAAACCCTAGATGTCTCCCTTATCTCTCTCAACTCATTTTTCATGTACAATTGAAGGCACACAATTATTCTCTCTACTCTTCCAGTTATACTTCCCCAAACTAGAATGAAAATGTTACATTTTTCATAGAGAAACCATTGATAAATTATTTTTTATAATAAATATTGTTTCTATATTATATATAACAATCCACCTTGTTGAAACCCTAGTTGTTTCCCTTAACTATTCAAGTTTCTACTACAACTGCAATAAAACGAACATCTTTATTTTTTCCAAGTCATGAAAATTTCACTTTGAATTATGATAACCACTCCCCTAAAATATACTAAAAATGTTGGTCTCTTTACATTTCCCTAATAGAAATTGCATCTAATTGAAACCATTGTTATATTATTTTTTTAAAGAAACACAATTTTATAATTAAAAGTACCAAATCTGTTATCATTTATATGTGTTAACTTGATCAATTCATTTTATTTAATTAACTGTCGCTATATTAGGTCATTACTATTATCCATTTTAATTTTATTATGATTTCTCCAATTATATTAACCTTATATAATATATATTAAATAAATTAACTATCTCTATTTCATATTTTAATTACATAAAAGATAATAATTTCCATTATAATTTAGGCATTTAAAATTTAATTTAAATAATATTATAGTTTGATTGGACCCCCTATCATATTATTACAAATATCTCAGACATTCCTTATGGTTGTAATTTTTTTATGAAAGCTATATTACAAATAATATTATCAACATATCAAAAAAATATAGTGCATATAAAGGTGTGTCAATATATTATTTAATAAAATTTTAAATTATATGTTTATTAACTAATATACATTAAAATTTAATAAAAAATACTTATTTATTAATTTTTTTTATTAAATTTTTTGTTTTTATATTTTCATTAGTACTTCAATTCAAAAATATCAATTTCCTTATTTTAAAATAGATAAAATGACTTGTATCCACAATAACATCCAGATCTGACCACTTTTATTATTATTATCATTTTTAACATAAATAGTTCATTCAAATTCATATTTGTTTCTTCCACATATTTTTAATACTATTCATTATTATGTTATATGTCTATTAACTATTTATGAACCAATTTTTTGGATCAAGTTTATTACAATTTCTATGTAAATTGAAAGAAAGTGAGATTTTAGATAATTTTATTTGTTCAACAAAAAATAAGCACTAAATTTTACAGAATTGTAACTATATTATTTATTTTAAATATTTTTATTTAAGTATGTTTGTTATCTTATACTTTATATTTAAATACATATTTTTTATTTTTAAATTTATTATAAATTTCAGTTTTTATACTGGTGTATTCTCTTCACGTTCAAATTTATATCTTATTTTAAAATGGACACAATGATATAAAATAAAAGGATCTTACAAAGTTCTTCTCACTTACCATTACCAAACTCAAAGTGTTCAACTCACTTAAGTCAACATGTGTCTATTTAATCAATGTATTAGTGTTTTCATCACATATTATTATTACACCGTCTATTTTATAATTTCTCCTTATTAATATCCATATTATAATTAGTTAATTTTCATAATAAATATCTATCTATACTACATTATATAATATGAGTATTCTTTATTTTAATTACTATAATATGTTATTTATATCTCTTCATGTATATTTTTATATCATTACTTCAATAAATTGAAACTTTGGATGAATTTTTATTAGTAAATTCATGATTTATTTGAAATTATGAGGAATTTTTAATTTCATTTAAAATGAATTGAAAGACATGTCATTTTATGGTTAAATTCTAAATGTCTTCCATGTTAAATGTTTAATAAATTATGAATAATTATGATATCTGTGAAGGGTAAAAGTTAAATATTTTTATTTAGAAAATTGACATTTTATCATTGTGGTTGTTTTGAAAATTATAGATATATCTTTTGAATGGTGATTTATATTTTAAATATTATACTAAATATGAAAATGAATTGATGAAATTTAAATTAATTGATTTATTATTATTATTGTTGAAAAATATTTCAATTGAGGTATTTTTTGTGTTTTTAACTTTTAATAGAAACAAATTTATATGGGATACTTTTTTGGTATTGTATATGGGCTGGGATATGATTTACAGACCTGTTTTTCAATTCTCTGAAACTACTCACTAGCCAACAACCCTTTAAATTCTCATAGATTATCTATTCATTCAAATAATTTACATTTTAATTAAAGATTGACTCTATTTAATTGTAAGTAATTCCACTTTACTATATATTACCATTATCTCTTTTCCTAATTAGTAATACTTATGTATTTTTATTTTCTTAATAAAGTGTATCCAAATTGTGATACATATGGATAAAATCATGATCACATTATCAAGGAACACACCTTAGTATGATAAGGGTTTGGAGGAGTTTTTAGAATTTTCAATTTCTAATCAATCCATTGATGGGAAAATAAGATGTCCATGCACTAAATATAAATTTTTAATATGATTGAAGAGAGATGAATTTTATGAACACTTGACATTGAAGATATTATTTTCTCAAATTTTGTGTTGGATTTGACATGGAGAATCGAACGTTACAAAAAGTTTTAGCACTTATGTCAATCGACCGAATGAGCACCCAAATTTATCGAAAATGAAAAATGAAATGCAGAAACTTATTAATGATACATTCGACATTTCAATACACTAACATCAATATCAAAACATATCAGAACAACTAGTTGAGGGTGATACAAATAGAAACTTGACAAGTGATGTTTTTGGTACTATAGGAAAACCAGATCAAGATTGTAACATATCATTGGATCCTCCTCATGATTCTATATAGACTAATATAGGACTTTACTTCATTGAGAAAAACAATTAATTTCATCGTTTAGTTGAAAATGTAAATAAAAAATATTCAAAACATTATTTTCTACTGAACTTGTTCCATATCAAGTGCCCATGTGGAATTACAAATAAAGAGATGTCCATGATATTGGAATTATTGTGTGATTAATTTCCTGAAGCAAAGATACCTATGTCTTTTTATGATATGAATAAAGTTGTTAACAAGATTGGTATAACTTGTAAAAAAATACATGTGTGTGCCAATGATCGTATGTTTTATTGGGGATAGGATTCAAGAAGACAGAATTGAAATAAAATGTTTTTCTTTTAGATTGTAGTTAATAGGTGATGTTTGAATTCTGAATCAACATACTACTATGAATAAGAAGAAAGGAAACACACATGAAAACGTTTTGCGTTACTTTCCTTTAAAGGATCGATTACACATATTATTCATGTCATCAAAAACCACCAAGAACATGAAGTGAAATTCTATAGATAATAACAATGATGGGTTAATGCGACATCCAATAGATTCACAATTGTTGAATACATTTGATTAATTACATATATATTTCTCATCTGATCCAATGAATGTGTAATTGGGATTTCATACCAAAGTATTCAACCCATTTGGGACTTTGAGCACCAATTATAGAATTTGGATGGTTGTTTGATCACTTACAATCATCTTCCATTGATGTGTATGCAACAAACATCTTTTATCATTTCAATGATTATTCCTAGAAAACAAATGGTTGGAAAATATACTGATGTATGCATGTAGCCTCTAATTGAGTAATTACAAGAGTATGGAGAAACGATGTTGAGATATATGATAAATATTCTAGAACAATGTTCAAAATGCAAGATTCTCTAATGTGGACCATTAGTGACTTCTATGGACTTGAGAATTTAGTTGGTTGGAACAGTTACATGGGTTTGGATTCTTATATTTGTAACATTGATTTTGAACTTGAACAACTACCTCACAGTAAAAAATGGTTCTTCTTGTATTATCAAATATTTCTCAGAGCATCTCATATATTTCTGTTGAACAAGTCAACATTCAATGTATCTATTGATCGTAGATCACCTCCCAAGTTATTGAAAAGTTCGGAAATATTGGAACAACTTGGAAATATTGAAATAGAATTTGGGAAGGTGTGTCATTTTAATGATAGTGTGAAATGAGTTTGAAGTCCATCAGCAAGTAAAATCATAACGCAATAATGGAAGAAAAAATATATTATTTAAACTTTTTTATTAGGAATTTAATTTTTTTTAGTATAATCTAGGTTATGCATATTGAGAAAAAAATTTGTGAATGTTTGATCTTTACATTGCTGAATGAGAATGGAAAATTGTAAGATCATTTAAATTCTCGAAAAGTGTAGAGACCCAAAGCATGACGAACATAGAAATTACATTACTTTTTCGGAATACTTAATACATAACAAAAAAAAACACCAAAGGACTGTAATAGTTTAGTGTCTTTGGAAACATGGAACATAATCTTCTAATCTTGGTGAAAGATCTTCAACATCTCCCATAAAGATCTTACAATTTTTTTTACCTAAAACCTTTATTTATATCCTAGGGAAAATAAAACTTATAAAGGGTGAGCTCAAATGCTCATTAAGGGTAAACGTGGAGAAAATAAAACAAATCATATACATTTGAACTTTAAAACATGAACATAAAGTTTAAGCATCAAAATCTTGTGTTGTGAAATAAATCATGGAAGTATGTAAGGCATAGATCAAAAATAAACATGAATCATGATAAAATATCATGGGAGTAAAATATTTAATTGTGGAAAACCATTAAGTACATGATATGATTTCCATAGTAGCCAAGGCATTGCTTCCAAGACCATCTTAGTGAACAAAGTCCCTTTCGGAATCGAGTTCACTCCTCGTTCCAGTCCTATATCACTGAACCGGGTTAACTTACCATTCCAGCCATGCCTATCTCATTAGAAATAAATCTTTAACCAATGCATTGGAGGGATATATAGGTCCCACAAATCTCTTAATGAAATCATTCTTACGTGTTCCACAACATAAACATAAA
The DNA here is from genome assembly GCA_963277665.1 of Viscum album. Lineage (NCBI taxonomy): Eukaryota > Viridiplantae > Streptophyta > Magnoliopsida > Santalales > Viscaceae > Viscum > Viscum album. The sequence goes on from OY728137.1 coordinate 178,772,168, forward strand.
TCATTCATCATAACCCAAATAATAAAATGGGTTTCATAAACATCATCCCATCATAAAATAATCTATATAAAACAAATGGATATCATTTTATCATAAGAAAAGTGAAACCATGTAAATCATAGAGACATTATACAAGAAACATACACATAGGAAATAATGTTATCTTATATGGAAAATGGTTTTGATAAAACACTTGAAATGAATTCTTGAAGAAAATATCCTTTTTTCTTCAAAATAATTTTATTTTCACAAAATTCCATGAAATTATAAAAGAAAATGATTTTTTTTGAAAATAGTCATGAAATATTTTATAGTAATCTTCATGAAAATAATGAATTATTAAAATGTAAAAATCCATTCATGCCGTATAAGTTAAAAAAACATTCTCCTCGTACTTTTGTCGGAAAAGTCAAAAAGTACCTCGTATGGTAAAAAAAAGAAAGATTCCTTACATACCATGTAGTAAAAGACAAAAATGGGTAAAAAGGACTCTAAACATACATGAAAAAATTTAGAAAACCAGGACATAGATGATAAATATAACCCCAGTAAATACTTACGAATAAACAATCTCAGATAAAAACGAGATTGGAAAATTTATCCCTTACCTTAGGTCCGATATGCTTCATACGTATCTGAAACTCCTGTATAATGATTTAAATAATGTCATTTACTTATTACAGAATCATATTCATTGTTATTATATCATATATGGTTCACTTATGACTTTATATTACTCGTTCTTTTGTAAATTCCATGTTAAAGCAGCGTTTTGGGTAAAATAATTTTATTTATCATACGTGTTTGGACATGTTGTTCTTGATATTATTATTACTTATATCATGATTTAATTACTTCCATAATGTAAATCATGATTTATATATCATATATATTCAGTATATATATAATAGAAAGATAAATGAAATGAAATACACCGTTCATGGAGACGGTAGGCCGTACGTACGCATGAACGATGTTTTCCTTTCCTTATTGACTTGAATGGATGTAAGTAGATGACATATATATAAATTAATAAATTATATTTACAATGTAATATATTTAATTATTATTCATTATATATAATTTATAACCATTCTTGAATGGTTAACATGGAGAATGAATCTCATCGCGTCCTGGAGACGGTAATCCGTACGTACGCACGAGCGATGATATCATTCCCATAATTATTGAATTGAATTGGAGTGGATGATATAATATATAAGAATCAGTATGATGTTATAATAACTATATATAGTTATTATTTACACCATTATACCCATACAAGTAAGGTGGTGGTGGAAAAACAGATTACACCACGGCGTGGAGACGGTATTCCGTACGTACGCACGCGCGGTGATTTCATTTTCTGTAGGATGGATAGAAGGTGAAATAGGGTTGTTTAATATTTATAATAACATATCAGTATATGAGTGATACTTATGTTATTACTTCATAATTAAAAAACTAAATAAGAGGAAGTATAAGAAGAAATAAATTTGAAAGAATCGGTAACAGATATTACCTCTTCTTCGACACGCCTCTTTGAAACCTCCTATTAAGGCCCTAAAATTGGTGTTTGAAGAATGAAAGGACCTATAGTATGTTTCTAGAGAAGTTGATAAGGGAAATGGGTAGAGTTTTACTGAGCTTTAAGGCTCAAAATTGTGTGAGGAGGCGAGGGAGGAGGTTCCCTTTTATAAGGGAGAAAAGGGGAAACTTAAAATATTATATTATAATAAAGTCATATTCTTGTTTTAATAGCACCAAATTGATTTATTTCGAAGCTAAGGTGGGTATGAGTCGAAATACTCTCAACCAATAGGTTTTAGACAAGTTTAGGTTAATATTTTAACCTTATCATTTAGATATAACTCTAAGTTAAATAATTTAACTTTTACCGTGTCTTCTTGTTTTCTTACACTATATGGTTAATAAACTTACTATAACAAGAAAAACGAACCCCAAGTGGTTCATTATTAATATATATAACCTTATCTAAGTCATTTGGCTGAACCTTATATTTTTAGAAATAGAATAACAATTAATAATATAATATTTGTTTTAAAAACTATTTTATGTCAATTTTGACACTATTTGGAAATTGATTTTTGTGAAAATCATAAAAGAATGATTAGTTCGACAAAAGTTAATTAAATCAATACTAACATGTAATATTAACCTAGAAAATTAGTGGAATTCATAAAAAGTCTCAAATTACATTTGGGTATTTATAACATCAATTATGTTAATATTTCAATAATTAGGTAATCACTGCATCATCATTGTGTCAAAAATAAATTAAATTATTTAATGTCTAAAAATTATAAATAAAAAACCATTATGTAGGAAATCTGTTTAGCTTTCTAATTTAAATTTATAGTCTAATTTATCTTATGTATAACCATATATTAAAAATGTTTTTAGTTATTAAACTTTGATTCTAACTCTTTTAACTCTTCTTTAAATAAAATAATAAAAAGTGTCCTAATCTAATCCAAGTGGACCTAAATGGTCATATTTTATTCCTGAGGTTATTTTTGGTCTAATTAAACTTATCCAATAGAATTAGGACATGTTTTAGGGTAATAATAATATCATTTTTACCCTTAATTACCCTATTTACTTTTAACCGCGGTAAATAAAAGTAAAAAGTTACTATTCACCAAAAAATTATTTTAATCTTATTGAACCACATTTTACTCCTTGATATTAATTGTGTCTCTCAGATTTTCAAAATTCCACTCACAGAAGCGGTAAAATTAAGTTATATATAAATTTTCAAATTCTCCATGGAGGTGGGTAAAAGACGGTGACAAGTTCAATACAATTTTTATATATCTAAAATTATTTTAAAATGACTCCAATGAATTACATTGAACTTATATAGGTATTATGTATCAATTTTGACCTAAAATAAATAATTATTTAAATAAAAAGTTAGTTTTTAAATAATAACCCAGTGTTTTCACTATTCATCAACAATTGAAAGTTTTTAGAAAGATATGAAAAATTCACCCTAGGATAATTTCGATATTTCGAATCCAAAAATGAATTCCATTTTGAAAGATATAATTTATAAAATTTAAAAAAGTGGGTATTACCATTCATAGCGACTAGTTAATATAATATTTTAATAACATATCGTTGTTTAGTGAAACTCTGTATTGCATACAACACACGCTATCAAAGAAGGTTTCTCTGGAATGCAACACAATCCTAGAATAGAGTTTGGGTATACTACAAGCTAATATGGTGTTGCGTATATCACAAGTTAATCTTGGGGTAGCATATCAATGAAATTAAAAAAAAATATTTCTCATAAAATCTCGGGGTGTTACATTTTACCCCCCTTAAAATGAATTTCACCCTCGAAATTCGTCAGGGTTATAAATGGTTTTCTACATGAAAGTTTCTTTCATAGAAACCCACATCGTAAAAAGGAATACTAAAACTTAATTTTTAAAACTAATGTATGAAATGTAATGGATACCCAAATTAACTCATCACTTGGTTTCCACATAGAAGAACATAGGTGAAAATATAGATATGGAAGAGAAATCTAACCGTCAAGTTCTGATGGAGAGTGGTAGAGAACATGGCTATGAAAAATCCAACAGTCACAGAGCCATAAATTTTTTATCATCTAAGGTAATATCTTATTTATCAGATATAAGTACACTAGGACAATATTTTTGGTTTTCAAGATCATTTCCCTAAAGTTGAAGAATTGTTGAATTAAAAGAAATACTTACTTGATTTTGGTATAATGTCACTATTGTTTGTGCCTTGATAAATTTCCACTTCATCTCTTAAATAAATTATGTTTAATTTTTCTTCGATGAAGTATTAGCAAATCATGCGATAGAATGATAGGTCATTCCATATGTCTCAAACATAAGGTCAGCAAAAGTTATATACATAAGTCCATCTTATGGTGAGATTAATCATATATGGTTCCAAAAATGGACTTATACTTCATCTATCATACTTATTAATAAAATAAAGCTAGTTTCTACTAACCATGGACTTCTTGTAGGCCAGAGGTTGGTGATAAAGTCCTGTCGCACTTCGGTTGTGGGTTTGATTTCCGCAACCTTGTTCGACGCGATGGGTTATCGCTCGTCCTGCATGTTATCCCTTTTTCTAAAACTAAATTATTATAACCTTCCTTCAATAATATCAAAAAAAGTTCTAACCTTAAACAATAATATCTTATGTCTAACATAATTCATTCTAATCTTCAGGCTTATGCAAAATACTTTGATCCAAGCTCATAGTATAAAGAGAATGATTACTTGAAAGGTCACATAACAAGCACGTGAATACCATCATTTATCCCCCATATATCATAAGATATATCTTGTTGGTCACATTCCAAACATGTAAATACCTTAATAATGTATTCTTTTAAAACATTAATTACCATAGAACCTTAGTGAAAACATGAATGCTGTCAAAATTTAACACTTTCCACATACCAAAATCCCAAAATTTCTATATACTCAAACCATGATATCACTTTGTCCTTATATCAGTAATGAGCTCATGAATACTATCAAACATATTATTTTCTCCTTATCCCTTCTTTATGCACATATCATCTTCTTTCCAAAAATATTTTAATCACTTTTCATGGTTACCGGTACCATAATATTATTGAAAACCACAATAAACCAATACATAGATATTACAATATTCTACGATACTATAAATGAGATACCACAACATTATTTTGGAATCCAATTATATAACACTTAATCATTCCACCACATCGTTGTCATACTCAACATCGCCAATATTGATCTCATGTGACTTCCCTTTGTCCTTTTCCTTAAGATGTTGTTGATTTAGATCATCATTAACCCATGGATTAGGGCATTGGTTGGAATAATGTGCGATTTCCTTGCACTTGTAGCATTGAAGTGTTAGTGGTGCGTTTTCTGCAGTCTTTTATCCATTCACACCATTAGCTACCTTTTTTCCATTACATCGGCACTCAGCTGCTCGATGACCTTCTTTTCCACACTTGAAACATTTTCTAGTACCTTTTAGACAATCTCTACCATGCTTATTTCCACACTTTGAGCATAAAGAAACATTCAACTTCTTTTCACCATTGTTTTTGTATTTTTCCTTGAACTTCATCTTTCATGTCCTGTCAAAACCATGAGATGGATATGTAACACCAACTTCCAGTTCTACCTTGATAGCACAACACATAATTTATTCATAGCTACTGAAGTCTCTTATCGCTAATTCCCTTCGAAGACTTGGTTTTAAGGCACTGAAGAATCGATCAACTTTACTTTCAAGTTGGATGATAAATCCAGATGCATAACTTGCAAGACTTGTAAAATTCACTTCGTATATACCAACAGATTCATCATCCTTTTGCTTAAGCTCAAGGAACTCATTTTCCATCTTTGTTTGAAGAATACAGGGGAAGTATTAATTGAAAAACAATTTCTTGAACTCATCCCATTCCATGGATTCAATTTCATCTTGGGGCCTTGTATTCTTAAATATAGTCCACCACTGGTCCGCTTCACCTTCTAAATGGTAAACAGATAAAATGACTTTTTCATGTTCTGAACAGCGAAGTATGGAAAATATCTTTTCAATGGTAATGATCCATTGTTCAGCAACAAGTGGATCGGAAGACCCATTGAAAGAAGGTGGATGTTGCCTCAAGAAGGAATCAATAGAATATTGTTCCCTTCTCTGCTCATTTGGAAGTCCAGAATGATTCATAACTTGTGTAAGTATAGAAATACGATTTTTCACTCCATCTCCCATAACATTGGTTTGTTCCAGAGGAAAATCATTGCATTGTCCATTACATTGATCAACACGGTTCCTTCGGGTTCTAGCCATCGTCTAAAACCCAAAAAGAACAGTGTGAGAGGAAAAAATCATGCTAAGAAAACAACAAAATAAAGGGGGAGTGCCTTCAATATCTAACATCTTAGGTTTAATTATAATATTGTTACCGTAATTCTAGGACTATAACCTATACTTATACATAACCTTAGAGACATCCCTAGACGTACCTTAGAATTATCTCTAGTGATGTCACTATAGTTTTCGCATCCTAGTTTCCAAAGGTTAACTAAACCTTTCCTCTAATACCAACTGTAGAGACCCAAAGCTTGATGTACATAGACATTACATTACTTTTGCGAAGTACTTAATACATAACAAAAATAGACACTAAAGGACCGTAATAGTTTAGTGTCTTTGGAAACTTGGAACATAATATTCTAATCTTGGTGAAAGATCTTCAACATCTCCCATAAATATCTTCCCTTTTTTTACCTAAAACCTTTCTTTATATACTGGGGAAAAGAAAACATATAAATGGTGAGATCAAATGATCACTTAGGGCAATCATGGAGAAAATAAAACAAATCATATACATTTGAACTTCAAAACATGAACATAAAGATTAAAGATCAAAATCTTGAGTTGTGAAATAAATCATGGTAGTACGTAAGGAATAGATAAAAAAGGAACATCAATCATGATAAAATAGCATGGGATTAAAACATTTAATTGTGAAAAACCATTAAGCACATGATATGATTTCCATAGTAGCCAAGGCATTGCTGCCAAGACCATCTTAGTGGAAAAAGTCCCTTTCTGAATCGAGTTCACTCCTCGTTCCAGTCCTGTATCACTGAACCGGATTAACTTACCGTTCCATCCATGTCTACCTCATGAGATATAAATCTTTACCCAATGCATTGGAGGGAGATATAGGTCCCACCCATCTCATAATGAAATCATTCTTATGTGTGCCACAACATAAACATAAATCATTCATCATAACCCAAAGAATAAAATGGGTTTCACAAACATCATCCCATCATAACATAATCCATATAAAACAAATGGATATCATTTATGATAAGAAAAGTGAAACCATGTAAATCATAGAGACATTTTACTTGAAACATACACATATGAAATAATTTCATCTTATATGGAAAATGGTTTTGATAAAACACTTGAAATGAATTCTTTAGGAAAATATCCTTTCTTCTTCAAAATAATTTTCTTTTCACTAAATTCCATGCAATTATAAAAGAAAAATATTTTTTTGAAAATATTCATTAAATATTGTAGATTAAGCTTCATGAAAATAATGTGTTATGAAACAATAAAAATCCATTCATGCTGTATAAGTTAAAAAACATTCTCCTCGTACTTTTTTCGGAAAAGTCAAAAAGTACCTCAAATGGTAAACAAAAGAAAGATTCCATACATACCATGTAGTAAAAGTAAAAAATGGGTAAAAATGACTTTAAACACACATGAAACCATTTTTAGAAAACCGGGACATGGATGATAAATATAACCCCAGTAAATACTTGTGAATAAACAATCTCAGATAAAAACAAGATTGGAAAAGTTATCCCTTACCTTAGGTCTAATATGCTTCGTACGTATCCAAAACTCTTTTATAATGATTTAAATAATTTCATTTACTTATTTCAGAATCATATTCATTGTTATTATATCATATATGTTTCAATTATGACTTTATATTACCCGTTCTTTTGTAAATTCTATGTTAAAGTAGCGTTTTGGGTAAAATCGTTTTATTTATCATACGTGTTTGGACATGTTGTTATTGATATTATTATTACTTATATAATGATTTACTTACTTCCATAATGTAAATAATGATTTATATATCATATATATTCAGTATAAATGTAATAGATAGATTAATGAAATGAAATACACCGTTCATGGAGACAGTATGTCGTATGTATGCATGGACGTTGTTTTCCTTTCCTTATTGACTTGAATGGAAGTAAGTAGATGATATATATATATATATACATAAATACAGAAGATTTATCATGTCATATATTTCATTATTATTCATTATATATACTTTATAATCATTCTTGAATGGTTAACATGGAGAATGAATCTCATCGTGTCGTGGAGATGGTAATCTGTACGTACGCACGAGCGATTATATCATTCCTATAATTATTGAATTGAATTAGAGTGGATGATATAATATCTCAGAATCAGTATGATGTTATAATAACTATATATAGTTATTCTTTACACCATTATACCCATCCAAGTAAGGTGGTGGTGGAAGAATAGATTACACCACGGCGTGGAGACGGTATTCCGTACGTACGCACGCACGGTGATTTCATTTTACTTAGGATGGATAGAATGTGAAATAGGGTTGTTTCATATTTATAATAACATATCATTATATGAGTGATACTTATTTTATTACTTCATAATGAAACAACTAAATAAGAGGATGTAGAAGAAGAAATAAATTTGAAAGAATCGGTAATGAATATTACCTCTTCTTCGACATGCCTCATTGAAACCTCCTCTTATGGCACTAAAATTGGTCTTTAAAGAAGACCAGGACCTCTATTATGTTTCTAAGGAAGTTTATAAGGAAAATTGGTAGGTTTTGTTCGAGATTTAAAGCTCAAAGTTTTGTGAGGAAGAGAGGGAGGAGGTGCCCTTTTATAAGGGAGGAGAGGGGCAACTTAAAATATTATTTTATAATAAAGTCATATTCAGGTTTTAATAGATCCAAATTGATTTATTTAAATGCTAAGGTGGGTATGGGTATAAATCCTCTCAACCAATAGGTTTTAGACAAGTTTAGGTTACTATTTTAACCTTATCATTTAGATTTAACTTTAAGTTAAATAATTTAACTTTAAGTTAAATAAAATAACTTTTACCGTGTCTTCTAGTTTTCTTACACTATATGGTTAATAAACTTATTATAACAAGACAAAAGAACCCCAAGTGGTTAATTATTAATATATATAACCTTATATAAGTAATTTGGCCGAACCTTAGATTTTTAGGAATAGAATAACAATTACTAATATAATATTTGTTGTAAAAACTATTTTATGTCAATTTTGACACTATTTGGTAATTGATTTTTGTGAAAATCATAACAGCATGATTAGTTCAAAAAAAGTTAATTAAATCAATACTAAAATTTCATATTAACCTATAAAATTTTTGGAATTCATAAAAAGTCTCAAATTTCATTTGGGTATTTATAAAATCAATTATGTTAATATTTCATTAATAAGGTAATCACTACATCATCATTGTGTCAAAAATAAATTAAATTATTTAATGTCTAAAAATTATAAATAAAATACCATTATGTAGGAAATCTTTTTATCTTTCTAATGAATACTTATAGTCAAATTTATCTTATGTTTAACCATATATTAATTTTTTTTTAATTATTAAACTTTGATTTTAACTCTTTTAACTCTTCTTTACAAAAAATAATAATAAGTGTCCTAATCTAATCTAAGTGGACCTAAATGGTCATATTTTATTCTTAAGGTTATTTTTGTTCGAATTAAACTTATCCAATAGAATTGGTACATGTGTTAGGGTAATAATAATATCATTTTTATCCTTAATTACCATATTTACTTTTAACCGTGGTAAATAAAAGTAAAAAGTTACTATTCACCAAAAATTATTTTTATCTTATTGAACCACATTTTACTCCTTGATATTAACCGTGTGTCTCTGATTTTTGAAATTCCACTCATAGAAGCAGTAAAATTAAATTTTATGTTAATTTTCAAATTCTCCTTGGAGGTGGGTAAAAGATGGTGAAAAGTTCAATAAAAATTTTTTATATCTAAAATTATTATAAAATAACTCCAATGAATTAAATTGAAATTATAAAGTTATTATGTATCAATTTTGACCAAAAATAAATAATTATTTAAATAAAAAGTCGGTTTTTAAATAGTAACCCAGTGTTTTCACTATTCATCAAAAATTGAAATTTTTCAGAAAAATACCAAAAATTCACCCTAGGCTAATTTCGATATTCAGAATCTAAAAATAAAGTCCATGTTGAAAGATAAAATTTAAAAAATCTCAAAAAGTGGTTATTACCATTCATAACGGCTAGTTTATATAATATTTTAATAAAAGATCGTTGTTTAGTGAAACTCGGTATTGCGTACAACACACGCTATCGAAGAAGGTTGATCTGGTGTGAAACACAAGCCTAGAATAGTGTTTGTGTATACTGCAAGCTAATACGGTGTTGCGTATAGCGCAAGTTAATCTTGGTGTAGCGTATCAATGAAATTAAAAAAAATATTTCTCATAAAATATTGGGGTGTTACAGAAAGACTTAAAATCAATGATCATAAATCATGATCTCTAGCCAGATGAGATTGGAAAGTACGCTCTGGAAATTTTTACAATAAAAACTAGGGATAAAGATACATTCCTTCAAAATTTAAAACATGTGATGGTATTTTATGGGTATTCAAGAAGCATATTAAGGTATGTTGACTTAAAGCATCATAGGTTACATGGATTGAAAATCATGATTCACATATTTTTTTATAGTAGTTACTACCATTTTCATTTCCTATATTATTACCTGAAAAGTTTATTTTATTATACTCCATTTTTTCACATCCTTCAGACAACTATGTCAAAAAAATCTACAAACATTTGAGATTGAAAACCTTTGGGAGTGAATTTTATTAACACTTTGTGAAATTGATATGATATATCCTCTATAAATTTTAACTATCATGATGCATTTAACTATGCATTTGGTCGAGGAATCTAAATTATGAGGCCTTATACATTATCGAAGGATGTTTCTAATTGAGAGATGATTTATTTATATGGTTTTCATCTTAAGTAAAAAATTATTTTCACTTCATTAAATACAAAATTATGTTTTATTTATTTAATTTCACAGATATATTGGTAATTTGAAATCATACATTAAAAATAAAGCTCAACCTAAAAGCTATTTGGAAGAGGATTTTCTTACCTTTTTTTCTAGATACCTGGATGATATTGAGATAAAATTCAATCGAGTTAGACGTGTTGATTAGAAATAGAATCAATCTCAACTACATGGAAAATCCAAAATATTTTCTGTTATTGGCCGATCAGTTTGGAGGAGCTCAAATGTAACACTAACAGAAATGAAATTATTACAGGCATATAGATATGTGCTTATGAATAGTGAAATTGAAGATCCATTTATTAAAGACCTCAAGATATCAATAAAGAGGTGAATAAGAGTCCATACATGAAATTAGAAAGATATAACAAAATATCTTAATAAATAGATAGTAGAATGATTTTCATGATGTGTATGTTCATAAATATTGAAATCAATATACATATTAGGTTGACACATATTTTTTTAAATCTAATAATGTATATTACTTTTTTTAGATCATGAATACTGATACTCGAGTAGATTGGTCATAATATTTGATGTTTCTTGCTCAAGGAACTCTAAAACATGCTTGAACGTTCAATGCTGATAATGTGAATGGATTTAAATTTTGTACAGTTGATCTAAAAGAGGATTTGAAAACATATAATAGTGGAACATTTACATTTTCTAAAGTGGGATACTATGGAAAGTTGACTGATATTATCGAATTAATCTTCCACATGAATTTTTCAGTTGTTTTATTCAAATAAAATTTGTTTGATATTATAAGGTGTGTTAAAAGAGATTCCTTGCAATTTACTTTTGTGAACTTCACTCACTTGATGTATGTCAATGATTTTGAATTACATAATCCGTATATATTATCATTGTAATAGAAAATGGTATATTGTGTTGAAGATGTTGTGGATGAAAGGTGGAGTGTAGTTTCTTATGTAAAAAATGGACTTGTATGATATGAATGATGAAATATAAGATTTAAACTCTGACAATGAATTCCATCAACAATATTAAGTGGAATTATTTGTCCATCATGATATTAAAAATATTAGTCTTGTAATGGTGGATGAAGTAGATAAAGTATTTATGGCATGGGAAAACGACATGATTGAAGGAAAAAATAATTTTATGTGTATTCATCCATTCATTTATTAACAACTTATGTTATTTGTGTAGCCATTCATTATCATAACTATTTTTTTGTCAAAACTATGCATCTTTTATCATTTCTATTTTTTCAGGATTTTTTGAAATATATGGTCTGAAGTTAATTTTATTTGATTAAAAGACAAGAATTCCAAGTAGGAAGCATTTTAATAATATCAGTCAACTCTCACTCAACATTCCCTTGACCATACCAACAGATGATGATTAATCAATATCCCTCCCTACCATATCCGAGACAGCCTCTGCTTCCCCCCTACAACATCTCTCAAACCCTCCATTCTATTATCTTTTGGAACACCCTCAATCAGCATCCCATCAACAGCTCAACCAATGCCTCCCTTATAATGGATCAAACCTTTTTGTGCCATTATTTTGTGAAAATATGGCATTTGAGGTGTTCTGTGAGCTCAACAGTTTCATCGGTGAGATAGATGTGGATAGTGTCATCGGTGAGTCTCACAGGTGATTCACATCATTGAGTCATCGTTGAACCGAGTTTCCAACATCTTACAATTTCACCCCTTTGACATTATCATTGATGTAAAATGCATCAAATTCCTTTTTTAATGGATTTAAGGCCGAATCAAATCCTATAAATCCTATATTAAATTTTTTATGGGTCTGAGTGCCTTTACTTGGTCAAACCATGTATTCTTGAACAGATCCACCTTTATTGGAAAATCTAAACTGTATCTAAACCACTACTCTATTTAGATTATCAAAAGGCTGAGATACATTCTGCCTTTTTCTTACTTCGTATTTTCCTTTGTACTGGACTCCTCGGACCTTTCGTTCCCAAGGAGTTGTGTGATTGTATTGTGGACCTTGGATCTTTTTTCCCTATAGTTGTTCCTACTGCATGTGCACCCCTTCATTGGTGCAACTAAAAAGTGTCGATCCATCATCTATATAAGGTATGTTATACCTCCATTATTTTGGGTTCCTTGATCTATTTTCTCCTTTTCTTCTTGCCATGAAACAGCATGTGATCTGCATATTTCTAATGGACCTTTTTTGGGTGTTGGTTGATGTGGTTGTTCCATAGAATCCTCGGGGGGTGGGGGGGTGTAGTTATTGTGGGAGAGGTGATCGCGATCCATTGTGTTGGTAATTATTAGGAAAAAAACATCAAAAACCTTTTAATGTAGAGGATTCATGGAATCTATATTATTTTTACATGTAGTCATAGAGTTAATTTAGCCACTGGATGATAATGAAATTGACATAATAAATATTGAACTGGATTAAATAATTGGTATCGATTGTATATTGTTGTTTTATAATGTGATAACAGTTTGCCTCTATTTTTCTAGATAGTTTGGTATCTATTATTCGCTTGTTTAGCATGTCATTCTTGATTGAAATCGGTAAATAACAGACATCCAGAATTAATTATGAATCAATTGGATAAAGATTAACATGCATGTTTAATGAATCTGGTTGTTGTTGTTGTTTTCGTTGTTGTAATTCGATGATAATCAAATTTATGTAGTTATGCATGTTTAAATGAATCAGTTAATTCAAGATGGGATAAAGAACTAGTTGTGTGATAAATATAAATCCTTGTTGGGTCTAAGTTAACCACTTTTTTTTAAAGGCCATATGCCTTATGCTTGGATCCATGATAGATCATTGCGTGTGAAGTCCGAATTCCTTGTTTTGGGGACAAGAACCCAATTTCTTTGATAGTTTCTTACTGCTTGTGTTGTAGTATGAGTATAGGATGGTTGATCCTAGAAATCTATGGTGTTATATGGTGACAGGGAGGCCCAGTAGTGGTGGTGGTAGAAGTTGACACATGGAGTGGAGAGATGCATCGGGTTCTTCATGTGGGTGCCAAGGAGGACACCAGGGATGATGGAATGGGTTAAATATGGGATTACCTATTGACGTGAAAGTGGTTTCTTGTTGAATAAGTTATTTATTTTTCTACTTTAATTTCCCCACAACTTGAGATATATTGTCTTGCTTACCCTCCTTCCAAAAGAGGAAAATATGTGTGAGTTATGCCATGTGCTTTTCGTGTTTAGATTCTCGAGGATGGATGGGCCTACGCTCTAGATATTGGTGGAAAAGACTCGACGGGTAGTTCATCTACTCACCATGTTGAGACCCTTGTGTTTGGTAGCTTAGAATTCTTTATTTTAATACCTAGAATTATGGAAATGAGATAATGCTGTAAATAAATAATTGAATAAATGATGTTGAATCCTTGGGGTTAAAGTTTACTAGGATGCAATGCTAAGGCTATGACTTTGAGAAGCCATGGACTCAGTTTGGTTATGCTTGGAGGGCATAGATCTTGGTTGGAATGATAATTATATGTAATGTAGAAATGATAACTGTTAATTAATGTTTAATGAATTAATTAATGTAAAGTGAAACTGATAAAAAGGATAAAGTAACTTATTGTTGCTCTTTAAATGTTTGTGTGATTCTATGATATCTAGTCTTAGCGGTGGCAGCCGAGAGTCCGAGCGACATCAACTACAGTTGAGTCTAAGATTAGGTTTTGAACATAGTGTGGTTGTTAGCTATATTATATCATGTACTTTTGTGTTTCGATATGCTACTTCTCGCTATCTGTTTGGGAAACTAACACCCTTAGGATTCTGAGCCCTAGGGGGAGTTTTCCCCAACATCCTGATGGGAGGATGGGTGGATGACTACCCCCTTTGGCCCCACTCTATTCTCTTGGTTGTCACTTGTGATGGTATGCACAATGGGTAGTTTTCCTCATATAGGTGTGTAGAGGGCTTTAATGGCATGAGGTTACTCACACCCATATATTTTGGATATAGTTTCATATGGACTAATATAGTTGTAACATTATAGGATGTGATGGATTGAGGATCCTTACTTAGTGTATGGGTTTTAATGTCTTGAGGTATAATACTCGATGTATGATACACGTCATGCGAGCTATGGTGGCTCTTGAAAACTATATGGGTGATTTGGTTATGTGGATGTGGTGGTGTGACGCACGGGGTGCATGTTGAGGCATGAGGTGCATATTGACGCATGAGGCATGTGTTTTTGTGCTTGCCCAGGTTTCTTCAGGCCAGCCTTTTGGAGAGAGATTCCCAAGACATGTGACGTTGGGGACAAGTGGAAAACAAGTGCGGAAGTGGTAACAGGGTACCCTTGATATTATTTATTATATTATACTCTCTTGTATGCGATACTTAGTGAGAGTATCCATGGTGAGGCTGAGAACATAGTATACCTGTTTAATTGATGAGTTAGTTTCACTTTTGGTTCACTATGCTTTAGCATGCTTTCTTTAATTTTTCACGAGAGGATCCTACTAAGTATAATTTTATACTCACCCTATGTATATATAAAATATTTTTAAGGTTTCTTAGATCAAGATGGAGATAAATATGGTTAATACTAGCTTGGGGTTTTTCAAGAGCTATCCAGTCTTTGTGGCCACTACATTTTTACTTTCTTTTGGTACTTACCGTTTTACCTTTTGAGTTGAAGTAGATTTTCATGACACTAAATATTCGTACTTAGATTTTATTTTATATTGTAGTCTGAGTAGGAGTTGGTTGGTGTCTATCTTATCTCTCTCTTTTTCATGTGTTCTCTCAGAGGGCAATGCCTCCCATTTGTTTATTTACTATACCCTTAGTACTAGTTGCCAACCCGAGGCCTACTACAGGCAGGACTCAGGGGGTCATTATCTCTCTTCTCACATTTCTGGCCTAGGAGGGGTACACTTTGTGGGGAGGGGGTCATGACAGAGTGGTATTAGAGGTCTGGTTGATGGATAGGATGCAGTTTGGAGTTATACATGGGTGAGGTTGCATGGGTTGGTAGGGAAATAGTGTTATCTAAGTTTAGAAAGCGATGTAAACATAAGAGACCAGATGAGACACAAGTATTTAGACCCCCCTCTCTATGATCTGATGCACAGACCTTTAATCTTACAATGGCTACTAAAGAATGTGATACTCGTTTTAGGGTGGAGACCTGGGAAAGTATCATGCATCATTAATATTTGCAACTAAGTTTGAATGTGTAGACGTTTGGATAAGATAACATAAAATGAATAAAATAAAACAATTAATTAATGATAAATAATTCCATATTCCAAGTTGTGGAGTTCTAATTTATTTTTCTTTTTCAATTATGGCTCCAGGTCAACGTCCTAATTAGGTTCGCATAGAATACTTTCAATAGGTTTCACCAGTTGATCGCCATATAGTAGAGGTTGATGACGACGATACTTGTAGGAGGACACTTCGAGAGTTTCAGTGCTAGAGCCTATAAAAGTATGAGTGTTATATTTCATATGTTGTCATGGAAGACTGGTTGGAGGAGGTTGAGATATATTTCCGTTCAATCCATGCTCAGAAGTATCACTAGGTATTGTTGGTTGTGATGATGTTGTGTCGGACAACGAGACAGTGGTGGTTCTTGTTCTGTAGAGATCACGAGGAGTGATTAGTCTCATGGGAGGAGTTCTGAGACTAGTTCAGATTTGATTTTATTTCTTTGACCATGAAGGTGGCTAGTCGCCAAAAGATGATTACCCTTAGACATGGGAGCTCTAGTGTGTGGGAGTTTGGAATCCATTTTAGGAACCTTTTAAAATATTCTTTTGACCTGTTTCCAGATGAGGAGATGAGGGAGAGACATTTTCAGGAGGTTTTACATCTAGGGATCCAGCACCAGGTCACCCTATTTATGCTGAAGACATATCTTAAGGTGTTGGAGAGGGAATAGGTCTTTGAGAGGACGTTATCCAAAATCAGATCATCATGAGAGGGGACTCTTCGGGATTCCTCAAAAAGCAAAGTTGTGGTCAGGGGTTACTAGTTTTTTTGGAAGAAGAGTTTTCGTTTATCCGAGGGTAGGTCTCATCCCTCGATGTCTTGTTTCTCTAGGTTCAACATCTATTATACCTATTCCAAGGGATTATGTGCTTTTTTCTTGTGGAGGTCAAGGTTTTCATCAATGAGAGTTCCTAACCTTTCTGATAAGTAAGCGTGCTTCTGGTGTTCTGCTTCAGGTTCCTCCATTGAGGCAGTTCCAGCCGAGGCAGAAACAACATGTCACACTAGTTCTGGATTAGAAATGACCAGATGGGTTAGGAAGAGAATATCCTTAGGATGATCCATGTACTTGTATAGAAGAGAACGTATGTGGAGGTGGTCACTATTAGGGTCAGAGAGGTCTTGAAGAAGGTCGTAGTCAGCTTCATGCATTAGCATTGCTAGCGCCAGGTGAGCCAGATATCATTCGAGGAACTCTTGGTTTATTTTATACTTGGGTACATGCCTTATTTAATTCAGGAGAGACACACACATTCATATCACATTCCATTGTTTATGCTCTGGGTTTTTGGTAGAGAGGCTTCTAATTCCCTTGACATTGACTAAGCTAGTTGGAGGCCGAACTGACTTGTTTGATGTTTTCAGAGACTGTGAGCTAGTTTTGGGGAAACAATGCTCTTGGGGGAGATTTACTATGTTTACGAATACAAACATATTATGTTATCCTTAGTGTGG
Source organism: Viscum album (assembly GCA_963277665.1). Taxonomy (NCBI): domain Eukaryota; kingdom Viridiplantae; phylum Streptophyta; class Magnoliopsida; order Santalales; family Viscaceae; genus Viscum; species Viscum album. Next base: position 178,789,613 of record OY728137.1, read on the forward strand.
ATTGGTTTTATTTGGTGCAGGATATCAGGGATTGCTTCAAGGGTAGGTGGTATTCCTTAATGCTAATGGAGAGACAGTGGTGTTTTTTGGAGAGCGAGACCCTCTGATGGGTCAGAGGTGTGTTCTGTCCTTATGATCCATGATGGATGAGATGATGTTGAGTTCATCGGAGGATCTGTAGTTGGAATTTCCCAGGGTCATAGAAGATTACCCTAATGTCTTTCTAAAAGAGTTTTTAGTTTTACCCCCTCGAAGAGAGATCGAGTTCGGGATCAAGCTACAACCAGGCGTGCCTCTAATCTCGTTGTCTCTATATAGGATGGTTTTTTCTGAGTTGTAGGAGATGCTTATAAAAGTTTATGGTCTCTTACAGTGTGGTTTTTTGGACCAAGTGTGTCACAGTTGGGATCACCAATTTTGTTCGTGAAGAAGGATGAAAACAATTTGTATTTGTGTGTCGATTATCATCACTTAAACAAAGTGACAATAAAGAACCTCTATCCTATTACATGTATTGATGATTTATACGATCAACTGAGGGGTTCATGTTGGTTCTTGAATATTGATCTGTAGTCAGGATATCATTATATGCGAGTGAAGGATGAGGATATTCCGAAGACTACCTTCCCTTGTCATCATGGTCATTACGAGTTCATTGTGATGTCATTCAGTGTGACGAATGATTCAGCTATGTTCATGGGGTTGAAGAACACTATGTTTCGTGAGTTCCTAGATAAGTTCATGGTGGTCTTAATCGAAGACATCCTTGTGTAATACATATCTAAAGAGGAGCATACATAGCATATACATTCCATTTTTGGAGTTCTTCACCGATAACAACTATTTTGGAAGTTTTCAAAGTGTGAGTTTTGGGATCAATAAGTATGCTTCTTAGAGAATGTTTTATCTTAGTTGGGAGTAGCTGTGAATCCATCTACGATATAAGCAATGTGTCTTGTTCATACCCAAAGACAGTGGAATAGGTGTGAAGTTTCCTTGGTCTTTTAGGCTATTACAGGAGGTTTTTAGCCAATTTCTCTCAGGCCGCGACTCCTATGACAACATTGACTAGAAAGGACCAGGCATTTGTATTGACTAATCTATTTCAGTCAGCTTTTGAGTATCTGAAGGAGATGTTGGTTAGTGCTTCAGTTCTTTGTCTTCCAGTAGAAGGATTTTAGTTTGATTTTTTCTATAATGCTTCACATTTGGGATTAGACTATGTTATGATGCAGTATAGATCTATCATTTCTTATGCATATTGGTAGTTACATCCCCATGAAATTAATTATTCCACCCAAGATCTTGAGTTGGTGGTAGTGTTTTTTTCGTTGAAGTTTTGGAGAAATTACCTCATTAGTGATAATTTTGTGGTATTCACTAATCATAAGTGCCTGAAGTACATTTTCTCCCAATGTGACTTGAACCTGTGATAGCCTCAGTGAATTGAGTTCTTACTAGAATATGACTTTGAAATTTAATATATGACAAGAAAGGGGAATTTTGTGGCTGATGTGCTGAAAAAGAAGTTACATAGTGATGTAGTGTGTGAATTTGGTGGTTCCATGAGAGTGATGGAAGAACTTTTTTCATTACATATGGATATGGGATAATTTGGGGGTAGAGGTTGTCTTTTTCAGATGACGGTGCATTCATATTTGGTTCATGAGGTGGAAGAGTCCCAATTGGGGGATCTTGAGGAGGAGGTCTGGAGAGACCAAGTTTTTTTATGACGAGGCACCTGATGGATGGTCAGAGGATGAAAAAAATTGGGTTTTGTTTCTGGGAAGGATTTTCTTTTCTTTGGTGTCGAGTGAGATGGTTCTCAGAGAGTTCCATAGTTTACCCTTCGCAGTTCATCCTAGTGTGAGAAAAATGTATCGATCTTTGAGGAGTATGTTTTGGTGGCCTGTATTAAAGCATACAATTGTAGAGTTTGTGTCACGATGCTAGGTCTACTAGAAGGTGAAGGCTGAGCATAGTGTTCCTATTGGGTTTCTCCATCTGTTATATGTTCCTCAGTGGAAGTGAGAGGACATATCGATGGGCTTTGTTACTAGTTTACATTGATCTCAGAGAGGATATGATGTTATATGGGTATTAGTGGATCATTTGACGAAATCATCCCACTTTATAGAAATCAAGGAGTTGAGCACAGTGTAGGTTTTGTTGAGGTAGTATCTGGAGGAGGTGGTGAGACTCCACAGAGTCCCGAGGATGATCATTTCTGATCGAGATCCTCATTTTACCTATAGGGTGTGGAGTGTCCTCCATCCTGATTTTGGTTTTCATTTATGCCTTAGTACTGCTTTTCATCAACATACGGATGGTTAGAAAGAGTGGACCGTCTAGACACTTGAATACATGTTTTGCTCTTATGTCCAAGATTTTGGAGGTTTTTGGATGAGGAACTTACCCTTGGTAGAGTTCTCTTATAATAATAGTTTTCACTCCACCATAGATATGGAGCCATTTGAAGCCTTATAATGAGGAAGTTTCCATTATCCATTTTCTTGGATTGGGGTCAGAGATTTATCAATTCTGGGGCTGAAACTGGTAAAGAACATGACAAAGATGGTTCAAGTGATTCTTGAGAGGATGAAGGCAGTTCAAGATCATTATAAATCCTACGCCGATCATAGGAGGAGACCTTTGGAGTTTGATTTTGGGGATCATGTGTTTCTAAAGGTGACTCCTCATAATGGGTAGTGAAGGTTTAGTCGTGGGTGTAAGCTTTCTCCCTAGTTTGTTGGGCCTTTTGAGGTTTTGGTTCGTGTTGGAGTCATAGCGTATCAGGTAGTACTTACCCCATAGATGAGTAGGATACATTATGTTTTTCATGTGTCATAGCTCCTTCATTATCTTCATGATGATTCTAGCATCATCGATTGGGGAGATATCGATGATAAAGATGATGTGACCTTCAAGGATCAGCCTATAGAGAGACAAGACCGTAAAGATAAGGAGTTTTATGAGTGTGCTATCCCCTTAGTTTGTGTCTTGTGGTGGCACAATGGAATGAAAGAGATTACTTGGGAACATGATTCAAAGATTCGGGCTTAGTACCCTAATCTGTTTGATGTTTAGATATTTTCTTCTAATGATTTTTGTTTTAGTGGTTGTAGACCCTTTCCTTTTATGAGATAACTTTTTCTTGTTTCTTATTGTGTCTTGCTATCTTTTGAGAGGTATCTCTCCCCATGAGAGTATCTAAGAGCTATTTTTGGTTTCCATGTGGCTTCACATTTTTCTTTTTATGAATTGGTTGAGCTCATGTGGTGGCAAGAGCCTTGAGAGGTATCACGTGGGGTGGATGTTCCAACGACCCCTTTTTTGTTTCCTCTATAGGTTGGTTTGGATTATTGAGGATGAAAATGTTTTGATAGGTATCTAATGTAATGGTTTAGACCTCTTCGTCCATTAATTTGTTAAAATTTGGTGTTTGGGGTGTTCTGGGTGGTCAAGGTGACTAATTCCTAACACTTTGAAAATTTTCCAGTTATGTGAACAATGTCATCTGTGAGATAGGTGTGAATAGTGTCATCAATGAGACAAATGTGAACAGTGTCATCAGTGAGATAGATGTGAATAGTGTCATTGATGAGATAGATGTGAATAATATTATCAGTGAGTCGGGTTGGTGAGTCGTCAGTGAAAAATGTTTCTAGTATCCTATAGTTTTTCCCCTTTGATGTAATCTTTGACATAAAATGCATTCAAAGCCTTTTTTAGGGGATTTAAATCTAATTCAAAACCCATAACTCTTATCTTAATTTTTTCATAAGGTTTTGGGTGGATTTACTCCGTCAAACCATGTAGTCTTGAATAGATCCACCTTTAATGGAAAATCTAAACTGTATCTAAACTGCTGCTGTATTTAGATTTTCAAAAGGCCAAGATACATTCCGCCTTGCTCTTCATTCTTATTTTCTTTGGTACAGGATTCCCCAGAACATTCATTCCCAAGGAGTTGTGTGATTTTGGTGTGGACCTTGGATGTTTTTTTCCTTCTAGTTTTTTGGCTGCATGCGCACCCCTTATTTTGGTGCAACTAGGAAGTGTCGATCTATCATCGATATAAGGTATGTTCTACCTCCATTATTTTGGGTTCCCTGATATATTTCCTCCTATTCTCCTTAACATGTTACTTCATGTGATCTCTATGCTTCTAATGGACCTTTCTTGGGTGTTGTTTGATGCAGTTGTTCTACAGCATCCTTGAGTGGATGCATTCATTACGGGAGAGGTGATCGTGATCCATTGTGTTGGTTTTTCTCATTCAATGAATTTCATAAACCATTTGAGGTAGGGTATTAGTGGAATCTATATTCTTTTTTCATGAATTTGTATAGTTTTTATGATTTAGCCACTAGATCACAATGAAATTTACATAATAAATTTAAAACCAGATTAAAGAATTGGTATCAATCATATGTTGTTGCTTTATACTGTGATAACAGTTTGCATATATTTTGATAGATAGTATGGTATCTATGATTTTATTATTTATCCTATCATTCTTTATGGAAATTGGAAAATAATGTAAATCCAAAATTAATTATGAATTAATTGGCCAAAGACAAAGAGATATGTTTAATGAATCAAATTATTATTGTGATTCGATGATAATCAAATAGATGTTGTTTTACATGTTTAAATAAATCTGTTAATTCAAGATTGTAACACCCCAAGATTCTATGGTACGCTTCTCTATGAATAATACAGTAGCGTGTGTTGTACGCAACTTCGAGTTCTAACACACACTACGACCAATCAAAATGGCCGTTATGAATAGTAATATCCACTTTTTGAAATTTTATAAATTTTACCTCTCAAAATGGACTTCATTTTTGGATTCGTAATATTGAAATTAGCCTCGGGTGAAATTTTGGTACTTTTCGGATAACTCTCATATTTTGATGAATAGTGAAAATTACTACATTTAAATTAAAAAGAACTTTTTTAATCAAAATAATTAATAGTGATTAATTATGAATTTGAGTGGTTTTAAATTATATTTAGAATATATTTTTATCATTTAATCCAATGTTGGTCATTGGGCATAATTTCACATTTAAACCAAACATAAACAAGTATCAACCTTTTGATAGTTATTATATCTTAAAAACACGCCTTTTGTTTTGACAGCGGGAATTAATTTTAAATTAATTTCTGTCACTTCTGTATTTTGAATTTGGAAAAATAGATTCCATATTTGGAATCAGGATGTACAAATTTTGTAAATAGGTAACTTTTATTTTTAGACATTTTCAATAATCATTTCGGTAAATATTTTATTTACCATGGTTAAAGGGTAAATCCGGTAAATAAGGGTTAAAAAATAATATTATAATAATACTAAATTACCCTAAAACGTGTCCTAACCTTATTGGTGGATACATTTCCGACCATGGCCATCTTTGGGTCGATTTTGGGACCCCATGGAGCCACTTGTAGGTGATAGGGACACTCTATATTAATTAAGTTAAATTGAATACAAAAATGACATAAGCTTATATCTTTTTGAAAAACAATTTTTAAATAGGGTTATATATGTTATATTTTTGATTATAAATATTAATTGGAAATATAAAAATATTTCCTACATAATAATATTTTATTTATAATTTTTAGACATTGAAAAAGTAAAAATATATATGACACAATAATGATGCAGTATTTTCCTTATTAATTAAAGAATCAAATAATTGATATTATAAATGTTAAAATAAATATAATTTGAACGTTTTTAGGACAGAAACGAATTTTATTGGTCAATATTACATGTTATTATTTCTTAAATTAATTTTTTTTGAATTAATAAAATTTTTAAGAGTTTAACAAAAATCAATTTTTGAGTTGTGTCAAAATTGACATAAATGAGTTTTTAAAACAAATATTATATTATTAATTTATATTCTATTCCTAAAAATATAAGGTTCAGCAAAGAGGCTTATATCATGATAGGTGTATCATTAATGAACCACTTGGGGGTCGCTTGGAGGTATATAGTTTGTTTATTAACTATATAATATAAAAATACAAAGTGACATGGTAAGTGTCAAACTAATTAACTAAGAGTTAAAATGAAAAGATAAGGATAATATAATGACTCAAACCTGTCTAAATTCTATTGGTTGAGTGTTTTTCGACCCATCCTTAACTTAAACTTTAAATAATACACTTTGTATCCATTAGAAACCGAATATGAATTTATTATAAAATAATATTTCTAGATTTTCCTAAAGATCCCTTCCTCCCCCTTATAAAAGGACACAACTTCTAAACAATTCATCACACTTCTGAAGCCTTTTGGATCGTCCAAACTCTACCCAATTGAGCTCCCTACATCTCTCTCCTCCTTTTATAAGCCATACCTTAGGATGAAGGCACTTCAAGAGTCCTTTTTGGTTCAAACCAAAGGGAGTTACCCAAATTAAAGGTAACGATTTCTCTTAGCTTCTTTCCTTTTATTTTACTTCTACAACCCCTAAATTCTACTTATTATTTTATTTTGTAACAAAACCAGTATCCTAAATATACTAAGACATTTTTACCATACGTATTATAACTACACTTACACACACATCCATCTAATGGGTGAAGAACATATTGTTTCTGTGGATGACAACCAAACGCCTCACGAAGCGATGATTGTTCAATTATCTCTTACCACCTCTCATGGTAGACATTATAATGGAACTATAATTAAATGTGATATTAATGATATTTATTTTATATATAATCTTCTTTAATTCCATTTTATGTCATACCATTATTCATTTCATGTTGTATATATATATACGATAATTTCATTTGAGGAAGTGCGGACAACCACCCCCTCAAAGTGATATGACTCATTAATACCATACATGGAACGTATAAAGGATGGTGTTAATGAACTTAAGTAACACATATAAGATATTATATTATTCTGGAATAATTATATACCTATGTTTCATTTGGTTTTTGTTCCATTTAAAATGAAAAATGAAATGGAAGTAGCGTTCGTGCGTACGTACGGATTACCGTCTCCACGAACACGATGAGATTCATTTACCCTTCATATCCATTCAATAATAATGTTATTTTTATGATTAAAAGTAATGTTTAAGGACTTTATATCATTATGGATATGAATAATATACAACCTATTCATAACAAACACGACTTACGTAACGAAGCATATAAAGGAAAACAAATCAGTTAACACCCGAAACGATGATAATACTAAAATATTATTAACAAAGCAACATTAAAAGATCATATATGATATCATATTTATGTATATGATTCTTGTATAATTTGATAAAAATGATTTAATTATTATGCAGGATGTTAACCTACCCTCGACTAAGGTAAAGTATAAGGTAAGGGGTTTCTTATCTCACTTTTAATTCCGTGAGATTTCCATTGTTCACCACTTATTTATTGAATGTGGTGTGTGTACTACCCATGATTTTATTCATTGTGTAATATAATTTAATTCATGGATATTTACATCATCATTGTATGATCCTTCTTTCATGGGTGTATGTTTCATATGTTACCAAATTGGTAAGGGGTTTTCTTCCCACTCCTTATTTCCGTGAGATTAATTCCATATTGCCACTATTACCTTTTGTGTGGTGTAAGTATTTCCCATAATTGTATTCTTTTTATAATAAACTTTAATTTATGTGTATTTACATATTCATTGTTTGGTACCTCTTTCATGGGTTGTATGTTTCGTAAGTTACCAAATTGGTAAGGGTTAATTTCACAACCTCTTTATTATCCGAGGTTGTTTTTACGTAAGTATCTACTGGGACATATTTATTATCCATATCCATATATTATGAAAGAGTTTTCAAAGGGATTCTTTTGAGGGAATTTTTACTAAAACATCATTTCAAACGTTTTAAATATTCATTCTTCTAAATCTTTCTCATTAATTTCCATGTCTTCAAAATGGGTTTTAAGGATTTATTTTCATGGACATGAATGTTTTTAAAATGTTAATTCCTTCCAAAAGTTTCAAAGTGCTATGGGACACTTTGATTAAAAAATTTCTTTAAATGAATTATTTTCCAAATTGTGTGACATTTTAATGTTTTCATGAAATAGAGATATTTCTCTCAAATAGTTTTGATTTCATCTATGTCAACATCCTTTGATAAATTTTACACTTGTTTGAAGTTTATTTATTATGATACAAGTCTTCCATATTGTATTTAAGGTTTTGTGATATATTTTACTATGGATGAGTTATCTTTATGCCATTAATGGTTTATGATTAATGTTTTGGAATTTCTTATGCTAGTTTTAATATGAATGTTTATGTTATATTTCATCCTCTTTTTAAGATGAATGTGTTGGAATAGTATGTTCCAGGTTGGGGACCGATAAAAGTAAGCCCTTCGGGTTGGGTTACGGTTACAGCAGACCCTCCGAGTTGGTGTCCGGTTTTTAGAGGCACTCCGGGTTAGTGTCCGGTTATTAGAGGAACTCTGGGTTGGTGTCTGGTTATTAGAGGCACTCCGGGTTGGTGTCCGGTTATTAGAGGCACTCCGGGTTGGTGTCCGGTTATTAGAGGCACTTCAGGTTGGTGTCCAATTATTAGAGGCACTCCGGGTTGGTGTCCGGTTATTAGAGGCACTCCGGGTTGAAGTCTGGTTACAGAGGCTCTCCGGGTTGGTGTCCTATTATTAGAGGCACTCCAGGTTGGTGTCCGGTTATTAGAGGAACTCCGGGTTGGAGACCGGTTACAGAGGCTCTTTAGGTTAGTGTTTGGTTATTAGAGGCACTCTGGGTTGGTTTCCAGTTATTAGAGGCACTCCGGGTTGGTGTCCGGTTATTAGAGGCACTCCAGGTTGGTGTACAGTTATTAGAGGCACTCCGGGTTGGAGTTCGGTTACAGAGGCTCTCCGGGTTGGGTTCTGGTTACAGTTATACCTTAGGTCTTGGCACGAGGCCTTGACACAGAAATTAAAGTTCGGAATTATGGATTCTGTCATTATGAAAGTGGTTATTGATATTTTATGTGATTATTAGACTAGTAGAATATATATGCGAGTAAGTAAATGGCATTATTTTATTTTTTATCTTTTCCATATTATGATGAAGTTCATGTTTAAAGGGATTTTGTTCTAGTTATACATTGCCTTAAATGTTTATGTTTATTTGTGAATGTTTCCACTGTATTTCTTACCCTTACTGAGCATTTGAGCTCACCCCTTTCTATATTTTATTTTTCCCAGGATTCCAAGAAGTGTATTGTGATTGATATGCTGGGTTAAGCCAAGGGAATAATGGCGTTCATAAAGATTATTTATGTTGTTTTGTATGTATTAAAGTGAAATGTAACATCCATGTATGTAATCTATTTTCCAAGACTGCTAAACTGATCGGTCCTTCGGGACTTGATTCCTTGTAATCATGCCAATTTATTAAAATAATTCACTGAATCTGGGTAACTGGGTTGGGGCGTTACGGTTGGTATCAGAGGAAGTTTAGCAATAACCTTGGAAACTAGATTTAGATAAACTCTGATTAGAGCACGTAGACCTAAGACGAACTTTGAGGATTAGTTTAGAATAACTTCCTAGAATTTTCGTATTGTAGAGATTTTGTGAGTTTTTCGAGAAATACATCCTTGTTTGGATACGAGAAGGTAGAGGCAGCTCGGGCACAGATTTACCTAGGGGTAAAACCTGAAAACACTGCTTTGAGCTAGACTCGAATGGGAACTGGTGCATGACAACGGGCCTTGTTGCACTCTTGGTTACGACCCTCCTGGGGGATATGCTTAAGATAATTATCATTTTCTTTACGAATCATTATGAAGGGTTTATGAGTATATACTTCCTCAAAGAAAACATTTTTATGTTTATGGATTATATCTAGAAACTGATCAATTTGTGTTAGGTATTTTAAAAGTTTGGAATTATTCATTGAAATTCATAAAATGACCTAGATTATGCTATTATATAGAAATGGCTCCCAGTATAAGGAATGTGAACTCCAGTAATATGTATGATCCAAAGAGTAAGAAGGATCATATCTTTCATGGTCCTAAGACAGAATTTAGAAGGGAAATAGTCTCCCACGTATTATCATCATATGAAGAAATAATATCATGTGTTGATAAGATAATTAAAGAATTCTCGGAGTCCTATGGCCTTGAAGAGAAGCCAGAGAAGGAAAGGATGGTAGAGAGAAGAACAGATAAATGGAATAAGGTAAGAAGTATTTTCCCATATGTGATAACTGTAGAAAGAATCACCTTGGGAAATGCTTGAAGGGAATGGGAGTATGTTATAAGTGTGGAGAAAAAGGACACCAAGTACATGACTGCAAGGGTAAGAAAAAGGTTTCAAATGTACAATGCTTAATCTGCAAGGAGTTTGGACACAACGTGAACCAATGTCCCAGTCATCAGACTATGCTGCAAATGATGCTATTGGATAATAATCAAGTTATGATACTACCACAAATGAAGAGGAATGACTAGTGTTCTTTTTTTTTATTTTGGAATTATTTCATTTAAGTGTTGTATAAATGATGTTCTAGAAATAAATAAGGATTGTACTACAATACTATTTCATTGAAGATTTGAGATTTTATAGTACTAAGAAAAGTGACTCTACAGCGAGTTAAACTTTTTGGAAATTACATGGAAAAAAGGATCTTCATTTTGTTTAACTTCTTTATAAACTTTGGACTGTGAGTTTAGATAGTATTATTTTGGATAAGTCTATAGGTTGGAATGGATTAAGTTTGAAAGGTTATTTTTGGATTTTTATAAAAGGACAACACGCAGACCGTGTGACAACCCGTCGCATCGGACAAAGCTGCGGGAATTGAACCCACAACTATAGTGCGATTGGGATTTATCACCTACCACTGGACTACGTAAATTCCCTATATTTTATAATGTAGTTTCCTTTTTTAATGGGTCTGATATGTGAATTATACATTCATTATATTTGGAACCCTATACGATTAGGATAAATAGAGTATTTTTTAGTTGTCTTATGTTTTGTAGTGAAAGATGAGTTTGTGGTAGAAATTTATTAATGGATAAAACTCCAATTATAAAGTAAGTATATCTCCTTATGATCTTATCCAATCTCATAAATAAATTCCTCAAAATTAATAAAAGGAACTTAGAACAAAAATGTTGTCCTAGATGGTACCTTAGATAATCACAAATTTATGGCTTTGGGATTGTTGGCCTTTTCATAGCCATGTTCTCTAACACTAACCATCAGATATTAATGGTTGGATTTCTCTTACATATCCATATTTCCCTACATGGAACCCTAGTATGTGTTATTTTTGGTAACCTTCATACTTACCAATCTTTATTTTCAATAGAGGCCTCATTAATCCATTTTTCGATGTGGGATTTCAACTAAGATATTTTGAAATGTCAACCCCAAGATTCCAATACCGAGTATAAATTGCAAGGACGCAATTTATTGAACGAGGGGAGAATGTGACACCCAAAGCTTCTACGATATGCTTCTCTTTGAATAATATAGTAGCGTGTGTTGTACACAACTTTGAGTTCTAACACACACCACGACCAATCAAAATAGCCGTTATGAATAGTAATACCCACTTTTTGAAATTTTATAAATTTTATCTCTCAGAATGGAAATCATTTTTGGATTCAGAATATCGAAATTAGACTCGGTTTAAATTTTGTTACTTTTCAGATAACTCTCATATTTTGATGAATAGTGAAAATTACTACATTTTAATTAAAAACAACTTTTTTAATCGAAATAATTAATAGTGATAAATTATGAATTTGATTGGTTTTAAATTATATTTAGAATATATTTTTATCATTTAATCCAATGTTGGTCATTGGACATAATTTATCATTTAAACCGAACATAAACAAGTATCAATCTTTTGATAGTTATTATATCTTAAAAACACGCTTTTTGTTTTTACAGCGGGAATTAATTTTAAATTAATTTCTGCCACTTCTGTGTTTTCAATTTGGAAAAATGGATTCCATATTTAGAATCAGGAGGTCCAAATTGTGTAAATAGGTAACTTTTATTTGTAGACATTTTGAATAATTATTTCGATAAATATTTTATTTACCATGGTTAAAGGGTAAATCCGGTAAATAAGGGTTAAAAAATAATATTATAATAATAATAAATTACCCTAAAACGTATCCTAACCTTATTTTTGGATACATGTCCGAACATGGTCATCTTTGGGTCGATTGTGGGACCCCATGGAGCCACTTGTAGGTGATAGGGACACTTTATATTAATTAAGTTAAAGTGAATACAAAAATGACATAAGCTTATATCTTTTAGAAAAAAACATTTTACTTAGGGTTATATATGTTATATTTTCAATTATAAATATTAATTATAAATATAAAAATATTTCCTACATAATGGTATTTTATTTATAATTTTTAGACATTTAAAAAGTAAAAATATATATGACACAATAAGGATGCAGTATTTTCCTTATTAATGAAAGAATCAAATAATTGATATTATAAATGTTAAAATAAATATATTTTGAAATTTTTGATGACATAAACTAATTTTATTAGTTAATATGACATGTTAGTATTGCTTAAATGAATTTGTTTTTGAATTAATAAAGTTGTTAAGACTTTAAAAAATCAATTATTGAGTAGTGTCAAAATTGGCATAAATGAGTTTTTAAAACAAATATTATATTATTAATTTATATTATATTCCTAAAAATATATGGTTCGGCCATGAGACTTATATAATCATAGGTGTATCATTAATGGACCACTTGGGGGTCTTTTGGAGGTATATAGTACGTTTATTAACTATATAATATAAAAATACAAAGTGACATGGTAAGTGTCAAACTAATTAACTAAGAGTTAAAACTAAAAGATAAGGATACTATATTAACCCAAACCTGTCTAAATTCTATTGTTTTATTTGTTTTCTACTCATCCCCACATTAACCTTTAAATAATACACTTTTTATCTATTATAATCCGAATCTGAATTTTTTATAAAATAATATTTCTAGATTTTCCTAAAGAGCCCCTCCTCCCCCTTATAAAAGGACACCACTTATAACCAATTCCTCACACCTCTCAAGCCTTTTGTCTCATCCAACCTCTAACCAATTAATCTCCATACATCCCTCTCCTACTTTTAGAAGCCTTACCTTAGGTAGAAGGCACTTCAAGAGTCCTTTTTGGTTCAAACCAAAGGGAGTTACCCAAATTAAAGGTAACTATTTTTCTTAGCTTCTTTTATTTTATTTTACTTCTCCAACCCCTAAACTCTTCTTATTATTTTCTTTTGTAACAAAACAAGTATCCTAAATATACTAGGATATTTTTATTAGAAGTATTATAACTACACTTACAAACACATCCATCTAATGGGTGAAGAACATAATGTTTCTGTGGATGGAAACCAAACGCCTCACGAAGCGATGATTGTTCAATTATCTCCTACCACCTCTAATGGTGGCCATTATTATGGAACTATAATTAAATATGATATTAATGATATTTATTTTGTATATAAGCTTATGTAATTCCATTTTATATCATACCATTATTCGTTTCATGTTGTATATATATACGATAATTTCATTTGAGAAAGTGCGGACTACCGCCCCCTCAAAGTGATATGACTCGTTCATACCATACACGGAACGTATAAAGGATGGTGTTAATGAACTTAAGTAACACATATAAGATATTATATTATACTAGAATAATTATATACCTATGTTCCATTTGATTTTTATTCCTTTTAAAATGAAAAATTAAATGGAAGTAGCGTTCGCGCGTACGTACGGATTACCGTATCCACGAACACGATGAGATTCATTTACCCATAATATCCATTCAAGAATAATTATTGTTTGATGATTAAAATTAATGTTTAAAGACTTTATATCATTATGGATATGAATAAGATACAACCTATCCATAAAAAACACGACTTACGTAACGAAGCATATAAAGGAAAATGAATCAGTTAACACCCGAAAGGACGATAATACTAAAATATTATTAACAAAGCAATATTAAAAGACCATATATGTTATCAAATTTAATTATATGATTCTTGTATAATTTAATATCAATTATTTAACTATTATATAGGATGTTAACCTACCCTCGACCAAGGAAAAGTACAAGGTAAGGGGTTTCTTATCTCACTTTTAATTCCGTGAGATTTCCATTGTTCACCACTTATTTATTGCATGTGGTGTGTGTACTACCCATGATTGTATTCATTTTATAATATAATTTAATTCATGGATATTTACATCATCATTGTATGATCCTTATTTCATGGGTGTATGTTTCATATGTTACCAAATTGGTAAGAGGTTTTCATCTCACTCCTTATTTCCGTGAGATTCATGCCATATTGCCACTATTACCTTTTGTGTGGTGTATGTACAGCCCATAATTGTATTCTTTTTTAAATACACATTAATTTATGTGTATTTACATATTCATTGTATGGTACCTCTTCCATGGGTTGTATGTTTCATAAGTTACCAAATTGGTAAGGGTTAATTTCACAACCTCTTTATTATCCGAGGTTGTTTTTACGTAAGTATCTACTGGGACATATTTATTATCCATATCCATGTATTATGAAAGAGTTTTCAAAGGGATTACATTAAGGGACTTTTTACTAAAACATCATTTCAAACGTTTCAAATATTTATTCTTCTAAATATTTATCATTAATTTCCATGTCTTCAAAATGGTTTTTAAGGATTTATTTATATGGACATGAATGTTTTAAAATGTTAATTCCTTTCAAAAGATTCAAAGTGGTATGGGAAACATTGATTCAAAAATGTCTTTACATGAATTCTTTTCCAAATTGTGTGACATTTAAATTTTTTCATGAAATAGAGATATTTTTCTCAAATAGTTTTGATTTCATCTATGTCAACATCCTTTGATAACTTTTACACTTGTTTGAAGTTGATTTATTATGATACAAATCGTCCATATTGTATTTAAGGTTTTGTGATATGTTTGACTTTGGATGAGTTATCTTTATGCCATTAATAGTTTATGATTAATGTATTGGAATTTCTTATGCTAGTTTTAATACGAATTTTTATGTTATATTTCATCCCCGTTTTAAGATGAATGTGTTGGACTTGTATATTCCGGGTTGGGGACCAGTAAAAGTAAGCCCTTCGGGTTGGGGTCCGGTTATTAGAGGCACTCCGGGTTAGTTTCCGGTTATTAGAGGCACTCCAGGTTGGAGTCCTATTACAGAGGCTCTCTGGGTTGGTGTCCAGTTATTAGAGTCACTCTGGGTTGGTGTCCGGTTATTAGACGCACTCCGGGTTGGAGTCCGGTTACAGAGGATCTCCGGGTTGGTGTCTGGTTATTAGAGGCACTCCGGGTTGGTGTCCGGTTATTAGAGGCACTCCGGGTTGGTGTCCGGTTATTAGAGGCACTCCGGGTTGGTTTTCGGTTATTAGAGGCACTCCGGGTTGGAGTCCGGTTACAGTGGCTCTCTGGGTTGGGTTCCGGTTACAGTTATACCTTAGGTCTTGGCACGAGGCCTTGACACAAAAATTAAAGTTCGGCATTATGCATTCCGTCATTATGAAAGTGGTTATTGATATTTCATGTGATTATTCGACTAGTAGAATATACATGCTAGTAAGTAAATAGAATTATTTGATTTTTTTATCTTTTCCATATTATGATTAAGTTCATGTTTAAAAGGATTTTGTTCTAGTTATGCATTGCCTTAAAGATTTATGTTTATTTATGAATGTTTCCGCTGTATTTGTTACCCTTACTGAGCGTTTGAGCTCACCCCTTTATATATTTTATTTTTCCCAGGATTCCAAGAAGTGTATTGTGATTGATATGCAGGGTTAATCCAAGGTAATATTGGCATTCATAATGGCTATTTATGTTGTTTTGCATGTCTTAAAGTGCAATGTAACATTCGTGTATTTAATCTATTTTCCAAGACTGCTAAACTGGTCGGTCCTTCAGGACTTGATTCCTTGTAATCATGCCAATGTATTAAAATAATGCACCGACTCTGGGTAACTGGGGTCGGGGCGTTACAAATATGGAACAAAAAACAAGTTGTGTGATAAATATAATGCCTTTTCGGTTCTGAGTTACCCACTTTCTTATAAAGTCCATGTGCCTTATTCTTGGAGCTATGAGAGTACATTGTGTGTTAATGCTTAATGGCTTGTTTCGGAGCCAAGAGCCTAGTTTCTTTGATAGTTTCTTACTACTTGTGTTGTGGTATATTTCTACCATGGATGAACCTAGAAGGATATGGTGGTGTGTGGGGGTAGGGAGGCCCAGTAGTGGTGGTGGCAGTAGTTAACACCTGGAGTGGCGAGATGCATCGGGTTATGCGTGTGGGTGTCGAGGAGGACACTGAGGATGAGGAAATAGGTTAAAGCTGGGCTTACCTATTGATGTGAAAGTGGTTGATTGTTAAATATGTTGGTTGTTTATCTAATTTAATTTACCCACTACTTGAGGTAGGATGGTCTTGATTACCCTCCTTCCAAAAGAGGAAAATATGTCCTAGGTATTCCATATGTTATCTATGTTTATATTTTCAGGGATGGTTGGGTATATGCTCTTACTATAGGTGGAAAATAATTAACTGGTAGTTCATCTAATCACTATGTTGATCCCCTTGTGTTTGGTAGCTTAGAATTATTTCTTAATGGACTTATAATTATGGAAAGGTGACAATGTTTTTAATAAATGATTAAATAAATGATGTTGAACCCATGGGGTTGGAGCTTTCTGGGAAGTAATGCTGATTTTTTGACTTTGAGAAGCCATAGACATAGTTTCGTTATGCCTAGAGGGCATGGATCTTGGTTGGAATGATAATTATATATAATGTTGAAATGATAACAGTTAATTAATGTTTAAATAATTAATTAACATAAAGTTTAACTGATAAAAATGGGTAAAGTAACTCACTATTGTTCTTTAAATGGTTGTGTGATTATAGGATATCTAGTCTTTAAAATAGAAATAAAGAGTCTGAGAGGCATTAGTTGAAGTTGAATATAATATTAGGTTTTTCCCATAGTGTGGTTTTGAGCTATATTATATTATTTACTTTTGTGTTTCTATATGCTACTCCACCCTGCTGATTAGGGAAACTAACACCCTGGGGATTCTATGCCCTGGGGGGTGTTTTCCCCAACATCCTGATGGGATGATGGATGGTTTACTACCCCCTTTGGCCTCTCTCTCTTCTCTTGGTAGTTGTGTTGATATGCACAATGGTTAGTTTTCCCCGTATAGGTGGGTAGATGGCTTTAATGGCTTATGGTTATTTAGACACATATATTCTAGATATAGTTTCCTGTGGACTACTATAGGTGTAACATTTATATGTTGTGATGGCTTGAGGATCCTTAATCCTTGTATGGGTTGTAATAGCTTGAGGTATAATACCCAACTTATGATACACATTATGCAAGCTGTGGTGGCTCCCAGAAACTACATGGTTACTTTCGTTATGAAGACGTGGTAGTGTGATGCACGAGGTGGATGTTAACACATGAGGAAGTGATAGAAGGGTACCCTTGATATTCTTTATTATATTATATACTCTTGTATGTGATACTTGGTGAGAGTATACAAGGTGAGGCTGACAATTTAGTATATATATTTAGGTGATGAGTTAGTTTCACTTGTTGTTCATTATACTTTAGTATTATTTCTTTACTTTTTCACGATAGGATATGGGGAGGATCTTATTGAGTATACAGTTATACTTACCCTATATATATATAAATAGTTTTCAGGTCTCTTAGAATGGGTTGCGGATTAGGCCGGTTACTACTAGCTTGGGGTTTTTCAGGAGTTGTTTGGGCTTCATGGTTGCTGGCTTTTTTACTTTCTTTTGATACTTACAGTTTTCTCGTTTTAGTTTTAGTAGTTTTTCATGAAATTACATATGTGTACTTGGGTTTTCTTTTATATTGTAATCTAAGAAAGAGTTAGTGTGTGTCTATCTTATCTCTCTCTTTCACATATGTTCTCTCAGAGGTTAATGTCTCCTATTTTATGTTTACTATACCCTCAGTGCTAGTCACCAACCTGGGACCTGCTGGAGGTGGGACTCGGGGTTCATTATCTCTCTTCTCACATTATCAGACCAAGAGGGATACGCTTTCTGGGGAGGGGTCATGAAATCCCCCTTTAGGAGGCTTAGTATCAAGGGAGTAGGTCTCCACTCCTATTTCTTCATGGGGATGTTGGAGGGTGATATTTATAGATACAAAGTTTAATATGAATAATGTTATTGCAGTTTTTTATACTATTCAATATTTTTTTCATAAAATATGGAAACAATGCTACTACGGAGAGAAATATGAAAACTTTAGATGTCTTGAATCTGAACGAACTGAAGATAGTTGTGTCATTTAACTGTTATGGGTCCCTACGGATGATACCATAGGATTATTTGGATAGATTATACGCCAACTGGAAGCAGATATGGTTACAATTCCGATTATGTATGATGATTGGAGGAATATGCCTCATTCTTGGAAAAATTAAGTTTTTGATTCATAGATAAAGGTAATTTTAATACATGATGGTTTAATTGAATATCAGTATGTTATTAAGTTCTAAAATTTTAAAAATGAATCAATTTATATAGATGTTTTTCCACTTTACCATTGTTGATCTTATAACACGAAGTGGACATTGAAAAAATTGGATAAGAAATAATAGGATATTAAATGAAGATTATGGAACGAATTCAATGATACTTCATTGAAAACTCAGAAACTGTATGATAAAGTACCCAAAGGTGTACCTAGAGAGAAATGGAATGTTTTGTTGATAGTTATCATCATAAGAAGTGTGTGGTATTTAAATATATATTATTATATTAATGCCATTTTACATTTATAAATACATATGATAAGGAGAAAAAATTGAATACATTACTATTAAATTACATGTTATTTATTTCAATATGTTTCAAAGAAGAATGTATTGAGTTAAGCTAACAAAATCATCCCTCACACTATCGGGTGAAAGAGTTTTTTCCGAAACCGATCAACTCTGGTAATCTTTTTCATTTGCATAAATATTTTTAAGAAAATATTATTTGATTCATATATTAAATTGTTGATTTATCTTTGTTTAATTAAGTCACATAATTTAGGGTTCCAAGTATCCTAAACAGAACTATGGTAAGATGTTCATACAAAATCTTATTGGAGTTATGTTAATCACCCAGCCAAATAAGTTGAAGTACAAATTCATTTTTCATTGTAATAACTTATTGTTAGTTGTCACTATGTTAATATGTATTACATCAAATATGACTGCTATTTTATTTATAGGTAAAAATTAGAGAAATATGGGATTCTAATCTCATGCAGTCTTTCTGAGTCCCCAAGGATGAACCAATTTGTTATGTTCTTGAGATGGAGCATATTGGTTGAGTGTGTGAGATGGGTTTCAGACCATTACCATCTGAGGTATTTGGTAGGCCATCAAGGATTACAGCTGCATCTACTCCTAGTTAAAGTCACTCCATACCTCAAAATGATTTGAGGGAGTTTATATCTATAAAAATAACGTTTCATGAATAGGGGGCTCATTTATCCTCTTTTTAGAAAGCATTGATTGATTTATATCAAAAAACAGTTAGATCTTTCCTCAGTGATATTGTAGTGATGGCTGGTGGTGAGCAGGTAAATCATATAACTTGAAAATCAATTAGTTAAAAAAATTATTTTTTTAAGTTTAAATATAAATATACAACATTGTTTTATTTTTAATATAATTTTCATGCAGGTTCCAGTAGTAGGAAGTGGAGACAAAGATGGAGAGGGTGTCAAGAAAAGTTCATCAGGTGGTGATTGGTGTTTTCTTTGGATTCAAAGATGGTATAAAACTAAACTTATGAAAAACTAATGCTAATTTGGTGATTCAGAAACCATGTTGTGGTTTCTGGTAGGGATATATTTATTTCCCATACATTTCATAACAGTCTATTTTAGAGTGCTTATGTAATTACTAGAATATTAAGGGAATTGGTAAACGTTTAATGTTATGATATAGTTATTTATGAATTGTGATATTAATGTTGATACTATTATTAATGGTTCTAAATTTCTTTGGGTGATGATTTATATGTGTTTTTTCCACTATGCATTGATTTTTTGTTTTCTTATAGGGATGAGTGTTGTTCTAAGGCTGCATATTCTGCAGTTTATTTTTTTTTAAGTAGCATATAGTGGCGGTTTAAATCGCCCCTAGATATTCCATATTATTGTTTAATGGTGGTAGTTTTTGTTTTTCTGGAGGTTTTACCATAAGAAAATTAGGATCTAGAGGAGGTTTAAAATGTTGCCAAATATATGTTCTACAATGTTGACCAGAAACCATCATGGGTTGGATGTCAACACCAACTTTAGCGGTGGTTTTTTTAAACTATCACAGAAATAGTTAGCAGCGGTTTAAACCATCGCAAACAAGAAATTTTCTAATTGTGAAAAGTTTTACTTTTATTTATAAAAATTATTTTTATTAGGGAATGTGATTACAATGGATGGAATTTACATGGATCCTTCAATGAAAAAGGAAATTGACTAATGTTCAAGACCAATAAGTGCATTTGAGAACAATAGTTTATTAGATTATCTAGTTACCATTGATGATTTTTTAGAAAATTCACATGATTATCTTGCTAACTAACTATGTTAACATGTAAGGAAGTAATATACTTATGCATAGAATAATGTGAATAGATCGTTATGGAAGTCAAGTAGAGGATAGTAACTTCACCTGTACTCATACTACCCTTAATAGGAGAAGGGTTTTGGAAATATAATTACACCTTATGGAAATGATTGGATTGCATCCTTATAAAAAAGATAAAGTGATAACCCATTCCTTATGAAAATTAAGGATCCATGAATAGAATTACCCAATGAATAATCTAGAGTTGGAAATTGTGATATTTTCATTTAATATTTGGATCCATTATCTCTTTAGAGTGAATTGTAAAAAATACACTAACAATAAGAGTTTAAAGTATATATTCACATAGAATGGGATAAACATGAGTCAATAAAGGAGTTTAGAGAACTTCGGGTTTGGAAACCTAAATATGGAGATTGTAGAGTGTGTATCAAAGTGATTGGTATTTTAGTAAATTAAGGGGGGGGGGTTTCAAAAGTCTAAGGGTATGATGAAACCATTACCTATAAAAATATTGAAATGTGAGAACATTACTATGTAATTTTTCAAAAGAATTTAAAATACATAGAATGTATATAACATCATATGGGTTGTGGTAGATCAACTTACCAAGACTACTCACATAATCATAATTCATGAATATTTCACATTTGATAAGTTCTCCAAGATATATGTCAAGGATGTTGTGAGGTAACATGGGTAACCACTTTTGATTTTATTTGATTGTGATCCAAGGTTAAACTATAAGTTTTATAGGCATCTTTAATAGGCCTTGAACATGAAGATGGTCTTTAGTGTAACCTTTCACCCTTAAACTGGTCATCAATCTAAGAGAACCATTTTGGCACATGAATATATACTAAAATATTTCTCAATAATCTTCAAAGTAGGATATGATCAATATCTTCCAGTGGTTGAGTTCTCATACACTAACAACTTTCACTCAAATTTATAGATGGTCCTATATGAAGCTCTATATATGGGAAGATATGTAGAACTTCATCTTTCTAGGATAAAACTGGTTAATAGAAGCTATTGATTCCCAAAATTGTATAAGAAATGATATATAAGGTTCATGTAATAATATATCTAAGTGGCACATATTTGATCGAAATTGTTTTCTAACAATTTTAAAATAGACTTGAAGTTCATTGTTAGAGGTAAAGTGTTCTTTAAATTTCTCCCTAGAACAAAGTCATGATATTTGGAAATAACTAAATATATATTTTATATACATTGAACCCTTCAAGATCCTTGACCATGTAGGAGTTGTATCCTATCAACTTCCATTTCCACCAAACATATCTAAAGTGTACAATGTGTTCCATGTATATCTTTTGAGGAAGTACATACCCGATCAATTATATGTACTAAATTCGAAGGTAGTACAACTAGAACCCTACCTTTCCTATGAGGAGAAATCAATGAAGATCTTGGATCATAGAGACAATGTTCTATACAAAATAAATACTTCCCTTGTCAAATTACTTTGGAAAAACCATAAGTATGAAGAGAGAACATGAGAACTTGAAAATGAAATGAAATAAAACTAAACTATCTATTCTTGACTAATGATATGAATTGAAATTTCTAAAGTGGTGAGAATATAACAACCCATACTTTACAGTATTAAAATTTTCTTTCTTAATATATATGTGTGTTATATTTAGGTATAAGGTATATTATAAATCATATGCACCATGAAAAAACAAACGTTACATTATTTCATCAATATAAAACTTTACATAGGAAATAAAAATACATTCCAAAAAATAAAAAATAATACAATGGGATAAATAAAAAACAACATAAATAGAATTTGAAAATCTAAAGGGTCGTGGCCATTTAAAAATATCACAACTGTGAACAAAACTATAAAAAAACAAAAAATCTGAAATATGATTGGAATTTTTTTATGGGATGTAGAGAACCTTGAGAGAAATTATGTAAATGATGAATAAAGAAAATAAGAAGTATTTATAGAAATCATAAAGTCAATATGATGATTAGAATAGAAATTTTACCATCAGAATAATAACTTAACCATTATAATAGTAATCTAACACTAAAAATAGTCAGTTGAACATTTGGATAGTAAAATGTATTGTAATTAATATTTATCATGTATAAAACAATAAAATATAAATATCATAATTCCATAAAAAAAATGATCAAATTAGGTGACTCAGAAAGTTTAAGTGTATATTTTTAATAATGTATGATTTAACTTATTTTGAGAAATCATTAATTTTTATATTAATAATTAAATATTAAAATTATTAAAATTTGAAAATTATTATAAAAAATAGATTTCATTTATAGAATCAATAAGTAAAAATTATCCAAAAGTTTTTTTTGGTGTTTTTAGGAAAAACAAAATTTTTTAGTGAATAATAAAAATACAGTTTAAAATATGATATTATTTATGACATAATATTGACGTAATAATGACCTAATTATTTTTAAAATGGTTTTATTAACTTAATACATTTTTAATTTTTGAATAAGTACTACATTTTGGTATAGTTGGAACCTACACATGATACTATTAGTGCCCAAAACACACACAACAACCAAAATTTCAAAACCAAACATAATTCAAATATAAGTAATAAAAATTAGGCCTTTAAAAACACTAAAAAAGCATACCTGAGCGAGATTAAAATATATAGTCTTTTATCAGTGCTAAAAAAATGCTGATAAAGTG
The DNA here is from genome assembly GCA_963277665.1 of Viscum album. Lineage (NCBI taxonomy): Eukaryota > Viridiplantae > Streptophyta > Magnoliopsida > Santalales > Viscaceae > Viscum > Viscum album. The sequence continues at coordinate 178,813,057 of OY728137.1, forward strand.
TACCTTTATGAGAGCTTTTAAAAGTGTAGAAATATGTTCCCTTTATCAACTCTTTTAAAATAATTGATAAATGTGTTTTTTATCATCACTTTTCAAAGCACTGATAAAGGGTCATACTGTAGTGTGATGTAACAACACATTGCAGCACCAGTGCATTGTGTTGTAACAACACACCGCAACACCAAAAACACACTATATATCAACAAAAACAAGTCCAAATACAGAATTTAAATGAAATTAAATTTACAACAAAAATACAAGAAAAAAAATATATTATAGACATTTAAAATATTGTTTTATAAAATTACATAAATATAAATTATTACATACATTCAAAAACAACAATGTTACTTTGTCTTTTAATCCTAACACCGACTCATGCGATTTCTGAACGAACCACCCCTGATCGAGCAAAAGTGAACACCAATATAAGAAAACAATTATTATGTTAGTAATAATGTAAAGAAATAAATAAACATAAATTGTTAATTTTACTAAAATGGATGTTAATTTTCTAAAATTGATATCAATTTTAAATATAAAGAGGTGATTGGAGTCATACTGGTCACACAATGCATCAGATTGAGGTGCGGATAATTCCAACATGTCTCAAATGACTTGTGGATCGTTTCCCATAAGTATCAAAACAGTATGAATGTGTTTTCTTTGTTTTGAGTATGTCAGTTGTCTTTTTTACTAAAATGTCATTTTAAACTAGAAACACACACTTTTGACTCATTCCAATAATATAGTGTACCAGTTTGACATGATAATAATTCCTACACATCCAAAATGACTTATGAATTGTTGTCCTAAATTATCAGAAAAATTCGAGCATGTTGGATCAGTTTTTAGTGGGTGACACATTTTGAATTAAATGTTGATTTTAAACTAATAACAAACACTTTAAGTCATATAGGGCACATCATGTATCAGATTTAGGTGTAGATGATTTCTAAACATCACAAATGACTTATGCATCATTTTCATAATGTATTAAAACAATCTGAATGTGTTTTCTTGGTTTTGAATAGCTTAATTATCTATTTTACTAAAATTGATGTCAATTTTAAAAAAAATATGCACTTTGAGTCATGATGGTCACGCCATGGGTTGGATTGAGGTGCAGATAATTACTATACATCTCAAATGACTTATGGATCAGTTTCCTAATGTATCGAAACAATAAAAAAGTGTTTTCTCAATTTTGAGTAAGTCAATTGTCTTTTTTACTAAAATGTCATTTTAAACTAGAAATAAGAATCTTTGAATCATTATGATCACATAGTGTATCAGTTTAATGTGAATCTGATTCCTACAAAACAAAAATGACTTATGGATCATTTCTCAAAATTATAAAGAAAATCTAAGCTTTTTTGATCAGTTTTTAGTGACTGGAAATTTTTGAATGGAAATGTAAATTTTAAACTGATAACAGACATTTTATGTCATATCGAGCACATAATGTATCAGATTGAGGTGTGTCAAACACATACACCTTAAAAATTACTTATATATCATTTTCATAAAGTATCAAAAATAATTCTAATGTGTTTTCTTGATTTTGAGTAGTTCAGTTGTCTATTTTACTAAAATTGATGTCAATTTTTAATAAAATATGAACTTTGAGTCATACCGGTCACACTATGGGTCATATTGAGGTTAAAATGATTCCTACACATCTCAAATGACTTATGTATAATTTTATTTAAGTATTAAGACAATCTGAATGTGTTTTCTAGGTTTCGAGTAATCCAACTGTCTTTTTTAAATGAAATGTCATTTTAAACTATAAACATGAAATTTTGACTCATTCTGATCACATCATGCATCGATTAGATGTGAAACTGATTCCTACACTTCGGAAATAAAATATGTATCATTTTCCTAAATTATCAAGAAAATATGAGCATGTTTGATTGGTTTTTACTTGTTGACACTTTTTAAACTAAAATGTCGATTTTAAACTGATAACGGACACATTGAGTCATACCAAGCACATCGTCTATTAGATTGAGGTGACACTGATTCCTATATGTCAAAATGAACTATATCATTGTATTAAAGTATCAAAACAATTTGAATACGTTTTCTCCATTTTAAGTATGTCAGTTGTCTATTTTACTAAAAATAATGTCAATTTTAAATAGAAAGAAGTATTTGGAGTCATAACAGTCACACCATGTGTCAAATTGAGGTGTAACAGATTCCTTCACATCCCAAATTCTCAAAAAAATCGTAATTTTCAATGTTCCCATGATATCAATTAACTCTCTTTATCGAACTGTCAACACTGCACGAGAAACTTTGAACAAACCACCCTTGATCGAAGAAAAGAATTCATCAGTATAAGAAAAAAATTATTATACAAGTAATAGTAAAAAAATAAACATAAATATGAAATAAAATATGAATTCTATGGAAAAATATTTTACTTTGGACCCATTAACATTACCTCTATATGATTGAGCAATAGAGAGAACATGAAGGAAAGTGATAAATGTCAACATTGTAGGGGTGAAAGGTTTTGAGGGAGAAGAAGTTGGTGGAATTTTTGTTGCACAAAATCATTAATGAGGGACAAATCACCCCAAATCGAACAAAATAATCCAAAAATATAAGAAAAAAAATTATAATATGAGAAATACTAAAAAGAAATATATTAAACATAAATATGAAACAATAAATTATTTCTATAGACAATGATTTTAATGTTGAAGCATTAAGATTACCTCTATGATTGAGTAGAGGCAGTGAATTTTTTATTCTTATAAAGGACGTGGATTGAACTTGAAAGAAATTTATAAATACAATACTCTAGAGGTGAAAAGGTTTTGAGGGAGAATAAGTTGGTGAATTTTTTTATACAAAAGGCATGAATGATGAACATTCCACCACAACTCGAACCAAAGAATCCATTTGTATAATAAAACAATTTTTATGTGAGTAATACTAAAAAGAAATAAATTAAACATAAATATGAAAAATACATTAATTCTATAAACAATGATTTTATTTTAAAAACATCAACATTACCTCTATGATTGACCAGAGATACTGTCACCACTCTTCCTGTAAAGGCATGATAGATGGACATGAATCATTTAAAATAAATGAACTCTGCAAGGAATGATGAAAACTAAATCAATTTTCCATTATATAATCTTTTGGTAAAATAGAGGAATTATATTGTAACATTACCTTTACATATTTTCAAAGGGTTTCCTTCATTATAGTTTTTTCTTCTGAGGGATTGGTAACATCATCATGTACAGAAGACATTTTTTACAAGAGTAGACAAAAATTTAATTTAGATTATGTTAAATCAGTAGAGAATATATAATATTATGAGGAAAAAATAGTATATTAAAAAACAATTTTACCATCTTATTGAACTCTATTTATTTATTTAAAGGTTTCAGGGATTTGGTTCCTCTATCGAGAATCCAAATCCCCTCTTTGTGGTCCCATCAATTGTAAAATACATTTTCTACATTGATATCGGCATGAAGTGATTGTGATCTCTCAATAAAAGGGTTGTCCTCAATTTAATTTTAATTTGACCTGACATTTTTTTAGTCACCAACAGGATAATCAACCAATTATTGTTGGATTAGAGACATAAAATACTTTCACTTCTTGTGATGCCATTATGAATGGATCATCTTGTTCCCCCTTCACACCAAAATTCACCTTCACGAAGCTCATTTCATAAACTTTTACTACAATAATATTGTCATCCCACTTGCAATGGAAAATTGGTACATGAAATGTTTTATAATCCAACTTGTATATATGATCGATAATGCCAAAATATGACATATTTGAATAAATTGGATTTATATCCTTAGAACCAGATATGTGCATCACTTTATCTGTAAGCATAACACCACTATTTTTCGTCGTATTTCATGCATAGAGTTCTTTTGTATTGAACATATAACCATTTATTACAAAACTAGTATAAGATATAACATTTTCACTTGTTCCTTTGGCTAGCCATTGAATTTTTTCAGTAATTAAATTCATATTTTTAGATAAGTCTTTATAAATTTAATCTATGAATCATCCTATAAACTGTTTATTATGTGTATTTGATATCCCTACTTCATCCCTTTATTGATTTAAATCTCTAAGAGTTTTTTTGGGATTCAATGTATGGATCAACATATTCATTGTTATGTAAAATGTAAAGGTGAAATTTCCCTCACTCTATAAAGGTAATTTTAACAATATCTCTTTCAAAAATACCTTCACCCATAAGGCATTCATTGTGACAATACTTTGGGAGACTGATGTTGTCAACATATGATACGTAATCGATTCAGAATTCAATAGATTCTTCAACAATATATTGTTCTGCAATACCCTTCTTGCTGGATTTGATTCTTGACATACTATTTTAAAATATTTTTATAGCGTTCAATGGGGTATATCCATTTTTAATGGACAAGATCACATAGTTGAACCTGTCTAACCAAATGAACCATCAGGTGTACCATTATATCAAATAATGATGGTGGGAACAAAATCTCTAATTCAAATAATATGACTGCAACTACCTTATTCATAATTTGAAACATCATCAAGTCTATAAATTTATTTCATATGGCATTGAAAAAGAATTAGTGTCTGGTTAATTTTATGTCATACATTTGGAGACAAAATGAAATGAAAAGTAACAGATATTAAATCTTTCATGAAAACATGAATGTCATGTGATTTTCATCCTTATAACTTCAAATTAGTCATTGAAACGACATTCTTGATATTTTATGAATAGCTTGGTGGAAATTTTACAATATTAAGAAAAAGGAAAAATTGAAAATTTTCCTATCTAGATAGAATGTAAGTTGCTGGAGGAAGAAAAGTCTGCCTTTTACCCTTCATTGATGTCAACTCTTCCCTTATCCACATTTAAATCAAGTCCAACCAAGCCTTGATTTTATCTTTCATTTTTCTAGGAACATTTAGTAACCTGCCAATAACACTATCAGATACATTTTTTTCTATATGAATAAAATCAAGAAAATTTCTAACATACAAACAATTGTAATACAATAATTCAAATAAAATTGTTCTCTTCTTCCAACCTGATTTTGTAAGGTTTTTTGAAAATGGTTTTATAAAAACAATTTCAATATCATTTACTTTATTGTATTATTGATTTCTTGTTTCTAGATATGGTGTTGTATCATATTCGATATTCCCATCGAATGTTATCATCCAGGATCTGTATTTATGTCATTAAGGTAAAATGATTTGATGTCCTAAAAACACAGTCTTCGAGAAACATTTCAACCGAGCTGAGTATGTGCATTTTTCACAAATGGGACACCCCAACATTCTTTTAATGATATATGCTGATAAATTTCCATAAGCGGAGAAGTCATTTTTTGTTCCAAACAACATGGAAATCAATGTGAATTCTTAACATCTATGAGCATCATACATTGTAACATGTGCATCCCAAATCAATTTTGGATCTTTGATCAATATAGCCAAATAGACATCAATATCATTACCAAGTTGCTTTGGTCCAGATATAAGCAGAGAGAGCATAATGTATTTGTTCTTCATGCATAACCATGACAGAAAGTTATAATTTACCAACATGATAGGCCATATACTATGAGTACTACTCTATACACCATAAGGGTTTATTCCATCTATAGATAATGCAAGATGAAATTTTCTTGACTCATTTAAAAATTTAGGATACTCATAATCAATTTTCTTCCACTCAGAAGAATCTATAGGATGATGTAGGTCCCCATATTTAATTCTTGCATCTGCATGTCATGTCAATTGTCTCGCGGTTTCCTGACATCCATATAGACTTCTAAATCATGTAATTATTGAAAAGTTTCATACATATTTCTAAAAACATGATTCATTTTTATTATATCGATCTACGTCACACTTAGGACATTTTATGATTGGTTCATGATCCTTACAAAACAATATGCAATCATTTGGAAAAGCATGAATTTTTTAGAGATAATTCCCATTGAACATAAAATTCATTTATCATTATATTGTAATTTTATAGAAATTCCATGATTTTTTTAATTATATGGAATTATTTCAAGACCTGGAGCTGAGACAGCGTGCAATTTCGTGGGTCGGGGTATCCAGAATGATCTGCTGAAAAATGTTAAGTTTTAAATAGTGCACATGAGCAGTTTTCCTGAAAAAGAGTAATAAATCTTAAAATGTGGCTTGGATCATAAATCTAAGGGCACCATTGCATTTAGTATTAGGGGATTACCCTAGGAATGAATTAAGTTTAGTCGGCACAGACCTCCAGTGAGAAAACCCAAAAATAAAATAATCGTAAATAAAATAATTAAATAAAATTATTTTATATTTAAAATGATTATAACTCACGAATGGTGACTTGGATTGAAAATAAGAGACCATCTTTTATCTTGTGAGGGTATTTTTTTCTTTATGCATAGCCTAACATTGGCTGGTGTGGGCCAAAAGTGAAATTTAGTTTTTATCCATAAATAAAATAATTAAGTAACAATTATTTCATTGTAAAATCCTTATAACTCCAAAATGGTAAATCAGATTGAAAATATGAGAGTACATTTGAGATCACAAGGATGTGTTTCCCATAGGCAGAGCTTAACCTCAACCATCATGGGTTGAGGGTGAAATATAGTTTTTGTAACTTTTTTTAAATGAATTAAAATGGAGCGCATGCATGGTTTTGGAAACTTCTAAACGGGTGCCCATATTGAAAATATAAGAGCACCATTACATATAGAAAGATGACATTACCTAAGAATGTACCTAACCTCAAATTTCATAGGAAAAAGAAAATAGTTAATTTTCAGACCTTTCGGAAGAGAAATAAAATACATTAAAAATTTATTTTATTTGTTTTTCCTCTCCATTGAGCGTTGGCACATCAACACTGAAGTGCAGTGACGAGGTGACGATGAGACTTATTAAATGAATCCGATTAATGAAGATCTTTAACTGAAGTATAACAGAGATGTTGTTTCATAAATGAAACAGTGTAATGACACGACGACACAGTGTAACAGAAATGTTGTGACACGTTTCTCTTTGGATGAGAAAACGGGTTAGAGAAACAGTTGAAGATCTGTGAATTTCTCTAAAGAATCTATGGCGAGGAATCCTCTCCAAAGACGAATGATGAACACATTCTCCTTCCACCTTTCGAAGGATCGCTAGTAATGTGGGTGGTATATCAATAATATAGAATGAAGGAATGTGACCCCACTCTTCCCTGACCAACGTCTATCCCATGTAGGGGTTACTTTTTCAAGTTGAATTCCACATTTTTCATTCTAAAACAATGAATGTAGATCAAACCATGAAAACATTTCTCCATAGATCTCTTGTTATTGCAGGAAGGATCTTATTCTCGGGGTTTTTTCATTTGGATTAATTTTTATAGAATCATAATCCTATCCCCCAGTTTTAAAGAAACTCTAATGTGGAGGGTGTAGGCCAACACAAACAAGTCTAGAGCCCCTTCACCTTTGTGTGTTCTTATGCGTTCTCTGTGGTCGAAACTTCATATTAACAACAATGAACTTTCCCAGTCATAGGAGGGAAGATAGATACCCATGGAAATCAGAGGCGCAGACAGTTCAAAGAACGGACCACCAGAGTAGACCCGATGGTTTGCAGAACATCCCACCGGCACACTGGAAACCGACAGTGGGCAGGTGGCAGCGCACCGAGGTGGGATGTGGTGGTGCGGCAAGAGCCACAGACAGTAGGCCGGTAGCTAGCGGGAAGGGACGCGGCCTCTCAGTCGTGTCAATGGAGCTGGTTGTGGCTTCGCACTAGCACACGGTCCAGCGGGGACCGCATGCAGGACCAAGGGGGTGGCCATCTCCTAGCGGCCGCATGCAGCTGAACCAGACACCCAGTGGGTGTTCGGGCTGGAGAAGATTGGCTTGCCATGTGGGCCGGGGGAATGAACTGGGATGTGGAGTGACAAGGGCTTGAGAAAATCAGACCCACTTTTGTGGGCTAGCCTAGAAGGATAATGTCATGACGTTGGGAGGCACGTGATTGGTAAGAGAACTAGCCCACCAGTGCGAGCTGGGCCGGATAAATCTGGGTCACTGGGTGACCCAACAGGCTGGAAAAATGTCCAAATTGGGTTGGGTCCTACAAGGCACAATGGGCCTAGCCCAATAGTCAGGCTAGACCGGGATGACCCAGACCCAACCGGGTTAGGTCGGGTCGGCCTAACTGGATCAGGTCTAGTGGGACCCCTGGGCTGGGTTGGTCGGGTTGGACGAGGCCCAGACACAACTGGACCCTATTTACTAAAATGTCAATATCTTTTAGATCGGTCATTTGATTGATGATCCATTTGCGGAGTTGGAACCCTCATGATGATGCGGTTCATTTGGTGTGATCTAAGGAGGCTTTCACAGAAGTTGAAATATGATGAATGATTGAGAAGTGGATTCTTCATAAATCAAGTGCACTACATGTAAAGAATCTGCGGTTGGCTGGGACTCTAAGACTGCTGACAAGCAACCATGTGTGGGACAAATACATGGGAACATATGAGGATCAACTAGAAGGGAACCTGTGTGGATCAGCTCTAAGTGACCCTATGTGGATCATCTACAAGCAGCCCTATGTGGACCGGCTATGATGGACTAATTAGGAAGCAGCTTCGTGTGACCCAGCAGACCCACGATACTCAACAGGGATGAGTACCTCAGTAGTCCAAGGTGTTTAGAGTTACGATTGATAGTCTTTCTTTCCATACTTTATATTATACAAGCATGAGTTGAGAGTACCTCATGTACACTTTACTTTGTGGTATTTCCTTTGTGGTTTGGGGTACCTATTGAGTATTTTGTTACTCACCCGGGCACGGGCTTCACCTACACGTATCATATCCTGTAGATGTGATCGAAGCTTTGATGAGGACCTTGGTAGTCCAGGACCAAGTGGTGCTCAGTGATATGGAACAGACATGCATAATTCTACAGCTAGAGGCATCTAACCTTCACCTACCATTTAGGTGGGGTCTCGAGTGAAATGACTGTGGTAGTTGTACTTTCCATTGTGGTTTTGGGTTTGTATTCCGACCCCTATGTACTTCTAGTTTGTATTATACTCTTTGTAGTTGTCTCAGTGAGAGTTGTGGTTTACTTCATGTTTACTTTACTCATTTTGAGCTATGTTAATGTGTATAGGTTTAAAGGAAAATTCCTTCCCTTTTTGGGATATTCCTTATCGGTACTAGTTTCCAGCCCCTAGTCTATGGATGGAGGCCTCAGGGAAGTCACGGCACGGGCCGTGGGGGACGAGTTGTGACAAAGTGGAATCCGAGGGAGGTTGGTTCTACCAGAAGAACTAAGAGTCTATAAATTTTTATGGGGAAACAATGTTAAGTGTTCCAATTTTAGCTTTCAGGTGAGGGAGTCTGGTGTTGGTGCGGTGACCAACTTATCCATAAACCAAGACTCAGAATTTTTCTTTCCAACTCAGTACATGAAAACACTGGTTGCATGCATCTTTTAATGCTTTATCATGAACTTTCTGAGTCAAATCCATCTCATCAGGTATAATAAATTAATATTGATTCATCTTGATTCACTTTCAAAATGTATCCATGTAGACAGCCAGCCAGGATTCTAGTGCCTGGCCATGAGGATGGTCCACAGAATGATGAGGCTTCGGTACAGGGATTGCTTCTTAAGATAGCACCTTCGGGCAGTGTCCAATCTTTTCCACTACCTGTTGGTTAGTAGTTACTACTGGTTCTACCAGTAGAGGATGCATGTAGGCTCAATTCATTACATGAGTTTCAAGAATAGAGACCCCTCAGGTTCTTGGTGATCCCAACTCACAGGTTGCTAAGGACTGGCTTGAGGTGGTGAACGAGTTTTTTGTCTAGTTAGGGCACCGTTAGATCAAATGTTAGTCCTAGTAGTGAGCCTTCTACGAGGATCAGCAAGGTGATGACTGTGTTTATATCACCAGATATTACGATGAGTAGACTTTTCTGTGGACAAATCTTGAGAAACTCTCTCCAAGAATGATATCTTACCATAAAATCTAAGGGTTATGTGTGCCCAAGAGCTTCTAGAGCTTCAGCAGGATGACATGTCTGTAGCAGAGTATTCATCTAGGCATATTGACCCTTCCAGGTACTTGATGAATACGATATGTGTTTAGGGACATCCGAGCCACCACTATTCCTCTGTACATTCCTACTTATTCTAGGGTTCTAGAGAGAACCATTGTGGTTGAATGTTCTTTGGATGAGAAGATACAACCAATAGATGTTAGCAGTGAGAAAGTAGGAAACTGACATCAGTCTTAGAGACTTGGAAGTGTATGAGGATGTCTTCCTAGAGGATGTTCCAAGACAACCTCCTCATAGAGAGGTAGATTTATGCATGGATCTATACCCCTGGATGACACTGATATCTACACCTGCATATCGGATGGCCTCCTCAGAGCTCTGGGAGCTAAGGGTATAGTAGGATGACTTATAGAGGAAGGTGTTTGTAAGGCCCTGTGTTTCACCATAGGGTAGCCCCAGTGTTGTTTTCCAAGAAGTCAAATGGAAGCTTGAGGCTATTCATGTACTATCGGTTCCTGAACTAGGTGATCGTGAAGAACATGTATCATATACTGAGGATGGATGAACTCTTCGATCAGCTGAAGGGACCGAGATGGTTTACAAAGATAGACCTTGGATCAGGGTATCAGTAGCTTCGAGTACGAGATGAGGACATCTCGAATATAGATTTCAGATGTCTCTACGGCCACTGTGAGTAATTAGTGATTCCATTTGGAATGATGAATTCCATAGAACTATTCATAGGACTTATGAACAGGATATTATAGCTGTACTTAGACCAGTTTTTAGTGATCCTCATTGATGACATCTTAGTGCATTCAATGTCTGAGGAGGAGCACATGATACACCTGAGTATGGTTCTGGACCAACTATGAGAGAACCGACTTTAAGGAAATCTCTCAAAGTGTGAGTTCTTGATAAGAAAATCCCACTTTTTGGGATATGTCATCTCTGATTTTAGTGTTGTGTTGGATCCAGAAAAGATCAATGTAGCGCTTGCTTAAGATCCACCCAAGAGCGTTACTAAGGTGAAGAGTTTCATTGGGTTTCCTGGGTACCAGCAGAGGTTTGTACCCAACTTCTCTAGAGAGGAAACACCCATGAAATTATTGAAGAAGAAAGGAAAAACCATTGTGTGTAAAAATGGATGCCAGTAGAGCTTTCATCAGTTGAGGTATACTTTGAGGAGTGATTATATCTTGAGGTTACTAGTGGAGGGATCCGACTATGTGGAATATTGTGACGCATCAGGAATCGGGCTTGGTTGTGTTCTGATGCAGGGGAAAGTATGGATTTCTTATGTCTCATGATAGTTGAGACCACATGAGTAGAACTTTGCAACTCATGGACTGAGTTATAAGTGGTAGTCTGGGAACTAAAGATGTGGTGACACTGCCTTATGGGTGAACGATTCATCATCTACTCTGACCACAAGATTCTCAAGTATATATTTTCTCAAAAGGGATCTGAATATGAGACAATGATTTTATCTATAGTTCCTTTGAGATTATGACTTCAATATAGTCTATAATTTTGGGAAGGGGAGCGTGGTGGCAGATGCTCTTAGTAGGAGATTGTGTTCATAGCTACTAAATGAGGCCTCAGAGAAGTTTGCCTCAATTTAGATATCCTTTGTGGATAGAGATGAGTATTATTATCTTCAGTCGATGGTATTTTTTCCACTCTTACAACATGATAGGGAGGAATGACTCGGAGATGTCAGTTGTGAGAATACACATGCCCAGATGTCCATAGGGTATGTCCCTATTGGACATTCGAAAGGTGGGTATCACGTCATCCTTTTTAGAGGATACACCATAGTACCAGTGGCGTTGTAAGAGGAGGTATTGAGGGAGTTCCATACATCCCATTTTAGCGGTACATCCAAGTGTGGTGAAGATGTACAAGGACCTCCGAAGTCAGTTCTAGTGGTCAGGGATGAAGAAGGAAATGACAAAGTTTGTCTCGAGATGCCTCAATTTTTAGCAAGTGAAGGCTCAACACCAGGTTTAAAAAGGTTTGACACATCCCCTTTGAAGTACTGGAGTTTAAGTGGGATGGAATATCGATGGACTTTGTTCTAGGATTACCACATATGTCCAGGGGGAACGATACCATCTGGGTGATCATAGACTAACTCACCAAGTCACCTCACTTCCTACCCATTTGAGAACATATTTTAGTAGAGAGATTTGGGACACCTCTATATGTAAGAGATAGTTCAACTCCATGGAGTCCCATTTACGATAGTCTCAGATCATGATGCATTCTCTACATCCTGATTGTGGATGGGATTATAGGAGGCATTTGTGACTCAAGCGCACTTAAGAGAAAACTTTCACCCATATACAGATGGTCATATGGATTGGACCGTACAGACCTTAGAGGAAATGATTCTTTCTTACGTTCTTTATTTTGGTCATAGTTGGGAGGATCACCTACCACTAGTGGAGTTTTCGTAAAACAACATCTACCACTCCACCATCTGTATGGCACCGTTTGAGGCACTGTACAGATAACCATGCATGTCACTGTTATTTTAGATAGACCCAGGGGATTCAACACTCATGGGTCCAGAGATGGTAATGCAACCACTAAGAAGGTGGATGTCATCCAAGTGTAATGAAGACCGCATAGAGATGACAGAGGTCCTATGTTGATAGGATAAAAAGAACCTTGGAGTTCAAGGAGGGGGCCACATATACCTACAAGTATCTCCTTGACAAGGGATACAAAGATTTGGCCAGGGCAGAAAGTTATCCCTATGGTTCATCAGCCCTTTCTAGATTCTGAGAACAGTTGGCGAGGTGGTGTACTGCCTAGCTCTTCCCCCATAGATGCACCGAGTGCACGATGTTTTTAATTTTTCGCAGTTGAGGAGGTATGTGCATGATCCATCACATGTCCTCAAATAGGGTAGCTATACATTGATGATGGGACAATGTTTTTGGAGTTCCCGGTGGAGATACAGGATCAACAGGAGCGGGTCCTTCATGGATGTTCGATTTCTCCAGTGTGCATTTCGGTGGGAGTACGTGAATCTCCTGGAGAGCACATGGGAGTGGGAGGCTCAAATTTGTGCTCGGTACCCCCATTTTTTTGTTTATACTTTTTTTGGATAATGGGGATGTGAATCCCTAAAGGTGAGGGTAAAGTAATGTCTCAGAAATTACATTCAATTTTTTTTAATTATATAGAATTATTTCGAGACCAGGCATTGAGACGTCGTGGGATTAGGAGGCTCGAAGTGTACAGAATCATCTGTTGGAAAATTTTAAGATTTAAATAGTGAACTTGAGTGGTTTTCATGAAAAAAGTGGAATAAAAATTAAATGGGTTTTTGGATCAAAAATTTGAGGGGCCCGTTACATTCAAGATTGCGGGTTTACCCTATGTGTGACATAAGTTTAGTTGGCGCAGGCCTCTAGTGAGAAAACTAGAAAATGGAATAATCATAATTAAAATCATTAAATAAAATTATTTTATTTTTAAAATGCTTATAACTCAGGAACAGTGACTCAGATTGAAAATCTGAGACCACCGTTGCGCTCTTGAGGTTATTTTTTCCTTAGGTGGAGCCTAATGTTGGCTGGTGCCGGCCAACAGTTGAAGATAGTTTTTGGCTGTAAATAAAATAATTAAGTAAAAATTATGTTATTGTAAAATCCTTAGATCTTTTAAATGGTAACTCATATCAGAAATTCTAGAGTACCATCGAGCTTATGAGAGTGTGATTCTATTCTGCAGAGCTTAACCTCGACTAGCACGGGTCAAGGGTGAAATCTAGTTTTTTTATTTTTTTAAGCGAATTAAAATGGTGCATGTGCACAGTTTTGGAATCTTCTAAAAGGGTGCCCATATTGAAAATCCAAGGGAATCGTTGAATCCAGAACAGTGACATTACCCAATAATGGACCAAACCTCAACCAATGCCGTTCGAGGAAAAATGTTTATTTTTGGACCTTTCGGAAGAGAAATAAAATAAATTAAAAGGTTATTTTATTTGTTTTTTCTCACCGTTGAGCAGTGGCACGTCAGAACTACGGTGCAACGATGAGGTAAAAAAGAGGGTCATTAAATTAATCCCATTAATGAGTCTCTTTAACTGAAGCGTAGTAGATACATTATTTCATAAATGAAACAGTTTAAAGATGCGATGACACAACGTAACCGAAACACTGCAACATGTTTCTATATTAATGTGATAACGAGTTAGAGAAATAGTTGGAGATCTGGGAATGTCATTGATGAATCTATATAGGGGAATCCTCTCCAACGGTGAATGATGATCACATTCTCCTTTCACCCTTAAAAGGGTTGCTAGAAACATGGGTGATAGATCAAGAATGGAGAATGAAGGCGCGCGACCCCAATCCTCCCCAACCAACATCTATCTCAGGTAGGGGTTACTTTTTGAAGTTGAATTCCCCATTTTTCACTCGAAAACAATGAACATGGATCAACCCATGAATAGGTTGATCTGTGGATTGCTGGTTCTTTTGGGAGGGATTAATTTTGATGGAATCATAATTCTATCCCCCCATGTTTTAAAGAAACTCTTATGCAGAGGGTGTGGGATGACACGAAAAAGGTCCGAGCCCCTCTGCATTTGTGAATTCTATTTCATTATTCATGGCCTCAACTTTATATTGATGGCAAGGAATTTTTGAGGCCATAGTAGGGAAGATGGAATCCCATGGAGGATGGGGGTGCATACGGTCCAAAGAACGGACCACCGGAGTAGACCCAGTAGTCCGCGGAACATCCCACTGGCACACCACGACGACACCACGTGGAGGTGCAGTAGGAGCTACCAGCTGTGGGCCAATAGTTTTTGGGTAGGGATGCGGCCACTCGAATGTGTTAGTGGAGCGGCCCATGGATGGGGTCACGACTTCGTGCTTCCACGTGGTCTAGTGGGGACCGTGTGTGGGAAAAAGGGGTAGTCGGGTCCTGTTGGCCGCGTATAGCCGAACCGAATGCCTAGTGGGCATCCGGCCTAGAGAATACTAGATCACCATGTGGGTCAGGCCTGGTGGTGCGAACCGGGCCGTAGAGCCACTCGAGCTTGGTAAGAAAATCATTCCACCAGTGTGGGCTGGGTCCAGAAAATCCCAATGGGCCTAGACCAGTAGCCAGGTTGCACCGGGACGGGTCATTCAAACTAGTTCGGGTCATGCTGGACCCCCAGGCCAGGTTGGTTCAACCGGGTCGGACCGTGCCCAGACAGAACTGACCCCTATTTACTAAAACATCAACATCTTTCTAACTAGGCATCTGATTGATGATTCATTTATGGAATTGTAACCCTAATAACTAGGCGGTACCTTTAGAATTATCTAAGTAAGCTTTCATGGAAGTTGAAATACGATGAATTCTTGAGGAGTGGATTCCCCCGGAATCAAGCACGCTATGTGTGGAAATCCTGCGGCTTGTTGGGACCCAAAGACTACTGAAAAACGACCCAATGTGGATAAATTACAAGAAACCCTATGAGGATTAGATACAATAGACCCTATGTGTATGAGCTACAGGAGACCTTGTGTGGATCAACTACAAGTGACCCTATGTGGATTGGTTAGAAGCGACCCTATGTGGATTCGCTACAAGCGACCCTATGTGGATCAACTAGACCTATGTGGGAAGAGGCTCCGTGTGACCTAGTAGACCCACGATACTCATAAAAAATGAGTATCTTAGTAGTCCAAGGTGTTCAGTGTTATGATTAATAGTCTTTCATTCCATACTTTATATTATATCTGCGTGAGATGACAGTGCCTCATGTATACTTTACTTTGTGGTATTTCCTTTTTTGTTTTGGGTCCATACTATGTATTGTGTTACTCACCCCTTCATGGGCTTCACCCACACGTGTCTTGTCCCATGCAGGTGATCAACGCTTTGATAGAGACCTTGGTGGTCTGAGACTAGGTGGTGCTCAGTGTGACGGGATTGAAGGATGCTTCGATGGAGACCTCGGTGGTTCAGGACCAGGTAGTACCCTATGAGATGGGATGGATGGGCATACTTCTATGGCTATAAGCAGCTACCCTTCACCTACACTTCAAGTGGGGTCTCAATCAGATAGACCGCGGTAGTTGTACTTTCCTTTTATAGTTTTGGGTCAATATTCTGGCCCCTTTGTACTTTCAGTTTGTATTGTACTCTCTGTAGTTGTCTCAGTGATATTTTTAGTTTACTTAATGTTTACTTTCCACAGTTTGAGCTATGTGTGTGTGTACAAGTTTATTGGGAAATTTCTTCCCTTTTTGGGATATTTCATTTTGGTGTTAGTCGCTAGCCCATGGCCTTTGGAAGGCGGGATTGGGGAAGTCACGAAATGAGCCATGAGGAAAGGGTTGTGACACATATGCTCAGAATGGTAGTTCATTTGCTTCTGGTAACATATCATTTAGGAGACCAAGTAGTTCTATAAATCTGGATTCACTTCATCCGCTATCAGCTTTCAAATTATATAACATCAATACAGGTGATAATGTTGTGTATTTAGTACAACTGCTATACAATGGTTTCTTGGAATAGCTATTTAACTCCTAAAAAAACATTTTACAATCACAAAGGTCATCGTTAATTGTCATTGTCATTTCTTTCATGTGGTCTCCATCATCATTTACACTAGCATTCATATCAAATGATTCATAAACTGTAGTATCATCTCAATCGATGTCCACATTCAGTTTCCCCCATGTTTAGTCTAACATTTATAACTATGATATAATCCATAACTAATCAAATGTTCTTAAAATTACTTCAGACAAATTTGTCTTGAATTACAACAACGTAAACACAGACATGGGATTTGAGAAGGTTCGTATGCATTCTCTCTTGCAAACTTGATGAACTCTATAAATCCATCTTCATACTATTTTGTCAAACTATTAGCATGCATCTATTTTTTATTCATATCCATCCTATTGGAATCATAAAAGATTAATTTTGTACAATAAATACATAAACACATAAGATATTCATTATCAAAGGTGAAAATTATAGACAATCCTAATAAGGAAAACCCATTAATTTATTGTTTTAAGGAATTTCAATATGTTGATGAAAATTGGTAATTGAATTTAAGAAAAGAATTAATCCACTATGGCAGGTGTTATCCAATAAATTCATTCAAAGGTGAAACATATATACAATTCCTCATCATAAACTCATCTCCCAGACATTTATCGTTGCATTTTGTTGTTTTAAACATCCTTCATCTATTGTGGACATGTAGCTATGTTGCTTGAAATGCTCTAAGAAGTATTCATTCATGGGATGACTAATGGTCAGAGTAGTACAAGAAACATAAAAAGAGATGGGGGATAAGTTTCAATCAACAAATAGTAATAATGGATGTTAAATAGATGAAGGTGATGAGGATGACAATTGTATATACAAGAGATGGGGGATGAGTCTCAAGAAACAAATTGCAATAATAACAATTGTTTAACACACATCAAGTATTTCTTAAATCCCCTAAACAAATGAAAATATAATATAGACAATTAAGGAGTAATAAGAAATCCAAATATGATAAACAAGAATAATAAACTCTCATTCAATCAACATGAAGATATAAAAATGTGTTGATAAAACATTTTAATAAATAAAGAGTTATTTCATATAAATGGATAGTAATCATAGATTCCTAGAGATGGAACCAATACATGTAGACCTAATATGATGAATATCTAAAAATAATTTATAATATATATAATTTGATAACTTCCATTCTTTTTTTTGGAAAAAGTGACGTACCAACCTAAGGATTATAGAGAGATCATCTAATACACATTGACCCATACTGGAGATTCTAGGGAGGTCCATAAAGAAGTTGTCATAAAGAAATAATACACATCAACAAGATATATCACAAACAAGGGATAAAAACACACCAACCCATGAAAAACATATATCATACACCTTTAAACACACACACACACACAAATATATATATATAACATGGAATTTATAATACACATATTTCAAAAAAATGAACATTTCAACATAATTTTTAATGAAAATAAATACAATCCCTTTATAATTTGGAAATCCAGAACCATAATTTGTGAATAAATAATTATAAAATCACCCTTACATTATAAGTTCTGAAAATACATATAAATTGATAGAAAGATATATATTTACATATATATATATATATATATATCTGTGCGTGTGTATGTGTGTCTTTATAAAATAAATTTAAATTGATAGAAATATATAACCCTTAAAACAGAATATCACAACATAGTAAAATAAATACAAACCCATACTAATTTTGAAAATATAGAGCCATTGAAAATAAATAAATATTATACCACACTTACTAATATTTACCTTAAAATAAAACAACACAATTCTAAGAAAATATATTTTTAAAGAAAAACCCTTACACCATAATGTTAAAACAAAATTTAAATAAATAAATTCCATTACATGAATTGCATAAAATCAGCTTCTGTTGTTGTTTCGTGTCATCACCAGACTGAGAATGGGTTTTCTAAATCAATTTGATCATTTTTTAAGGTTTATGTATCCAAAACCTCCAATATTTATATAGTGGCATAAATATTTATTTAAATTGTTTATCTGCGGACCAGAGGTGATTCTCTAAGATTTTAAAACATTGAAAAAATTAATCTTGCGGAGTGAGATAGGGGTATAGATGTAGACAACAAAAAAAATTGATTATAAAACAATTTAAAAAGACCAAAATAGGATATCCAAATCCGTAGTAAAGAAATCAACATATCATAAACAAAGAAGAAATAAAAAATGATGAAAATAATTGATAACATCATCAAAGAGGAAATCAAAAATGAAATGACAAATACAGAAAGAAAATCGGAACCTACACAGAAAGAACGGGCCTACCTCGCTAGGTTGAAGAAAATATGAGACATTCATGTCCATATCTTGATGTTTTCTTTAGAAACCCTAAATACAAGAAAATATCGGATGTTGGACGATGTTCGAGTAACTAGAGGCAGTGGGTTAGTGTGATTTGAGTTTCAGTTCACTGAGGAGGAGTGCCGACAATGGGTGGTTTTCACGAAAAGATTATGATATCGCAATGGGTTTTAAAGAGGATAGGGTTTTAAAAATTGATAGGGACACTTTTATCAGTGCTTAATAAATGTTGATAAAGAGTTTTTTTATCAGCACTCAAGTAATAAGCTCTGATAAAAGGCATATTAATAAACACATTTTTAGCACTGATAAAGGAAGGTCTTTATCAGTGCTAAAGTTTTAGCGTTGATAAATATTGACTTTATCAGTGCTGTTATATTCTCATATTTATCACCACTAAAAAAGCAGTGATAAAAGATTTATAATTATAATTATAAATAATGTTTTTAAATATATATATATATATATACTTAATATATTTATATATATAGTAAATATATTCCTTATTTAAAAATATTTATTATAATTTTATAATTATTTATTTATAATTGTATAAATATTTTTAAAAAATAATATTTATATTATTATATAAATTTATATAATTATATATATATATTAAATATATTTATTTATATATATAGTATGTACATTTATAAATATATATTTATAAATACATTTATTTATAATTATTTTCTTACAAATATTTTTTAACATTATTAATGAATATCAAATTTTAAAGGCATACATGTTAAAAATGAGTGAAATTGAATAAATACGTACATTTTTTTGAAAACACTAATAAAAGATTCACTGGTCAATTTAAAATAACCCCAATCACGACTCATTTAGTCACGGTTCTCAAGTTCTCACGAAACTCCCCTTTTGTCGACACTACTCCTCTACATTCTCCCAGACGAATCAAGGCTAGAATCCAAGGAATGTTATTTTCTCCTTTTCCTCTCACATTTTTTGAATTTTTTGGGTTCCATGGTTTGGGTTTTTTCACTGTTCAAATGAGACCACTGTGAACTATTTCTCTGGCCGTTATTCTTTGTGATATTCTTGATGTTTCTATTATATTATTTCTTATTACCTTTTAAACAGTGTGGATTGTCATTGTTTGAATATTTTTTCCATAGCATTACAAACACATAAATATGAAAAAAAAGTAACACTATATTTGAATAATATTAGAGGGAATTTTATTTGATATGAATAATATAAAGTGGGTTTATGAATTTTTATATGTGTTTTTTAACACTCTATCAGTTATTTAAAAAAATATAATAAGTTTTTTATAAAATAATTTTTTTGTTTCATTTGTATACTCATGTAGATCATTAAAACATAATGTTCACCATTACATGGCACACATCTATGAGCTGAAACAATACTTTTATCATGTAACTTATTATCAAATTCAGTAAAATTATGTATATATTGATTTTCATTATGATCAAAATATATTTTTGATATGTTTCCACACTACTCCATTCCATATATTTATGTGAAATACATCGGTCTATAACTAGTAGGAGTCAAGTAAAAGTGCATTGAATATTGGATATAAGTAACTCCCAAATCTATTTATAATGAAATTATTTTACAACACTATAGGTACTTATTTATTTTGGTTTTATATCTGAGATGTTTATGTAAAGTTATAAATCTACAATTGTGGCATTAGTTTTCCATCCATTGATACTTGTTATAATTATAATAACTAAAATATATCATCAAAGTCATATATTCTCATGGGTTAATATACATATTATTTTAAGGTGAATGGGTTAATCTAATTTAGGGGTCTAAATTTTAAATATTCCAATTTATATTTGTTAACATTATCAATATTGTATATAGATATAATTTAACCGGGAACAAACAATTTATATTTTCATTGAAATCAAAATAAGTATACTTTTTTAATTTTTTATCTGATCCTAACTCAAAAATTGTGATGGATTGTCAATAAGAGGTGTGTTTATAATGGAATGATAGGTTCCTAATATTATAACATTTACTAAAAAATATATTCACTAAAACATTACAGTCCTGAGAGAAGATGGTATTCCATGGGTTAGGGAGATCATTAAAGGATATACCATTTATTTCCATTATTAATGAATGGTTTCCAATAATTTCTCATGCCCTATTTTATGAAGAAGTTCTAGCCAGAAGAAAAGCTTATAACCTTTTAGTAAAGAAAAAAATGAAAAAGATAATAAAAGATCGAATGAGGTTAAACAAAGAGACAATCCCTCATCCAAAAAACCGGTTTAAGAGTCATAAAATGGAAGGTCGTTTCTATATCCAAAATTAGAGTTATCAGTAGTTTCCCACTCCAACTATGAGTTAGCTTGTTTGAGAATCCTAAACGTCACTTTCTTATAGCATTCTTAATCTAGAGTGGTCTTGATCATAAAATATTTAGACAATGATCTAGTATAAATATTCCTTGGTAGAGTGGAATTATATTTTTGTGTCCTTCTATTTGGAGGAGACATATCTCTCGCCTTCCCCTTTCCATGTAAGAAAACATCCTTAAAATAAACCACTCCACCAAAGCCAGTAGGTTGAGTGGTGTCCAATAAAATCATATGATGTTCATTATCACTTCCATCATCTGATATATTTCTTCATTTATCAAATTTTGATGAATTGGAGTTATCCCAGGCATCCTGGATAGCCTTGTAGAAATCCATAACCTCGTGCTCAAGCTATAAGTCCTTGCCTTTCCTAGCATGTTGAGAGTTCAAGGCAACACTAAAATACATATTGACGGGATATGTATAAGAAACAATTCCCTACTACTGGATAATTTTATTCACTACCTATGAAACCTCACCCACACTGATTGGCATATCAGAAGAGGCATCAAACCAGTGAAATAAAGTCCTCTTTGGATGAGATACCTCGCTATCAACAAAAAGACCATCTACACCTTCATACATACTGGACGAAGACCCATTAAGAGAAGTAGAAATAGTGAAACCACTAGGCTCTAAAAAAGAACCCTTTTATATAGGATCTACCCTATAATTAGAGGGTCCATGGTTAACTCTATCCATAGACTCATCCAACCGTAACCCCTTTCCGTTCAAATTTGGCACCTGAAAATTGCATTTCTCAGAGGCCAACACATCAACCTCATTCCCCATGTTCTTTAAATTTATAATTAGTTAAAATACTACTTTATTTTTTTATAAAATAATAGTAAATAGAATTTATGAATTTATATAATATTACATTTATAAATTAAAACATTTCATAGAACAACACACCATATCAGATTCCAATAGAAAAGTTTTTTTAAGTGTCACAATGTATAGAATATGTTATATATGATTTTACTTTTATATCAAATTATTTTATAAATAAATTCTTCTCCATGAATGATGTGATTTTTGATGAAGTGACCTGATTTAAGAAAAATTATTTTCTTTATTTTTCTGTTTGTGTGTGTTATCTTATGAACAAATTTCTATTTTATAAAACTATAACATCACAATATAGTCCAACTTTTCATAACCTGACCTGACATGAGTCAAAATGTTACTCAAACCATGGAACCATCAACCAACTTCAAAAGGATTAATAATAAATATTTTGTGTTCAAAATGAACCATGATAAATGGTTTAAAAAACCGACTCATATGGTAATTGCATCGATGTAAAATAGTACACAATAGAATCACATGAATATAAATGCCTACAGGCATAAAAAAATAACAATTTGAAAAATACTAGGTAAAAATAAAAACCGATATGAATAAAAAACCTACCATTGATGACAAAAACTCCAAATTTCTTCACTATATATCATTTGATAATCTATCCCTTCC
The DNA here is from genome assembly GCA_963277665.1 of Viscum album. Classification (NCBI taxonomy): domain Eukaryota; kingdom Viridiplantae; phylum Streptophyta; class Magnoliopsida; order Santalales; family Viscaceae; genus Viscum; species Viscum album. The sequence continues at coordinate 178,835,932 of OY728137.1, forward strand.
AAGAAATAATCAACCCCTGAAACCTTCAACCCAAGGAAACATCAGCTACATGTGAACCATGATTCACATAAAGTGGTTATGTAAAGTAACTTGGTATGTTTTCTTTGATGATTTTCCATGACCCTAATCTACATGAAAACCATGTATCTCATTTTTATTTTTTGAAAATATTCCTAATGTGTGATAATTTAAAGAATCATATAAAACCTAATAGTCATAAGCAACATATATAAATTTTCATAAAAAGGACGATGGGTTTCACAATTAAGGTTGTGTAAATAAGGATTCATTTGGGTAAAGTAAATATACAATACAATACACTTCATTTATAAAATAATTCAACTAGAAATACAACTTGATCGAAAATAGGCATTGGAGTTGAAAATTGAGGGGTTAAATGGGACATTAAAAGTCATGAATCACATGGAAGTTGATGGTGACTTGAAAGATATGAAAAATATGGAGGAAATACTAGAGTTGTTGAGAGAAAATAAGGAATCCCTTGATAGACTAGAATCATTGAACTAAACTTTACCAATCCTTTAATAATGACTATATATTTAAATTCTGGTTTAATGATTCTAGGAAATCAATCGATTCCTTCTTTTCTCCCAAAATTTTTAGTATGCGCTCCATATTTTTCATAACTTCCATGCCACCTACATCTTCTATGTGCTTCATGACTTTAAATTTTCTATTTAACACCTAAATTTCTAACTCCAATGCATTTTTTCTATCATGTTCTATTTATAGTTGAATTATTTTGTAGAGAAGCCTCTCTTTTTCCCCTAGAAACAATATACAAGGGTAAAATTCGATCAAAGAAATACAAAAAATTTACAATTGAAAGAAAAAAAATAATATCTAACCTTTTGATCTTCATCTAATTTGAATACATTTTCATTAGGTTACTTTTTCTCTAAATATGCCAATTGTAGTGAAAAATTTCTTAAAACATTTTGAAAAGGCAACACGATGAATTTTTTCTTACAAAACCTCTATTTATAGAAATAAAGGGACAATAAAAAAATAAAACATGATAAAACTATTGAATGGGAAGGATATTACAAAGAAAGAAACATTTTAGAGGAAGTGTAAAATAGTAAATGCTATTAAGTGGAAGAAAATGACCATGAGTGGAAGTCATGTGGACCTGCATTTAGATGAATAAGGTTTCCAGAAAGGCTAGTAGAAGCTAGAATTTAGGATATGTTTGGTGAGAAAAATAGTGAATTGGAAAAAAGAATGGATTATATAATATCAAATTTTATATATTAAAGGAATCCAAATTTATTTCAACTTGTTTTTGAATTCTCATTCCTTCATTTTTGAAATGCAATATGTTATAATTCATAATTAAAATTTTATTTTGGTTATTTTTGAACCTTAGTGGATATAGATCTCATATATTTGTGATACAGGTGAGCAAAAGGGACTAGTAACACAGATTAGAGTAGATGGAACTTAGTGGGGATGGATTGATGTTCTCATGGTAGTATCATAGACCATTCATATCTCGAATAGTTATTAATGCATTTCTTTGGATGATACTCATACCCCATCTCTTCTATGTTGTTTGAACTACTTTGAGCAGTAGTCATCCAAAATGATCACCAGTACGCTGTATGGGGTGAATTTTGGTTAAATTAGTTCAAGAAACATAACTAGATGTCCACAAGAGATGGGATATGAGTATCAAGAAAAAAAATGAAATAATAACTATTTGAGATATGAAGCTGATGAAGATGAAATTTTTCTATAACTTTCACCTTTTGATGAATTAAGAGGATAACACCTACCATAGTGGGGTAATTCTTTTCTTAAATTCAATGCTCATTTATATAAAAATGGATGCACAGTAATCGTTTGATAAAAGAGTATGAATATGAATATAAAGAGTTCATAAAGTGTGCAATAGAGAATTCATGCAACCCTTCTAAAATCCATTCTCCATGTTTACATTGTTATTATTCAATATAAATTAAATGTTTGTCTAATAATGTAGAAAATGTCTTCTGCACATGATGATGTTACCAATCCTGAGGAAGAACAAACTGTTGATGATGAAAACATAGAATTATTATGGGATCAACAACATCTTGATGAAACAAAACAACAACAGCGCATCATTATAATTTTGAATAAAATTATTAATGAATGAAGTTAGGGTATAAAATTTGAGGTTGGTTGGAATCAACATAGCCAATATATTGACCCCAACAAGTTAATGTTCATTAGTTATATTAGGGTCACAACGAGGATGAATGTGTTGATTGATATTGATTCATGGCTCCACGTCCAACCTGTTATGAAGGAAATCCTTTGGAAATATATAATGGTAAAGTTATAATATACTTTCTCTATTTTACAAAAAAATTATATAATAAAACATGGATTTAATTTTCATTTTTCCTTACAAAGTTCATTTATTTTAGAATATTTCCTTAAGAAAATTTTCTTAATGTCTATTGTAAAATCCCATTGAAGCTTCCAGACTCTTATTACAAAGTTAGATATTAGGGATACAGAAGGGAAATTAAATCCCCACCCACCTGCTAGTTATGAACACATTATAATGCAGGAAACATGGTATGGTTTCATTGATATTTACAATGAGAAATCATTTCAGGTGCATTAAATTTGATAATATATTATTTTAAGTTGTCCATTATATCCAACTTGATTAAAAAAATTAATTTTTGAAAAAAAAATTGTCTTGAAAATAAATAACATGCATCAAAACTAATGTAACCTTATAACAAAGCAAGGATGTGGTATGCTTCATTATAAAAAAATTCTATGTATTTTAAATCAATAGTAAAAGTTTAATTATGTGATATTAAAAAAAATATTCCTTTGTTTATTTTTATGTTGAGAAATCAAAATATGAAGCCACTTCTATCGCATGTCATGTGCTATGGAAGGTGGCTCGTTTAAATAAGGAGGGTAAACAAGTTGATGAAAACAAAAAAATAGAATGGGAAACATGTGTAAGTAGACATAATTGTAATTCATTATTCTTTGTAAAAATATTACATAAAAATATATATTTATGTTCATATTTTTTATATTGTTTATACACAAGAATCAGTAATGACCGTACCATATGAAAAAGCTACTTTCAGTAGATTTGAAGTGGCCTGAACAGTAAGGTCATGCTAGGGGATTATGTTTTGGAGTCTCTCCTCGAACATATTTTGAGAAGATAAAATCACATGAAGATAAATATAATAAGGTTATATGATTGCAAACACAAATAGACTCACTATAATATATTATTGTTTAGTCTGGTTTAGCAGACCAATGCATGAGAAATGATCCCAGAAAACTAGTGGTGGAGCAAAGATCCAAATAAGAACCAAATGATCCCACTAGCTATGAGGCTGTTCGTTCTCCCCAACAGCATACCTTACATGAGGTAATCAATTTTTTTTATCACTCTTTCACCTAAATGTGAATAAAAAAAAGTTCCAATAACTTTATATTATTAATATTTTGTAGGGTACAAATATATGTAATTTGTATTTGTCAACACCCACACACCGCCATGTGGTGATGGGTATAGCATATAGTATCCTAGAAGATAAGCTACACCATTAAGACCTCCCAAAATATCACATGAGAGTGGGGATTGTGGTAGCTCGTGAGACTACTACTGATGTAACTTCCCGAATTTATCCAATGGTATGAACCATTAAATTTTTAGTTAAATTCCTAAATAAAATCCCTTAAAAAGATTCCTAAGAGGTTAAAGGATGTCCCAAGGTTGTATGGGGATTGTTTTAAGTTTGGAGAAATGAAAATGTGGAAAAAATGATGGTTTTAATGGTTTTTCTAAAACCGTGAGACCTAGGGTTCATGACTGTTCACCATGTTGTAGGTTTTGGACGTAGAAAAACACACAATTTGGGCATGGTTAGTCAAACCGTGCACCTTACCCATGTGATGTACCCAGTGAGATAGAACCATGCACACGATTGGCGCATGGTTTAGCCAAATCATGTATCCAAACTCTGTTTAGTACAAATTTTAGTTAAATTACAAGTTTTACCTTTATTAATGTTTTAAACACTATTTTCTTCTTTCCCCTCCTCTGGTAGGTTCCTCCTCCCCATTAGTGAGTAGTGGATCATCCTCCCTCTCAAGGGGTTTAGAAGTTACTCCCACAAATATTCTCCATTTCCTTCACCTTTGGAAGCTACATAATATTCTTGGTAATCTATATCATCCCCACACTTCTATTTCTAAGTTTCTATGTGATTCGTTTCACTATTTAGATGAAACGACTTTTTCCCTTTTGGGGTGGTTTTATAAATCTTCCGATTTATTTTGTTTTATGTTGAATCAAATTTTGTTTCCAAATGTGTATAGTACTATCTCTAAGAGGTATGGTGCCTATGAATTTTTACTAGATTTTAATCACTTTTTATGTGTTGTTCCATTTTGCCTCTAGCTAGACCCTTCGAGCAAGGGCCATTCTTCTATATTAAATTGATTGTCTTAGTTTTCTGAGTTTGTTGTGACCTTAGCTTATGGTGAAACCCATTCATAGGGTATTTCACTTGAATTTATTCATTAAAATGGGTGTGACATCCTATAATGGACAAATGGACATGCTTAATTAATGAATACACCTTGGATGTGGGTTTCCCCTTGGTTTAAGGACATAAATTATAATTTGAATTGAATTGAGTTGAGTGAATGACCATTAGTGTAGACTTGATATTTATGTTTCACATTACCTTTAAATTCATATTGATGATTTAACTTGTTCCTTGAAACATTCAGCATACTAATTACTTATTCTAAGTTTAAATACTTGGGTTGTTTATTTGCAAATCTTGTTAGCTTGTGATATAAGAATGTAATTTATGACATGTGATTTATGTAAATGTTTGTGCCCTTGTTCTAATGGATTGAATTAATTTTCATGCTTGGTCAATATTGATAGCATGAGATATTAAGATTTCATTGATTATATATGGTTAAGGGAATTCTAATTCCATGTGCCTATGGTTTTGTCTCATTGTTTAAAGATTATTACTTGTAGCTTATGCGTCATACCATGCTTTCTCCTATTTAATTCTTTTTTCCTTTCTGTACGAAATGTGCCATTGTTTTTTTGATTGAATTTTATAGCTTGGTTAAATATAAAGAATGTGGTATTGAGATAATTATTTGTTGGATCACAATTATAAATACATTTCATTGATATGTTCTTTATTAATATGGATCACATGATACGAGTTGGGAGATGACATGGGTTCTGTATTAAGGATCCATAGATGGAATCGGTATGCTTGATGGGTTATGACTTGATGCATCATGAGTGATTCTTTGAATTTACAAGTGAGTTATACCTAGGAGGTTTATTATACTCTTTAGTGATACTGGTTCCCCAGGGGAGAAACCATGGATAGGCCCATTATTAAGATGGATACACCATGCCATGGGTGATACTCAGTCCACTATGTGCGATATCTGGGATGGAATCAGATTCCCCATGCCTCAAGAGATACTTGGGATCCTTTTATATTTCCTTGGACGGACTTGGTGGTATTTGATTATATCAGATGTTTCTGTAGAGAAACTTGGGATTATTTTAGATTTCCTTGGATAGGCTCGAGACTCCACCACTAGATTTGATGTATTTGAATAATTGATTGTTTTCTCTTATGAAATGAATCCCTTATTATTATTATGAGATTTTTGTGCTATCTCTTGATGATTATTGTTTATAATTATGCATGTTTATTCAATGACATGGATATGAGACCCTAAGATAGAGCACAAGCTTGGGGGTATACATTTGTTAGTTTCCTTATTTACATTGGCACATGTTATATGTATTGCGACTTGAACATGTACCATATTTAGACTTCTTGCATAGGCCTAAGAAGGTGTTTTTGAAAGGATTTTCATTTAAGAACCCAATTTTTTTTTATGTTTTAATTATAGAAATTAGATGTTTTATATTCATATGGATCACTATATTTACTTACAACACTAAATAGAAAGGTATTGGCACTGCGGGTTCTGTCATATTGATATTTATATCTCACACCCTTCTCAGACACCATTTGGTACCTAAGTAGACTTTATGATCATAGGTACAAATAAAGGGAAGTGGGCAGCTTCTAATTCTTGATTTCTTACTACATTAGGAAAAATATTTGGGGGTAGAGTACCAAGCCTATGCTCGAGATGTTATAGTGGCAGTTTATGGATATTTTGTAGTTTTGATAGCATGTAGTATATTTTTTTACCCTTATTCCCCTGCACTTCCATTTTTTGTATAGACTCAAGGAATCCGGGAATCATTTGATGCTCGGAGTATCCAAAATGGGGAAATAGGCTGGGCCACATGGTTTTTTTGAAACCGTGTGACCCAGGATGCACAACCATGCACCATGTTACAGGTTTGGGATAGTGGGAAAATGCAAGGTTTTTGCATGGTTATTCAAATTGTGCACCTTTCCCATGTGGTGTGTCCAGTGAAGTAGAACCATGTGCACGGTTGGCACATATTTTAGCCAAACTGTTCCAAAAAACTATTCACGATGAAAAATGGGGGTGAAATTACCATTTTCCTCCTCATTATCATTTCAAACCCTATTTTCTTCTTCCCCCTCCCTATCCAGTGGATTCCACCTCCCCTTTGGTGTGTGGTGGCTCCTCCTCCCTCTCATGGGGTTTTGAAGTTAGTCCCTCAAATATTCTCTATTTCCTTCAACATCAAAAGCTACATAATAATCTCAGTCAGCTCTATCATCTTCTCCTTTCTATTTATAAGTTTCTCCATGATCTATTGTGCTATTTCAATGCTACAAATTTCCCTCTTTTTGGAGATTTTTCTAAATACTATGATTTCTTCAATATTATGTTGATTCAAAGGTTTTTGTTGGATGTGTGTAATACTACAACTATGAGGAAGGGCGCCTATGACTTTTTCCCATCTTTTCATCACTTTTTACTTGTTATTCCATTGTGTCGCCAGTTGGACCATTCTGGCGAGGGTCGTTTTTTCATATTAAATTGATTATCTTATTTTTCCTATAATGTCTCTGACTTCTCCGTATTTTATTTTAATATCATTTTTGAATTCTTTCGAGACCATACTCTGAGACGACATGTAGTTCTGAGGCCCAGTGTGCCCAGAACAAATGTTTGAATTTAATTAAATAATTATGTAACGCGCGCGTGTGATTTTCCTGAAAAAGTGGAATAACTCCTGAATGGATGCTCGGATCGAAAATCTGAAGGCACCGTTGCATTCAGAGTAGTGAGTTTATCATAGGCAAGGCCTAACATCGGCTGGCACAGGTCGATGGTGAAATCCAATATTTGGACATAACCGTAATAAAATATTTAATAAAAATATTTTATTAAGTCTAGTGGTGGTGGATATCTTTTAAATTTTTAAATAGAGATTTGTGCAAGGATCCAGGGTTACAAACCTCATAACCTCGAAACCCTTGGAGGCTCTGAAAAGTACTGGAGGAAACCCCCAACGTGGCGATGATGTTCTTGATGAATTTCGCTAGCAACGATGACGCAGAGACCGGATCTTCACCAACAAATGCTGCGGATCTAGGTAGGATGTTTGATTTTGGTTTCCTTTCCCCGTTTTTGATTCCTACGACGAACGCGGAATAATCCATGAATATATTATCCCACGGATCGATCGTATTTGGGGGATGGTCTTTTTGCGGGGATTTTGGGGATTTGATTCTTGAAGTTATTTTGGTTTGGTTTAATCTTCTAATGGTAACGAACCAAGATCGACACAAACATCGATCGAGGTTCATCCCTCTCAATTTGCTGTGCATTTCTTCCTCGATTTTCTCACGTTCTTCGTGTGCGTTCTATGTGTTCTTCGCATCGTATGAACAACGATCGATTATGCCTTAGATATATGGTGCAACGATATGAAATTATAGATCCAACCACAGGATGTTGGTCTGGATCTATGATGATGGTTTCAGCGGACAATTCGTAGCGGATCGATAAATATGATTTTTTGGATGTTTTTCCTTCGGATGGATCATTGGAGGTTTATGACTTGATCGAAGGACTGAAAACACCCGATTCAGTGTTCGTGTGATGGGAAAAACCAAGATATGAAGTTTCGCGGAAAACAGACAAGAGAAACAGAAACCAGAAGATCGGCTGAGGCGCGAGGAGGAAGACGATGGTTCTGGAGAAATCCCAACTACACGGCGTGTAGTATGGGCTACACGGCATGTGTTTGTCGGCGGACCACCTAGAGTGTACTCTAGGAGTACACAGTCACGGGTTGGGTACACTGCCAAGGACCCGGTGTGTATGCCCTTCCCTGGCCAAACCCGGACAGAAACACGAGATACCCCGTGTACTGGTACACGGGCATGGCGACACGGGCAGAGACCGTGTACGGGCACATGGCCAGCGTACACGGAGCGAACCCCAGGTGCTCGGACATGGCGTCTAACCCTTATACACACAGTTTAGTTACTTTTTATATGACAAGCATAATGACATGGTCCATTTACACGGGCAGTACCCTGAGTCAAGGAACACGACATGTGATCCTTCTACACGCCATGTAGTTGAGTTTTACATAGCTTGGATGGATGACACAGGCTGTTTACACAGACAGTACCCGGAGTCAAGGAAAACGGCGTGTAACCATACTACTCACCATGTAACTTGTTTTGCATGGCTTGATCCAATTGTCTTCTGTGACTTGGACAAACTTTCTCAGGGTTCGTACCCTTGGTCTTTCCCCTGAAGGTTTCTAGTATCATTTCTTATGTACATGAGTATGATTCTTTTAGCAACACTTCCTGAATAGAATTGTTGGAATCCCCTACATGAGACTTAGAGCCAGATCCTCTATTCTGTCTGGGTACCCTAGGTAGATTTCTTGGTATCGACGTGACCAACTTTACCCGGGCATTGATCCTCTGCTTAGCGGATTAGTTCAGACTAAGTTGTTGGAATCACCCCATATCTATTGGTTGTGATCCTCATCTGAAAATCGTATTCTCAAGTACTTGTGGAGTGTGTTCTCCTAGAATGAGTACTTGATAACTCTCTCTTCATACCTAGGAGTGTGTTCTTCTTGTTATGTGCTTAGTGGAATCTTCGAGCAGGATCTTAGTGGTGGTTTCGCGATGGTCGATTGTGTATGAGTATATCTGGATATTCTTGTTATATGTTCTGTAAACATATACTGTATAGAGATGAATATATCTTTCCTTTGTGGTATTTTTCCCTTGTTGTTTTCCTTTGTGGATTCGGGGTGTCCTACTTGGTATTATTATACTCACCCCTGCACGGGCTTTGCCCGCACGTGTCGTGTCTTGTGCAGATGATCGAGCCTTTGACAAGATTCTAGGTTGACCAGGACCATATGATGCTTAGTGAGATCAGGCAGGCTGAGGTGTGTTCCTAAGACTATATATTGCAGTCCCAGTACCTTTATTTATAGGTTGGACTTTGTCATAGACTTTATTTTGGTGGTATTGTACTTTTGGCCAAGGGTTTTACTTCACTATACTTCACTTTCCTGTTATACTCTGTTGGCTAGGATTTTTAGTGTATGCATGGATTTCCATTTTTAGTAGTTTTCAATTTTCTACTTTGTGAACTTGGAGATGGTGTGTGCATGTGTACATGATTATAGGCAATTCCTCCCATGTTAGTAACATGCCTACCCGGTTCTAGTCACCAGCCCCTGGCCCATTGGAGGCGGGCTTGGGGAGTTGTGTCTCAGGCCCCACTAGGACAGGTCGTGACAGAGTGTTATCAGAGGTGTTCGGTTCTACCTTTGGACCGAGAGTCAATGAGTTGGTTTGGGGAAACAATGTTAAGTGTTTCGAGTTCAAATTTCATGCCAGGGACCTCAGTGATGGTACGAGCGGCTGACGTATCCATACACTAGGACTCTGATAACTTGCTTTTCGACTAAGAACATGAGAACACTAGTTACAGGGGAAAATAATGGTACATGCATCATATAGGAATGGGGTATGGTTTCCATATCCTTTTTGAGTCATCTCTCCAGATATACTCACTAACTGTAATACATCTTGTTTCTTTATAGTATGCCTCCACGATGCGCACCCGCTAGGATCCAACAACTCGATCACAAGGATGACCCCCTCATTGATGAAGCTTCGATACAGGGACCAGATCCACCAATTTTACTTTCAGGTGGTGTGCCAGCTATTCCACCACTTGTGGAGCAGTGTTTAGTGCCTGTTGTACCAGTAGAAGAGGAGCGTAGGCTGAGCACACTCCACGAGTTTTATAGATAGAGACCCCTCAGGTTTCGAGGTGAGCCTGACCCTCAGGCAGTAGAGGACTGGCTTGAGGCAGTGGCCAGAGTCTTCCGTTTGGTCAGGACACCAACAGACCAGATGGTGATCCTGGCAGAGAGCCTTCTATAGAGCTCAGCAGGATGATGGTTGAGTTTGGTTATCCAAACCCACGACGAGGAGAATATTGCGTGGTCAGAGTTTGGGCATCTCTTCCGAGAGGAGTTTTCACCATTTACCCTGAGATAAGTACATATACAGGAGCTTCTTCAACTTCAGCAGGGAACCATGTCGGTGGATGACTATTCATCGAGGTTTACCGACCTCTCACGGTACTCGATGGATATGGTAAGGGATCAGTACTTCAGAGCTCGATCTTTTGAGTATGTCTTGTGCAGAGACATCCGAGCTAGCATCATCCCTATGAGAATTCCTACTTACTCTGGGGTACTCGAGCGGGCTTTGGTGGTCGAGAGCTTCTTGGAAGAGCATAGACAACTAGCATTTTTCTGTAGTGAGCGAGCTGGAGAAGAGACCTCAGCAGCAGGGAGCCGACGTCAGGGACCCAGGCATGGGAGACATTTTCAGAGGAGATCCCATGATAGAGGATATGTCAAACAGGGTTCGCAGGGTGCATCCAGCCAGCCTCGAGAGAGGCGATGCTACTCTTTTGATGACAGGGGGCATCTTTCTCGAGATTGTCTGACCTGCCACACAACTGACATGGGAGCGGTGGATGGACCATCGAGGCAGAGGCAACGTGTGGAGCAGAGAGATCTGCAGGGCGGCAGACGTGGTAGAGGAGCTAGAAGAGCAGCTGGAGGTGGTTGGAATTTTGACCTTTTACCACCACCACCCCCAGGAAGTCCACCCCTGGCTCAGGGAGTTAGTGGATAGAGGAAGGGATAGCTATAGGTAGCGAAGTCTTATGACCCAGGTACTCCTGGAATGATTAGAGGTACAATATGTGTCTTTTCTACTTTGGCTATCGTACTGATAGACACAGGTGCTAATAATTATTTTCTGGATTCTTATCTTGTTCGATACCTTGAGATTCCAGTTGATCTGTTGACTCGGCCCTTACACTTAGAAACACTGACTGAAGAAGATTCATAGGTCACACACTTTTGTAGACAGTGTGACCTGACCCTTGGAGGAGAGAGTTTCGGTTGGAACCTCTTGGTGGTAGCATCGAGGCCTTATGATGTCATTCTTGGTATGGATTAGCTATCCACAGTTCATGCCCAGATTGAATGTTTTAGGCGAAGGGTGCGGTGTGTCTGCAGTGATGGAACTAGGTTCTCCTTCATCGGTGAAAAGGAGACCCAGGCAGCGCAGGATGGACTCATGCATAGGAAGGTACAACAGATTTCACATCAATTGGATAGCCTAGCCCTTGGCGCAACGGATGTTATGAGTTTCTAGTTTCCAGCAGTAGTGGCTGAGTATGAGGACGTCTTTCTGGAGGATTTCTCCGGACCACCTCCCCATCAGAAGATAGATTTTTGCATTGATTTGTAACCCGGGATGACACTGATATCTGCATCAGCATACCGGATGGCTCCTGTAAGCTTCATGTGCTAAGAGTGCAGCTGGAAGACTTGAAGAGTAAGGGCATCGTGAGACTCAGGGTTTCACCATGTGCAGCCCCAGTGTTGTTTTCCAAGAAGGCAGATAGGATCTTGAGGCTGTGTTTGGATTATCGGCACTTGAATCAAGTGACCGTGAAGAACCTGTATCCACTACTGAGGATCGATGACCTCTTCGACTAGTTAAGAGGGGCACGATGGTTCTCGAAGGTTGATCTACGATCAGGCTATCACCAGTTTCAAGTACAGGATGAGGATATACCATAGATGTCTTTCAGATGTCTCTATGGTCACTATGAGTACTTGGTGATGCCCTTCAGTGTGATGAATTCCCCGACAGTGTTTATGGGACTCATGAATCAGATCATTCAACCCTATCTAGATCGGTTCGTAGTGGTCTTCCTCGATGATATCCTTGTGTACTCTACGTCTGAGGAGGAGCACGCGAGGCACCTAAGGATGGTTTTGGACACACTCTGGGAGCACCAGTTGTACATGAAACTCTCGAAGTGTCTTTTTGGGAATAGGAGGTCCACTTTCTGGGACACGTTATCTCAGTAGATGGTGTAGCAGTGGACCCAGCCAAGGTAGAGGCAGTGTTAGCATGGGAGCCACCCCATAGCATAACGAAGGTGCAGAGTTTCCTTGGGTTGACAGGATACTATCAGAGATTCATTCATGATTTCTCCAGGATTTCAGCATCCATGACAACTTTGACCTAAAGGGGGCAACCTTTCGTGTCGACCGAGAGATCCCAGCAGGCTTTTCAACAGTTGAGACAGAGTTTGATGAGCGCCCTGATCTTGAGACTACCAGAAGAAGGTGTCGAGTACGTAGTATTTAGCAATGCATCTGGAATTGGGCTTGGTTGTGTCCTGATGTAGAGGAATGTGGTGATTTCCTATGGCTCATGTCAGTTGAGTCTACACGAGCAGAACTACGTGACCCATGATCTTGAGTTGGCATCAGTAGTCTTTGCATTGAAGATATGGCAGGACTACCTGATGGGTGAGCGGTTTACCATGTACTCTAATCACAAGAGTCTCAAATATATATTTTCTCAGAAGGATCTGAATTTGAGACAGAGGTGGTGGCTTGAGTTCCTCCAGGATTACGACTTTGATATCAGTTATACTCCTGGGAAGGGGAATATTGTGGCAGATTCTCTCAGCAATATATCCAATTCGTGGTTTCTGGATGAGGCGATGAGGCAGTTGGCCTCTTTACAGTTATCCTTCATGGATAGAGATGAGGGATCTTACCTTCAGTAGATGGTTGTTACCCCTCCACTCTAACAGCGAGTCAGGGAAGCACATCTCAAGGATACTAGCTGTGGGACTCTACGTGCTCAGATATCCATAGGTGATACTGCTGATGGATATTCAAAAGGTCAGGGGCACACTGTTCTTTTCCGAGGGCGCACAGTAGTACCAGTGATGTTTCAGGAAGAGGTTCTGAGGGAGTTCCATACATCTCCTTTGGCGATGCATCCAGGCATAGAAAAGATGTACCAGGACCTCTGACATTAGTTCTGGTGGCCAGGAATGAAGAAGAGTTTGGCAGAGTTTGTTTCTCAGTGCCTTACTTTTCAACAAGTAAAGGCTGAGCACCAGGTTCCAGCAGGTTTGACTTAGCCCCTTGAGGTTCCAGAGTGGAAGTGGGATGGGATATCCATGGACATTTATGATGGGTTTACCACGTACGTCTAGGGGACACAATTCCATCTGGGTGATTGTTGACCGACTCACCAAGTCAGCCCACATTCTAGCCATACGAGAGTAGAGTTCAGTAGAGAGCTTGGGATGCCTCTATGTGTAGGATATAGTTCTACTTCATGGAGTGCCATCAACTCTCATCTCAGATCGTGACACTTGTTTCACATCCTGTTTTTGGAAGGGATTACAGGATGCTTTTGGGACTCAGTTACTCTTGAGCATAGTGTTTCATCCCCAGACTGATGGTTAGACAGAGCGGACCATCCAGGTTCTGGAAGATATGATATGAGATTGCATACATGACTTCGGTTGTAGCTGGGAGGATCACCTACCACTGGTGGAATTTGCTTATAAAAATAGTTACCATTCCACTATTGGTATGGCACCATTTGAGGCTTTGTACGGGAAACCTTGCAGGTCCCCACTTTGCTGTACTGACCCAGGAGAGTTAGCACTCATGGTCCCGGAGATGGTGCGAGCTACTACGGAGAAGGTTCAAGTCATCCCGGAGAGGATGAAGACTTCCCAGAGTCGGTAGAAGTCTTATACTGACAGGAGATGGAGGCCCTTGGAGTTTGAGGAGGGAGACCATGTGTTCCTTCAGGTCTCGCCTCAATGGGGATTGTGGAGATTTGGCTGAGGCAGCAAGCTATATCCAAGGTTCGTCGCCCCTTTTCAAATTCTATGTAGAGTTTGTGAGGTGTCGTACCACTTGGCTCTACCTCCTCAGATGGACCGGGTACACAACGCCTTCCATGTGCCATAGCTGGGGAGGTACGTGCATGATCCATTGCACGTTATCGAATAGGGTGGGTTGTACATCGATGATGGAGTGACTTTTGCTAAGTAAAAAATGGAGATCAAGGATCGGTAGAAGAAGATACTTCATGGGCGAGAAATTCCCTTGGTGTGTGTCCAGTGGCAGCACAGAAATCTCCAAGAGAGAACATGGGAGTGGGAGGCTCAGATTCGTGTGCAGTACCGATATCTTTTTGAGTAGCCTTTGTTTTGGACTTTTGGGGACATAAATCTCTAAGGTTGGAATGATGTAATGTATCAGATTTCTCTGTATTTTATTTTAATATTAAATGGGAATTAATTCGAGACCAGGCTCTGAGACGACGTGTAGTTCTGAGGCCTGGTGAGCCCAGAAAAATGTTTGAATTTAATTAAATAATTAAGTAATGTGAGAATGTGGTTTTCCTAAAAAAGTCTAATAACACCTTAACGGGTGCTTCGATCGGAAATATGAGGGCACCATTGCATTCAGAGAAGAAAGTTTATCATAGGCGAGGCCTAACATCGGCTGGTGCAGGTCGGTGGTGAAATCCAGTTTTTGGACATAACCATAATAAAATATTTAATTAAATTTTTTATTATGTCTGGTGGCGGCGAATATCTTTTATCTTTTTAAATAGATATTTTCATAGGGATCTAATGGTTACAAACCTCATAACCCTGAAACCCTTGGAGGCTCTGGAAAGCTCTGGAGGAAACCCCCAACGCGACGATGACGTTTTTGACGAATTTCACCGGCGACGATGACGCGACGATCAGATATTTTCCAATGAAAGCCACGGATCTAGGTAGGATGTTTGATTTTGGTTTCCTTTCCCCGTTCTTGATTCCTATGATGAACGTAGAATAATCCCCGAAAATATTAGCCCATGGATCGATCGTATTTGCAGGATGCGATTTTTGCAGGGATTTGGGGATTTGATTCTTAAAGTTATTTTGGTTTTGTTTAATCTTCTAACGGTGATGAACCAAGATCAAAGAGAACATCGATCGAGGTTCGTCCCTCTCGATTTTTTGTGCCTTTCTTCCCCGATTTTCTCACGTTCTTCGTGTGCGTTCTATGTGTTCTTCGTTGGGTACAAACAATGATTGATTGTGCCTTCGATCTATGGCGCAACGATATGAAATTATAGATCCACCCTCGAGATGATGGTCTAGAGCTATGACGACGGTTTCAACAGATGATTCAGAGCAGATTGAGAAATATGAGTTTTTGGGTGTTTTTCCTTCGGATGGATCGTTGAAGGTTTATGACTCGATCGAACGACCGAAAATACCCGATTCAGTGGTCGTGTGATGGGACGAACCAAGATCTGAAGTTTCACGGCAAACAGACATGAGAAACGGAAACCAGAAGATCAGCCGAGGTGCAAGGAGGAAGATGACAGTTCTGGAGAAACCCCGACTACATGGCATGTAGTATGGGCTACACAATGTGTGTTAGTCTGTGGACCACCTGGCGCGTACTCCGGGAGTACGTGGACACAGGTTGGGTAGATGGCCAAGGAAACGACGTGTATGCCCTTCCCCAGCCAGACCCAACCAGATTCACGGGATACCCCGTGTACTGGTACATGGACATGGTGACACGATCAGAGACCGTGAATGGGCACATGGTCAGCGTACACGGAGTGAACCCCAAATGCTCAGACACGCCGTTTAATCCTTATACACGCCGTGTAGTTACTTTTTATATGAGACGCCTGATAACACAGGTCATTTACACGAGCAGTACCTGGAGTCAAGGAACATGGTGTGTAACTATACTACATGCCGTGTAACTTGTTTTACATGTCTTGAGCCAGTTTTCTTATGTGACTTGGAATATATTTCTTAGGTTTCGTACTCTTGGTCTTTTCACCGAAGGTTTTTGGTATCATTTCCTATGTATATGAGTATGATCCCTTCAGCAGGACTTCCTGAATAGAGTTGTTGGAATCCCCTCCGTGAGACTTGGAGATGGATCCTCTATTCCTTCCTGGTACCCTAGGTAGAGTTCTTGGTATCGATGTGACCAACTTTACTCGGGCGCTGATCCTCTGCTTAGTGGATTAGTTCAGACTGAGTTGTTGGAATCACCCCATAGCTATTGGCTGTGATCCTCATCTGAACATCGTATTCTCAAGTATTTGTGGAGTGTGTTCTCCCAGAATGAGTACTTTGTATCTCTCCCTTCAGACCTAGGAGTGTGTTCTCCTTGTTATGTGCTTAGTTGAATCTTCTCACTGGATCTTAGTGGTGGTTTTGCGATGGTCGATTGTGTATGAGTATATCTGGATATTCTTGTTATATATTCTGTAAACATATACTGTGTAGAGTTGACTGTATATTTTCTTTGTGTTATTTTCCCTTTTTTTCCTTTGTGGTTTCGGGGTGTCCTACTGGGTATTGTTATACTCACCCCTACATGGGCATTTCCCACACGTGTCATGTCTTGTGCAGATGAGTGAGCCTTTGACAGGATTCTAGTTGGACCAGGATTGGATGGTGCTTAGTGAGATCAGGCAGGCCGAGGTATGTTCCTACGTCTATGGATTGCAGTCCCAGTACCTTTATTTATAGGTTGTACTTTTTCACAAACTTTCTTTTGGTGGGCTTGTACTTTTGGCCCAAGGTTTTACATTACTGTACTTCACTTTCTTATCGTACTCTATTGGCTGGGATTTTTATTGTATGCATGCATTTCCATTTTTATTAGTTTTCACTTTTCTGCTTTGTGGACTTGGAGATGTTGTGTGCATGTGTACAAGTTTATAGGCAATGCCTCCCATGTAAGTAACATGCCTACTCGGTGCTAGTCACCAGCCCCTGGCCTATTGGAGGCGGGCTTGGGGAGTTGCGGCTTGGGCCCCATTGGGATGGGTCATGACATTTCTGAGTCCTTTGTGACCTTAGCTTATGAAAAAACCCATCCATATGGTGTTTTCCATGACTTTGGCCATTCCAATGGGTGTTCCCTCTTATAGTGTCCAAATTCCCACATATAATTAATGAATACACATTGGATGTGAGTTTCCCCTTGGTGGAATGACTTAAATTATAATTTTAATTGAATTAGGATGAGTGGATAACCATTAGTGTAGCCTTGGGATTTATTCCTCACCTAACCTTTAAATTCATGTTGATGTCTTACCTTGTTCCTTGAAAAAATCATAATACTAATGCCTTATTCCATGTTTAAATACTTGTGTTGTTTGTTTGAAAATCTTATTCGCTTGTGATTTTAGAATTTTATTTATGACATGTTATTTGTGTAAATGATTGTGCCCTTTTTATATTGGATTGAATCAATTTTCATGGTTGGTAAATCAAGATAGATTGAGATATTGAGATATCATTGATGACATACGGTTAAGGGAATACTAATTCCATGTTCCTATGGTTTCCTATCATTTTTTAAATCTTATTCCTTGTAGATTATGCCTCATACCATGCTTACTCTTGTGTAATTTTTAATGCCTTGCTATATGAAATGTTCCATTGTTGCTTGGCTTGAATTCCATAGCTTAGTTAAATGGAAAGCATATGGTATTGAGATGATTATTTTTTGGATCACAATTATAAATTCATTTCCTTAATATGTGACTTGATTGTTATGGCTCACATGTTACGGATCAGAAGAAAGCATGGGTTCCGTATTATGGATCCATGGATGGACAAGTCATGCTCGATGGGTTACAACTCGATGCTTCGAGAGTGATGCTTTGGATTTCTAGACAAGGGATACCTGGGTGGTTTATTTTAATCCTGAGTGATACTGGTTCCCTAGGGGAGAAACCATGGATATACCTATTAGCAAGAAGGCGACTCCATGCTATGGGTGATACTCAGTCCCCTATGTGAGATACCTGGGATAGACGTAGAGTCACCATGCCTCGAGTGATAATTGGGATCCTTTTGGATCACCTTGGAATAACTCAATGGTATTGGATTATATTAGATGTTCCCATAGTGATACATGGGATTCTTTTAGATCGCCTTGGATGTTCTTAGGACTCCACTACTAGATTTTAAGGATTTTAATGATTTATTGTTTTTTATTATGAGATGCATCCATTATTATTATTATGAGCTTTTTGTGATATCTCTTAATGCTTCTTGTTTATACTTATGCATGTTTATGTGATGACATGGATATGAGACCCCAATCCGTAGAACAAGCTTGGGGGAATTCTTTTTTAGTTTCCTTATTTACATTAGCACATGTTATATGTATTGTGACTTGAACATGTACTTTATTCATACATCCGACATAGGCTGAAGTAGGTTTTATGGGATGGGTGTCCATTTAAGAACCCAGACCCAAGTGTTAATGTTTTAATTATACAACTACTCTGTTTTATCTTCAAATAGAACATTGTATTCACTTAAAATAGGTAATAGAACGGTCTAGGCACCATGGGTTCCAACCTACTAATATTTATATCTCACACCCTACTTGAGCACCATTTGGTACCTGAGTAGACTTTATGATCATAGGTATGGATAAAGGTGATCAAACTTCTTTCGATGCTTGATTTATTACTGTATTAGGAAGGAGATTTGGGGCATAGGATCGAGCATATACTCATGATATTGTAGTGGCAGTTTCTGGATCTTTTGTAGTTTTAATAGCATGTATTATATACTTGTACCCCTATTTCCCTACACTTCCATTTTGCATAGACTCATGACATGAAATCATTATCATCATTTTTTATCTGTTATTGGATATTATTCTTCCACTTGTTCTTATTTAGTTTGAATGACTTGTATCATTTCTTCAACTATTGTCTATTATATCTCATTACATCCGCTATTTACTATTATTGTTACTACTATGCATACTTGATCTATGAGGGCATAGTCTCCTGACAAACACACCCTAGGCCCTCACTGATAGTCAGTATCCTTTGAAATTTGGGGAGATGCATTTAAGGTCTTATATTCACCACCTCAAGGAACTTGTGAGTTGAACATGGGGAAGGATGCTACAACTGAGTTTCCTACTGCACTTGGTGATTTATATATTAAAATGGTCAATAATTTCATTAGAGATTTCATAGCATCTCCATCTAATCTTATAAATATATATGAGGTATGTATTTAACAAATATTTTAATATGAAAAAATTATAATAGTTGACGATAAAAAGTCTAAAGTGAGGTATGATATTACAGATGGATAAAGTTGCAGGGAAACATAAGGTCGAATCAATAAAATCTAGTGAATCGACCAAGAAATCAAAATGACATTCTGGGAGTACCTTCTCCCCACTAGTTCCAGAGAAACATTTATTATCATTAAAACCTCATCCAAAGTCCACATTTAAAGATAAGAATATATCTTACATTCCACATGAATAAGAAATATATGGAAGTTCCATGATAGATGAAATTGGTCTCAAGACTCTAAATGAAACTCTCAAGAATTAATGGCTAGGCGTCTCACTTGTGAATATATACATAAGGTGAATTTTCATAATAAATCTATCCAAATAGTGAGATAATATGTTTATTAAAAATACTAACTATTCATATTTTCTATAGGAATTTATATTACAACTATATAAAGGGAATATTGTACGAAGCACGATTTGGATTCATTAATCCTTGTATCATTTCTACAGAAAAACTTACTTTGGATAAAATAGAAATTGCGAAGAAAAGAGATGAGTTAATCAAAGTGTTTGATCAAAAAGTGCCTGGAAATAATTTTTTTTTAATTCCTACAATGGATAAGTAAAACCCTAAAATCTAATCACATAAAATATATTTTTAATTTTCACATTAATTATTTGATTTTGTTTTTTAGAGACCATTGGATGCTGATCACAGTCAATCTGGACATCTTGAATATTTATTTTTTGGATTCAATGCATTGATATCTAACCAAATCACCACATATGATGTGTATTGTGAATTTTTAATACACTAAAATCAAAATTTTATAGATAAATTTTAAATTTTAGGTGTTGATATATGTTTTAACAAGAATTTTGTTATGATAGGGTGGTCTGTAAATATACGATAAATCATGGAATGAAGTCAGAGTTTGAAGAGATAAATCCTATGGATTACATAAAATGGAAAAAAATTAAGGTATATAGAGAAATATTTAAATATAAAAATATTTCTAAATAATTTACTTACTTTGGTCAATGTTTCTACTGTTTCCAAAGAAACGGAATGGTGTTGATTGTTGATATTATTTTTGAAAATTTACGATAGAGATCGTAAAGCATAAAAGACCATTATTCCCCAATATGTAATTTATGAAGGTAATTAAAATTTAATTAAATAAATTTTAAAATAATACATTTTTCTATATTATCTCAGTACTATAAATATTTTCTAAAACCTTCATACTCAAAAGAAGAGGTAAATTTGTTTAGAGATGAGTGGGAATCGTAATTTTTGTCAGAATGTACGTTGAAAACCAATTTAGGTGATTTCCTACAAAATTTGTGATCTAGTATGAGTTAGGATCTTAGAAATATATTTGGGGTGTGAAGAATTAGTTTAATAATGCTTATATATTATTCTTGATCTATTTTTCAAGGAGAACTATAATGGAGAAAATCAATTTGCTTAGAAGCGCTGACCTGAAAACAATAAAATTGTTGGGAAATAGAGGAGGTGGAGACTGAGGTGGAGGTGGATGCAGAGGCAGGGTTGGAGTTAGAGGCTGAGGTGGAGGAGGAGGAAAAGGTGGAGATCAAGGTAGAGAATGATGCAGAGGAGGAGATAAAGTGCTGGCTTTGAAATAATAAAATTGTTAGGAAATGAAGTAGAATGATGATCATACCAAGACTCTGTTTGATAAAAATTGTTTAAAAGTGCACACAAAACTTTTCACTTAAGATAATATCCATTGTTCAAGTGTTTCATGTGTCTTATTAAAAAAATGTTTTTCACCACTTGATTAATTGATTTTATATAGGGTAGTAATCCACATGTATGATCATTAGGAAAAACATCATGTTATTCCTCAATCAATGAATGAACTAATGTATAGTGACGACTCTTCACCTCATGGAATGACTTCACCATCATCAATAAAGAAAAAATAGTCTTTTGTTTATGGATTGATTTATACACTAAAACATTATTAAAAAAGAGTAAACCTTTGGGATCTTCTAGAAAAAAGTTTACTTAAAAAATGGTACAGTTTCAAATGAGCATGTTTAATATTCTATTCCATAAATCCGAAATAATATGTGGTCTTCCTCCTATTACATTTTACTTCATTACCAAACTTCCAAGTCCATGCCAATAATAAGTGGAAATAATCTATGGGAATAACATTACACAATACCTCATCAACACAGTTCTTACCAATGGAAAAAGAAATCAGACCCTATTTGTTGACTTGATGTGTGCTCTTATTGTTCAATCATTATTGTTTGTATAACAAAATATGATTGTGTGTTGGAAGATTCAATTTCTCCACCAATGTAATTGAATCAACATCTGTACAACTCCCAATCATAAAACATGTATATAATCAAACTTAAATGTTTGAATAAATATGCATGTAATGAACCACTAAAGTCAAAAAGTGTATAAGAGAAATATCAGAGGAAAAAAAACATTGATATATCATTGTCATCAAGGTGGATGAT
The DNA here is from genome assembly GCA_963277665.1 of Viscum album. Lineage (NCBI taxonomy): Eukaryota > Viridiplantae > Streptophyta > Magnoliopsida > Santalales > Viscaceae > Viscum > Viscum album. The sequence continues at coordinate 178,857,938 of OY728137.1, forward strand.
ATCGAAGTGTCCGTTAATTGTTTAAAATTTACATTTTAATACAAAAAATAGTCACTCACTAAAAATTGAGAAAACTTTCTCGGATTGTCTTGATAATTTAGGAAAATTATTCACAATTCATTTGTGATATGTATGAATTAGTCTCACGTCAAACCCACACATGATGTGACCTGTATGACTAAAAATGCAGGTTTCCGATTTAAAATGATATTTTAGTAAAAAAACACAAGTGGATTACTCAAAACCAAGAAAAAATATTCAGATTATTCTGATACATTAATATAATGTTCTATAAGTAATTTTCAACATGTAGGAATTAGCCTCACCTCAAACCGATGCACAATGTGATCGGTATGACTCCAAGTGCAGATTTTTATTCAAAATTGACATTAATTTTAGTAAAAAAACAATTGACATACTCAAAAAGAATAAAACACATTCAAATTTTTTGGTACTTTAGTACAATTATACATAATTTATTTTTGACATATTGGATTCAACCTCACCTTAATCTGATACATGATGTGCTCGGTATGGCTCAAAGTGTCTATTATAAGTTTAAAATTGACATTTCAATACACAAAGTGTCACTCACTGAATATTTAGAAAAAAATCTTTTATTGTCCTGATAATTTAGTAAAATGATTCATAATTCATTTTTTACATTTATCAATTATACTCATGTCAAACGCACACACAATACAACTTTTATGACTAAAAGTGTGTGTTTCTAGTTTAAAATGGCATTTTTTGTAAAAAACACAAGTGGAAAACTCAAAACTGAGAAAACACATTCGGATTATTTTGAAACTTTATAAAAGCTATCCATAATTCATTTTCATTGTTTAGGAATCATCCCCACCTCAATCCTACTCACATTGTGACCAATAAGACTCTAAGTGTGTCTTTTTATTCAAAGTTGACATAAATTTTAGTAAAAAACAACTACCATACTCAAATATGAGAAAAAAATTCTGGATTGTTTTGGTACTTTTATAAAATGATCTATAATTTATTTTTGATGTTCATAAATTAGACTCACTTAAATATGATACATGATTCTCCTAGTATGACTCAAAGTGTCCGTTATCAATTTAAAATTGAAATTTCAATACAAAAAAAATTTCAATCACTAAAAACCAAGAAAACATGATTGGATTGTCTTAATAATTTAGAATAATGATTTATAATTAATTTGTGATGTATAGGAATTTTCCTCACATAAAACCCAAACATGATGTTACCTTTATGACTCAAAGTTTGTGTTTCCAGAATAAAATGAAATATCAGTAAAAACCAAAATTGGCGTACTCAAAACCAAGGAAACACATTCAGATTGTTTTGAATCTTTAGGAAAGGGATATATAATTAATTCAGGACATGTATGAATCATACTCACCACAATATGATGTATAGTGTGATTAGTATGACTCCAAGTGTATCTTTTCAAAATATAAGCATCATTTTAGTTTAAAATGTGCATGACATATCCAAAACTGAGAAAATTATCCTAGATTTTTTTTAATCATTCTATATGCTATTAATTAATTAATTTCTTTATCATTTTTATCTTATATTAAAAATTGTTGGGGAGGGGGAATTACAAAGCTACAAAGATAATTCTTGAAGATGAACAATATATGGCATGTGATTTGCAAAAATCAACCGCAACGCAATCCGATACACATTGTTCCTAGTGTGACTCAAAGTTTAGTTTAAAATTAAAACTTTATGTTTAATTTATTTATTTATATTATTACTAACATAATAATTGTTTTCTTATAAAGGTGCATTATTTTACTCGAGTTGGGGTTCTTGTTCTTATATATAGGTGTGTTATTTTTCTCTGTAATAGTGTTTTTTTCTTATATTTTTGTTGGGAATTTTATTTCATTTAAATTCAGTATTTGTATATAATTTTTATAATTTATGTTACTGTTTCTTGTACTTTAGTGTGTTGTTACAACACACTTCCTTCCCTATTTTTGGTGTTGTAGTGTGTTGAAACATCACACTGTAGTATTCCCTTTTATCAATGCTACTAAATGTGCTGATAAAGGAATCATTTATCAATTCTTATAGAAGCACTGATAAATGATCCCTTTATCAGTGTATTTTGTAGCACTTATAGTGGTTTCCTTTATGATCACCTTTATTAGTGCTGATAAACGTTCCTTTTATCAACTCTTTTCTATCACTGATAACAGACTAGACCTTTTAACCGCACTGCGATAGTCATTGCTTTTCTAGCACTGATAAAGGCTTATTCTAGAACTATTAAAGGCCTCTTTTATAGTAGTGTTAATATTGGGGTAGTAGTTTTCATAGGCATTAGGGCCTTTATAGTGGATCCGTTATGTGAGGTCAGTTTCATGCTACTGAGGTAGTTGACTTTGATGGGCCATAGGTAGTGAGAAGTATGATATGTGTTTTTCAACTCTTTTATCAATATTTATATACATGAGTGATTCTAATTCATTTATTATTCTATATATTATTAAATTAATGTATTTTTTTTGGATATATTAGGTTGACCACTGGAATTGTCAATATTATTGGTGGATGTGATTTGTTTGTAGAGGTTGTAAGTTTGTTTTAGCGTACGATTATTTATATTGATTTATTTTTTTGTTCTTGATATTAAGACTTATGATTTTTTACCTGGTATAAATTTTCTAATCATGGTGATTCTTTGGGTTGATTTTATTCCATATTAAGTTATTTTATCAAGTTTGAGTATGGATCCTTCTATATTTATATGAGTGAAATATCATTTTTCTAGATCAATTTTTCTTGATTTCTCTACATTCTATATATATAGATAGTTTAGTATTGTTTATAGTATATGAATATGTAAAATAATTTCCATTTATTATTTAAGAGTTAGTGGATGTTTTTATCAAGGATATTATAAAGTTTCCTCCCTAACATGAGGTTAAGTTCAATATTGAGTTACATCCTTATACCAAAATCATTGTTTAAAATTAATATTGGATAGATTCATTTATTTTTGAGATATTATATTGATGATTTTATGATTAAGAGTTTAATCATTCCAAGTATTTCACAATTGGGTTCACTAGTTCTATTTTCTAAAAAATCTGATGGTAGTATGAGGATTTGAATAGAATTCTATTGGCGAATCATGTAACGTAGGAAAATAGTTATCTTATTCATATAATGGTGATATTTTCACTATATTTATGGTTATACTAGTTTTAAAGGTTGTTATGTGTTCTATATTTAATAATTTATAGATTTGGGTTGAGGATATTCTAAAGATGACATGGCACCATCAGTGTGGTCATTATAAGTATGAGGTGATTATGTTCATTTTGATGAACACAACTACAATGTTTATGTGATTCATTAAAACGATATTTCATGAATATTTAATTAGCTTTTGGTAGTGTTTTTGGAAGACATCTAACTGTATTTGATATTAGAGGATGGATAAACAAGACACATGAAGATTGTGTTATAGCTGTTACATGAGAGATAATTGTATAGTAAGTTATAGAAGTGTCATTTTTGGAAGTGTGAGGTATATTTTGTAGGTAATGTGATTTTAGAGAATGGTTTTACAGTTTTTCCAATGATGGTTTGGGTATTAGTATCTTATCAGTCTCTTAAGAACATTTCAAAGGGGCATAATTTTCCTACTCTAGATAAACATTACAGGTGGTTCATTCCATTTTTTTATTTGATTGTGAATTCTCTATTATATTTGTTCTAGAAAGGTTATACCTTTATCTAGATAAAGTTAAAAAATATTTTGATTTATTAAATGATTGGTTGACAAGTGTATCAGTTTTAAGGTTTATAGAGGTGGGTGTGGCTTATTAGGTGTACTGCGATAATTCATGTAGTAACCCCAACCATAATAGCTCAGAGCCGATACCTACTACCATTACATTATAATAGATACACGATCTTGATCCCAAATGACCGATTAGTTTTTTAGTCTTGTTAAAATAGATACATACCTGAGTCTTGAATTACAAATTAATACACAAATTAAAACTTAATTTTTTTCGAGAATAACTTTATTTCATCTAGTATATCCCTACATATCTTTATTAGTACACTTCATGGAATCCTAGAGAAAGGAAACAAAATACGGGTGAGCTCAAATGCTCATTAAGGGTTATGTACAATAGAAGAAATAATGAATCAATGATCATTATCAATATGTAAAGGTAAATAACTATGAACAAATTCTATGTAATAAAAACAAAAAAGGAAATGCATAAATAATATGGAAAGGAATGTAACTTAAACCCTTCCATTTAATCAATAAATTGATAATGAAATGTATACATAGATATTTTCATAGTGAAAATCTCATGTAAAATAATAGCTGAATCAGAATGAATGAAATGCTTAATTATTAGACACCATGTTTCCTAGGTACATAGAACCTTTACTGTCAAGACCTTTCAGAAGACAGTTTCAAAATGATGGGTAGAAACCGTTTTAGCTAAGGCTATACAACTAATTCATCTCATGAGACATCTGATTCATTGAGGGGATTACATTAAATGGTCCCTAACCCATGTCATACAAGTCTAAAGCATTCCTCATATATTAAAAAATTGATTTAATTCATAAACAATACGACTTATCAAATATTCGTATTGAGTAAAGAATACAGATTTAACAATATTTAACTAGATAATAAAATAAATATTAAATTAGACACCGTATGTAAAAATAGTACATGGTTTAGGAAATAATCATATCCATGATAAATAATGTGGATATTTAATGTTCAATGGTCACTAAAAAGTGAATAACTAAAGGGGAAGTTAATAACTACAAAAATGACTCAAGGAAGTGAATTTCAATACTATCCTCAGTCAAAATAATCATAATATATACAAAGGAATAATAAATATGGTATCAATAATATATATACCCATTGGAGTGAGAATAATGGTTGTTGTCATTGATGAAATAAAAAATATCTTTAAAAACATTATTGAGGAAAATATTCTTTTCTATTTAAAAAATATTTTTGAAAAACTTTATCATTAAAAATAAATTTTAAAATCATTTTCTTTAAAAATATATTTGTAAAGATGCAAAGGAAGCATAAATGAAATGATGGTAGGTAATTCCGTACAAGGTAAAAAAGAAAATTCCTTTTGCATTGTAAAAAGGTTAGAAAAGTGTCTTGTTAGAAAGCGACAAGAAGATTCCGTTGATTTTTTTTTAAAAGGAAAAATGGGTAAAAATTTAGCCTAATAAATCATTTTGAAAAGGTTAAAGAAAAAAATTTTGAATTTTTTTAGAAAGCATGGTTTTATAAGAAAACAAATTTCCAACTTAAGAGAGAAATGTGGATGAATTTTATTAAAACATTTAATCAATAATTTTAAGCACCAAAGAGTGAAAAATGGTACTATCACTTAAAAAAGATCTTGAATAACCATTGGAGAACAAAATTAAAGGTTTTATTAAATAATGATCATATAATTTCCTTTAATGTAATTTCAAAAATAAATAATATCAATTAGAATTAGATTGTGTAATAAACACTTAAAATGATCATAACATTGAAGTGATAATTAATCAATTAATTGATTATTTTTATCAAATATAAAACCACCTAAAATAATTAGAAGTACATCAATAAATAGTTAAATTCATTATACACATAATCATCGAATATTAATGACAATGAGGAAGTAATACATCCAAATGAAAAGGAATTGAGTTTTGAAATTTCTTTACCGCTGGGTAATTTTTAAGTTCTAATCACCCTAGATGAAATAATTCAAAGTAAAATTAAAAGTACTATGAAGAATGAAATATTTGATGCACATTGTTTTTTCTAAAATTTTAATAATTTTTTAATTTAGTTTTATTTTTTTCTAACTGCTTTTAGAGTTTTTAGGATTGTTTTTATAATTTTATAGTATTTTGGACATTTTGACTTTTTAGTTAATTTATATACTAATATTAGTAATTTATTATTTCATTAGTTTATTTTATTTTTATATTTTTTTATTATTTTTATTATGTTTATAATTATTAAATTAATGTAACATGTAACCCTAGTTTATTTAATTATATATATGCAATTCTATCTATTTAAATTCATTAGCTATTTTTATATTAGTTTACAATAATTATATATATTATTAACATTTAATATCTAACATTTTTATTATTTTTTAGTTTTTAAATTAAAATTAGTTTTATTTTTTGTTTATTATTTTTATTAGTAGTTATTTTATTTTATTATTTTATTATTTTATAGTATTTAACATTGTATATTATTGAAAATATTAGTATTATTTTTATTATTAGTCTTTATTAATTTTAAATTAGATTAATAGTAGTATTATTATATTTAGTATAGAATATAATTTTATTATATTTTATGTATTATTATTAATATATCTAATTATGTTTATATATATATATGTTTCTAATATTTGCTAACAATTTTATTTATATATTTAATTATAATCATCTTATTTATTTGTTTTATTATGTAATTCCATAATTTATTATTAATAATAATTTTATTTTAATCTAACATTTATTAATATTATAACTTTTTTAACTTTCATTAATTTCTTTTCCATTTTTATTTATTAAATTTCCAATTTAAATACAGACCATTTTTAACTCTTTTAACTCTTTTTAATCAGGGTTTTTGTTTTTTTATTTAGTTCTTTATTTAGAACAGGTTGAATCATCATCTTTGTCATCCACGATTCGTTGAAAAAAGAGAGGTTTTTTTGTTTTTTTTAAAAAATCCAGAAAACGGTTAGGGAAAAATTAGTTTTAAAAATGCACCCGAAAGGCGGCATCCCGGATGCCGTCTTTGCACTACGGGTGAAATGTGGCATCCGTGATGCAGCCTTTCCCCTAATTTTTTTTTTGAATTTTTTTTAATTTGTTTTGTTTATATATATATATATATATATATAAACAAAACAAAAAAATTCAGCATAATTTATCTACTATTAAAGATCCAGCGCTACATCCATTTCAGCAGTCTAGATTCTGTAAGAAACGCTTACCCATGCCTCCCTTTTATAAGAGGGTTTGCCCTGAAAATCATTCTGCATTTTCGATGTGGGATTCAGGTTCTCACTTTCTTGCGCAGTACATTCTGCATTTCTGAAGTGGGATTCTGTTTCAAGTACGTGACTTTGAAATAAAATAAAATATAAACTATAAGGCCAATATAAATGAAATTTTAAACATTGATTAAAAATATAATAAATGGTTGAAAACAAATAGAATTTTCTCAAAAATGTTGATGAAAAATAATCTATAAACTTTCAAAACCGCCTACTTGAAACATAATAATGTTTCAAGTACGTGAATTTGAAAGACTATAAAACATAACCTATAAAACGAATATAATTGAAACTTTAAACATTGATTAAACATATAATAAATTGTTGAAAAAAAATGAATTTCCAAATAAATGTTGATGAAAAGTAATTTATAAGATTTCAAAACCGCCTAATTGAAACTTAAAATTTTTCAAGTACGTGAATTGGAAAGACCATAAATCATAAAATAGAAGACCAATATAGATGAAACGTTAAACATTGATTAAATATATAATAAATAGTTGAAAAAAAAGTAATTTTCAAAAAAATGTCAATGAAAAATAACTTATAAGCTTTCAAAACTGCCTACTTGAAACTTAAAAATGTTTCAAGTACGTGACTTTGAAAAATTATAATTATATTACTAACTAAATAATTTATTATTATATAATTAATATTTTTATTAATAATTAACTAAATAATTATTATATAAGTAATAATTAATGAGTAATAATTAATAATTAATGATTAATAATTAATAATTTAATGAATAGTTATAATTGATATTTATATCACTAATTAACTAATTAATAATTACTAATTACTTATTAATAATTATTAATTATTAATTACTAATTATAATGAATTATTATAATTAATATTTATTTTACTAATTAACTAACTAATAATTAATAATTACTAATTACTAATTAAGTAGTTATAATTATTAATTATATTTCTAATTAACTAAATAATTATAATATATGTAATAATTATATTACTAATTAATTATTATATATTTAATGATAATATTATTAATTAACTAATTAACTAATACATATTTAATTATTAATAATTACTACTTAAAAATTATAATAATTATATTTAATAATAATATTACTAATGAACTAATTAACTATTATATAATTAATAATTATATTACTAATTGACTAATTAATTATTATATAATTAATAGTTATATTAATAATTAAATAAATAATTACTGTATAAGTAATAATTAATATTTATAATTAATATTTTTATTACTAATTAATAATTACTAATTACTAATTACTAATTACTAATTAATAATTAATAATTATAATGAATAAATGTAATTAAAAATTATATTACTAATTTACTAATTAATTGTTTTATAATTAATAATTATATAACCAATGAACTAACTAACTATTATATAATTAATTACTAATAATTAATAATTAATAATTATAATGAATAATTATAAATAATTTTTATATTACTAATTACCTAATTAATAATTAATAATTAATAATTAATAATTATAATGAATAAATGTAATTAAAAATTATATTACTATTTTAGTAATTTATTATTATATAAATAATAATAATATTACAAATTAACTAACAAATTTTTATATAATTAATTATTAATAAGTACTAATTAATAATTATAATGAATAATTATAATTAATAATTATATTACTAATTACTAATTAATAATTATAATTAATAATTATAATTAAAAATCATATTACAAATTTACTAATTAATTATTATATAATTAATAATAATATTACTAATTAACTAATTAATTTTTACATAATTAATTATTACTAATTACTAATTAATAATTATAATTACTTATTATAATTAATTATCATATTTTTAATTAAATAATTAATTAATATATAATTAATAATTATATTAATAATTAAACAATTATTTATTATATATTTAATAATTATATAATTAATCATTATATTAATAATTAAGTATTATATAATTAATAATTAATAATTAATAGTTATAATGAATACTTATAATGAATAATTATAATGAATAATTATATTACTAATTAACTACTTAATTATTATATACTAATTTTTAATAATTACTAATTAATAATTATAATGAATAATTATATTACTAGTTAACTAATTAACTATTATATAATTAATAATTAAATTACCAATTAACCAATTAATTATTATATAATAATTTTTAATAAATACTTATTAATAATTATAATGAATAATTATAATTTATAATTATATTACTAATTAACTAATTATAAAAAGGGTCTCAACTCAATCTTTCTCAAAAAACTAACTAATTAACTATTATATAATTAATAATTATATTACTAATTAACTAATTAGTTATTATATAATTAATGATTAATAAACACTAATTAACAAATAACAAATTATATAGTTAATAGTTATATTACTAATCAACTAATTAATTATTATATAATTAATAATTATATTTTTAAGTAACTAATTAATTATTAAATAATTAATAATTATATTACTAATTTACTAATTATATTAGTAATTAACTAATTATTTATTATATAGTTTATAATTAATAATTACTAATTAACTAACTAATTATTATACAATTAATAGTTTTATAATTAATAATTATATTATTAATTAACAAATTAATATTTATTTATTAATAATTAATAATTATAATTAGTAATTATAATGAATAATTATAATTACTAATTATAATGAATATTTATAATTAATAATTTTAATGAATAATTTTAATTTATAATTATATTACTAATTAACTAATTAACTATTATATAATTAATAATTATATTACCAATTAAACTAATTAATTATTATATAATAATTTTGAATAATTACTAATTATTAATTATAATGGATAAATAGAGTTTATAATTATATAACTAATTAACTAATTAACTATTATATACTGAATAATTATATTACTAATTAATTAGTTAATTATTATATAAATAATTATTAATAATTTCTAATTAACTATTTAATTATTATATAATTAATTAATAATAATATTAATTTAATATTTAAACAAATTATTATATGTTTAATCCATGTTTTAACTTTAAATTATATCGGTCTTATAGTTTATATTTTATAGTCTTTCAAAACCACATACTTTAATCATTTTTAAGTTTCAAGTAGGTGGTTTTGAATGCTTATAAATTATTTTTCATGAACATTTTTTACGAAATTATTTTTATTATTGGCTATTTATTGTATGTTTAATCCTTGTTTTATGTTTCATTTATATTGGTATTATAGTTTATATTTTATAGGCTTTCAAAGTCACGTGCTTGAATCATTTTTAAGTTTCAAGTTGGTCGTTTTGAAAGCCTAAAAATTATTTTTCATCGATATTTTTTACAAAATTCTTTTTATTTTCAACTATTTGTTTTATGTTTAATCCATGTATTATGTTTCATTTATATTGGTCTTATAACTTATATTTTTTAAGCTTTCAAAATAATGTACTTGAAACTTCTTAAGTTTCAAGTAAGTGGTTTTGAAAGCTTATAAATTATTTTTTATCATCATTTTTTATGAAATTATTTTTGTTTTCAACTATTTTTTATATGTTTAATACATGATTTAAGATTCATTTGTATTGTACTTATAGTTTATATTTTATAGTCTTTCAATGTCATGTACTTGAAACAGAATCCCACATTGGAAATGTAGAATGATTTCCAGGAAAAGCTCTCTTATAAGAAGGAGCCCTGGGTGAGAGCTTCTGTCAGAATCTAGACTGCTGTAATGGCAGTACTACTAGATTTTAAATTGCGGATAAATTCTGCTGAAAATTTTATTTTTGTTTTTTTGTTTTGTTTTTCTTATATATATATAAACAAAACAAAACAAAAAAAACAAAAAAAAAATCTAGATTTTTTTTCTGTTTTAGGGGAATGGTGGCATCTAGGATGCCGCCTTTGTGGTGTATTTTTGAATTTTTTTAACTTAGCCTGTTTTAAAAAAATATTTTTTTTAAAAAACTTATATAAAAAAACTCAAAAAAATACCGGACTTGTAGGCCTTCCTCCCCGTCTTCCCACTTGCAACCTCCCCCCCCATATCGCCCCACCACCCCTTCTCCTCCCCCTTTACCTCCCCTCGCACTCCCCACACATCGTCCCCCTTCCCCCCTCCACCCCACCTCCACCTTCATCCCCTTACCGGGCGCACCACCGGGCCTCCATCTACCCTCCTCCACCGAAGTAACTCAATACAACTGCACCTCCACAATTCTTGAGGCAACCTCCATCATACCAATCCACACCCCTATGTACCCCTGGCGGATGGCACATCTTCGTCCTCAGATGACAACATGTGCACCGGTGTCACAACTTCCACCGTACCGCACGATCAAACTCACTCGAAACCCTATTCGTGGCGCTACCTCACCTTTTCATGTTCTGTACGACTCTAGGTGGGTGAAATATTGTTGGTGTCTTGTTGTTAGTGCATGATGATAATGTTAATGGAGGGTCACTTTTCATTTAGAGGTTGATGGATAGCGAGTGCACTGTGTTGAAAGAGTGCAGACCAACATGGTTATTTTTTCAGTGGCGTGATAGATTAGTTCAACATTGCAGTGATTAGCAGAGGTATGGTTATTATTGGGAGATCATCAATGATGGCTTGTGGTGACCATTGTGATGACATAAATACAGTGATATCCTCATTTTATTATTTTATCTGTTGTGTTTTTGTCATGACAAACTAATATTTTTGGTGTCAGAGTTACGATAGACATAACAGTGTATGCATGCCATTAATTTATTTCCATGTTTAATTTCCATTTAAATTAATTAATTTTAATTTGATTCTTATTTAATTGATTATATGTGCATTTGAATTAAATTTCATTTGGAGTTTTCACACATGATTTGGTTCTCATTCACTTGATACCTAACAAATAATCATGGGTGAGGGTTCATGAGAGAATTTATTTTTCCATAAGTTGATCACGTGCGTGAGAGAATTTTAAATTGAACACCAGCGAATTCTGAATAAATAAATATATTAACTGAAACTTTTATTTTTATGTGCTTTATTATTCCAACATACATGAGTGATACCTAATAAGTGATCTCGTGTGAGTGAACTCGACGTAGATAAATACTTCAAATTTGTGAGAAACGATTTGTGGTACTTCACCTAGTGATTCAGTGCTAAAATGAAGTGCTAATTATTCGTCAAGTCAAATAATGAAATGATGGATTATTTATGTGAAAATTAGAATACTATCTAAAATAATAGAATGAGACCTGATAAAATTTTGATTAAATTTGGATCAGTGATAATTGAATAAATAAATATTCAGATGTGATAAATAAATAATTGGCATTACATGCACCTGAACGAACATCATAACTCCGATACTTCCATCATCACCTGATTTCTTCCATATATTAATTTAGTTCTCTTAAATAATTATAGTTAATTTAATATTTTTTTAAATAGTTTATTTTTTAGAATTTTTAATTGTTAATCACATTAAATAACCTTTCTATCTACACATTCTTTCTAGATGATATTCCTAGTGTCTACGCACATTCTCTCTATGATTTGACCATACTCACTACTTCTACAGTAGTTAGCAGGCTAATAAATTTAAAAAAAATTGCATGTTGTGACGCACATTCCAAATTTTTTGTGCTGTTTCTAGGGAGAAGAGTAGCATTAGGAGTTCATTTAAAAGAGTGAATTAGGTCAAAAAAGTAAAAAAAACAAAAAGGATCATTTTACTACACTAGGAATTTTTCATTGTAGGTAATTTCAAGACACCCAGAATTTGAGAATGGCATGGGCTGCACCACATTGTTATGGCCATTAATCACCCTACCCACCAACATTGCATGGTACAGAATGCAATCTTACACTACAAATGATATCTCCAAGTAATCCTATTTATTTTAATGATTTTATTCAAGTCCATGTTATGATCCATATGATAATTCTTCACCATGTTGTGATACAAGTACTTTTACACCATTTGATCATTTTAGAAGTTAATGCATTCCTGAAAATTTATAACTTGATAATTTGTGTGAAACAAATTGTTTAATAATTGAACGCATGTTTTTTTCTTCTATTAATGAGACATATTGGAGGTTTTAACTTCAATGTGAGCGTAATGAACGATTTTTTTCCTCAACAAAAGATCTAGAAAATCAAATAACTCATGTTTTCCAACTAGTCCCCTCATTTCCACTTGATTGCCCAATTCAGAATTATTCTTTTGAGTAACATGCAATAAAGGCTTTATTTGAAAAAAATGTATTGTCTGATTCTAAGGATGAGAATAATTTGATCAATCCCTATCCCCGTCATAACATTGATGACTCATCTACATTAATGATTGATTCTTCCTATATAATCACATTGCAAGAATATGTGAGCTTAGTTTCCACCCTACTAAATATAATAGTACCTCATAAAATGTCATTTCATGTCATTATTATTTGAGTTCACAACCCATCCATCTCAAATTGAAAAAGGAATCATTCAATGTCTATAAAACTAAATCTTTCAAGGATTAATATGACATTGAACAAGGACCCTTCTTTACCAAGATAGAGTCAGAATTGAACCAAGACACCGTGAATATCCACATGAAAGAGAACATCATTTCAAATGACATTGAATTATCACTTTATGAAAATCTTCGTGAGTATGAAACTTTTCACAACATGGAGACATCTGAAACACTTTAGGAGTCATAATATTAGTCAGTGATTATGGTATAGGACACTCATAATTTTTTAAAAACAATGGAATAATGTGATTTCATGGAGGATCTTGAGTTTTCACTGACATATGTTCTAATGAATAAATATGAAGAGGGCAGTATAGAAGAAAATTTTGAAAAAAGATGTTATTTTTTAAAAAATGGAGTCACATACTCCAATTGACCCTTCCTCTCTTTCACCTTACATCGAGCATGAAATGAACTAGAAACACATGGATTTCCCTATTATAGTTGTTGGTGGTGAAAAAAGATTAAGATAAACCATCAACACAGATACTGCATTCAAGGATATGATGGATATAAGATCACCATTGAAAGATTCTGATAAAGGCATTTCTTCTCTAGTGAATATTAAAAAATACAACCTGTTTGATCATCATGATGATTCCCTTTGCACAAATTTCAATTATTCAGTGAGTCATTCTTTAGAGGAGGTATATTCATTCCATTATGAGCCGAGATATTTTAATTTCATTCCACCCATCCATTTTTATAACAAGTTTACATTAAGATATTGTGCACCTTCTAGGATAATTTCATTTTTAATGAATGGATTTTACACTCCCACTAATAAAGAATAAGATGCATGGTATAAATTTCCATTTTCTCCCAGTGGAGTTTCAATAATGTCTATCTGAAGATGAATTATACTTAGTTCTTAATAGGAGGGAACCCATATATTTTTTTCTTTTCCTTTAATTTCATTTAGATTAATTTCTTTTAGTTTTTTTAGTTAATAAAATTTCATGAATTTACTGTAATCTATTTTCTTTTATAATTACTGTGGTGTTGATTGATCATCATATATATTTTTATCATCAACATACTTTTTATTGTTGTGTGAATTATTTAATATGATGTGGGTATGTGTTATTCCATGTGTATATTTTATTGTTACATCATTTCTGGAGCTTCATCAAATACAAGCAACCTTTCCACGTCTATATTCATTTATATAGGGAAGTGTGTTATTTTCTGTTATATTTTATGCTGCTAAAAACACTATATAAACATGAAGAAAATTAAAAAATACTATCATTTCAGTCATCGTTGAACCCACATGAAAAAAACTACATTTTTTTGTAACATGGTCAGTAGTACACCACTTACCTCCCTGGTCAGTTTGAGAACATGATTTCTTCTTGGAATGATTTGATTTTTGATACCCTGATTTATATTATTTCTAATATCAACATATAATTTGAAAATTTTTCCCTGATAATATTTTGTTTTTTAGACACATATTTGAAATCATGCACACATTTTTGTCCAAAATTATATTTCCATATCTGTAAGGATTCTGGACCATTTTCCCATTATCTGATGTTTCTCTTTTTCCTAAGGGAATCTTGACCATGTTATGTCTTCTATAACTTGCCATGTTTTTTTTTCAAAGTAAGAGAAATTTTGTAAGTTTCACTAAAATTATTGAGGAATCTATTTGATTCTTTAGCCCCTTTGACCCATTGAGTCACCCATACATTTTCTCCATTGTGTAGCACTTAAAAGACATGAAGAATACATTTAGGATGAGACCACAACCAATACCCTTCCCCACATATTTCTTGAATTTTTTTGATGATTTTCAATCTAAGCGTAGGGGAGAGATTTATTCATGGGGAGGGTTGTTTGATGGGAAGTGGGTCATTTGATGCACTTGGATCAACATTATACCATCATGATTATATGTTTTATATCTCATAGTACCCATATTCATTACATGCATTTTAATATGGGAATTTTTATTCTTTTTATTTAAAACAATGAATACTTTTGAGGTCATTAAACAGTAACCCTAACATTTGTGGATACCTATAAAAGTGATAACTCATTACTCCGGGATCTTGATAGTTTTATATATGACATACATTCATTGAGATGTTACAGATTATGTTATACTTATCTAACTTTCATTGGGATTTTTTCTAAAATTTATTTCATGGGGTTTGAGAGCTGTTAATCACCAGTTTTTCTATCTTATTTGAGTGATTTGTGTCCATAAAAAAAGATGAAAAAAGAAAAAAAAATAGCGTGGCATTTTTATTTTCATATGATTTGTGATAAGAAATGTTTTTGGTGTGTGTGGGAGGTGAGATTTTAAAGGAGAGAATTTCTATTGAAACTTATCATATATTTATTTCAAGATTCAACCCTCTTTTTTTCCAAAACCTATCAAAAACAATTTGATGACCCACCATCCTGTAGCCATAGAGAAATTTGAACCTAATTTGAAGTCCTTGAGATTAATGTATATTTTTGATATCTACTAGTATAGATGTGAAATTCATAGAAATATTATGGTAAAAATTCATGTGTTTGAGAATCGAGAAAAAATTTTATCAAATTTTTTGAGCAATGACAGTGATGGATAGGTAGGTCAAATGATGAATGAGTGTATGTACTTGTTTTTAAAGGTTGTGTGTAAAAGGGAAACTATTTTTGAAAATTTGAATTTTAAATGAAGCATGATATTTTGTGGGTAAAATATATTGAAAAAATTTTAACTTGTAATTTTGATGTTTTGATTTTTCTATGGGTTCACTCATGTATTCTTTTTGATTGTCTTCCAAAAAGTGTAAGAGATTAAGTGTGGGGGATTTGATATGAATTTATTTTGATAACATTTTTATAAATTTTCATTTAGCTTTATTTTTTTTAATTTTTTTTTATAATTTTTAGGATTTTTTTCATAGTTTTTTTTTGTATTTTAGACATTTTGAATTTTTTAGTTAATTTATATACTAATAGTAGTAATTCAGTATTTTATTAGTTTATTTTAATTTTATATTTTATTATTATTTTTACTATGTGTATAATTATTAATTTTATGTAACATGTAACCCCAGTTTATTTAATTATATATATGTAACTATATCTCTTTAACTTTATGAGCATATTATTTTTTTTATTAGTTTAAATTAATTTTATATATTATTAAAATTTAATATCTAACACTTTTAGAATTTTTTAATAGTTTAATTAATATTAGTTTTATTATTAGTTTATCAATTTTTATTAGTAATTATTTTATTTTTTAATTTTAGTATTATATATTATTTAATATTGTATATTATTAAAAATATTGGTATTATTTTTATTATCAGTTTTTATTATTTTTAAATTATATTAATAGAAGTATTATTATATTTAGTATAGATTATTATTTTATTATATTTTATCTATTGTTATTAATATATCTAACTATGTGTATGTATATATACGTTTCCAATATTTTATATCAATCGTATTTGTATCTTTAATTATCATATTCTTATTTATTAGTGTTGTTATTTAATTCCAGAATTTATTATTATTAATAATTCCATTTTAATCTAACATTTATTAATATTATAACATTTTTAACTCTCTATAATTTCTTTTTGGATTTTATTTATTTATTTTTCTATTTAAATTCAGACTATTTTTAATAATTTTAACTCATTTTAATTGGATTTTCCATTTTATTTATTTAAATGCAGGGGGAACCATCATCTTCGGAATCCCCAATCTTCTGAAAAAAAGACCGGATCTATAACCTTACTCCCTGTCTTACCACCTAAAAATCTTCCTCCTCATCACCCCATCGCCCTTCTCCCCACCCACGTCACCCCACCTCCTCCCTCCCCCTTCCCATGTCACCCCACCTCCCCTTCCACCTCCCCTTCTCTCCCATGTCTCCCCCAATACCCTTTCCCTCCCCACCTTCCCATGTCACCACACCCCTCCCCTCCCCCTTCAAACATGTTTCCCCCTTCCTCCCTCCACCACACCTCTATATTGATCCCCTTACCGAGTGCACCACCATGCCTCTTCCTACCAACCTCCATTGTAGTAACCCAACACAGTAGCACCTCCACCATGCATGTGGTAACCTACATCATGCCAATCCACACCCCTATGCACCACCAGAAGAAGGAATATCTTCATCATTAGATAATAGTGTGCTCACCGGTGTTACAACTTTCATCATGTTGCATGACAAACCCCACTTGAAACCCTATCAGTGTCACTACCTCACCTCCTCCTATTTAGTTTGACTTCGAGTGGGTGTAATATTATTAGAGATCCATTGTTAATGCATGAAGACAACATGAAAAAGGGGCGATTTTCATTCAGAGATCGATATACAATGAGTGTGTTGGACAATAAGAGTGAAAACTGAAATGATCAGTTTTTGGTGATGTGATGTTTTGGTTCAACGTTGTGGTGATTGGCTGAGTGATGGTTATTATTGGGAGATAATCTGCGGTGACATGTGGTGACCACTATGACGACACAAATGCAGTGATATCCTTATTTTATTAATTTATACGTTGTGTAATTTTCATGGTGGGATAATATTTTTGGTGTTGTATTTGCGATAGACTTGGAGGTATATGCATTCCTTTAATTTATTTTCAGGTGTGATTGGATTTTAAATAAATTAATTTTAACTTTATTTTTATTCAATTTATTATATATTGATTTTAATTAAATTTTATTTGGAGTCTGTAAACATGATTTGGTGCCTATTTGTGCAATACCTAATAAGTAATCATGGGTGGGGGTTTCTCTAAGAATTTATTTGTCTGGATTTCGATCATGTGCGTGAGAGAATCGTAAATCATACATGAGATAATTTCGAATAAATAAATATATTAATTGAAAAATTAATATTTTTTGTGTTCTATCCTTTAAATATGCATGAGTGATACCTAGTAGGTGATTTTGTGTGAGTGAACTTGACAATAGATATATACTTTGACTTTTTTAGAAATGAGTTGTGGTATTTCACTAAGTAATTCAGTACTGTAAAGATGTGTAAATTATTTGTTAGGCCTGAGAATTAAATGGATGATAATTTGTGTGAAAATTAGAATATTTTGTAACATCATAGAATAATACCTGATAGTATTTTTATTAAATTTGAAATCAGTTATTATTGAATAAATAAATATTCATATGTGGGGATTAAATAATTGACATTTCATACACTTGAATGGATTTCAAAACTTTGACACTTCTATCTTTACCTGAATTATTCTATATATTAATTTATCTCATTCAAACAGTTTTATTTAATTTAATAAATTGTTTTTAAATAGTTTATTTTTTTCGAATTTTTGATTATTAATCACATTAAATAACTTGTCTTCCAGAACATTCTTTTCATAGGACAATCATAGTGTGTATGCACATTCTCTCTGAGGTTCAACCCTAATCACCACTTCTAAAGTAGTTAGCAGGTTAATAAATTTTAAAATTTGCACATCTTATGATGCACACTCCATTATTCATGATATTAAATTTCAAAGATGATGTATATAGCCCATATAAAAGAAACTATGTGCCTAACATTAAAATATGCCACAATGAAATAAAATTAAGACAAAACCCCTTACATTATGCTTCCTTTTTGGTTAAATTCTCTTTAAACTACTATATATGGTTTTAAACATGTTATTAACTTATTATAATACCATATTAATATTTATGATATCATATATGATCCTTTTATAACATATTATTACCTTTTATTTAATAATATTTCATTATTTTCATCGTTTCAGGTAATAACCGATTTGTTTTTCAAGTATGTTTTTCCTTGTTACTTTTTTATTCTTTGATGATGAATTAATCAAATAAAGATTTAAAAAATGATTTAAATATCATATATATTCATTATATATGTATTTTTAGTAATCCATAAAATTTAGTGATAGAAAATGAAATGCATTGTTCAAGGAGACAGTAAGTCATACGTACGCATGAACGTTACTTCCATTTTCTAATCATATTAAAAGAAAGTAAGTGATATATATGTATATTATCATTATATTATCATATTTATGGTATATATATACCATTTTTTATTAAACCCATTTTTTAATACATTCAATGTAACGTGCACACGTATCACATCACTTCGTGAGGCGGTAGTCCTCCGTACACATGAACTACGTTATTGTATTCTTATAGGAATGGAAAGTATGATAGTATGTGTTATTTAATAACTCTATAAGAATAAATACAATATAAATATCACATATATTATATATAAACTATAAATACATTATTATTACCAACCTTTAAAGGTGGTAATGGAAGAATGAACATCATCGGTTTGCAAGGCGGTAGTCCTCCGTACACACAAACGATGATTGCGTATCTCATTTGATAGAAGCGTGTGTGTTTATAGGTCATATCCTTATCGTATCAACATATAATTATATTAATGATACTGATGTTATTATATACTTATGATATAATAATAATTTAAGGAGTTGGAGAAGGAAATAAAATAAAACATTTTTTGATGAATATTACCTCTTCTTCAGGTATCTCCTTTTGGTTTTCCCCAAAAAACATCTTTGGGTGGATTTATGCCCAAATTAATTATTTTAGGATTATGGGAGGGAATTTTGGGAGTTAATTTAGTAGGTTTTTTATGATCCAAATTTATTTTGAGGTGTGAATAAGTGAGGGTAGCGAATGTCATTTTATAGTGGAGTAGGATTTACATTCTTCTAAATACCAAACACTAAACACTATTAGGAAGTATCCCTTACCTCATGTGACTTAAATAATGAAATAGTTTCTATAAAAGAGTTTATATGGTATAAATAAGGAAATAAAATTGGTTTTTACATGTTTTTTTGTCATTTACACACGTTATATTTCAAGATTAACCACTCAGTTAACTCATTTTTACCTCAATCTCTACGGTTAACATTAACTGTTTTCGCTAATCACTTTGGTAAAAAATTAATTTTAACTTATTATAAATTATAAATTATTCTTATTCAATATATATAATCCATGTTTCAAAATTTGAGTCAAATAATTGGAAGAATTTAATTTAAAATTTATCTCGTAGACATGACAACAAAGCAGGTTTTTAAAGTGAAAATGTTCAAAAGTATGAAATGTTTTTATATCCAAACTCAATATGTAATTCATTCCAATGAACTAAATTGAATTAATATATGTATAATTTATCTAATTTAACTTTAAAAAGATTAAAAATACAATTAAAACTTATAAATTATTTATAATAAAACTCAGTTTTCAATTAAAATTCAGCATTTTTCAATATTCAATAAAAATGAAACTTCTTAGAAAAATACAAAAAATTATTCCTAAGATAATTTTAACATTAATATTTAAAAAATAAAGTTTAATTTGTTAAATAAAGTTTATAAAAGTGTCAAAAAATTTATTTTAGAAGAATTTATCCCTTAAAAGGCGGCCAAACCGCCTTTAGAAAAATATAGCTTTTTATACAAAAAATTGGATTTGTTCTTATCATATTCCCATAAAATATATTAGACAAATGTAAAATAACTTTATTTAATATAAAATATATAAATTTAATTAATATAATCCAATAATAAGAATTAATTTAATTTATTAATATAAAATTCCTACAATCGCATTAAAATAGTTTTTTTATAAAAACATTTTCGTTATATTCAATTTGTTACTATATTAACTTGTAATTTATAGTTAACCAAGGAATTAAAACATATATTATTATAAGTTAATTAATTATATTAATAAACTCCAATTTAATGTTTAGGAGAAAATTTTAAATTTAAATAATAATATTAATAGTATTCGATAAAACTCGGTCTTCCATGTAACACAAGCTTTGAAAGAAAATCATTGTTGCGTTTAAAGTAAGATAACTAATTATTGTGTGCATTTAATGATATATAATAGATTGAATTTATTTAAAATAGTAAATATATTGTAAATTATCAGGGTTTTATATTCCTTTTGATGCTTGGTGTTTCTTTTTGTACACACTATTGAATAAAATGTTATCCTTTTAAAATTTTTAGGGTGTTACATTCTCTCCACCATAGATAAATTGCATCCTCGCAATTTAAACTTTAACTTTGTAATCAAGGGTTATATATTTAAAAATTAATTTTTTAAAAAACCTATATTATAAATGAGTTAATAAAATATCCCCTTAATAAGAGAGAAAGGAAGATACAATAACCATATGTAATAACATAGTAATATGTTTCAACTTATGAGAACATTAATAGCAATTGAAGATATGGACTTAGAGGAAAAGAATAAATAATTATAGGGAGTGATTTAGGTTATTAATAAAATACAATTAAATGATAAATGGAATGTTGAGGTTCTCAAATCCATAAATCTACTTGGTGTAAAAAGGAGATTGATATCAATAGAAATGATGGAAATAAGATAACATTTTATTTCAAGATCATTTTTCCTAAAGTTGAGGAATTATTTTACTATATTAATACATTTCTATTTCATAAGAATAATTTAATATTTTAGTTTTATTTTAATCAAATTCCAATACATCCCTTACTCCATGAAATAGATTTCCATAAATGAGCTTTTATGACTAAAATGCTAAAATTTACTTTTAAAGGATCATAAGATCCATAAAAGAGTGACATGTTTTTTCCATCCATATTTAAATATTTTCCAAAACCAATATAGTTGATAAATTAATCTCTAAACCCAAAAAGTAATACAACTGGTTTATCATTAATATTCATTCATTAAATTTTTTAACTAAAAACAATGAAATATTAAATAGGACACCACGTAGGCATTGGTAGGTGTGAAACCCTTATCGTCCTTCAATCATGGGTTCAAGCCCCACTACCTCTTGAATATGATATCTTGTCACCATGAATGTAGGTTTTCCTTTTTATAAACTATATAATTCCTATAAAATTCCCAAAAATATGATGTACATCCTTAAAATAAAGTTAATCATTAAAAAAAATTCTCTATGATTTTCAATACAACCTATTTTTTTTAATAAGTCTAATACTATTATTAAAATGTCATTAATAATAATATTAACCTAAAAGTTTATCAATAACTTTAAAATTATTTTTATAAAATATAAATTTTTTATTTCACAAATAAATTTTCTACTAAAACATAAATTCTCCATAAATTCTACAAAATAACTTTAATATTGGTAGAATCCTATCACATAAAACCTAAAAAAGATGTGTTTATGACTTTGAACTTATGAAAAATATTAAAATCATTAACCCATTATGGTATCTATAACTCTTAAGTTAATTAATACATATGTGATTATAAAAATTAGAACAATCCTTTATTATTTAATGATTCTTATAACTAAAATACCATTGGTAAAAATACTTCAACAATTTAATTATTAAATCCATATGAATAAATGTTTCATCCATTTTATTTTGACATAGGACCTTCCTTAGTCTATGGTTTAACCTAGGTCATTCATTGTCATTATCTATTTAAATAATTAATATTCATTTGTAAATAAAATTTCAATTAATCAAAGTATATTCCAAAAGAGTGTCAAACAAGGTGTGTTGCAAGACCCATTGTCATGTACCAAGTTATGTTCAAGTCAAGCATGATGCTACATTTTTAGAGTTATTATCCCTAGGTACATCCATTACAGAACCACATCCAATTTTAGTATCTAGACAAATATGTATTACTAGTAATACCCACATAATATCCACCTTACCAAAATTCTAGGATGTTATTCTATATTTATCTTCAAATTATATAATATGATTTTGTTCCTTAATCTATGTTTTCTTAAATATATTTCCCAACGTTTCTACTAAAATTTCTCTAATACCATATATAGCAACCCCAATCCCAGTAGCCTAAATCTGGTTCCTACTACCATTACATTGTCATTGATAAAAGATCTAGATCCCAAAGGACCAATCAGTTTAGTAGTCTTGGTAAACTAGATACATACATGAGTCTTCTATTACAAATGAATACAAAAATTACAGCATAATTTTTTTCAAGAACAACATTATTCCATATACCATATCCTTGAATATATTTCTTAGTACAATTCATGGAATCCTAGTGAAAGGAAAAAAAATAATGGTGAGCTCAAATTATCTATAATAGTTATGTGAAATATAATCAATAATGAATCAATGATCATAATCAATATGGAAAGGTAAATAACTGAAAACAAATGCCATGTAATCAATACTGAGAAAGAAATTTATAAATAATATGGAATGTCAAATAACTAAAAACCATGCCATTAAATCAATAAACTGAGAATGAAATGCATATATATATTTTTTCACAGTGAAATTATCATGGATAATAATAACTGAATCTTAATAAAGTTAATTCTTAATTATTAGATGCTATGTTTCCTAGGTATACAGAACCTTTATTGTCAATACCATTCATAAGAAGGTTTAAAACTAATGGTTTTAAACCCTTTTAACTGAGGCTATCCAACTAATTCATCCCATGATACTACTGATTCATCGAGGGGATTATTTTAAATGGTCCCCAACTCTTATCATATCAATACAAATCATTCCTAATATATCGAAAAAGTGATTTAATTCATAAATAATGTTCCTTATCAAACATCTATATTGTGTAAAGAATGCAAATTTATCAATATTCCCCTAGATAATTAAATAACTATCAAATTATACACCATTTGTAAAAATTGTATATAGTTTAGGCAATAATAATATCCCTGATAAATAATGTGGATATTTAATGTTCAATGGCCACTGGAAAGTTAATAACTCATGGGGAAGTTAATAACTAAAAAAATGATTCAACTAAGTAATTTTCACTACTATCCTTGATCAAAAAAACATAATCCATCCATAGGAAGAATAAAGATGGTATCAATATGAAATATACCCATTAGATAAATAAAAATGGTTGTTGTCCTTGATGAAATAAAAAAGATATTCAAAACCATTATTGAGGAAAATATACTTTTAATTTTTATTTTTTTGAAAATCTTTTTCTTTGAAATTATTTTTTAAAATTATTATTTTTTAAAATATATTTGTAAAATTTTAAAATAATCATCATAGAAATGACAGTGGGTAATTCTGTACAAGTTAAAAAGAATATTCCTTTTTTATTGTAAAAAGATTAGAAAAGTGCCTTATTCAAAAAATAATAAGAATATCCCTTTAAAAAATTTATCATAAAGAAAAAATTGGTAAAAATTTATTTTAATAAATCTTTTTTGAAATGTTAAATTATTTTTTTATTTTTTTTAGAAATCACAGTTTTGTAATAAAAAAATTCCCAATCGAAGAGAGAAATGAAGTCCAATTTTATTAAAACATTCTCTCAACAATTTTAAGCACCAAAGAGTGAATAAATTTTACTATCACTTGAAAAAGATCATGAATAACCATAGGAGAATAAAATTAAAGGGTTTATTAAAAAATGATTAGATAATTTCCTTTAATAGAATTTCAAGAATAAATAATCTTAATTAGAATGAGATTGTGAAATAAACCCTTAAAATGATCATAGCATTGAAGTGAGAAATAATAAATGAATTGATTATGTGTATCAAATATAAATCAACATAAAAAAGTGGAATTAAATAAATAGATATTAAAATTCATTATACACATAATCATAAAATATCAACGATAACCAGGAAATGACATAAACTAATGAAGAGAAAATGATATATGAAATTTATTTACCACCTGGTAACTTTTAACTTCAAATACACATAGATGAAATAATTAAAATTGAAACTCAAAATACCATGAATAATGAATTATTTATGATATTAAATTTAAAATGCGTTGTAATTACACCATATAAAAGAAACTAGGTGAATAACATTACAATATGACTTAATGAACTAAAATTGAGATGAAATCTCTAACTTTATGATTCTTGTTTGGTTGAACGTTGTTCAAACTAATGTATAATGGTTTTAAACATGTTATTAACTTAATAAAGTACCATAATAATATTTATGATATCATA
This sequence comes from Viscum album, assembly GCA_963277665.1. Lineage (NCBI taxonomy): Eukaryota > Viridiplantae > Streptophyta > Magnoliopsida > Santalales > Viscaceae > Viscum > Viscum album. Next base: position 178,883,574 of record OY728137.1, read on the forward strand.
TATGATCCTTTTATGACTTATTATTACATATTTATTAATAATCCATCATTGTTTTCATCATTTCGGGTAATAACCACTATATTTTTCAAGTATGTTTTGACTTCTTATTTTTTTTATTAAATAATTATTTCATAATCCCTAGAATTTAAACCATGATTAAAATATCATATATATTCATTATATATTTATTTATTGTAATCCATAAAATTTTTTGACAGGAAATGAAATGCACCGTTCATGGAGACGGTATGTCCTACGTACGCATGAACACTGCATCCATTTTATTATCATATTAAAATAAATAAAATAAAGTGATATATATGTATATTATCATTAAAATTTAATATTTATGTAATATATATGACATGGGTTTATTTAACCCATCTTTCATATATTCCATGAAACGTGTGAATGAATCACATAGCTTCGTGAGGTGCTAGTCCTCCGTACACTCGAACAATGTTATCACATTCCCACAAAATAAAAATCATGAAGGTATGTGTTATATCATAATAAAATAAGAATAAAGAAATTATAAATATCATATATATCATATATAAACTATAAATAAATCATTATTACTAACCTTGAATAGTGTTAATGGTAGAAAAAATGACATTGGATTCCAAGACTGTAGTCTGTTGTACACACAAATACTGATTATATATCCCATTTAATGTAAGTGTGCATGGTTGTAGATTTTTTCCTTAACATAACAATATATAAGTATATTGAATATAATGAAATTTTTATATAATAATGATATAATAATAATTGATATTGGTGGATAAGGAAATAAAATAAAATGTTCATTGGCGAACATTACCTCTTCTTCTAGTATCTCCTTTTGGTTTGGGCCAAAGGACTTCCTTGGTTGAATTTCTACCAAAATAAAGGATTATAGGATGATCAGATTGAATTTTGGAAGGTAATAGGTCAGTTTTTTATGGTTCAAATATATTACGAGGTTTTAATAATTAAGGGGAGTGAGTTCCCTTTTATAATGGAGGAGGAGCAACATTCATGTAAATACCAAAAAATAAACACTATTGAGAGGCCCCCCTTACCTCACATGACTCCAATGATGATTTTTTATAAAATAGAGACTATGGTCTAAATATATCCATATAATTAGTTTTTATAAGTTTTTTTTCCGTTTACACACCTTATCATTTATGATTAAGCACCAAGTAAACTCATTTTTACATTAATCCTTGTGATTAATATTAACTGCTTTCACTAATAAAATTAGTAAAAAATTAATTTGAACATATTATAAATTATAAATAATTATAATTAAAAATATATAATAACATTTTCCAAATTAAACTCACATAATAAGAATAATTTAATTTAAATTTTTCCCGCAGACGTGACGACAACACAAGTTTTTAAAGTGAAATTGTTCAAAAGTTTGAAATGTTTCTATATAAAAAATTACTATAAAATTGATTCCAATAAATTAAATTTAATTAATATATGTATAGTTGATATGATTTAACTTTAAAAATAACCAAAAATATAATTTATACTTATAAATTATTTAGATGAAAAGTCAGTTTTCAATTAAAATTTAGTATTTTTCACTATTCATCAAAAAATAGAACTTCTCAAAAAAACCAAAAATTCACCCTAATATAATTTTTATATTACAATTTCAAAAATTAATATTATTTTTTAAAATAAAATTTATTAAATTTTTAAAATTTAGTTTTAAAACAAGTACACCATTAAAAGGCAAAAAACACCCTTTAAAAAGATAGAACTTTTTATGCGTAAAATTTGATTTGTTCTTATATTATTCCTATAAAATCTATTGGATGAATGTAAAATAATTTTATTTAATATATAGTATATAAATTTCATTAATATCATCCACTAATCATAATTAATTTAATTTTTTAAGATAAAACGCCTTTGGTTGAATAAAAATAGTTTTTTATAAAAACATTTCATTTATATTCAATTGATTTTTATTGTCATTTATAATTAATTGGTAACCAATAAATTCAAAAATTTATTTTAATATGTTAATGAATTGTATTCATAATTTCTAATTTAACAGTTTTGAGATAATTTTAATTTTAAATATTAATATTAATAGTATTCGCTAAAACTCGGTCTTGCGTGTAACACAAGTTTTTGATGAAAGTCATTATTGCATGTAATGAAAGATAAATCAGTGTTTCCTACATTTCAAGATATATAATATATTAAATTTATTTAAAATATTAAATATATTCTAATGTCTTGGTGTGTTATATTCTTTTCCATTCTTGGTGTTGTGTATCATACATGCTATTGAATTAAATGTTATTCTTTTAATTTTTTTGGGTGTTATATTCTCCCCACCTCAAATAAATTGCGTCCTAGAAATTTAAACATGACCTCAATAATTAAGGGTTTGATATTTAAAAATTCATTTATTGAAAAACCTTCATCATAAAAGGGTTAATAATATATCCCCTTAATAATCAAAAAATGGAGATACAACGGTCACATGAAATAACATAACACTAGGTTTCTACGTAGGATAACATTTGTGGAAAGTGAATATATGGACTTAGCGGAAAAGAGTAAATAATTTTAGGGAGTTATTGAGGTCATTTATAAAAAAAATTGAATGATCAATTGAAAGATGGGGGCCTCAAAGACATAAATATAATATGTGTAGAAATATCATTGATATCATCAAAAATGATGGTAATATGATAAAATTTTATTTCAAGAACATTTTCCCTAAAGTTAAAGAATTATTTTACTATCTTGATAGATTTATATTTCATAAGAACAATTTCATATTTTTGTTGTGCTTTGATAGAATTCCAATCCATCCCTAACTCTATGAAATGGTTATTCAAAAATGAACTTTTATGCCTGAAGCACTAAAATTTACTTTTAACAGATTGTATGATCCATACAAGAGTGTATGTATCTAAATATTTTCCAAAACCAATATGGATGATAAATTAATCTCTAAACCTAAAAATTAATACTAATGGTTCATTATTAATATTTACTCATCAGATTTTTTAATTAAAAATAATGGTATATTAACTAGGACATCACATAGGCCAGTGGTCGGAGTAAAGCCCTTATCATCATCCGGTCTTGGGTTTAATCCCAACCGTCTTTCTATATGTGATGGGATTTCACCCTAAATGTAGGTTGTAATTATTATATACGATATAATTCCTATAAATTTCTAAAAAATATGATGGCCATCCTTGAAATAAATTTAGTCATTAAATAAGCTTTTTTTTATTTTCATTACGACTTAACTTTTTCACAAAGTCTAATACTATTATTAAAAATTCATTAATGATAATATTAACCCTAAATTTTATAAATACCTTTTAAAATATGTTTACAAAATATAAATTCATTATTCCTCAAATAACTTCTCTACTAAAACATAAAATCTTAATAAATTCTCCAAAATATCTTTAATAATGGTATAATCCCATCACATAAAACCTAAAAATATATGCTTAAGAATTTGAAATTCTGATCAATCTTAAAATCAATATCCCATGATGTTATCCATAACTCACAAGTTAATGAAGATATATGTTCTTCTAAAATTTAACACAATCTTTAGTTGTTTAATTATTCTTACAAACAAAATACCATTGGTAAAAATACTTCAACAATTTAATTCTTGAATCCATATACGTAAATACTTCATCTATTTTATTACCACATAGGTCCTTCCTTGGCATAGGGATTAACCTAGTCCATTCACTTTAATTATCTTTTTAAATAATTTATATTGGTTTATGAAGAAAATGTGAATTATTTTAAGAATATCTCCTGGGAGAGTGAAACCATGTGTGTTGTAAGTCTCGTTGTTCTCTATTGGGTTACACTACATTGAAGCCTGATGGGCATTTTTCATAGTTATTACCCCAAGGTACATATTTTCCAGAACCACATACACTTATAGTATCCAGAAAGGAATGTATTTCTATAAAGACCCACATCTTCTCTACCTTTCCAAAATTCTAAGATGTTCTTATACTTATCCTCAAATTATATCATATGGTTTTGGTACTTAAGCTATGTTTTCCTAAATCTAGTTCTGAAGGATTATTCTAAACTTGATCTGATACCAATTGTAGAAAACCCAACCCTTATAGCCCATATCAGATTCCTACTACAAGTACATTGGCATAGATACAATATCCAAATCCCAAAGGACCGATCAATTTAGTAGTCTTGGTAAACTAGATACATACATGAGTCTTTTATTACAATTGAATACACAAATTAAAACATATTTTTTTCAAGAATAAATTTATTTTATCTATAATATCTTTGTATATATTTCTTATTACACTTCATGGAATCTATAGAAAAGGAAACAAAATAATGGAGAGATCGAATTCTTAGTAAGGGTTAAGTACAATGGATGAAATTATGAATCAATGATCATAATTAATATAAAAAAGTAAATAACTAAGAACACATTACATGTAATCAATAGTGGGAATAAAATTAATAACTAATTTGGAAATGTAAATAACTAAAAACAATTCCATTTAATCAATAAACTGATAATGAAATGCATCCATAGATTTTTTATAGTGAAAATATGATGGATAATAATAACTGAATCTGAATAAATGCAATTCTTAATTATTAGACAGAATTTTTCCTTGGTATGTAGAACGTTCTCCATCAAGATATTTTACAAAATAGTTTTAAAATGATGTGTAGAAACTCTTTTAGCTGAGTTTAGCCAACTTATTTATCCCATGAGACTACTGATGCATCGAGGGGATTAATATAAATATTCCCTAACTCATGTCATACTATTAGAAATAAATCCTCATATATTAATAAATCAATTTAATTCATAAACAATGTGCCTTATAAAATATCTATATTGATTAAAGAATACAAATTTATCAGTATTCCCCCAGATAATAAAATAAATATCAACGTAGACACCATATGTAAAAATGATATATAGTTTAGGAAATAATCTTATATGTGATAAATAATTTGGGTATTTAATGTTAAGTGGTCGCTAGAAAGTGAATAACACAAGGGGAAGTTAATAACTAATAATTGGATTCAAGGAAGTGAATTTCAATACTATCCTTGTTCAAAATAATCATAATTTATCCATTTGAAGAATAAGTATGGCATCATTATTTAATATACCCATTTTATTAAGAATAAATGTTCTTTTCATTGATAAAATAAAAAATATGTTTAAAAACATTCTTTAGGAAACTATACTTTTCATGTTGATTTTTTTGAATGATTTTATTTGAAAATAACTTTTCAAATAATTTTATTTAAAAAAACTTTGTAAAATTTCATAGGAATCTTAAAATAATTGACAATGGTTAATTTCGTACAATGTAAAAAAGAACATTCATTTTTATTGTAAAATGGTTAGAAAAGTGCTTTATTTGGAAAATGGAAAGAAGATTTATTTGAACACATTTTGTTAAAATAAAAAATGGGTAAAAATTTATTTTAAAAAATCATTTTAAAAATTTTAAAGAAAAAAAAAATTAATTTTTTTTATAAAATATGTTTTTGTAAGAAAATATATATCTGAACGAAGAGAGAAATGAAGTCAAGTTTTATTAAAACATTTTCTCAGTAATTTTAACCACCAAAGAGTGAAAAAATTGTACTATAACTTGAAAAATATCATGAATAACAAGAATATAATAAAATGAAAGGTTTTGTTAAATAATTATCATATAATTTCCTTCAATTTAATTTAAATAATAAACAATCTCTATTAGAATGATATTGTGAAATAAACCCTTAAAATGATCATAACAATGAAGTGATAATTAATCAATGATTGTATTATTTGTATCAACTATAAATATATATAAAACAAGTGAATTTACATCAATATATAGTCAAATTAATTATAAACATAATAATTTAATATTAATAAACATTTAGAGAGTAATATAACCCAATAAAAAGGAATTGAGTTTTGAAATTTCTTTACCACTTGGAAACATTTAAATTTAAATCCCCTTAGATGAAATAATTCAAATTGAAACATAAAATACCATGAATAATTATGTATTCATGATATTAAATCTCAAAGGTTTTATATATACACCATATAAAATAACCTAGGTGCATAACATTACAGTATGCCTTATTAAAATAAAATTGAGATGAAATCCCTCACGTTATGATTCATTTTGGTTTGAACACTATTTAACCTCATGTATAATGGTTTTAAACATGTTATTAACTTTTCCCAATACCATATTAATATTTATTATATCATATATGATCCTTTTATAACATTTTAGTACCCGTTCGTCGGTAATCTTTCATTATTTTCATCATTTAAGGTAATAACCACTTTACTTTACAAGTATGTTTTTGAGTAGTAATTTTTTTAAAACTAAAATCATGATTTCATGATATCTAAAATGTAAGAGATTATTTAAATGTCATATATATTCATTATATATGTATATATATATTTAGATTAATCGATAAAATTTTGTTATAGGAAATGAAATGCACCATTTATGGAGACGGTAGGTCATACGTACGCATGAATGCAACTTCCATTTTATTATTGAATGAAAAGAAAGAAAATTAAGTGACATATATTTATATTATCATTCCACTATCATATTTATTTTATATATTTTAAATTTTTTCATTAAACCAATTATTAACATATTCCATGTAACATGTGAATGAATCAAATTGCTTCAGGAGGCGGTAGTCTGCTGTACACACAAACAACGTTATCATATTCCCACAAAATGAAAATCACGAAGTTATGTGTTATATAATATTTATATAAGTGTAAATAAATTATAAATATCATATATATTATATATAAACTATAAATACATCATTACTACCAACCATGAAAGGTGGTAATGGAAGAATGAATGACACCGGTTCATGATGCGGTAGTCCGCCGTACACACAAAAGATGATTTCATATCACATTTGATGCAAGTGTGTATGGTTTTAGGTGATAAGAATAAAATAACAACATATAAGTATATTTAAGATACTTAAATTATTATACAATCATGATATAATAATAATTTATAGAAGTGGAAAAGGAAATTAAATAAAATGTTCATTGATGAACGTTGCTTCTTCTTCAGGTACCTCCTTTTGGTTTGCAGAAAAATAATTTTTTGGTTGGATTTATGCCCAAATTAAAGATTTTATGATGATGTTAAGGAATTTGTGAAGTTAATTGGGATGTTTTTGGATGAACCAAATGTATTTTTAGGTGTGAATATGTGAGGGGAGTGTGTTCCCTTTTATAGTGAAGGAGTAGTGTAATTCTTATAAATATGAAAAATTAAACACTATTAGGAGGTCTCCCTTATATAATGTTACTAAAATAATGAAAACATTTCGATAAAATAGTATATATGTTTGAAATAGGTCATTATTATCTATTTTTTACATGTTTTGGGTCATTTATACACCTTATGTTTCAAGATTGACCACCAAGAAAACCCATTTTTACTTTAATCATTATGATAAACGTAAACTGTTTTTGAAAATCATATTGGTAAAAAATTAAGTTAAAATTATTATAAAATATAATTTATTATTAATATAAATATTGAATCCATTTTTCCAAATTCAAGTCACGTAAGTGGAATAATTTAATTTAAATTGTATCCTGCAGACGCGACAATAAAGCTTGTTTTTAAAGTGAAAATGTTCAAAAGTTTGACATGTTTTTATATCAAAATTCAGTATGAAATTGATTAAAATGAAATAAATTGAACTAATATATATATTTTTTATCTAATTTAAATTTAAAACTACCTCAATATATAATTTAAACTTATAATATATTTAGATGAAAAATTAGTTTTCATTTAAAATTTCATATTTTTCATTATTCCTCAAAAAATGAAACTTATCAGAAAAATACCAACAATTCACCATAAGATATTTTTTAAATTATTATTAAAAAAATATAGATTATTTTTTAAAATAAAATTTATAAGAGTGTAAAATTTTAGTTTTAAAATAAGTGCGCAATTAAATGACGGCAAAACTGCCTTTAGAAAAATACAGTTTTGTATTCATAAAATTGGATTTATTCTTATCTTATTCAAATACAATCTATTGGATGAATGTAAAATTATTTTATTTAACATATAATAGATAAATTTCATTAATATCATCTACAAATATTAATTAATTTTATTTTTAATATAGAAAGCCTTTGGTCGCATAAAAATAGTTTTTTTATAAAAAAATTCAATTATATTCAATTGGTTTTTATATTCATTTATAATTAATTGGTAACCAATGAATACAAAAATACATTTTCGTATGTAAATTAATTATATTAATAATTAAAAAATTAATTGTTAGGTGATAATTATAATTTTAAATAATAATATTAATATTATTTGGTAAAGGTTGGTCTTTCGTATAACACAATATTTCGAAGAAAGTCATTGTTGCGTGTAACACAAGCAAACTCAGTGTTGTGTGAATTTAAATATATATCAAAGATTGAATTTATTTAAAATAATAAATATATTTTAAAGATTTTGGGTGTTATACTCCTTTCTATGCTTGGTGTTACGTTTCATATAAGCTATTGAATAAAATGTTTTTCATTTAAAATTTTCGAGGTGTTACAATTCACATCATCATTTGGGTTTTGTTTTGATTTATAATCATGTTGTGATTAATTCTGTGTCTAAAATTTTTCATCTAAACTATTATGCCCTTATATTTTATGATATATTTCTTATTAACTATTATTATGTCTTTGATAAATTTTTTTACACGCAACACCGAGTTTAAACGAACTACGATAAACTATTGACATATTATTATTAAATATGAATGTAATCATCTCCCTGTTTGATTTGAGGGAATTAATTGAAGAAAATAAATTATGAAAAAAATATTATTTACACATTTAAATAATTAAATAATTAGTTATCAATTTTTTATAAATGAATGTAAATCATTTGAATGTAAACATATATGTTTTTCTTGAAAAAATATTTTATCTACACAATATGTTTCTATATTAATAAACTAAATTTATCACTATTTTTTAATTATTTTAATTAATTTTTTATATTATATATCTAATAACATATTTTAACATTCATATAATTTTTTTACCAGGTAAATAATAAGAATACGTTTATTTTTATGCTTAAAAATTCTTTTATCAAAAGTGATTTTTGTTTCATTTTTCAAACTTATTTTAGAAAGAATTTATATAAATGATAGGAATTGAAATTTATAAATTAGTTTAAATAATTTTAATCATAATTTCTCAATATTTTAATGGTTTGAATTTTATTTTTGGTCATTATGAATAGTAAACTTGGTAAAAATTCATTACTATGGTAAAGGTTAGAAGGCTTAACAAGGAGTTAAACTATATAGATAAGAATTAAAATGACCTAAAAACATGTATAAATAATAATTTTTAAGTTAATTTCGAGCCAAACATATATTATATTCAAATTTAGGTTTCTTTGTTTCTAATTTCTCATGAATATGCTTTTATTACCTTTTAATTTTTTAAGTATTTACAAGAGTGTCACTTCTCTCAATTATAAATGGACACCTCCTCTACAATATTATACACACAAAATGAGAAATTTAGCTCGACCAAAATCTATCTCAATACTCTTACAATAAAATTATACACACCCTTATGGTTATGGTATTCCCAAAATACCCATCCAAGAATCCTTAAGGTCCTTCTCAAAGGAGGATACCCAAATAAGGGGAATATGTTCTTATTGATATTTTTATGTTTATTTATTATAAAATAACATCCACATGCTCTATAATCACATTAAAATGATTTAATAAATATATTTAATAAACTGGGATGTTTTTATGTTAATTTTATATCCAATTTATATATCCTTCCCACCCATTGTAAAATGATATCGTTGCTCACACATACGTGTGGACTACAACATCCATGAAGGGATGTGATTCATTTTTCATATCCTATTTACATGGATGATCATGCGGGTACATTTAATGAATATATAGGATATAATTATGATTATTTACGTATGAATTAATATTTATCTTTATTTCATTCCATCTATTTACAAGTGGATACATCACTCATGCGTACGTATGAACTATCATCTCCATGAAGTGATGTAATTCATTTTTTATCACCAATTTATATGAATGGTTATCAATGTGTATATAATAAATAAATATTATATTTATTACATGATTAATATTCTGGTTATTATGTAACCATAAATAGGGTTCATGATTTGGAACCATCGAACAGAAACATGCATGGAAAATAGAACAATTTTCACCCCGAACATTCATTTTATTGAATAAAAGTTAATAAAAGGATAATAAGAAATTATAAAAAATTATAAATAATATTATATTTATAAATATAGTACTTTATTAGATTTATAATAAATATATATTTATTATACATGATTTTTAAACACTTGTGAATTAAGACATGACTTGAGGTAAGGGTTTATATTACAATCTCATTTCTTTTCAGGATCGTTTATTCCAAATTTACATTAAGGAAAAATATATGATCATTATTCTTTAAACCCAATATATTTTATTCTATTCTATTTATTCATATAATTTTTATGTATTAGTACCATTTTTCACTCTTTGGTACTTAAAATGATTGAGAAAATGTTTTTGAGAAAATTACCTTATTACCTCTTTGGTGGGAAAACTTTTTCTTCCATGTCTATGTTTTTGTAAAATGTTTTCAAAAAGTTTATTTTATATCATGAAATTATTATTTAATGAAATTTTCAACTATATTTAAATTTTCCTTCAATTTTTCAAAATTAATTTTTACAATGTTTTTCAAAGAGGATATTTATGACTTTTTATAAAAACAATATATGAAAGGAAACAATATTTTAGAATTTACCATAAAAAAGATTTTTTCTGAAATCATAAATATTAAATTATTTTAATATTAATTTATATTTTTACGTGGTTATTCTCAAATTAAATACTTTTTCCAATAGTTTGGGTATTTTTATATTTTAAAGATATCAAAAGAAAAGTGTATTTTCACTATTTTCATTAAAATATTCAAATTATATTTTAAAGGAACTTTTCATCTATTTCAATATCCTTTAAGGATTGTTTTGATTTAATGGGGATATTATCATGTGATAACATCCATATTCTTTATCTGTATGGCTCATGATAATGATGGTTTATGGGTGATTCTATGAAACCCATTTCTTTCTCATGACTTAATTATGTTAGGATGAAATCTTTTTGAAACCTGTTTATTTTCCACTAGTTATACTGTGATGAAATGATGAAATGTTTATGAAACATTTTTCTTTTACACAGGTTATTATATGATGAAATTATGAATATTTTTTCTTATAGAACATATATGTATGGTATTCATCACGAGACAGGTGGGTCTATAATTATATATCCCTCTAATGCATCAGGTAAAGATTGATATCTCATGAGTTAACATATACTTTTAATATAAATTCAACCTAGTTTAGAAAGAGTCTCTATCCATTATCATAGGATTTAGAGTGAGCCTTAGAGAAGGAAATTAAATAATGGGGAGGGAACCTGATCTATTATGATAATCTTGGTAGTGAGCCTTGACTAAGGAAATAATTTTCTATACTTATGGCATGACACAAACCTTAGTATTAATCTTATGATATTATCTAATGGATCAGGATTTTTTATTTATAATTCCACACACTTATTACTAATATCTATTTTATAACAAATATTTATTCCATGACTCGTGATTAATGATCTTTGACTGGTTGGGTATGAATTTGTTAAGTTATTATCATGTTATTATACTCATTTTCGTATATTATGATCACCTATGATAAGTGACTGATATCTCATATATTTACCCTTATTAATCATTTGATCTTATCATTTCTTATGTTTTATTTCTCCAAGTTATAAAGAATGGTTTTATGTAATGTATGTTTAAGAAGTGTACTCTATCATAATAGCTTTGTTGGAGATGTTGAAGATATTTCCTGAAATAATATGATTATGTATCTAGTATCCAAAGTCACTAAACCTTTATGGTTTTGGGGAATTTTTATAAAATTTATTGAATATTCATCTAATATGATGTAATATTTATGTATTTAATTCTTGGTTCAGTTGAGTTGGTATCAGTGTTGGGTTTAGATATTTTTATATATTAGGATTAGAACACTTTTTTTAAATCCCTAAGGATAAGTATATGCATAGGATAATATCCTGATATTTTGGTAAAATAGAGATTATATGGTTTATAAGCAATGAAATCCTTGTATAGACACAAAAAAGTGGATGTAGTCTCTAGTAAATATGCACCTAGGGGTAAACACCATGAAACAATATGTTTAAGTATCAACTCAATCTTCACTTAGTGAATGATGAGTGGGAATAAGACTACACACTTGTTGAGACACTTTAGAGGGATATGCTTCGGTCAATTCACATTATCTTTATGAACCATTATGAAGAATGAGAGTATATAACTTATGAAAACCTATGGTAAAACTTAGTTATATAGGTTAAAACTAAAGAGTTATGTGGTTATTAAAAGGTTTCATAATTTTGGACATCTTATAGTTGATTTTTCTTTATTATATGATTTCTTACTCTGATTAATATTGATGGATACTCACGTAGACCATTTTAGTTTTATTCAATGGATGTAACTAGAAGTAATCAAGTAAAAAACAAATGTTAAATACAATGTAAAGACCATACTCATATACAACCAAATGGAATGGGAGTTGGGATGAAAATATCATGGTCATGCCTAATCAAATATCTCAAATTATGATTAACAACATGAACCTAGTTCAAATTCAAAACAGGAGAAAAATGGCATTTTAGGAATGTTTAGGTGATAATGGCCATGGAGGAAAGAATATTCAATTTCATAGTTTTCAAGTATGTGGGAATAATCACATAGGGAAATGTCTCAAAGGAATTGAAAAAATGTTTTATGTGTGGAAGAGGGGGAAATAATGTAGAAACTTTCTGGTGAAAATGAAGAGTATAGTTGATATAATGACGGGAAATATTGTTCATCCTATTGAACCATTAATAGTTAAATGTCATAAATTTTGGAATCTTGGGAACTATCCAAGTAAATTACCTAATAAAAGGGATAACAAGTATGATAAATTATAATAAATCACAAGACAAATGGAATAAGGCAAAACCTATGTGATCACAACTACTAGAGCGAGTCTTGAAAATTGAGTATAGTAATATTGATTATCCACTCATAAACTAAGAGTGTTGTATTTATTTCATTTTCAACCCCTTCCTTTATATCTATAAGGATTTAAAATCACTACCCCATGACTATATTTTTAATTATAAATAAAACATTTTGAGTGGTTTGATGATTTCAACTCATAACTATAGATCCTCTTCGATAGAAGTTTGTGGGAAAGTGATTCCTAAAAATATTTTTATTATCTATATTATTGAATTTTATGTGATATTAGAAATGTACTAGATCTTATTATAATGATCTAATATCAATTTCAAATTAAGGTATGTCACATTTTATATTCTAAATAAACCTATGATCATCTATAGGTGAGAGTATAAACATGAATTACTAATGTAGATTACTTCCATTATAAAGGTTTTACTACATATTCATCTGGGGATATTTATCTCAAATGGTTGGGGAGGGACCCAAAACTAAATATATAGAGGAAATATATATATTATTGAAGGTATGGTATATATAATGATCATAAAATCTTGACGTATATATTCACATAGAAAGAGTTGAATATTCTCCAAAGGAGATGGTTGGAGTTGATTAAAGATTACAAATGATCAATAAATTATCACCTTAAGAAGGTAAATATTGTAGTTGTTTCTCTAAGTTATAAACAACATGATAGTTTTTTCATAATGAGGATTGAAAGATATCCAATAGTTATGGATTTGAAGAAGATGGGTCTTGAAATCACGAGTAAAGTGGGAAGATCATATCTTTCTCTAATAAATGTTCAACCATTCATATATTTCATGATTAAAGAGAAAAAAATGATGATTTTGAAGTAATGAAGTTGATAAATGTTCTTGAGTTCATCCATAGTTATATAAAAATGATAATATTTATGAACCTAGTATGTTTCCCATCAATACCAGACATGAAGAAGGAGTTGTTGGATGAATATCATAGTCCATAATTATTTATTCATCCTATAAGTATAAAGACGTATAGACATATCAAAGTGAAATTTTTGTGGGATAACATGAAATGGGATATTGTAGAGTATATATCTCAATGAATAGTATGTCAGAAAGTTAAGGTTAAGATATATAAGTATAAGGGGATGTTACAACTATTTAACAAAATGAAAATGGGAAAACATCACCATGGATTTTATTGTCAAACTCCCCCTAATATCTAAATTCAATAATGCTATTTGGGTTGAAATCAATCAACTTATGAATTTAATAAATTTCATTATCATCAGAGATTTTTTTTAATTTTTTAGATTTCTAGGATATATGTTAAGTGGTAAGGTTTCATGGATTACCACATTCTATTGTATCTATGTAGTACCCTTGGTTTCTAGTATTTAACCATTTCTTGTTGCTTTTAATGGTTATAAAGTTAAGGGTAATGAATGGGAGAGTCGGGAGAACTTGGAATGACGTTTTGGGGGAAAAGGGGAAGTCACACGGGCAGCACACACTTTGTCTAAACCGTGCGGCCAAACCATGAGTAGTAGGTCTTGGAGGTAGAAGCTTATGTATGGTCGGTACATGGTTTGTCTAACCTTGTGGCCAAACCATGAGAGAAGGGTGGAAAAGTTAGTATATAATGCATGGTTAGCGCACGGTTTGCCTAACTATGCGAGAAAACCAAGCGACCACTTAAACGAGATACTATAAAGGTGGATCTCACGCATTTTTTCCTCTAAGTGGCTCATTTTTCCTTCTAAGGGGCCCTAACTCGGTATTTTTATTTTCCTAAGGTCAGATAAGGTTCTCCCAATGTTTCACAGGCGATCCGAAGGCTTCTCTTGGCAAATCGAATCCAGATTCTTGAGGTATATGATAGTTCTTCTTCGATCTTGATCGGTTTCTTAGATATACTTAGATATACTTCTCCTATTCTCTTGGTTTCTTAGATCTACACCCGTTATGGGTATATATAAGTGTTTGGATTCTAAATATGATGATATTTAGTCTTTATATTTATAAGAGAAGATATATAAGGTGGGTTTTTGAAGAACCAACTCGGTTTTCTTGTGCATTCTCCATTTGTTAGGGTTTTCATCAAAAACTTTGAGGTAGGAGGATTCATTCTCGACTCCCCTTATTATAATTTATTGGCTTAGTCTCAAATTGGTTTATTTGAATTAAGTTAAGGGTGATGAATAGGATAGTCAGGAGAACTTGGAATGAAGTTTTGGGGAAAAAGGGGAAGTCGCACGGGCGGCGCACGGTTTGTCTGAACCGTGCAGCCAAAACGTGCATAGTAGGTCTTGGAGGCAGTAGCTTCCACACGGTCAGCGCACGGTTTGTCTAACATTGTGTCCAAACCGTGTGATAAGGGTGGCCGAGGAAGTAGCTAATGCACGGTTAGTACACAGTTTGCCTAACTGTGCGAGAAAACTGTGTGACCACTTAAATGAGATCCTATAAAGGTGGATCTCACGTGTTTTTTCCTCTAAGCGGATCACTTTTCCTCCTAAGAGTCCCTAACTAGGTATTTTTCTTCTCCTAAGGCCATAGAAGGTTCTCCCATCATTCCATAGGTGATCTGAAGGCTTATATTGGCGAATCGAAGTCGGATTCCTGATGTATGTGATCGTTCTTCTTCTTTCTTGACTAGTTTCTTAGATATACTTAGATCTACATCTCATCTTCTCTCGGTTTCTACGATCTATGACCGTTATGGGTAGATCTAAGTGTGTGGATAACAAATATGATGATATTTGGTCTTGATCTTTCTAGGAAAAGAGATCTAAGGTGGGTTTTTTAAGAACCAACTCGGTTTTCTTGTGCGTTCTCCTTTTGTTAGGGTTTTCATCAAAACCTTTGAGGTAGGAGGATTCACTATCGACTCCCCTTATTAGAATTGATTGGCTTAGTATCAAATTAGTTTATTTTAATGGATTTGATTGTGAAAATCATGAAATAAATCTTCTTTAGTGATGATTTATGGTTTCAATGAAATTGTGAAATCTTGGTGAATTATTGTGCAAAGTGATTTGGCTTCTTGAATTTAAAATTTTGATTTTAAATTATGATTTCTGAAATTGTAAATGGTTTGATGAAGAATGGGTTTTCAATAAAAAGGGTTTTTTATTGAAATGGTTTTACATTGAAATGACGTTGATGGATCTGGTTTTCAATAAAAAGGGAGTTTTATTGAAATGATTTGGAATTGAAATGGTTAAGCTTTCAAATGGTTTGAATTGGTTGAACACACTTGGTTTTTGACATGATGGTTGTGTGTGTTCATAGGCATGTGGGACGGATAAGGGTTAGGAGTCTCGCCCATCAGTGTTGGGGTGGATAAGGGTTAGGGCTCTCCCCCGTCAAACATTTATATTGAATTTGGGACAGATAAGGGTTAGGGGTCTCCCACATCAGTGTTGGGATTGATAAGGGTTAGGGCTCTCCCCCGTCAAGCATTCATGTGCATTTGGGTTGGATAAGGGTAATAAGTCTCCCCCATCATGGTTGGGACGGATAAGGGTTAGGGCTTCTCCCCTCTTCCATGTATCATGCATGGTTGGTTGCATGGGTTTGTGGAAATGGTTAGGTATGCCAAAATGAGATATTGTGAAATGGTTCTAAATCTTATTTGGTTATTTTTCTGGAAAAATAACTTGCTGGAAAATTGGTTCCAATTTCTCTTGGAATACCTTTGGTTATGAATGGTTTTGGAAACTTTTTTATATTTAGATATAAACTACTTTTGAGAAAATGTTTGATATAAACTATTTTTATATAAATGTGACTAACTCTTCTATCCTAGTGGAATGAGTATAGAAGTCATTGGGGAAAACCTATTTATTTTTATACTCACCCTTTCTTTGGCACGTTGGTGCTTTTTCAGATGTCGTATTCCGAGAAAGAGGTAAAGGTAAAGCATCTTGTTGCTAGTGTCTTGCGGTGATGCTTGAGAGATGTTGTGGAGCTTGGATCTTGTGGAGCATGGAGTTGTAGTGTCTTTTGATATTCTTGAGTTGTTCATCCACTGTGTACATTGATGTTTAGTTTGGTCTTCCATTGTTGTGTACTTTGATGTGGTTTGATATAAATGAAGTTGTCTGTTGGTCTTTCATTTTTTCATGCATCATATAGTGAATTTTTGTTTATGGTTGGTTTATGGGTTATTTCTAAAAGGGTAAATCATCCCCCAACTTGTATATGAAACCCTTCGGCATTTCTTGCCAGCCTTTGGCAACTTGGGGATGTCTCTTAAGGCCTATTAATGACTCGTGGCCAATGAGAATTGGAGGTTCATTACAAATGGTATCAGCTTGTTTGGTCCTTGCCTAACAAGTGGTCATCGATGTTATTGGTCTTGGAGTTGAAATCCATTCTTGTCTATTCCTTGGGTCAAAATCTTAGACATGATTAGGATTGTTGGAACTTGAAATGTATAGCATAAAAGGACATAGCTAACCCATTTATGCTGAATTTCAAGTTACCAGGGTGTTGGGTACATAAGTGTTTTGGATACACTTCTAGAATGTTGGAAATCTCATTGTCATGGGTTTAGCCAATGAGACAAGCATGACACGCATTTTAGAGGAATGACTTCCCACTAGGATTTCATATCTCATTATGAGGAATGAGTAAGGATTTTGCGCAAGGTGCGAATTTTTGAAAAATACAGAAATTGTTTTTAAGTGAAAGATTTTGAAAACATGGTATTTTGTGTATTTTGAAAACGGGTTGATTTTCAAAAAGAAAGCTGAATGTTTTAAAAAATGTTTGAACATGGGAAAAAGTTTGTTTTGAGAACAATGTTGTGATAGATTTTTAATGCTAGGCTATCAGTTTCTAGAGAGTGAGATTGATGGATTTTGTTGTTGGTTTAGAAAATGGCACCCGATAAGCATCGTCAGAACCAACCTGAAGAAGCTGTGGAGAATGTGGTTGCACCAGAACCACATGTGAACCAAGAGCTGGTTCAGAGTATTGTCTAAGCTTTTCATGATGTGGATACAAGGAAACAAAGGAATGAACCATGGAAAGTGGATCATAACATTCAGTTCATGAAGTAGAATCCACCGAACATTTGGGGTGATGCTG
Organism: Viscum album; assembly: GCA_963277665.1. Classification (NCBI taxonomy): domain Eukaryota; kingdom Viridiplantae; phylum Streptophyta; class Magnoliopsida; order Santalales; family Viscaceae; genus Viscum; species Viscum album. The sequence continues at coordinate 178,901,877 of OY728137.1, forward strand.
AACCCGAAAAGGCGGAGGTGTGGATAAGTAGGATAAATCATATGTTCGATTACATCAGCACACCAGTAGAGTTAAAAGTAATGTTGGAAACATATATGCTCAAGGATCTTGCACATTAGTGGCGGGATTTAACAGTGCATGATAAATTGGATGAAGGCCTTACCTGGGATGATTTTGAATAATTGTTCAACAAACAATTCTATCCTCACATGTTCAAGATACAGAAAATTATGGAATTATTCAGCTTGAAACAAGAGACCCTCTCTGTCATAGAGTATATAGCTAAATTCATGAATTTAGTCCATTTTTCACTAGAGGTTGTGAAAAGTGCATCGTTGAAGGCACGCATCTTAGAATCTGGGATAAGGAGAGAGATTTGATCAAAGATTGTGGTACTCTGTATTACAGATTATACAAAGATGGTGAACAGAGTGACTGTTGCGGAACGTGATATCTCGGGATCAATAGGATATGGAATGATGATACCTACAAGAAATTGTGGGAACTCTACCTCTGGGAACAAGAGGAAAAGGGACACCTATTTCCACGGTGCAAGTGGAAATCACTATCAGGCAGCAGGATCAGTGAACCTTCCTCCAAAACCCCATAGAAAATCAGGTTGTTTTCGATGTGGTTCGCTGGACCACAAGAGGGGAGATTGTACAGAGCAACCTAGAGAATGTCACAATTGAAAGCAGATGGGGCATCTACAATGCTATTGTTGGATTTCTTTGAGTTCGGGTGCGCGTGACACTTCCCAGGAATCGCAAGCATCGTATGCTTCGATAGGAAGAGGATAACAGAGTCAGTCTTATCAGCATAACAGAGCTATCCATGGTGATTCTCGAAATACCATGACTCCTCAACCATGCCAATTTCAATAAGGTAATAAAGAGAGTAGTGCAGCGATGAAGAAATTGTATGGAGATGATCAGTTGATGGTTGATGATCTGGCTAGACCATCTATGGTGAGAAGTACAATTCTTTTGAATTCTATCCTTGTGCAAGTCCTCTTCGATACTGGTGCATCACATTAGTTAATGGCTTCTCATGCTATTGACTTGCTATGTTTAAAACTGGAAATGATGCCTTTTGTTTTGAAACTGAAAACTCCTCTTGGTGAAAGATAATGTCAAACCTTTGTGTGTAGATCATGTGTTATAACTTTTGATGGAGCTGAGTTAAAATGGGACTTATCGATGTTGGACATGGATGTCTATGATGTAATCCTGGGTATGGATTGGTTGACAATGTTTAAGGATCACATCGACTGTTATAGGAGAACAGTTAGTTTCACGACTAAGGACGACATATACCATATCTTCAGAGGAGAGAGGATGGAAAAGAAAGGTGTACAGAGCTTGTTGGCACCAATGGTGAGAACAATATCTTACCATTTGGCAGCGTTGAATTTTTAATCAATGGAAGATATTTAGAGAGATAGTTTTCCAGCTATGGTGGATCAATTTATAGATGTCTTTCCCAAGAACTTCTCAGGGTTACCACCTCTAAGGGAAGTGGAGTTTACGATTGATCTCCTTCCGGGGACCTGTCCTATTTCCCTTCCATCTTATAGGATGGAACCAATAGAGTTATGAGAATTTAAAGTGCAGTTAGAGGAGCTGGAAAGCAAGGGTTTCATTCGACTAAGTACTTATCCATGGGAAGCACTGATGTTGTTCGTGAAGAAGGCAGATGGAACTCTTTGGTTGTGTGTTGATTATCATAAGCAAAACCAAGTTACGATAATGAATAGATATCCACTTCCACGCATTGATGATCTGTTCGATCAATTAAGGGGAGATCAATGGTTCTCCAAGATTGAATTGTGATCAGGATATCACCAATTGCATGTTCAGAAGGAGGATATTCCAAAGACAACTTTCAGAAGTAGAAATGGCCACTATAAATATGTAGTCATGCCTTTTGGTCTAACGAATGCACCAGCGATCTTCATGTATTTGATGAATCAGATATTTCAGCGATATTTGGATTCTTTTTTTTGTGGTGTTTTTGGATGATGTCTTAGTGTATTCAAAGACAAGGGATGATCATGAGGTGCACCTAGAAAAAATGTTACAAATCTTTAGAGAACATCGTTTGTATGCCAAATTATCAAAGTGTGATTTTTGGATACAGTAAGTACATTTCTTTGGCTATGTCATTTCTGAGAAAGGCGTTTCTATTGATCTTGAAAAGATATAAGCCGCTATATCTTGGCAACCACTGAATAATGTGTTCGAGATACGAAGTTTTCTTGGTCTAGTTGGTTACTACCGATGCTTTGTGCGTGATTTCTCCTGACTAGAATCACTAATGACAGCTCTGAAAAAGAATAATTCTCCATTCCAATGGACAGAAGAATGTTAGAAGTCTTTCCAAGAACTAAAGGTTCTTCTTACATCGGCACCCATCTTGATCTTTCCAGAATCAGGATAGGGGTATATGGTGTATTGTGATGCTTTGGGATTAGGGTTGGGTTGTGTTCTCATGAAAATAGATCATGTGATTGCTTATGGTTCAAGGCAGTTGAGGGTGCATGAGAATAATTACCCAACACATGATTTGGAGTTAACTACATTCGTCTATGATTTAAAAACAATGATAAATTATATCTTTGGTGAGAAATTTACTGTGTTTACAGATCACAAAAGCTTGAAAAACATTTTCTCATAGTGAGATTTGAATCAAAAGAAAATGAGATGGATGGAGTATCTCTAGATGTTTGACTTTGACATGATGTATACACCAGTAAAAGAGAATTCGATGGAGGATTCATTGAGTAGAAATTCATATGCTCAGTTAGAAAAAGATGCTTCAGATGAATGGTAGTTGATGTCGGTCTTAGCCGACATGCATGTGGAATATGAAAACCAAGGTGATGTTGCAGTTTTCTTTTTAGCTATTCTTGTTCCTGATTTGGTAAAGATGATCAAAGAAGCACAAACATCTGATTCATAATGTCTCGTTGTAAGTTCAAAACTCAATGGTTGGGATACCATTCATGGTTGGAAACTTGATGGGGGTTCAGTTTTGTGTTTTAGAGATCGGATAGTTGTACCTATGGTTTTTCAGGAACAACTACTTCATGCTTACCACCATTCAGGATGGGCTGTACACCCAGGTACACAGAAGATGTATAAGGAATTGAAGGTTCAGTTTTGGTGCAACGACATGAAAAGAAAGGGGGCTGAGTTCGTCTCATGATACTTAACTTGTCAGCAGGTTAAAGCAGATAATCAGAGACCAGCTGGTATGTTACAATATTTTCACATCCCAGTGTTGAAATGGGATAAAAAAGAAATGGATTTTGTTATAGGTATTCCAAGAATGGTCCGGAAACATGATTCCATTTGGGTGATAGTGGATCATCTAACCAAGTCATCCCATTTCATCCTTATTCATGAAACTCATACGGTGGATGATCTTTCAAAAATATATATCCGATAATTGGTAAAGAGGCATGGTGTACCAGTGTCTATAGTCTCAAATAGAGATCTGAGGTTCACATCTCGTTTCTGGAAATCATTACCGCAAGCCCTCGGAACTCAGTTGACTATGAGCACGGCGTATCATCCTCAGACAGATGGGCAATCTGAGCAGACGATACAAACGTTAGAAGATATGTTGTAGGTGTGTGTAATGGATTTTGGTGGCTCATGGGAGGAGCATATACCCTTAGTGGAGTTCTCATACAATAATATCTATCAAGCCTCGATACGCATGGCTCTGTTTGAAGTATTGTATGGGCGTCCTTGTTGTTCTCCACTATGCTGGGTGGAAACTGGTGAAAATTCACTAGTTGGGCTGAGCCTTGTCCAAGAAACAACGAAGACGACTCAGTTTATTAGAAAGAGGATGGAGATGGCTTAGAGTCGTCAGAAATCATATGCAGATCACCGTCGAAGACCGTTTTCGTTCATTGTGGTTGATCATGTCTTCTTGAGGATCTCTCTAAGGCTTAGACATCGTCATTTTGGGAAGCAGGTCAAGTTATCTCTTTGATACATTGACCCTTTTGAGATACTAGAATGGGTTGTAGAGGTGGCATATCGATTGGCATTACCACCATGGTTTAGTTTGGTGTATAATGTGTTCCATGTATCTCAGTTGAAAATGTATCAGACTGATCCTGACCGTGTGATTAGATGGGATCATGTTGACCTAGAGCCGAATGCTTCATTGATACATATCTCGGTACAAATTGTGGATAGGCAGGAGAAAGTCTTGCGTGAAAAAAATCGGTCTACTATGGGTTTTATGGAAGCATGGTCAAATTAAAGAAGAGACTTGGTAATGTGAAAAGGAAATGAAAGAGCAGTGGCCGAAACTCTTTCTGTTGGCTGAAGGTTTTCTACTTTCTGAGGAAGAAAAGACCAATGGTGGGGAGAATTTAGTACCCCTAGTTTCTGTTATATAACTCTTTCTTGATACTTTTTAATGGTTATAAAGTTAAGGGTGACGAATGGGAGAGTTGGGATAACTTGGAATGAAGTTTTGGGGAAAACAGGAAGTCGCACGGGCGACACACAATTTGTCTAAACCGTGTGGCCAAACCATGCGTATTAGGTCTTGGAGGCAGTAGCTTTCGCATGGTCGGTGCATAGTTTGTCTAACCATGCAGCCAAACCATGTGAGAAGGGTGGCTGAGGCAGTAGCTAACGCATGATTAGTGCACAGTTTGCCTAACCGTGCGAGAAAACCGTGCGGCCACTTAAACAATATCTTATAAAGGTGGATCTCACGCATTTTTGCCTCTAACTAGCTTGTTTTTCCTCCTAAGAGGCCTTAACTCGGGATTTTTCTTCTCCTAATGTCATAGAAGGTTCTCCCATCATTTTGAAAGCAATCTGAAGTCTTCTCTTGGTGAATCGAAGCCAGATTCTTGAGGTATGGGATCGTTCTTCTTTGTTCTTGATCGGTTTCTTAGATCTACTTAGATCTACTTCTCCTCTTCTCTCAGTTTCTTAGATCTAGGCCTATTATGGGTAGATCTAAGTGTGTGGATTCAAAATATGATGATATTTGGTCTTTATCTTTCTAGTAGAATAAATCTAAGGCGGGGTTTTGAAGAACCAACTTGGTTTTCTTGTGCGTTCTCCATTTGTTAAGGTTTTCGTCAAAACCGTTGAGGTAAGAGGATTCACTGTTGACTCCCCTTGTTATAATTGATTGTCTTAGTCTCAAATTGGTTTATTTGAAAGTATTTGATTGTGAAAAGCATGAAATAAATCTTCTTTAGTGATGATTTATGGTTTTGATGAAATTGTAAAATCTTGGTGAATTATTGTGCAAAGTGATTTGGCTTCTTGAATTTAAAATCTTGATTTAAAATTATGATTGCTGAAATTGTAAATGGTTTGATGAAGAATGGGTTTTCAATAAAAAGGGTGTTTTATTTAAATGGTTTGAGATCAAAATGACGTTGATGGATTTGGGTTTCAATAAAAATAGAGTATTATTGAAATGCTTTGGAATTAAAATGGTTAAGCATTAAAATGGTTTGAATTGGTTGAACACACTTGGTTTTTGACATACTGGTTGTGTGTGTCCACAAGAATGTGGTACAGATAAGGGGTGGGATGGATAAGGGTTAGGGCTCTCCCCTGTCAAACATTCATATTGCATTCGGGACAGATAAGGGTTAGGGGTCTCCCCCATCAGTTTTGGGATGGATAAGGGTTAGGGTTCTCCCTCGTCAAGCATTCATGTGCATTTGGGTTGAATACGGGTAATAAGTCTCCCCCATTATAGTTGGGATGGATAAGGGTTAGGGCTTCTTCCCTCTTCCAGGTAGCATGCATGGTTGGTTTCATGGGTTTTTGGAAATGGTTGGGTATTCCAAAAAGGGATATTATGAAATGGTTCTAAAGCTTGTTTGGTTATTTTTATGGAAAAATATCTTGCTGGAAAATTGGTTCCAATTGATCTTAGAATGCCTTTGGTTATGAATGGTTTTGGAAACTTGTTTATATTTAGTTATAAACTGCGTTTGAGAAATTTTTTTATATAAATTGTTTTTATATAAATGTGACTAACTGTTCTATCCTAGTGGTGTGAGTAGGGAAGTCATTGGAAAAATCCTACTGAGTTTTATACTCACCCCTGCTTTGTCACGTTGGTGCCTTTTTAGATTTCGTATTCTGGGACACAGGTAAAGGTAAAGCATCTTGTTGCTAGTGGCTTGTGGTGATGCTTGGGAGATGTTGTGGAGATTGGAGCTTTTGGAGCATGGAGTTGTAGTGTCTTTTGAGAGTCTTGAGTTTTTCATCCACTGTGTACTTTGATGTTTAGTTTAGTATTCCGATGTTGTGTAATTTGATGTGGTTTGATATAAATGAATTTTTTTTGTTGGTCTTTCATTTGTTCATGCATCATATAGTGAATTTTTGGTTATGGTTGGTTTATGGGTTATTTTTAAAAGGGTAAATCGTCCCCAACTTGTATTTGAAACCCTTCGACATTTATTGCCAGCCTTTGGCGTCTTAGGTATATCGCTTAAGGCCTAGTAATGACTCGTGGCCAATTTGAATTTGTGGGTCATTACAATCTGATTGCGATTAGAGGTTTACCTATATGTTATGAAGAATTCCTTTATATGATTTGGATAAAGAGTGGAACTTTAGCACTAAATATCATCCTTAGACATTTTTTCATTCTGAGAATACCATTTAAAACATAGAATATATGTTTATAGACTTCTCTTTGTATTTAAAATGTGGTTAGGATCAATGAATTTATCTTGTTGAATTTTATTACAATAATATACTTCACTAAATAATTCAGATGGTTTCTTATAAATCCCTATATAGGAGGACGTGCATAACTCAAATGTTATAGGATGAAATTTGAGAAAAAAAGCTATTAAGACATGATCAAGTTGAGGAAATGGTAGAGAAGGTTAAATCTATTCAACATCACATCAGGGCATCTCAGAGTGAAAGAAAATGTTATGATGAAAATCATTAGTGAGATCGAGAATTTGAAGTTGGTGAAGAGGTATTCCTATGAATATCCCCTTGGAATAATTTTATGAGGTTTGGAAATAATGGAAAGATGATACATAGATATATTGGTTCCTTCTAAAGTATTGATTGTATTAAGATAATTTGTTATAATTTGGCGCTTCCACCAAATAAATCTAAAGTGTATAATGTCTTCCATGTATCTCTCCTGTAGAATTACATACCATATACATAACATATAATTAACTCAAAGGTAATACCATGAGAGTGTGATTTATCTTCTGAGGAAAAATTGGTGGATATTATAATAAAGACCCGAATTTTCCATGTATTTTTTTAATTATATGGAATTATTACAAGTCTGTGAAAATTGATGGCGTGTGACTCTGAGGCCCGGTGTTCCTGGAATAAATTTATGAATTTTTTTAAGGTACGTTCAGTTAATGTGTGAGTGGTGTTTTCTAACTTTTGAATTGGTGCTCAGATTAAAAATATGAGGGCACCATTGAATTCGTTGCGCCGATATTCGCTTAAAGGAGGATTCACTTCGACCGCAGTAGGTCTGGAGAAAATATTTGATTTTGAAACTTTTTAAAAGAATAATAAAATATCTTTGTGATTTTATTTATTCCTTTCATTTCCTCCAATGGACAAGCATCAGCTTGGGACCAACGGAATGTCAATCCATTAAATGGCTTGACCCTTCAAATCCAATGTAACAACGCCGTTAGAATTTAGGAAGGTTTCTATTAAATGAACCCTCATAAATTCTACAAGCATTTCTCACCCTCCCCCTCTCCTATTTATATGTATCTTGGGGAGAGGTAATGGCCCCACTTCACCAAGGAACGAAGTGCTGATAAAGTGCTACGATGCCAACCCCGGAGGATAGAGCCTCTTCCAACAGGCAATGATGGGTGACGTTGAATCACGAACTGAAGGATGGCGTTTGAGTGGCAACATTGGCAACTTGTTGTGGGGGCAATGAACACTGACCACTTCCTCAATCATGGGTGATCTTAATATTTCTTGAGGTAGGGATTTATTTTGTTATAATTCCAGTTGATTGTTGAATCCAACCCTCTTGCTATCAAGCAAAGGAAAAGGGCGCAGGCCAAACAAACAAGGCCCAGACCCTCCGCCCTTGTTGGAATTTTGGTTCATTCATTGCAAACTTTATCTTCAGGTTGGGTGGTATCCTGAATGGCAGAAGATGGCGGTGTCCGACACAGGCTAACCGCGAGGGAGGCGACACGTCGATGCATACCGTAGCACGAGGCCACGACACTATGCCACGGTGGTCAACGGGGCGGCCGGCATCAGCCGACTGTGGTGGTGATGCGGCGCGCCGTCGCACACCGCTGGTGGAGAAGGGTCGTGGATTTCTAGCCATAGCAGGGCCAATCAGGGTGGTCGGCAATGCCCAACTACAGGTGGAGGCAGCGATGACCAACGACGCACCGCCGGAGGAGCTGGGGCTCAGACACCACGGCGGCGGGACCTGGGGGCGATCGGGCAGCGCCCCTTAGGCGTTGTCACTTCGCCTTACAAATGGGGAGGGGGCCGCTTCCCTTCCAAGCTATCTCGAGAGGACCACGTGAGCCAGCAGGCCGAGCCCCGTCACGGGCTGGGCCAGGTATGCCAGTGGGTCGCACCCCGCTGTGGGTCGGGCCACGCGAGCCTAGCGGGCTACCCCGTTGCGGGTCAGGCCAGAACTCAGCCCAGCAAACCAAGCCCACCGTGGCCCAGCCCAGTTGGGTCAGACCAAGATTAGGTTGGGTCGACTCGAAACAGGTCGGGTCTGCCCAGACCAGGTAGGACCGAACCTAGACCCAACCAGACCCTCTTTCACTTAAAGGGACATAACTTGAAATCCAAGCATCCATTTGGTGAACCGTCTGAGGAAATGGGACCCTTGGTGAGAGATGGTCCTTTTGGCATACTCCACTTGGGTTTTTGTGAAATTTTGAGTACATCCGGGTGGGATCAAACCTGAAACCAACTGAACCCTCGAAACTAAAATGCTTATAACTCACAGACTGGGCATCCGAATGACACATAGTCTATCGCATTGGAAACCTTATGACTTGGAGGTCCATTGGATTACTACTTTTTGGATCTTAGTGATAGTCGAGGTATGACCGATATCTCGAGGGGTAGATTCTATGAAACTCTAGTGCACCGGGTGTGTGGAATCTAGTGGCTGGATGTAACATGAAGAAAGAACATAAATCCTGAGTGGTTCAACATCTATTGATCCTATGTGGGTCAAAATATATTAGATCCTATGTGGGTCAGTGCTCAGCAATCCTGTGTGGGTCAGCACGTATCGATCCTGTGTGGGTTAGATCCTGTGTTGGTCAGCAGGGGTTATTACCTTTCGATCTTGTGTGGGTCAACAGTAGTGCCTCTTAACAGAAAAAGATGATCTAACTTATGACTAATCATCTATACATATATACTTAAGTTATATCTGGTGTGAGATGAGTCTTTTACCTTCGTGGTGTTATCTTTGTGGTGTTACTTGTGTGGTACTTGTATCTTTGTGGTGTAACCTATGTTGTACTTCTATCTTCGTAGTGTTACCTGTGTGGTAGTTCTATCTTTGTGGTGTTACCTATGTGGTACTTCTAGCTACGTGGTGTTTCCTATGGGGTACTTCTACCTTCGTGGTGTTACCTTCGTGGTATTCTTCCCTCATGTATGAGATGATTATATCTTAATAACTTAGGTATATGTATGGTCATATACATAACTAGAGTTTATGTCTATCGCTTTGTGCTTTGATATGAAGGTATTTCTTTGTGGTTTTTCCTTTTTGGAACTCTGGGAGACCTATGGTGGTCTCAGGGTCCCTATAGAGTATCATTATACTCACCCCTACATGGGCTATGCCCACACTTTGTTGTGTCTTGTGAAGATGACGTACAATGTTGATCAAGGCTGAGAGAGCCAGGACTGGACGATGCTCAGAGGTGGACTATTTGGCATGACGTGACGCATGGACTCCTATACATGAGCTCGACCTACCATTCTGGTAGGATCCTCGGTGGATGATATAGCAGTCATTTTTCACTATTTAGTTGTACATGTACTTTTCAGTTGGGCTTGTATTCCGACCCCTTTACTTTCAACACTCTTTTTGCTCCAACAATTTTTCTTCATGGTTGCATCTTATTGCATTCTAGTCTGTGTGATTATACAGGTGTAAATGAAATGACTTTCTGTTATAGGAATATTCCTTTCTGGTGCTAACCACTAGCCCTTGGCCTATGGAAGGTGGGATTGGGGTAGTTACAGCAAGGGACCTGGGGGACGGGTCGTGATAAAGTGGTATCAGAGGAGTTGGTTCTACCGAAGAACTAAGACTCTGATCTTTTCTATGTGGAAATATTTTTATGTGTAATGAGATTGGTTTTTGGTTTGGAGAATCTAGTGTTGGTGTGGCGGATGGTTTATCCATACACCATGACCCTGAATTCTGATTTCCGACTCTGTGCACGAAATCACTAATTGCGTGTGTTTTGGAAATGTTTTTCTTATGATCTATTTGAGTCATCTCACCAGATATAAATTATTGAACATGGAACACCTATCTTCTTTCAGGATGGTTCCACGTAGACAACCAGCAAGAATTTATAAGAGAGTACGTGATAACAGCCCACCGAGCGATGAGGCCTTGGTTCAGGGCCCTCTTATGGAATTAGCACCTTCAATTTGTGTACCAGCAGCACCACTACCCATTGGGCAGCCATTGCCACCAGCCCCACCAATAGACGATGCATGCCAACTGATCATGTTGCATGAGTTTCAATGGAAGAAGACTCTGAGGTTCCAAAGAAAGACATACACGTAGGCGGCTGAGGACTGGCTGGAGGCTATGACCATATTTGTTCACTTAGGTGGGTCACCGGCTAATTTGATGGTGATCCTAGCTACCAGTCTCTTCTAAGGAGTAGCTGGAAGATGTTGGAGTCTGACACTCCTGTTACATGATGATGCGACCCTCATCTGGGAGGACATTGAGTGCCATTTCAGGGAAGAGTTTGTCCTAGCGACTCTTCACTTAGTGCATATACAGGAGATGATGCACTTACAGAAGGGAAGCATGCTTGTGGCCCAGTACTCGGCAAGGTTCACTGATCTCTCCCACTACTCCACCAATATGGTACGTGACCCTTTATTCAGGGCTTGGACCTTTGAGTAGGGTATCCAATGGGAGACCAGAGCATCAATGATATCACTCAGTATTCAGACACAGGATGGGGTATTAGAGAGAATACTTTTGGTGGAGAGATTCCTAGCCGAGCAACCACCGACAGCGAGAGACACCACCAAACATTAGGTAGTAGAGTCATCTACAGTAGGTCGTAGATGCATGCCGTAGGGGCCCAAGTGGGATATACTTTCTGGTGGACGACCACAAGATACAGGGTCCATGGTGCGGGGCTCACAGGACATGGGAGGTAAGATTAGGAGCATGAAGTGCTACTCGTGCAGTGGGTAGGGTCACATGGATCATGACTGCCTGACCTTCAATACGGACAACTAATAGATGGTTGAGGGACTTCCAAGGCAGAGGCAGTGATGTGATCAGGGAGGTCCCCAAGCAATACACAGATGTGACAGAGGTGCAGGCCATGCAGTAGGTGGTGGGAGGTGATTCGAGGTTCTACTGCCACCACCTCTAGGTGGTCCACCCCGACCATAGGGAGCAAGTGGATATGGACGAGATCAGCTCTAGGCAACTGAGGCCTATGACCATGGCACTCTGGAGATGATTAGAGGTACGATCTGTGTCTACTCAACCTTGGTTGTAATATATATAGACATAGGTGTTAGTCACTCTTTTATTGCCGCTACCCTCGTTCGGAGCTCATAGATTCCAGTGGAGCCGTTGGATCGATCCTTATGGCTAGAGACTCTTACGAGAGGGGATTCAATGATTACACACTGGTTCTAGTAGTGTGAGATTACTCTAGTAGGTGATATCTTTGATTGAGATCTTTTAGTAGCTGCGCTGAGGCCTTACGATGTCATCTTGGGTATGGAATGGTTATCCACAGTCCATGATTAAATTGACTGTATTAGGCACAAAGTATGGTGTGTCTATGAGGATGGGACTAGATTTTCCTTCACCAGTGAGAAGGGAAACTTTTTAGCACAGGATGGACTTACCCAGAGGAAGGTGCAGCCATTCACACATCAGTTGGTCAGATTTACCCTCGAGTCAGTTTATGTTGAGAGTCTGAGATATCCTATAGTGGTGAACCAGTATGTTGATGTCTTCCCTAATGATGTTCCAAGACTACCTCCTTGCAGAGAGTTAGACTTTTACATCGACCTGTACCTCGGGACAACACTGATATCTACAACAACATATCAGATGGCTACCGTGGAGCTTTTTGAGTTACGGGTATAGTTGGAGGACTTACTGAGGAAGGGGTTCATAAGGCCCGATGTTTTTTCATGGGCAGCCCCAATTTTGTTCACAAGAAGGAAGATGTGATTTTGAAACTCTGTGTGGACTACTGGCACCTGGACCAGGTGATCATGAAGAACAAATATCCACTTCTGATAATTGATGATCTTTTCAATCACATGAAGGGAGGTCGTTGGTTTTTGAAGATATACCTCAAATTAGGCTACCATCAACTCAGGTTACGTGATGAGGATGTACAAAATATGGCCTTCACATGTTGTTATAGACACTATGAGTTCTTGGTTATTCCATTCATCATGACCAATGACCTAGAAGTGTTCATGAGACTCATGAATAGGATCTTTCATCCATACCTCAATCGCTTTGTGGCGGTCTTCATTGATGAAATATTGATATACTCAGTGTTAGAGTGGGAGCATGCCTACCATATGTAGATAGTTCTGGATACACTCTGGGATCACTAGCTTTATGGTAAGCTCTCTATGTGCTAGTTCTGGATATGAGAGGTCCACTTTCTGGAACACGTTATCTCAGAGGCTAGAGTTGCAGTGGATCTGGTGAAGATAGAGGTTTTTCTTGCATGGGTGCCCCCTAGGAGTGTGACCGAGGTGCAGAGTTTCATGGGGTTGGATGGATACTACTGAAGATTTATTCCAGACTTTTCCAGAGTCTCATCACCCATTTCCGCATTGACAAAGAAGTTACAACCCTTCGTATGGATAGAGATATGCCAACAAAGTTTTTAGGGGATGAGGAAGATACTGAAGAGTTCCCCCATATTGAGGCTACCAAAAGAGGTCATTGGGTATGTAGTCTACTGTGACACATCAGGGACCAAACTTGGGGGTGTCCTGATGCAGGAGTGAGCAGTGATCACTTATGGTTTGTGACAGCTGAGAAAACATGAGATGAACTACGTCACCCATGACCTGAAGTTAGCAGCAGTGGTCTTCTCCATGAAGATGTGGTGACATTACTTGATGGGAAAATGTTTTACAGTCTACTCTGATCACAAGAGTCTTAGGTATATCCTCTCTCATAAGGAACTGAACATGAGACAATGGTGATGGCTGGAGTTCCTCTAGGACTATGACTTTGAGATTGTCTATACTTCTGGGAAGGGGAACGTGGTAGCAGATGCACTCAGCCGAAGTTTTGGTCTGCAGTTGCTGTGTGAGGCGACAGAGAAGCCAACCGCATTGCAAATATCTGTCATGGATAGAGATGGAACATCCTACCTTTAGTCTATGACTTTCACTACCCCACCTATTCAGTGAGTTTGGGAAGCAGAGCATGGGGACATTGACTGCGAGGCTCGACGTGATTAGATATCCTCAGGACAGACACCTGATGGATTTTCTGAAGGTGGGGAGCACATCATCCTCTTCAGAGGATGTACCATGGTACCGGTGGCACTATAGGAGGTGATGTTGAGGGAGTTTCATATATCCCCTATGGGGGGTGTATCCTAGTGTGGCGAAGATGTACCAGGACCTCCAGTGTCAACACTGGTGTCCAGGGATGAAGAAAGAACTAGAAGATTTTGCTTCAAGATGCCTCACTTTTCAACAATTGAAGACCGAGCATCAGGTTCCAACTGGCTTCGCACAACCACTAGAGGTGTCGGAGGGGAAGTGGGATGGAATCTCCATAGACTTTGTGACAGGGATTCCATGTATGTCTAGGGGACATGATTCAATCTGGGTTATCGTTGACCGAATCACCAAGTCGGTCCACTTCCTACCTATCTGAGAGCATGGATCAATAGAGGTCTTAGGTCTCCTCTACATAAAAGAGATTGTGCGACTTCATGGGGTTCCATAGATGATTTTCTCTGAACATGACACACATTTTACATCCCGGTTGTGGAAGGGATTACAGGAGGAGTTTGGGACTCAGATATGTTTGAGCACCACCTTTCATCCACATATGGATGGTTAGGCGGAGTAGACCATTTAGACACTAGAGGACATGCTACATGCTTGCATTCTATATTTTGGATGCAATTGGGAGGACCGCTTTACCTTAGTGGGGTTCTCATAAAACAACAGTTATCACTCCACCATCGGTATGACACCATTTGAGGCCTTGTATGGTCGACAATACAGATCACCTCTATTCTGGATGGACCCAGGGGAGTTAGCACTAATGGGTCCAGAGTTGGTACGGGATACCACTAAGAAGGTGCAGGTCATCCGGGAGTGAATGAAGACTGCACAAAGTAGATATAAGTCTTATGCTGATTGGAGGTAGAGACAGTTGGAGTTCAAGGAGGGAGACCATGTCTTCCTATGGGTCTCACCTCGATGAGGTTTACAAAGATTTGGTCGAGGTAATAAGTTATCACCGAGTTTTATCAGACCATTTCTAATACTTCGGAGGATAGGTGAGGTAGAATACTACTTGGCACTACCACCGCAGTTAGAGAGGGTGCCTGACATATTCTACGTATCCCAATTGAGGAGATACGTGCATGACCCATCCCATGTCATCGACCATGGTGTGCTGGACATTGATAATGGGGAGATGTTTACAGAGGTTCTAGTGGAGACTGAGGATCGACAGGAGTGAGTCCTTTGTGGATGATCGATACTTATGTTTAATGTTCTCTGGAAGCACGAGAACCTCTAGGAGATCACGTAGGAGTAGGAGGCTCAGATTCGTGCTCAGTACCCCCATTTATTTTCTTCGTTTATGTTGTGGATTTCGTGGACGAAAGGCCCTAAGGTGGGGAGAATGTAAAGACCAATATTTTTCATGTATTTTTTTAATTATATGAAATTATTACGAGTCTATGAAAATTGACGGTGCGCGATTATGAGGCCCGGTGAGCCCGAAATGAATTTTTGAACTTTTTTATAAGGTACATTCAGTAAACGCGTGAGTGTCATTTTCTAACTTTTGAACTGGTGGTAGAATTAAAAATATGAAGGAATAGTTGAACTCATAGCACCAGGATTCACTTAAGGGAGGCTTCACTTAGATTGCGGTAGGTCTAGAGAAAATGTTAGATTTTGGGACTTTCTAAAAGAATAATAAAATAACTTTTTTATTTCATTTGTTCCTTTCTTTTCCTCCAACGGACAAGCGGCAGCATGGGACCAATGGAATGTCAAGCCATTAAATGGATTGACACTTCAAATCATATGTAACAACATCATTAGAATTTATGAAGGTTCATATTAAATGAACCCTAATAAATTCTACGAGCGTTGCTCACCCTCCCCCTCTCCTATTTATACGGCGTTTGGTGAGAGGTAATGGCACAAATTCCCCAAGAAACAAAGTGCTAATAAAATTTCATGATGCCAAACATGGAGGATGAAGCCGGTTCCAGTAGGCGGTGATGGGTGACGCCGAATCATGAACTGAAGGACGATGCTTGAGTGGTAATGTTGGCAGCTTGTTGTGGGGACAAGGAACACCATCCCACTTCCTTAATCATGGGTGCTCTCCATCATTCTTGGGGTAGGGATTTATTTAGTTATAATTCCATTTAATTGTTTAATCCAACCCTCTTTCTATCAAGATAACACGGAGGGTGTGGGCCAAACAAACAAGGCCCAGACCCTCTACCCTTGTTGGAATTTTGGTGTGTTCATCGCAAACATTATCAACGGGTTGAGTGAGATCTCGAATGACAGACGATGGTGGAATCCGACACCGGTTGACCGTGAGAGAGGTGGCATGTCAATGCGCACAGTAGGAGGAGGTCGTGGCACTATGCTGTAGCAGTCAATGGAGAGGACAACACCAACCGACCGTAGTGGTGATGCAGCGCACCATCACGCGCTGCCAGCGGAGAAGGGGCATGACTTTGTAGCCGTGACGGGGCCAAGCGGGGTGGCCGGAAATGCCTAGCCACATGTGGAGGAAGAGTCCTTCAGGTGACCTGATAGCTTCCCTTAGGCGATGCCGCTTCACCTTCCAAACGGAGAGGGGGTCGTTCCCCTTCCGTGCCAGCTCAGGCAAACCACATGAGCCAGTGGGCCGCCCCTTGCGGGAAGGGCCGAGCCCACCGTGGCCCAAACTAGCTGGGTCAAACCCAGACCAGGTGGGGTCAACCCAGACTGGGTTGGACCGGACCCGGACCGGGTCAGACCGGACCCAGACCCAACCAGGCCCAGTTTTGCTTAAGTTCTATAACTTGAAATCCAGGCGTTCGTTTGACGAACCATCTGCGGCGCTGGGACCCTTGGAGTGAGATAGTCTTTTTGGTATACTCCACTTGGGTTTTATTGACAGTTAGAGTATAGCTGGGTTGGATCAAACCCAAATACAACTGGGCCCTTGGAACTAAAACACTTATAACTCACAGACCGGGCGTCCAATTAACGCACCGTCTGTCACGTTGGAACCCTTATGACATGGAGATACTTTGAGTTTACTACTTTGTGGAGCTTAGTGGATGTCAATATATGATCTATATCTCGAGAGGCATATTTTATGGAACTCGAGCGCACCGGGTGTGAGGAATCTGATGGTTGGCTTTAATGTGAAGAAAGAACATCGATCCTAAGTGGTTCATCATCTATCAATCCTGTGTGGGTCAGTACGTATCTATCAGATATTGTGTGGGTCAGCACATACCAATCCTGTGTGGTTCAGATATGGTGTGGGTTAGTGGGTGTTATTACCTATTGATCTTGTGTGGGTCAGCAGCAGTGTCTCTTAACAGAATAAGATGATCCAGCTTATGACTAATCATCTATACTTATGTACTTAAGTTATATCTGGTGTGAGCTGTGTATTTTACCTTAGTGGTGTTATCTTCATGGTGTAACCTATGTGGTAAATGTATATTCATTGTGTTACCTGTGTGGTACATCTATATTCATGGTGTTACCTGTGTGGTACGTCTATCTTCGTGGAGTTACCTGTGTGGTACTTATAGCTTCGTGGTGTTACATTTGTGGTACTTCTACCTTCGTGGTGTTACCTTTGTGGTATTATTACCACATGTATGAGATGAGTATATATTGATAACATAGGTATATATATGGTCATATACCAAAGTAGAGTTGATTTCTATCTCAAAATGCTTTGATATGGAATTATTTCTTTGTGGTTTTTCTGTTGTGGAACTCTGGGAAACCTATGGGGGTCTCGGGGTCCCTACTGAGTATCGTTATACTCACCCCTGCATGAGCTACATCCGCATATTTTTATGTCTTATGCAGAAGACATACAACGTTGATCGAGGCTGAGGGAGTTAGGACTACACAATGCTCGGAGGTGGACCATTTGGCATGACGGGACACAAGGACTACTACTTGTGAGATCCACCTACCCTTTAGGTTGGATCCTTGGTGGACAATCCAGGAGATATTTTTCACATTTTGATTATACTTATACTTTTCAGTTGGGCTTGTATTCTGTCCCCTTTACTTTCAACACTCTTTTTACTCTAACAAATTTTCTTGGTGGTTGCATCTTATTGTGTTCTAGTCTGTGTGTTTGTATAGGTTTAAAGGAAATGTCTTCCCCTTATAGGGAAATGCCTTTTCAGTGCTAGTCGCCAGCCCCTGGCCTATGGAAGGGGGGCTTGGGGTAGTCACAACACGGGCCCCAGGGGACGGGTCGTGACAATTATTTATTGAATAGAGAATGTTTTTTGGAACACAACCACTCACCAGATCAATGTTTTGTGAAAAAACTATAAATTTGTGGAAGCATTGTGGAAACCTAAGGATGTTAAGAGGAAAAACAATACTCAATTGTTTATATCAAAGTGATGGAATATCAAGAAAAAAATATTATAAGGGGGGTATAATGAAACATTCCAATTTTTTATGATATATTTATCTTTAAATTAGTTTTATGTCTTTGATATATTTATTTATATTCAACACCAAGTTTAAACGAACCACAATATTCTATTGAAATATTATTATTAAATGCGATTTTTTTCACCAAGAAATTTATTTTAAGGGTATTAATATGACCAACTAAATTATTAAAAATATTTTTTACCGATGAATAAAATGTATTCATTTTTTATCAACTAGTAATAAATTAAAATAAAAGCATTTTAAAGTAAAAATAGATTTTTTTTTCTAAAAACCTATTTTTAAGCTTGCAATGTATTTTTATATATTAAATTAAATTAACCACTATTTATGAATTATTTTAATTAAATGTGTATATAATATATTGAATTGAATATTTTAACATTTATCTAAGAGTTTTACAAGGTAAATAATAAGAATAAATTCAGTTTTATTCTCAAAAAGTCATTTTTTTAAATGGGTTGCATTTCATTTTTTGAACTTATTTTAAAAATAATTTATACTAGCTATAAGAATTGAATTTGATAAAATGGTATCCATATTTTTAATAATAATTTAAATTTTTTTAAGTAGATCAATTTCATATTTAGTCATTATGAATAGTAACTAAGGTAAAAAATCATTACTATAGTAAATGTTAAAAGAGTTAATAAGGGGTTAAACAAAAGAGACAAGGGTTAAAATAACCTAAAAACATATATAAATTATGTTAGTTAACTATATTTCTACCCAAACATATCTTATCTTTTAATTTTGTTTTTTTATTTCAACTTTCACTTGAATATGATTTTATTATATATTATTTTTTAAAATATTTAAAGGCGTTCCACTTCCCTCACTTATAAAAGGGAACATCTTATCCTCTGTTATCCACCCAACTTTAGAAATTTATTTAAACACATATCTCACATAATACTCCCCCAATATTCTTATCCATGACCTATGGGTTCTGTTCTTCCCAAAATACCCATCAAGGAATCCTTAAGGTGCTTATCAAAGGAGGATACTCGAAGAAGAGGTATATGTTCTTACCGATCTGTTTCACATTTATTTTTTCTCAACCCACCTAAAATGTTATATAAACTGCATAAAAAATATTGTCAGTATATTAACTATAATTATGTTTTATTAATGTTAATTTTATAATAATTTCCTATCTCATTCTCATCCATTAGAAAATGACAATGCTGCTTGTGTGTACATGTAGACTAGCACCTCCATGAAGCAATGCGATTCATTTTTAATTTCCTATTTACATGGATTTTAATGAGGATAAATTTAATATATATATATATATATATTATATTTATGATATAATTATGATTCATTAAAATTTAATAATTATTTAACTTTATTTTATTTCATCTATCATAAAATGGAAACATCAATAATGCTTATTTACATACTACTATCTCCATAAATTGATGTAATTAATTTTTCATCATTGAATTATAATAATATTTTTAAAGTTTATATAATGAATAAATTTGAAAATTATTATATGATTAATATTCTATTTATTATTAAACCATGCTCGAGGTTCAAGGACTAGATTCATCAAACTGAAACATGCATGGAAGATATACCCGGTTTCACCAAAATGTTTGTTCTAATGAAGAATTGTTAATAAAAGGATAATATAAAATTATAAAGGATTGATAAACAATAGGTTATGCATGAATATATTATTGTAATATATTTATAATAAATATATATTTATTATATTGTTGGTTTTAATTCATATGAAGAAAGACGAGACTTGAGATAAAGGTTTATGTTATAATCTCATTTCTTTTTTAGATTATTTATAATAATTTACATTAAGGTAAATTATATGATCCTTATCCTTTATAACTATGATATTTTATTCTCATATAGTTATACCTATAATTTTTATGTATCAGTATCATTTGATTCTCATTAGTACTTAAAAATATCAAGAAAACCTTTTTAGAAAAACCTGAAATTTTTTCCTCTTTGGTCGGTGAAATTTTTCATCCATGTCCATGTTTCTTTAAAATGTAATAAATAATGTTATTTTATATGATGAAATGATTATTTAAATTAAATTTCAATCATATTTTAATTTCCTTTAAATGTTTTAAAAATTAATTTTTATAATGTTTTCCAAATAGGTTATTTATGAATTTTTACAAAAAAGTGTGAAATGAATCTTTGTTTGAACATTTACCACATAATTGAACTTACCCACCATCATGGATATTATTTTCTTTGAAGATTCTTTTACATTTTGAAATTATTATTTTCAAAGAAAAAAATTGTCTTAATATTATGGTATTTTTTTTTAAATATACTAAAATAATAGTGTATTTTTTTATTTTCAAATAAATGTTAAAATACTCTTTTAAATGTATTTTTACTCTATGTCAATATACTTTAAGGATTTGTATTCTGGATTGGGGATATTATCTCATAATACCATCCGATTTATTTTTCTATATGTCTTATTATGATGATTATTTACGGATGATTCAATGAAACAATTTTCATTCCCATAAGTTAATTGAGTAATGATGAAATACTTAGTAAACCTGTTTCTTTTCCATTGGTTATGCTATGCTGAAATGATGGAATATTTATGAAACCCATTTACTTTACATAGGTTATTCTATGTTGAAAAGATGAATTTTTTATTTTGGAACACATATATATAGTTTTTGTAATGTGATGGGTGAGCCCATAATTATATAGTCCCCCAATGAATTAGGTAATGATTGATATCTCATAAGATAATATGTACTAGAACAGGGAGTGAGCCAATTTTAGTAAAGGACTCTATCCATTATGATAGTATTTTATGTGAATATAGAATATGTAAATGATGTAATGAGGAGTGAAACCAATCCACTATGATATTATTGGTAGTGATCCTTGATTAAGGAAATGATTTTTTGTTCTTACGATATGCCACACGAATATATCTTCTTCTTATGATATATTCTCATACCTTATTATTATTTATTGATTATTCCACAATCTTATAAATAATTTATTTTTTTATGAAAATAATTTTTCCATGACTCATGATTAATGATATTTTACTGAATGGTAAGAAATTTTTTAAGTTATGATCATGTTATTATACTCTTATGATTATCTTAAGATCACTTGTAACCATTGATTACTATCTCATAAATTTATCCATACTGAACATCTAATATTTATCTTTCTTATGTTTCTTTACCCTGGTTATGAAGAATGGGTTTAAGAAAAGAATATCTAAGAAGTGTACTATTTTAGAAAAACTTTATAGGAGATATTTAATATCTTTCATGAAATAAGATGATTATGTGCATAGTAATTGAAGAAACTAAACCTTTATAGTTTTAGGGCATGTAGAAGTATGAACTATATTGGATATTCATATAAAATAATGTAATATTTATATATGTAATGATTTTGTCATCTCAAAAACAAGTGTAACTATAATAACCAAGACCTAGAGTTGTAAGCTACAATGTTTTCATTATGAATATTGGCGAATTATCTTATTGGAAAGAATTTTATTGAAATTATAGATTATGAGAGCCTGTGTTATATATTTTTTAAAGGGATTTGAATTTGTAGAAGAAGAAATGATTTGAGTTCCTTCAAGATTAAGATTTTGAGTTCAAATTTACTACAGAAAAGGGTAATGTCATTTCATTTGATTTGATTCTACAACATTATAGTTATATGGATTAAGAATTGATCAATGAGTGAATGATGTTGGATGAATTAATTTCTTTTCACCTTGATATGGCTCAAATGTTTGTGGTGTTTTCCTTGGTGTAGTAAGTGTTTGAGTATCAATTGGTAGATCATGATATTGAGTTTTATATGATCAGATTGTTAAGGGTTATGCTTTAAGTGTTTGGTTTGAAGATTAGCATATTTAGTTGATGTTTTTGGGGAATCTATTTGTTTCACAGTTTGCGTGTGAGGTAGTGTTGCAAGAGTTCCACGGTTTTTATTTACATGTTAATGCTAGTGTGTAAAATATATTTTTTCATTTTGGTATCTAATTTAGAGGTTTGGGTTTAATATATTTATTGTACGGTTTGTTGTGAGAAACCCTATATATCAATGGGTTAGGGTACTACATTAGGTTATGGATGGGTTGTTGCAGCCTTTATTGATTACTCAATGTAATTAATGGGATATCTATATGTATTTTTTTAATTGGGTTTAATAATGAAAATGGGTGTTATGAAACTATTTGGGTGATTATAGAATGGAAGTAACATTCATATCATTTTCTACCCATAATAGATAGGTTGTTAGAATATTCCTTATAAAAATTATATATGTAAGTGGTTGTGTAATTTCATGGAGAGAATCATTATATTTTTCTTGATTGTGATTCTTGGTTTACAAATCATATGTGAAGAGTATAACAAAAAGATTTTAGAAGTTAGCTATATTTGTGCACTATATTTTATCCATAGTTAAATGGTTAGATGGATAGGATGATGTAGACTTTGTAATATATGATTCAAGCATATATTTTTGAATATTTTGGACATCATGATTAGAATATGACTTTAGTAGAATTTCTTATAATAAAAATTATCATTATTTTAACTTTATGAAACCATAAAAGGCATTGTATAGTCTTCATTACCAATATTTGTTATTATGGGTAGATATTGGTGAGTTATCAGTGAGTGGTATCTATTTTCTGAAGATAATGTTTGAGCATGTTTAATTTATTCATGATTGAATGGGGAGAAATCAAGGAAGGTAAAATGTTTATGTGGATTTAAAGAATAGGCCATTGTATTTTGAGGTTAGTGAGTATATGTTTTTTATGGTTACTATTTAGGGTGCTGAATTATGGTTTTGTTTAGGTAGTAAGTTATCCTAATTGTTTATAAGAACTTTTAAGTAGTTTAAATGAGTTGTAGGGGTGGTATATAAGATGGAACTTCCTCCTCAGTTAGAGGGAGTTCATGATTTTTTTCATGTTTCTTATTTAAGGAATTATGTTTTTTAACCTTCTCATTTGGATTATTGGGGTTAGTTGGAGTTGGATGGTGATTTATCATTTTCCGAGTTTCAAGTTCATATTTATGTTCTTTAGAAGAAAAGTTTTGGAGGTAAATCCATTACTTTTGTCCCGACCCATCCCCTGGGGCCTGTGCCATGACTACCCCAAGCCCATCTTGCACAGGCC
This sequence comes from Viscum album, assembly GCA_963277665.1. Lineage (NCBI taxonomy): Eukaryota > Viridiplantae > Streptophyta > Magnoliopsida > Santalales > Viscaceae > Viscum > Viscum album. The sequence goes on from OY728137.1 coordinate 178,925,250, forward strand.
AGAGGCTGACGAATAGCACCAAAGGCGTAATCCCTATAACTAGGAAGGCATTGAATTTATAACCTATAACCCACACAACCATGCCCACAGTAAGATACGAACTCAAGTAAACTGAATAGTAAACAGAGTGAGTACAAGAAGTAAAATGGGGCCAGAATATAAGCCAAACTTGAAAGTAAAAGGAAAACTGGAAAGTACAAGAGAACTGAAAGTACAAGTAACTGGAACAACTCCTATGATCACCTACCAAGGATCCTACCTGAATGGTAGGTACAACTGTTGATCGGTCGCCTCTGCAGTACGACTCGTCTAGGTCCACCTCCAAGCTACCTCCAGTCCTAGTACCCTCGTACTCAGTCAGTGTTATCTGTCGTCATCATCCAGCACAACAAGGTACAGGCATAGCCCATGCATGGGTGAGTATAATGATACTCAGTAGGGACCCCGATACCCTCAAGGTCTCACAAAAATCCACCAAGGATAAACCAAAAAGTAAGAAATCAACAGATAACCCTACTTAGGTATATGCCCATACATATACCTAAGTTATCAAGTAATCCATCTCAATTGTGAAGGAACACAGAGGTTATAACTCAGCTCACACAAAGTATATTTTTAGGTATAGTATTAGATATGATTAGATGTAACTACTAAACCATATTACTCTATTTAGAGGCTCTGATACTAACCTGCATAGAATTTCTAAGAGCTTACCCACACAGGATCACTAGAGCTGACCCACACAGGATCACTAGGAGCTGACCCACACAGGATCGTTGGAGCTGACCCACACAGGATCGCTAGGAGGTGACCCACACAGCATCTCTGGAGCTGACCCACACAGGATTGTTAGGAGCCGACCCAGACAGGATCGCTGGAGCTGACCCACACAGGATCTCTAGGAGATGACCCACACATGATCGCTAGGAGCTGACCCACACAGAATAGCTAGGAGCTGACCCACAGAGGATCACTAGGAGCTGACCCACACAGGATCACTGGAGCTGACCCCCACAATATTTCTAGGATCTGACCCACAAAGGATAGCTAGGATCTGACCCATACAGGATATCTAGGAGCACTCTTCTCATCATAGGATAGCTAGGAGCACTCTTCTCCTCACATCCAGTTACTGGGTTTCCAGACTAGGCTTGCTCATCTATGGGAGACCTGGCTCCTCAAGCCACTAGTCGATACTCCAACTGCCACAAAGTCCCATGAAGAAGTATCCAAAAGGACCACCACGTCATAGGGGTCTCAACGCAACAGACAGTGCATTAATCGGATGCCCGATCTGTGATTTATTTTCCTTTTAGTCCCAAGGGCCCGGTAGGATTTGTGCTCGATCCAACCTGACCATATCCCAAATTTCCTCAAATCTCAATTGGTGTATACCAAAGGTCCCGTCTCGCTCCAAGGTTTCTATCTCCACTGACGGTTCATCAAACAGACGCCTGGTGCCAAAGTTATGGCTAAAAGAGAGTATAGGGTCGAAATTGGTCTGGGTCCGGTCTGACCCGGTCAGACCGACCCGGCCCGACCCGGCCTAGGTCGACCCAGTTCGGGTTGATCCAGCACAACCTTCTAGGTTCGGCCCGGTTAGTTGGGTGGCCCGACCCGCGCTGGGTCCGGCCCGGCCTGTGCGGGGCGGACCGGCCCGCGCTGGGCAGTCTGGCCCATGCTGGGCAGTTCGGCCCACGCTGGGAGGCCCGACCAGGTTGGTGCGGGGCAGCCCGGAGGACGTGTGGGCTGCGAAGGACACGGGTGTCCGCGAGTGCCATGGGGCAGTGTGAGGCTGCAGCTTCCTGGTGACTGTGGGGCGGAGGAGGGCCGTGGAGGGCCACGAGGCCGCGGGGTGGTGCAGAAGGTCGTAGGGTGATGCAGAAGGTCGCGGGCAGCACGGCGAGGCCGCAGGGTGGAAATCCGCTATGGCTGGCCGTACGGTGCGGCCGCGTGTCGTACGTTCACCGGTGGCCAGCTTGAACGACCACCCTCTGTTTTTTGCCTTAGTCATGGCCGACGGTGGTGCCGACCACTGTTCTCATGCCCCACTAAGGTTGGGTGTCTTCCTCCTCTATCGCGAAGAACTCAACAATTTATCACGAAAATTGTTGAGAGGTCGAGCCATGTTTGTTTGGCCCACACCATCCATGTTAGAGCAGTAGCAATTAGCTATAATCTCTTCCTAATTTATGATGAATTGTCAAGAACGGGTAAGGGGAAGAAATTCAAACAACCACCCTACCTTGAATGTTCGTTGATGTTGGCATGGGAACGAATTCGAAGATGTCAATGTTCGTCGTGCCCGCCACATGCCTCCGATCTGAGCTCGTTCATTGGACAAACGCTCTTTGATGGAGGTGGTTCTTCATTGTTGAAGATTTCCACCATTGGAGGATGTCCTGAGGAATAAGTCGAAGTCGTGCTTCTGCGTTCTTCGTTGGAGAGAGTAATCCTCCAAAAGGTTCTCCTCTCCCAATTCCACCAAAATGGAAAGTATCCAACATAATAGAATATGTTGTGTAATTTTATATTGGAAAAAAATAGGTTGGCTTAAATAATTAAAGGAGATTTGGCATAATTAAAGTAGGGAGTTTAGAGGTTTTTCTCCCATAATGAGGGGTTCGGGTGGTCCCCACCACCAAGATTTGAATTGGGGGTTTTACTAGCTCGGGTAATCCCCAACACCGAGCATTCAAGTTGGTAGTTTTTAACCCATCATGGTTTCCACCTCTATGGCCTTAACATGGGAGGTTTATTAGAAATAAAATAAAAGTTTATTTTATTTTATTTTTTTCATTCCCACGAAAAACCCCAAAATATATCATTCACCCTCGACCTACTGTGGTCGATGTGAAGGTCTCCTTAAGCTAATATTGGCGTTGTGAGTTCAATGGTGTCCCCAAATTTCAATTCTGATTATCGGTTCAAAAGTTACAAAAACCCGCTCGTACGTTAACTGAAGGTTCCTGAAAAAACATTCAGAAAGTCATTCCGGGCAAACCGGGCCTCGGAATCACGTGTCGTCAGTTTTTGCAGACTTGTAAATTTCCTATATATTAAAAAAATACATGGAAATTCTTGGTCTTTACATTCTCCCCACCTCATAGCTTTACGTCCCCATACGCCACAATTCAAAATAAGGGAAAAATTGGCGGTACTAAGCATGTATCTGAGCCTCCCGCTCCTATGTGATCTCCTGGAGGTTCACGTGCTACCAACACACACACTAGAGGTATCGACCGCCCACAAAGGACATGATCCTATTTATCCTCAATCTCCACTGGAACCTCCGTAAATGTCACCCCATCATCGATGTCCAGCTCGCCATGGTCGATGATGTGAGAAGGTTCATGCATGTATCTCCTCAGCTGGGATACGTGGGAGATGTCATGCACCCGGTGCAACTGAGGTGGAAGATCAAAGTGGTAATCCACCTCTCCAACTCTACTGAGGACCTGGAAGGGTCTGATGAATCTTGTAGATAACTTTCCACCTCAGCCAAATCTTTGCAAACCTCATCGGGGTGAGACCTGTAGAAAGACTTGGTCACCATCGTCAGACTCTATAGGTCTCCATCTCCTATTGGAATAAGACATATTCCGGCTCTGTGCAGTCTTCATCCACTCCTGGAAGATCTGCACTTTCTCTGTGGTAGCCCGTACCATTTCTGGTCCCACTAGTGCTGACTCATGTGGGTCAGTCCAACATAAAGGTGATATGAAAGGTCACTCTTACAATGACTCAAAACATTCCATCCCAATGGTGGAGTGATATTTGTTGCTCTATGAAAACTCATCCAAAGGCAAGTGATCCTCCCAACTATGACCAAAGTCGAGGATGCAAGCACGTAGCATGTCCTAGAGGGTCTGAATGGTCCTCTCAGTCTGACCATTTGTTTGAGGATGGAAGGTGGTGCTCAAACAAACCTGTGTCCCGAAAAACTCCTACAACCCCTTCCATAACCGGGAAGTGAAACATGTATCACGATCTGAGACAATTTTTTAGGGTACTTCATGTAGCCTCACAATCTCCTGCACATAGAGGCGTCCCAAGCTCTCTACTTAACCTGGCTCTATGATTTGTAGGTAGTGGGTTGACTTGGTGATTCGGTCAATGATCACCAAGAAAGAGTCATGAAATCTGGATGTACATGGAAGTCTGGTCACAAATTCCATGGATATCCCATCCCACTTCCACTCTGGGACCTCTAAAGGTTGAACCAAGCCTGCTGGTACCTGATGCTCTGCCTTCACTTGTTGATAAGTGAGGCACTGAGAGACAAGCTCTGCATCTGCTTTCTTCATTCCTGGCCACCAGTGCTGACATCGGAGGTCTTGGTACATCTTCTCCACTCATGGATGTACTGCTAGAGGGGACATGTGGAACTCTCTTAATACTTCCTCCTAAAGTGACACTAGTACCGTTGTACATCCTCTGGAGAGGATGATGTGCTCCCCACCTTCAAAAAATCCATCTGGTGCCTGCCCTGTGGATATCTAAGCACATCAATCCTCACAGTTAGTGTCCCAACGCTGCCACTCCTTGAATTGCTGAAGAAGTGGGGGAGTGATTGTAAGAGAATGAAGGAAAGATGCTTCATCTCGATCAACAAAGGATATCTGAAAAGTGGCCAGCTGCTCTGTCGCCTCACCTAGTAGTTGTAAACCAGATCTCAGGCAGTGTGCATCTGCTACAATGTTCCCTTTCCAAGCAGTATAGACTATCTCAAAGTCACAGTCCTAGAGGAACTAAATCCAATTTCGTTTTCTCAGGTTTAGGTCCTTGTGAGAGAAGATTTAACTGAGGATCTTGTGATCAGAGTACACTGTAAAATGCTCGCCCATCAGATAGTGTCACCACATCTTCAAGGCGAACACCACTGCTTCTAAATCCAGGTTATGGGTAGCATAGTTATTCTCATTCTGTCTCAGATATCAAGAAACATATGCGATAACTGCTCGCTCTTGCATCAGGACACATCTGAGTCTAGTCCCCGATGCATCGTAGTAGACTACATACCCTATGCCCTCTTCTGGAAGCCTCAACTTGGGGGAACTATCCAGCCTCTACCTCAGCTCATGAAAACTCTATGAGAATCTCTCCAAACACACGATGGGTTTCCCCTTCTTCGTCAACACTGATAGTGGTGCTGCAACTCTGGAGAAATCTGGCACAAATATCTGGTAGTATCCGACCAAACCCAGGAAAATCCATACCTCCATCACACTTCTGGGTGACTCCCAAGAAAGTACTGCCTCAATCTTTGCTAGATCCTCTGCAACTCCAGCCTCCGATATGAAATATCCCAGAAAGTGAACCTCTCAGATCCAAAACTGTCACTTCGAGAGCTTACCATAAAGTAGGTGCTCTCAAAGTGTGTCTAGTAGTACCTGCAAATGATAGGCTTGATACTCCTTAGTAGCCGAGTAGATCATAATTTCGTTGATGAAGACTACTATGAAGAGATTACGGTATGGATGAAAGATCCTATTCATGAGCCACATGAACACTGTTGGAGTGTTGGTTATGCCGAATGGAATAACTAAGAACTCGGAGTGGCCATACCAACATCTGAAATCCGTCTTCTGATCATCCTTGTCTCGTAATCTGAGCTTGTGATATCCTCATCTGAGGTCTATCTTTGAGAACCACCGTGCTCCATTCAGATGATCAAAGAGGTCATCAATCGTCGGAAGTGGGTACTTGTTCTTCATGGTCACCTGGTTCAGGCACCGATAGTCAACACAAAGCCTCAAGATACTACCCTCCTTCTTGGAAAACAAAATCAGGGCTGCCCAAGGAGAAACACTAGGCCGAATGAACCCTTTTCCTTGTAAGTCCTCCAGCTGTACCCGCAGCTCACGAAGCTCTGTGGGAGCCATATGATACACTGGTGTAGATATCGGTGCCATCCTGGGGTACAAGTCAATGTAAAATTCCACCTCTCTATGATGAGGTAGATCTAAAACATCATCAGGGGATACATCCACGTACTAGTCCACCACTACAGGATAACTTAGACTCTCCACATCGACTACTCCGAGGGTAAGGCTAGCCAACTGACGAGTGATTGGCTGCACTCTCCTCCGGGTAAGTCCATCTTGTACTAAAAAGGCTCCCTTCTCTCCGGTGAAGGTAATCCTGGTACCATCCGTGCGGATACATTGCACTTTGCGGCTAATACAGTCAATCTAAGCATGAACTGTAGATAACCAGTCCATACCCAAGATGACGTCGTAAGGCCTCGACGCCACTACTAAGAGATCCTAGCTGAATATATCACCTCCAAGAGTATGCTCGCACTCCCATAACCAGTGCGTAATCATCGAATCCACTACCGTAGGAGTCTCTTGCCATAAGGATCTAACCGACAACTTCATAGGAATCTTCGAGCTCTGAATGAGGGTAGTGGAAATAAAAGAATGACTTGAACCTGTGTCTATAAGAACTGCAGCTAAGGTGGAGTAGACCTAGATCATTCATTGTATCACTTAAGAAGCACCATGATCGTAGGCCTCAGCTCCCTGGAGCTGAGCTCTCCCCTATCCACCTTCTCCATGCAATCAGGGTGGACCTCCTGGTGGTGGTGGTAGTAACATCTCGAAACGTCTCCTACCACCAGCTGCATGACCAGCTCTTCTACCATGTCCGCCTGATCCCTACAGACCTCCTTGGTTGAATCTCTGTCTCTGCCTGGGCAGTCCCTCGACTTCCTTCTGATCATCTGTATGGCGGGTCAGACAGTCATGAGCCATGTGACCCTTCTCGCCGCAAGAGTAACACTGCCCGCTTTTGGAATGACTGAATCTGCTTCAGATGCCCTGAACAACCGACCCTAAATTCTACAATTGTCCACCTGTAGATCTGGTCCTTTTGGACCTCTGTGTCATCTTTCTGATGCTAGCTTCAAAAGACTTCACTACGTGATGACTGGCAGTGGGTCTTTCTACTTTGACTACTCAACAAGGAAAATCTCCACTAAGAGGGCTCTCTCTAACACTCCCGCCTACATCGGGATGCTGAGTGAGATCATCGAAACCCTGATCTCCCGCATAAGTCCCTGCTCGATGGTCTAGGTCCTAAAAAATGTGTCTCACACCATATAAGTGGAGTAGCGTGAGAGGTTGGAGAACCTTGATGAGTACTGATCCACAGTCAAGCTTCCCTACTGCAGATGAAGTAGCTCCTGTATGCACACTGTGAAAAGAGTTACTAGAACAAACTATGCCTGAAACAGGATCTCGAAGTCTGCACAGATAAGTGTCACCTCATCCTGAGCCTGGAGCATCAAGCTCCACTATCTTCCTGATACTCCCTGTAGAAGACTGGCGACAAGGATCACCATGATATCGTATGGTGTCCCTACTAGTCAAAATACTCTCACCACAGCCTCCAGCCAATCCTCGACCACCCATGGGTCTATATCCCCCCTGAACCTAGGTGGACTCTAGCACTGGAACTCATGAAACACGCTCAATTGGCGTGCACCTTCTGCTGCGGGGGCTGGTCGCATTGGTGGCCCAATGGGTAATGGTACCGCTAGTGCCTCCGTTGGTGCCTCTATTGGAAGCGGGCCCTACACCGAGACCTCGTCACTCGGTGGGCTATTAGTGCGTACTATATCCGGAACCCTAGCTCACTGTCTGTGTGGAGGCATCCTGAAAAGAAACAGATGTTCCATGGTTAAAAAGTTACACCTAGTGAGCTCACTCAAAGAGTTCACAGAGAACACTCTTCAAAACACACACACAATCAGTGTTTTCGTGCATTGAGTAAGAAATTAGAAGTCAGGGTCATGATGTCTCGATCCGTCGTCTCTATGGTACACCTCGTCTAGGTCCACCTCTAAGCTACCTCCAGTCCTGGTACCCGCATCCTCAGTCAGCGTTTTCCATCGTCTGCATCAAACACAACAAGGTGCGGGCATAGCCTGTGCATGGGTGAGTATAATGATACTTATTAGGGACCCTAATACCCTCAAGGTCTCAAAAAAAATCCACCAAGGATAAACCACAAAATAATAAATCAACAGATAACCTTACTTAGGTATATGCCCATACATATACCTAAGTTATCAAGTAATCCATCTCATAATTAAGGAACACAGAGGTTCTGTCTCAGATCACACCAGGTATATTTTTAGGTACAATAGTAGAGATGATTAGATGTAACTTCAAAGTCATCTTACTCTGTTAAGAGGCTCTACTACTAACCTGCACATATTCTCTAGGAGCGGACCCACACAAGATCGCTAGAGCTGACCCACACAGGATCGCTAGGAGCTAACCCACACAGGATCAGTGGAGATGACCCACACATGATGGCTCGGAGCTGACCCACACATGATCATTGGAGATGACCCACACAGGATCTCTAGGAGCTGACCCAAACAGGATCGCTGGAGCTGACCAACACATAATGGCTTGGAGCTGACCCACACATGATCATTAGGAGATGACCCACACAGGATCGCTGGAGCTAACCCACACCGGATCGCTAGGAGCTTCCCCACATAGGATCGCTAGGATCTGACCCACATAGGATAGCTAAGAGCTGACCCACACAGGGTATCTAGGAGCACTCTTCTCATCATAGTATAACTAGGAGCACTCTTCTCTTCACAGCCAGCTATTGGGTTTCCGCACTAGGGTTGATCATCTCTAGGAGAGTCCACTCCTCAAGCCACTGGTTGATACTTCAACTACCACAAATTCACACGAAGAAGTATCTCAAAGGACCACCACATCAAAGGGGTCTCAACGCAACAGATGGTGTGTCAATCAGACACCCATTCTGTGGGTTATTAGCCTTTTAGTCATGATGACCCAGTTAGATTTGTGCTCGATCCAACCCAACCATATCCCAACTTTATCTTAATCTCATGTGGGGTATACCAAAGTGACCATCTCACTCCAAGGTTTCTAGAACCGCTGATGGTTCATCAAACAGATGCCCAGTGCCAATGTTATGGCCAAAAGAGAGTATAGGTTTGAAACTGGTCCGTGTCTGGTCCGACCCGGTTCGGGTCAACCCAGCCCAACCTTCGGAGTCCAGAATTGCCCGCTGGGCAGCCCGGCTCACGCTAGGTCTGGGCCAGCCCCTGTTGAGTCTAGCCAGACCCGCGTTGGGTCCGACCCGCCCGTGCAGGGCGGCCTGGCACGCGCTGGGTGGTCCGGCCCGCCCAAGCGGGGCGGCCTGGCCCGCGCTGGGTGGTCCGACCTGCATCGGGTGGTCCGGCCAGCACTAGGTGGCCTAGCCTAGGCTGCATGGGGCGGCGCAGAGGTCGCGTGGGCTGCGAAGACCACGGGAGATCACAGGTTTGGTGGGGCTGTGAAGGCTGCGGATCCCGCAGGGCGGCAGAGGCAGCGGGGCGACGCGAGGCCGCGACGACATGGGGATCATGGGGTGGCGGAGGGATGAGGAGGACCAAGAGGCCCTGAGGCGATGCGGAAGGCTGCGGTGTGATTCAAAATGCCATGGGGAGGCATGACGAGGCCACGGGGTGGCGCAGCGAGGCCACGGGGTGGAAATCCTCCGTGGCTGGCCGTGCGGTGCGATCGCACGCCATACCTTTGCCGGCAGCTGGCTTGACCATCAACCCTCCATTTTCGCCTTCGTCTTGGCTAGAGGAGGTGCCAGATACCATTCATATTCCCCACCTAGGTTGTTTTCCATCCTCCTCCATCAGAAAGAACTCAAAAATTGATCATGAGAATTGCAGAGAGGTCGGGCCATGTTTGTTTGGCCTGCACCCTCGGCGTTTGAGCGGTAGAAAGAAGCTATAATCTCTTCCATATTTACGATGAATCATCAAGAACTGGTAAGGGGAAGAAATTAGAACAACCACCCTACCTCAAAGGTTCTTTGATGTTGGTGTAGGAAAGAATTCAAAGATATTGACGTTCTTCACACCCGCCACACGCCTCCGATCCGAGCTCGTCTGTTGGAAAAACGCTCTTCGATGGAGGTGGTTCTTCATTGTTGTAGATGTCCCCCATTGGAGGATGTATTAAGGAAGAAGTTGAATTTTTGTTTCTACGTTCTTCATTGGAGAGAGTAATCCTCCCAAAGGTTCTCCTCTCCCAATTCCACCAAAATGAAAAGTAGCCAACATAATAGAATATGTTGTGTAATTTAATATTGACATAAAATAGGTTGGCTTAATTAATTAAAGGAGAGTTGGAATAATTAAAGTTGGGAGTTTAGAGGTTCTTCTCCCATAATGAGGGGTTCGGGTGGTCCCCACCACCAACCTTTAAATTGGGGGTTTTACTAGCTCGGGTGGTCCCCACCACTGAGCATTCAAGTTGGGAGGTTTTAACCCCTCGTGGTCCCCACCTCCATAGCCTTCACATGGGAGTTTTATTAGAAATAAAATAAAAATTTATTTTATTTTAGTTATTTAATTCCCACAAAAAACCCCAAAATCTATCTTTCACCCTCGGCCTACTGTATTTGAGGTGAATGTCTCCTTAAGCGAATACCGACACTACGAGTTCATTAGTATCCTCAGATTTTAATTCTGAGCATCGGTAGAAAAGTTTAAAAAATCTTCTCGTACATTAACTGAAAGTACCTGAAAAAAAGTTCATAAATTCATTCTGAGCACACTGGGCCTCAGAATTAAACATCGTTAGTTTTCGCAGACTCGTAAAATTCCCATACATTAAAAAAATTACATGGAAATTCTGGGTCTTTACAACTTTGGCACATGTTCTTGGGTGGCATGGTGGGATTGAGAAGATAACTTTGGATTAGTAATCCCAAATATGTTTTTAGTTTTTTATTATATTTTAGTTTATTATTTCCATCTATTTTATAATATATTTTTGGATGTTTATGGTGTTTTTTGTTATGCTATTGTTATTGATAATGGATGATTGAATTGTTTTGTTTTTTTCTTCAGTGTTTGTGTTTATTAAATTTAGTGATAACATGTTTTAAATGTGTGATGAATGTAGAGGATATGTTTTTTATATTTACAAGTTTGTTATTTTTTTGAGGTGTGGATAGTTTTTCTTGTTTTTTATTTAGTGCAAATTTCCTGGTGGGAGTTTGAGGTAATCAAGTGATGGATGGCTATGAGTGTTTGGTTATTGAATTTATAATTTTAGAAACATTATATGTTAACTTAGTGCTAACAATAACATCTATAGTTTATGTTTAGTTCCACATCGAGATCCATGGTTGATTTTTGGGTCTTATTCCTGGATTATTAATGGGTCATTTAAAGATAATTTGACGAGTGCTTCTCACTCATTTAAAATTTCTCCCTAAAATTTTAGACTTAATTATAAATTAGAATTATTGTTCAATGAATTTAAAAGATTATTTATTTTTAATAGGTTTTTTACTATGGAAGAGGAGGTCATATTCTATTGGTAGTTCTGGTGTAGTTACTTGGAGTTCATAGGTTAAATAATTTCTTGAAAATGGAAATCCAGAGGGTTTTATTGTTTTTTAGAGATAGTTAAATGTTATGGTGAATGATTTTGGAATTATTACATATTTTATCCTATGTGAGTATCAACATGTTTTCTCTTTTATAGAGTATAAGTGAATTAGATTATCCAAATGATTGTTATTTGTAGGACTATACATTTTTAAGGGTTGTATTGTGGTTAGAACAAACACTTGGGTTTAAGTCTCATTAGATGGAATTCATTTATAAATTCTCTGTGGATTATTGAATGTAGATTCCTTATGTGGTATAACTTTAAATTAGTAAAAATTTATGGGAAATAATTAGTGTTGGAGTTATGTAATTTGAAGAGTTAGAGGAAGATTTATCTTCCCTAACTATATTTACAAAACGTGTCAATAAGTTTAATAGATTTAAGGGTACATTTATTTCATGATTTTATATGGTTTATTTAGAGTGTTTTGATTTTTTTTGTTAGGAATAAGTAAAATGAAAATTTGGATCTAATTTCTAGAGGGTTTTCTCAAGAGTGTTTTGATTTCTTTTATGGATTTTTTAAGTCCTAAGAGGAATTTTTCATGGAAGGTCAGTAGTATATGGTTCAAAAGTTTGAGTTCTAGAGGTACCAACATGATAATTCCTTTTTATTATATTCACTTATCTTTATTAGTTGAGTGATAGTAAAAGATACAAATTTTTTAGGATTTGATTATTGAGGATCATATATATGTGTTACTAAACAAACATATTATTCTAGAGAGTTGTGATATAGTTGCTATAGTTGGTGTCCTAGAACCAACTATTTGAACTTTGATTACATGAATATATGAGGTATTAAACATTAAATTAAACATCTTATTGCATATTATTCTTTGTTTAGCATGAACATAATGGAATAATGTCCTATAGTATTTGTCTCATTGATAAGGTCATATTAGTTCCCCGCTATGATGATAACCTTGAAGTACTATGAAAATATTCTTACTATAGTTATGTGGTTGGATAACATACTATTATGGGACACATAGTATATAGACTGTCAAGTGCTAGTACTCATAAGAAGATGAGAATTCTTCTCATGAAGCTTGCACTTAGTAATCTCCAAGATGGGAGATTATGAGAATAGAACCACGTGTATGAATTCCTTATGTTTTAGTGTCATCATATATTCTGGTCTTCCAGTGTGTGTAATGGACCTTAGAATTTAATATTATCATTAATTCATGTCACGAATCATCCACTTAGATCCGCTGACGAAAACCATCACACCATATGTTGGTAGGAAGTATGGTACAATGGGTGTGTCACGAATGACATGATATTAATGGATAAGTCAAAAAAAGTATTTTTCCCTTCCATATTTATGTAAGTTGATATCTTGTCCCTTTGATTGAAATATAACTATCCCCCTAAATTCTATGGACATGGTGTAATTATGTGTTTATTTCATATATTCAAAGAATAATGTATCAAGCATATAGGTTGATGACACCATCATGCAACCTGCTTGATGAGATTATGTGACAAAGGGATTATATTACATAGCGAGAGATTGTATATGGTTGTCATCATTTCAATATTAAGTTCTTTCTTTTGGGTGTCTTTACCTATTGTTAGATAGTAATCTTGTACTTTAGGAATGCTCCCCTAATGCCAACGGGAAAGAATCCTAGAGGGTCACACATTAAGTGTTTCTGGTGGTCACGATTAAATTTTTTTTGAATTTAATTAATAAAATAAATATTATTCTTAAGACTGAGGAATAATTTTATTTAAGTTATAATGATCACATAAATTATTTAAATATTTATTCACCGGATTTTGAATAAAATATACTTATTTATTTTATTGAATATTTAATAAATATTTATTGACTAATTTTTGAATAAAATATTTTTTTTAAAGAATCAAATATTTATTCAGGTGTTCAATAAATACAATAGGAATTCGAATGGACCAAGACCATGTCTAGTGATAAAATAATTATTTTCAAGTCGGTAAATATTATTTATCCATTTTAAGTAAGTTGGAAAATAACAAAATAAAAATACTGTTATTTTTATTATGTGGCATGAGATTTCATTAATGGTTATAATTATATTTAATGGATGTAAAGCAATTAAACTTTTTAACCAAAATATCATCTCTATAAATAGAGAGCTACATCTATTGTTTAATTCATTCAAAACCAATTCCTAGTTTTGGAATAGAAAATTTTTGTGCCCAATGAATTCTCTCTCGACTCCTCCTCCTCTCTCCCTCTCAAGAATGAGAAAACAAAGAGATAGTTTCTTCAAGACCGAAGAAATAATGATCAAGAATGAACAATGAAAGACTTTTGATTCACCGTGGTAGCACCCAATGAATGAGTGATGTTTATTGGAGACCTTTGAAGCACATAGGATCACCACTAAAGGGATTCTACCTTTGGATCCTCACAAGTGCAATGAAGGAAATCTAGAAGGGAATTTTCAGACAATCAGTAATCATCAATGAAGAAAGTTTCTAAGACAAAGTATTTATTTCATCATATGTTAAATAAATTAATTATAATTTGACATCCAAGATCCTTGATCTTAGTTTAGGGAAATTATTATTAAAAGAAATATTAATATATCACCCACCAACACACACTTCCATTGTTCCCAGAACCAACAAGGGGTATCCGAGGGGTCACGTTTAAATTTATAATTATTTATTTGATTATTGATCTATGCACAATTATGGTTAGATTTTATTTCATATTATTTGTTATTTAATCTAATTTGAATTAACATGTTATCAATAAATTAATCATGTTGATTCAATGTTTCATTTCCTTAAAGGTTTAATAACAAATTAAGAATGACTAGAGATGCCATTGGGAAGTACCAAATCATTGGCCAGTAAAACTAGGTTACATGGAATGCAGTCAGTGTACATGTTGTATACCCATGCGTAATGTATCTTGATGCGCTGAGTAATTAATTACACATGGTGCTTTTATTGCACATTGCTTGTTGACTAGGATAACATGGAATACAAATATTAAATATAGGTTGTGTAATTTTCATTTACACACCATGTCGTCTGGCCGATTCCACACAACAAAAACCAAGGCATGTCACTTGGATATACATAAGCCAAGGAACATTGAGTATAGTTTCATGTACATATCTTGTAGTCTCCCATTAATGAAAAAAATTAAAATTAAATTAAATTTGAAATTTCAGACCTTATTTTATTAATTAGCACACCATTGTATTTTTGACAATTTAATTATGGTTTTAATGAATTTTAAAATGATTAATTAATTAATTATAATTAATATGTCATTATTGGTTATGTAATTTATTTTCCATTAATTCCATTAATGATGGGTATCTTCAAATAAGATTATATTATCATTAAGATGAATGGGAATTAATTAATTAATTAATGAAAGCACATTTATCTTAAGTAATAAAAGAAGGAATAAATGAATTCTAGTCATTTACTTTTTCATATTCATCGCATGTATGACCGTTCATGAGTTTGTCCAAGACCTATTAATATTTTGAAAATTATTTAATTAAATTTATTGCATGGTTTTGCAATTCTTTAATATTAAATTAATAAATGTCCTATGTGTCATCCCTCCTTCCATTATTATGTAGGACCTACGTGTACAAGGATATTTATATAATTCCCTTTAACCAATCCTTTGGTTCCCCTCACCTATGCGTGAGTAATAAATATTTTTAATTAATGGAGAATCCCATGGCATGTGGGGATAGTAAAATATGGAACCATAATAACGCCAACTTGGTGATACATAGGTGAACATGTGGAATGTTACAGCTCATGCGAAGTCTAACATAAGGAGTTATTTCAACTAGGTAATAGGTTGATTTAATGTCATCTCATTAAATCAACCATTTGATAAGCTCATGATCAGGTCATTTAATTAATTATTTATTTTCTGTCTAATACATTAAAATTATATTTATTAGTGCAAGACCACGATCACATAAATGAATGAATTACTATGAAAAGATGGAATTTAAATAAAATTGATTATGCATAAATGTTTTATCCAAAAAATGGTTAATTAATTAAGTAAACACCCACTCAAATATTAACAAGACATGTAAAAGATAAAACAAGATAAAAATTTATGCATAGTAAAATAAAATCCCTTAATCCAAAACTATGTTAGACTAAGACTTTTGATACTTGATTAGAAACAAAATTCAACAGAATTATGTGTTTGAACAACCCATTTTGAGATTCATACTTTTATATGGGGAGTTATTATGAAAGTTTCAGGTTGAATTAACCATTTTACATCAAGAGGAGTAGCTCTTTCTAGACATGGTGTAATTTGGAGGCATGTTTTGAGAAACATCAAGTCAGGATTTCAGGATTGGGGAGTCCACTAAATGGATCAAGGAGATGTAAGCCCGCAGTTGGAAAATACTTTCCTACCTAAATACCTTTAAAATAGCTTGACCAACCCTTTTTGGGGTTATACAAAGAGGAATATGGATCCTTTCCACTAGAATTTTCTAGCAACTAAAAATTTCACATTCAATGGTGAGGGCTATTGAGAGTTGATAAAATAGTGGGAGATTTGAAAAAATCAATTAATTATTTCTCACAAAATATATAATCAAGTAAAATACTAATAATATTATCTCTTAATTATAGAATAAAATGAAAAGATCAGTGTCCCTACAATAAATATTGGATAAAGACAATATCCTCACTCACAGTAACTTCTAGAAGTCCTTTAGACACCTTCATGTTGGTCTATTCCATGAACAGAAATCTTATGTGCTGGAATCCTCATTGATTGATCTACCTACTCAAGAGGCGATTGATGAATAGTTAATAGTCTACAAAAAACATATGAATGAAAATGTTTGATGCTTTAATCTATGTCTAGTGAACTCATGGAGGCTCTTAAAAACATGGATGTATAAAGAATGCTTGATTGCCTCTATTGTCTTTACCAGGAGAGAGCTAGATATTAACAATTTGAGATTTCTCAGGGACTCTTTCAAAGTAAGCTCAAAGATGGTTCCCCATTTGGCACTCATGTAGTCATGATCATTGGAGACATTAACCTCCTAGAGGTTCTAGGTTTTAAACACCACGAAGAACTGGGAACCAATATCATTCTGGAATCACCCCCTTAGAGATTCTCTAGTTTTGTTGTGAATTTTAATATGAAAAACATTGATAAGTCTCTACCAAATCTCGTTATCCTCCTTTTCCAAGTAGATAAAGATATGAAGTGTGAAAATCCTTTTATCCTTATGGTGAACAAATTGAAAGGGAAATAAAATAGATTTACTCCCAAAGATTCTTTATACCCTTCTAAGTAGAAGAAGATGATCAAAGGGGAAGTAAGGGAATGGGATGTTGTCTGTTTCACACCTGGTAAGAGGGGCCACTGGAAGAAAAACTCTACCCTTCTAAAGAAGTAAGGGGACACTTCATGTGTATTTGTTATTGATTATACTTTATCTATTTCTATAAATTAGGTATTAGATACAGCTTGTGATTCTCACATATGTATTAAAATACAGGAACCAAGTATATTCAGAAAAATTGTGTGAAGGGAGGTAGATCTATGAGAAGCCAAAAGAGCTAACCTTTATAATGTAGCTATTAGGGACTATCGCCTCACATTTCTGACTAGAATGATCTTAGTTTTAAAGGGTTGTTATTATCTTCCTTCAGTTACCAAAAATATTATTTCTATATCCATACTCAATACATATGGATTCATTTTAAAATTTGAAAATAAAAGCTTCTTCTTTTATAAAGATATCATTTTTATGTCAAAAAACATTTAAATAATGATCTTTCTGTGTTGGATTACATGAACCAAGTAATGGAAATCGATAATGAATTTACTTCACATGACTCATACCACACCCATCTTTGACATCACCAGCTAGATCATGTAAATGAAAACACTTGGAAAAATTAAATAAACATGGATATTTATATTCTTTCAAACTAAAACCACTTGGTGTATGTCAC
Source organism: Viscum album (assembly GCA_963277665.1). Classification (NCBI taxonomy): domain Eukaryota; kingdom Viridiplantae; phylum Streptophyta; class Magnoliopsida; order Santalales; family Viscaceae; genus Viscum; species Viscum album. The sequence continues at coordinate 178,942,687 of OY728137.1, forward strand.
ACATTTTTACAAAGAAAAATAACTAAAGTCCCATTTAGTGGGAAAGGTGAAAGGGATAAAGATATTCTTGAATTAGTTCATACCGATGTGTGTGGACTATTTCTTATTTAATCATGGGGTGGGTACTCATACTTCATAACTTTTACTAATGATTTTAGTAGATATGGATATATTTACTTAATGTGTTATATGTCAGATTCTTTTGATAAATTCCAAGAATATAATAATGAAGTTGAGAACTAGATTGGTAGAAATATTAAGAAGCTCCTCTTCGATCGAGGTAGAGAATATATTAATCAAGACTTCATTGATTAATTATGGGAGTTTATGATCCTATCCCAACTCACTCCTCCATACATGCCTCAGTAGAATGGTGTAAGAGAAAGAAGAAACCTCACCTTATTGGGCATAGTGAGATCAATGATGAGTCATGAAAGTCTTCCATTATCCTTTTTGGGATATTCATTACAAACAGTGGCACTCATACTAAACCAAGTACCAACTAAATTGATAAATGGTATTCCATAAGAATTTTGGAGTGGAATAAAAACCATGTTACCTAATTTACAAGTGTGGTGAAGCTAAGTGTTTTTTAAGGCCTCTCCAAGTGGCAAATTGCACCCCGAGGCACAAAGTGTACCTTTATAAGATACCCCAAGGAAATAAGAGGATATTACCTATACAACCCCTCAAATATAAGGATTATAATGGAAAGACATGGAAATTTCATTAAAAGAGAGCACATCTATTTGGAAAAAATCCCCCAAAGTGTCCTCTCATTATGTTTTGGGTGTGGTTGTGTCTTCATAGGATTGAATGGTATGAAGAATTTTGAAGAAATCAGATAAGGGAGAGAACTGTGTACCATAATTCATGGGTCGTGTACCATGTTCTGGGAATGGTACGCGGAGCAGTAGGAACAGTACGCAGATACGGTTCGTGAAACCAAAAAACGGTTTGTGGATGAGCGGCGATGCAGTACGTGGATGGATTGATGTCGGTGGATGAAATCAACCACGCAAGAGAAAATGCGGTACATGGATGATGTGGGAAAAACGGTTTGCAGAATGGGAGAAGTTTGTAGGGGTAGAAGGATCAGTACACGGTGGAGGCTGTATCAAATCAATGATTTGGTAAATCTCAATTCAGCGGATTAAGTAGGTATATGTTCCTATATAAGAATTTATTATCCCACCGATTAATGTGGAGATCGAGTATCATTATAAATATCATTTTTTATCTGGGAATTTGGTGATGTCTGAAAGAAGTTCGCAAGGGATAATCCCACGAAGGCTATAGTGGTTCACGCAGAATAAATTATACCAAAGGATTTAAGCGGAAAATTGGGTTCACTTAAGGCTTAGTATGCAGAGGAGGAATATCATTTATGCGAGAGAGTTAATTCCAAAAGTAGTACGTAGAGGGATAGTTCCAGCACATGGAAGCGAACACAGTCCGCGAATAGAAAACAGTTCATGGAAAGAGGGTGTTTTGAAGAGGAGGTTTGAGGAGTCGGTACATAGTAGTGGTACGCGATCTCAAAGGCGGATACAGTCCGTGGATCAAGGGTGGTTTGCAGTGGAGAAATAAGTATGTGAAGGAGGTGTTATACATACCAAACCCACTACATAGTACGTGGTGAACAAGGTGGTTCATGAATTTCACAAGGAAGCTTGTAAAATTTTCAAATCAGTTTACAAAAGTATTTTCTGGTACCCAGAACTATCCAAGAAGGTGGGCTTCATCTACAGGTGAAAACATAACTTAAACGGATCATCTACCTATAGTAGATGATGCAATAATTCAAGAAAATTAAGGTAAATAAATGTCTATAAATTGTGTTTGATCTACAAGTCGATAAACTATGAGACAATTCCTTTCCAAGAGAGTGAGCGAAGGAAGAGGAAGATGGTGACCCTTTCCACTAGAAGTGAGCCAGAGAAAGAGGCATAGAGAGTGACTCTTGGGAATGCAGTGATCAAACCCCAAACCTTGTAAAGGCAGTGGGCCTAGGAATATAAGATCTAGCCCAAAAATTGTACTCATTATTGGTCGTGAGCCATAGTGAATTTGGTACATCGGCATATTACCGTTGTATTCCCCATGGATGTAGCCCAGTGATGGTAAACCAAGTGAAAATCATTGTGTCCTATGCATGATTTTATATCTATTTGTATATTTCCATGGAAGGAATAGAGAATTTTGTTTTTTCTAACAAAAAAACAAGATCTGAATGGGAGAAAGTTTTAATCTTTCATACCCTGAATCACCCCCTCTCAGGGTATTCGACCAAGTGGACCTAACAACATCTCTAATAGAGATTTTGGGAGTGAGATAAACTAATATGAAGTTGAGGCTCAAGGAAAACAAAAGTTGTTATAATGTGGTATTTTAAAAAACCCCGTGGAAGAAGAAACTATTCAAGATACACAAAAACTGTGTAGGAGTACAAGAGAGGTTAAATAACGAAAACGGTATAGTTTTCTAGTTAATAAGGATGGTGAATCATTATTAGTTTATATTAATGATCCTAGAACCTACAAGTAAGTAGTAAGTGTCATATATGTTTCCAAGAGGCAAGAATCCATGAATTCTAAAATGGATTCCATGTACCAAAACCAAGTTTCAATTTTGGTAGATCCTTCAGTTGATGTAAATCATGTTCATTGAAAATGGGTATTCAAGAATCAATTATACATGGAATGACAAGTCAGTACCTATAGGGAATGACTGGTTTCAAAATTGTTTAAACAACATCAAGGTATTGACTATGAAGAAAAGTTTTCACCATTTGTAATGCAGAAATACATTAAAATTTTACTTATCATTATGGATTACCATAAATATGAGATTTAGCAAATGGCTGTCAAAACAGACTTCCTTAACTGGAAAATTCAAGAAGATGTCTACATGAAAAAACCAGAAGGGTTTGTTGTTCCAAAGTATTCCAATAAGATATAAAAGTTGTGAAAATCCATTTATGGATTAAAGAAATCATTCAGGTCATGGAACATCTTTTTATGAAGCCATATTGAAATTTGGTTTTAAAAACAAAGAATGTGTACCTTTTGTATACAAAAAGTTTAGTGGGAGCACAATCATTTTCATAATAATATATGTTGATGAAATATTACTTATTGGAAATGAATTACCAGTCTTACAGTCTATCAAGGCATGGTTGAATAAATTCATTCCCATGAAACACTTGGGAAATGAAACATATATTCTTGGGATCAAGATCCATCATGATAGATCCAAGAGGTTGCTCGGCCTAAGTCAAAGTACATACATTGACAAGATACTGAGGAGATTCAGTATGGAATAATCCAAGATGGTATTGTTTCCATCATCACATGGAATTCATCTTTCTAAGAAAATGTGTTCTTAAAACCATGAGGAAATAAATAGAATGGAAAGTATTACATAAACATCAGTGATTGGGTGAGTCGTGTATGATATGCTATTTACTAGGATATATTTCGCCTATGCATTAAGTATAGTAGGAAGATATCAATCTGATATAGGTGACCACCACTGGATGGCAGTCAAGAATATACTTAATTATATAAGCCATACTAAGGACATGTTCTTGTTTTATAGAGGAGATGAGGAACTATTCATCATAGGATATATATATTCTAGTTTCCAGGCTAATCAATATGACATGAAGTCACAAATAGGATACATCTTCACTTTGAATTGAGGTGTTGTGAGATGGAATAGCTCAAAGCAGGATATGGTCTCAAATTCTACAGTAGATTTTGAGTATATTGCAGCTTCTAAGGTAGCTAAAGAATCAGTTTGGATGAAAATTTTTGTCCAAGATCTTGATTTGGTACTCAGAATTAAAGAACCCATCACACTTTATTGTGATAATACTACAGTGGAGGATCTCACAAAAGAACCAAGGTCGCATCAGTGGACGATAATATAATTCAGAAGTATCATCACTTGAGGGATTTTTCTCAGAGAGGTGTAGTTGTAGTGAGCAGTATTTCCATTAAAGACAATGTGGTGGATCCCTTGACTAAATCCTTGACTCATTAGAAACATGATTATCATTTGAGTTCTAGCGAATAGAAAGTTTTAGGCAGCTGGCTCTCATCCAAGTTAGAGTTTGTTGGATTTTGTGTCCTAGAACCAACTTTTTGTACTTTTATTACATGAATATTTGATGTATTAAAAATAAAATTAAACATCTTATTACATATTTTTTATTGTTCCACATGACCATAATGTAATAATGTCATAGAGTATTTTTCACATTGAAAAGGTCATAGTAGTTCCCCTCTATGATGAGAACCTTGATGTGCTATTAAAATATTCTTAATATAGTTCTGTGGTTGAATAACATACTATGATGGGACACATAGTATATAAACCCATAAAGTGATATTACTCATAAGTATATGGGACTTCTTCTCATGAAGTTCACACTTAGTAATCTCCAAGACAGAAGATTATGAGAATAGACTCTCTAGTAGGAATTATTCAGGTTTTGGTGTTATTGTATATTCCTATATGTGTGCATGTTTAATGGTCCTTAGACATTAATATTATCATTAATGCATGTGATGACTCATGTACTTAGATTTGCTGATGAAAAACGTCATGTCATATATTGGTAAGAATTAGGGCAAATTGGGTGCATCATAAATGTTTTGTTATTAATGGATAAGTCAAGATAAGATTTGAACCTTCCATATTTATGGAAGTTGATATCTTGGACCTTTGATTGAAATATAACTATCTCTCTAAATTTCCTAGACATGATGTAATGATTAGTTTATTTTAGATATTTAAATAATTATGTATCAAGATTATAGGTTGATGACACTGTCATGCAACCTATTTGATGGGATTATATGACAAAGGGATTATATTACACAGTGATCATTCGTCTGTGGTTTTCATCATTGTGACTTTATGTTTTTTATCTAGGGTTCCTTGACCCATTGTTAGATAATAATCTTGGACTTTAGGAAATATCGACTAATGCCAATAAGAAATAATCCTAGAGGGCCACACACTAAGTGTTTCTGGTGATCTTGATTAAATTTTATTTGAATTTAATTAACGAAATAAATATTATTCTCAAGACTGAGGAAAAATTTTATTTAAGTTATAATGATCACATAAATTAAATAAATATTTATTCACCAGATTATGAATAAAATATATTTATTTATTTTATTAAATATTTGATAAATATTTATTTACTTGTTTTTGAATAAAATATTTATTTAACAGAATAAAATATTTATTCAGATGTTCAATAAATAAAAGAGTTCAAATGGACCAAGACTACGTTCAATGATAAAATAATTAGTTATAAGTTGATAAATATTATTTATTCATTTTGTACAAGTTGGTGGACCACACGATAATAATACTATAATTATTTTTATGTTTCATGGGATTTCATTAATAGTTATAATTATATTTAATGGATGTTATGAAATTAAACTTTGTAACTGAAATCACAACTCTATAAATAGTTGGATATGTCTATTTTTTAATTAATTTAAAACCAATTACAAGTTTGGGAATAAACAATCATTGCGCATAATGAATTCCATATAAACTCATCATCCTCTCCCCCTATCAAGAATTCGAAACCCAAGAGAGAGTTTCGTCAAGACTGAAGAACGAGCGATCAAGAAAAAACAATTCATGACATTCTATTTTCCGCACTAGCACCCGGAGAACAAGTGGAGTTTCTTAGAGACCATTGAAGAACATGTGGACCACCGCTAGAAATATTATAACCTTGGATACTTGTAAGTGCAATGAAGGAAATCTGGAAGAAAATTTTTGGATGATTAATAATCATGAATGAAGAAAGTTACTAATAACAGGTATTTATTTCTTCATATATAATATAAATTGATTATAAATTATATGTGAAAGATCTTCACTCTTTGTTTTAGGAAATGATTATCAAAATAAATTTTAATATATCACCCACCAATGCACACTTTCGTTTCACCCAAAATGAAAAATAGTGATGTATTTCTTGTGGAACTCTTGAGGACACATTTATTTTTTTCCAAAGAATGATATTTGATTACTCAAATTTGTGTTCTGGAGTATAATGATTAATGATCTCACAACATGTTCTAGAGGGTGATTCTTTACAACTCATCTGCATGTTCCAAAGCTAGATTCAATGTTAGTTGAGTACTTATTCTAAAGGGTTATCTTTTCATTCAAATTGTGATTTTCTAAGGTCCATATTGGTATTTCAACTTATAGTTTTGGATGGTTTTGTTTTGAATCTAGTTTCTTGTTTTGATTTATATGATGTGTCTTGAAGTTTTTTAATTTTTGGAAGGTGATGTTTGGAGGATGAGATCTATAGGGTGCGGTCTGGATGATGGGGCTCTTATAAGTACTCTTTAATTTTTCACCCCAAAATATGTGTTTCCATGTTTCTCACTTGGATATTTGTTTCCTTGTTTGGGATATGTGTGATGTGGGTAGCTATGTGTTATCTCCTAAATATTTGGATATTAAAATGATGTGTATTAATGAGATATAACTTTCCTATAAGAACTATGTGTTATACCCACTTTATTTGGTTAGATACATGGAATATAGAATTTGTATTTACCTATTCTATATATGAGGGTAGATTATTATATTTTCAACTATGGGTTAAGGCATGACATAAATCCTTGAGATACACCTATTCTAGAGATGTAGTGTGATGAGTACCCTAGTTCATGTGATTGAGTTTACTATTAGTGTGGTGGTGAGGTTTGAGATTATGGGTTATGTATATACCTATAATATGTTTTGTTATTTTAGATATGACATGTATTCATTATCTATACAATTAATATCTGAGTACATGAAATACAATTGTGTCCCAACATCATAGAAGAGAGGGTATTTGGGATGGGAAACTTAGTAGACCTCGTCTGCTCTCCAAATTTATGAATATTGTAGTCATGAATATGAATATAGATATTTTGTCGATGGAAGTGGGTTTGGTGGTAGGAAATGTTTCATTTTTATCTATATACTTGTATCATAAAAATGAATTCAAAGAGACCTTATTTTTATCAATTTCGTGGTTTTAGTTACTATATAAACATATAACATTTTAATTTTTTGGAGAGTGTTATTATTTTGAAATATAGGATAGCTTTAGTGTAATTTACCTAAGATTGGATTGGACTCTGGTTTATCATTTTCACTCATAGATCAATTAGTATACTTCGATCACATTCATATAGTTGGAGGCTAGATTACAAAACTATAAGGTATGTTTATACTCATCCCCAATATTATAACTAATATTATAAAATCAAGAGTGTATTAATGGTGATAATGGTATGTGTTATCTTGGTGGGTATTTTATTTCTAAATAAAGATTATCCATATAATTTTGTCGAGGTATATTAGTTTTTTGGGTATTATTTGTTAGGAGTTTTTTAAGTTTTATTTTCAACTCATTGTGGATATATTTATTTTTTAATGAATTATATTATAAAATTTGATAATATACATGAAACTAACTTGGGTATTACATTATATAAGAACCCCAAATATAGTAACCTAGATCCAATGGTTACTTTAATATATTAGAATAAGATAAAAGAGATCGTATTCGACATGATAAAATAGTTTAGTATTCTGTGTTCTTATATACATACTTGGTTCTCCCATTAAATTTGAAAATATGAAATACAACTTAAAAATTCAGTGATAACATTATTAATAATTTTTTTATATCACTTAAATCATTAAAATTTCACTTCCAAGAACCCTACCGATTAGAAAATAAAATAAAAGGGTGAGCTTAGATGATCAGTAAGGGAAAGTGTTCAATAGAAGGTATCATAGAATAAATAAGGCATGAATAATAAGTCATAGATAATCAATAATCAAATATTCAATATAACTAATATCAGAAAAAGAGAGAGATATATATATATATATGGAATACCTAATAACATAAATAATTACATAGATAACAATAAATGGTTTAATAATTATAAAATGAATAATGTAGAACATCATAATATTTTAGTTAAGGCCTTATTCCAAGACATCACATATAAATAGGTAAGACATATGCCAAATAACCAAGCTAGTTTGTCTCATGAGACCTAACAATTCATTGAAGGGATAACTAATATCACGACCCAACCTTTCAATTTTATATCCAATGCATTCATCATATGAATTCAATAAATGATAAATAAAATACATAGTTAACATGACTTAGTAATAAATATCATCTTTGGAAACTAGCATATGATATGTCAATATTTTCCCCAGTCAATAAATAGAACAGTATGGTTATAAACCCATGAAAGGTAGAACCTGAGATGGATTTTTAAACCACTATAATTTCTAGAAATTTTGATTAAAAATAAAAAGTTCATTATATACATAACATTATATAAAACAAGATGTGATTATATAATATGCCTCAGAGAAAGAAAAGTGAGATGAAAAATCCTTATATCGAGTCCTGAATCACTTCGTTTGACATCTAATTTCCTAGATGATAACCTTATAATATTTATTTACTTGATTAAGAAAATTTTTCATATTTATTTAGTTATAATTATTTAATTTATTTCATTTATTGTCATTTTCAATTTAGTTACTTAAATGGTTAAGCTAATGTCCGACTTTTTGAGGTTGTTTGGTTCATAATCTCCAAAATAAATTTAGTGCACTCACCATGGTCAAATTGGTAATAGTTAAATCATCTGCATAATATTAAACATGTTAAAATTATAATTTTTATACATTAAATATAATTTTAACACCATCTATTTAAAGGGATAATGAAAAATGAGATACATTGTTCATGGAGGTGGTAGTCCGCATATACGCACGAACAACATTTTCATTTTTATAAAGGAGGAAAAATAATTAAATAATATGAAGGTTTAACTTTATAGAATCATAATAATGTTACTAATATCATATTTATCTACTAAATATATCATTATTACTATCTATATAAGGCATAAATTAAAAAAATAGCATCACTTCATGGAGGGGGTAGCCTACACGTACGCATGAGCGACATTATCATTTTCTAATAGATTGAATGGTAAGAAGGTGGATAAAATTTTATATTTATAGAATCACGATTATATCATAAAAATAATATATATCCATTAAATATATTATTTAACCATCCATGTGAGGCAGTGATTAAAAATGAAATACATCGCTTCATGGTGTTAATATTCCACATGGACACGAGATCAACGTTTTTATTTCCCATAGGATGGAAAAAAAGTTTAAATTAGTTGTTATATCTACATAATAACATTTTACTATATTAAAGGTACTGATATAATTATGTTAGGATGGTTATAATATATTTTAATGATGTATAAGAAGAAATAAACTTGAAAGAATTTGATTAGGAATTATACCTCCTTGTTGGATATCTTCCTTTGGTTTATGACTTAAGCCTTCTAGGATTAGTATTTTGGTGAGACAAGGAACTATAGGACATGAGGAGGAAATTTTGGAACGTATTTGGGAAAATATTTTTTGTGATAAGGAGATAAATGTTTGTAGAGAATTTAGGTGAGGAGGTTATCTTTTATAAGTGAGAGGAGTGACACTCTTGTGAATATAACATCTCAATATAAAAAGAGATGTAATTATTAAGGAATGTGGAATCTAAATTAATAAGTAATGTGATAAAAATTAGGGATGGTAATGAATTATATCATATAACCATTTAATGATTACATTTTGTGATATTTAGTGACTTGACTGTTGATAAAATATTTTACCTCAATTTAACCTTTAGTGTAATGACTAATTTTAGCATTGTTAACATATTTTTATAACAAAAAAATGAAATTGAAATTATAAGAAAATTTTGAAATAATTATTTCAAATATATAATAAATTTAATAATAATAATTTATTTATGTGTCAGAAATTAATTCTAATATAATCACACAAAACGTAAAATAACTATTTTTAGAAAAATAAGTATTTTCTGAGTAAACATTTATTTATAATTATATAGCAAAAAGACTCCTGAATTGCGGTGATACCCATGAATTTATTGGATTATTATTTATAAAATTAAGGTTATTATAAATTATAACCATTCCAAAATCAAATGTTACCTTCCAATCAAACTATTAAAAATAAAGAATCATAAATAGTTTTTATTAGATTAAAATATAACTTCAATTCCAAAATTTCATACAAGGGTTTAAAAATTAAAACTATACTATTAAATGATTTATTTGACACCTTAAACACATAATTTTTTTATGTAAATATTTTAAATATTTTTATGTCATTTTTATATCATAATTATTTCAAAAAAATAAGTTATTTTTAAAATCAGTATTTTTCTCTATTCACCAAAAAAACTATTTCAAAAAACATAAATAAACTAACCCAAATATAATTTTGAAATTCTAAATTAAAAAATAATTTAAAATTTTTAAATAAAATTTCTAAAGGTTTCATAAATTAAATCTAATATCCACTCAAAAATTGAGTAAAAACCTATTTTTAGAATAAAGTATTTTCAAAGTAGAAAATGAATTTATTTTCATTATATGTATAGTAACAACCATTATATAGTTTTTAACTTGTTTTATTAAAAATATTATCAATAAATATTATAAAAATCATTTATAAATAGTTATTAATTTAATTTATTAAGATAAAGTACATTGAATACTTAAAAATAGTTTTTTAAAAATATCTATTTTTATCATCAAATGATATTATCTTCATTTCTAACAAATTGATAAAAAATGAATGAATAATTTTTTATTAGTTTAAATGTATAAGAAATAATTTTTTAATAAATTTTATACTCTAATAAAATTAATTTATATTTTAAATAAAATATAAAATATATAATATAAACAATGTTTGAAAAAAACATTTCTGTTTGGCCAAAAATTATTAAATTAGTATATATTATAATTTATTAATCATTTAATGGATGTTAATAAATAATTTTACATATCATTACCTGAATCAATTAATTGATATATTTAATCAAAATTATTATGTATAAAAAAATATGCAATTTCTCAAATTAGTAAAAAACCGTTTCTCTAGAATCAATTATATTTTTGCAGTGACCCTGAACCTAGTAACCTAAAGCTGGTAGTTAATTTTCTAAATTGTTTTAAGATAAAATTTATCACACACCGAATGAATGAATAATTTAGTATTCTTTGTACACTAGATACATACTTTATTCTTGCATTACATTTGAAAAAAAAATTACAACACATTTTTTCCTAGAATATCAATATTCCCTCTAGAATATTATTTCATATCATTTATAGTACACATCCTATATTATTGGGAAAGGAAAAAAATAAGGGTGAGCTTAGATTCTAAGTAAGAGATATGAAAAATGTAATCTATCATAAATCAATAAGAATAATCAACATGTAGAGGTAAATAGTTTAATTAAAATTCCATTTAAATAATTTGACATTCATGATTGGATAAGGAATAATCAATATGGAAAGGTAATTATCTTATCACACAAGTCATTTAATCAATAACTTGACTATCATTATTGGATAAGATATAATCAATATAGAAAGGCGAATAAATAAACACACATTCTATTTAAATAATTTGATTACCATGATTAGATAAGTCATAATCAACATGGAAAGGTAAATAACTAAACAAACATGACATTTAAATAATTTTCTTATAATTATTATATAATGAATAATTAATATGTTGTGGAAAATATCTGAACACACATGCCATTTAATCAATAAAATTATAATTAAATGAATCTATAGATAATATCATTGAAAAAATATCATGGGGAATAATAACAGAATTCTTAATGAAGTAAATGCTTTATAATTGGATGTCATGATCTTAGAAATTATGATACCTATAATGTCAAGACCTTTCATAAGATAGTTTAAAACCGATGGGTAGGTATACACAAAAAACCATTTAACTAAGGCAAGCCAACTGATTTGTTTCACGAGACTGCTGATGCATCAAGGGGATATCTATAATGGATCCCCACCCATATCTTCATGTATAAAGTTTTCCGTATATATCAAATAATCGATTTAATTCATGAATAATTTTCCTCATCATCAAATGTATGTATTGATTAAAGAATATATATTTACCAATATTTTCCTAGATAATCAAATAACTTTCAATATAGAACACCATATATAGAAATGATATACAGTTTAGGAAATAAATATATCCATGATAAATAATAAGGGTATTTAGGTGAAATTTAATTTCCAATAATCATAAGAAATTGAATATTTGAAGGGAATGTTAATGACTAATAAAATGAATCAATAATGAAAATTTAAATACTTTACAAAGTCAGAATGATCACAAATATCCATATAAAGAATAATTATGGTATTAATAAAAAATATCCATAGTAGAGTAGAAGTAAAATAAATGGTTCTTTTTTTTGAGAAATTGAAATACCATAAAAATATCAATAAAAAAATTCTTCAAGAATATATCATTTTTTTAATTTGAAAATATTTAAAAAAAATGTTCATAAAATATTTTGAAAATATATTTTTTGAAGATAACCTCTAAAAATTTTAATGTAATATTTAAAACATTTAGTGGTTAGGACGATGGGAAATTCCATACATGTTATACATGTTAATACAAATATTCCTTTTACATTTTCAATAAAATCCAAATGGGCCTTGTTTGGAAAACAACATGCAGATTCATTTCAATTTTTTTGTAAAAAGATAATAATGGCTAATAATTATTTTAATAAATCATTTTTATCATTTTAAAAACATTTTCAAACCTTTTTTAGAAAACATGGTTATGGAAGAAAAAGGATTTTTACTGAAGAGAGAAATAAAGGTATAGTTTATTTTAAGCATTTTCTCAGTAATTTTAAGTATCAAAGAGTAGGAAATGGTACTATTAATTGAAAAACTAATGAATAACAATAGAAGAATAAAATTAAATGGGTTTATTATCCAATGATAAAATAATTTCCTTGAATGAAAATTCAAGCATAAATCATCCCGATTAAAATGAGATTGTAAAATAAAACCTTACAAAGATCATAACATTGAAGTGTTAATTAACCAATGAATAGATTATGTGTATAAAATTTAAATAAACTTAAAAAAATTTAATATTAAATATAATATAGTCAAAATTTATTACACACATAATCTTATAAAATCAAAGACATTTAAGAAGTAAGATAACCCAATGAAATGAAATTGAGTTATGAAATTCTTTACCACTTGGTGAATTTTTAGTAAAATACCTTTAAATAATTCAAATTTAAACTAAAAATACCATGAATTATTAATGAATATTGATATTACATGTCAAAGGGGAAGTATATATACCATATAAATGAAATTAGGTGCATAACATTACAATATTCCTTAAAGAAGGGAAGTTAAGAAGAAGTCCCTTACCTCACACTTCCTTTTGGTCAAACATAATTTAACATCATGTATAATGGTTCTAATATTTTTATTAATTTATATAATCATAATATTTATAATTATAAAATCACATATGATCCTATAATTATATTTTACCACCTATTTGTTAATAATATTTCATTATATTCATTATTTTTTGTGTTAATTACCCTATTTTTTCATGCGTGTTTTTTCATGAATGTTCTGATTATTTGAATAGAATATCGATCTATAATTAACAGAATGATAATAATGTTTTCAATATCATATTTACGGATTATATACATTTTTAGAGTCATTATTGATCATTGTACAAAGAAAATGAACCACATCACTTCGTGTATATAGTAGGTCGTACGTACGCACAAGCGATGATATCATTCCCTTAACGAGTGAAAGGTTAAGGAAGTGGATAAAATATTAATTTAATAGAATAAAAATAATGATATATATATCCCCTATATTAATTATATTTATTATTATTACCTTCTATGTAAAGCTTAAGTGAAAAACAATTCATATTACTTCGTGATGCGGTAGTCTGCCGTATACACGAGCAATGTTATCATATTTTTAAATGACATGAAATGTGAGAAGGTATAAGTGATATTATAAATAAATAATTATAATAATATCATAAATATTATATATATATATATATATTAAATCTTTCATTATATACCATTGGGATATGTGTTTATGGAAAATGAGTTACATCGGTCCGCGAGGAGGTAGTCCGCCGTATACATAATCGATGATTTCATTTTCTATTTGATGGAGGGGAATATGGATAAATATTATTAAATCAACATAATAAAATATAAACATATCGTAGATAGTGGTGTAATTATATTGGAAGCATTAATACATAATTTAAGGTGAAAAGAAGAAGGAAGAAAATGAAAGTGCTTCATTAAGACAATTACCTTCTCTTAGAGAAACATCCTTTGGATATCCACTTAAGAACCCTAGGGTTTGTATTTTTGGAAGAATATAAGATATAAAATGTATATATGGATGTCGGAGAGATATTTTTATAGAGTTTCTTCAATACAAATGGAATGAGAGGTGTGAATAAGTTATATTAGGGAGTGACCTTTTATAAGTGGGGGAGAGGATATACATAGAATATTTGAAAAGAACAAAGTGTAAAAACATTTTTCACAATACACAAGGCACAAAAAATGGGAAATTATAAAAAAATTAGTGGTTATACGTTCTAAATATATCCATATAATACGTTTTTACTACTATTAGGTCATTTTTAACCCATATCTTCTTAGATTAACCCATGGTAAATATGTTTTCACCTTAACTGCGGTAATTAATTTTTATTAGTTTCACTATTCATCATGAAAAATAATTAAGAAAAAATTAATATATAATATAAATTATTCTGATTAAAAAAATTTAATTAATTTTTCCAAATTCATTCACATAATTGGTAGAATTCAATTTAAAATTAAATCTATAGACACAATGAAAAAGCAGTTTTCCCAATTAAATAATTTCAAATTTTTAATAAGTTTTTATATAAAAATTAAATATGAAATTGATTATAATGGTTTAAATTAGTTATATTTTAATATAATTGAAATAATTTTTATTTAAAACCAATTTAAAATATAATTTATTTTGGTAAATAATTTAAACGAAAATATAGTTTTCAATAAAAATAAGTATTTTTCAGTATTAATCGAGAAATTAATATTTATATAAAATTTTAAAAAATACACCCAAATATTATTTTTAAATTTATATTTCAAAAATTAAGTTTATGTTTTTGAATAAATTTTCTAAAATTGGTAAAAATTCATTTTAAATTATGTGTGCAAAGCAAGACTAAACCATTTTTTTAAAAAAATACAGCTTTTTTAGAAAATATTTCTTTTTCTTTCAAATGATTCTTATTTTATTTTTAATCAATCTATAACCATTGAATTTATTTTTTACATGTTTAGATCATATAATTTTTATAATTTATTTTTTTCAATTTATACCCTCTAACTTAACGACTAGGTTATAATATTCATGTTTCAATAATAACATTTTAATAGTGTATCGCATTTCATTTAAACCCAATGTTGCATTCATAGTAAGCCATTTAAGAGATTGAATTTATTTAAAAATAAATATATCATAAAGTATATGGGTTTTACTTTCTCATATAATATTGGTGTCACGTGTCATGTATAATATTGAACCCAGTTTTTTTCTTTTAAAATCTTTGGGTTTACATTATACCCCTTTAACAAATTGAATCCTAGAAATTTAATCACGATCTTAGTAATCAAGGGTTTGAAATTCAAAAATAATTTTTTTGTAAACCCATATCACAAAAGGTTCAACAAAAAATCCTCTTAATAGGAGAGAAAGGGAAGTACAAAGGTTATCTGAAATAACACATACTAGGTTTCCAAATAGAATAATATTGGTTGCAAGGGAATATATTGATATGGAAGAAAAGAATAAATAATTATAGAGAGAGATATAGATAATTGATAACAAGAAAGTGAATGATCAATGAAAAGTTAAATACCTCAAAACCATAAATTTCTAATGATTTAAAATACCATTTTATTTATCAAATATGAAGGTAATATGATAACATTTTTTGTTTCAAGACCCCTTTTTATAAAGTTATGAAATTAATTTACCATATTGAATATGAACATAATAAAATATAATTACATGAAATATTTATATTTTATAATCATAATTTCATTATTTGGTTTTGATTCAATAAATTTCCACATTACCTATAAATCTAAGAAAGAAATATCCAAAAATGATTTTTTATAATTGGAGAACTAAAATTAAATTTTAATAGATCATAAAATCTATGAAAGAGTGAAAAGTCCTTCTGCTTATATCCAAATATTTTATAAAACTAATATGGTTAGAACAAGTTATATAATATAGGACATTAATCTATAAACCTTAATAGTAACAACATTAGTTCATTATTAATATTTATTTTTCAAAATATTTAAATAAAAATTATTAGAAATAAACTAGAACATCATGTAGTCCAATAGTAGGTGCAACACCCCTATCTCCATTTAGTTCTGGGTTCAAGCCCCATGAAATTTCTAGATGTGATGGTTTCTCACCTGACATATGTGTTATCCATTCTCTAAAAAAATATTAATATAATCCCTATAACATTACAAAAGTGTAATAAACCTAATGAACTCAACATCAAATATAAGATAAACCCTAAAGTTTACTAATACCTTTAAACTTATGAACACAAAAAAGTAATGGAATTATTCCTTAAATAAGTTTTCACTAAAACATATAATAAACCAATTGGTTGTATTTTCATAAATATTTACCAAAATATCCTTAATCTTAGCAGAATCCCATCACATAAAACCTAAAAGAGGTTTTTAAGACTTTGAACTCATGTTCAATATTAAACTCAAACATCCATGATGGTATCCATAACAATTAAGTTAATTAATACATATATTCTTCTAAAATTTAACATAATCATTAGATGTTTCATATTTTCTTATAACAAAAATAGCATTGGTAAAAATGCTTCTACAATATAATTCTGGAACCCCAATAAATTAATACTTCAACCAATTTATTTCAATATAGTTCCTTCCTCAGTCTAGGGGATAACCATTAGAGGAGGATATTGACTTGGATAATTCCCAGGTTCCCCACATTTATGACAAAAAACTATAAATGGATCCCAAGGATGAATTTCATTTCCTTTTATCACTCTTTATTTTTCCTTTGAAATTCATTTATTTTTTCCCTTATTTTACACACATAAAACATTTTCCCATTTCATTGAGAGACTTTAATAGGAGATTCTTTCCACATTTTTGACAAGAATTAAATCAATCCATCTTTCCTATATAGTCTCCACCACTAAATCTCTTAGCGATTTCCATCTTTCTCTTCTTTGGTGAGTCTGAGAGTTGGTAAAGGTATAAGTTGTTAACAATATTTTAGGATAAATGATTAGGCATAATCATGATATATTTCACTCTAATAATCATCCCATTTGGATTCTCCTATTCACCACATATTCCTTTATATTCAATGTTAACATGATCCCTTCAGGGTCAATCCATTAACTAAAACCAAAAACCGTAGTGTGAGAAAGAATAATAATAGTGGAAAACCACCTAATCATTAAGAATCACTTATGGAGGTTATAAATCATGATACCTTTTTTGGATTTAATACACCTTAGGTTTAATCTATTTCATTCATTTTCCTCATCTATTCAAATCATTCATAATGATTCGTAAAGAAAATCTGAATTATCCAAAGAATATCCCCTAGGAGTTTCAAAATAGGTGTGTAGTAAGGACCATTTTCATGTAACAAGTAAGTAAAGATAAACACACAAATTTTAGAGTTATTAACCTAGGATAAATCTATTTCAGAACCACATCCACTTATAGTACCCAGATAGGGATGCATTTCTATGAAAATCCACAAAATCTCTACCTTATCAAAACATTAGGATGTTATTCAATACTTATCCTCAAAGTTTATCATAGGGTTTTGTTCTCTAATCTTTTTTCCTTAAAATAATTCCCAAGGTTTTTACTAAACTTCCCCTAATACCAACTGTAGTGACCCTAACTCTAGTAACCTAAAGCTGATGGTTATTTTACAACTTTGGCATAAGATACAAGTGATTACATCCCCAAGTACCAAATAGTTTAGTAGTACTGGTGAACTAGAAACATACTAGATTCATGTATTAAATTTGGAAACAAAAATTAGAAAATATTTCTTTTCAAGAATATCATTATTTTCTCAAGAATATACTTGCATATCATTCATAGTATACTTCTTAGATTCTTGGGAAATGGAAAAAATAAGGCTGAGATCAGATGCTCAGAAAGAATTATATAAAGAGAAAGATATCTTGAATAAATAAGAATAATCAACATGTAAAGATAAATAATTGAACATATGTTTAATTTAAATAATTTGACTATCATGATTAGATAAGGCATAATCAATATGGAGAGGTAAATTTCTAAACACACATTCCATTTAATCAATAACTTGACTATCGAGATTATATAAGGAATAATCAATATAGCAAGGTAAATAACTAAATAGGAAATACATATAAATAATTTTACTATCATGATTAGATAAGGAATAATCAATATGTAATGATAAATAACTGAACACACATTCCATTCAAAATAATTTTACTATCATTATTAGATATGACATAATCCATATGACAAGGTAAATATCTAAACTCACATTCCATTTAATAAATAAATTGAGAACGAAATGAATATAGATATCATATCATTGTGAAAATATAACGGGTAATGATAGTTAAATTCTTAATTAATGAAATTATTAATTATTATATTTCATGATCTTAGGGATCATGATACCTCTACTTCTAATATCTTTCACAAGACAATTTAAAATTGATGGGTAGGTATACACCAGAAACCCATTTAACTAAGGTAATCGAACTGATTAGTCTTATAAGACTAGAAATGAATATAGAAAATATTCATAACTAAGAAACAACCATATATTTATATCCAAATTATTCCTCATATATTTCATAATTGATTTAATTCATGAATAACACATCTTATCATCAAATATCTATATTGAGTAAAGAATATAGATTTATCAATATTTCCCCAGATAATAAAATATCTTTCAATGTAGATCAACATATATATAAATCATATTTGGATTAAGAAATAAAAATTTCTTTGATAAATAATATTGATATTTAGGGGAAATTTAATGTCCCATGATCAAAGTAAGGTAAATATTTCTAGGGAAAGTTAATGAATAAAAAATTGATTCAATAAAGTGAATTTCAATATTTACTTGGTCAAAATGATCATAAACCATTCGTAGAAAGAATAATTATGGTATCAATAAAAAATATCCCTAGTTAAGTATAAATAAAATATAGGTTATTTGTTATCGATAAATAAAAATACCATAAAAATATAAAACATTATTGGGGAAAATATCCTTTTTTTAATTTGAAATTATTTTTAAAACTAAAAGTTCAAAAAATATTTTTGAAAATAATTTTCATTAAAAATAACCTTTTAAAATTATAAAGTAATATTTAAAAAATTTATTATTCAGAATTGTGGTAAATTATATACATTTTGTACACATTAAAAAAAGATTCCCTTTATATTTTTAGTAAAATACAAACAGATCTTGTTTGGAAAGAAACATGTAGATTAATTTCAAAACATTTTTTAGAAAAAAATAATGGTTAAAAATGTCTTTAATAAACCATTAAGATAATTTTAAAAACATTTTTGAAAACATTTTTAGAAAAAATATTTTTTGAATAAAATGGTTTTTCGAATGGAAAGAGAAATAGAGTTGTATTTTTTAAAAATATTTTTTCAACCATTTTAAGTACCAAAGAGTGGAAAATTGTACTATTTCTTGAAAGGTTGATGAATAAATAGATTATAAGAAAATTAAATGGTTTTATTAACATATCATCATATTATTTACTTTAATTTAAATTAAATCATAAATAATCCTGATTAAAATGATATTGTAAAATAAACCCATACAAAGATCATTAAATTGAAGTTATAATTAACCAATGAATTGATTATGTGTTTAAAATTTAAATCAACCTTAAACAAGTGGATATAAAAAATAATATAGTGGAAAGTCATTACATAAATAATATTAGAATATAAAATAAAATGAATAATTAATATATCCTAATGAAAATATATTGAGTTGTGAAATTATGTACCATTGGGAAACTTTTAAGTCAAATCCACTTAAATAATTTAAATTAAAACTTAAAATACCTTGAATTATTAAGTAATAATTATATTACATTTCAAATTTTTAGTATATAAAACATATATAGTAAATTATGTGCATAACGATAAAGTATGCATGAATGAAGGGAAATTGAGACGATGTCCCTTACCTCATGATTTCTTTTAGTTGAAAATGATTTAAAATTCGTTATAATGGTTTTAATAATGTTATAAATTTATACCATGACTAAATTAATATTTATAATATCCTATATTATCCTCTTATGATATTTTACCACTTTTTGTTAATAATATTTTATTATATTCATTGTTTCGAGTGTTAATTGTCTTATTTTCTCATGAGTGTTTTGTCATGAAAGTTCCATTTATTGGGTATATTATATAGATAAATAATATATATAATGATAATAATTTTATTAATATCATATATAATCATTAAATACATTTTTATAATCATTATTTAAGTTTGTACATGGAAAATGAATCGCATCGCTTTATAGAGATGGTATGTCGTATGTACGCATGAGAAACAATACCATTACCTTAATGAGTGAAAGGGTAATAAATTGGACTGCATATTAATTTTATAGTATACATTTTATTTCATATATATGACATATATTTTTTATATTTATCCTTTTTACCTTCCATGAAATGTATAATTTAAAAACGCATCACATCACTTCGCCAGGCGGCAGTCTGCCGTACACACAAGCGACATTATCGTATTCTTACACGAGATGGATAGTAAGAAGATATATGTGATACTATAATTATGTAAGTATAATAATATCATAAATATATATATATATATATATATATATATTAAATACATCATTATATACAAGCATAATATATGTTGATGGAAAATGAGTAACATCAGTTCACGTGGCTGTAGTTCGCTGTACACAGGATCGATGATTTCGTTTCCCATTTGATAGAGGAGGAAATGGATAAATATTATTACATCAACATAATAACATCACAATATATTTTATATACCTTTTTTTTATTAAATTTTAAGTGCTAATACATAATTTAATGTGGAAAAAATAAGAAATAAAATGAAAGAGCTTTGTTAAGACAATTACCTTCTCTTAGAGAAACCTCCTTTGGATCTCCTATTAAAGACCCTATTTATGGAATTTTGTGAAAAAATAAGATATATAATATATCTAAGGATGTTTTATATATATTTTTATTCAATTTTTGATAAAAAATGGCTTGATGGGTGTGAAAAAGTGAATAGAGGGAGTGACCTTTTATAAGTGTGGGAGAGGACACACAAGGAATTTTTTAAAAGAATTATGTGCACCCATGTATTTCTCATGCCACAAGACTAAATATTTTTCCATTATCAAACCATATAGGTTATAAGGTTTAAATAATTCTATAAAACTTTTTTTGTCAAGTATTTGGTCATTTTTGACCCTTGTCTTCTTAGTTTAACACCCAGTAAACTGTTTTTCACCTTAACTGTGGTAATTAATTTTTACTATTTTCAATATTCATTATCATAAAAAATTAAGTTAAACATATTATATAATTTAAATTATTCTTATTAAAAAAATATAATCAATTTATCTAAATTAAATTAATTGAATTGGAATATTCAATTTATAATTAAACATGTAGATGCAATGGAAAATCGGTTTTCCAAAGTGAAAACATCCAAAAGTTTAAAAAGTTTTTTATCTCAAAATTCAACATGAAATTGATTCCAATGACCTAAATTAGTTATATATTAATATAATTTTACTAATTTTACTTTAATACTAATATAAAATATAATTTAACTTTTTAAATAATTTTAATAAAAATCCAGGTTTCAATAAAAAATTGTATTTTTCACTATTCATTAAAAAAATTAATCTTTCCATAAAAATATCAGAAAATAACTTAATGATAAATTTTAAATTTATATTTCAAAATTTAATTTAATTTTTTCAAATAAATTTTCTAAAATTGTTAAAATTAATTATAAATCATGTACTCAAAGCACGAATAAACCACCTTTTAGAAAAAATATATTTTTTGGAAAACATTTATTTTTCTTTCAATTTATTATTATTTTATTTATAATCAATAGTTAACCATTGGTTTTTTTGCGTGATAAAATCGCATAATTTTCATAATTTAATTTTTCCAATTCATAGCCGGCAACTAAATAACTAGATCATAATGATCATGTAAAAATAATAATATTTTAATAGAGTATCATGTTTTATTTAAACCTCATGTTGTGTGCATCCCAATTTATCAAAGAGATTAATTTTATTTAAAAATAAATATATCATAAAGTATTTGGGTGTTACATTCTCATTTAATATTTATGTTGTGTGTCATATTTTCTATCGAACCTAATTTTCTTCTTTTAAAATAATAGGGTGTTACAATATTTCTTTGTGAAATAAAACCCTTCTAATTTTAAAAAAATATTTATTTTTTCAATTGTATTGTATTTAGATCAATTGTAATCTCTTTAATTTTTTATTGTAATAAAAAATTATTCACTATAGTTAGGTGTTTCATATATCATGCATTATTTAAAATAGTATTTATTTAAAGGAAAACACATACTAAAATATTAGGGTGACATAATTCCCTCATTTAAATTAATTGTATCCTCATACTTTAATCTTATTATGACCAAAAAAGTATCTCTACATAGGTATAATCATGAATGTATGTTTTACCTTGATAATTAATTCTTATGTCACTGTTTGTAATCTTAGTATTTCTTAATTTTATATTTCTAAAACCATATATGCACCTTTATAAGACCAATAATTGTGAATGAGTTTCCAGAGGTAACCCTTGATATCTGAGATATATTTCCTACTTGAGAATTGTTAAATTTATATTTCTCTTATGGGGGTTTGAGTTATTATTTTACCATCAATATAGATAATATTATAACATATACTTACTTTATTTCCTTCCATTCTATATGTGTGATTTAATTCTTTTATTTTTTAGTAGTTTTTAATCTATTATTCTAAATGATGTCTAACCATTATGATTTTTCCATGCCTAAATCACTAAAATCAATATTTAATAGATCATAATATCTATAAAATAATGATAAGTAATTCTTATCATCTTTAACCACCAACTAAAAATAAGGTAAGTTTGAGAACAAATAACATTAAAATAAATTACAATATTTAGATCCTTTATTATAAATAATATCACTAAATTAAATTATTATATACCTTATCTACTAATTTATTAATCCTAAAAAATATAATTATGTAAAAGGAAGTCATATACATAATAACTATGTTTTCAACCAATGAATAATTGGTTATTTTAATAGGTACCACCTAATATATTCTCACTACACCAAGATTCCCATAAGGTGTCTTAATTGACAACTCATTCCTAGAGTGTCAAGGGATAATTCAATATCCATGAAAAAATATAAAAGAGTTCATAGATATGGAATCAAATAAATCCTGAGTTTTTTTATCAAAGTACATGTTATCACAACTTAAGGGACCACATCTTTAGCTATAATGATTTCATAGGCTTACCTCACTCTCTTGGTATTTTATGAGGTAAATTCCCTTGATGGTTGAGGTAATCATTTTAGTAGTTCCCTATATAATTATAGTTAAATCGTTGAACATTGGTGACTTATTTCTGTATCTTTTATTCAAGATCCAAATTAAATCTTTCTCCATACTTTAACAAACTCCCATTCTATTCAGGAAAACATAAGGGTGTTTCTTTTCATAATTATCACATGTTGGAAGTTCCATCCATTCTTTATTTTACTTCACCTAATTTTTTTCCTCAGTACTCTATCACCATATTCTTCTCCTAATTTCCTTTGAAAACAAAATACTTATATAACTTGTAATTCCCTAACCCCAATTACCCAGATTCGATGCATTATTACATAAAATTAACATGATACAGGGAATCATGTCCCAAAAGACAGATTAGTTTAATTGCCTTGGAAGTACTAGATACAAACATATGTTTTACATTACATTATAAAATGAAAAAAAACATTGTCTCTTTCAAAAACATTCACATACCTTATAATATCATAGTAGGTTAGTCATAATATACTTCTTCGAATCCTGGAAAAAATAAAACATAAAAAGGGGTGAGCTGAGGTGCTCAGTAAGGATAACGATATAGCAGAAACTTTCATAAATAAGCATAAACATTTAATGAAATGTATAAGACTAATACATAGGACCTTTTAACTTAAACATCAGTATAATATGGAAAAGATAAATCAAATAACTTCATTTACTTATTCACATGGATATTCTACAAGTCAAATAATCACATGTAATATCAATAGCCAATTTCACAATGATGGAATGCATAATGTCGGACATCATAACCACATAGTCAAGGCCTTATGCCAAGACTACAAATAAGATTTTGTCAAGGCCTTTTTCCAATACACTAGTTTGTCTCATGAGATCTACCGATGCATTGAGGAGCTATAGTGGGCTCTACCTTTCACTTACTAAGTCCAATGCATTCCTCATATGGAAAGGTTGAAACATAATATAAACATTAATATTAAAACTAGCATATTAAATGTTAATACTTTAACCATAAACAATGAATGGTATAAAAATAACACATCCACAGTTAAACATATCACAAAACCTTCCACACAATATTGAATATTGTATCATAATAAATCAACTTCAAACAAGTGTAAAATCCATCAAAGGATGTTGACATAGATTAAATAAAAACTATTTGAGAGAAATATCTCTTTATATTTTGAAATAATTTAAAATTCAAATAGTTAAAAAAGAAAAAATTTATTTTGAAAATATTATTATAAGATTTTAAGGGATTATTCTAAGGTTTTATAATGGCAAGAAAACAGCCACACCCGCTATATAAGTTAAAAAAACATTCTTTCCTTAATTTTTTCGAAAAGGTAATAAATGTCCTTGTTTGGAAAATGACGGAAAGATTCCTTTATAAAAATACTATAAAAAGTAAAAAAAGGGTATAAATTGATTTAATCCATAGTCTAGGAAATAGTAAAAAAATTTAAATACATTTTTAAGGGACATAGATGTTGATAATAAAGAGGTCCGAGTAGATACACACGTATAAACAACCTCAGATAATGAAGAGATTATAACATTATCCCTTACCTTATACTTTTCCTTGATTGATGGTTTGTTAAACTAATTTATAGTAGTTGAATAATTTTTATTAAATTATAAAATAACCAAATACATAAATATGATATCATATATAATCCCCTAATATTGCTTTGTTAATAATATTTCTGTAGTATCATCGTTTCTAGTGTTAACTGATTCATTTTCATTTATATGCTTGGTTACATAAGCCATGTTTTTTATGGATAGGATGTATTTGATTCATATTCATAATTATATGAATCTATTAAAAATTATTTTTAATCATAAAATGAAAATTATTCTTGAATGGTTATGACGGGGAATGAATTTCATCGCGTTCATTGAGATGGTAATCTGTATGTACACACGAGCGAAAATATCATTCTATTTATTGTGAAATTGTATGTAATTGGATGTTATATCATATATAGATAATCCTTAACATTTTATATTTATTATTTAGATCAGTTATACTCATTATTATACCCTTCCAAATAATGATGTGTTTGAATAACAAACTACACCACAACGTGGAGACGGTAAGCCGTACGCACGCACGTATGGAGACTTGTCATTCATAGAATGGATAGAATAATAAATATGGTTTTACCATATTTATAATTATAAAAAAATATGTATAAGGTACAGGAGTTATTTTTTTTTATGGAAACAACAAATAAAGACGAAGTGGAAGAAGAAAAAAACTTTGAAAGAGTTGGTGAAATTATTATCTCTTCTTCGGGTGTTTCCTTTTGAGTTGATCAAAAGGGCTCCTAAAGTTGGATTTATGATCCAATTAAGGAATCTAGGTTGATTTGAAAGTATTTTGGAGGATATTTGAGTATGTTTTGGCAGTGAAAAACGGATTTGGAGGTGTGATTTTGAGAGAAAGGGAAGTACCCTTTTATAAGAGAGGTGAGGGTAACTTTAGGAAAATCTTGAAATATTATTTTATTATAAAATAATATTCTGTTTATAATGGATATAAAATGATTTATTTAGAGAATAAGGTGGGGGTGAGTCGAAAAACTCTCAACCAATAGGTTTTATATAGGTTTAGGTTACTATATTAACCTTTTCTTTTAGATTTAACTCTTAGTTGAATAGTTTACCTTTTTTCATGTATTATTCTATTATTATAATAAATGGTTAATAAAAATACTATAAAAAACCAAGAGAACCCCAAGTGGTTAATTATTGATATATATAACCTTATCTATGTCCTCTGGAAGAACCTTATATTTTTAGGAATATTATATCAATTCATAATATTGTATTTGTTTTAAAAACTTATTTATGTGAATTTTGACACTATTTGGTTTTTTGTTTTTGTGGAAGTCATAAAAACATTATCACTTAGAATAAAATTTAATTAATAAACCCTAAACTGTCATATTAAACTTTAAAATTAGTGTAATTCATCATAATTCTCAATTTAAATTTATTTGGATATTTATAATATCAATTATTTTAATCATTCATTAATCAGGTAATTACTGAATCATCATTGTGTCATAAATAAATTTAATTATTTAATGTCTAAAAATTATAAATAAAATACCATTATGAATAAAATATTTTTATATTTATAATTAATATTTATAGTCGAATTTATCTTATGTAGAGTCCTATATTAAAATTGTTTAGTTATTAAACTTTGAATTTAAAACTTTTAACTCTTCTTTAAATAAAATAATAATAAATGTCCTAATCTAATCCAAGGGGACCAAAAATACCATATTTTATTCCAAAGGATTATTTTGGTCGAAATACACTTATAAAATATAATTAGTACATATGTTAGGGTAATTATAGTATCATTTTTTACCTTTAATTACCCTATTTACTTTTAATCTTTGTATATAAAAGTCAGAAGTAACTATTCACCAAAAATTATTTTCATCTTATTGAACCAAATTTTACTTAATGATGTCAACCGTGTCTCTTGGGTTTTTGAAATTTAATTCACAAAATTTGTAAAATTACATTTTATGCAAATTTGCAAATGCGCCTAGAAGGTGGGTAAAATACAGTAAAAGTTTAATAAAATTTTATATATCTAATATTATTATAAAATGAATAAAAATAATTAAATTGAATATATATATATATATATATGTATTATGTATCTATTTTTACCAAATATAAATTTAAATAAAAAGTCAGTTTTAAACAATAACGCAATGTTTTTAACTATTCATCAAAAATTGAAAGTTCTTAGAAAAATACCAAAAATTCACCCTAAGATAATTTTGATATTCCGAATCCAAAAATGAAGTCCATTTTAAAAAATAAAATTTATAAAATTTTAAAAAGTGGGTATTACTATTCATAATGGCTAGTTTGATTGGTTGTGGTGTGTTAGAACTTGAACTTGCGTACAACCCAAGCTATTGTACTA
Organism: Viscum album; assembly: GCA_963277665.1. Taxonomy (NCBI): domain Eukaryota; kingdom Viridiplantae; phylum Streptophyta; class Magnoliopsida; order Santalales; family Viscaceae; genus Viscum; species Viscum album. The sequence continues at coordinate 178,970,468 of OY728137.1, forward strand.
TTCAAAGAGAAGCGTACCATAAAAGCTTGAGGTGTTACATTCTTCCCTCTTTCAAATAATTTCAACCTCGAAATTTCTTGAATATTACAGCATAAAAATATTCAGGTGGTTCTTCATCATATGTTCCTCGGGTTCCCACATTGCCTCTTCCATCTTATGGTTTCTTCATAGAACTTTCACCAGACGAGTCGTCCAGTTTCTCAGCACTTGTTCTATGGTATCAAGAATCTTGAAAAGATCTTCACAACAAGATAGTTTGGGTTCCAGTTCTATTTCTTTATAGGTGAGTTCATGTGTTGGGTCATGCATGTATTTTCTTAACAGTGATACGTGAAACACATCATGAACTTTGGAGAGACTTGGTGGCAATACCAAATGATAAGTTACAACTCCAATTCGTTCTAGAATTTCAAAAGGTCTGATGTACCTGGGATATAATTTTCCTTTCTCACCTAATCTTATAACACCCATCCATAGAGATACCTTCAAGAAAATATGATCTCCTACTTGAAATTCCAAATCCTTCCTTTAGTTATCGGCATAACTCTTTTTTTCTACTTTGAGCTGCTTTGTTGTGGGTTTAGATAACCTTCACATTTTCCATTGTTTTCTTAACATGTTCTAGGCCTACGAGTTTACTTTCACCAACATCATCCCAACAAGTTGGTGTGCGACATCTCTTTCCTTATAACGCTTCATATGGTTCCATCTGAATACTTGAATGGAAGCTATTGTTATAGGAAAATTCTACCATAGGTAAATATTGATCCCACATACCTTGAATGTAAAGTGAGCTAGATCTCAACATGTCTTCTAAGTTTTGAATAGTCCGTTCTGATTGTCCATCATTTTGATGGTAGTAGGCAGTGCTCAAACGAAGTTCAGTATCCAAGGACTTCTGAATACTTTTCCAAAATCTTGATGTAAAAAGGGGATCATGATCAGAAACAATTGATAGGGGTACTCCATAAAGTCTTACAACTTCATTAATATATAGTTTTTCTAAACATTCAAGTAGTAAATATTCTCTTATAAAAGAAAATGATCTGACTTGGTAAGAAAATCAACAATGACTCATATTGCATCATTCCTTCTTTGAGTCCTTGGTAGTCCCATGACAAAGTCCATAATAATATCATCCCATTTTCACTCAGGTATGGGAAGTGGATGCATGACTCATCTAGGATGTTGTCTTCTAGCCTTAATCTATTGACAAACCATACATCTTGACACATAATCAACAATATCCCTCTTTATGTGGTCCCACCAAAAAAGTTCATTCAAATCTCTATATATCATAGTGATACCAGGGTGTATAGATAAATCGGAGCTATGGGCATCATCCAACAATTACCTTTTTATAACAGGTATATCAGGGAAAAAAATTCTCGTCCCAAATTTCAAAATTCAATCTTCATATACAAAGTCGATCAATCTATCATCATTCATAGCTTTAATTTTCTTTTTAAACTCATTATTATCAGTTTAAGAGCTTTTTATCCTTTCTAGTAAAGTTATATTGGAAACCATTTGAAAAAGTTTTGATGTTTCACCTTCCATGATTATTACCATATCCATATTTATTATATCCATGAATATAGGACCCCTTTCAACTCTCATCTTGTTCAAAACTCCATAATAATTTCTGTTCAAATAATCTTCCACCTTATTTACCTTCCCTATGAGGTAGTTTATAGTGAAATCATAATCTTTGAGTAGTTAAAGCCATCATCTTTTCATCATGTTGAGTTCTTTCTATGAGAAAATATACTTTAAACTCTTATGATCAGTATATATCTCACATTTTTCACCATAGAGATGGTGTCTCCATATCTTCAAAGCAATGATTACAACTGCTAACTCAAGATCATGAGTAGGATAGTTTTTTTCATGAATTTTTAGCTGTCATGATGCATAAGAAATAACTCAATCATTCTGCATAACGACACAACCAAGTCCTTTCTTTGAAGAATCCCTATAAATAAAAATACCATTATTCACCGATGGTAGAGTCAGGATAGGATAATTGACTAATATTCTCTTCAGTTATTGAAAACATTATTCACACTCTTTTTTCCAAAAAAAAATTAACCCCTTTACGTGTGATCTTGGTTAATGGGTTTGCCAATCGGGAAAAATTCTAGACGAAACGCCGATAATAACCTACTAAACCAATAAAAATGTGTACCTCAGTTATACTCGTCGGTGTTGGACATTATTTTACCTCTCTTGTCTTAGAATGATAAAAAAATAATACATCTTTAGAGACAATATGGCAAAGAAAATAATTTTTCTAAATCCATAATTCACTATTTCTAAAATTCCCATATAATTCATTTATTATGAGGGTTTTCAGCATAGTGCGCAAGTGATTTTCATGATCTTCGTATCTTTGTGAGTATACTACGATATAATCAATAAATGATACTATAAATTCATTCAGATATTTCTTTAAAACTCTATTCATTAGATCCATGAAAACTGAGGGTGCATTATTCATTCAAAAAGGCATTACTCTAAACTCGTAATACCCATACCTAGTATGAAAGGCTGTCTTCGGAATGTCATCCTTATTCACACACAACTTATGATATCCAGATTGAAGTTAAATCTTTGGAAAATATTGATCTCCATGAAGTTGATTAAATAAATCATCAATGTGAGGTAGGTGATACTTGTTCTTTATTTTTATAGCATTGATCTCCCTGTAGTCAATGCACAACCTCATAGATCTATCTTTCTTCTTAACAAAAAGAACAGGGGATCCCCATAGAGAAACACAAGGGTGAATAAATTCTTTATTACTCAATTCCTCTAGTTTTTTCTTTAGTTCCACTAATTACACAGTGGTCATTCTATAATGGGTCCTCAATATAGGCCTTGGACCCGAAATTAAATCAATGGAAAACTCAATTTCTCATTCTGGAGGATGTCTAGGTAAATCCTCCAGAAACACATCAACATATTCTTGTACAATAGGAATGTCCTCTATTCGAACATTCTTTTCCTCATCCATAGTTATTTCATTAACTTCCCCCCCAATAATTGAATTTAGTAGAGCTACTGGGGTGGATCTATATAATAATCAGATGGTGACGTTTCTACTCTAACGATAAGGTACTCCTTATCATCGTCAAAAATTGAAACCTCCTTCTTCTTACAATAAATTTTCACATCATAGTCCAAAATCCAATCCAAAACAAGGATTATATCATATTCCATCACTATTATGATGATGAGACCAACAGATAAAGAACATTTATATGACATAATGGGAACTAATTCACAAAACTTTGTTGCAATGATACTTCCCTTAAAAGTTTTGACTGAAAACTCCCTTGTTAAATAAAATTTGAAATATATAATTTTCATAGAAAATTGGGAAGATATGAAACAATGATATGATACAGAATCAAATAAAGCATTGACTAAACTTGAGTAAACTATTAAATTACTTGCCACCACGTCATTTGGAGCTTCAACCTCAGTAATAGTGATCTTATAAGCTTGGCCTTTCTCCCTTGCCCTTTTATGAGGTAAGTTTCCTTGGAACTTAGGAAATTCATTTGCATAATTCCCCATTTCTCTATAATTTTATCATTAAACATTGACAGACTCTTCTATTCCCTTGAAATCACGAGCTTGGTGTCCCTTTTCACCTCAATTGTAACAGACTCTCTTTCCCTTCAAGAAAGTACTGGGGTGTTTCTTCCCACATTTACCGCAGGATGGAAATTAAAATTTTCCCTTCTTCCCCTTATTTCTATTTCTAGAGTGTTCGGAAGATCTCTTCTTCTCTTGCTTTTCTTTAAATTTGTAAGACATAGATAATTTCTTCTCTGTCTTGATAGCACATGAGATAATATCTTTGTAAGATGAGAAGGATTATGAGACTAATGATCGATGGAGAAATGGTTTTAAACCATCAATGAATCGATCGATATTACTCCTTGGGTTACATATATAATCTATTTCATGCCTGTTTAACCTTATAAAGTTATCCTCATACTTTGTGACATTCTCATCCTCCTTTTTCCTCAGACTCAGAAATTGTCTTTCTATATCCACTCGACGGTCACAAGGAAATTATTTTTATAATAATATATCTGTAAACTCCCTCTATTCCATATTTGATACTTCTTTATCCTCCTTTTTGTTTTGAATTAATGACCACCATTGATCTATATCTCCCGTAAGGCGATAAACTTTCATGACAACTTTTTCCCTTTCGCTACTCCCCAAAGCATGAAATATTTTCTCTAAGAAACTTATCCATTGCTCACCTACTAATGGATTTGTAGTCCCATTGAATTATGGTGGTTGTTGCGTTGTGAATTGATCTAACATTGATCCTCCATTTTGTGGATCATGGTGATACATACAGGTAAGGTTATTATTCGTAACCTGATTGTGTTGTCCCAGTACGGTGATAAGATGATTAGTATCAGTTGCATCACCAGCTCCACTATAATTATCTTGAGTAGGAGGGAAATACATATATGGATTATGTGCATTGATACGGTTTCCATTAGTTCCAATAGGCTCTATTTCTACACAATGGCATACATTATATTTGTTTATGAATCACAATACATAATTACAAACTTGTAAAACACTTAACATAAATTGAACAGTTTATGGATATAATCCATAATTATAAAAAATGTTTTATTTAAGGAGGTATATACTGTTAAATCTATTATAATGGTTTTTAAATAAAATATGAATTATCATAAACATATCCCCTAGGAGTGTTGTAACCAAGAGTGCAACAAGGCTCGTTGTCATGTACCAGGATAACTCTGGTCAAACCCGAAACTCCTTGTCGGAGTTTTTAATCCTAGGTACATATGTTCCAGAGTCTCCTCTACCTGCTTATATCTATATAGGGATGTATTTTTTTGAAAATAAAAAAAAATCTCTATAATACCAAAATTCTAGGAAGTTCTTTTATACTAATCCTCAAAGTCTATCTTAGGGAAATATTCTCTAATCAGAGTTTTTCTAAATCTAGCTTCCTTGGTTTATACTAAAATTCTTCTGATACCTACTATAATTCCCTGACCCTAGTTACCTAGAGTTTATGCATTATTTCATAGCATTGGCATGATACAAGGAATCATTTCTTGAAAGATCAATTAGTTTAGTATCCTTGGAAGTACTAGATACAAACATAAGTTTCACATTACATTATAAAATGAAATACAAAAAAAACATTGTCTCCTTTTAACACATTCATATCTATTAGAATATCCCTTCATGTCAGTCATAATATACTTCTTCACATCTTGGGAAAAATAAAACATAGAAAGGGGTGACCTCAGGTGCTCAGTAAGGATAACAATATACCAGAAACTTTCATAAATAAGAATAAACATTTAAGGAAATGTATAAGACTAAAACACAAGACTTTTAAACTTAAACTTCAGCATAATATGGAAAATATAAATCATATAATTCCATTTACTTATTCACAAGGATATTCTACTAGTTGAATAATCACATGCAATATCAATAGTCAATTTCATAATGATGGAATGCATAATATCGGACATCATAAACATCATAGTCAAGACCCCATGCCAAGAATAAAAATAAGATTTTGTCAAGGCCTTGTGCCAAGACACTAGTTTGTCTCATGAGACCTAATAATGAATCAAGGAGCTATAGAAGGCTCTAACCATCACTTATTAAGTCCAATGCATTCCTTATATGAAATGTTTGAAATATAACATTAACATTCGTATTAAAACTTGCATATGAAATGTTAATACTTTAACCATAAACCATGAATGGTATAGAAATAACACATCCACAGTCAAACATGTCACAAAACCTTCAATACAATATGGAATATTATATCATAATAAATCAAGTTCAAACAAGTGTAAAATCCATCAAAGGATGTTGAGATAGATGAAATCAAAACTATTTGAGAGAAATATCTCTGTCTATTTTGAAATAATTTAAATGTCACGTAATTATAAAAGAAAACATTTATTTTTGAAAATATTTTTATAATCTTGAAAGGGAAGCTTCGAAGGTGTTATAGCGGTGAAAAATAGCCACACTTGTCGTATAATTAAAAAAAACATTCTTCCCTTAATTTTGTCAAAAAGGTCGTAAAGGATCTTGTTTGGAAAAAGGCAGAAAGATTCCTTTATAAAAATCTTATAAAAAGTCAAAAAGGGTATAAATTACTTTAACCCATATTATAAAAAATAGTAAAAATGTTTTGAAATACATTTTTAGGAATCATAGATGTGGATGATAAAGAGGTCCGAGTAGATACTCACGTATAAACAACCACGGATAATGAAGAGATTGTAGAATTAACCATTAACTTGTACTTTTCCTTGATAGGGGTTATGTTAACCTCCTGTATAATAGTTAAATAATTTTTATTAAATTATTAAATAAACACATACATAATAATGAAATATTATATGATCCTCTAATATTTCTTTTCCAATAATATTTCAGTAGTATCATCGTTTCGGGTGTTAACTGTTTCGTTTTCCTTCATATGCTTGGATACATAAGCCATGTTTGTTATGGATAGGATGTATTTTATTCATATCCAAAATTATATTAAGTTCTTGAACATTATTTTTAATCATAAAATTAAAATTTTTCTTGAATGGTTATGATGGGGAATGAATTTCATCGTGTTCGTGGAGACAGTAATCCATACATACGCACGAGCGACAATATCATTCTACTGATGGAGAAATTATATGTAATTGAATGGTATATCATATATATATAATCCTTAACATGTTATATTTATTATTTACATCATTTATACAAATTATTATACCCATCCAAATAATGAAGTGTTTGAATAACAAACTACACCACGACGTGGAGATGGTAAGTCGTACACACGCACGTATGATGACTTTTCAATACTAGGATGGATAGAATAATGAATATGGTTGTACCATATTTATAATAACATCACAATATGTATAATGTACTGGAGTTATTATTTTTTTATGTAAACAACAAAGAAAGAGGAAGTGGATGAAGAAAAGAACATTGAAAGAGATGGTGAAATTATTACCTCTTCTTTGGGTGTTTCCTTTTGAGTTGATCAAAAGGATCCATATGTTGGATTTATGATCAATGTAATACCTATAGGTATAATTGAGGGTATTTGGGTGGATATTTGATTTGGGGTTGTTCGATCCAAATGGCTTTGAAGGTGTTATTTTGAGAGAAGGGAAAGTACCCTTTTATAAGAGATGTGAGGGTCACTTTAGGAAAAATTTGAAATATTATTTTATTATACAATCATATTCGGTTTATAATGGCTCGCAAATAATTTATTTAGAAACTAAGGTGTGTATGGGTCGAAAACATCTCAACCAATAGGTTTTAGAAAGGTTTAGATCACTATATTAACCTTATCTTTTAGATTTAACTCTTAGTTAAATAGTTTACCTTTTACCATGTATTCTTGTATTATTATAATAAATGGTTTATAAACATACTATAAAAATACAAGAAAACCCCAAGTAGTTCATTATTGATATATATAACCTTATATAAGTCCTTTTGTCTAGCCTTATATTTTTAGGAATATTATATCGATTAATAATATAGTAGTTCTTTTAAAAACTCATTTATGTCAATTTTGATACTATTTGGTATTTTGTTTCTGTGGAAGTCCTAACAAATTTATCACTTAAAAAATAATTTAATAAACCCTAAAATGTCATATTAACCTATATAATTTCTTTAATTTATCATAATCCTCAATTTACATTTATTTGGATATTTATAATATCCATTATTTTAATCATTCATTACTAAGGTAATTACTGAATCATCATTGTGTCATAAATAAATTTAATTATTTAATATCTAAAAATTATAAATAAAATATCATTATGTAGGAAGTCTTTTTATCTTTCTAATGAATATTTATAGTCAAATTTATCTTATGTATAACCTTATATGAAAAATGGTTTAGTTATTAAACTTTGAATTTAACACTTTTAACTCTTCTTTCAATAAAATAGTAATAAATGTCCTAATCTAATCCAAATGGACCAAAAGGATCATATTTTATTAATGAGGTTGATTTTGGTCTAAATACACTTATCCAATCAAATTAGGACTTGTGTTATGGTAATTATAATATCAATTTTTACCTTTAATTACCATATTTACTTTTAACCGTGGTAAATAAAAGTCAAAAGTTACTATTCACCAAAAATTATTTTCATCTTATTGAACCACATTTTACTTATTAATTTCAACCATATATTTTATATTTTTTAAATACAATTCAAAAAATCCATAAAATTTCATTTTATAAAAATTTTCAAATGCGCCTAGAAGGTGGGTAAAAGACGATAAAAGTTCAATAAAATTTTATGTATTTAATATTATTATAAAATGACTCCAATGAATTAAATGGAACATATATTGGTATTATGTATCTATTTTTAACTAATATTAGTTTATATAAAATAACTAATTGTTTAAATAAAAATTTGGCTTTAAACAATAACGTAGTGTTTTTCACTATTCATCAAAAATTGAAAGTTTTCAGAAAAATACAAAAAATTCACTCTATGATAATTTTGATATTCCGAATCCAAAAATGAAGTCCATTTTGAAAAATAAATTTAATAAAATTTCAAAAATTGGGTATTGTTATTCGTAAAGGCTATTTTGATTGGTCGTGGTGTGTTAGAACTCAAAGTTGTGTACAACACAAGCTATTTTAGTATTCAAAGAGAAATGTACCATGGGAGCTCGGGGTGTTACATAAATCATTATATGTCCTGATGGAAGTTGAAACCATATCACCATATGATGAAAACATTTGAGATACTACTTCCCTTAAGAGGCCTGGCTTATTCGCATCAAATAAATGATCAATATTAATTTATAGATTATATATGCTTTCCATAACATTCCTTTCTTATCTCATAAAGTTTTCCTCATACTAGAAAACACTATCCTCTTACTTCTATCTTAAATTAATAAATATTGTTTCTATATAACCTTTTATAACTTAATTAAAATATTTACCAAAGAATACCATCTTAAAATAATTACATTTCATTCTCTCAATCTCTCCCTCATTATTATTTTCAACCAATGACCACCATTGGTTAACATCTTCTTTTGAACAATACATCACAAGAATAACATTCTCCCTTTCATTACTTATCAAAGAGATAAATATTTTTCAAGGTAATTTATTCATTATTTATCTATCAATGGATTAGTAGTACCATTAAAATGTAGAGTTTTATGCCTCTTGAAGTAGTACTACATCATTAAATCATGATGTGAAGAAACATTTTACTTATACATGAAAGTTTATGGGTTATAACCTGAGTCAACTACCCTAATATAGCCATAATATTTTCAAATCCATCACCAACTATTTTTTAAATTATGGAGCTGAAGCCTTATTTTATTATTAAAGAAAAGACCTCTTTTTTGACTTGGTAGAGGGAGACCCATTACATAGCCCAAAGGCCCAAGACCAAGTGGCCTGAATATAAGGCTTGAAAGCGCATTTTTTGACCCAAAGGCCCCCTCGGTGAATTGTACTGCTACAGTATCTAGGCTACTACAGTACTTTCTATAGCGACATCGCTATAGTTCCTGTTACAGTGCCTCCACCACTACAATGTCTATTGAATCTGATGGTTACTTTTCTATATTGGTACGTGATATAAGAGATTTCATCTGATGGGATCATATAGTTTAGTATTATTGAGATACTAGATACATACATGATTCCCACATTACATTTAAAAACCTTAAATACATCATAAAATATTAGTTAGGACTTTAATATTCCTTCTAGTATATCACTAAAATAATTCAAAGTTCACTTATGGGTACCCTAGGGAAAATAAAGGAAATAAAAGTGATATCTTAGGTTCTTAGTAAGGAAAATCATGCTTTGAAAGGTACCATAGAACAAATAAGGAATAAATAATATGGAGGAGATAAAAAATAATCATGTTTTACATATAACTATTATCATAAAAGGGGAATATATACATGGGAATTTTTTTTAATATAAATAATTTAATGAATAAAAATAAATGGTTTCATAATGATAGAATTCATAATGATATAAATCATAATCTTTTCATTAATTACTTATGCCAATATATCATACATAAATATATAAGGCATACACAAAATACCCATGCTAGCTTGTCTCATGAGACCTACTGATACATCAAGTGACTTTTTAATATAGACCCACTTGTTTTCTAACTATGTATAATGAATTCTTAATATTAATGGAATAAATAAAAAATACAATACATAATAAACATGCCTTAGTAATTGACATCATTATTGGAGAATTATTATAGGGAATGTCGATATTTCCCCTAGTTAATAAATAGAACAACAGTTTCACAATCCCATAAAAAGTATAACTTCAGATGGATTCATAAAACCCTGAATTGAATAGATGTATCATAAAAATATCCATATGGAAGTATACACACCACAAAATATAAAATAAGTGGTGATTATGGAATATGTCTCAAAGATATAAAAGCGAGACGAGAAACCCCTACCTCGAGTCTCGACTCGCTTCATTCTAATTCTACTTACCTAAATAATAAAACTATATTAATTATTTATTTTATTAAGAACCTTTTTATTATTCATTAAATTATCATTATTCATTCTATTTAATTTATTATCATGCTTTATTTATTAACTATATCAGTTAATCTTACGTCAGACATTTGGAGCTATTTGGTTTATAATTTCTAAAACAAAAAGGTCTTTGCTTTGCTTTAATAATAATATCTCACTGTTTATTTAAAAAAAGAAGGTGGAGGTTTAACTCTATAAAATGATAATAAAATTATAAGTAAAATATTTATTCATTAAATCAATCTTTATAACTATACATGTAATTACTAAGTGAAAAATTAATCACATAACTTCTTGGAGGTGGTAGTCCACAAGTATGCACGACCGACATTATCATTTTCTAACGGATGATAGGTTAAGAAGATTGATAATTTTTTATATTTGTAGAATCAAAATTTTGTCATAAAAATAATATATATCCATTATATCTATTTTTATAACCATCCATTTGAGGTGGTGGTGAGAAACAAAACACATCACTTCCTGAAGGCGGTATTCTAAATTTATGCATGAGAAGTGTTTTCATTTCTCATATGATAGAATGGAGGAATAAATTAGTTATTAAATAAACATAATAAAATTTTAAGTATATAAATCATAAAAATTAAATTATTTTTGGATATTTAGAATATATTTTATGTTGTTAGAGTAATAAATATACTTGAAAGAATTTTGTTAAGACTTATACCACCTTCTTAGAATCTTCTATTATATTAAACCTTAATCCATATAGGATGGGTTTTTTGGTGAAAAAAGGACATCTAGGATGTGGGTATGAATTTTATTAAGGTATATAGACATATATTAGTGATTATAAAGTGATCAAAGTTCATTTATAAGTGATGAGAGTATGTGACATTTCATAAGTGAGAGGAGTGGCGCTCTTGTAAATATAATTTATTAATACAAAAGGGATGCCATTATTAAGGAAAGTGGAATCTAAATTGACAATTAATGTAATAAATATAATTATCAGAATTTAAAGCCTTTATATATCCATTTAAGGATGTTTTTTATGATATTTAGTTATGAATTTATTGATTATTAATTTTTCCACAATTTAACCTTTAACGTGGAGACTAATTTTTACCTCAGTAACTTATTTTTATGACAAAAAATGAAATTGAACTTATATCAAAATTTAAATATTCTGATTCCAAATATGGAATACATTTTCTAAGATTCAATTTTCATAATTGGAATAAATTAATTTACAAATAGGAACAAAAAACAAAGAAAACCCTTTTTTTAGAGAAAAGTAGTTTTTTAGTAAAAATGAATTTATACTTATTTAGGCCAAAGAACCCTAATTTGAGGTAGTTATTATAGATTTATTATCATATTATTAATATTATCAAGATTATTTGTCATTTTAATTCTGAAAAAAATCAGAATGTTATCTTCCAACAACACTATTAAAAGTTAAAAATCAAAAATATTTTTTATTGGATTAACATATAACTTGGATTTGAAAACGTCAAGAATGGATTTCCAAAATTAACATAATACTTATAATTTATTTATTTTACTCCTTAAACATATAATTCGATGATCCAAAGTTGTAACGCCCCGACCCTAGTTACCCATAGTCGGTGCATTATTACATAACATTGGCATGATCACAAGAAAGATCAAATCTCGAAAGACCGATTGGTTTAGTAGCCTTGGAACACTAGATATATTCATAAAGTTTTACATTACATCACAAAGTGAAAAACTACTACAACAACATAATCTCCATATTCCACACTCATATCCCCACATACTATCCCTACAGGTCATTCATAACTTACTTCTTCACATCTTGGGAAAAATAAAACATAGAAAAGGGGTGCACTCAAATGACTAGTAAGGATAATAATATAGCGGAAACTTTCAAAAATAAGCATAAACATTTAAGTCAATGTATAACTAAAACAAAAGCCTTTTAAAACATCAACATAGTATTGCAAAATTAAAATTAAATAATTCCATTTACTTATTCACATGGATATTCTACTAATCGAATAATCACATGCAATATCAATAACCACTTTCATAATGATGGAATGCATAATGCCAGACTATCATAACCACATAGCCAAGGCCTCGTGCCAAGAATACAAATAATATTTTTCCAAGGCCTTGTGCCAAGACACTAGTTTGTCTCATGAGACCTACCGATGCATCTAGGATCTATATCGGTCTCCACCCATCACATATTAAGTCCAATGCATTCCCATATGAAAAGGATTAAACATAACATAAACATTCGTATTAAAACTAGCATACGAAATGTCAATACTTTCACCATAAACTGTGAACGGTATAAAAATAGCACATCCACAGTCAAACAAATCATAAAACCTTCAATACAATATAGAAGTTTTGTATCATAATAAATCAACTTCAAATAAGCGTAAAATCCATCAAAGGATGTTGACATAGATGAAATCAAAACTCTTTTTAGAGAAATATATCTTTCTATTTTGAAATCATTTAAGAGTCTTATATATATGAAATAAAACATTTTCTTTGAAAATATTCTTATAATCTTGTAAGGGAAGCTTCAATGATTTTATAACGGCAGAAAATAACTGCACCCGCTGTATAAGTTAAAAAACATTCTTACCTTAATTCTGTCGAAAAGGTTAAAAAGCACCTTGTTCGGAAAAGGAGGGAAAGATTACTTTATAAAACTCTTATAAAAAGTAAAACAAGGGTATAAATGACTTTAACCCATATTATTTTAAATAGTAAAAATGTTTTTAAATACATTTTTAAGTAACATGGATGTGGATGATAAATATTTCCCAGTAGATTATTACGTATAAACAACCTCGGATAATGAAGAGATTGTGAAGTAAACCATTACCTTGTACTTTTCCTTGGTTGGGGTAGGTTAACCTCATGTATAATGGTGAAATAATTTTTATTAAATTATACAAGAATAATATATATTAATATGATATCATATATGATCTTTTAACATTGATTTGTTAATAATATCTTAGAATTATCGTCGTTTCGGGTGTTAACTTACTCATTTTCTTTTATATGTTTTGTTACATAAGCCATGTTTGTTATGGATAGGTTGTATCTTATTCATATCCAGAATGATATCAAGTCCTTAAACATCGTTTTTAAATCATCAAATGATAATTATACTTGAATGGATACGATGGAGAATGAATCTCATCGCGTTCGTGGAGACGGTAGTCCGTACGTACGCACGAGCGACAATACCATTCTTTTGATATTAAAATAATATATAAATGGATGGTATATCATATATATACAGAATCATTATCATGTTATATTTATTATTTACATGAGTTACACATCATTATTATACCCATCCAAATAATAATATATTGAATAACAATTACACCACGACGTGGAGACGGTAAGCCATACGTACGCACGTATGGTGACATGTTATTCAAAGGGTAGATATAATAATGAATATGGTTGTACCATATTTATAATAACATAAAATTATATATAAGATACTTGGGTTATAATTTTAGAATGGTAATAACAAAGAAAGAAGAAGTGGAAGAAGAAAAGAACTTGGAAAAGGGTGGTGAAATCATTACCTCTTCTTCGGGTTCTTCCTTTTGATTTGATCAAAAGGGATCCTTAGGTTCGCTTTCTGATCAAAATAAGGCCTCTAGGATGTATTGCGTGAAGTGGGGAGAGTATTTGGGTAGAGTTTGACCGAACCAAAAGGTTTTGAAGCTGTGAAGAAATGAGAAGGAGGAGTGCCCTTTTATAAGAGGGGTGAGGGGCACCTTTGGAAAATCTAGAAATATTAATTTATAATAAATTCATATTCAGTTTATAATGGCTCCAAAGTTGATTATTCAAATTTTAAGGTGGTTATAGGTCTAAAAAAAATCAACCAATATAATTTAGATAGGTTTGGGTACTTATATTAACCTTATCTTTAATTATTAACTCTAAGTTAATTAGTTTGACATTTACCATGTCACTTTGTATTTTTATAATATATAGTTAATAAACATACTATATACATCCAAGAGACCCCCAAGTGGTACATTAATGATGCAACTATCATGATATAAGTCTCTTGGCCACGCCTTAGATTTTTAGGAATTTAATATCAATTAATAATATAATATTTGTTTTAAAAACACTTTTATGTCAATTTTGACACTATTCAATAATTGACTTTTATGAAACTCATAACAGAATTATTACTTCGACCAAAGTTAATTAAATCAATACTAACATGTCATATTATACTATAAAATTATTTTAATTCATTAAAAGTCTCAAATTATATTTATTTGGGAATTTATAATAACAATTATTTTACTTTTTCACAATTATGGTAATTACTGCATCATCATTGTGTCATAAATAAATTAAATTATTTAAAGTATAAAAATTATAAATAAATTATCATTATGTAGGAAAATTTATTATCTTTCTAATGAATATTTAAAATCTAATTTATATTATGTATAACCCTATATTAAAAATGTTTTAGTAAATAAACTTTGATTTTAACTCTTTTAACTCTTCTTTGAATTAAATAATAATAAATGTCCTAATCTAATCCAGGTGGACCTAAATGATAATATTTTATTCCTAAGGTTGTTTTTGGTCGAGATACACTTGTCCAATAGAATTAGGACATGTGTTAGGGTAATATTATTATCATTTTTACCCTAAATTGCCCTATTTTACTTTTAACCGTGGTAAATAAAAGTAAAAAAGTTACTATTCACCAAAAAATATTTTCATCTCATTGAACCACATTTTACTTCTTGATATTAACCGTGTCTCTCGGATTTTTGAAATTCCATTCACAGAAGCGGTAAAATTAAGTTTTATGAAAAATTCAGTTTTTTTAACTACCACTTAGTAGTTTCACTATTCATCAAAAATTGATGTTTTTCAGAACAATGCCAAAATTTCACCCTAAGCTATAATTGATATTCTGAATTCAAAAATGATGTCTATTTTGAAAAATTCCAAACATATAAGTTTCATTAATTAATTTTATAATTAATTCCCGTTGTCACAACAAATAGCGTGTTTTTAAGAAACAATATATATCAAAAGATTGATAATTGTTTATGTCCAATTTCAAAGTGAAATTAATTCTAATGAACACCATTGGATAAAATGGTAAAAATATATTCTAATTATTCTTTAAAACCACTCAATAATATAATTTATCACTATAAATTATTTTGATTAAAAAAGTTGTTTTTAAGTATTTTTCACTATTCATAAAAATTGGAAGTTCTCAGAAAAATACCAAAAATTCAACTTAGGATAATTTTGATATTCCGAATCCAAAAATGAAGTCAATTTTGAAATATAAAATATATATAATTTCAAAAAGTAGGTATTACTATTCATAACGGCTAGTTTGATTGGTTGTGGTGTGTTAGAACTCGATGTTGCGTACAACACACGCTATCGCATTATTCAAAGAGAAGCGTACCGTAGAAGCTTGGGGTGTTACATTCTCCCCTCCTTCAAATAATTTCGTCCTCAAAATATCTAGAATACTTATCACATGAAAAGACTTGGGTGGTTCTTCATCATAAGTTCCTCGGGTTCCCACGTTGCCTCTTCCATCTTATGGTTTCTCCACAAAACTTTTACCAGGCGTGTCGTCCGGTTTCTCAGTACTTGTTCTCTCATATCAAGAATCCTGATGGGCTCTTCGCAATAAGATAGATCGGGTTCCAGTTCTAATTCCTCATAGGTGAGTACATGCGTTGGGTCAGGCATGTATTTCCTCAACAGAGATACGTGGAACACATCGTGAACTTTGGAGAGACTTGGCGGAATTACCAATCGGTAAGCTACAGTCCCAATTCGTTCTAGAATTTCGAAAGGTCCGATGTACCTGGGACTCAATTTACCTTTCTTACCAAAACGTATGACTCCCTTCCATGGAGATACCTTCAGGAAAACATGATCACCAACTTGAAATTCCAAATCCTTCCTTCGATTATCGGCATAACTCTTCTTCCTACTTTGAGCTGCTTTGATGTGATTTTGGATTACCTTCACCTTTTCCGTCGTTTCCTCCACCAGTTCTAGACCTACAAGTTTTCTTTCACCAACGTCATCCCAACAGGTTGGTGTGCGACATCTCTTTCCGTATAACGCTTCATATGGTGCCATCTTAATACTCGAATGGAAGCTATTGTTATAGGAAAATTCTACCAGAGGTAAATATTGATCCCACATACCCTGAAAGTCAAGTGAGCAGGATCTCAACATGTCTTATAAGGTTTGAATAGTTCATTCTGATTGTCCATCTGTCTGAGGGTGGTAAGCAGTGCTTAAATGAAGTTCAGTATCCAGGGATTTCTAAAGACTTTTCCAGAATCTTGAAGTAAAATGGGGATCACGATCAGAAACAATCGATAGAGGTACTCCATGAAGTCTCACAACTTCATTAATATATAGTCTTGCTAGACGATGCTGTGGTAGATCTTCTCTTATAGCAAGAAAATGTGCTGACTTGGTAAGACGATCAACAATAACCCATATTGCATCGTTCCTTCTAGGAGTCTTTGGTAGTCCCATGACAAATTCCATCGTAATATTGTCCCATTTCCACTCTGGTATGGGAAGAGGTTGCAAGACTCCTCTAGACTATGGCCTCCCAGCTTTCACTTGTTGACAAACTATACATCTTGACACAAAATCAGAAATCTCCCTCTTCATGTTGTCCCACCAAAAATGTTCCTTCAAATCTCTATACATTTTGGTGCTCCCAGGATGTATAGAGAAATTGGAACTATGAGCATCATCCAACAATTCCCTTTTTAGATCAGGTAAATCGGGAACACAAAGTCTCTTCCCGAATTTCAAAATTCTATCTTCATACACAAATTCTCTCAATCTCCCATAATTCACAGCTTTAATCTTCTTTTTAAATTCTACATCATCGGTCTGAGAACTCTTAATCCTTTCTAGTAAATATGGTTTGGAAACCATTTGTAAAAGAATTGATGTTTCGCCTTCCCTGGTTATTCCCATGTCCATATTCACTAGATCCATGAAAATTGGATCCCTTTCAATTCTCATATTGTTCAAAACTCCATGATATTTTCTGCTCAAAGCATCTGCCACCTTGTTTTCCTTCCCTGGGTGGTAGTGTATCGTACAATCACAATCCTTGAGTAATTCAAGCCATCTCCTTTGCCTCATGTTGAGTTCTTTTTGTGAGAAATTATACTTCAAACTCTTGTGATCAGTATAAATCTCACATTTTTCACCCTAGAGGTAGTGCCTCCATGTCTTCAAATCAACGATCACAGCTGCTAACTCAAGATAATGAGTATGATAGTTTTTTTCATGAATTTTCAACTGTCGTGATGCATAGGCAATAACCCTATCATTCTGCATAAGGACACAACCAAGTCCTTTCTTCGATGCATCACTATAAATAACGAACCCATCATTCCCCGATGGTAGAGTCAATATAAGATCATTGACTAATCTTCTCTTCAGTTCTTCAAAACATTCTTCACACTCTTTTGTCCAAACAAATTTAACCCCTTTACGTGTGAGCTTCGTTAATGGGTTAGCCAATCGGGGAAAATTATGGACGAATCGTCGATAATAACCTACTAAACAAATAAAACTACGTACCTCAGTTATACTCGTAGGTGTTGGCCATTCTTGGATTGCCTTGGTCATATAAGGATCAATATATATTCCATCTTTAGAGACAATATGGCCAAGAAAAGAAATCTCTTGAAGCCAGAATTCACACTTGCTAAACTTCCCATATAATTAATGTCTTCTCAGAGTCTTCAGGATAATGCGCAAGTGATTTTCATGATCTTCGTATCTTTTGGAGTATACCAAGATATCATCAATAAATACCACCACAAATTCACCGAGATACTCCTTGAAAAATCTATTCATCAGATCCATGAATACAGAGGGTGCATTAGTCAATCCAAAAGGCATTACAGTAAACTCGTAATGCCCATACCTGGTTCGAAATGTTGTCTTCAGAATTTCTTCCTTCTTCACACACAACTGATGGTATCCAGATCGAAGTTCAATCTTTGAAAAGTATTGAGCTCCATGCAGTTGGTCAAATAAATCATCAATGCGAGGTAGGGGATACTTGTTCTTTATTGTTATAGCATTGATCTCCCTGTAGTCGATACATAACCTCATAGATCCGTCTTTCGTTTTAACAAAAAGAACAGGGGCTCCCCATGGGGAAACACTAGGGCGAATAAATCCCTTATTACTCAATTCCTCTAGTTGATTCTTTAGTTCAACTAATTCTATAGTGTCCATTCTATAAGGGGTCTTTGATATAGGCCTTGATCCAGGAATTAAATCAATGGAAAACTCAACTTCTCGTTCTGGAGGATGTCCAGGTAAATCTTCCGGAAATACATCTACAAATTATTTCACAACAGGTACATCCTCTATTTGAACATTAATTTCCTCACCCACGGTAATTTCATTCTCTTCCTCCCCAATAATTGAATTTAATTGAGCTACTGGGGGTGGATCTAAATAAGAATTAGGTGGTGACGATTCTGCTCTAAAGATAAGGTGTTCCTTATCATTATTGTCAAGAATCGTAACCTATTTCTTCTTACAATAAATCTTTGCATCGTAGTCTGAAAGCCAGTCCATACTGAGAATTATATCAAACTCAATCATAGGTATGACAATGAGATCAGCAGATAAACAACATTTATGTGCTCTAATGGGGACTGATTCACAAAACTTTTTTACAATGATACTTCCCTTAGGAGTTTTAACTGACAACTCCCTTGTTAAATAAAATTGGGAATATCTAATTTTCTTAGCAAACTATGAAGATATGAAACAATGTGATGATCCAGAATCAAATAATGCATTTTCTAAACTTGAGGAAACCATTAAATTACCTGCCACCACGTCTTTCGTAGCTTCTACCTCAGCAGTAGTGATAGCATAATCTTGGCCTTGATCCCTTTGCCTTTTCTGATGTAAGTTCTCTTGAAACTTAGGACATTCATTTTCATAATACCCCATCTCTCTGCAATTGTAGCACTGAATGTTGGTGGCTTCCTTCTTCCCCTTGCAATCACGAGCTTGGTGGGCTTTTTCACCACATTTGTAACAGATGCCCATTCCATTCAAGCAAGTACCGGGGTGTTTCTTCCCACATTTACCACAGGATTGATATTCAACCTTTCCTTTCTTCCCCTTATTTCCATTCTCAGACTGATCATAAGGTCTCTTCTTCTCTTGCTTTTCTTTAAAGTCATAAGACTTAGAGAATTCCTTTTCGGTCTTGATAGCACATGAGACAATGTCTTCGTACGATGAAAAGGATTGTGAGACTAATGCTCGACGGAGAAATGGTTTTAACCCATCAAAGAAACGATCAATCATACTTCTTGGGTTACGTATATAATCTCCAGAATACCTTTCTACCCTTGTAAAGTTAGCCTCATACTTTGCGACATTCTTATCCTCCTTCTGTCTCAGACTCAGAAATTGCCTTTCCATATATGCTCGATTGTTGCGAGGAAAGTATTTTTCTAAAAACAGATCTTTGAACTCCCTCCATTCCATATTTGATACTTCATCATCTTATTTCATGTTTTGAATCAATGACCACCATTGATTAGCATCTCCAGTGAGTCGGTAAACTGCCATGATAACTTTTTCCCTTTCACTACTCCCCAAAGCCTGAAATATTTTCTCTAGGGAAAATATCCATTGCTCAGCTACTAAGGGATTTGTACTCCCATTGAACGTTGGTGGTTGTTGCCTCATGAATCGATCTAACATTGATCCTCTACACTACGGATCAGGGTGCTCCATACGAGTAAGGTTATTATTCATAACCTGAGTGAGTTTTCCCAGTATGGTGATTAGCTAATCGGCACCAGTTGCATCACTATCTCCACTATAATTATCTTGAGCAGGAGGGAAATCCCTACATGGAGTGCATGCATTGATTCGGTTTCCATTTCTTCCACTAGCCTCCATTTCTAAACAATGGAATAAACTAGATCAGTTTATGAATCAAAATACATAATCCCATACTTATAAAACACTTAACATAAATTGAACTATTTATGGATATAATCCATAATCATAAAAATGTTTTCTTTGAGAAAGTATATACTCATAAACCCTTCATAATGATTTGTAATTAAAATGAGAGTTATCCTAAGCATATCCCTCGGGAGTGTCGTAACCAAGAGTGCAGCAAGGCCCGTTGTCGTGCACCAGTTCCCGTTCGAGTCTAGCTCAAAGCGGTGTTTTCAGGTTTTACCCCTAGGTACATTTGGGCCAGATCCGCCTCTACCTGCTCGTATCTAGACACGGATGTATTTCTCGGAAAACTCACAAAATCTCTACAATACCAAAATTCTAGGAAGTTCTTCTATACTAATCCTCAAAGTTCATCTTAGGTCTACGTGCTCTAATTAGAGTTTATCTAAATCTAGCTTCCAAGGTTTGTACTAAACTTCCTCTGATACCAACTGTAACGCCCCGACCCTAGTTACCCAGATTCGGTGCATTATTACATTACATTGGCATGATCACAAGAAAGATCAAATCTCAAAAGACTGATTGGTTTAGTAGCCTTGGAAACACTAGATATATTCATAAAGTTTTACATTACATCACAAAGTGAAAAACTACTACAACAACATAGTCTCCATATTCCACACTCATATCTTCACATACTATCCCTGCAGGTCATTAATAACTTACTTCTTCACATCCTGGGAAAAATAAAACATAGAAAAGGGGTGAGCTCAAATGCCCAGTAAGGATAAAAATATAGCGGAAACTTTCAAAAATAAGCATAAACATTTAAGGCAATGTATAACTAAAACAAAATCCTTTTAAAACTTCAACATAGTATGGCAAAAGTAAAATGAAATAATTCCATTTACTTATTCACATGGATATTCTACTAATCGAATAATCACATGCAATATCAATAACCAATTTCATAATGATGGAATGCATAATGCCAGACTATCATAACCACATAGCCAAGGCCTCGTGCCAAGACTACAAATAATATTTTGCCAAGGACTTGTGCCAAGACACTAGTTTGTCTCATGAGAGCTACAGATGCATCGAGGAGCTATATCAGGCTCCACCCGTCACATATTAAGTCCAATGCATTCCCATATGAAAAGGTTTAAACATAACATAAACATTCGTATTAAAACTAGCATACGAAATGTCAATACTTTCACCATAAACTATGAATGGTATAAAAATAGAACATCCATAGTCAAACATATCACAAAACCTTCAATACAATATAGAAGTTTTGTATCATAATAAATCAACTTCAAATAAGCGTAAAATCCATCAAAGGATGTTGACATAGATGATATCAAAACTCTTTTTAGAGAAATATCTCTTTCTATTTTGAAATCATTTAAGAGTCTTATATATATGAAATAAAACATTTTCTTTGAAAATATTCTTATAATATTGTAAGGGAAGCTTCGACGATTTTATAATGGCAGAAAATAACCGCACCCGCCGTATAAGTTAAAAAAACATTCTTACCTTAATTCTGTCGAAAAGGTTAAAAAGAACCTTGTTTGGAAAACGATGGAAAGATTCCTTTATAAAACTATTATAAAAAGTCAAACAAGGGTATAAATGACTTTAACCCATATTATTTTAAATAGTAAAATTTTTTGGAAATACATTTTTAAGAAACATGGATGTGGATGATAAAGATTTCCCAGTAGATTATTACGTATAAACAACCTCGGATAATGAAGGGATTGTGAAGTAAACCCTTACCTTGTACTTTTACTTGGTTGGGGTAGGTTAAACTCCTTTATAATGGTGAAATAATTGTTATTAAATTATACAAGAATCATATATATTAATATGATATCATATATGATCTTTTAACATTGATTTGTTAACAATATCTTAGAATTATCGTCGTTTCGGGTGTTAACTTACTCGTTTTCTTTTATATGTTTTATTACATAAGCCGTTTTTGTTATGGATAGGTTGTATCTTATTCATATCCATAATTATATCAAGTCCTTAAACATCATTTTTAAATTATCAAATGATAATTATACTTGAATGGATACGATGGAGAATGAATCTCACCGCGTTCGTGGAGACGGTAGTCCGTACGTACGCACGAGCGACAATATCATTCTTTTGATATTAAAATAATATATAAATGGATGGTATATCATATATAAAGAATTATTAACATGTTATATTTATTATTTACATGAGTTACACATCATTATTATACCCATCCAAATAATAATATATTGAATAACAATTACACCACGACGTGGAGACGGTAAGCCGTACGTACGCACGTATGGTGACATGTTATTCAAATGGTGGATAGAATACTGAATATGGTTGTACCATATTTATAACAACATCACAGTATATATAAGATACTAGAGTTATTATTTTATAATGGTAATAACAAAGAAATAATAAGTGGAAGAAGAAAGGAACTTGGAAAAGGGTGGTGAAATCATTACCTCTTCTTCGGGTTCTTTTTTTTTGATTTGATCAAAAGGGCTCCATAGGTTGGATTTATGATCAAACTAAGGCCTCTAGGTTGTAGTGAGTGAAGTTGGGAGAGTATTGGGGCAGATTTTGGCCGAACCAAAAGTCTTTGAAGGTGTGAAAAAATGAAAAGGTGGAGTGCCCATTTATAAGAGGGGTGAGGGGCACCTTTGGAAAATCTAGAAATATTAATTTATAATAAATTCATATTCGGTTTATAATGGCTCCAAAGTTGATTATTCAAATTTTAAGGTGGGGATAGGTTGAAAAAAACTCAACCAATAGAATTTAGACAGGTTTGGGTACTTATATTAACCTTATCTTTAAGTATTAACTCTAAGTTAATTAGTTTGACATTTACCATGTCACTTTTTATTTTTATAATATATAGTTAATAAACATACTATATAAATCCAAGCTACCCCCAAGTGGTCCATTAATGATGAACCTATCATGATATAAGTCTCTTGGACGAACCTTAGATTTTTAGGAATTTAATATCAATTAATAATATAATATTTGTTTTAAAAACTCTTTTATGTCAATTTTGACACTATTCAATAATTGATTTTTGTGAAACTCATAACAGAATTATTAATTCAACCAAAGTTAATTAAATAAATCCTAAAATGTCATATTATCCTATAAAATTATTTTAATTCATTAAAAGTCTCAAATTATATTTATTTGGGAATTTATAATATCAATTATTTTACTTTTTTCACAATTATTGTAATTACTGCATCATCATTGTGTCATAAATAAATTAACTTATTTAAAGTATAAAAATTATAAATAAATTATCATTACGTAGGAAATCCAATTATATTTCTAATGAATATTTACAATCGAATTTATCTTATGTATAACACTATATTAAAAATGTTTTAGTAAATAAACTTTGATTTTAACTCTTTTAACTCTTCTTTGAATTAAATAATAATAAATGTCCTAATCTATTCCAAGTGGACCTAAATGATAATATTTTATTCCTAAGGTTATTTTGGGTCGAGATACACTTGTCCAATAGAATTAGGGCATGTTTTAGGGTAATATTATTATCATTTTTACCCTTAATTACCCTATTTTACTTTTAACCGTGGTAAATAAAAGTAAAAAGTTACTATTCACCAAAAATTATTTCCATCTCATTGAACCACATTTTACTTCTTGATATTAACCGTGTCTCTCAGATTTTTGAAATTCCATTCACAGAAGCGGTAAAATTAAGTTTTATGAAAAATTCTATTTTTTTAACTACCACTTAGTAGTTTCACTATTCATCAAAAATTGAAGTTTTTCAGAATAATGCCAAAATTTCAGCCTAAGCTATAATTGATATTCCGAATTCAAAAATGATGTCTATTTTACAAAATTACAAACATATAAGTTTCATTAATTAATTTTATAATTAATTCCTGCTGTCACAACAAATAGCGTGTTTTTAAGAAACAATATATATCAAAAGATTGATAATTGTTTATGTCCAATTTCAAAGTCAAATTAATTCTAATGAACGCCATTAGATAAAATGGTAAAAATATATTCAAATTATGCTTTAAAACCACTCAATAATTTAATTTATCACTATAAATTATTTTGATTAAAAAAGTTGTTTTTAAGTATTTTTCACTATTCATAAAAATTGGAAGTTCTCAGAAAAATACCAAAAATTCAACTTAGGATAATTTCGATATTTCGAATCCAAAAATGAAGTCCATTTTGAAATATAAAATATATATAATTTCAAAAATTAGGTATTACTATTCATAACGGCTAGTTTGATTGGTTGTGGTGTGTTAGAACTCGATGTTGCGTACAACACACGCTATCGCATTATTCAAAGAGAAGCATACCGTAGAAGCTTGGGGTGTTACAAAAGTTTTCATATTTTTTATGTCATTCTTATATCAAAATTATGTTATAAAACCAATGGTACTTATAAAATCAGTATTTTTCACTTTTGAAATAAAAGTACATTATTTCTGAAAATAAGAAAAATTAACACTAAGATAAATTTAATTTATGAATTAAAAAATTAAGTTCAATTTATAAAATGAAATTTCTTATATTTGAGGAAATTTATCCTAATATATGGAAATCAAACTTGTATAAAACCTTTTTTAGAAAAATTTATTTTTAAAGCCTAAAATGAACTTATTCTCATTACTTTCCTTATAAAAAAATAGAATGATAGTTAATTTATTTGATTGCATATATTATAAAAAATCATCAAAATTATTTATCATAATTAATAAATTTAATTTATTAAGATAAAACAAATTGCACACATAAAAATTGTATTATGAGAAATATCACTTTTTACTATCAAATGATGTTATCTTCATTTAAAAATTTTAATAATAAGTATATGAATAATTATTCAGTAGTTTACATGTATAAGAAATAATTTTATATTAAATTAAAATACTCTAAAAAATAATTTTTCTTTTAAATAAAAAATATTATATATGATAAGCATAATGTTTATAAATAAAAAATTTCTACTTGGCCAAGAATTGTCAAATTAGTATTCTTTATCATCACTTAATCATTCCATAGATGTTATTAATTTATTTTAATACTAATTAACTTAATCAATACATTTCTAAATTTCCATAAAATTATTAAGTTTAAAAAAAATACACAATTTATCAAAGTAGTAAAAAATAGTTTATCTATAATCAATCATATTTTTCTATGTGAAATAGAATCCTTTTAATTTTAAAAAATTATTTATTTTTTCAATTATGTTTTATTTTGAACTCTCATAATCTCTTTTTTATATTTAAATAAAGCATTATTTACTTTATTTTGGTGTCGTGTATATCACACACTAGTAAACATAATATTTATTTAAAGGAGAACATGTAATAGAATCTTGGGGTGCCATACATTATTTTAGAGTTTTACCTCGTTTCTTATTTTATATCCAGATCCTAATAAAATTAAAGATAATTTCTTCTATATGTATGTTTTATACCCTATGATTCTAATTTCAATCCTTTCTCCACTATATATGGGATAGATGTTTCATACTTGGTTCTATTTTCCACTTTGTGTGAGATACCAAATAAAATCGGTTCATGAAGGAAAATGAGTTGGAGGAGGATATGAGAGTAAAAAAATAAGATTTGGAGAAACACCTAGGTTTTGGGATAAGTTTATTTCCCACCAAAACTCAGGTTTAGACCCATTAAAAGTTCAGTGGGCAGAGTGAGGTTGTTTCATATTGTTCTACCACCACTAGAGTTATGGTCAAAAGCATATGAAGTCCATTGGCTCTCAAGTGTTCTAGTGGGTCCACTAAAACTATAATGGAATTCCAAAAACATAAATTTATTAGGTGTTTAGTTTATATCAAGAATAAATTTATAAATATATTCTTCCCACTCCTTATTTTGAATAAAAACATTTTATTAGTGATTTCATGGTTATTAATGATCCTCTCATTCCTCGAGACCCGAAATTCTCTTTAAGTGACGAATTGAAAAATCCACTGTGGAATTTATATTCTATAGATAAGGATTACACCATTCTCAATTAAATAATTTTTATATCACTATTATGTGGTGATTCATATAAAATATCTAATATGGAGTTTTTGGTAGGGTTTTAAATATATATCCATTGAAAATGAGTTGGATAATGATATTCAATGAGTAATTTCTTACCCTCAAAATGTATGTAGACACCATTATCCTAGATTTTATTGCTATAATGAATAAATATGGGGTGAATTGAGTTATATAATTTTACATTAACTAATTTTAACCATTTAAACTTCCCTCTTTAAAATGTTTTAATCTTTCCTTTCTATTTTAATGAGATATATAGCAGAAATAAATGAAAATAAAATAGCAAGACACATGAGATTTTTATTTATGTTAAGGGATATGAAGAACATACACTAGTACACTCCAATAACAATTAATGTATATATGGTGGATTTATTTTAGCTCCTTTTCAAAAATATGTAACAATTTTTTGTAATCAACTGACACATAGTGTATACAAATAGATGAGATTTTATTAGGTGATTACTCTTAAGATATATCCTCAGCCCCAATTACACATTAATTATAATAATATAATACTTATAGTAGATATAGAATGCATGTAAAAATTAAAAAAATTATAGCATGCTATTTCTGTTGAAGTACAAATGAAAAAATAGTATCATCTTTAGAGAATCATGCATGTTTCCAAAGTGTTTCTCTGAAGATTCCACAATCATATTTGAAATCTTAAATAATATATAACAAAAAAAATTATTTTTTTATATTATTTTTTTTCCATCACACAACTAATATAGAATTTATGTATTTTTTGAATGAAACAAGTAATTTCACCAAAACCTTAATACAGATTTTCATGTGAAATTATAGATCTTTTCATCAAAGTATTAAACAAGTATATTTTTTAGTACATGGATGCATTATAAATTTTACCTTTTATTGATATGGTATATATAATTTCTCGAAATAAATTTAGAAAAAATGATCCTTGATCTTCTACATGAATGTATGAATCATTATAGTCTTTATAGAATTTTTTTAAGAAATAAAATATTGAAATAAAATTATTTAGTATCATTAAAACAATTAATTTTTAAATGAAAAACTTCAGAGTTGAACAATATCATCCTTTAAAATATTAATGATCAATACTATATGAGAGTCTATAAAATTTAAATCTTTTACTTCATTTATATAATCTCATACATATGTGACTCTTCCTCTAAAACATAACAATTCTAGCTGATTTAAATTTGTAAGATATTTTCCTTAACACTCAATATATTCCCATCAATGTGTATGATACTGGGATATTATTTATGTTTTTACACATAGGAAAATATTGAAACCTAATATTTTTTAACTTCAACTAAATACATAATATTTCTTAATAATACAAATTTAATAGATAAGTTTCATACCTTTCTAAAATATCTAATATAATAATTTATTTTCCCACTTCCATTATATATGAAAAGTTTTATACTTTGAAAAATTATAAAACGTATGATTTTTTTATAGTTTTTACTAAATATATGAGAACTAATTATATGTACATAAAATCCAATACTTAGAAAATTTTCAACTAAAATATTGAAATATATGAATATATTGAGAAACAATTTTAATATATAGATAGACAACCTAAAATTCAATTAATGTAGAATTGTTTGGAAAAGAGGGCTTTTGAAAGCATCAAAACATAGAATATATGAGAGTATGTTGGTAAACCTCAAATTTCCCTTAATCTTCTCCTTTTTAATGATCACAAAACACAGAAAATTAAAACATAAAATTTTATATATTAGGTAACTATAAATAAGAATAAAATGAATGAATTAGTAAAATTAATATTAAAATGAATAAATCAACATAATATAATTGTATGTTTTCCCATTAATTTATTATTCTCCCACTTTTTAGGATATCAAATGTTTTTTAATTAAAAGTTATAACACACTTAATATATAAAAATTAAATGGAAACTAATAGAATATAATATTTAATAGAAAAATAACATTTCATCGACATGTATTAAGTAAAAAAACTAAAATTTAGTGTTAAATAAAATAGAGAAATAAATAACCATAAAGCATCAAAACATTAATAAATTGGAATGTGAATTTTTTTTTCTTAGAATAATATGGTTTAGGTTGTATAAGATAAAGGTATTCCTCCATGTAAAAACACCCTCCCCACAAGGTGTACCCCTCCGGGGTCGGTAATGGGAGAATATAGATAATTACCCCGAGTCCGCCTCAAGTATGCCTTGGGTTTATGACTAGCACTGAGGGTATAAAAAACCAAAATATGGGAGGCATTACCCTCTAAGAGAACACATTAAAAAGATAGAGATAAGATAGACACCAACCAAATCCTGCTCAGACTACAATATAATAATAAACCCAAGTACATATATGTAATTTCATGAAACTACTACTATAACTAAAAGTGAAAACTGTAATTACCAAAAGAAAGTAAAACGGTTGTGACAATAAATCCCAAACAGATCTTGAAACCCCAAGATAGTAGTGACCAACCTGATCTCATACCTGATCTATGTAACCTGAAAAATAGTTTATATAACATAGGGTGAGTATGACAATATAATTAGCAGGATCCTCCCTAGAGCCTCTCGTGAAAAAGTAAGGAAAACATGCTAAAGCACAATGAACAACTAGTGAAACTAACTCGTCACCTAAACATGAATACTAAGTTCCTAACCTCACCAGGGATACTCTCACCAAGTATCACATACAAGATTGTATAATATAATAAATAATATCAAGGGTACCCTACTACCACTTCCCCATTGTTTTTTTATTTTTCCCCAACATCACATGTTTTGAGCATCTCTCCCCAAAAAGGCTTGTCCAAAGACACATGGGTGAAGCACCAAAACCGACACCTCATGCAATACCTCTCAAAAGAGAGCATTCCACAACAAGAAACAAGTTAAATACATCTCATAAATAGGAAAGGTATACAACCACAAAATGAACATCATTACAAGAAGAGAGTTAAACATCAAACAAATCAGGGTACTACGAATGTATATGCAACCCACATTACCATGTAGTCTCCTCCACACCACCATAACACCACAAGACTCGAACCAAGGGAATATAACGGCCATGCAACACCTTATCCTTGCAGTCCTGGATATCTATAGGTCTCTCCACGAAGGTCACATCATCATTAACATCGATCTTTCCACAATCGATGACATGAGAGTCTTCATGAATATATCGACGAAGTTGCGACATGTGAAAGACATTGTGTATCCAAATCATCTCTAGGGGAAGTGCTACCTGAT
This sequence comes from Viscum album, assembly GCA_963277665.1. Taxonomy (NCBI): domain Eukaryota; kingdom Viridiplantae; phylum Streptophyta; class Magnoliopsida; order Santalales; family Viscaceae; genus Viscum; species Viscum album. Next base: position 179,000,501 of record OY728137.1, read on the forward strand.
ATGTCATGGCTCTAACATGAGCCAACACCTCGAAAGGCCTAACAAATTGGGGATAAAGCTTACTCCCATGACCAAACCTTTGCTGCCCATGACGGGGAGTCACCTTTAGAAACACGGAATCCCCAATGTCGAACTCCAAAGGTATCCTCCTATGATCATTATAATATATCTGATGATCTTATTCTACCTTAATCCTATCACAAATTACCTAAACCATATCTATCTTATTTTATACTAGTTCTATATTGAGAATTTCTGACTCTCTGACCCTAGTCCAACACAATGGAGAATGGAATGGTCAGCCATACAAGGCTTCAAACGACGCCATTCCTATAGTGGAGTGGAAACTATTTTTATATGTGAACTCTACCAAGGGTAAGTTCCCCATACAAAAACTTCAATAATCCATGACACAAAAGTGTAACATGTCTTCATGATTCTGGATGGTCTTCTTTGGCTTACCATCCGTATGTAGATGAAAAGCACTACTAAGGAATAGGTGGGAACTAAAATCACACTGGAGACTTATCCACAACCTAGAGGTAAAACGAGGATCTTGATTAGAAATGATCATCCTCGGGACACCATGGAGTCTCACCACCTTCTCCAGATACTGCTTCAACAAAACCCCCTCTAAGCTTGACTCCTTGATTACAATAAAGTAAGATTATTTCGTCAAATGATCCACTACCACCCATATAGTATCATAGCCTCCCTAAGATCGATGTAAACTGGTAATAAAGTCCATCTAGATATCCTCTCACTTCTAATGAGGAACATCTAATGGCTAGTGCAACCCAATGGGAACATGGTTCTCGTCCTTCACCATATGGAAGACCAAAAATCGAGATACAAACTCTACAACTGCACAATTTAACCCATGACACAAAAACTAACTCCTCAAAGATCAGTACATCTTTGTCATGTGAAGATGTACCACTAAGGGTGAACTATGGAACTCTTTGAGAACCATCTCATGTATTGCTAAAGGAGTAAAAATCCTTCCCTGAAATAACACCCAATGCTCTTCATCTTCAGAATGACCATCAGGGGACTCTCCAAAAACAACTCGTTCTCTCTAGACCTACACCTCAAGATCCCCCAATTGGGAATCTTCCACCTACTGCACCAAAGATGATTGCACCATCATTTGAAAAATACAACCTTTTCCCCAAATACTCCCATATCCATATGTAATTTCAAATTCTATTCAATTACTCACCAATAATCACCTGATTCACACACTACATCACTGTGTGACTTCCCACTCAGCACATAACCTTCAACATTCAATGCCTTTGGTGCAAGTTCAAGTCACGCTGAGAGAAAACATACCTCATGCTCTTATAATTTATGAATACCATAAAATGATCACCCATGAGGTAATGTATCCACAAATTTAGATAAAACACCACTTCTGCCAAATAAGGATCATGGGTGGAAGAGTTACGTTCATGGGGACACAACTACCGATACCCATAAGTAATGATCAATCTCTACTACATCAGAACATACACTAGTGCAGAAAACGTTTTTTACGTCGGTTATTTTTAATAATTTACGTCGGTTTCTAGCCGACGTTAATACGTGCGACGTTATAAATAAGGTTTTTGACGTCGGTTATTTAAAAACCGACGTCAAAAACATAAAATCGCGATGTTTATCACGTCGGTTATTTTAGAACCGACGTGATAAAGGGCCTGGAGATTGGTTTATCACGTCGGTTATTTTAGAACCGACGTGATAAAGGGCCTGGAGAATGGTTTATCACGTCGGTTATTAAAGAACCAACGTGATAAACGGCCTCGAAAATGGTTTATCACGTCTGTTCTTAAACAACCGACGTGATAAATAGGGGCGAGGGGGTTTATCACGTCGGTTTATATAGAACCGACGTGATAAACCGGGCTGAGCGTGGTTTATCACGTCGGTTCATATAAAACCGACGTGAAAACCGGGGGAGGGGGGTTTATCACGTCGGTTAGTGTATAACCGCCGTGATAAACCAGAGGGAGGCGGTTTATCACATCGGTTATTCAATAACCGACGTGATAAACCATTTTCCAGGCCGTTTAGCACATCGGTTATTCAATAACCGACGTGCTAAACCATTCTCCAGGCCCTTTATCACGTCGGTTATTAAATGACCGACATGATAAACCATTCTCTAGGCCTTTTATCATGTCGGTTATTAAATAACCGACGTGATAAACCATTCTGCAGACCATTTATCACGTCGGTTATTAAATAACCGATGTGATAAACCCAATTTTTTTAAACAGAATGCAGTGATCTTCTCTCCACCAGAATCAACCAGAAAACAAATCAAGAAATCGTACCACAAAAATAGAAGTACATCAAAATTAAGCATGTACATAGATAACATATAAAACTTACCCACTAGACAGCATCCACCCTCATTTATACCCCATGGACAGCCCTCCCCCACCCCGTTGGAGCCCTCACCCTCATGTATACCCCCTGGAAAGCCCTCCCCCACCCCATTGGAGCTCCCACCCTCATGTATACCCCTTGGACAACACTCCCCCACCCCATTGGAGCCCCCACCACACTCCTAGACTGCCCCCCGACCCCCGGACACCCCCAAACACCCCTCGAAAACCCCCCACCCACCTGAACAGCACCTCCTCACCCCCTCACCCTACTTGACAGCCCCCACCACACCCCTGGACAACCCCCCCCCCCCCCCCCCCCACCCCTGGAAAACACTCCCATACCCCTGGACTGGCTTCCCACACCCCTGGACATCCCTGACACCCCCCAGGACTATCCCCCCACCCCACCGGACAGCCCTCCCAGACCGCTGGACACCCCCAACCCCACTGAACACACCCCCACACCCTTGGAACCCCTCCCCCACAGACCCAAATCCGTACCAGAAGAACCATCAAAAGTAGACCAAAACAATAAGTAGAGAAAAATTAAACATTCACTTATATAATATTCAAAACTTACACTGTCAACTTCAAAAAAACTAAATCAAACCTAAACAACTACCAAATACACAATTAAAACGACAATATTCAAAATTACATTTTACATTACAAACAACTAAAATTCAATCAGACCTGTAAAATAATTTGACCACTCCACTTGTACATGTTTGATGTCTTCAGCAGTATAGGGTTGAGGGTCATCAAAAAGCTACACATGAAAAAGAATATAGTTAACATGTATAATGAATAAATTAAATTGAAATATTATGGCAAAGTTTAAGAGGAAATAGTACCAGGTCAAAATTCACAACTGTCCCAGTTGTTATTATTTCATACATAAATCTTAACATATAATATCCGCATTCGATGAGGCCTTGTTGTTCATGACAATTCTGTTTTGAATGAGTGTAAATTCAATATATTATTTTTATTTAATAAATCAAAAATTACAAATTATAAATGGACATTTACCTTCGCATTTACATATTTGATCTTTGCATTTCTTTTCTTTGGGTTTTTTCGAAAGTAGACCCATGCACTGTTAGAAAATAATACGAATGGGGTAAATTTAAAATTAATTATAATATATAAAACTATTGAGAAATTGAAACTTAATTTTCCAATATATTCTTAAAACTTTCCCACACATCACCATGAACAGAGCATATCCAATAAAGAGCTTTCTCCCTTGGGCAAAAAATACCTAACATCCAATGATTACTGATAAAAGGAAATTTAATGTTAGTGGTTTTTTATATTAAAAGATAATTAACTCTTTGAGAGAATTGTGTTTCATACCTCTCATAAAAAGGCATCATCCAACATTATTGGATTATATTCCTTTCAAATCTTTCAGCAATATAAACCATTCTTTGTTCCTCAGTCAATGCACATGCTTCAGGGGAAATCAATTGCAGGTCCATAAATCCATATACTTCTGTCAGTTCATTCCTCTCACAAATTTTATAAAGATACCTAATACAAAACATATATAAGTATACATTTTTAATAAATATAACGCAGGGAAAAGGTGTTAAGACTTACATGGAAAAAATTTGCACCACGTTGATTCCCAACTTATCTCCAGTAACAAGTTCCATGATATCAGATTTTGTAATCCCCACACTTATTTCACATCCAGAAACATGAGATTCCATTGGAAACTCATAAAAACCCAACAAAAAATGTGAATATCTTCACAATCTGTCAAGACCACTGGAATCTGTATCTGATGTCATAGCCTGTTGTCTTTGTTGTTGTCTATACAGTATTTATTTACCTTTGAAGTATTCCTGTGAAAAAAATATTGAGAATTATAGTAGTTTTCAAATGATAAAACAACGTTAAAAAAAATAAAATAAAAGATATAACATTCATACCTCTATGGTAATGAGTCGAAGAAGTCTGGATGGCCAAACTAAAAAGTGGCCGATACTCTGTCCAACTGTCGCCACCTCATCTGTAGGTATTGGTACCCCAGCTGATCTATCTATAATATCCTGTACAGTGACCCTCTGATTCTCTACCTCTAATTGTTGATGATGAACTGTATGTCCTATACAATATACCAACCCGTATGCTACTATATGATGTTGAGAATCATTAACATATAACTCGCAATATGTAGGAAGCTGCAGCGGAGGCGTAGGATAAAAAATGGGGTCCGCAGGCTGAGGTGGGGGAGTGGGAGCTACTGGCGGAGGTGGAGGATAAATAATGGGGTCTGCAGGGGGAGGTGGAGGAGTGGGAGCTACAGTCTGAAATTGTCTTTGCATTTCTGCAAACATAGACTGCACCGACTCTCTAATCTTATCTTCAATCGTCGCATTAATATTTTGAACTTCAGCCTCCAAGGATTCTATTTTTTTTATAAACCCCCTCAACGTTAGATGTTGAAGAACGTGGAAATACTTTTCTTACCGATACAACTGCCAGATATCCTCTTACATGACCAGGATGTTCGGTCCTTCCCAATGCTGCAAATAAAATATCTTCCCTCCCAGTAGCTGTAAATGTCCCCTCTGAACTCTGCTCCTCAAGAGATTCCTATATTAATTAATTAAACATTTATGTAATGATTGAAACTTATATGAAGAAAAAAGTTAACTTAAATAAATTAAATAGATATCTTATAATCCTCTCAGCTACGATTCTCGATTCTTCCGAAAGATATTGCCCTTTTTTTCCCTTCCGAGCTCTCTTCCATTTTTCATGTCTAGATGGAGGGGATGGAGGGGCCACCTCTCCAGAGCTTGAAGACTCAGCTCTTAGTTGTTGAAATTTTTCCGCTATCATTTTTTCTTCCAATAATGTATACCCTCCCCGAGATAAACTATGAGGGTATACATTTTTATATTGGATCTCCTGATGAGCTTTCCTTGTTTTCTGTAATTTAAGAATAAGAAATCATTAACAAAACATTAATAAAATCATTTATATAAGAAATTTTATAAAAGTTTACATTGCCCTTAACAGAAATGACTCTTTTTTTATACATTCAAAAAACTGTCTCCATGTGTCTTCATCTATAAAAGGATATATACGACATGGATTGTCATGACTCCTATTTCCATAAATGAAATCAGATGAGGGGGTTGATTTGAAATCCCTCCATCTCCGGGAAGCCAATGATAAGCATTTCTTCCTGACTCCTCCAGTGTCAGGAATATCAAATGTCATCTGATAAAGAAGAGGTTAAACATATTATATATACTAGAAACATTAAAATAATGGTCAAACAATGACAAAAGATCTTACCAAAATCGTCTCCCACAACTGAGAGATAATTGCTTTATCCACAGCTCTCCAATCATCATACAGAATGCTTACTTTGGTCTTAGCCTGAGTTGCAACAAAACTCTTAAAATCTTTGGCATTCAGACCTCTAGGAATTTCATCATCATCAAACTCAACTACTATCCTCTGATCCTGCGTACGGGAAAGTGATAATTTTGGTAAACGTGTGCACCCACGTTTACCAACATTTGAACTCTTTGTCGTAATAGGATCATGTGAATGTTCATCCCCAGAGGTATGACCAGCAATATTCTCCTCTCCACAATCATGTGGTTGATCATATGAATGATCTGTCATTATCCTTCAAATCAAAAAAACAAACGTCAGTTCACAAATATACAAATTCAAATATTTTAATACTAATGTAATCAGAAAATAGAAAAGTGTACTAGGTTACATAATAGTAAACATTGGTAATATGGTAAGCATGTTAAACAATGGTAAAGATGGAAAAGATGGTCAAGATGGTCAAGATGGTCAAGATGGTAAAAAATGGAAAAAATGGTAAACCTGGTAAACATTGTAAACATGGTAAAGTAATTGTCAGTGAAACAATATACAAATTAAAATATTTTAATACTACTGTAATCAGAAAATAGAAAAGTGTACTAAGTTACATAATAGTAAACATTGGTAATATGGTAAGCATGTTAAACAATGGTAAAGATGGCAAAGATGGTCAAGATGGTCAAGATGGTAAAAATGGTAAAAATAGTAAACCTGGTAAACATTGTAAACATGGTATAGTAATTGTCAGTGAACAAAAATAAGCATTTTAAAATTCATGTAATGGTTATAAACATGATAAAGTAAACTAAACAAACTTAAAACAAACAAAAACATATACTTATTTTATTTTAAAACATGTTTTAATAAATAAAAAACTTACAATATCTAACATTTATGGAAAAAATAAATGTAAACAAGAAATGAACATATGTTACCTGTAATTTTAGGAATTTACAGATGGATTGTTTTCCCAAATTCCTTCGTCGTGATCGTTCCTTATGGCACAAACTATGTCTTCAACATGATCGTCATTATGTTCTATTAATATTTCCATGGAAGTAGGGATCTCACATAAATCAGCATATTAATCAAGTTCATCCTCACCAACATATTGTTTTTTCCCTTGTAAAAAACCAGTCCACTGCATATCTGATTGATCTACTACATAAAAAATTTGTTTTGCATGTGTTTCCATTATAAAAGAATCAGTTGTGTCTTCCAATCTATTCAGATTAACAAGTGTCATTCCAAATTCATCGTGTCTGACACTATTGTTACCGTTAAACCATTTACAGTTAAAAATGGGAACTTTAATTTTAAAGTAATCAACCTCCCATATGTCTTCAATCACTCCATAATATGCATTTGATGCAGAAATTGGGTTTTTGTCCTTAGCACTCGAAAAATGCATTGCTTCTGCAAACACCAATACACCACTATTCTGAACTGCACTTCTGTTGTCCTGATCTTTTGTATGAAATGTATAACCATTAATGTCATAACCAGACCATGTTATCACATTTAAACATGGACCACCCACTATCCACTTTAATGTCTCTGATACATCTGATCTACCAAGAAAAGTCTTTTTAAACCATTACAAAAACGTTTTGTTGTGCTCATTCAAAATCCACATTTCTTTCTTCTTTGGATGATATTGTTTCAACTCATTAATATGAAATGTGATATATGGTTGAGAATCAGCTATGTTATTCAAGATGTATGATTCTAACTTCTTCATCTGTTCAGCTGACAATGATTTGACTTTCAAGCCACGAATCCCCTTTCCCTCATTATTAACTCGTTCATGGCAAGATGGAGGCAAACCTATGTGTTGCGCCGCAGCCAAGTAGCTCATACAAAACTCTGCTACCTCCTCAGAAATATCCTTTTCAATAATGGAGGCTTCAGGTCGATATAGATTTTTAACATACCCCTTTAATATTTTCATATACCTTTCAAAAGGATACATCCAACGAAGATATACAGGTCCACAAAGCTTTATTTCTCGAACCAGATGAATCATTAAATGCACCATTATATCAAAAAAAGTTGGAGGAAAATACATTTCCAATTGACAAAGTATAAAAATTGCATCCTTTTCCAAAATGTTCAAAGCATTCACATCAACCGCCTTGTTACAAATTGAATTAAAAAAATAACACAACTTCATTATAGTCTTTCTGACACGAATGAGCAATATTCCGCGCAATGCAACTGGTAGAATTTGTTGCATCATGACGTGACAATCATGTGATTTCATACCTATCAACTTCAAGTCCTTCAATGAGAAAAAATATTTTACATTAGAAGAATAACCTTGAGGCACTTTGGTATCATGAAGACACCGACAGAAGCTAATTTTCTCCCTCTTAAATGATGTATGACAAGCCGGGGGAAGAAATGTTCGTCTTCCTTTAGGAGTGGGAGCTAAATCCAAACGTATTCCCATTGATAGTAAGTCTAATCTTGCATTCAACCCATCTTTAGTCTTTCCTTTAATATCTTACAATGTTCCAATCAAAGAATCACATATATTCTTCTCCACGTGCATGACATCAATATTATGTTTAACTTCATGATACCTCCAATATGGTAGCTCAAAAAAAATTGACCTTTTCTTCCAAATATGTCTATCATTACCAGATTTCTGTGTCTTTCCCAATGTCACGTCAAGGTTTTTCACCCTCTCAAAATAAAGATCAGGGGATAAAGGTTTTGGAGCAGTATCAAATTCTTGTGAGCCATTAAATTCCTTTTTTAGTCTTCTATAAGGGTGTTCCATAGGCAAAAACATTCGATGACCCATGTACACTATTTTCCTCCCATGATGCAATTGACAATAGGACGTCTGTTGTTCGCAAATTGGACATGCTTTATGCCCTTTAACACTGTATCCAGACAAATTTCCATACACTGGGAAGTCATTTATAGTGAACAGAAGCACTGCATGCAGTTGAAAATATTCCATTTTATAAGAATCATACACCCTAATACCATCAGCCCATAACAGTTTCAAATCATCAATCAATGGTGAAAAGTAAACATCAATATCATTACCGGGTTGCTTTGGACCAGAGATCATTGTACTCAACATGACATATTTGCACTTCATACAAACTTCAAGAGAGAGGTTGTAAATTACCAACAAAACAGGCCATGAACTATGTGTGCTACTGAGTGTTCAGTATGGATTCATTCCATCTGTGCACAACCCTAGTCGGAGATTTCTTATTTCATTTATAAATGTAGAATATTGCGCATCAATTTTCTTCCATTGTGGACAATCAGCTGGATGACATATTTTTTCATCACATACCCGCTCTTCAGCATGCCATCTTAACCTTTTTTCATCATGTGAATTAGCAAATAAACGTTTGAAACAATTAATTATAGGAAGATACCAAAATACCTTTGAAGGGAGCTTTGTAATCTCTACATCACCCTGTGATTTTTCTTTCACCTTATACCATGATGTCCCACATTTTGGACACTTTGACAGAAATTCATATTCCTTCTTATATATAATGCAGTCATTCGGACAGGCATGTATTTTCTTGTATCCCAATCCCATCGGGCATAATATTTTCTTGGCTCTGTAATTTGAATCTGGAAGATCGTTATCTTTTGGAAGAATGTCTTTCATCAATTGTAGCAGCTCTGTAAAACTTCTGTCACTCCATCCATGCTTCGCCTTCAGGTTAATCAAACTTAACCCCGCCGACAAAACCGTAAAATCTATACAACTGGGATATAATGGTTTTTTAGCATCACCATATAGACGTGCAACTGTCGGTTCTATCTCAATTTGTTCTGCTACAATATCGCGAATCATTTCTTCAATTCCATCGGAGTTACCATCTTGCGAATCATCATCATCAGTAACATTCCGTCCAGTTTCACCATGCAAAATCCAAGGGCTGTAACTCGGATTAAAACCATGACATATAAGATGATCTTTTATCTCTCTACTTTTCAACTTCTTCATATTCAAACATTTCAGGCATGGACAGAAAAAAATGTCACTACTTGTAACATTTCGTTTTGCAAATTCCAAAAAGGCATCAACACCTTCCTCAAATTCATTGCTCATTCGATGTGCTGTAATACAACTTCGACTCATTATTACCTATAACAAATATCAACAAAAAATATATATTTTTAAGATAAGACAAATACATGTTTATATGAAAAAAATCATAATTTGAATGTAAAACAATTTAAAATATAAAACAAATCTATAGGTATTTAAAAAAATATGCTTGAATATTATTTTTAAAACAAAATATAGTTAGATATAACAGTTTTAAATTTCATTGAATCAAAGAAAACCATGACGCCTAATGATTATCCAAATAAAATATACATCAATAAAACATAAACAAAATGATTTTTATCTGGAATAAGTGAATATGATCAGATGATACACATTTATAATAATCTCATGCCAATATACTAATAAACATGTTAAAATATAGGAATACCTAATGGAGCATATAACATGTGTTATTCATGCTTGTTGTTCAATCATTATGATCTAAAGTACTCAACACTTTCAAGTGCCAAAATCTTGAAAGTAGTAGTAGTTTTCATAAGTACCCAACACCAAATAGCTATACATCGTAAGTGTCATGTTAGAAATATGAATATAGACCATTTGTTTTATGTTTAATAATATTGTCATATTATCTGATCATTCTGATTATATATTAGAATTACTATATCCTTTTGATCCAATATATAATCTAAGGACATTAATATTTGTTTATAAAAAGTAATCTTAATATCATGGTAATGTAAAAAAAGTATATTTCGAACTATATATATGTAATACCAATAAAAAAAATACATATGTGTTTGTCCTGGGTTTCACACATAAAACAACTCATCTCACAGATTAAATTTTTGAATCAACCTACATAATACTTATTTTTATAACTTAGGGAATGAAAATAATAAAAGTTTTGATTTACGATACTCATTATGGGTAAACATGATATATATAAATATAATATCTAATCTCATAAAAAGATATCCATAGGGGTATAAGAGCATACACAAAGCACATGATCAAAAAGATAAGTGAAATAGTTCTATATAATCATAGATCATAAAACCTGAGTCCAAGTATAACAATTTTAGCATAATATAAGACATGATTTATATGATAGTGGGAACATGATTTAAAAAACCTTATTCACAAGATCACAACATTGGTATGTGGAATAACATAAGAGTGTGGCACAAACATAATCATATAAGTCATAACATATGTCATGGGAAAACATAGTTTCATTCACCTCATATTGGGATATGTTAATCACCTTTCCTATAATTTATTATAATATTTCTTACGAGACACATCACATAACACATTGGACATGGTATAACCATATGTATCCCATATTGATCTATGATATATAATGCATTGTCTAATGCATTAAAAGGATATTATAGACCCAAATGTCACATAATTACTAACCATATATATGGGTAAATCGTGATCATCAAATCATTTATAACACTTTCGTAGATCAATTAACTAACAAAAATGAAATGGGGGTCATAATTGTTTTTACAAAACATAATAATTATTAATACATAAAAATGTGTTTGGATGGTAAGATAAGATAATATACCTAATTCAATCTAATTATCGTTAAATTATTTCTACCTAGATAGAAAAGACCTTTATAAAAAATATAATTTAACTTGAGAATGAAAAAAAAGTACCCTTTACCTTTTTTATAATGAAAAATATGAAAATGATGATAATAATATTTAGGTATTATAATTTTTTTATGAATTATTAATAATAAAAGAAATCACCTCACTTGGTTTTGTTGAAAATCGGACATACCATCGTATTCAAGAATTCAGATACACTTTGCATGAAAAGGTCCATCATTTTTAGGAGATGACTGAAAGAAGAAATGTATTATCAGACTCACCATGAGTCCAGAATGAAATATTTGATTGTAATAGGTATGAATTGATATTTTTATGAATGCAGATGAAAACAGATGATGGTTTTCTGATCTAGGAGTTCTAAAAATCATAATTTTTTGAAAAAAAATTATGATGTAAGAATGTTGAATGAAATTTTAAGGATAGGTATTACCGATTGTACCTGGTCCAATTTCATTAATGAAAATAATTTTCTGGAAAATCATATTGAAAATATGATTTTAAGAAAATAAGTACTACCAATATTCATCCAGAAAGACACATTCCAGCAAAGTAGGAAATAATAATGTTGCGGGAAGAATGGAACGTTACAATACCACCCATTATTTTTCAGAATGAAAATCTAGAATAAGAGTTAAAAATAGTCTTATCCAAAATACACCTGCTTGAATGTTGTGAGTTGAATGTTGCGAGTTGAATGTTGCGAGTTGAATGGACATAATAACCATTGGCAATAACAAAAAATTCCACGAGATTCAAAAACGAACAAAAAGCACATCAAGAATCGAAACAAAAATGAACGAAATAAATTCATGGAAGGCTTACCTGAATGTTGCGAGTTGAGATGATAGATCCGAGAGGAGTAAAGAAGATAAACAATGAAGCCAAAATGAGTTTAACGCAGGTCGATCGAAGAGCCGATTAGGGTTTACCTCGCGAGAGGGAGACGAGCCGGCGGATTGTCAATCGAAAAATCGTAAATGACTGTCCACGGGCATTAATTTTTTTAAATGTTTTATGACGTCGGTTATTATATAACCGACGTTATAAACTATTTTTTAACTTTATAACGTTGGTTATCTTAAAACCGACGTAAAAAAGCTCCCGCGATTTGGTTTTTTACGTCGGTTATTTTATAACCGACCTAAAAAACGAGATATCTACGGGTTTTTTAAGTCGGTTATTTTATAAGTGACATAAAAAACCCCCCCGGGCTTTGGTTTTTTACGTCGGTTATAAGATAACCGACGTAAACAACCAATGCGCGGGGGGATTTTTACATCGGTTTCCAAATAACCGACGTAAAAAAACCCGATATCTACGCGTTTTTTACGTCGGTTATTTTATAACCGACGTAAAAATCCAAAGCACGGGTGGGTTTTTTACGTCGGTTATTTCGAAACCGACGTAAAAAACCCGATATCGACGCGTATTTTACGTCCGTTATCAAATAACCGACGTAAAAAACCAAAGCCCCGGGGTTTTTTTTACGTCAGTTATAAAATAACCGACGTAAAAAACCCCGCGCTTTGGTTTTTTACGTCGGTTATTTGATAACCGACATACAAAACGCGTGGATATCGGGTTTTTTTACGTTGGTTACCAAATAACCGACGTAAAAAACCCCCCGAACATTGGTTTTTTATGTCCATTATAAGATAACCCACATAAAAACACAACAGGCGCGATTTGTAATGTCGGTTATTAAAATAACCGACGTGAAAAATCTACTCGCCACATTTTTACGTCGGTTATATATAACCGACGTAAAAAATGGTGACGTAAAAAACGATTTCTGCACTACTGATAGCCTAACCCCAGATGTGAAGCATCACAGAAAACCTCAAACTAAACTCCATCTGATGGAATTCAAAGAACCAAAGCACTAACCAAATTCTCCTTTAGATAGTCAAAAGCCACTTAACACTGATAATTCCATATGAATGCCTTATCCTTTCTGTTTAATGTTGTTAGAGGAGTCGCAACCTAAGAGAAATAAGCTACGAACCTCCTGTAATAGCCTTCAAGACGAAGGAAACTCTATGCCTATGAAAATTTATTGAGGGATTACCAAGACACAACTACTATCATTTACATATCCACATCTAATCCCTACAAAGATACAACATCCCTAAGAAACAGACTTCCTAAGCCAAAAACTCACACTTTAACAACCTCCCAAATAGATTCTATCGACGAAGAACTCCTAAAACAGCATGTAGAAGCTCTGCATGCTCCTCCTAAAATGCGGAGTACATAAGGATTTCATCGATGAAAACCTCAATTAATTTATCTAGGAACTTAAAGAAAATTTCATCAACACCATGAACACTGTTGGATCATTTGTCACACTGAACGACATCACACTGAACATGTAATTCCCCTGACGACAGTAGAAAATAGTCTTTGGGATATCCTTATCCTTCACATGCATCTGATATTATCCTAACAAAAAATAAATCTTCAAGAATGAACTTTCACCCTTTAATTGATCAAACAAATCATCAATATACAAAAGAGAATAGAGGTTCTTCACTATCACTTTTTTTCAAGAGATGATAATCGATACACAACTACAAACTATCGTTATCCTTCTTCATGAACAAAACTGGTACACCCATGGTAACACACATGGCCAAATGAAACCACACTACAATAGACCATCGAGCTATATTTTCACATCTCACAACACTGAAGGCACAATCCTATACAGATTCATGGAGATAGGAGACACTCCAAGCTGTAGCTCGATCTCGAACTCGATATCCCATCGAGGGTGTAATGCTAAAACCTCTTCTAGAAATACATAAGGGAACTCTTCTACGACCATGGGAAATGCTAAATAATGAACCTCTGATGAACTCATCATCATATCATCCATCAATGATGACAATGAAGGAATATTACTCTGACCCATCCAAGGGTCTCCCTCACCAACAAACACCACTGGCTCTCCATCAACATCGAAGAACACCACCTACATCTAGAAGCCATTCACAATAGCCTATATCAAATAAAACCAATCAATGCCAAGGATGAAATAATATAGTTGTATCTCTAAACATAGAAAATCTCCCTAAAAGTGGTGTTTTCCCAGAACAAGCTCATAGTCTCTACATACTTCAAACAAGTTATTTCAGCCTCTAACAGGCATAATCAATACCAAGGGAACTGGAAGTCTCTCAACCTTATGTCCCAAAGAATGGACATGGGAAGGTGATATTAAGGAGTTAGTTGATCCTGAATCAAATAAATTATACACCCATGTATAAAATTAGAAAATGGTACCTCGAACGATGTATGGATCGCCTATCGCTGGCATCACTAATGCAGGAAGCTAACCACGACTTACTCTACAACCTCTCTGACTCTGCTAACGACCAACTCCACATCCAAGATTTGTTCTCTGAGGATGGAGTGAATCTCAAGGTTGTCTTATACCTACCCCATATTATCTCTACTAATCCAAATCTAGTGAAACCTACTATTACTGCCTCCTCTAGAACTGCCTCAACAGAGGAAACTAGATCAGAACACCTAACACATCTTGATTGCTTAGAAAGGTCAGACACTCTCATTGATTATGACCTTGTAAACTACAATAAAAACAAGTTCATGATCCTCTGGAATAGGTCTGAGAACCACTATCCCTACTAAAATGAGATACTGAGGTTTGGGACCTACCTCCGGTTGAAAAGAAACTCTTCTACAATGAAAAATGGGAACCCCATACCATATCTCTCCTTTATGAGGAATCCTAATGAATACTTTCTCATAAATATATCGTTCTATAAAATTTCCTATTGATTACCTATTCCCACTCTGGAACCTCAAGATATTTCTTCAGCATAAATGGGGTGACATGGCACTGGATCTCTTAACACAAAGCCTCTTAAAAATGCCTTTCCCTGGAATCCTCATCTGGAAATAGGACTGAAGCATATCACAAAAGGTTCCTGAAACAAATTCCAAACTCTCGCATGCTAGAGCACCCCTATCTAAGGGTTAGAAGCTCATGGAGACAGGATGAATTCATGGTAGAAGAAAGAAACTCTACTCTAAACTAGTCTCGTATTTTCTCACACGAGACTGTAGACTCCACATGATCCCTAAGGAATAAAAACCCCCACTGCCTCACTACCCCATTAAACATCATCACAACCAATGACACCCAGTGCTGCTTTTTAGAACGGATCGAACTAAAATCTATCTAAAACACCTCCAAATGGTATTCCTTGACTGCATATGGATTGGATCCCTCATACTTCTTCAGACTCTGGCTCTAAAACTCTTGAATTGTACTCCTACAAGTGTCATTATGAACAACCTCTACTCTATAACAATCTACTCACATAACCTTATGGACATCATCTATGAGAACCTGGTGAGGATGTTGGCCAGGAGCCATACTTGAAAAATAAAAAATGGTTAGATCTCCTAAATATGGAATATAGAAGACTTTAACATTAATTAAGTGTTTTATTTTATACATTTTTGGTTGAACTATCCAAAGGTCAGCCTATTCAAACAAAGGTGAAAAGAATAATGATGCATGATAATTTAATAGGTATCAACTCTATAACCATTATCACCTCATTTAGTAGCCACTATAAACTTAAAGGTTTGTGAATCAGATCATAGGGGTCCATTAAAAATTATGTCTCACCCGGTCTCTTGTATTTACAGCACTTCCTAAACTGGACTGGCATTGTTTCCCTACCAACCAATGCAACTACACTTGTGCTTAACTCCAAACTCCATCATATCCCTCAAGTAGACCTATGATACCACTCTTCCATGACCCCCTCCCCACAAGGTGTACCCCTCCTGGGATAGAAATATGAGAAGAGAGATAATGACCACCGAGTCTCACCTCTAGTAGGCCCCGGGTTGGTGACTAGCACTGAGGGTATAACGAACACTCAAATGGAATGTATTTTTTTCAAAGAGAACACATGAAAAAGAGATAGAAAGGATAGACACCAGAAAACTCATACTCAGACTAAAATATAAAAATAAACCCAAGTACATATGTGTAATGTCATAAAAAGACTACTAAAACTGAAAGAAAAAAACTATATGTACCAAAAGAAATTAAAACGATAAAAACCATGAAGCCCAAACAGCTCCTGTAACCCCAATATAGTAGTAACCATCCAGATCTCCAACCTAATCCAAGTGACCTTAAAAATATTTTATATAATGTAGGTTGAGTATAATAGAATACTCAGAAGGATCCTCCCTCGATCCTCTCGTGAAAAAGTAAAGAAATCATTCTAAAGAACAATGAACAACAAGTGAAACTAACTCGTTCCCAAAACAGGCATACTAAGTTCCTAGCCTGACCATGGATTATCTCACCAATTATCACATACAAGAGTATATAATATAATAAATACTATCAAGGTTACCCTGCTACCACTTCACCGCCGGTTTTCCACTTTTCCCCAACATTGCATGTCCTGAGCATCTCTCCCTAAAAAGGCTAGCCCGAAGACACCTGATCGAAGCACCACAACCTACACCTCGTGTAACACACCACCACCACATCCACATAAAAAACCAGATATTTTTCAAGATCCACCACAACCCACATAATGTGTATCAATATTTGAGTATGATACCTCAAGCCACTACAACCCATACACCAAGTAAGGATCCTCAAGCCATCATAGCCTATTCATGTTATACATATAGTAGAACATATGAAACTATATCATGAATATATTTGTGGGAAATAAACACAATACATTATAGACCTCTACAGACATATATGGGGGAAACTATCTATCATGCATACGAGCACTAGTAACTACCAAGAGAATAGAACATGGCCAAAGGGGTAGTCATCCATCCATCCTCCCACTAGGATGTTGGGTAAAACACCCCCAGGGCTCAGAATCCCTGGGGTGTCAGTTTCTCTAACCTTCAAGGTAGAGTAGTGTATAGAAAAAAAATGTACATGATATAATATATCTCATATCCCCGCTATAAGTAAAACCTAGTCTTAGACTCAATTGTAGCTAATGTCTCTAGAACTATTGATTTCCCCTGCTAAGACTACATATCATATAAGCACACAACTATTTAATGAGCTACATTAGGTTACTTTATCCCTTTTTATCAGTTTCAATTTATGTTAATTAATTATTTAACCATTAATTGACCATTATCAATTCAACAATACATTTCATTAGCATCACAACAATGATCCATGCCCTCGAGGCATAACCAACCCGAGTCCAAAGTTCCTCAGAAATATAACCTCAATATTGCATCCTAGAAAGCTCCAATCCCATGGGTTTACATCATTTATTCAATAATTTATTAAAAAAATTATCACTTTTCCATAATTCTAGGTATTCTAAGAAAAAAATTCTAATCTACCAAACACAAGGGGATCAACACATTGAGTAGATGAACTACTCATCGAGTCTTTTCCACCAATAGCAAGAGCACGGGCCTATCCATCCCTATGAAGCTAAAAACAAAAATCACATGGAATACCCCATGGGTCTTCAACCCTTTTGGAATGAGGGTTAGAAAGGCCATATGCCTCAAGAAGTGGGGAAATTAAAGCATATAAACAAACATAAAATTCAACAACAACCACTTGCATATCAATGGGTAATCCTAGATTCAACCCATTCCATTATCGCCAATGTCCTCCCCAACACCCACATGTATAAACCGATGCATCTCACCACCCTAGCCATCAACTACTACTACCAACACCACTAGGCCTCCTTATCCCCACATACCACCACAACTTTCCTATCTCAGCCATCCCAGGCTCACACCAAAACATAAGAAATAGGGAAAAATCAAAGAAATTGGTCTCTTGGACCCAAAACAAGGCATTCATCATTCAAACCCAATGAGCTCTCATGACTCCAAGAATAAGACACTTGGAATTTACAAGAAAGTGGGTAACTTAGACCCAAAAACGAATTATATTTATTACACACCTGGTTCTTTATTCCATATTGAATTAACTGATTCATTATCACAGGTTCCAACTATGGACAACCTAAACAACTGGCTATCTCAAGTTATCACAAATTAATTAAATAATTAATTTAAAATTCCTTTAATAAAAAATAATTAACTTCCTTTAGGTTTATCAAAAAATTCAATTAAAAATTCTTACTACATCTATTTGATTATCATCAAATTATAACAATAACAACCAGATTCATTAACAATGCCTCATTAATCCTTTATCGAATTAATTTACAATTAATTCTGGATTTACATTCTTTATCATTTTCAATCAAGAAATACATGCTAAAAAAGAAAAGAATATATATCACACTATCTAAAAATCATGAGGAAATAACATCGCTAGGCAATTAATACTAATACCTTAATCTAGTTCAAATATTTATTATTTCAATTTCATTGTGATCCAGTGGGATAAACCGTGATAACTCTACGAATTCATGTAAATGTAACAGAGACGCCATGAATCCCATGCCTTGAAAGGTTTATAACATTTTGTTCATAATAATGAGCAAACACAATGGATCACGAACACCTATCCCACAATGAATGCATCCACACGAGGACGTCGCGACATAACCACATCAACCAACACCTAAGAAAGGTATTAGAAACATAGAGATCACATGTTGTAACATGGAAGGGAGAATGGGAGGAAACAGATAGAGGAACCCAGAAGAATGAATTTAGAACATACCTTATATCGAAGACGGATCGATAGTTCCTGGTTTCACCAAAATATGTGGTCCACATACAGCAGGAAGAACTCTTGGGAAAACATGATCAAAGGTCATCACCACAATCCCACAACTCCTTGGGAAAGAAAGGTTTGGGGAATCCCATACCAAGTAAAACAAGAAGGAATAAAAAGTTGGAATGTATCTCAGCATTTTGAAAATCTAAATGGAGTATCGATTTTGATAAAATTTAGAATTTCCAATAAAGGAGGATCTGGTCAAGACTACATAGTTTGACCAAGTAAAGGCACTCAAAAACATAAGAAAAAGTAATATAGGAGTTATGGGATTTGAATAGACCTTAAATCCATTTAAACAAGGAGTTGAATGTGTTTTAAATCAAAGATAATTTCAATGGAAATAAATTGTAAGATGCTGGAAACTTTGTTCACTGATCGATCTGGAAACACTATGACACCTAGTAATAGATGACCAATTGATAGATGAGCTACCGAAGAATGACCTACCGATAGATGACCTACAGATAGATCACCTATTTATAGATCAAATAATGATATGGAAACACTTTACACCTACTGAAATATGACCTACCGAAAGATGACCTACCGACAGATGACCTATGGATAGATGACCTACCAACAGATCACCTACTGATCTGGAAACACTATACACGTACCGATAGATCACCTACCGATAGATGACCTACCGAAAGATGACCTACTGATAGATTACCGACTGACAGGTTATCTACCGACAGGTTACCTACCGATAGATGACCTACGGATACATGACCTACTGACAGATGACCTACCGACAGATGTCCTACCGACAGATGACCTACTGATCTTGAAACACTATTCACAGAACTAGAAATTTGGAAAAGTGTTGGGAATAAGTCACCTTTACCTCCTAGAACACCTCAAACATGATATTTTCACAAAGGAATGGATCAGAGAGGTTCATGCCTTTACACTATATCTCAAAGGGTATACTATCTTGGGTAAAAGGATGATGTCCATATATTGAAGGACAAAATTTTTGTCTAAAAGCTACAATACATTAAGTTCTATATGTAGTCCTTCCCACCGATTATTCAATTAGTTTACTTATATGATATCCTACTATATTTTAACTAAGGTGTAATTATTATCCTTGAGCTAAATATTTTTAGTCATAAATGAATTTGGTGCAGAGATTGAAACATTATTTGGTGCAATAAGTAACATGACTGGTAATTAATTATGAGGTTTTATAGGGTGCTTAGCATCTATCATAACTCTCATACAATGATAATTAGGATAATAAATTTCAATTTTATGATAATATTAGTGATTTCTATAAACATTTTCAACTATGCATTAAATGTAACCAGTTTTTCTAAAGGTAATACACATTGTTTCTTACCTGTAATCTCATATAAATTTTTTCCAAGGGTATTTAATCTTTCCACGATTTCATCCTTGATATATTCAATTATAGTTACATATCCTTGTCTTATAAAATATCCATATTCAACCTATATTTACTTTATATATTTTCCTTCAACACAATTGGCATAGAATTGGTCTATATTATATTTCCTTTTTTTCAATCTTTTACATCAAATCAGTTAAAATTTTCTCATATTGGTGATACATTACATAGATTAAATTGGTTATTTATTTTTAATTTTTCATTTTATCTCTCTCCATATCTCTAAAATTATTCATTTGTTAGTAAGAGTTATAAATATCATCTAACAACTACTTCAACATGAATAAATTATTCTCACCAACTTGATGTGAAATAATAGTAGATGTTTCAATATAAGGTTCTTTGTAAACAATAATCTTCTTACCTTTTTATAATACTTCTACTTTATCAGATCTTGATGACTCAAATTCTTATTTAGATGATTTAGTGTCTAAAGAATTAATATCTTCAATATTTTTAAGAATCATTTCATATCATCTACAAAAAGATGAAAATTGGAATTTAAATATCCTTCCCATATTTTATAAATATTTTCATCCTATGACACTCCATGATTTTTCATTAGAAACTCTTTAAAGGTAAAAAATATATTTTTAACCATTATGGAAAAATGATTTATGAAATTTTTGATATATTTTATATCATAATGATCATTATCAAGTTCCTAATGGAATTGCATTTTTTAATTTTGGAAACTCTCATATACTTCCTAGAATACAACCATTATCCTTAGTATTTCAATTTTGTGATTTTATTTTTGTAGCTTCAACAATCAAATCCTTCTTGATATCATTAAATTTATCCAATGTAACTGTATCACATTGTAAAGTACTAATTATTTAATTCATCATTTTATAATTTGAATTTTAACTAATGCAGCCATATACTCTTTTATTGACTTTATTTCCTCTACAATAGATTCAAAAACATCTATTTGAATATATTATTTTCTTTGTAATAATTCATCTTGACCTTTAAATATTTCTATCAGATTTTTTTGAAGATTCATCAAAAATGGATTGTTTCAACTTTACCAATTTAGAATAATATTTTTTCATTTATAAAATATGATCCTTGAAAGATTCTTTTATTCCTTTATAAACAAGTTTATTATTATTTACCATTTTAACTTATGTTTTCAATAACTCCTTTATCTAATTAAAATATATTCTTAAAACCAATAATGATTTTAATTACTCAATATTTTATTTTCAAACTTAATTATATTTTTATATTTTTAATACTTCTCTGGATTACATTAAACATATTTTTAAATAAAAAATTTCATCCAATTGTTGATGAAATGGATAGAATATACCACTTGAGATCTGGTTAATAGCTTCATTAAATTATTTTTTCATTTTCTTCCTCAGCAATAGGTGAACGTATTTCCACACAAACTACTAAATTGTTCATTCTTGGAAAATGTATTTCCTTCTAAAATTCAGAATATAAATTAAATTCTTCCTCTATATCTTTATTTTTATCTTGATCATTGCTTTGATTATCAACATATCTAAAAATTTCCTTGTCCACTTGCTTATTTTACCTAATATATTTCTTAAAATTAACTCCAAAACTAGTTGTTTAGCTAGTATCAAATTCTATAGCATCATTTATATCATTTCCAACATCAGAAGATACACCTTTATTGACAAATATATTTCCATCATTCAATTATTTATGTTTATCTTCAACATTATCATCCTAATCTCTTTCTTATTTAGATAAAAATTCTTCAAGATTAGATTATTGAACTATAATAGTATTATATCTATCCATAGGTATCTCATATTTATTTTTTAATAAAGGAATAATAGTTCTAGTTATCTCCACATCAAAATATTCTCTAAAATTTCACCCCTTAAGAGTACTAGGAATTTCTTCTTTATCATCATATTTTTCTTCTTTTCTATTAACAACAACCAATTTTTTAAGGATGCACTTTATTTTTACGAAATCCATTTCAACAAACAGAAAATCATTCATTTTTGTTGATGAAATTTTAAAACTTTTAATTCATTAATCTCTAATTCTTAATTTTCTAATAGTAGTGTGTTTAACCACATATAAGGATACATATTTATTTTCTTCCATTTTTGAAAGTAGTGGTGCATAAATATAAAAATATATTTTTAAAATTTCACATTAATTTCATTCATTAATTGATACAAGATATATATATATATATAGACAATACCTGTTTCAAATTCCCTATATCTTTGAACAACAATATTATGAATAAAATTTAAAATAACCCTATTTTTAAGTTCTATAACCTTTTTAAACTTCTTCACAATTCTATTTTATCCAAATATAAAAAAAATCTGCATTGTTAAAATATCCATGTTCTACCAATATCTAATCAAATAGATAAATTCCTTCATGAAGATAATAAAAAATCTCATCTAATCCCATTAAAGATAAAGAGTTCTATTTACCACTTACTCTAGATGAAAACAAACCAATAAAACATTCAAAAAGTAAATTTATAATTATCATAAAAATATATTACTTCACTTTCATAAAAAAATAATGTATTCTTTGAATGAAAAAATAAATTGACAACCATAAAAGTTTAAAATGTTTTTTAGTATCATATTTTTCTTTTAAACCAAATGAAATCTAGAACTTTTATATGAATCTCTTCAATTATCCTTTTTTTTCTTCTTTCTTGAAGTGGATCATTTATCAATTATCATAGGGCATCCTATTATCAAATGTGAGGTATGAGTTTTTGGTTTTACGGTTCATAATCAAGAGAAAATATTTGAATTTTTCAATCAATTTTTGTTTTTAATCCAAATGATCAATTACATTAGAAAATAAATAATTTCAATAATCACTTTAAACTACACACAACATAAAACATGTAAGATAAAAAATACCAACTTAAAAAAATTATATACGATAAGTCATTACATTTTAACAAATTATATTACATAACATGAAGTAAATATTATAAATTAGGTTATGTAATTTTTTGTAGATTATACATAAAAATATAGATCAGTATGTAAAATGAAATTCTTAACAACAAAATATAAAACATAATTATTATTTTTTTAAAAAAATATAGAAATAACAAACACAATAAAAACAAATTAAACTTATTTAAATTAAAATAAATCCATCTCACTCTTAATAAAATAAAAATGATCAAAATTAAGGGTCTGAGTAAAAATATTTTCTAATTGATGTTCAATATTAATGAATTTAAGATAAATCTTAACTTTTTGGGTATGATCTCTTAAGAAATGATTCCTTATAATAACATTCTTGGTCTTCAAATGGTTTATATAATTTTTGGAAATTTTGATAGGACTTTTATTATCAAATTTGGTTGGAAAATGATCAAAATTAATACCAAAGTCCTTTAAATTATGTTTCACTGAAAACACTTGTGAATAATGAAAACAAGCTACAACATACTCAGTTATAGCTATAGATAATGAAACAAAATTTTATTTCTTATTAGACTATGAAACTAAATATTTTTCCAATAAATGGAAGGTTACTAATTAAATATTTATATATAGTTTATAAACATAATGTTAGTATAATAATACCATATTAAATAAAATCCATAGGTTTTAGAAAACAGAAAATGAGAAAAAGAATGCCTTTAAGATATATTAAAATCATTTTAGAAGATTTCGGTTGAGATTCATTTGGATTTTCTTGAAATATAACATAGATAGGTATAAAAAACATGATGTTTAGTATATTGGTAGTTAGATATAATAAGATCCTAATTATTTCATTATGTAATATTCTCTCCATTGGATTCAAAGATTCATCCATATCATGTTTAATATTAAAACTCATTGGAGTTTTATATTCATTAATACTTTCATGTCCACAATTTATCAGAAAGTCATGTATGTACTTTATTTGATTGACAAAATTCCAAAAAAATAAAAAATATTTAAAAACCAAGAATGAAATTCAATTGACTCATAATTATCATTTAAAACTATTGTTTCATTAGTTTATGAAATTATTTACATAATGTAAGGTTTATTGAAAAGAAAATCACATCATTAACCAATATTTGAACTAACAAAATTTCTATAGATGAGGTTTTCTTAAAGAATGTATAATCTTCCAAGACAAATTTTTTTTTTTATAAATAAAAAGAAATTTTCCAATCATAACAATATCTAGTTTTATGTTTAAGACCAAATAAGTATTTTTTATGTTTGAAAAGAAAAATCATAGAATGAGGATTTTTAAAACAAAGAGGTTGTTCAACAAAAAACATTTTCAAAATGAAATTCATTTGGAAAATAAGATTTAACATACTTTTATAAAATCTTAAAATTTATATGATATGTATAGGATAAAAAAATTCTAATAGATTCTAATGAAGTTATAGGTGTAAAGGTCTCTTTGTATTATATACTTTCTGATCAATAAAAACATTTGGACACAAATCTATCTTTATTTCTATTAATCAATACTTGATCATATTTTTTATTTCTATAAACCCATTTAGTACATATAATTGGATAATTAGAGAGTCTATCGATTAATTCTTAACCCTAGTTTCTCTTAAACTTGTTTAATTGTTTTTGGTATGGCTTCAAAAAAAACTTTTATAATTTTAGTAGTTTTTATGATTTTATGTTCAATATGTGTTATAAAATAAAAAAATCAATATTTAAAAAAAATTTTCCAACACCTTCCTCCAGACCACTAATAATATTTTATAAGGAATAAAATATTTTGTATCTAGGCTATCATGATAGAAAAATCATAGTTTATTCAGTTTCTAACTTTTAAGACTTTTTTTTATAAGAATATGTTCTTTATTATCATCATTTTTAGTGTTGATAGGATTATAAAGTATCCAGTAATTCATATAATCATCAAGGTCATGAATGTGATTTTTCTTGTGAGAAAAAGAGTCACTTTCATTAAACTTAACATTAATTGTGTCCTCAAATATCCATAAATTTTTATTTAAAACTCTATATTCTTTTGAAGTAGTAAAATAACTAATAAATATTCATTCATAAAACTTTGGATCAAATTTATAATGATTGTACCTAGTGTTTAAGATATAAAATTTTCAACCAAAAACATTAAATTATCCAACTATTAGTAATCTATTATTCCATAACTCGTATGATGTTTTCTATAAAATAGGTCTTATTATAACTCTATTTATGAAAAATTAGGCTTCGCTAACATATTCTAACCAATAATGAGTTGGAAAACTATATTCACATAACATGATTCAAGTAATTTCTTGCAAACTCTTATTTATATATTAAGAAAAATCATTCTGATGAGGTGTTCTTAGGGCATAAATATTAAGTTTAATACCATGATTAAAAAAATAAGTTAAAATCTATACTTTCAAATTATCCTCCATGTTCACCTATCAAGGAGATAATTTTAGTGTTTTTTTATTATAAATAAGTTTTTAAACATTCATGAAGATATCACAATCGTCAATTTTATTCCTAAAAAGTATACCCATGTAAATATTGAAAAATAATCAATAAAAAACACTTTATTTTAATTCTTTCTATTCTATATGGTCAAAACAAATCCCTTTAGCTAAGTTCCTAAGGTATAAAATTAGAAAGAACATTGATTTATTTTAAATAATATCTAATTTTCTTACCCATTTTCCATGTATCACATAACATCTTATCATCAAACATTAGATAAGGAGAATTAGAAATCAACTTTATTTAATTAAATTTCAAAAAGAAAAATCATTTGAATGCCTAATTCTTCTATGCGTAATGTAGGATTCATTAATTTAAATATTCAAATAGTTTATATTTTTTCTACACAAATAATCAATATCTAAAGTATGAAAATTTCATGTTATATGTGCTTTAAATATAATGTATTTATCCTTATGAAAATAAAAATAATTATTATAATAATCAACTGAATAAACATCATCATAGATTTGAGATATACTTACTCGATTGTTATTTAAACCTTTAATATAATGCACTTTTTTTATTAAGCCACATTCTAGATTTATAATAGATCCAAATACAATAATAATTACTTTCTTATTTTCGTTAAATGTTATGTGACCTCTAACTATCATTGATAAGGAATAGAAATTTGAGAAATCTCCACTCATATGTCTTTGATGGATACCATCCATACAATCTTTAGTATTTCAATTTTTATGGTTCCTTCCCTAAAATAATATCGAAAAATATTTATTTTGGTTCCCATATTTTATTGGGTTCAACAATGTTAGAAATTGATGAATTAGGTAACCAAATATTTTTTCTTTGATAAGAATTCCTTCCTTTAATTTTGATTAATTTCTTATAATTAAGTCATGATTAATGAAGAGGTTTGTTTTGTAGTCGGTTAAACCTAATTAAAGTTTTTCATAAGGTTTTTAGTTTAGGATCACCCAGGGTAGTCTCCCATGATGATTCCCTTCAAGTGTTTCTATCAATTTTTATGTATTTTTTATATTTGGAGGAAAATTTAATGAATAAAATTACTATAAATATTCAAAACAAACAAGGATTGAATCAAAAGTTTGGAAGCATTTGAAAAATCCAAGTAGTTCTTCTGGATAATTCTTTCATCATCACTTAAAAACATTTTCACAATTATTATTATTTCAATGCATCGATCATGATCACAAACCTTGAATATCATAATGTTTGAAAGGTTGATATTAATGACTGTAATTGAAATTTATGTTCTATTTTCAGCCAGATCTGGTCAGTTCTCTCAATTATTTTTGAGTATATAGACAGTTTATTAATCTTTGTGCTCCAAATACTCAATTGGGAATTGATAATTTTAAAAAACAACAGTCAACTTGTGAGCTCCCACATGGCCTGAATTTAAAATCCATATAAAATGAACAACTTTATCTGATCTAATATTTTTTTTTCATGGAATGTAATAAATACGTAAAATAAATGACCGAAGATATAACCATCATATGTTAATCAAAATTCAATACACATGCATCTAGTGAAAATTAATAGTGTGAAATTAAATAAATAAATCTTATAAAGAGTTTAACATTTTATTTTACTAGGATTTTCTATTGGGAGACCAACTAATCATGATTAGGTTAGATGATAAAGCATTACCGTTCATCTCCATCAAAGGAATATAAATAAATTATTCCTCTCTAATATCTCTAAAAAACCATGATCTCAATTCTGCTTTCTTACAATATATTTCTATAATATATCAAGAAATTTAAATTTCCTCATTCATATGGAAATTCATTTAAGGACATCTTATATTAGTGAAAAAATTATGGTGACTTTCATCCCCTCATCTTATGATAGCATGTGATAATAATTTCTCCTTTGAAAAAAATAAATTCATGCATATTCCTACTAATAAAATCCAAGCCCAACATGAACTTGAGCCACCTAGAAGTCAAAATTCAACATCCCCTTAATTATATCAACTTCATAAACTCAAAACCCTCCTTCAATCAGTGACGCTATCTCGATATTGAGTTGGTTCCTAGCTTTGGAACTTGATTTAATCGAACTCAAAACATGTTGTGATGAATCCTAATTTTCAGTCAATATTGGGATACTAATTCTGTAGATAACCTCAAATTTTATTTCCATATATTTCATTATATGTGATCTTCACATGAGTTTTTATTCCCTAATTTTTAGCCTTCGGTCTCGTGAAAACTTGTTCATGATTCGATGGTCTGTTGAATGAGCTCACCTTTTTTATTTCCATAGATGTTAGTTTTCTTCATCCTCAGCTCAACATTGTCTCATCTTGGTATTATAAGTCATTATAATCATAAATCTCTATTAAATCCATATAATGATTCATAGAAGCCTTATAATTTTTTTTCAAAGCCTCATGAAACTTCCCAAAAAGGTTTGCGATGGATTTGCTGAAACCTCAGGATATGGCTACCACATGTTCTATGAACCTGGAAGCCTTAAAATTAATGTTGAAATCCTTATATTCATTAACAAATTATTATGATGTAATTATATAATAATTATTATGATTGGGTAGATTGGAAAGGCAACACATCTTTATTACAATCACTTGGCCACTAATACCTTCTCCTTATGATAACATGTTATGAATTCAGGTGGTAGCTTGAATCTTCATCTTTAATCTAGTCTTTATAGTAGATAGAGTTCTCATGTGATCACTCAAGCTAACATGGTTCCTTTGATGAATAGTCACACATGGTCAATTGATCAACCATAATGCCTTTTGTGGTAGGATAATCTACCACACGACTAATTGGTATTTGTTTCTTCTAAAATCTTATGCATGATCACTTGAACACCCCACATGTCTAGTCAATCAATCATGGCCTCATGGTAGCTTGATATTTACTTCTTATAGTTCCTTCACCTACCTTGAAACTCTTTTTAAAACAAATTTATATTCGATGAAAATTTATCAAAATAAAATGAAATATTAAACTTCAAAATTCTAGATTAAAACCAAAAATACATTCTAATAATCGATATAAAAAATGAAAACATGTAATATTAAGAATGAATATTTGAGACCACAAAAAACCATTTCGAATGAATTTAAAAAAATATTAAATCAAAGTATTATTAGGAACACTGAAAACATTTAGCCGAAAAAAAATGTAAAGATTAAAGTGAAGATCATTAGAACCATTAAATACTGAGAACACCATTTTTCATTAAAATAATCAAAGAATACAAATTCAAAAAAATCCAATATTCAATAATAATCCAATTAAAAAAATTGGTATCAAAATCTCATAAAATTACCATATTATATGTGGAAAATTTTCATCTAGAATCATCCATATAAAATTCCCCCACACTTATCATTTTTATTTCCATCAAGAAAATAATTAGTCAAATTTAGTGGAATAAAAGAGATATAAAGTTTGAAAAGCTGAAATTCCATAAAGAATTGATTTTCATATATATTTTCCCCTATATACACTCTCAAGTATTTAGGTTATTACCCTAAAGAGATTAAATTATTTTAGTGTAAAATTTGTTTCTTATTTTACAAAAATTATTGAATTTAATTTTTTTAAAATGAGTTAACTGCACTTAAATTTGTATCTAGATAAAATTTAAAACTTCCCCTTACCTCTAGGAGAACAGACTCACTTAAATTAGGAACTTGGAATGAATATACACACCATTGGATGGGGTTTATTAAAAATTTATTGGTGTAATAAATAACCCATCCAACTGTTAAGGAATAAATAATAAATAATAAAGACTTTATCTTGTATTAGGATTTTTATTTCATAGTTCATTTGTATATATATATTTTGAGTTTAATTCAAATAAAAAAGTTCAAATTCAATGGTAATTATAATATATAATTCCTAAATATTACCAGAATTAATTTTTTTAAGAGGGAAATTAAATGGTGATTTCAATAAAATCCTTGGGGTGATAAAGATTAACCTCCCCAAAGTGACAAAACAACCTTTGATTTTGAGAAAAATTGTCAACCACTAAAAAATTCAAAATAGATCGTTTAAATTAAGAAATTTTTTTAAAAAAAATAATTTTTTTGATGTATACTATATTGAAATACATTTAATCACATTTAAGACATTTCCCCCACACTTAAAACCCAACACATCCCCCAATGTTGAATTTTAATTTGGACAAAATAATTTTAAAAAGGGTTGAGTTCAAAGAAATTTTAAAATTGAAAATGTAAAAATCAGGTTCAAGGAGTACAATAAAGTTAAAAAATCATTTTTCTAAAAATCACAAATAATAAGAAAATTTAGAGCACAAACAAGTTTTGTACTAGTTACTACATCAGCAACTCAATGCAGAAAAGAAATTTTTATAAATATTCTAGTTCAAATAAATTTTCTAGAATATTTAAAAAAAAAATTATTGAAATAGAATAAATACAACCCAAATATATAATCAATTTAATATTAGTAACCATAAAATTTTCATAAAAACTTTTAGCATACATTTGAACTTCTAAATCAACTTTTTCTTTTGAACCAATGAAATTATAGAGAAGCAACAAGAAGTTATTTTTTTGAGATCATAAAATGTGTAGAATAAAAACTAATAACTTACTTAATATAGATGAAATATTATAAATTTAATTTTCTCAAAAATTCAAATTCTCTAGTTGGATTAAGTCCCCCTTTTTAGTCAGCTTTCAGCTCCTATTAGTGAAAAAAATTATCATTAGATTATAGAAAAATCCATTGAAGAACAGTGTAACTGTAGTTTATAAATTAAGAAGATTTCTATTCATATTTATTTTGATTATAACTTCTCTTGTTCCATAAATATTATAATATTTCAACTCTAAAAAGATATATTGTTTTTGTAAGGATCCCAAAAAGATACTCTTTTCAATACTTCTACATCACTAAGTCTCCATTTATGTGCCTACATTCGAAAATGATGATGTGTAAAGAAAACTTAAGTGGATTACTCATGGTGAATAAAAGAAACAGTAGCTTACCCATAGTTTTATTACTTTATTCTCTATAAAGAAACACTAAGAAACAAAAAAACCTAACACTACAAGTGGTTATTTTTCCCTCCCATACTTATTTTATACAACAACGAGAATTAATGTAAGACACAACCAAAAAAATTTAGGGGTAATAAAATTCTATGAGAAGGTTATTCTCGCCTAAAGGTTCCTTAATCTCTTCTATGAACATGTTATGTATATACCCATTTATAGTAAATGGACCATTCTTCCATGTATCTCTAATCTGAATAATGAAAAAAGGGTAAAATGAGTTATAATAAAATTACCATCCCATTTGGAATCAAATTATGTTTTATGTAAAAAAACATTATATCCAACCTGGAATAATTTATTCAAAATTAATCCTTCACGAACAATGTAAGCCCTGAGTGTTTGGAAGTTCATTGAAGCTCATAGAAAATATGAATTTCCATTTGGTGGATGAGATATTTTTAAAAATGAGTATCAGGTTTGGAATTTTATAGTAATAAGATATCAAAGAGATGTTTGTGGATGTGGGTGTAGGCCAAGGGTCAAATTTGGTTCTTGGTTAAGTCATAGGATCTTCAACATTTGAAAAATTAGTTCTAAGGGAAATAACTAAGGAGGTATGGTTAGTGCATGATTAGTGAAACCATGGAACCTAACTATGAAACCTAATTTGTACAAGTGTGTGGTTTGTTTAAACTATGTGAGGTTATTTGGAAGATTGTGATACCACTCCGAAATATTAGAGAGGCATTCACACTATTTTCTCATGGTTTTTCAAACTACGAGCACTGTCAATGTGAAGAGGTGTGACGTAGATAGTGTGGCCCACAAGTTTTGGAAAACTGTGCACCCAAACCATAGTCCAAATTAAAATTGGAACAACTTCCTTTTCCCCACCTTCCTTAAATTCGTTTCACCCCATTTTACTCCCATTTTTTAATAATAGTATCCCCCACAAGGTCCTCCCTTCTTCTCCAATTCCATGGGAGATCTTCACCACCTGATGCCTATTTTAGCATCTGAAACATCTTTTGGAGATCCATTGGTATGTTTATGAGTCATATTCCCTGTATTATGGTTTTAATTTTCTATTAATGGGTTTTCCATTAGATAAAAATAATTCGACCTATTTTCAGGGTATTTTTTGTTTTCCATTTTCTCATATTTCAGGCCCAATCACCAACTGAAATTTGATGAGTAGGATTCATTAATATTCATGTAGGTGGTCCCTAGACTTAACCCATAGTCTTATCTCTTTTTAAAAGTGGTTCATTTTATGGTATTTAAATCTTTGTTAAGCATCGACATAATTTAAATTAAATGGTTTAAATTGTGCAGTGTCTTAGTTTGATTCCCCATTTTATGTGCTTAATTTTAAGTAAAAAAGGGAATTCCAAGTGGAATATCATGGTTAGGGAATCACCATGAGTTATCTTAATTAAATTTTATATATTCCTTTGAATTAAGTGGTGAGGTAATTTGAGTATCTAGGTTTTAAATCAATGATTATGAAATGGAAATTCATAATCATTGATAATATTGAGGTGGATCTTTAAATATTGGTAATTTAATTAAATTAATTATGGGTTTGAAAGTGAGTTTATTAAACCTTTTGAAAAATGGGGTTGTGTACCCTATGTGATTTAAATCCAAAAGTAATTACAGTTTCAACCCAGGTTTAATAAAAATACCATGGATTTTCAAAATAGTGAACTATTTTTTGAAATTTAGATGAGTTTTAAAATTTGATATGGTTGTTGTGGACTAAGATGGATTGGGTAAGCCTAATGTAATAAAAAAATAATGATTAATTTAAAGTGTTTCATTATAAAATGAATTTATATATTAGATTATATAATTAGAATGATAAACTAGAACAGTGATATGTGATGATCAGGAATTCCATGGTGAGCACCTAGATTATGCATGATAGATAATATTTAGGAATGACAGGATGAATACCTAGATTTCATGGGATTCTTGATGAGTTTGAATTCCTAGATCGGTGCCTTGGATTCGATTTGGTAAATTATTAGTAATTCAAGGATGACCTATTTGGATTATACATGTTTTCAGATTTTTGGGATTAGTCAGATGGTACTTGAACTCTACATCATACATGATATTTGGGGAATTCCAGCATGGGTGTCATATTCTTAGGGAATTATAAGATGAGAACTCATATTTCTTGTTATACTAAATGATACTATGTAATTCTAGGATCATATCTTCGATTTCATGTGGTTATTTATGGAGTTGTGGTCATCATGATGTGATCAGAGAAACCCCAACATGAGACAAAGAATATAGGATTGACCCTAGGTGTCACTGAGCAGCCTGATAGCTCATAAGTTTGTCCACATATTTATTTTGTATCTTCTTCCTTATGTAATAATTTTATATAAGTTTTTTTTAATTATTAAACCATTTTCTTGGAGATCTTATGTATGCACTTCTATACTAGACTGGTTATTCTAGGGATGCCATTGGTAGTGGCCTATTAAGTTATACCTACACCCTGATTAGGACACTATATAACTTTGGTACTATAGTAGATCTCACTACTTAGTTGTATGTTATAGTAATAGGATAAGGCCTGATGTGGATGATGGTTGTATTGAAATTCTAGTATGGGTATGGATAATAGGATTGGGTTGGACTTAGGACTAGTTGGAAATGATCTGTAGTTGAGTTTCTTTTTTATCTTTCTTTTCCTGTATATGACCTACCCATAAGGGATTCTTTTCATTTATAGTATACCCATTTTTATGGAATTTTGATACTATATTTATTTTGGAACATTCCATGTCTTTACCTATGATGTTTATCTGGCATGATCTATATATATATATGTGTGTGTGTGTGTGTGTGTGTGTGTTTTCTGTTATTTATGTTTCTATATTTAATCTAACATGTGGGCATAGTACCGCCATGGTAACAATCAAATGACACCACTACTAGTTGGAAGCCTTTCATATATGAGGATGTGTTCCCAAATCATTGTGGTACACCAGCCCAGGGCACCGGTTCAATGGCTTCCGAGGTGGGGAATTACAAAATGGTATCATATCCACTTATTTTCTTACTATTTAAGCATTGTAGATATGAGATTATGAATGTATAGATATTTTTAATGATCTCATTCATGGGAGTGATCAACCCACACATGGGGGGAAACCCAAATTTCCAAGGGTGGGACATTTTATTGTTTGTATTTAACTTGTTATAGTTGTATTTTATTTTCACATTAAGTGAGAGACAAGATTTGTGGTGTTATAATTTATTGAATTCATACTCTTGGATGCATATGGAAATATGATGTAGGTTTGTTCTTGCATCATTTCAAGAAAATAAGGATTCACATGGCATCCATCATTCTAGGGACATGGGTTTTAGATGTAGATTGAATGTTGTATGGGATTTATATCACTTTTTGATTATTTATATTTTATGGATTTATATCTAATTTTTTAATGTCAGTCTAATTTATTTCTTCCTATAGTATATATTTTTCCTGGTACTAAGGGGTATGGTATTTGAAATTTCCACATTTTCATATAGAGTTTTTTCCATATTAGAGACTATGGTGGAATCATACTTGACCAATTAAAAGGATGATTTCTTAATGTATAGGAATATATAAATGGATTGATGATGGAATTAGCTGACTAACGTTTCATAAATCAACATATAGTTGTTTTCTTTTATAGATTTTGAGTGAAAATAAATTTAATCAAGCCTTATAAACATTATAAATTTTATAAATCCTAAAAAGAGTAAATTAAATCCTTAAAATGAAAGAGAAATGTAAATTCTTGAAATAAATTTAATGAATGTGAATCATAAATTTTAAAAGAATGTAAACTTATTAAGTGTTAAACATTAAATAGGATAAGGTGAGTTTGAGTCCTTATGTGTTTGGCTTGACCCTAGTGAGGGTAATTGGGGATAGAGATAGAGCTTGGTTTGTGAGGACCCTGATTTGAGTGTTTAGCATGATTGATACCGTGTGACTTTGAGATAAGGGAATTTTTTATTCCATTACCTATGGTTTTTTTGAGTTTTGGTATAGGGGATAGGTTGTAGGACCTAATGACCTTGTTAATTAAACTCAAGTTAGTGATTTGATTCCTTTTTACCATCAAGGGTAACCTATGAGAGGATTTCACCTGATCTTTTGGCCTTCCCTAGTGGTGTGAGGTAGCGGCAGATACCTTTGTTATGTGTTTGGTGATGCCATGTGTTGAGGTTGTTTTGGTTAAGAACCCTTAGTGTTGGTTCTTTCTGTATAGGCTGGTATCATAGGATGGTATCTTTCAAATACCTTTCCATGATAGTTGTGGTTATGATTTAGATGTACAATTCCCATGTAGTTTGGTGTTTGGTGGTTTTAGAACTAAAACCCAAGTATACAGGTGGTTGTCCACATAACCAAGACATGTTCAAAGTATCTGGATTATTCTATGAGGTCATATCAGAATCCTCAATTTGGTATAATTGAAATTATAGGAGTATGGTCTATTGCTCATTTAGTTGCATGATCCTGAGACAGGTGATTCATAACTCATGGAATGGTGAGCCGGGTTTTGTGGAGTTGTTTTAGTGGAGATGTGACCTTTGGGTCTCAGTGGAATTGGGTAGTGCATGAGTGATAACCTATTGTCTAGAGGAAGTTTTTGGTGATTCTTGGAGCTTGGACTAGTGCACATGAGATGTGTTAGATATATGGAATCAGTTCCTTAGATGTTTATAGTTGTGAAAGCACATATGGTCTCGATACTCAGTATCAAAATTGGGATTTAGGGAGAGTTTTCTCAAGAGGTTATTTCTATTATGTTTGTAATTTTATTCTGGTCTCCTGGTGTGAGCGGAGATGATGGTTGAAGTTTGGAATGACACCAGTCAGTGGGTGGTCGTGTTATGACATTCGCACAGGTGAAGTGCCTGATTTTAAAGAGGAGCACCTAAGGTACTTCTAGTTCTATAAGTCTAACCTATATGTGGTAATAGTCAGTGGATCAGGTGTCTGATATTGGTTTGACTTTAGTGAAACCCATGAGAATTCAAGTCAGGAAGCGTGATCAAGTGGTATGAGAATCTACACCAATTTTAATTGAATGATTAAGACAATGTGGGTGGGTAAGTGTGGTGTCTATCAATTCTGGGTTATAAAGATTTCATGTTCAAGACAAGGGTTGATAACCTTGAGGTGATGTTGTGTAATGATATTCTTGATGATTTTATGAAAAAAAGAACATTGGTTGTGGGGTGGTGTTAATTGGGATTGAGGTGTTGTGATGTGGTCAAACTAGTAGATTAGATTTGGTAACATGGTGTTAAGATGGTTGTCAGGGATTGAGAGGAGCGACCCATGTGTTCAAGTGATAGGACCTATTGGGTTCAGTGCTTAGAAACTAGAGTATGTAATGCAATAAGGTAGGTATCACACTATATTATGAGGAGGGTGTTACCCTCATATTGGGTAAAATTTAGTGAGTACCATGAATGGTGTTCCATGAGACAGAAGTGGACGGTGTTTGATGGTTGGAGTGGTGCTCGAGAGTGAGTGATTTGGGACATGTTTTACCATTATGTTTGATGATGGATATGGTATGGGATGTTAAGATCAGGGTGTTGACATAATGTCATGAGGACAAGGGAACTCCTTTGATTGGAAGTTTCATGTCAGTCATGGGATTGTGACCCTTATGTTGTAAAATATTTTAAGAGTTCAAGACCCATCATTGGATGATTTTTATGACACTGAATACTGGTTCATGTGTGATTTCAATAAAACATATATCCCTTTGGGAATTGAAAATGTTGTTTCAATGTGTTAATTGTCATAGTTCAAGTAAATTTTCGAACTCAAGAATGAATGGTTTGATTAAATTTGGGTTCAGTGTGATAAAATAATGGTGTACAAGTGATGGGATGGTGGATAGTGTGGTTGTCATGACCCCCTCCTCACAAAGGGTACCCCTCCTGGGTCGGCAATGTGAGAAGGGAGATAATGACCCCCGAGTCCCGCCTCCAGTAGGCCCCGGGTTGGCGAATAGCACCGAGGGTATAATACACACACAAATGGGAGGCATTACCCTCTAAGAGAACACATTAGAAGAGAGAGATAGAATAGACTCCAACCAACTCTATCTCATAACTGAAATATAAAAGAAATCCAAGTACATATATGAAATGTCATGCAAAAGTACTACAACTGAAAGGGGGAAAACTCAGAGTACCCAAAAGAAAGTGAAACGGCAGTAGCCACAAGCCCGAAGAGCTCCTCCAACCACAAGCTAGTAGTAACCAGATTGATCTCCAACCCACTCCAAGTGACATGAAAAATAGTTTATATGTACATAGGTTGAGTATAACAGTATACTCAGTAGGATCCTCCCCAAGCCTCTCCTGCAAAAGTAAAGAAAGCATGCTAAATCCCAGTGAACAACAAGTGAAACTAACTCGTAACCTAAACAGGTATACTATGTTCCCGACCTCACCATGGCTACTCTCACCAAGTAATGCATACAATAATATAGCATATAGTAAAGAATATCAAGGATACCCCGCTACTACTTCCCCGCTGGTTTGCCGCTTTGCCCCAACGACATACGTCATGTGCATCTCTCTCCAAAGGCTTGCCCGCAGACACCTGGGCTAAGCTCTACAATCTGCACCTCGTGGACCACATAGGCTTGCCCGCTGACACCTGGGTGAAGCACCACACCATCCTCACAACCAAAAGTAACCACATAGTTTCTGGAAGCCACCACAGCCCACATAACGTGTATCATACATCGGGTATTTTACCTTAAGCCATTATAGCCCACACACCGTGTAGGGATCCTCAAGCCATCACAGCCTATACAAGTTACACCTATAGTAGTCCATAGGATACTATATCCAGAATATATGTGTGTGAAATAACCACGAGCCATTACAGCCCTCTACACACATATATGGGTAAAACTAACCACTATGCCTAACAGCACCAAGATCTACCAAGAGAAGAGAGCGGGGTCAAATGGGGTAGTCAGCCATTCAACTTCCCATCAGAATGTTGGGGAAAACACCCCCCAGGGCACAGAATCCCTGGGGTGTTAGTTAAACTTACCGACAGGGTGGAGTAGCATATAGAAACACAAAAAGTACAGAATATATATGTAACTCACATCCACACTATGGGCATTACCTAGTCTTAGATACAACTGCAGCTAACGTCTCTCAGACTCCAAGCTGCTAATTCAAAGACTAGGTATCCTATAAGCACACAAACATTTGAAGAGATTTATTAGATTACTCCATTCTCATTTTATCAGTTCCACTGTACGTTAATTTAATTATTTAAACATTAATTAAGAATGAACAATTCTACATTAAACTGAATTAGCATCACATTCAAAAACAAATGCTCCTTTTAAGATTCACATCACCTTTAAATTCCAGTATCTCCATCCCCGTGGATTTTCACCATTTAATCAAACATTCATTACAGAATTACTTTTCCATATTCCCAGGCATTCTAGAAAAGCATCTTATGCTTCTACACACAAAGGAGGCTCAACACGGTGAGTAGATATACTACCCGTCGAGTCTTTGCCACCTATAGAAAGAGCATAGACCCATTTTCCCTCTAGAGGCTAAACACGGAAAGCACGTGGCATACCTCGCGCGTCTTCGCCTCCTTCGGAAGAAGGGTATCAAGACCAGCTGCCTTGAGCAGTGGGGAAAAGCAAAGCAGATTAACATTCAAAGAAAACCACAAGCATCCAGCAACCGCATCCATCCCATTCCATCACCCCTAGTGCCCTCCCCGACACCCACATGAATAACTGATGCATATCGCCACTCTAGGCGTCATCTACTTCCATAACCACAAGGCCTCCACGTCTCCACATATCACAACAGCCATCCAGGCTCACATCACAGCACAAGCAGCAGAAAAAACAACAATCACAACCATGGCCTCTTGACCCTTTAGAAAACAAGAGGGTAACTCAGAACCCCTTTAGAAATTCCCACATAATCTGTTCTTTAATCCATATTTAATTGACAGATTTGTTATTCGTAAGTTCCAATCACTGATACCTAATCAGCAAGCTATCACAATTAAATAACCATGCTTCCTTCCCTAATTTGATTGTCCTCAAATTAGAACAACTACAACAACGGCAATAACCAGATTAATTTACATGCCTCTTTATCTTTAGCCAATTAATTATCAATTAATTCCGTCTTTACGTTCATTATCAATTTCTATCATGAACGAACAACAAATCAAAGAAAACATAGATATCACTGTATCTAGGAAAACATGAGGCAAACCTTTACCACGGTATAAAGCAACATTATACGATCAACCAATTCTTTTAATCCGGTTCAAGTATTTAATTAGGTCAATTTCATTGTGATCCAAAGGGATAAATCATGATAATTCTACGATTGCACATATACAATTATAGAATCCATGAATCCCCTACCTGGAAGAGTTCTTGACGTCCTTTAACCACACAATGGGTCACAATCCTCCCCTCGCGACAACTGCATCCACCGGAGGATGCTGCGGTACGACAGTACCAACCAACCCCAAGAAAACCTATTAGAATCTTGGAAATTACATGGTATAATATGTAAGGGAGAAACAAGAGAAGATGATCCCCAAAGGATCGATGATAAAACATACCTTATTGGGAAGATTGACCGACACAGTTCGGTTGCATCTAAAACAGAGCAGAACCAATCCTAGGAGTAAAGATTGATTTTAAAACTCCTACGGGAAGGATTGAAAGGTTCTAGCGCCTCTTAGTTCAGAACAAAGGGAAAGAACAAGGGAGAATGATATCTCGTCCCTTTTTGAAGATTTAATGGGGTGACAGTTTAAGATCCAGTTAATTCTCCATTAAAAACGGATCGCATTAACCGACACGTTTTGACCAAGTAAAACATTCCAAGCATTAGGAATAATTAATATAGGATTTATGGCATTTGAATCGGCCTTAAGAGTCCTTAAAATAAGGCTTTAAATGTATTTTACGTCAAAGGAAACATCAATAGGGGAAAAACTGTAGGAGTCTGGAAACACTGTTCACCCACTATTACTGTACATGAAACCGATCTGTCAGACTGATCTGTCAGACCGATCTGTGAGACCGATCGGTGAGACCGATCTGTCAGACCGATCGGTGAGACCGATCTGTCAGACCGATCTGTGAGACCGATCTGTCAGACCGATCGGTGGGACCGATCTCTCAGACCGATCCGTGAGACTGATCTGTCAGACCGATCGGTGAGACCGATCTGTGAGACAGATCTGTCAGACTGATCGGTGAGAGCGATCTGTCAGACCAATCTGTTGTTGTTCATAAAACTAGAAACACTGTTCACAGAACCGAAAATTTGGCAAAGTGTTGGGGATAAGTCCCCTTGACCTCCCGGAACACCTCCAACACCAAAATTTCACAAAGTAAGGGACCAGAGAGGTCCGAGACATTACATCAGATACCTCTAAAAACATTCTCGTCCTCGAGAATTAAAAACCAACCCAGAAGAAAAGAGGGGTCCGAACAACCACCCCATAAGATACCTCTCAGGGGAAAACCACCATGAGTTGTTCGAAAGCTGGAACAAAACTACGACATCCGATAGCAAGGGAACAAACAATCCATATCCAAACAATTAAATCATAACATCACATGAAAAGGTACATAAATAAAACATTAAAGGCCTAACCATAAGGTAAACATCATTACATGAAAAGAGTTAAACATTAAACAACTCTGGGTACTGAGCACGTATCTGTGACTCACGCTCCCAGGTACTCTCCTCCATGCCACCGTGTCACCAAAAGACACGAACTAAGGGGATAGAATGCCCACACAACACCTTCTCCTTGTGGTCTTGGATCTCCACAGGTCGCTCCTCGAAGGTTGCATCATCATCAATATCGATCTCTCCCCAATCGATAACATGAGATTCATCATGAAGATAATGGCAGAGCTGTGATACATGGAAAACATCATGTATCTGACTCATCTGAGGGGGAAGTGCTACTCGATATGCCAAAGCTCCAACACGAGCTAACACCTCGAAAGGCCCAACAAACCGTGGAGAAAGCTTACTTCCACGACCAAACCTTCGCTGCCCACGACGGGGAGTCACCTTCAGAAACACATGATCCCCAACATTAAACTCTAACGGTCTCCTTCTTTGATCAGCATATGATTTCTGACGATCATGTGTTGTCTTCATCCTCTCACGAATCACCTGAACCATCTCTGTTGTATTCTGCACTAGTTCTGGTCCGAGAATTGCTGACTCTCCGACCCCAGTCCAGCACAACGGAGAACGGCATGGCCGGCCATATAAGGCTTCAAATGGCGCCATACCAATGGTAGAGTGAAAACTATTATTGTAAGCTAACTCTACCAAGGGTAAGTGTTTCATCCATGAACCTCCAAAATCAATAACACAAGAGTGCAACATGTCTTCAAGAATCTGGATGGTTCGCTCTGTCTGACCATCCGTTTGAGGATGAAAAGAAGTGTTAAGGCACAGTTGAGAGCCAAAAGCATGCTGGAGACCTCTCTAAACCCTAGAGGTAAAATGAGGATCTCGATCAGAAATTATCGTCCTAGGTACTCCATGAAACCTCACCACTTCCTCCAGATACTGTCTCGACAAAACCTTCACTGATCTCGACTCCTTGATCGCTATGAAATGGGCCGACTTTGTTAAACAATCCACTACCACCCATATAGCATCATGTCCTCCCGGAGCTCGAGGTAAATTTGTAACTAAGTCCATTGATATGTCCTCCCACTTCCACTGAGGAATCTCTAATTGCTGGAGAAGACCACCTGGAACACAGTGTTCAGCCTTCACCTTCTGTCAGACTAAACATCGAGACACACATTCTGCAACCGTACGCTTCAGCCCAGGCCACCAAAACTGACTCCTCAAGGATCGGTACATCTTCATCACACCAGGATGTACTGACAAGGGTGAACTATGGAACTCTCGGAGAACTGTCTCGCGCATCACCAAGGGAACAAAAAGCCTGCCATGATACAACACTTGGTGTTGTTCATCCTCCAACCAACCATTAGGGGCCTCACCACAAACAACTATGTCTCTCCAAACTTCCACCTCTAGATCACCCAACTGAGGCTCTTCCACCTTCTACATCAGGGATGACTGCACCGTCATCTGGAAAAGACAACCTCTACCCCCAACTTCTCCCATATCAAGATGCAAAGATGATAGCTCTTCCACCACTCTCCAAGAATCACCAGATTCATGCACAACATCATTACGTGACTTTCGGATTAGTGCATCAGCTACAAAATTCCCTT
Organism: Viscum album; assembly: GCA_963277665.1. Classification (NCBI taxonomy): domain Eukaryota; kingdom Viridiplantae; phylum Streptophyta; class Magnoliopsida; order Santalales; family Viscaceae; genus Viscum; species Viscum album. The sequence continues at coordinate 179,042,939 of OY728137.1, forward strand.
TTCCAGGTGTATACGATATTTCAAAGTCGTATTCCTGCAAGAACTCCATCCACCGACACTGCCTCAAGTTCAAGTCACGTTGGGAGAAAACATACCTCAAACTCTTATGATCGGTGAAAACCAAAAAGTGCTCACCAATGAGGCAATGTCTCCACAACATTAGAGCAAACACCATGGCTGCCAACTCAAGATCATGGGTGTCATAGTTGCATTCATGGGAACGCAACTGCCAAGACCCATAAGAAACAACTGACCTCTGCTGCATGAGAACACAGCCTAGCCCCAGATGTGAAGCATCAAAGAAAATATCAAACTGGACTCCCTCTGCTGGAAGACAAAGGACCGGAGCACTTACCAACTTCTTCTTTAGATACTCGAATGCTTCCTGACACTGATCAGTCCATATGAACGCTTTATCCTTCCTGGTCAAAGCTGTCAGAGGATTCGCAACTCGGGAGAAATTGGCTACAAACCTCCTATAATAGCCTGTGAGACCAAGGAAACTTGGCACCTCTGACACGGTCTTGGGGGCTGCCCAAGACACCACTGCTTCTATCTTCGACGGATCCACAACTAATCCATGTTGGGACACAACATGCCCTAAGAAACGAACTTCTCGAGCCCAAAACTCACACTTGGACAACTTACCAAACAACTGATATTGGAGAAGAACTCCCAAAATGGCTCGTAGATGCTCTGCATGCTCCACTTCAGATGTGGAGTACACAAGGATGTCATCGATGAAAACCACAACAAACTTGTCCAGGAATTCACGGAACACAGCATTCATCAACCCCATGAAAACAGCTGGAGCATTCGTCACGCCGAATGGCATTACAACAAACTCATAATGCCCATGATGACAATGGAAAGCAGTCTTTGGGATATCCTCATCCTTTACACGCATCTGATGATATCCTGACCGCAACTCGATCTTTGAGAACCAACTTGCACCCTTCAGTTGATCGAATAGGTCATCAATCCGCAGAAGAGGATAGCGGTTCTTTATTGTCACTTTGTTTAATCGACGATAATCAACGCAAAACCGCAAACTCCCGTCAGCCTTTTTCACAAACAAAACTGGTGCACCCCACGGTGACACACTTGGCCGAACAAAACTGAACTGCAACAAACCATCAAGCTGTATACGTAGCTCTCGCAAATCAGAATGGACCATCCTATACGGAGACATAGAGATAGGAGATGCTCATGGATGTAGCTCGATCCCAAACTCGATTTCTCGTCGAGGGGGTAAGGATACAACCTCTTCTGGAAAGACGTCAGGGTACTCTTCTATGACCCTAGGAAATGCTAACTGTTGAACCTCTGAAGAACTCAGCATCATCCCAGCCATCATGGATGATAAGGACGGAACTCGTCTATGACTCATTCGAGGATCTCTCTCACCAACAAACACCACTTCCTCTCCATCTTCATCAAAGAAAACGACCTTCTACCTATAGCAATCCACAATAGCCTGCACTGAATACAACCAATCCACACTGAGTATGACATCATATGGTTGTATTCATAAACACAGGAAATATCTCCAAGAGTGGTGTTGCCCCAACACTAGCTCACAGTCTCTACATACTTCAAACAAGTCGGCTCGACCTCCAACTGGCGTAGTCAACTCCAAGGGCACTGGAAGCCTCTCTACCTCAAGTCCCAAAGCATGGACAAGTGTAGGTGATATGAAGGAGTGCGTTTCTCCTGAATCAAACAAGTCATACACCAAGGTAGAAAACAAGCAAAGGGTACCTTGAACGACATCTGGCTCACCTGGGGATGGTAACGCCAGAGCATGAAGCTGACCACGACCTCCTCCACGGCCTCTTTGACCCTGATGACGACCACCACCACGGTCGTGCTCTACTCTATGAGGACGTGGAGAATCATGGGGTTGTCCTCTGCCTGCTCCATCTACCCTCTGGTGATCTAAAGCTGGAGCAACCTGCTGCTGCTGCCTCGGCTGGAACTGCCTCAACGGAGGAACCAGGAGCGGAGTGCCCGATACACGATGACTTCTCTGAAAAGTCGGACACTCCCACTGCTGATGACCACGACCACCACAAGAAAAACAAGCGCCTGATCCCTTGGCATAGGCCTGAGAGTTTCGGCCTCTGGAGAAACGAGATGGAAAGGGCTGGGACCTACCCCCAGGTGAACGAAAACTCTTCTGCCCTGAAAACTGTGAACCCCGGACCACAAATCTACTTCATGAGGAATCATGACGATTCCCCTCTCGTGACGATCCAGTCCTGGCCAATGTCCTCTCAACAACCTCTGCCCTCGCAAGCACCTCAAGATATGTCTTCAGCATAAATGGGGTGACCTAGCGCTGGATATCTGGACGCAAAGCCTCCTCGAAATTCCTCGCCCTGGCCTCATCATCTGGTAACAGGTCTGAAGCATATAGTAGAAGGTTCCTGAAATGGATTCCAAACTCTCAAACACTAGAGCTCCCCTGTCGAAGGGTGAGAAGCTCCTGGCGACTGGACACCTTCGCATTCGACGAAAGAAACTCGACTCTAAACCTGTATCGAAACTCCTCCCATGAGATTGCTGACTCCTCACGATCACCGAGGAACAAGAACCACCACTGCCTCGCTGCTCCATGAAGCATCGTCACAACCAAGGACACTCAGTGTTCCTTCCGAGCACGAATCGAACTGAAGCCTATCTCGATCTCCTCCAACCAGTCTTCTGTGACTGCATCTGAAACGGAGCCCTCATACTTCTGTAGACTCTGGTGCTGAAACTCTCGAAGTGTCTTCCTCCAAGTGTCATCGTCGTCAACCTCTACTCCGCGGTGATCTGCTGGAACAGCCTGCTGGGCATCTTTTGCACAACCCTGACGAGGATGTCAACCTAGAGCCATACCTATAAAATTAAAACTGTTAGAACTCCTAAGCCCGGAATATAGAAGACTCAACATTAATTAATTATTTTTTTTGTTTTATTAATTTCAGGTTACCTTTCCCAAGGTCTACCCATTCAAACACAGGCGCAAAGAATAATGATGCATGATCCTTTCCTAGGTCTCTACCCTGCAACTGGTATCACTTTGTTTAGTAGCCATCGTAAACTTAAAGGTCCGTGCAACAGATCATAGGGGGCCCTAAACGCCTATGTCTCTGCCAGTCTCCAGTGTTTACCCCACTAGCTAAATATGAATGACACAGTTTCCCTACCATCCAATGCATCCTCACCTGTTCCTAACTCCAAACTCCATCCTATCCCTCAAACAGACCTATGATACCACTCTTTCACGACCCCCTCCCCACAAAGTGTACCCCTCCTGGGCCGGCAATGTGAGAAGAGAGATAATGACCACCGATTCCCACCTCCAGTGGGCCCCAGGTTGGCCACTAGCACCGAGGGTATAATACACACACAAATGGGAGGCATTACCCTCTAAGAGAACACATTAGAAGAGAGAGATAGAATAGACTCTAACCAACTCCATCTCATAACTGAAATATAAAAGAAATCCAAGTACATATATGAAATGTCATGCAAAAGTACTACAACTAGAAGGGGGAAAACTCAATGTACCCAAAAGAAAGTGAAACGGCAGCAACCACAAGCCCGAACAGCTCCTCCAACCACAATCTAGTAGTAACCAGCTTGATCTCCAACCCTCTCCAAGTGACCTGAAAAACAATTTATATGTACATAGGGTGAGTATAACAGTATACTCAGTAGGATCCTCCCCAAGCCTCTCGTGAAAAAGTAAAGAAAGCATGCTAAAGCCCAGTGAACAACAAGTGAAAATAACTCGTAACCTAAACAAGTATACTATGTTCCCGACCTCACCATGGCTACTCTCACAAAGTAGCGCATACAAGAATATATCATATAGTAAAGAATATCAAGGGTACCCCGCTACTACTTCCCCGCTGGTTTTCCGCTTTGCCCCAACGACATACGTCATGTGCATCTCTCTCCAAAGGCTTGCCTGCAGACACCTGGGCTATGCTCCACAATTTGCACCTCGTGCACCACATAGGCTTGCCCGCAGACACCTGGGCGAAGCACCACACCTTCCTCACAACCAAAAGTAACTAGGTAGTTTCCGGAAGCCACCACAGCTCGCATAACGTGTATCATACATCGGGTATTATACCTTAATCCATTATATCCCACACACCAAGTAGGGATCCTCAAGCCATCACATCCTATACACGTTACACCTATAGTAGTCCATAGGATACTATATCCAGAATATATGTGTGTGAAATAACCACGAGCCATTACATCCCTCTACACACATATATGAGTAAAACTAACCACTGTTCCTAACAGCACCAAGATCTACCAAGAGAAGAGAGCGGGATCAAAGGGGGTATTCAGCCATTCAACCTCCCATCAGAATGTTGGGGAAAACACCCCCCAGGGCTCAGAATCCCCAGGGTGTCAGTTGCCCTTACCGACAGGGTGGAGTAGCGTATAGAAACACAAAAAGTACAGAATATATATGTAACTCACATCCACACTATGGGCATTACCTAGTCTTAGATACAGCTGCAGCTAATGTCTCTCAGACTCCATGCTGCTACTTCAAAGACTAGGTATCCTATAAGCACACAAACATTTGAAGAGCTTTATTAGATTACTCCATTCTCATTTTATCAGTTCCACTGTACGTTAATTTAATTCTTTAAACATTAATTAAGAATGAACAATTCCACATTAAACTGAATTGGCATCACATTCAAAAACAACTGCTCCTTTTAAGATTCACATCACCTTTAAATTCCAGTATCTCCATCCCCATGGATTTTCACCATTTAATCAAACATTCATTATAGAATTACTTTTCCATATTCCCAGGCATTCTAGAAAATCATCCTATGCTTCTAAACACAAAGGAGGCTCAACACGGTGAGTAGATATACTACCCGTCGAGTCTTTGCCACCTATAGAACGATCATAGACCCATTTTCCCTCGAGAGGATAAACACGGAAAGCACGTGGCATACCCCGCGCGTCTTCACCTCCTTCGGAAGAAGGGTAGGAAGACCACCTACCTTGAGAAGTGGGAAAAAGCAAAGCAGATTAACATTCAAAGAAAACCACAAGCATCCAGCAACCGCATCCATCCCATTCCATCACCCCTGGTTCCCTCCCTGACACCCACGTGCATAACTGATACATATCGCCACTCTAGGCGTCATCCACTGCCATAACCACAAGGCCTCCACACCTCCACATATCACAACAGCCATCCAGGCTTACATCACAGTACAAGCAGCAGAAAAAACAACAATCACAACCATGGGCTCTTGACCCTTTAGCAAACAAGAGGGTAACTCAGAACCCCTTTAGAAATTCCCACATAATCTATTATTTAATCCATATTGAATTGACAGATTTGTTATTCGTAGGTTCCAATCACATATACCTAATCATCAAGCTATAACAATTAAATAACCATGCTTCCTTCCCTAATTTTAATATCCTCAAATTAGAACAACTACAACAACGGCAATAACCAGATTAATTTACATGCCTCTTTATCTTTAGCCAATTAATTATCAATTAATTCCAGCTTTACGTTCATTATCAATTTCTATCACGAATGAACAAAAAATCAAAGAAAACATAGATATCACTATATCTAGGAAAACATGAGGCAAACCGTTACCACGGTATAAAGCAACATTATACGATCAACCAATTCATTTAATTCGGTTCAAGTATTTAATTAGGTCAATTTCATTGTGATCCAAAGGGATAAATCATGATAATTCTATGATTTCACATATACAATTAGAGAATCCATGAATCCCCTACATGGAAGAGTTCTTGACGTCCGTTATCCACACAACGGGTCACAATCCTCCCCTCGCGACAACTGCATCCACCGGAGGATGCTGCGGTACGGCAGTACCAACCAACCCCAAGAAAACCCATTAGAATCTTGAAAATTACATGGTATAATATGGAAGGGAGAAACAAGAGAAGATGATCCCCAAAGGATCGACGATAAAACATACCTTATTGGGAAGATTGACCGACACAGTTCGGTTGCATCCAAAACAGAGAAGAACCAATCCTAGGAGTAAATATTGATTGTGCAACTCCTACAGGAAGGATTGAAAGGTTCTAGTGCCTCTTAGTTGAGAACAAAGGGAAAGAACAACGGAGAATGATATCTCGTCCCTTTTTGAAGATTTAATGGGGTGACAGCTTAAGATCTGGTTAATTATCCATTAAAAACAGATCGCATTAACCCACACGGATTGACCAAGTAAAACATTCCAAGCCTTAGGAATAATTAATATAGGATTTATGGAATTTTAATCGGCCTTAAGAGTCCTTAAAATAAGGCTTTAAATGTATTTTATGTCAAAGGAAACGTCAAAAGGGGAAAAACTGTAGGAGTCTGGAATCACTGTTCACCCACTATTACTGTACATGAAACCGATCTGTGAAACCGATCTGTGAGACCGATCTGTTAGACCGATCGGTGAGACCAATCTGTCAGACCGATCGGTGAGACCAATCTTTCAGACCGATCTGTGAGACCGATCTGTCATACCGATCGGTGAGACCAATCTGTCAGACCGATCTGTGACACCGATCTGTCAGACCGATCAGTGAGACTGATCTGTCAGACCGATCAGTGTGACCGATCTGTCAGACTGATCGGTGAGACCGATCTGTGAGACCGATCTGTCAGACCGATCTGTGAGACCGATCTGTTGCTGTTCATAAAACTGGAAACACTGTTCACAGAACCAGAAATTTGGCAAAGTGTTGGGGATAAGTCCCCTTGACCTCCCGGAACACCTCCAACACCAAAATTTCACAAAGTAAGGGATCGGAGAGGTCCGAGACATTACAGTGGTCATTTGGTGCTATGATTGTGGAATGGAACTAAGTGGTTTAGGGTTAAAACTTATCATGTGATTGGGATAACTAATGGGTACCTAGGTATATTATGGTATCATGGTTATGAATTCAATAATATGTCGACTGAGAAATCCAATCATTCCTATGGTTGGTTTGCTGAAGGAGGCCTGATCAGCAACATGGAATGAGACTTCATCTGGCGAGTTTATAACTGCATTAGGCACATTCTCATAAATTTATAAGATCTTTTTTAGGAGTTATTTAGGGTTTTTCAAGGAATAACTTTCATGTTAGGGTTGTTCTTAAATACTTATGTTACATTTATTTTGGCTGTGAAATATGGAGGTGAGAGTTGTTATTACATTTGAGCAGTTCTCCCATGAATTTTGAGATATGTTTTTTTCGGAACTATATGAAGTGGTTCAGTGGACCAATGAGGATGAGATTTGATAGAAAATTATGAAGGTGGGGGTTCTAAGGTTCATAATTATCCCTATAAGAATTTTCCTATTGTGGGAGCACCATAGTTTGGATAATCATCTTGGAAATGACATGTCTGTGTCTCAGGATAGGTGGTATCTATGGAGGTATCATATAAATATTCAGTTGTAATAAAACCATTAGCTCAGGATCAGGAAACCTTGTGTCATGTGTTTGGAACTGCACTATGGATGTTCATTGAGTGTTTAGAAATGAAACACAACCCTTTGGAAGTTGTAGATGATCGATGTAAGTCGGGTAACATGGTTATATGGCCACCAAGACTTCTTGAGTATGACAAGTGTTATGGTGGAGAGTTTGTAAGATTTGAGTGTACATACCAACGTTGAGGTATATAGAAAATTTTCATTTTCATTTGGTGGGTGATCCGTTTCTAAAAACAAGTCTCAAATTGGGAATTTGAGAGTTAACGAATCTTAAATAGATGCTTTTGGATGTGGTTTGAGGCTCAAGGGGAACCTCATGTGCACAGTTAGTGATAACCATGGACCCCAACAATGAATCATCATATTTATAGGTGTATGGTTTGTTTATACCATGAAAGAGGCTCCAGAAGACCATGTGATGTCTAAAAAATATTTTAGAGACTTGCACATGGTTTGAAAATGTGTTGTCAAACCATTATAATAAACCATGTGAAGAGGAATTCTGTATATAGTGTGGTCTACATTATTTTTAAAACCATGCAAAAAAATCTGTACCTCTTCAAAAGTGAAAATATTAACTCCCCCCCTCTTCCCTTTAATGTTTTAAACCCATTTTCTTCTCATTTTCTCCCATTAATATCCCCCACTCAACCCCCTTATCCTCTTCCATGGAATATCTCCTCTATTGGACATCTGTTTCAGCTTCTATCACTTCAATTTAATATCCATTGGTATGACTATGGGTTTTCATCCCTCTAATATAGTTTAGTTTTTCTTACAAATGGTTTTATGTTATATTAATATAATATTTCCTATTTTTAGGGAATTTTTTTGGTTTTTAATTTTCTCCCATTTCTGAGCAAACCATCGGTTGATACTTGATGAGTGAGATTTTCTAATCTTGAGGTAGGTGGTCCCTAGACTTAACCCATAGTCCTGTTTCTTTTACTAAGTAGTGTGTTGTCTATTATTCTCAGTTTCATTGAGGATTGACTCAATTTAGATTAAATGGTCTAAACTATGTCATAAATTAGTTATCTTACCTAGTTTTAGTGGTTAATTCCATGTAAAAATGGAATTCTAAGTGGAATTCCATGGTTAAAGAATCACCCTGAGTTAGATTAAATAATTGTATGACTTCCTTCGAATAATGTGGTTAGGTAAGTTGAGTATCTAAGTTGTAAATCAATGATTTAGAAAATGAATTTCATAGTCACTGATAATCTTGAGGTGGATCTTTAAATCCTTAAAAATTAAATGTCTTAATTATGGGATATAAAGTGAGTTTATTGATCCTTTTGACTAATGGGGATGTGTAACCTAAGTGTATTAATGTCTAAAGGAATTACGGTTGGAACCCATTTTTAATAAAAACAACATGTATTTGTAATATGGTGAACTATGTTTTGAAATGGAAATGGATTTTAAAATTTGACATGGTGGTTATAGACCATGGTGGATTGGGTAACCCTAAAATAAAAAAAAAATTGATGCTTGATTTAAAGTTATTATTTGTAAAATGAATTTATAAATTAGATTATATAATTAGAATTATAAACCAGAACCATGATATGTGATGATCAGGTATACCTGGGGTGAGTTCTTGGATTCCACATGATGGATGATTTTTTAGAATGTCAGGATCAGTTCCAATATTCCATCAGATGTTTGATAAATGGTAATTATAGGTTGAGTGACTTGTATTTTTTTGGGTAAATGATTATGAATTCAAGGATTATATCTGTGGATTACACATGATACCATATTTTTGGTACTAGTGAGAAGATACTTTGAAGTCATGAGATATTTAAGGAATTATGAAATGCACATTAGATTCTAGGGTAATGCTGGGATGAGCGATTAGATTCTATGTGATACATTCTGATTATAGAAAATTCATGGATAAGAGACTACATTCCATGTGGTTACTTATGGAGGAATGATCATTTTATGTACTTAGAGACACCCCGACATTGGTCGAACTAGGTAGGACCAACCCCGAGCATCACCGATGATCCAAGGACATTAGAAGTTTGTTTATTTATCTATTTTATATCACCTAAATTTTTTAATTATTTTATATAATTTGTTTTAAGATTATTAAATTATTTACCCTAAACACTTTTGTATTCACTTATATACTATATTGGTTATTTTAAGGATGTTGTTGGTGGTTTTCTACTAAGTTTTACTCACATCCTACTTGGGATACCATGACACATGGGTACCTAAGTAGATATCATTACTTTGGTATATGTTACAAGTATAAGGAAAGGTACGATGTGGAAGACAATTTCCTTGGCATGATATTATGGGTATGGATGATGGTACCAAGCTATAATTGGGACAAGTTGGAGATGAGACACATTTGAGTTTCTTTTCATCATTTCTTTTTTATGTATATTATCCACCCACAAGGGATCCTTGGCATGTATAGCATACCAATTTTTATTTCATTTTGATATTGTATTTATTTTTCACTTACCCTATATTTACCTAAGATGTTTATTTTGAATGATATATATATATATGTGTGTGTTTGTGTGTGTCTGTGTGTGTTTTCCATTATTTCCACTATTATTTTTACTTTGAAAAAATTTCTTAGTCGCCCCATGGTAACCTCCCAATCCCTTTCCACTATTCGACAACCTCTGTAATATAGGGAGGCATGCCCGAGACCTGGTAACATGGAAGCTTGGGGTATCGTTTCAGTGTATTTCGGTGTGGGGAGTTAAAAACAACCATTTTTTCCTCATTAAAAATCCTTGAATATTCAAAGTCATTAATTCAAATTTCTACAAACTCCTACAAAAAACATACTCTCTTTTTTAAATTTCAATATATTCATATTCAATAATTTAACAAATCAAAAATATTTGTGTTCTAACTCCACTGGTAGATTATATTCTCTATTGAAGACTATCTTATAGTATGACATCACTATTATAGTTTTATAGAATATTATATATACCCACAGAGCATTCTCAAGTAAAAGAATTAAATATTTCATGTTCCAATTAATATTTTTTTCAAGAATATGTTTGATTTATCTATTTTAAACTTCATCCATACCATTTTTTAAGGTTGATAGTGTGAGGAAACTATATGACTTACCCTATATCTTTTAAAAAAATATTTCATTGTCCTGTTATAGAAATGGGAGCCTTGTTATATAATAATAAACCCAATCATCCTAAATCTATTAAACAAATAACTCTTAAAAATTGGGACACTGCTTTAGCATTATCAACCCTAGTTGGTATAGTTTGAATAAATTTAGACACATTTTTAAAAGTAAGAAGGATGTAATAATTTTTAAAGGAGTTAAGAAAAGGTCCCATAAAATCTATCCTTCAAACATCAAATATATCACAAAATAATAAAAAAAGTTGTGGCATCACATTTAGTTGAGAGTATATTTCTTGGAATTAAAAAGATTTAAAAGTCCTATAAAATTCATAAGAATCCTTAAAAATAGTAGGCCTAAATAATCTTTAATCTCACACTTTCCTAGATATATTTCATTTACTAAAGTGGAATTTTTATATCAAAGTAAGATATAATTTTATCCCTGATATAATTTTAGAATTTTTGATACATCTTCTTATAATCTGATCAATTCCTAAATTACATAATTAAGGTTTAGTACAAATATATTTTCTTGAATCACAAATATATTTTTCTGATAACTTATTTTAGAATCATTACGGAATTATATTAACCGCTAAGAAATCCACTAAGTTTGAAAACCAAGGTATCTAATCATTAGAATCATAATATAGTCTATCCCCAAGTAAAATCACTATAATGGGTTTGATAAATGAATTTTCTATAAAACATTCAATAGGAATCCTACTCAAATGTCCGTATAAAATGTTCTTAATTACTTTTATATTTGGTATCTCTATATCAAATTTCAATATCAACAAGATCCATTGAACAAATCGTGGGTTTTTTCTCTTAATTTTTCCTGAGATATCTAACAGCTAAATTGATATTTAAAACCACTACTCTAGACCCCAAAAGATAGAAACTAAATCAATCAAGGGAAAATCAATGGAAAAAAATTATTTTTTATTATTATTGTCTAATTTTATTGTGAAATATCTTAAGTCATATAAGCATAAGCAATGAAATGTGATTTCATTTACACTCTTTGGAAAATGAATACCCTTATTTATAATTATAAACAATCATTCATCAATTCAAAAGATAAATCCCAATTTGTTTCATGGACTATTGGTGGGAACACTATATTGTTTTTGAGTTCATTAAATTCTTCCTTAAAATTCATATGTAAGACAAAAGGAACATATTTTTATAGGATACATGATAAAGGAAATGAAATATTACTATAATATTTTCTAAACCTCTTATAAAATACATCATGGTCAAGAAAAGATCAAATATCTTTTTTGTTATTTAGATAAGGTAATGAAGTTATAATATCATCTTTTGACTTGTATACTCAAATTCCAACTCTAGAAACCTCATGATCAAACAAAATTACACTTTCAACCATAAAATAAAATTTATCATAGTTTAAAACAAGATTCTTTTCAATGAACACTCTAATGAAAACCCTTAAAATATTAATAAAAACTTAAAAAAATATGACCCATATATTTTTAATTCATCCAAAAATACCTCTATACGTTCTTCAATAAATTTATAAAAAGTAATAAGCATGCATCTTTGGAAGGTGGCTATTGCATTGCATATTTCAAAACAAATTCTCATATAAGAAAAAGTTGAAAAATGGCATTTGAAGGTTTTTCATTATCTTTGTTCTAGATCTATATGAATATGGAAATAACTTGAAAAAACATCTAGGAAATAATATTGGGTTTTAATAGCTATCAATTTAAGTGTTTTATCAAAAAAGGACAAGGAAAGTGGTTCTTCCTAGTAACTAAGTTTAGATTCCTAAAATTTTGTACATACCCTAAACTTATTAGGTAGTTGGGTCGAAACTAATTTCATGAATTCATTTGTGAAAAAAATAAACCCACATTTTTTAAGATCAACCAATAATGTAATTACCCATTGAATATCTAAAATGTAGTAAATTATACCTGAAACCAAAAAGGTAGTCACATTATTTTTAAAAAAGCCCAATAATGGTACGATTAAACTTCCTTTGAAATTTTCAAATAGATTTATAATTATTCTATTGAAGGATAATATGTATAAAAAATGAATTAATTATCCCCATTAATTTATAAAAGGTTATCCTATGGACTTTATATTATTTTTAATGGAATCTAAGAGTTAATTATATTGATCACTAGACAACCCACTATCAAATGAAAATGGAAGTCTCTATTTTTCTTTTAAGCAAACACATTTTAAATTTTCTTTAAAGAATTTTAATTCTAAGGTGGGCTAACTATCCTAATTAGATAAAGCTAGATTTATGGGTTCTTCAAATCCTATTTCAAAATAAAATTAATTTTTTAGGATAATGAATATATAAAATTATAAATCATCAGTGCAACCATCCCCAAAAAGTGAACATGTGACAACCTAAAAACAATATTAGATTCAAATGAAAAATTATGAGGTTTCCCATTAATTTCACTATGGGAGGTATTAATTTTTTGAATAGTGGATACACATGAAGAATTATTAGAGAAAAAAATTATCTATAAAACTATCATGTGTGATATATTTTAAATCTATTTTATTTAATTCAGGTTCATTTTTACATATAAATTCATAATATTTAAAAAATATAGGTGTTCCAAAAAATTTAGAAAAATCCTCATCCATTTCACATTAACTTTCAAAAAAATAGAGGTATGAGACTCTTCATTTTCAAAATTGTCACAAAAAGATGTAGTTTTTTTGAAAACTACGGAATTGTTTTCAAAATAATCATAATAGGTTTCAAGATCATCAATTCCAGAAGATTCAATATTATAAAAAAATTATTTCCCAACGAATCAAAGTTTTATTATTTTGAACAAAATTTGGACAATATCTATTGAAAACCAATATATCATATTAAAATGTTGTGTTTAATGTTTTTCTATATGGTATTTCATTTATTCGAAGATATGAAAATTTTCAATCTAACCTCCAAAGTCTAATGATAATATTTCTTTGTGAACATTAATTACAAACTTATCTATTTTCAAAAATGGTCTACCAAGTATTAAAGATACTTGTGAGATGAATCTATAATCTTCCATATATAATACATAAATATAAATAGGGAAAACATGGTCTTAAATCTTACCAAAACATCCCCAATGACTCTAGCTAGCTTAGATAAACTTTTTTTACCCACCTGGATGTCTGTCTCAGAATTCTTGATCTCTTCATACTTCATTCATGAGTTAACATAATAAGTCATTACATTTATAGAGGACCTTAAATATAACATCACATACTTAAATTTTTTTTCTAATATAACCAAAGTGATATAAAATTTATAATCATCTTTAAATTTAATAGGGAAAGATTATCAGATCATAAAAGAAACAATTCTTCTCAAGTTAACTTTCTCGCCTTCTTTTAGATTGCTTTCGTGAGTACCCAATTATTTGATGGATTTAGAATATCAATGAATTTGTTTTAAAACATCTAAAAATGGAATATTTAACAATACCTCTTTAAATGTCACAATAACATATTCATTTAAGATTCAACATTTTTTAACTATTGTAATTCCTTGAGGGTATGATCGTGGGTCCTTGTACATTCTCAGGTTATTATTGAATTTGTTCTGAACATTGTAAGATCACATAAAATTACTAAAATATATATGAGTTATTTATATGACAATTTCATGATTTTTATTTTTTTCCTACTCTTTTTTCTTGTGAATAATAGGTTTAGTAACAGATTCATCGGGTGACTTTGTATCTTATTCATGTTTTTCTTCATTTTTCATAAGTGGAAATATACCTATTAATATTTGGTTCATTAAATTAAACATATTGGGTTTTTATTTCATCTCCAATATTTATTATCATTAAACTTACATTCTCTATACCCCTTGGGATCACTTCATCTTGTGATAGAAAATTCCCACTTCATTGATTTTTCTAACCACTAATATAAGTTTCTATTTGACTCATTTGTGTTTAAAATTTTTTTAAGAAAAGTTGTTTTTGTTGAGATATGAATAACTACTAAATCAAAAATTCATCAGGGTTTTAATTAAATTTATGATTATTTTTAGTGGGATAAAAATTTATGTAAGATTGGTTATCTTGATTTGGATATGATGGGTAATCCCTACCATCTTGATTATCCAATTGATCGTGATTATATCCAAACTATTGTTTTTTTCTGAGGTTGTAAGAACCTATTTAGTTTACTAGTTTTCCTAAAACTATTATTGTATTTGTAATTATATCCTAGATTTAAATTTTGGATGGTTTGAAAAAGATATGGTTATATTTTTTTATTAGGTAATTTATTTTTATTATTATGAAAATTTTCCTAGGGAATATCTTATTTCATGGTTAAGAGTATTCTTGTAATTGAGGGAATTAATCATTAAAAAAATTTATGAAATGAAAAAGACCATAGTGTATTTGAATTGGAAATGTTTGTTAGGGTTGATTTTATGAAGGGGTAATGTTGACTGACATTTGTCTCATCATAGTGGTGAGATCAATCTGTTTCCTTTCAATTTTTCTATTTCTAGAATTGGAAGTAGATACTTCTGTGGATAGCTTTATATAAATTATGACCCTTATTCCAAACTACTATGAATTTTGGGAAATATTATAAATGATATTTCTAGCATCTATAAGGTTAATATCTAATAAAGCTTCTCCAATAGTTGTATATATCATACTCTAATATGTCATGACTAATCCTTTATAGAAATATCAAATTAAGTGGTGATCTAAAATCTGATGGTAAAGATATATAGAGAATAATTTTATAAACCATTCTTAATATTCATGTAAAATATTATCTTTCATTTTTCTAATTCTATAAATATATTTTCTAAGAGATTCATTCCAAAAATATGGGATTAATTTATCAAAAAATATTTTTTTGAGTGGGTTCCAATTCTTTATAGATGTAGATTTGGAATAGTAGAACCACTCCTTAGTTACCTCATCCATGGAAAAAGTAAAACCTCTCATTTTAATTTCTTCTTCACTCACACCTTTTGATTTTATAGTTATGAAAAAAATGTGAAATTATTATAATTTTTTTGAGAGTTTTGGCCTAGAAACCCGTGAAATTTAGGCATGTGGTGAATTAAACATGATATTAACACAAAAAAAGAATCTATTTTATAGAAACCTAACAAATTTGGTTTTTTATACACATCATAAGAAGCCAATTATTTCAAATTTCTTTGTTCTTACATGTTTATAAAATTTGGAAAGATTTCTGTTTTTATGAAATCTTTTTTCATGGAATATGTTGTTGAAGTTTCAACCGGTTTTATGTTTTTAGATTCAATGATTTTTTTTCAATTTTTTATATACCTTAATTTGTATGAGTTTTTACCTCTATAATTTCATTATTATTATATAGAATTCATGAAAAATCTCAACTCATTGAATTTTTTTTATTTTCGATTATTTTTTAAATTCTTAAAACAAATCAGCTAAAAGATTATAATTTTTTTATAATTATTTTTTTTAAATTCATTTTCAACCTCCTCAACAACAACACTGATTGAATAAGTAAAATTTTCAATCACTTTAATTAACTTCAAATATTTAAAAAAAAATTCAGTGTAGAAGTACCTAGGGTAGCCTCTTATGAAGATTCCATTCTATATTTTTTTACGTATTTTTTATATTTTGAGGGAAATTCATGGACGAAAACTATTTTAAAATTTTAAAACAAAAAAGGATTAAATAAATAGTTTGGAAGTAGTGTAAAAATCTAGACAGTTTTCCTGGATCATTCTTTCTTCATCACTTAAAAATATTTTCAGGTTTTTTCTTCTCTCAATGAAAGACTCCTTATAAAAAACCATGCATCTGTCAAAGTTTGATTGGTTAAGAAAAATGACTACAATCAAAGTTTTTGTTCTCCTTTTGGAAATATATGATTAGTTATATCAATTATTATTAAGTACATAAATGGTATATTACTCACTGTACTCATAATACTCAATTGAGAATTGATAAATTTAAATATTAAGTGTCAACTTGAGAGATCCCAATTAGCCTCAATTTACAAGCCACTTCCAATAAAAAAGACACTCTAATAAGAAATTTTTTGTCACAGAATATAATAAATATGTAAGCTTAATGAATGAATATATGAACACCAACTATCAATGAAAATTCCACAAAGATACATCTATAGAAAATTAACAGTGTTAAATTAAATGAATACAGATTGAAAATATTTCTCTATTTGAATCTACTAGGTTCAGCTAGCAGGAGACAATCCAACCAGGATCAAATTACAAGAAACATATTCACTCTTTATCTCAACTGAAGAAAGATGAAGCAATTTCTCCTCCCCAATCTCTCTAAAAAGTAACATCATTCTCTGTTCTCTTCTCCGAAAATTTTATTTATAGAATATATCTAAAATATTTAATCCCATTTTTCATCTATAAATTTTCTCAAGGACCTATTATATAGGTGGGAAAATATGTTTTTCCTTTTAGCTCTTATTCTTATGACAATATGTGATAATAATATCTCCCTTGAAACAAATAAATCTCTGCTTGTTCCCACAAACAAATGTCCAGCTCTACATGAACCTGTATAACCTGGAAGTCATCATCCACCCTTCCCTTTATTCTATCGACCTCAGAAACATGAAACACTCCTTCAATTATAGATTACACGTTGATATTGAGTCATTTACCATTCTTGACACATTCTTCAGTCAAAATCAACATCGGTGGTGATAAATCCTCATCTTTGGTCAAGATTGGGATATGGATTACTTAGCAAACACTAACATCAATTATTATGTGTTTTGTTTTGGGTTTTCTTAAAAAAAAATTGGTTTCTATGATTTTTATCCTTAGGCCTCGGGACAACCTATTCAAGATTCAACAATTTATTTAAATGAACCACCATTTTTTATTTTCATGGTTTCTTGATCCTCAGGTTTCTATCGAGACATCTTGGGATGGCATGACTTTGGTATCATAATTCATCTTAAAATCCATAGAAGTTTTATTGAAATAATTATGATGATTCATGAAAGCCTTAAATTGTTTTTCAAAACCTGACGAAACTTCCCAAAAATGATTTATGATGGATCTCATGAAACCTCAAAATGAAGCTACCACAAGTCCTATGATTCTAGATGTCTTATTATTCCCACTTGGACATTAAAACCTATCATTTGTGATAGCATGTCGTTCTTTCATGTGGTAGCTTGAATATTCACCTTTCAACCACTTTTTGCACTACATAGAGTGCTCACATGGTCACTCGAGCCGTCATAGTGGTTTGGAAGATTAGTCACACATGGTCTATTGATCGACCATGAAGATAATTATATTAGGTTTATCAACCTCAAAGATGATTAACATTTTGTTCTTGGGAATAGTCACATGAATACACCACATGGTTTGTCATTCGACCATGACCTTATAGTAGTTTTAGATTTACTTATTCTGGTTGCTTCACCTACAATGAAATAGTTTTGAAAACAAATTTCTAATCTATGAAAGTTTATCAAAATAAAATGAAATATTAATCTTTGATATTACAAAGTGAAAAAAAATATTCCAATAATTTATATGAAACATAAAAACATGGAATAATAATAATTAGGTTTCCAAATAAAAATAAATAAGTTAAAATGAATTTAAAATATTATTTCAATAAAATTATTTTGTACAACACTCAAAACATTTGTTCTTAAAAAATATGTAATGTTTAAAGTAAAGAAGATTTAAATAATTAAGTAATAAGAACAAAAATTTTCGTTAAAATATTCAATTAATATAGATTCAATTTTTTTCAAATGTTCAATAATATTCCAATTAATGAACATTTTGGTATCAAATTCTCATTAAATTTTCAAATTAGATATGGAAAAAATGTATCCAGAATTGGCCACATCAATTTACCCAAAAAAAATATGAACTTTAAAACAATAATAATTTGTATAATTTCTAGTAAAAACACTGTGAAAACAAACAATAGTAGAAATTATTTTTATATTTTAAAAACTAGAGAATAATTTCTATAAAGATTTAGAATTTGGATATTACTTCTTATACCATGTTTACCTTTAACATGATATTTATTTTTAATATTTTTTGTCATGTATTCACCCTTTGTAAAATTACTAGAATATAATTTCAATGTTTCAAATATAGATAACAAATATTTTATTATACTATCATGAATAATATATAATTATTTGAATTTATAAAATTTATATTATGATTATAAAATTTATTTACATAGAGAATCATCTTTAATAGTGCTAAAATAATTGTATTTATTTATAGACTTATTATTTTTCATTAAAGTATCATATTTATCTTTAATCATAGAATAATATTCACTGATCTCATAAAAATAATAATTTTAATATTAAAAATTAGGTGAGAAAATATATTTTACCTCATTATCCTAGGCTATAAAAAAGATACAATCTTGTTGTTCTGATCGTTCAACTTTAGATTTTTAGTTTGAATCATCATTAGAATCCTCAAAATCACTCAATGTGGGCTACATATATTTTTTTCTTTCTTATTGTGATATGAATTTATTTGAAACTTATTTTTATATTTCTTATTTTCTTTGAGTTGTGGTAAATAAGGGTTGATATTCCCAAGATTTTTACATTCATAGCATCTGAAATCCTTTTTTTCATCATTTTTCCTAAAATTGTTATAGTGTTTTCTAAATACATTTTTTTTATTTTTATAAAACTTGTTCAATCCTATTTCTAGTTCATAAAGTCTATCACCATAAATTTAACAACTTGGTTCTCCTTCATCAGATGACTCATAAAATGTTTTCATGATATTTTCCCCATCCTTTGAAGTAGTTACGTTGAAATTAGAATTATATATTCTTACAAACTTATGATCATCAGCTTCATATTGTATTTTATCTTCATAAATAATGAACCTTCCAATAATATTTTTCATTTTCATCACTTTAAAAGGTATAAATTATCTGATTAAAATATATATACCACTATATATAATAAGTAAAATTCTAAGAACTTTTAAATCTTAATCTAATTATGGTATTGAAAATATCAAAGAAGCATCATTTTTCACAATCACAACGAGTCTTCTATTCATTGTGTTTATAATTTCTCCATTAAGAATCATAAAATTATTTAATTTTATCACATTTTTTGTATCTTCATATGAAGCATTGATTGTTTCCCACATATCATAATTAGTTATTCATTGTGAAACTTAGTTGACCAAATCAGAACCCAATCCACTGATTATAACATTCATTGCTATGAAATTTAGATCACAAGTTTCCTATTTATTAGCACTCTATAATTAAGGTTAACCAATAATAATTTTATAAGGTTTAAAAACTACCATACAAACATTCAAGATAATAATTTTTAGATATATAATCATTATTTTTTTATATCAGATATAATTCTCACCATTGAAATAGGGAACCCATACCATTGAAATTATTTATCCCAGGTTTTTCTTTGATACAGAATTTTATCTCAAATTTTATTGTTATAATGACCAAAGGGGGTAAATTGAGTTATTTAATTTAACCTTAATAAATTTTAACCCTTTAAACCCCCTCTTCAAAAATATTAATTTTTTTCCTTTCACTTTTAACAAAATGTGTTTTGGAAATAAAATAACATAAAGGAACTCGACCAAATATATTTTTATATTGTCTTTTTCCTATAAAGAACTTCCCCTAGTCTATTCTACCAACACCCAAAGTAGGTATGGTGATTTTATTTTATATAAATTTCATAGGGATCTCTCAATTAAGTTAAATTAGTTGAAACTTTATGTTTATAGGTCACAAGATATTTTAATGGGAATTACCTCACAAGACCAATCCTTATACCCACTTACACTCTTAGTACAAGAAGTGCACACTTACAATATAAATGGAATGGATATAAAAATTAAAAATATTTAAGGTAGATATATTTTTTTGATGTATAATAGACTTAATAGAATAAAATTCTATGAAACATGTATATATCAAAAATATAACTCTTAAGGATCCCCAATAATAGCTGAAATCTTCAATAATACATAGCAGTAACATGATTATATTTTTTATATTCTTTTATTTCAATCACACAACTAAATTACAATTGTAGTATTTATATAATGGAACATGAAATTTTTATAGTAATATTAATACATATGTTTGTGTTAAATTATAGATATTTTGTTAAAAGGATTTAAATTGTAAATTCATTCATATCTACATGCATTATATATTTTACCATCTATCAAGATGGTGTATATATATATATATATAATTTTTTAAATTAATCTTTCAAAAAATTATCCATGATATTCTCCTTGAAATAAAGAGTTCATATAAGAATTCCATTCCTTATTTCTAAAAATAAAATGTCAAAATAAACTAGGCTAATATCCTTAAAATAATTCCTTAAAAATGAAACTATTTCAGAGTTGACCAATCTTCTCCTCTAAAATAAAAATGATTTACTCTTCACTAGAATCTCTATGATTTATATTTTTTACTTCATACATAACAATTCCTTAAATATAGATATCTTACATCAAAGATTATTCCTCTAAAATATAAGAATAATACTCAAATTTAATACATAATATATTTTCTTTAACATGTAAGATATTCCCATCAAAGAAGAAGATCTCAGACTTATATGTATGTTTTTACACTTATAAAAATCATGAAACATTAGGTTCTTCCATGAATTCAACTAAATATTTAATATTTCATAATTATCCAAATTTAATATATATGTCTATTACCTTGTAATAATATCCAATATGTAATGATAATGTCCAACTTCCAATATATATGTAAATTTTTTTACTTGAAAAATCATATAATATAAGGTTTTCATCCACTTTCCTCTGAATACATAAGAAATACCTATCTTTACATAACAACCAATACCAAGAAAACATTTTAATTTGAATATAGAAACTTATAAATATGTTAAGAAACTCTTTTATTATATAAATAGATAATCTGAAATTCAATTTAAGTAGAACTCGTAGTAGAACAAAAAAGTGATATTTTGATCATAGAAACATAGAATTTATGAGTACACACAATATTTCATGATATATTATATGATTCATGTGTGGTGTATCATATATGAATTGGTGGTCTGGTATATGGAAATAAAATAGGTTTCAATATGGTTTATAATTGAGTGATAAAATAGTGGATTTATAATTTGATCATAGTCTTTAAAAAATACTAGATATTAATATAATAGGGTCACTCAAAGACTGTGTTGTTTTGTGAGTTGTTGGGTATATTTATCCAAGGAACCCTGGATGGGTGTTTATGTGTGTGATATAATACTTATAAATTAATGTGGTGTAATGTGAGGATTAGAGATTACCCACAGAGGGTAACATGTTTTAGTAAATTTTTAGTGATTGGTTAACCTTGAAACATTGGGTGTGGAAAAGGTGAGTTGTGTACTAATGAAATTTTTATTATCTAAGAGTTTATTTGTAAGTGTGGTGCACCATGATTATTATTCCTGAGCTCTGAGCGGGTTATATCAAAATATGTGATGCATGAGATACTATGGGATATTATGTTTAGCTATTTTATGTTTCATTGTTGAAATTTTTTATCCTAACATGTGATATATTGTAGTGTGGATTGTTCTACTTATGAGGGTGAATTTATACCATGACACCCCATAGTGTGGATTATTCTTAATTTAGAGTGTTGACTATGTACCATGACACCCCACGATGTCAATTATTCCTAAGATTTGGGTCTATATCATATTACATGGAACTTTTCAATAAAAATTATGTTTGATTATGCTATTATTGGTTTATTTTATTAGAGAAAATTGAATCATGTGTCATTGTATTGGTTTTGATATGTTTGGTGTTATTAATTTTCTTAATAAATTGTATATTTAATCATATGTATATATATATGTACTGTGACATATATTTAAGTCTTTTAGGTGGTTTTCTAACTGAGTTTCATACTCACATCTTGTACACACTCACCCAAGTGTAAATGAAAACTTAATGGTCCATGATATAGGAAAGGGATAGTGCCCAATGATTGGTGGTTAAAATGGTATATCTTTCTAAGGAGGTGGAATCTGTAATGACATAAGGATTACTTCTATTTTTGTTATCGATCCTCTATAAATTATATTTCTTATTTTTTTATTCTTAAATGTATATGATTTTAAGAACCCAGGATACTCAGAATAGTGGGGGTGGTGGTGAATCAAGGTGATAAACAATTTATTCTTTTCACTTTCCTCATAGTCCTTTTTATTAAGATCCCATTCCATTATTAGAGTGAAAATTATTCAACTAAACTTATAACCTCTTAATATATATAATAAAATCACATGAACAAATTTGAAAATTCAAAATTCAGTGTATAAAGATATTTTACTTTTTCACCCACACTTAGCTATATCCAAGGAGTGTACATTGAACATTGTGTTGTTCCACCAGAATCCACTATAAGTCACTGTTTGTGTGGATATAATATTTTTGTAAGGTCACTCTTTACTAAGGATCACTATTTATAAAATCTTACGAATGGTCACTCCTCACCAAGGCTCATTACCTATATAGGTTTTGGTATGATAAATTCTTATTATGGGTCACCCCACCTTCATATCCTTTTCATACTACTTCGGTGAATGTATCAATTTATTGACTTTTTAGTATCATTTTAGTTTAATGACATGGAGGTAACATGAATTTAAGTACTTAATATCTGAATCAAAAAATCAAGATGTTAAAGATTCAGTGAATTCCAAGTGCTTCTCCCAATTCCACATCCTGATACAAACAATTCCATATGAGGAGAGTTGTATCTTTAATCTTCAATATGAATTTTTAGAACAAAAATATTCTAGATATAATAATTCTTTCAAGTGAATTATTATTATTCCTAATATTTAATGAAATACATAACAAATTTAAAAATTATATACCATATCATCAATGTCGATCATCATTATAATCTGGTTTTGCAACCAACTCAATCTCTATAATTCAAATATGCAATAATAATCAGGTTTTCAATCATCCATCTTATTCCCTAGCAACAATTGTTCCCTCTCTTATCTATCCTCCATTATTTATATTTTCATATACTTTCAAATCTATACATTGTATTATTATTTATTATTAAATCATTTGAATTAAAAATTAAAAGTTCTAAGAAAAATCAACTTCCAAATTCATATCCTTTAAATCCATTCTTTTTATCATTCACAAATAAATCCATATCGTTTGAATTATAATGGAAATTTAATGAATTTTAAAAAATCCACTAAACATCCCTAAGATAGATACATAATCATTTTTTCTAGATTATCAAGATTCCATAAATCATGGTGTAACAACCAGATTCATGGAATAGAAGATTAATTTCTCTTGAAATTACTTTAAACCGCCTAATGGTTTATGGTATAATATAAGGATTCAAAATGATATCTTCTTATCTTCTCCATATAATAAAATTTTTAATATATTAGACCATTTAAGATTTTTATTGTATAAAAACATGGTGAAATTATTTCAGTCAATTGAATTAGTCATGGCACAAAATTACTATCACTACATGACATCACTGAGTTTCAGATTCACTAAAATTTTATAAATATCATTGATGGTGAGAAATTCCCTTGTATGGTGAAATATAATCTGAACATATTCCTTGATAAATCACTTAAAAAAATTCATGATACAACCAACTATATCATGATATAACTTTGATTTCTAATAATAATAAAAGATATCCATGTATCATTCAAGGAATGACATCACTATCACAATGTGTATCTAAAAAACATAAAATTAGAAAAAGGATAAGAAAAAACTTATACAAACATACTTCATAACATGATGGATATGGTTGCTATGTGATATTTCTTTTTTCCTTCAACATTCAGAATCTAAAATCTATATTCTTCAACATTTCCTCAAATTCATTTCACAAAACATCCAAAAAAATTCATTTGACTTCCAATAACCAACTCCAAATATGATAATTCCATTAGAATTTCTAACTTTATTCTTATGTGATTTTATTTTATTTAATAAATTATCTTCTATGACTTTATTAAAAAAAATTCTTTTTACTTCTTTGTTATATCCTTCAAAATATGCAATCTATAAATTCTTTCACATTTAACTTCTTCTTCAATGAATTTTAATATATTATAAAATATATTATTGATTCATATATACAGTTTTTAATGGTAATATACAACTCAACATATAAACTCTTCTTGGTTATTATCAGCATAAAATATCCACTTGGTTATTATTAACAAAGCCAACATAAAAACCCTTAGTTTTTAAAATCCACCACTTTGGTTTTTGTTGACAATTCTACCCATACCATAAATACTTCCTCACCTAGATTTATAGTTCATTTTTCTCTCTCTAATTTATTGATAAAATGAAAAGGGTCATCCATTATCTTCAATTCGTTTTTTAAATAATAATTCACAGGTTTTTCTTAACCAATTTTTTTATTTTATAAACTCACCATTTCTCATAGAATTCTAGGTTTTAATACAAATTTTCTACCCTATTTCATTTAAGTATATGGGTATAATTTCTTATAAATACTCCCCCTTTGTCTCATAATTCATGATTATTTAAACAAATGGATTTTATAAACTTATTTTTTATCCATTTTGGTATGATATAGTGGTATCAACACTATATACACTCTACTTTTGGAAACATACTTCTAGTGCCCTAAATTCAAGATAAATATATATATTTTTTGGAAAAGTGGTGGCATGAATTGGTCACCCATAAAGAGAAATAAATACCTATTTATACCAATTAATATCAAATGAAGTCTTGAAATGTTTTCATATTGTATTATTTGAAACTGTAAATTTATTAAATATTCTATATATACCCCTGATATCCCCATTCTTATAAGAAAAATTAAGGAGTGAATTTACCAATTGGAAATGATCCAAAAATAAATCCTCTAATCCAATTGAGTTATAACTTGATATAGGAAACAAGAGTATTTTTAATCAATGTCAATGATATCTATATTACTCACCAAATTCTATAAAACATTTGTCTTCTGATCAATTAATTCTGTAAAAACATGAATGTGATCTCAATCACATTTTCATAGAGATATCAATTTAAAAAAAATTTAAGCACAAGATTGTGATATATTCCACTTACTGAGTCAAATGATGAAACTAGTAAGTGGGAACTTGTTGATGCCACTTGATATCAATGATCTTCATTTATTCAAAGGAATTCTCTATTCTCATATGGTCGTTGCCAGTTGTAGTAACCGAAAAAAAATTTGGTCAAAATATCTTTCTTCTAATAACCATCATGGTATCCCAAAAAAATAATCAGATGAACTTATAATGTCAGTTCAGAAGAAAAAAATAAATAAATATTCCTCCAAGATTATAACTGTTACACCAACAAAATATTAGTTCTCTTTTTAAGGGTCTGGTATAATTAGTTAAAGTTGTGATACCAAAAATCAAACTCCATACATGGAATGAAAATATTTTGCAAACTCATATTTAGCATTGAAACATGTTTCACTCCAAATAAATATTTGTTCTATCTATACTTATTCATTACTATATTCACAATCGTATTCATATTTTATTCATCAAAGGTGACTATTTGATATAACTTTTTGGTCAAGTTTGGTCTTAACACTACTTAATATTATTTAACGCTGAATGAATCTCTCTATTCATCAATATTATACTATCACTTTTCAATACAATTGATATAAAAATCATTGAATATGATGATATCACTTTTATAAATATATTTATACTTTTACATCCACTACCATTCACAATATTTTATCCTCTCTTAACAAAATCAGCTTTTTTTAATGCACACAAAGTGTGTATTTCTCTTAATTAATTATGACACTATTTCTATTATTATTCTTCTATAAGTGAAAACACAATGCATATTCCTCATGGATCATATATCCAAATTAATAATACATTAATGAATAATGTAAACACATTAGAGAGATGAACATCTAATATACTCAAGTAAAATATTTTGGTTGATGAGGATGGTCCTACCCTTTTATTCTATATTCCTTATAATAATTTTTAGTGGTATTCCATTTAATTAAACAACTAATTCTCTATTACTTTTCAAACTATTATTTCTCATACTTATTTCCCTTTGACTTTGTATAAGTTCCTTGTGTGGTAATATTTTCAATTATTCCACTAGTGCAAGCTTCCTTCCTTTTGATAACTGGAAATCCTAGATTATTATTACATAAAATTGGATTGATTTTCTCAGTGAGAATCATATCACTAGTATAATTCTCCTTATTTAATGAACTATCAATACATGCTATTCCATGATTCTTTCTCTATGCATGGGTAACTCCACCAGTCTTTTCCTTCGTAGTGGTATGGATGGAATCACTTAGGCAAGACACTTAATTATCCTTCTTGTTAACCATGAACACGAATTCTTCTTCATTATGTTCTTTCAATGTCAATTTATTATCTTTTTAGGAAGTATTCCATGAGTGAATAACCTTTTATGTTTGATACACTCAATGTTTCCTTACAATATTACTATATTATAAATCCACTAATTTATTCTCCAATGAGACATACTGTTCTAACTTTTCATATTCTTCATTGAATGTTTGTATTTAAAACATTTTTACACTCATTAGTTATGTGTATAATCCTTGCACAAAAACATAAAATCTTCTTTTCTCTCTAAGATGGTTGTTGTGAATAAACCGCCAAGGAAAATTGATGTATTCTCATTTTCCTACCCACTTCATAATCATCAAACTCCATGAATCCTTTCTAGGTTGGAATATGTTTATCATTCTTCCACTCTCATATTATTCTTGTAATTGGAGTGAAGGATCTCATATTTGCACCTATATTATTCTTATTATAGTATTAATTATCTATATGACAAATATTAGTCAAATATAATATCTCTTGATGACAAATTTATACCTTTTAACAGACTTAAATGGATGCAATGGATCAAAAGTTCTCCCCTAATTTAACATATTCAATTTCTTATTAATCAAATCTATTATGTGTCTAATGATACCACTAAAATATAACCTTTTAAATAATTTAATTTGTGAGTTTTTATTTCAAGATATTATATTCTAGTTCTTTTACTATACTAAATCAATATTTTTATTGTTATTTCCATTCACTAAACTCTATATATATGAAACTTATGTGTTTCAATTATTATTTACAACAACAAACACTCCTTTAAGAATCAAAATCTTAAAATTCTTCTTCTTCAGTTATAATATTAAATTCTCTGGGTAAGAGTTCTTTTCATCAAATAAAACCTTTACATTCTCTTTACGTTTCTCTCTTCGGTCAGTAATTGAATCTTCTAGAAAAGTTTCTTTTTTTCATTTATTGGT
The DNA here is from genome assembly GCA_963277665.1 of Viscum album. Taxonomy (NCBI): domain Eukaryota; kingdom Viridiplantae; phylum Streptophyta; class Magnoliopsida; order Santalales; family Viscaceae; genus Viscum; species Viscum album. The sequence goes on from OY728137.1 coordinate 179,071,002, forward strand.
TATAACTCAAAAAATTTTATTTCGTTAAATAACTTTGTTACTTGATTTTTTTTACTTATTCAATGAAATCCTTTAAATCCTTCTCTTCCTTTATTAAATTTATGTTTTACTTCCTCCCAATATGTTATGTAACTATATTTCTTATCAACTTCATCCTTTAAGAATAGTTCATCAATCCTCAAGGATTGTATTAACTCTTTTATATTAAAAAACATTATAAATATTTACAAAATGATGTGTTTTCATCATTTTAAAATAAACTTCCAATAATTTTGGTGAAATATAATCTATATTTTTATATTTAACAGTAACAATTAGAGTATAGTAAGATTCAAAAATAAAAACGGAATACTTTTTTCCAACTCCTCGAGAAAACAAAATTTATTTTCTTTATTCTTCTTATTATTATTCTCCTTTCTTATAGACACATAAAATTATTATTCAACTAAATTAATATATATATATTTCTATGTTTTCCACATTCTAAACATAAAGAAGTATCCTCAACTGGTCTTTTTCTTCCAATATAGATTCTCACTAAACAACTCTTCCAAATTAATTTACATTTATATAGAAGTATTACAGTGGAATATATTATTGAGTACATATTCCTTCAAAGTATCTTCAAATTTTGTCCTGGTAGAGGCATCAATTCCTATATTTCCAACTATTCCATGCTAACATATAAAAACAAAACAAATCACTAAAATATTATGAGTGATTCCAACATATACTTCCAGATAAGACATGAAATCTGTTTTCCCATTTATAAAAATGATTTCCACCAATTACCAGAGAATTTAGTATTAAATACATATCTTGGATAGTCCTAATATATTTAATGTTTGAATTTACCAGGATTAATCCAAAATAGAACCTATTGGGTCTTATACAACTTGGAGGAACTCGAGACACCCTAGGGGGGATCAGGGTGATAAGAGATTTATACTTTTATCCTTATTCTTAGTAATTTTTCATAAGATAAATTTCAATTACTAGTAGTAAAACCTAACCTGTATCTTATATTTTTAATATATCCAAACAAATAATAAGAAAAGATATATAATTATAAGATAAAAGGAATATATATATTTTACTTGGTCTACCCACACTAGGATACATCTAAGGAGCATACAATCATCATTATGATGATATACCAAAATAAAATATAACTCACTATTTGCGTGGATAAAATATTAATGTAAGATAAATCCCCAAGAACTCTCACTACCTATATAAGTTTAATCAAGGTAATGATTTTCCTAGATTCAAAACCTATATAGGTTTAGGTAAGATCACTTATCACCAATGGTTACTCCCATTTCTTGTCATCTACACAACACTTTGGTGAAGGTATCAATTTAAATACAAGTTTTTCAATTATTAGTTTATTAAAATTAATGTTACACCAAGTACATTACTTAATAATATTCATAATAAATTCTAGATATTGATTTTTATGTGAATACCAAGTGCTACTCACAATTCCACTCCCAAATGTAACCACATCCTTGTGATTATATTTGTACCTTTAATCTTCAATAAAAATTTAAATAGTAGATATGAAATATTTTTTTATTATAATAGGCGAATTATTATTATTTATGATATTCAATTAAATTTATAACAAACTTACAAATTACAGACTCTGTCTTCATTGATGATATTCAGTATAATCCTATTATAAACCACTTCAATATATTTGACTTATATATAAAACAATGATCATGTTGCTTATTTTCCTTATCATTCTCTAGTAATGTGTAGTTACCTATCGTATTTACCCTTTGTTCATTATATTTTTCAATACTTTAAAATCCACATAATAAACTCTTTATTATTTAGAAATCATTTGAATTTAAAATTTGAAATTAAAATCAAAATCACCTTAAAAATTCCCCTACATTAAATAAAATGTTTAGATAATTTAAATATAATTTCATATAATTGGAAATAAAATTTATAGCTAATTTAAATCCAAAAAAATTCTAAAAAACCCTGAGATAACCACATTAATATTTTTGTTTGGACACTTGATATTTCATCAATCACAACACGAAAACCTCCTTCACAAGTTGAAAATTTATATTTTATTTAAATTAATTTAAAAAAACATATAGATCATGATGTAGTATAATGATCCATGAAATTATCATTTTAATAGTTCTGAATAATCAAAAACCTTTAGAATCGCGTACTTGAAATATTTACATTGTAGGAAATCATGGTGCATCTCCTTTAGTGAATAGAACCAATCGTGAAATTATGTTAATACCACAATGAAACATCCTTGAGTTATATATTAAATGAAATATTCTAAATATAATTCATGTTGAAACACTACCATAAACATCTCAAGCTAATAGGAATATAAAAACTAGTAAATCTTTGGGAAATATTTAAGGTGAATCCAACTATTTTGTGGTGTGATGTCTCTTTCGAGGGGTACTAAAAAATATACATGCATAATTCTTGTCGTGAAGTATATTTCATAGTTTATCCCCATGAGTTTTTATAAAATATATATACTTTTTTAATAATTTAATTTTTGTGATAGATTACATTACACGCAACATAGTGTTTCAATGAACCACAATGCGTTATTAATATTATTATTAAAACATGACTGTTATAACCTTACCATTAAATTTGAAAAGAAGAATAGGAATAACCAAATTTAAAATATTAATTATAATGGTTTTATATAAATAAATCAAACTGATAAAAAAGTACTTAATTTTTAGTAAAGTACTTATATGCTTTGAAAATACTAGTTTCTCAAAAAAATGCCTTTATTGATTTTTATGAACAAATAATAAATGTAATTTTTAACACTTTTTTAAAATATATTTTTACAAAATAAAATTACTTTTTGAAATCTAAATGTAAAAATTATCATTGAGTGGATTTTTTGAAATTTTCTAGAAGGATTAATTTTTTAATGAATAATAAAAAATACCAATTTTTTTAAAAACTACCTTTTAATTTAAAGAATTTATGAAGTGTCATATTGATTAAAAATATTTTAAAAGTAAAATTATTTTAATTATGCTATTATTAAACCAATTTAGTTCATTTGAACCAAATTAATGTTGAATTTTGATATCAAAACTTTCTATATTAAGGGAACAATTCACTTTGTAAAAACCGCCTTTTCATTGTGTCTGAAGGTTTAGTTTTTAATTAAAATATTCCATTTTTTTAATAGAATTTGGAAAAATGGATTCCATATTTGGAATAATAATAAATATTATTATATAATAAGTTTAACTTAATTTTTTGTCAAAATGAATAGTAATTGCAGTAAAAATTAATTATCATTGCAGTAAAACGTGTTTGTCGGGGGAGGGAGGGTTAAACTAAAACGACAAGGAGTAAAGGACCTATAAAATTAACCAAACACAATTTTTTTGTCCATATTTCAACCTAATATCATCTAATTTGGTATAATTATCCATTTTTTATCCTTTTTTCTTATTAAAACATGGGTGAACTATTATTTTAAAAAATTCCATGTGTGTCTTCTCCCCCACTTATAAAAGGGAACCCCCTCACCTTTTCTATTAACACTTATAGAACATATTGGGTTGAAAAATAAAATCCAAAATACATTAATTAAAACCCTAATCACATCCTATATACCTTTTTTTGACCATTATTCCATCCTAGTTTGTTTTTTGGTGTAATCCTAAGGAGGTCATTGGAAGAAGAGGTATTGATTTCAAATGAGCGCTTCTATTTTATTTCTTCTTCTACCTCCCTAAAATATTATAATCTTATGATGATACAATAATTATAGTATCTAATATATACTGAGATGTTATTATTTTAATTAAATAACTTATATTCACCCCCACTTCCATCAAATGGGAAATAAAACCATCGATTGTGTGTACGACCGACTACCGCCTCACGAACCGATGTAATTAGTTTTCTATAACCACCTTTAAATGGTGGATATAATGATGGATTTAAATTATATATATAATAATAATAAAATAATTATAATTTTGAAATTATAATATCACATATCACATATTACTTTTCATTCACATGGGAATATGATAACTACGCTTTTGCATACGCCAGACTACCACCCCATAAAGAAATGTGTTTCGTTTTTCACTAATGCATTACACAGAAGATCATAGGATAAATTTAGTTGATATATGTGATATATATGACACAATAATGACTCTTTATAGATGATATATTATTTACCTTCCTTTCGTTTCATCGGTGAAAAAATGTAAACATCGTTCATTCATACATATGACCTATCATCTCCATGAACAATGTAATTAATTTTCTATCTCTAAATTTAATTGATCAATATAAATAAATATATAATTAATATATATTATATTTATATAATTGTTAAAATTATGTATATTATGACACTATTATCAAAATAAAAGGACAAAAATACTATACCAAAACATACATGAAAAATGAAGTAGTTATTGACCGAAATGTGATTTCAACAAGTAATTGTTAATAAAAAGTTAATAAAAGGTCATAAGTAAATCATATATGTTCTTATATATATAATTATGTTTCTATAATATATTTATAACAATCCTATATTTATTAAACAGGAGGTTCTAACATGTATGAAGGAAGTTGAGACTTAAGCTAATGGATTTTCATCTCACCTGTATTTTTGTGGGACACATGCCTTATATACCCATTGTTTCATTTGTGTAGTGTATTTATATACCATGAATTTATTTTATGGTTATTATTATAAAAATTATGGGATATAATTATACATAAGTCTATTTATTTCATGGGGATTATGATTCAAAATATACCAAATTCGAAAAGGTTTTATGATAAAATCTCATTATTTATCAGGATTGTTTATGATTAAAATTACAATGGTAAACTATTAGGTACTATATTCCAAGAAAATCATGAATTTTATTCTCCTATGTTTATTTAATTAAAATACATGTTTTCATTTTAATTTGCTCTCTTTATGTACTCAATATTCCAAAGAATGTTTAAAAGGTAAAAAAACCAAATTTATTTCTCTCTTTAATTGAAACCCCTTTTTCATCCATGTCCATGTTTTCAAAATAATTTAAGGATGTTTTCAAATTATCCATTTTTTTAAATAAATTTATAACCATTTTTTAATTTTCATAAAAAAATTTAAAAGTAATATTCTTGTCATTTTTTCGAATGAGGTAGTTTTTACTTTTATCGAAAATGTGACAGGAATATGTGTTTCAATATGTATGGAATGAAAGAAATTTTCTTCCATAATTACCATTCATTTTTTTTGAATCTTACTTTACAAATTTTCAAGGATATTTTCAAAGAAAATGTTTTCATTAATATTTTGGAATTTTTTAAATTTTAAAGAAGTGATTTAAAATGAAAAAGATATTTTCCTCAAGAATGATTTAATAAGATTTTATTAAATTTATATTCATTAATGACACAACAAAATTGGTGTTGAATATGTTTTATTATGGATATGATCTAATGGTACCAACCTTATTCTTTATTTTGATGTTTAATTTTTATATTTATGATGATAATATGTTTACGAAAAACATTTGTCTTGCATGGGTTATGATTTGATGAAATGATGAAATGTTTTTGAAACCAGTTCCTTTCCACGGGCTATGCTATAGTGAAATGATGAGATGTTTATGAAACATGTTTCTATTACAAGGGTTATTTTATAATGAAATAATGAAATTTTTATTAAACCCAATTATTTTTATGGTTTATGATATGATTAATGTTTTATGATTTTGTGGCATACAAATGTATGGATTATGTGATAAGTGGGACATATATCTTCCTCAAATTCACTGGGTAATTTTTCATCTCATTAGGTAATGATAATAAACAATATGATTTTCTAAATACAATATGGTAAATAGGATGATGTACTTGATCGACCATGAGAAATTAGTAATGATTTCTGATCTATTATGAAATAGGAAACATGTTTTGATGCATGATCTGTTATGATTTGAAGTGCCCAGATTAGTGTAAATCACTAAAAGGGGGAGGGGTGAATCAGTGATCCCTTGAAACTTTTTACAAATTGATTCTTTTCGATTAAACCTCCATGGCTGGATAAATCCTCTATACAATCTTCATGTGTCTCTCAACCTTACCTCAAATGATGTTGTAAATGTAAAGGTACTGGACATAAGGATTTACAAGATTCGGTTCAAAGACCTACTCCTTGTTGTGATGGTTATCCTCCCAAACACAGATTCTACAGTATAATCTTATTATCACTTATAATGGTTGCTACAAAGTCCCACTGTATCTCTCTTGAGTCCCATATGAGGTTCTTTATACTGCTTCCCATAGTTTTACCAGAGTCACACTGGCCGGATTCAGAGTCTGACTAAAGACTTCTTCTTGTCCCTGAATCTCAAAGGGTTCTTCTAGCTCTCTAGTCACTTGAGAAGCTTCCTTCTTAGTTCTCTTTTGATTCACTATAAATTGATCTTATTCTCTTCCCAGATAGGCTTTCTAAATCACACTTTCTTGTTTATCTCTTTAAGAATCTTCAACAGCCTTTGGTAAGGTCTATTGGCCTTGCTCAACAACTCTGATCACCTTTGTAATCAGTCCTCAGTGAAACAATGCTCATGAAATTATTTATTATTACGATGAATACATTGCCTCAATTTTGTGTGTACAAAGGATTCAAACAACTTCTTCAAGAATATTGATAGGCAAGAATGATCTTGCACAATATCAGCATTGTCTCTCTTCATAAATCCACAAATACTGTCAACTCAGATACAAGATCTTCTTTTAATTTTGTCTGGCTTCAGTCTGAGTTCTCATTCACTTGATGCATGGGTTTCATGGCATCCAAATCTCAATGTTTTGGTTATCTCACTGACTTCTTACACGTTTATGAGTTCATGTATTGTTGCATGTATGTATAATATCTTTCTTGTCAACCTGATCAAAAACATTTCACTTGAATCAATGTGTTATGTCCAATGTGTGTGGGTCATGCAATTAAACATGCATTGTCCACTCATTTTTTTATTTCTCAATTTTCACACAATTATTTCTTCATTAGTTATTTTCTTTATTTATTTGTGTGCAACCAAACCCGAATGGATGCCACCCATGATTCACTTTTCTTTTGTGCACTTGAAAGGATGGAGTCCTTTGTGCATACCCTGCCTATTTTCTTCTCACACATGAGTGCATATGTGGATGTATTGCCTCTTCCCGCATGGGTATTATTCTTCGCACAATCACACAAAGAACTCAGAATTCCTCATATCAAGCACATGAGTGCATCCCAACATGTACTGCCCTTAACTTTCAATCCCCTTCTTCATCGAAACATGAACCCCTACAAAACTGTGTATATAAGTCCTGATAATAAGTGGGTTTTCTTATTTTGTTTGTGAAAATGAACATGTTCATGGTTCGCTTTCTTCATGTAAAGGGTGTGTTAGGATCTCCTACATAGAACCAGAAGTGGTTCTTGGTTCTGTATTTACAAAGCTTCAACAAGGGTGTGTGTGCATTGGTTGTTTACCTATGAGATAACCTCAATGAAATAAGATGAGGGTTTAGAAAAACCATTCACGTGTTGATGTATTTTACTCTCACAGAGGTGTGGTTCTCCTTCATGAGACGACTTCGAGAGTGTGTATCACCTGTCGAAGGTATGTAGAGATTTGATTCTTCTTTGAATAGAATTTCAAACCAGGGAATGCTCTATTTTGAAACAGGAGAACTCATGTAGGAAAAAGGTAGAAACGTTTCTCGGCTCAGTGCTCCTCTATTTATAGGTGATAATTGGATCTTATAAACATTCTAAATATCACCTTTGAATTTTCCTAGGTCTTCCCTTTTAATAACAGATATCTTCATTATTTTGAAATCATCAAACATGGATGTAGAAAATCTTTCTTTGTTTATGTTAAACACAAGCTCTTCAATTCTTGTGAACACCTCATGTGCATGCACTATGAGTCATATACATATAGTCTTTTTGAGTTATTGAGAGGCATGGACTTAAAAACTTCATTTTCTCTCGGCCTACATGAGATCTTTGTTTTTCACTGCATGCATGCTTTCATAATTGCATTCATGGTATCATGTTGTCTAAACGATCCTCATTCAGTGGATTTTGTCTTCAATAGTGTTTGGGAGCTCAATCAAGGAAGATCGGATTAATCTTCCACATACAGTGGCATTGGGATGATCATAGGTTGAAGACGACGCAGATGAGGGTTCATCAAATGGTCCAAGTTCAAACAAAGGTGGTGCGGGATGGATAGACAGAACAGATTTGATTGCAAGATGCGGGATGTGATATGCGGCTGAGATCTCATGTGAGATTAGATGAACAGTTGTGGTTGCATTCGTGTTTTTAAAAAACTACCCCACATCAAAACCAACACGCTGGTTTCTTGTGGTTTAAGTATTAACTCTCGCCGCTCTGTTTCCAGATTACTCCTCCTCCCTCCATGGTACTACCCTGTACTGTGTTCACCCTATGGGCATGCTCTGCGCGCAACCTATGCATGCTTCACCACCCAAGCTCGCTCTGCACCCACTCTTCCTTCTATACATGAATTTTTCCACTTACAGGCTGGCCTTGGGTGACATCCCTGAGCTGTGGTTTACCATTGTGGTCCTACATGTGGCTCGGGTTGAGTCTTGGTTGGCTAGATCGTGGGCTGGCCAATTTATTAAATGAATCCATGAAAAATATTCTTCTAAGTGAAACATGCATGGCCACTTTGTAATCCAAACATGTATCACCACCTCTATTAAAATGCCAATCCAATGCACCTCTCCATCTCTTTTCCTCTTCTTCATTCTCTATTATTGCATTCATCTCATCTTCATGCATTATGAATTCCATTATTCATTATTTATTCATCTCCAAAAAAATAGATCTTATCATTGCATGACTATTCCTTTAAATCCTTAATTCACTTTGGAATTATATTTCCAAAGACCCTTAATCATCTTCCTTCATCCAACCATGTATGGTACTACTCTTCACTCTCTCATGCATTGAAACATAATGCATGGAAACATTGTAGTCAAAAATGTGTACTCCTTAACACATGTCTTGGAATTTGAATATCAGTACAAAAAATCATCTGATTTAATATGGAGAATGTCCAAGCATGACATCCAATATCATTTCACATCGATTCTCTAAGTGACATAAGCTTTGGAACAACTTCCCCTCTTCAATCATCATCACCACTTCATCACTACCTTTCCATACACATATTTACTTATTATTGACAAAAAATTAAACACTATTCTTTAAAATATCCTCCTTTTTATTTTGTTATCAATATCACCTAATAAAACTTTGTATGGATCAATATGTGTGCCAATATTTTCTCCCCCTTATTGGAAATCAAAGGAAAGGGTTTAGTGGGGTTTGTTTAAAAACATGTTCTCCTCCATTTAATGAATGTGTTCTTGAATATTTCTGAGAGAGGGATAATGTCACATGGTTCAATTAAAAAATAGCCTTTAGTTAATAAACTCTACATATACTTGGAATAACTTGATGTATAGAAAAAAAGAGAGATATGAACAACATTTTAAATGTTGTCTATAAACAACCATTCATGTGAAATAATGATTAGAATGTATCAACTCTTATCCCAGGGGTTGTAAATAGTCATATTTATTGATAAAATGCTAATTCCTATACATACTTCCCCAGTAGTGAAGTAGCTTCCACTAGTGCATGTTTTCCAATTTTCAAAATCTCTATTTGGCCTGGTAAAATAGTTATACATTTATTTTCATGATGTCCAGCCTTCTTTCACCTTACACATAGTAGTTGGGAGACACTTGGGTTGTCATCTGCAGAAAACCACTCAGGAAATTTGAATTCATCTTCATGTGGAATGATATGTTTCCCCTTTTCATTTTCTTTAGCTAGTACTTCATCTTCAACCTTTTGCAGTTGTCTAACAATTTTGCAATTAGTTATGCCAAATAACTAAATACTCCTTCTTAACATATTCTAGTTTGGTGCTTCCACATGGCTTCTTCAAAGTTTTTTAAAGTTACCTTTCATAGGCAACTTATCAAAATTATCTTTAGGAATTTCTTCAATCAATCCTATATTCTATTGAATATATTATCCTTTCAATTTCATCTTTCTTCCATTCATTTCCATTGCTTGTTTTTAGTGATCCATGGTATGACCTTTCCTTCCACAATAGAATCATATTTTCTTGGTAGTGCTTTTCGATCCATCACCCTTCATCTTCTTGGATTTAGAATCCAAGGTCTTCTCACCTTTCCTCCATGAAATTTTCTTGGGAGTATTTTCTTTTGGACCATTATTCTACCTACTTCCTAACGATTCTTCTTCTTTCTTATCCAGCTTCTATGATATTCTTTTCTTTTCATCTTTGGATACATGTTGAGATGGACATGTACTGGCCTGGTGACCACTTCCATTGCATACATCACAGATATTATCAAGAATTATGTATCTATTAGTAGTGTAGAGATGATTCTAGATCTGTGGATGTTGCCTCTTCCTCTTTGACCTAATCCCCCTTAAGATGGGCTTCCTTTGTGCTTTTTCATTTTGAGGATTGTACCAACAATCTAATGCACAATGCCCAATCTTGTTGTAGCACCAACATTGACCCACAAACCTTAAATTCTTGATATCATTTGTATAAAATTGATGTGCATTATTCTTGATGTTTCATGCTTTCTGTGGGGAACCATCTCCCAACTTCTTCATCATATCAACCCTAGTCATGGTGGTAGGTTTCTCATTACCTTTTTTAATCTATATTTGTTTATAATATATCTTCCATCCTGTACGTCTTATGGAAACACATTTAAAATCATGAGTACAAGATGGTATGGATGATACATTTTTCTTGGAGGATATTTCTATTAAATTAAAGGATTATCTATTACTCTTTTTATAACTATAGTCCTCAATGTAATCTTGAGTGGTAACATCTCTTCATATATTTTTTTGGGAAGTTCCATCTTGTGGTGATTACTGATTCTTAAATATCACCTCCATCTCTATAAAATTTATGTTGAGGGAGTTCTTCTCATCCTCAACTTATGTCATCTTACATTCCCAATTCTCCGTCAGCGTTATCATTGGTTCTTCATGTACATTCTTTAATTCTTGAAAAAATATTTCAAGATCCTTTACCTTGTTATCCTTGTCTTCTAGTTGAGAATCTTTGACAACCATAGAGACATTGTGAAACTTTTCAAATGCATGTAAAGCTTCTACAAATAAAATCTCAAATAATTATTTCTCACAAAGACTCCCTTGCATTTCTTCAGTAACTTGATCATGTATTTCATTGCAAAGAGAAATTGCTTCTTCTTTTTTCTTCACGAGTCTTGTTAGAGTGTTGTATATTCCAACCCTTTTATCCAATGCATCTTCCATGTCAAGAACTTCTTCAAGATCACTAATGCTTATATCAATATGCCTTCCCACTTCTCTAGGTATTTTCATCAGATGATCATTGATTTAATACTGAAGATAAATAATTGATCTTTCTTTATCACATCTTGAAAAGGATTCATTAGAAGAGGAATAATAAAAGGAGTTATCACATGTTGTACCTTTCAGATTACCTTCAGTAGAAGGTGTCTCTCCATTAGCAGTAAACTTCTTATTCATCTTCCATGAATGTTTCTTATTTCTATTTTCAGGTGTCTTGGCAGATATCTCCATTTGAGGTTTCACACTCATTTCCAAAAATATACACCTCATAAATACTCCCTTAGATATTTTAGAGGTGACCATTTCTCTTATACCAATTGAAGTGCCCAGATCAGTGAGAATATCTAAGAGGGGGAGGGGTGAATCAGTGATCCCTTTAAATTTTTTACAAATTAATTATTTTCAATTAAACCTCTATGGATGGTTAAAGCCTTGAATTAATCTTCTTATTTCTCTCATCCTTACCTCGAATGATACTGTAAATGTAAAGTTACTTAACATAAGGATTTACAAGGTTCGGTTCAAAAACCTAGTCCTTGATGGTTTGGTTATTATACCAAACACAGATTCTCCAATATAATCTTATTATCAATTAAAATGGTTGATACAAAGTCCCACTGTATCTTCCCTAAGTCCCACATGAGGTTCCTTATACTACTTTCCACATTGTTACTAGATTCCCACTAGCCTGCTTTAGATTCCCACGGAAGACTTCTTCTTTTCCCTAAATCTCACAGGGTTCTTCTATCTCTCAAGTCACACGAGAAACATCATTTTTAGTTCTATATATATTCATTGTAGTTTGATATTATGATCTACTAACATGGTATTTTTGAATCACCCTTTCCTTTGTATCTCTTCAATAATCTTCAATATCCTTTGGTAAGTTCTTTTGGCCTTGTTTAATAACTCAGATCACCATTGTGATGAGTCCTCAGTGAAACAATGTTTGGGAAATTAATTCATCGTATAATGAAGACCTGGCCTCACTTATGTGTGTATAAATGAAGCACACAACCTCTTTAAGAATATTTATAGGAAAGAATAATATTGAAAAATATCAGCACTGTCACTCTTCTTGAATCCTCAAATACTGTCAACTCAGATACAAGATATTCTTTTAATTCTGTCTGGATTCAGTCTCAGTTCTCATTCACTACATGCATGGGTTTCATGGCATCCAAATCTATTGTTTTTTGATATCTCACTAACTTATTACATTTTTCATGTGTTCATGCATGATTTCATGCATGTATAATATCTTTCTTGTCAATTTGAGCACACACTTTTCACTTGTATCAATGTGTTAGGATCAATGTGTGTGGGTCATGCAATTAAACCTGAATTGTCCATTCAATTTTTTTCTTTCTCATTTTTCACACAATTCTTTCTTCTTTAGTTATTTTATTTCATTATTTTTGTGTATCCAAACCTAAATGGATGCATCCCATGATTCACTTTGTTTTTTTTCACTTAAAATTATGGAGTCCTTTGTGCATACATTTCCTATTTTCTTCTCACATATCAGTGCATGTGTGCATACATTTCCTCTTTCCTTATAGGTCTTCTTCTTCGCACAATCACACAAATAAATTGGACTTCCTCATATCAAGCACACGACTGCATCAAAAACATGTACCGGCCTTAACTTACAATCCCCTTCTTCATCGAAACTTGAACCCCTCCAAAACAGTGTATATAAGTCATACAAATAAGTGGGTGTTTTTATTTTTTTTCACGAAACCAAATATGGTCATGGTTCTCCTTATTCATGAAAAGGGTGCATGAGGATCTCTTTCATAGAACTAAAAGTGGTTCTTTGATATATCTTTTCAAAGTTTCAATAAGGGTGTGTATGCACCTGTTGTTTTCCTGCGGGATCACCTCCACGAAGCACGATGAGGGTTTAGAAAAACCAGTCACGTGTTCATGGTTTTCATTCATATAGAGGTGTGGTTCTCCTTCACGAGATGAATTCGAGAGTGTGTAGCACCTGTCGAAGTTCTGTGGAGATCTGCTTCTTCTTCACGTAGAATGTCAAACCCGGGAATGCTTTGTTTTTTAAATAGGATCACTCATGTAGGAAAAAGGCATCAACTCTTCTTGGCTCGGTTCTCCTCTATTTATAGGAGATGATTGGATCTTATAAACATTCTAAATCTCTCTATTGAATCGATATAGGTCATCCCTTTGAATAATCGAGATCTTCGGTATTTTTAAATCTTCAAACATGGATTTCGCAAGTCTTTCTTTGTTTCTGTTCAACACGGGATCCTTAATTCTCTTGAACACCTCATGTGCATGCATTGTGAGTAACATGGAGAGAATATTCTTAAAGAATCAAGAAACACTTCCTTGGAAACTTTGTTTGGTCTCAGCCTACACGGGATCTTCATGTTTTATTACATGCATGCTTTCCTAATTGCATTCATGGTGTCATGTTTTTCAGATGATCTTAATGTGGTGGATTTTATCTTCAATAGTGGTTGAAAGCTTGATCAAGGAGGTGTAGTTTCATCTCTGGTATACAGTGGATTTGGGATGATTGGAGGTTGAAGACGATGTGGCTAAGTGTTCATTGGATGGTGCATGTTCAAACAAACGTTGCACGAGAGGGATGGACACCAAAAGTTTGATCATGGGATGTGGGATACGATGTGCGGCTGAGATCTCATGTGAGATTAGATGAACGGCTGCAATTGCATCTCTGTTTTTAAAAAACTGTACCACATAGAAACCAACATTTGGGTTTCCTACGGTTCAAGTATCAACTCTCACTACTTCATCACCAGATTACTCCTCCTCCCTCCATGTCACTGCCATGTACTGTGTTCATCCTACGGGCACGCTCTGCGCCCAACCTATGCATGCTTTGACACACGCCCAACCCATGCATGCTTCGGCACCCGGGCATGCTCTGCACCCATTCTTCCTCCTATACACAACTTATTCTTCCGCTTGTGGGCTAGCCTTGGCCAGCTTCTTTGAGCCATGATTAACCCTTGTGATCCTTTATGTGGTTTGAGTTGAGGTTTGGTTGGCTAGCTCATGGGATGGACAATTTTTTAAATGAAGCCACAAAAAAATATTATTCTAAGTGAAACATTCATTACCACTTATTAAACCTAACATGCATGGCCACCTCTCTTGAAATTCCAATCCCATGTACCTCTCCTTCTCTTTTCCTCTTCTTTATTCTTTTTTATTTCAATCATCTCATATTCATGCATTATGCATTCCATTATGCATGCTTTCTTCATCTTCAAAAAATGGATCTTATCCTTGCATGGACATTCCTTTAAATACTCAATTCTTCTTGGAATTGTATTTCCAAATACCTTTATTCATCATCCTTCATCTAACCATGGGTGGTACTAATCTTCACTCCCTCATGCATTGAAACATAATGGATGGAAACATTGTATTCAATAATGTGTTCTTCTTAACACATGTCTTAGTCTTTGAAGATCAGCACAAACAATCATCTGATATAATATGGATAATTTCCAAGCAAGACATCCAATGTCATTTTATACTGATTCTCAAAGGGACATAATCTTTGAAACAAATTACCCTATTCAATAATCACCAGCACTTCACCACTACCTTTCTATACACATATTGAAATCTTATTGACAACAAATGAAATACTATTATCTACATGATTTGATGGTCTCTGTTTTTAACCTTGACATATGAAATGGTTTCTATACTTATGATGGAACCACACTTATGCGACTTGAAATTTTGGTAGATGATTGATTTATGGTGATTTCTCACTCTTACGGTTCATGTATTTTGAAATGATAATGTTTTAGGCCACAACTCATGTTTATGATCTATGATAGATTAGGTAGGATATTTTCAAGTTATATTCATAATATCATACCCTTATTTGTATCTTATGATTTCATATGATATTTGATTGATATATTTAATGTTTACACTTATTGAGAATATGATATCAAACTTTCTTATGTTTCTTTTACCATAGGGTATGAATAATGGTTTAAACAGTTTTTTTATATAAAGAGTAGTAAATGGGAATATCTTTATGGAAGATGTTGAAGATATTTCATAAAATAAGAATATTTCTTATATAGTCTCCAAATTCACTAAACTTTTATGGTCCAAATTCATGTATTTATGGAATTTATTGAATCGTCATCTAAAAATATGTAATGATTATGCATGAAAAATATGGGCTATTTCTGTTGGTATCAGGGAAAGGTTTAGTTAACCTTTGTAAAAAAGGGTCAGAAAACATTTGTGTGATCCCCAAGGATATTTCTAAGGATATTTCAATATATAGTAAAAGGTCCTAGAATTTTGGTGAAAGATAAAGTGAGTGGATTAAAATCAATTACATCTCTGTCTAGATACTTCAAGTGGATATGGATCTGGCACAAATGTACATAGGGTTAATAATTCTGAAAATGGTGCATTGGGATTTTAATTAATCATCACCTGGTGAAATAAAATGGGTCTATCTATACACTTAGTTTTATACTCACGAGGGACATGTTTTGGAAATTCATATACTCTCTATGAACCACCACGAAGGATTTGAATAGATGATAACCATGAATGAGATAGGTTAAATGTAACAACTATTACCCTTGTAACCCAGATCCAATGTCTTACTTTATTACATTGGAGTAATATATAAGGAATCACATACTAAAGGACCAGATAGTTTAGTATTCTTAGTAAACTAGATACATACATGATTCCCATATTAAATTGGAAAAGACAAATTATAATATAATTTATTTTCAATTTTAATGTTATTCATTCTAAAATACCCTTACATATCAATCATAGTACACAATTTGGATTATTGGGAGAGGAAAAAAATAAGAGTGAGCTCAAATGCTCACTAAGGGTTAAGTACAACAGAAGCTATCATGAATAAATAAGAATAAACAACATGGAATGGTAAATAAATAAACACAAATTCTATTTAAATAATCTCACTATCATGATTAGATAATACATAATAAATAAGACAAGGTAAAAAATTTAAAACACATTCCATTGAATCAATAACTTCAATTTCATAACTGGATAAGGCATAATTAATATGGAAAGGTAAATAATTCAAAATTCATTCCATTTAATCAAAAACATGACTATAATAATCGGATAATGCACAAATAATATGGAAAGGTAAATAATTGAAAAAATGTTTCATTTAATCAATAACATGAAAATCATAACTGGATAAGTCATAATCAATATGGCAAGGTAAATAACTAAAAGCACATAAAATTTAATCAATAAACTGCGAATGAAATGAATTTAGAGATAATATCTTTAAGAAAATATAATGGATAAAGATAACTGAATTATAAATGAATTGAATGATTAATTATTGGATGTTATGATCTTAGGCATCATGATACCTATACCATCAAGATATTTTCTTAATAAAATGCAAAACTGATTGGTTGGTATAAACTATAAACCCATTTAATTAGGGTTATCCAACTGATTAGTCTCATGAGACCACTGATTCATTAAGGGGATATTTATAATGTGCCCCACTTGTTTTTGAATGTTCAAATCATTCCTCATATATTTTAGGATTGATTTAATTCATAAAAAATGTTCCTTATCATAAAATATCCATATTGAGTAAATAATAAAGATTTATTAATAATTCCTCTGATAAAAAATTACATTTTTTTGGGCCAAATCCAGGTTTTATTATTTAAAGAAAAGACCCCTTTAGACTGGGTAGAGGGAGACCCATTACAAAGCCCAAATTCCCAAGGCCAAGTGGCCTGAATTCTAGGCTTGAAAGCCCTTTTTTTGGCCCAAAGAGCCCCTCGGTGAATAGTACTGCTGCAGTACCCGGGCTGCTACAGTACCTTCTATAGTACCACCACCGCTGCAGTTCCTGCTACAGTGCCTCCACCGCTGCTATAGTGCTGCTACAGTCCCCGGAAATTAGTCCCTACCCATATTTGATCCTGGGTCTTTTGGATTCCAAGTAGGAGCCAGTACCACTAGGGTACATGCTCATTGGAAAAAAACAATTTCATTAAATATAGAACACTACATGTAAAAGTGATATATGTTTTAAGAAATAAACATATCCATGATAAGTAATATGGATATTTAATGGAAACATAATGTCCAATGATCACACGTAAGTTAATATTTCAAGGAAAAGTTAATGAATACAAAAAATAAATCAAGAAAGTGAGTGTAAAAAATTTAAATGGTCAAAATGATCATAAACCATCTAGAAAAAGAATAAGGATAGTATCAATATAATATATACGGATTAGAGTAATAATAAGGGTTTTTTTCATTGATAAATAGAAATACCAAAAAAATATCTTTAAAAAATCTTGAGGAAAATATACTTTCCATTTTGAAAAACACTTTTTAAATATAAAAGTTCACAAAAAATTTTGAAAATAATTATATTTAAAAAAATTTGTGAAACTTATAATGGAATCTCTAATAAATTATATGGTCATGAATGAAATAAATGATATACATGGTGAGTATGTTAAAATACAGATTCCATTCACATTCTCGATAAAAGAAAAACGAGACTTATTTTGACCTTGACATGAAGATTCTTTTCAAAAAAAATTTGTAAAAAAGAAAAATGCGGTAAAAATTTATATAATAAATAACATGGAAAATTTAAAAAAAAAAACTTTCTTGAAAACATTTTTAGATAACATGGTTTTGGAAGAAAAATAATTTCCAACTGAAGAGAGAAATGAAGTCTAATTTTATTAAAAATATTTTATTGAATATTTTTTGTTCCAAATAGTGGAAAACATAGAAATATTACTTGAAAATATCATGAATAACCATAGTATAAGAAAATGAAATTATTTTATTATTAAATTATCAAATAACTTCCTTCAGCTGAAATTCAAGAATAAATAATCTCGATTAGAAAGAAATTGTTAAATAAACTCTTACAATGATCATAACATTGAATTGAGAGTTAATGATTGAATTTACTATGTTTATAAACGACAAATACATGTAAAATTATTTTAAATACAACATAAGATAATAAAATTTCATTTCACACATAATCTTATAATATCAAAGATGATGAATAATTAAATAACATGATGAAAAGAAATTGAGCTATAAAATTATTTACCACATGGTAACTCTTAATTAAAATTCCATTTGATGAAATAATTGAAATTTAAAATTAAAATACCATTAATTATTAATTAATCATTATATTACATGTAAAATGGGTAGTATATACACCATATAAAGAAATTAGGTGCATAACATTACAATATACCTACATAAAGGAAAATTTAGGCGAAGTCCATTACCTCATGATTCCTTTTCGTTGAACATGATTTAACCTCATGTATAATGGTTTTAAAATTTTTATTAACTTATATCTAAACTATATTAATATTTATAATATCATATATGACACTTTATACCATCTTATCACCCTTTAGTTAATAACCTTTCATTATTTTCGCTGTTTAAAGTGTTAATTGAATTGTTTTCTCATTCATGCTTTGTAATGAAGGATATTTTTTATGCATATTATATAGTTTTATAATCTATGTAATAATAATAATTAAATATTTATAAAATTTATAGATCAATAATAATTTAAATACCAATCATGAAATATATTTTTGAGAAATGATGTACGTTATGGTCATGGAGACGGTAAGTCATACGTTCACATGGGTAACATTTCCATTTTTCAACGATCATTATTGAAAGGATATAAGGAATATTTTATACTTAAAAATTTATCATAATATCATAAATAAAATATAATTTTTTAAATATACTTATATATGTCATCCATGTGGTGTGGTGATGAAAATAGAGTCACATCGCTTCATGAAGGCAGTAGTCCACACATACACGAACGATGTTATCACCTTTAAGTGAGTGAAAAGGTAAGAAATAAAATGATATAATATATTTTAATATTTATAAATATTTCACTAAAATGATAATTACATCGTGTATATCACATATATTTATTAAATTTATCCTTATTACCTTCCATGCAAAGTGTTAGTAAAAAAATGAATCATATCGCTTTGTGAGGAGATAATATGTCATACACATGAGCAATGTTATCATATCCAATAGGGAATGTACAGTAAAAATACCTATATGATATAATGACTAAAAATATATTATTATTTTATTATTATTATATATATACTTTAGATACATCATCATACCAAACTGTGAAATTCGGTAATGGAAAAACGAATGACATCGGTTCACGAGATGGTAGTCCACTGTACACACGAATGATGATTTCATAAACCATTTTATTGAAGAGGATATGGTTTTAGGACTCAAAATTAAAATTAAAACATATATTTATATTTAATATACAGAGGTTATTATATAATTGTGTTTTAATTATAATTTAATAAGGTGAAGGGAGAAATAAAATAAAAATGCTCGTTAATGAACGTTACCTATACTTCAGAAAAACTCATTACGTTTGCACCATAATTATTACTATGTTTTATATATGAAAAAAATAAGGATTGTAACATGAGTAGATATATGTAACCATATTTTTCACTTGAAAAGGGAGGTGATAATCACACTTTTAATTTTTGTAAAGAAAAATATGCACTCACATTTTTCATATGAAAAAGGTAAAATTGAGGATTATCAATAATTATAACTTATAGGGTCTAAATATTTCCATAAAATATATTTTATTCATTTTATAATGTCACTTTAACCCTTTTATTTTTAGTTTACCCCTTGTAATTCCATTTTTACATTAATCGTAGTAAATAATTTCTAATGTTTTCACTTTTCATTTTGATAAAAAATAAGTTGAACTTATTAGATTACATAAATTATTCTTATTATAAATGTGGAATCCATTGTTTTTTAAAATTAAATTTAAATATTTTTCAAAATATAATTTAAAATTAATCTCACAGACGCGACGAGAAAGTGGGTTTTCGAAGAGATATTGTTTAAAAGATTACAATGTTTTTATATAAAAATTCAATATGAAAATGAATCCAATAACCTAAATTGGATTAATATATATATATATATTATTTAACTAATTATAATTTAAAAAAATTAAAAAATATAATTTAAATTTATAAATAATTTAACCAAAAAGCAGTTTTCAATTGAAATTTAGTATTTTTCACAATACATTGAAAAACAAATATTTCAGAAAAATCTAAAAAATTAACCCAAAGATAGTTTTAGTATGATGTATTCAAAATTTTATTTCATTTTATAAAATAATTTTTCATAATTGGTAAAAATTAATTTTAAATTATGTGTTTAAAGAGTGACTAAACCGTCTTTTAAAAGAAAAAAACCAATTTTTTAAAAAACAATTCTTTTTCTTTTAAAAGATTCTTATTTTATTTATAATAAATAGATAACCAAAATTTTCATACTTTTTTTAGTTCTATTTATATCATTTAATTTAATGGTTATGTTATAAATTTATACTATATTATGGTTTATTTTTACTCAAGGTTGCATGTTCTATAAGATACTGAAGAGATTAGATTTAAAGAAATACATTTAATGGGTTATTTAAGCTTGGTTTTCCATGTCAAATATGCTATACAATAATGTTGTTATTTTAAATTATTGGGGTGTTAAATTTAACCTTTTGTTTCATAGTTTTAAAAGAATATTCCATGGTTTTTACATCATATGAAGGATTTTCATGATTAATCACTATGATTAAATATTCTTGATGGTCATGAAAACCATTTTGGTGTTAGTAAGGAGTAAATATAGAATGATAATATTAATGTGGTAACCAGTATTATCATATATTGAAGTTCCCTATTT
The DNA here is from genome assembly GCA_963277665.1 of Viscum album. Taxonomy (NCBI): domain Eukaryota; kingdom Viridiplantae; phylum Streptophyta; class Magnoliopsida; order Santalales; family Viscaceae; genus Viscum; species Viscum album. The sequence goes on from OY728137.1 coordinate 179,092,324, forward strand.
GAGATTAGTTGTAAATGTTATTGTATATTATGAAAATTCTCAAGGAATATTAATAATTATCCCTAATGACCAGACGTTGAATTAGTAGTGAAACCCCTTAATGGCATACTGCTCGCATATCATGTATATGATCATTCCATGGTTGAAGATTGTGGGAATATGATTCCTGAAAATCCTGTTATTCTTCATTTGGTTGAATTTTATGTTATCATAGGCATGGATTTAATTTCTCTATATAAATCACACATTAATTTTAAGGGAAGTGAAGTCACATTTGATATCCTTAACCTACCAATGATCATATGACAATGTGAGAGTAAATATGAACTACCAATGTAAATTACACCCACCGTATGGGTCTTGATTCCTATTATAAAGGGTTTTTTATCTAATATGGTTGGATAGATACTCAAAATTGATGATATTATAATTTTTTGGGTGTTTATTGATGTCTTTATTGAATATTTTCCTCTTCTACCAAAAATTTTCTAAGTTGCATTCTTAAGAGAACTCAAACCTCGTGTCACAACTATTTCAAGTACTTCCTATAGAATGGAACCGATTGAGTTGTATGAATTGATGAATAATATAAAAAACCAATATTTAAGGATTTATTTAAAATAAATTTAATTTTTTTGATATATTTCCTTACATGTAACATCAATTTTATATTACGTTACATGCAACATGGATTTTAAAAAAAAACATGACATTGTAACACCCCAAGATTCCACGATACACTTCCCTTTGAATAATACAGTAGCGTGTGTTGTACGCAACTTCGAGTTCTAACACACACCACAACCAATCAAACTAGCCGTTATGAATAGTAATACCCACTTTTTAAAATTTTATAAATTTTAACTTTCTAAATGGAAATCATTTTTGGATTCAGAATATCGAAATTATCTAAGGGTGAATTTTTGGTATTTTTCCAAAAAACTTTCAATTTTTGATGAATAGTGAAAAATACTAAATTTTAATTAAAAACAACTTTTTAAATCAAAATAATTTATAGTGATAAATTATACTATTGAGTGGTTTTAAAGTATAATTATATTATATTTTTACCATTTAATCCAATGTTGGTAATTGGAAATAATTTCACATTTAAACTAGACATAAACAAGTGTCAATATTTTGATAGTTATTATTTCTTAAAAACACAATTTTTTGTTTTGACAATGGGAATTAATTTTAAATTAATTTCTTCCACTTATGTGTTTTGAATTTAGAAAAATAGATTCCGTATTTTGAATCATGAGTTCCAAATTGTATAAATAGGAAACTTTTAATTTTAGACATTTTGAATAATTACTTTGGTAAATATTTTATTTACCATGGTTAAAGGGTAAATCCGGTAAATAAGGGTAACAAATAATATTATAATAAAATTAAATTTCCCTAAAACATGTACTAACCATATTTGATGATAAATTTCTGACCATGGTCATCTTTGGGTTGATTTTGGGACCCCATGGAGCTACTTGTAAGTGATAATGACACTTTATATTAATTAAGTTAAAGTAAATACAAAAATGACATAAGCATATATCTTTTAGTACAAAAATTTTAACATAGGGTTACACATAAGATAAATTCAAATATAAATATTCATTAGATATATAAAAATATTTACTACATAATGGTATTTTATTTATAATTTTCAGACATTTAAGAATTAAATTTATTTATGACACAATTGTGATGCAATATTTTCCTTATTAATGAAAGAATCAAATAAATGGTATTATAAATGATAAAATAAATATAATTTGAATGTTTTTATGCCATAAAAAAATTTTATAGGTTACTATTACATGTTAATATTCATTAAGTTAATTTATTTTGAATTAATAAAGTTTTTATAACTTTAACAAAAATCAATTATTAAATAGTGTCAAAATTGACATAAAATAAGTTTTAAAACAAATATTATATTATGAATTGATATATTATTCCTAAAAATCTAAAATTCAGCCAAAGGAATTATATAATGATAGGTATATCACTAATGAACCACTTGGGGTTCTCTTTTCAGTTTATAGTAAGTCTATTAACCATATAATTTTAAAATACATGAGATTGGGTAAATGTCAAATTAATTAACTAAGAGTTAAATCTAAAAGATAAGGTTAATATATTGACCAAAAGCTGTCTAAAACCTATAGGTTGAGTGGATTTCGACCCATACCCACCTTATACTTGAAATAAATCAATTCAGAGCCATTATGAACAGAATATAAATTTATCATAAAATAATATTTTAAGTTTTTCTTAAGGTGTCCCTCACCCCTCTTATAAAAGAGAACTTCTCGTTACCTAAAATTATACCATTAAAAGCCTTTTGGTTCAGACAAACCCTGTCCAAATATCCTCCCAAACTTCCCTCACTTCATTCTAGAGGCCTTACTTTAGTCATAAATCCACCTTATGAATCCCTTTTGATCAAATCAAAAGGAAGAACCTGAAGAAGAGGTAATAATTTCACCACCCTCTTTCAAGCTCTTTTCTTCTTCCACTTCTTTGTTATTTACATTATAAAATAATAACTACAGTATCTTCAATATACTGTGATGTTATTATAAATATGGTACATCCATATTAATTATTCTATCCATCCTTCTAATGACATGTCACCATATGTGCGTACGTACGGCTTACCGTCTCCACGTCATGGTGTAATTGTTATTCAATACATTATTATTTTTATGGGTATAATAATGATGTGTAATTGATGTAAATAATGAATATAAAATTTTAATGATTTTGTATATATGATATACCATCCAATTATATATTATTTTAATATCAAAATAATGATATTTTCGCTCGTGTGTACGTACGGATTATCGTCTCCACGAACGCGATGAGATTCATTCCCCATCGTATCCATTTAAGACTAATTTTCATTTGATGATTAAAAATAATTTTTAAATACTTGATATAATTCTGGATATGAATAGGATAAATCCCATCCATAGAAAATATGATTCACATAACAAATAATATAAAGGAAAATGAATCCTTAAACACCCAAAACGACAATAATACTAATATATTGTTAACATAGCAATGTTAAAAGATAACATATGATATCATATTAATTTATATGATTTTTTGTATAATTTAATAACAATTATTTCACCATTATACAGGATGTTAACCTACCCTCTACCAAGGAAAAGTATAAGCTAAGGGTTTACTTCATAATCTCTTCATTATCCAAGGTTGTTTATACGAAATAATCTACTGGGACATCTTTATAATCCACATCAATGTTTCTTAAAAAATATATTTTAAAACATTTTTAATATTTAATAGACAATGGGTTAACGTCATTTATACCCTTTTTTGACTTTTTATATTATCTTTATAAAGGAATCTTTCCGTCATTTTCCAAACAAGGTCCTTTTAACCTTTTCGACAATTTTAAGGTAAGAATGTTTTTTAACTTATACGGTGGGTGCGGCTATATTACATCGTTATAACATCATCAAAGCATACCTTAAAAGCTTATAATAACATTTTCAAAATAAATTTTTTCTTTATAATTATGTGACTCTTGAATTATTTCAAAATAGAAAGAGATATTTCTTTAACAAGGGTTTTGATTTCATCTATGTCAACATCCTTTGATGGATTTTAAGTTTATTTGAAGTTGATTTATTATGATACAAAACTTCCATATTTTATTGAAGGTTTTGTGATATGTTTTATTGTGGATGTTCTATTTTTATACCATTCATGTTTTATGATTAACTTAATTACATTTCTTATGCTAGTTTTAATAAGAATGTTTATGATATGTTTAAACCTTTTCATATGAGGAATTTATTGGACTTAGTAAGTGATGGGTGGAGCCCGATTTAGCTCTTCGATGTATCGGTGGGTCTCATGAGACAACAAAACATGGAATTGGCTAAGGAATTTCCCAATTTTATATATGGTTTTGGCCGAGGCCTTAATCATTTTTAGACATCTTGGTCGTGGCCTTGAAAAAATGTTTCAGAATGTCTGGAATTATACATTCCCTAATTATGAAAATAATATTGATGGGTCATGTGGTCATTATATTAGTATAATACCCATGATTATGTTTTATTATGACATTATTTACTCATCTCATATTCCTTCCATAAAAGTTTTCATGTTTATTATTGATAAAGGCATGAGGTTTCAACTATTCATCATGCTTAATATTTATGTTATCTTCCGCTGTATTGCTTACCCTTACTAATCATTTGAGCTCACCCCTTTCATATGTTTCATTTTCCTAGGATATGAAGAAGTTATTTATGAGTGACTTGTAGGCATTATCTAGGAGGTTTGGATGTTTCCAATATAGTAAATTCATGTTGTATTTCTTTTCAAGTGGTAAAGTTGAACTTATATATTAATCTTGTTTTTAGTAATACTAAACTGATCGATCTTTTGAGAAAAGATTTCCTTGTGATCATGCCAATGTTATGTAATAATGCACTAAATCTGGGTAACTGAGGTTGGGGAATAACATTTGGTATCATATGAAGTTTAGTACAAACCTTGGAAACTATATTTAGATAAACTCTGATTAGATCACATTATCCTAAGATAGACTTCAAGGATTATTATAAAAGACCTTCCCAAAATTTTGGTATTGTAGATATTTTGTGAGTTTTCCAAGAAATACATCCCTTTCTAGATACGAGCAGGTAGAGGCGGCTCTGGAAAAGATGTACCTAGGGGTAAAACCCAAAAACACCACTTTGAGCTAGACTCGAACGGGAACTGGTGCACGACAATGGGCCCTGCTGCACTCTTGGTTATCAAACTCTGGGGGGGATATGCTTAGGATAATTATCATTTTCTTTAAGAACCATTATGAAGGGTTTATGAGTATATACTTCCTCAAAGAAATTTTTTTTATGATTATGTATTATATCCATAAACTTTTCAATTTATGTTTAGTGTTTTACAAGTTTGGATTTATGTATTCTGATTCATAAACTAATCTAGTGTATTCCATTATTTAGAAATGGCGCCTAGTGGAAGGAATGGAAATAGTATCAATGCACACAATCTATATAGGGATTTCCCTCCTATTCAAGATAATTATAGTGGAGCTGGTGATACCACTAGTTCTGGTCAACTTATCACCATACTGGGAAAACTCACTCAGGTTATGAATAATAACCTTACCTGTATGGAGCACCCAGATCCATAGTGTGGAGGATAAATTCTAGATCTCTTCATGAGGAAACAACCATAGACATTCAATGGGAGTAAAAATCCATTAGTGGCTGAGAAATGGATAAATTCCTTAGAGAAAATATTCAATTCTTTGGGAGTAGCAAAAGGGAAAAAGTTTTCATGGAAGTTTACCGCCTTACTAGAGATGATGATCAATGGTGGTTACTGATTCAAAACACAAAGGATGATGAGGAAGTATCAAATATGTAATGGAGGGACTTTAAATAAATTTTATTAGAAAACTACTTTCCTCATGACCATCGAGCTGATATGGAAAGACAATTTCTGAGTCTGAGGCAAAGGAGGATGAGAATGCGCAAAGTATGAACCTAACTTTACAAGGTTAGAAAGGCATGAAAAAAATTATATAAATAACCCAAGAAGTAAGATTGATCATTTCTTTGATGGGTAAAAACCATTTCTCCTTTTAACATTAGTATCACAATCCTTCTCATCATACGAAGATATTGTCATGTGTACTATCAAGATGACAAAAATAATTCTCTATGTCTTATGACTTTAAATCAAAGCAAGAGAAGAAGAGATCTGTTGAAAACACTGGGAAAGGAAATAAGGAAATAGGGAAGAAGGGAAGAATTGAATTTCCACCCTGTGATAATTTCGGAAGGAAGCACCTTGGTGCCTATCTAAAAGGAAAAGGAGTATGCTAGAAATGTGGACAGAAAGGATTTATTTCTAGTGATTGTAAGGGAAAGAACGATGCTACCAATGTTCAATGATACAACTGCAGGGATATGGGAAATTATTCAAATGAATGTCCTAAGCGTCAGGGGAACTTACCTCAGAAAAGACTATGGGATCAAGTCCAAGCATATGTGATCACTACTACTGAGTTTGAAGCTCCAAAATACGTAGTTCCAGGTAATTTAATGGTTTTCTTAAGTTTAGAAAATGCATTATTTGATTCAGGATCATCGCATTGTTTCATATCTTCCCAGTTTTCTAAGAAAATTAGATATTTCCAATTTGATTTAACAAGGGAGTTGTCAGTCAAAACTCCTAAGGGAAATATCATTGCTAAAAAGTTATATGAATCAGTTCCCATTATGGCATATAAATATTCTTTATCTACTGATCTCATCGTCATACACATGATTTAATTTGATATAATCCTCAGTATGGACTCGTATTCGTACTATGATGCAAACTTTTATTGTAAGAAGAAGGGGGTTACGATTTTTTATGATGATGATAAAAAACACCTTATCTTTAGGAAGAATCATCACCACCTGATTCTTATCTAGATCCACCCCCAGTAGCTCAACTAAATTCAATTATTGGGGAGGAAGAGAATGAAATAACTGTGGGTGAGGAAAGGAATGTTCAAATAGAGGATGTACCTATTGTGAAAGAATATGTTGATGTGTTTCTAGAATATTTACTTGGACATCCTCTAGAGTGAGAAATTGTGTTTTCCATTGATTTAATTCCTGGTTCAAGGCCCATATCAAATACCCCTTATAGAATGGCCACTGTGGAATTAGTAGAACTAAATAAACAACTATAGTAATTGAGTAATAAGAGATTTATTCACCCTAGTGTTTCTCCATGGGGAGCCCCTATCCTTTTTGTGAAGAAGATGGATTGATCTATGAGGTTGTGTATCGACTACAGGGAGATCAATGCTATAACAATAAAGAACATGTATCCCCTACCTCGCATTGATGATTTATTCGACCAACTTCATGCAGCTCAATATTTTTCAAAGATTTACCTTCGATTTGGATATCATCAGTTGTGTGTGAAGAAGGAAGACATTCTGAAAAAAGTATTTCAAACCAAGTACGGGCATTACGAGTTTACAGTAATACCTTTTGGATTTACTAATGCACCCTCTATCTTCATGGATCTAATTAATAGATTTTTCAAGGAATATATCTATGATTTTGTAGTGGTATTTATTAATGATATCTTGGTATACTCCAAAAGCTACGAATATCATGAAAATCACTTGTGCATTATCCTGAAGACTCTTAGAAGACATGAATTATAAGGGAATTTTAGCAAGTGTGAATTCGGGTTTCATGAGATTTATTTTCTTGGAAATATTGTCTCTAAGGATGGAATCTCTATTGATTCTTCTAAGATAAGAGAAATCCAAGAATGGCCATCACTAATGAGTATAACCGAGGTATGCAGTTTTATTGGTTTAGCAGGTTATTATCGATATTTCGTCCAGAATTTTGCCCGATTGGATAAACCATTAAAGAATCTCACATGTAAAGGGGTTAAATTTGTTTAGACAAAATATTGTGAAGAATGTTTCAAAGAAATGAAGAAAATATTATTCAATGCTCCTATATTGACTCTACCATCAAGGAATGATGGGTTTGTTATTTATAGTGATGCTTCAAAGAAATGACTTGGTTTTGTCATTATGCAGAATGATAAGGTTATTGCCTATGCATCAAGATAGCTACAAATTTATGAGAAAAACTATCCTACTCATGATCTTGAGTTAACTGATGTAATCTTTGCTTTGAAGATATAGAGACATTATCTCTATGGTGAAAAATGTGAGATTTATACTGATAACAAGAGTTTGAAGTATATTTTCTCACAAAAAGAACTCAACATGAGGCAAAGGCGATGGCTTGAACTACTCAAGTATTATGATTGCACGATACACTACCGCTTGGGGAAGGAAAATAAGGTGGAAGATGAATTGAGTAGAAAGGATCATGGAGTATTGAACAAGATGAGAGTTGAAAAGGATCCTATATACATGGATCTAGGAAAGATTGATATGGGAATAAACATGGAAGGTGAAACATCAATACTTTTTCAAATGGTTGCCAAACCATCTTTACTAGAAAGGATAAAGAGTTCTCAGACCGGTGATGAAGAGTTTTAAAAGAAGATTAAAGCTGTGAATGATGGGAGATTGAGTGACTTTGTGTGTGAAGATGGAATTTTGAAATTTGGGAAGAGACTTTGTGTTACCGATATACCTGATTTAAAAATGTAATTGTTAGATGATGCTCATAGCTCCAATTTCACTATACACCCTGGGAGAACCAAAATGTATAGATATTTGAAGGAACATTTTTTGGTGGGACAACATGAAGAGGGATATTGCTGATTTTTTTTCAAGATGTATGGTTTGTCAACAAGTGAAATATGGAAGACAACAGCTTGGATGATTCATGCAACCTCTTCCCATACCGGAGTGGAAATGGGATAATATTACGATGGAATTTGTCATGGGACTACTAAAGACTCCTAGTTGGAACGATGCAATATGGGTCATTGTTGATCGTCTTACCAAGTCAGCACATTTTCTTGATATAAGAGAAGATTTACCACTTGAACTATTTGAAAGACTGCATATTAATGAAGTTTTTAGACTTCATGGAGTACCAATATTGATTGTTTCTGATCATGATCCACATTTTACATCAAGATTCTGGAAAAGTCTTCAGAAATCCCCAGATATTGAACTTCGTTTGAGCATCGCCTACCACCCCCAAACTAATGGACAATTAGAAAAAACTATTCAAACCATAGAAGACATTTTGAGATCATTCTCACTTGACATTCAAGTTATGTGGGATCAGTATTTACCTTTGGTAGAATTTTACTATAACAATAGCTTCCATTCAAGTATTTGGATGGCACCATATGAAGAGTTATACGAAAAGAGATGTCGCACACCAACCTGTTGGGATGATGTTGGTGAAAGAAAACTCATAGGCCCAGAACTAGTAGAGTAAATGATAGAAAAGGTGAAGGTAATCCAAAACCACATCAAAGCAGCTCAAAGTAGGCAGAAGAGCTATGCCGATAACCAAAGGATTTGGAATTTTAGGTAGGAGATCATGTTTTCTTAAAGGTATCTCCATTGAAGGGTGTTATAAATTTCAATAAGAAGGGTAAATTGAGTCCCAGGTACCTCAAACCTTTTGAAATTTTATAACTAATTGGGGTTGTAGCTTACCATTTTTCAATGTCTCCAAGTCTCTCCAAAGTTCACGATGTATTCCGCATATCACTGTTGAGAAAATACATTCCTGACCCAACGCATGTACTTACATACGAAGAATTAGAACTGGAACCCGATTTGTCTTATTGAAAAGATCATGTCAAGGTTCTTTATACAATATAACAAGTGTTGAGAAACAAGACGTCTTGTTTGGTAAAAGTTCTATGGAGAAACCATAAGATGGAAGAGGCAACGTGGGAACCCGAGGAACTTATAATAAAGAACCACCTGAGTCTTTTCATGCGGTAGTATTTTAGAAATTTTGTGGAAGAAATTATTTGAAGTATGGGAGAATGTAACACCCTAAGCTTCCATGGCATGCTTCCCTTTGAATAATACAGTAACATGTGTTGTACGCAACTTTGAGTTCTAACACACACCACAACCAATCAAACTAGCTATTATGAATAGTAATACACACTTTTTGAAATATTATAAATTTTATTTTTTCAAATGGACTTAATTTTTGGATTCAAATTATCGAAATTAGCTTAGGGTGAATTTTTGGTATTTTTCTGAAAACCATCAATTTTTTATGAATAGTGAAAAATACTAAATTTTAATTAAAAAAACTTTTTTAATAAAAATAATTTATAGTTCTAAATTATAATATTGAGTGGTTTTAAAGTATAATTAGATTATATTTTTACCATTTAATCCATTTTTGGTAATTGGACGTAATTTAACATTTAAACTAGACATAAACAAGTTTCAATCTTTTGATAGTTATTATTTCTTAAAAAACATGCTTTTTGTTTTGACAACGGGAATTAATTTTAAATTAATTTATTCTATTTATGTCTTTTAAATTTAGAAAAATGGACTCCATATTTAGAATCAGGAGGTCCAAATTGTGTAAATAGGTAAATTTTATTTTTAGAAAATTTTGAATAATTATTTCAGTAAATATTCTATTTACCATGGTTAAAAGGTAAATCCGGTAAATAAGGGTAACAATTAATATTATAATAATATTAAATTACACTAAAACGTCTCCTAACCCTATTTGGTGATGCATGTCCTACCATGGGCATCTTTGGGTCTATTTTGGGACCCCATGGAGCCACTTGTAAGTGATAATCACACTTTATATTAATTAAGTTAAAGTAAATACAAAAATGACATAAGCATATATCTTTCAGTAAAACAATTGTTACATGGGGTTACACATATGATAAATTCCACTATAAATATTCATTATAAATCTAAAAATAATTAAAACATAAGGGTTTTTTATTTATAATTTTTAGACATTGAATAATTAAATGTATTTATGACACAATGGTGATGCAGTATTTTCCTTATTAATGAAAGAATCAAATAAATGGTATTATAAATGTTAAAATAAATATAATTTGAAATTTTTGATGCCATACACAAATTTAATAGGTTAATATGAATTTATTTCGAATTAATAAAGTTTTTATGACTTTAACAAAAATCAATTATTAAATATTTTCAAAATTGAAATAAAATAATTTTTAAAACAAATATTATATTATTAATTGATATAATTTTCATAAAAATCTATGATTAAACAAAAAGACATATATAATTATGTTTATATCATTAATGAACCAGTCTTGGTTCTCTTGGAAGTTTATATTATGTATATTAACCATATAAAATAAAAATACAAGAGACATAATAAAGGTCAAATTAATTAACTAAGAGTTAAATTTAAAAGAGGAGGTTAATATAGTGACCCAAACCTGTCTAAAACCAATTGGTTGAGTGTATTTATACCCATCCCCACCGTATCCTCTAAATAAATCAATTTGTAGTCATTATAAACTGAATATTAATTTATTATAAAATAATATTTTTAGTTTTCCCTAAGGTTCCCCTCACCCCTCTTATAAAAGGGAACTTAACCTTCTCTCAAATTCACACATTCAAAGCCTTTTGGTTTGGCCAAACCCTACCCAAATATCCTCCCAAATTTTTTCACTTCATCCTAGAGGCCTTCCCTTTGTCAGAAAGCCAACTTAAGAAGCCCTTTTGATCAAATCAAAAGGAAGAACCTAAAGAAGAGGTAATAATTTCACCACCCTCTTTCAAGTTCTTTTCTTCATCCTCTTCATCTTTGTTATTTACATTATAAAATAATAAATCCAGTATATTATATATACTGTGATGTTATTATAAATATTGTATGATCATATTCACTATTATATCCATCCTTTGAATGACATGTCACCAGACGTGCGTACATACGGCTTACCGTCTCCACATCGTGGTGTAATTGTTATTCGATACATTATTATTTGGACGGGTATAATAATGATGTGTAATTGATGTAAATAATGAATATAACATGATAATTATTCTATATATATGATATACCATCCAATTATATATTATTTTAATATCAAAAGAATCATATTGTCGCTCGTGCGTACGTGCGGATTACCGTCTCCACGAACACGATGAGATTCATTCCCCGTCGTATCCATTCAAGACTAATTTTCATATTATGATTAAAAATAATGTTTAAAGACTTGATATCATTCTGTATATTAATAATATACATCCCATCCATAATAAATATGACTCACATAACAAATAATATAAAAGAAAACGAATCTGTTAACACTCAAAATGACAATAATACTAAGATATTATTAACATAGCAATGTTAAAAGATCATATATGATATCATATTAATGTATATGATTCTTGTATAATTTAATAACAATTATTTCACCATTATACAGAAGGTTAACCTACCCTCTACCAAGGAAAAGTACAAGCTAAGGGTTTACTTCACAATCTCTTCATTATCTGATGTTATTTATACGTAATTATCTACTGGGACCTCTTTATCATCCACATCCATGTTTCCTAAAAAATATATTTAAAAAAATTAATATTTAATAAAAAATGGGTTAAATTCATTTATACCCTTGTTTGACTTTTTATAACATGTTTATAAAGGAATCTTTCTGTCGTTTTCCAAATAAGGTCCTTTTTAACCTCTTCGACAAAATTAAGGTAAGACTGTTTTTTTTAACTTATATGGCGGGTGTGGCTATATTAAGTTTTTATAACATCATCAAAGCTTCCCTTACAATCTTATAAATACATTTTCAAAATAAATGTTTTCTTTATAATTATGTGAATCTTAAATTATTTCAAAATAGAAAGAGATATTTCTTTAAAAAGGGTTTTAATTTCATCTATGTCAACATCCTTTGATGGATTTTAAGTTTATTTGAAGTTGATTTATTATGATACAAAACTTCTATATTGTATTTAATGTCTTATGATATGTTTGACTGTGGATGTTATATTTTTATACCATTCATGGTTTATGGTTAAAATATTGACATTTCGTATGCTAGTTTTAATACGAATGTTTATGATATGTTTCACCCTTTTTATATAAGGAATATATTGGACTTAGTAAGTGACGGGTGGAGCCCTCTATAGCTCCTCGATGCATCGGTAGGTCCCATGAGACAACTAGACGTGGAATTGGTCGAGGCATTTCCCAATTTAATATATAGTTTTGGCAAAGGCCTTAATCATTTTTAGATGACTTGGCCGAGGCCTTGACAAAATGTTTCAGAATGTCCGACAATATACATTCCCACATTATGAAAATATTATTGATAGTTCGTGTGGTCATTCGACTAGAAGAATACCCATGATTATGTTTTATTATGGCATTATTTACTCAGCTCATATTTCTACCATAAAAGTTTTCATGTTTATTATTGGTAAAGGAATGAGGTTTCAATTATTCATCATGCTTAATATTTATGTTATCTTCTATTGTATTTATTACCCTTACTGAGAATTTGAGCTCACCCCTTTTGTATTTTTCATTTTCCCATGATATGTAGAAGTTAGTTATGAGTGACTTGTGGGCATTATATAGGAGGCTTGGATGTTTCCAATGGAATAAATTCATGTTGTATTTCTTTTCAAGTTTTAAAGTTGAACTTTTGTATGAATCTTGTTTCCAATAATAATAAACCAATCGGTATTTAGAGACATGATTTCCTTGTGAACATGCTAATGTTATGTAATAATACACTGACTATGGGTAACTGGGGTCGAGGCGTTACAGACATACTATTAAAATATTATTATTTGATATGATATTCATCACCTAGCTCTCATAATAGTAGGTATAAATAATATTAGAAAAATTAGGAAAATATATTTCTTAAAAATGAATATAAAATTAATTCTTTCATAACAAATTAATTATAAATGAAAATAAGTACAATTTTGAAAATAAAGAAAATATTTTTCTAAAAAACTAATTTTCTATGCAAAAACATGTTTTAACTCATTAACTAAAAAAACACTTTTGGTGAATTATTTTAATTATATTTATATATTATATATTCAATAAAATTTTTTAACATTCATTTTATTTTTTTCTAGACAAGAGATAAGAATAAATCCAATTTTACGCTTAAAACTGTATTTTTTTAAAAGAAATTTTGTTGTCTTTTGTGCACTTATTCTAAAATCAATTTTTCCCAATTTTATAAAATTAAATTAAAAATATAAACCTTTTTTTAAAATAATCATATAATAATTATCATTTATTTAATTTTTTAGATTTTTTGAAAAGATTCATTTTTGATGAATAGTGAAAAATACTAGTTTTTATTCTGAATTATCATTTCTTTTAAAGTATTTAAAAGATTAAAAATTATTTTAATATTAATTTAAAAGTAAAATTAGTAAAATTATATATCTGTAAATAGAATTTAGTTCAATGATCCAATTTCATATTGAATTATGATATATAAACTTTTTAATCTTTTGGAACTTTTCTCTTCAGAAAATAGCATTTTCATGGTGTTTGTGGGTTTAAATTAAAATTAAAATTTTACAATTTTCTGAATTGAATTTATAAAAATGGATTATATATTTTTAATTAAAAATATTTATATTAAATTATAATTTAAAAATAATTTTTTACCATAATTAATACTAAAAATAGTAAAAATTATAATTATGGTTAAGGTTAAAACGGGTTTACTAGGGGTTAATCTAAAAAGATAATAGATAAAATGACCTAGTAACTTTTCATAAACCCATTTAATGAACATATTAAGAAATTATAAGATATAATTTTATAAACTTTCCTATTTTGGAGCCTTTTTAAATTTTATAAATGTGGTTACACCTTTTTCTTTTAAAAAATTACAAGTGTGCCACTTACCTCACATATAAAAGACCACACCTTCTACACTCCAATTAACACTTCCAAAAATCATTTTTTTTCAAATAATTCTAAATATATATTTCTTAAATCTCTGAAAAAATCTCATAGTCCCTTTTTAGATCATAAATCCAAAATAGGAAGGCATTAGGTTAAACCTAAAGAGATTGTCTGAATAAGAGGTAAAGTTTTTAACTATGCATTTTTATTTTACATCTTCTTATAACTTATTAAAATATTATTAAAATATAATAATATAATAAAAAAATTATATCCCATATAATTATATTTTATTTTGTAAATTTAATAAACCATATAAATCTTTGCTCCCATCAAATGGGATAAGAAATCTTCATTCATGTGTAATGTGGACAACCGTGTCACTAACCGATATTCTTAGTTCTCTATAACCACCCCTCGCGGATGAATATAAGGATGGATTTAATATTTATATATGATATTTATGATATTATTATAGCTCTATAATTATAATAACACATCAAACTTCTAACAACCTAACCAGTTGGAAAATAATAGTGTCGATCGTGTGTACAACAGACTACCACCTCACAAACCATTTTGATGTGTTTTTCTATTTCCATTATAATTGGATGGTAATAAGGAAGTATAAAATTAATATATATAATATTTTTAAAATAATTATACATATTTGATAAATATATCAAATATAAATTCTTACTTTCCATTCCGTGGGGGATACGATAACGTTGTTCATGTGTACGGTGGACTACTACCTTACGAAGCGGTGTGATTCATTTTTCACTAAATATTTTCATGGAAGATAATATTGGTAAATTTTATAAATATATGTGATATAAATTAAAAAAAATTATTCTCATTATTCGATAAAATGGAAACAACGTTAATGCGCACGTACGACCTACCATTTCCATGAACAGTGTGTTTCATTTTCTATCTATAAATTTTATTGATTACTATAAATACATATATAATGAATATATATGATATTTATATCATTTTAAAAATTCTGAAGATTATTGAACCATGATAAAATTAAAAGGACCGAATACACTAAATCAAAAAATACATGAAAAATGAAGCAGTTACTACCCAAAAAGTAACATTAACATTGAATTGTTAATAAAAGGGTAATAAAAGGTCAAAAGTAAATCATATATGGTATTATATATATAAATAGTACTATTTAATATATTTTTAATAAACTAATATTTATTATATAGGAGGTTTGAACGTGTACAAAGGATGTTGAGACTTATAAGAAGGTATTATTGTCTCACTTTTATTTTCTATGAGACATATACCATATTCACCATGTGCTTCTATTGTGTGATATATATACTTACCATGAAAGTATTTTATAATGATTGTCCTAAAAATTATTGGTATTTAAATATCCATTTTAGTATCTCTCCTTTATTGTGTTTACGGTTAAAATGGTACCAAAGTGGTAAGGGATTTTTGTCACAAATTGCCTTCTTTGTGACATAAGATATATTATGCACATATCTTCTTTTATGAGATGAATATAATTCCCTTTGACATATTATATCATGAATATATTTTTTTATTGATATTTAAAGTTTCATTTTATATTATTCATTAATAGAGCCTATGATTCAAAATATACCATAGTTGTAAAAGTTCGATGTTACAATCTAATTTTTTGTCAGCATTGTTTAGGAGTATGCTTTTAATGATGAAATATTATGATCTATCTCTAAAATAATACATAAATTTTATTATAATCTGGTTATTTCATGAGATTACATGTTTTCCCTTCATTTTACTCTATTTATGTACTCAAGAGTTTATAATAATGGTTTTAAGATAAAAATCATCTTTATTTATCTCTTTGGTCGAAAAATATTTTTATTTAAAAACCATGTTTTCTAAAATGTCTTTTCAAAAATTATTTTTTAAATTCTAAAAATTATTTAATAAAGAAATTTTTACCCATGTTTTAATTCTTAAAAAAAATTGAAATGAATCTTTATTTTGTTTTCCAAACAAGGACTATTTGGATTTTTCTAAAAATGTGAAAGGAATTGTTTTAACGTGTACAACATAAAAATAAATTACCACTCTCATAACCATTATTTTCTTAAAATATTACTTTATAATATTTCAATTATATTTCCAAAGAAAATTATTTCAAATTTTTTTTATGAATTTTTAGTTTTTAAAAAATGTTATTTTTAAAGAAAGTATATTTTCCTCCAGAAACATTCCAAGTGATTTTTCTTTCAAAATCATTTTCCATCTAATATGGAATCATTTGGGTTAATTATAATTTACTAGGGATATTATCCAAGTATACCATTATTATTATTTCTCTGAATGTCTTATTCTTACGATGATAAGATGTTTATGAAACCTTTTTTCTTCCATGGGTTATACCATGATAAAATTCTTATGAAACCCGCTTCTTTTTTTTAAGAGTTGTGTTATGATAAAATGATTATGAAACCTATTTATTTTCCATAGGTTATGCTATGATTAAATTTTTATGAATGAAATTTCTTTTCATGAGTTATGATATTATGAATGTTTTATAATCTTATGCCACACGTATGTATGATTTTCATTATGTGACGGGTGGAACCTATATCTAACTATAATATATTGGGTAAAAATTTATACCTCATGAGATAAATCGGACTAGAATGGGGATTGAACCCATTTATGTAAGAGAATTTATCCACTATCATAGTCTTGGAAGTGAAACTTGACTACTATGATGGTTTGGGGAGTGAACCCATTCCACTGTTATATATTTTTCAATGATCCTTGACTACTAATGAAATGACTTTTTATGATTATGTGTATTCGAAAAATATATACCTTATGAAAATGTAATGTTAATATGGTTTGTGTTGTTTGATTCAATTATGACTCATTTATTATGAGCTACTAATATTTATTCCATGACTCAAGTTAATGATCTTTGATATGAAGGGTATGATATTTAAATGTTATTCTTATTTTTTCATACCCTTAAACTCATGATATGTTGATATCTCCCTTTTTACCCTTATTAAGAATCCTATATCACCCTTTATTATGTTTCGTTTCCCTAGGTTATGATAAAAGGTAGTATTTATGATATTTATAAAATGCGTTCTTGTTAGGAATAACATATTGGGAGATTCCATAGACCACTTATGAACCAGTTGTTTATATACCTAAGTTTCCAAAGGCACTAGACCTAAATTATTATAGCATGGAACATTATGTTATGTAATGTATATTCATATATTAAGATATAATATTTATGTATGAGAAGTTTGGGTCTTTATAGCTGGTATTAGAGTGAAGGTTTGGTTAAAATTTGTAAAATCGGATGGGGAAAATTTAGTAAGATACCCTGGGATAATTCTATAGATATATCTAAGGATATTTCTAAGGATAAGTAAAAGGATAAGATAGAGTAAACAAAAATGTCTTGGAATTTTTGAAAAGGATAGAGAAAGTGTTTTTCAAGTAATTACATCCTTGTATGGATACTATAGGTGGATATTGCTCTGGCACAGAGGTACCTTGGGTTAATAAATCTGAAAATGGTGCATTGATATGGAATCGATTGTCACCTGGTGCATGACAATATTCCTTATTTCAAACCTAGTTTGAAACCCCCGAGGGATATTCTTTTGAAATTCACAAAAATTTTATGAACCATTAAGAAATATTTGAATAATTAATATGAATGAACTAGGTTATGCCTAATATGTCATAGATTAAAAAAAATGTTCCATGATTTAGATACCATGTAAGTTATTTTTCATGATTATGTGGTTACCCACTATCATTATTGTTTCTTACAAAATTAATTTTTGTTTTATTAAATGGGGGGATTTTAATGAACTAAATTAACATAGAATTTGATAGATTTTGTGTTAATGCGAAACAAAATTGGATGATTATATCAGTGAAGGATATTTGATTCAACCTAATCAGTTATCATGATATATGATTAAAAACATTCACATTAACCAAATATCAGATACCCCAAAGAAGAGAAGGAAAAATTTCTTTAACAGTTAAGGTGAAGGAGACCATGGAGGAAAGAATATTGAGTTCCCTATAAGTATTGAATGTAGAGAGAATCACACCAGTGAATGTATTGAAGTAATGAGAAGATGTTTTATGTGTGGAGAAGAAGGACACAAAGTAAGATATTTACAAGCAAAAATTAAAAGTTCAGTTAACACAATGAATGAATATAATGGTTTTCCTAAGGAAAAGTAAATGGTTAAATGTTATAAATATAGAAAGTATGGTCATTATACAAATCAATTACTAAGGGGAAAGCTAAAGAAGAAAATCAATAAGGTGGTACAAGTAAATGTTTTATTGTAGATGATGAAGAGATTAAAAATGAAATATGAGATGAAGGATGTATTAAATAATAAAATGATAAATTATAGTTAATGGTTTAAGATTAAACTATAATAATTAAAGTGTTTATGTATCTGAACTGATGAATAATGAAATATCTATGGATTGTTCAGTATAAGTTTTTTATTAATAATTTTCAATAATATGATGAATGATATTGATGGTCTATAAAAGTTATTTAATGTAAGGGTGACATTTTATGAAAAACACATGATTAAAAAAATATAACACTTAATATGTTCATGTTTCTGAGATATGATAAAGAGATGATGGATATGAATAAAGTAAATTAGATAGTATTGATAAACTTGGAACTGATTAATGATTTGTAGACAATGTGGTTTATGTTATCATTCATGGAGTTTACAACATTATTATATATATGCAATATATTCAGTGATCTTTGGTTTTATTCAATAAATGAGTAAGTAAGTATGTTTTCATTAAGGTTTTATAGTAATTATAGTAATTATAGTAATTACTATGTTTGAGGAAAATATATGACTAAGGTATTCACATATTCGGTGTGTGTAAATTAAGATTTTCTTTATGATATTTAGGGGATTAATGTTAAGTTGATTTTAGGAAATTTAGTGACCTTATTTATACATTTTTAATTATGAAAGGACCATAATTATAACCATTTATCAAATGTTTTAAGTTGAACTTTGGACGAGGTTTTATAGATTAATGTATTATTTCACCATATGATGATTTATGTATAAACTTTTCTAAACATTTTGTTTTTTATAAAATCTAGAGATATAAGGAATGAATTATAATTCTTTTATAGATATTATTATCCATTAGTACTTCAAGAAATTAAAATTAATCTCTTAGAGTAAAGAGATAAAAATTAAATTTATTGAGGAACAACCAAAGGATGGCATTGTGCTTATGAAATGGAATGAAATAAATTAAGTTTATCTTCTCATAAATATTCCCCAACTACAGATGAAGGATATTGAAATAAAATTTTAAACATTGAGCTTTATTTATAATTAATTAATGGTCTTTTCACCTATCATGAATTTATAACTTTGTGGTCGTTAACTTTCTCTTTACCATGATCTATATTACTATGTATCCATATTTGGGTGTTAGTTCTCTCTTATTTGTCCATGCTTTCACTTACCACCAATGTTCACCTACATGAAAACCAAGTTATGTGTTATTTTTTATGAAATTAACACATCTTTTTCTATCTTTTCAAGTGTAATTTTTATTAACCCATTTTACGATGTGGGTTTCCCACAAATGGATTTTTAAACTTTAAACCCTTGATTATTGAACACATGTTCAAATTAATAGGATTAAATTTATTTAAGGGGGAAGAATTTAACACCATAATATTTTTTTATTTTTTTAAAAATAGTTTTTTTTCATATCTTTATTTACATGAAACATTAATTTTATCTTTCATTACACACAATGTCGTGTTTAAACGAAACACGAAATATTATTAAAATTTTATTATTTAATATAATAGCTATCACATAGCCATTGGAATGGTTTGAATGAATAATATTTCTAAAATTATGAAAAAATATGGTTTACACATTTATATAAAATAAATTATTTTATGACCAATTAATTAGAAATTAAAATAAGAACCATTTGAAAATAAATAAAATATTTCTACAAAAAAACCAATTTTCTTTGCACAAACTCATTTTAAATAAAAAATTTAAAAAAAATAACTTTTGGTGAATTATTTAAAAAAAAATTATATATTATATTTTCAATGAAATTTTTAACATTAATATTATAGGTTTTCTAGATAATAGATAAGAATAAATCAAAAAATTGCACTTAGAAACTGTATTTTTCTAAAGGACAGTTTTATCGTTTTTTGGGAAATTATTTTAAAATTAATTTTCTCCACTTTTAGATTTTTCTTGAAAAAATAAACCTAATTTTTGAAATTATAATGTCAAAATATATTGGATTAAATTTTCATAATTTTCTAAAAAGATAAAAGTTTCTATGAATATTGAAAAATAATGGTTTTTATTAAGAATTTCCATTTCTTTTAAACCATTTAAAACATAAATATTATTTTAATATGGTTCTCAAAGTATAATTAGTAAAATTATATATATATATCCAATTTAGTTCATTTTAATCCATTTCATATAGAATTTTATTTATAAATCTTTTAAATTCTTGAATCTTTTCTTATTGGAAACCGCCAATTCATCATGTGTGTACGATTAATTTTAAAGTAAATGTAAAAAAAAATTAAAATTTAAAAAATTATTATATATTTATAATCATAATTATTATATTATCTAATAATTTCAAATTAATTTTTGACCGTAATTAATAGTAAAAATAGTAAACATTAGTTAAAGCATTTAGGGTTCAAACAGGTTTACCGAGGGATAAACTAAATATATAACAAGTAAAATGATATATAAAATTGTCTAAAAATATTTTTATGGATATATTTAGACCTTATAACATCTAAGGTTTTATAATTTTATATTTAATATCTTTTTTTGTTCAGTTGAAAATTGTGGGTACAACTTTTTCTATATAAAAATTAAAAGTGTGCCACTCACCTCACTTATAAAACCTCCCCATCCTCTCCTATTCACATTTAAAAAACCATTTAGTTTGAAAAATACCTAAATAAATATCTTATTTAGGTCCCTCTAAAAATTCTAGAGTCCTATCCGATATCATAAATTCAATCTAGAAAGGCTTTAGGTTAAACCTAAAGAGGTTGTCCGAAGAAGAGGTAAAGTTTTTGACGTTGTGTTTTTTGTTTTAATTATTATTATAACTCCTTAAAATATTATTCGAATATTATAATATATTAAAACCAGTATCTAACATATAATAATATTTTATTATTTTATTTACATAACTTATATCCATATCATCTTCAATCGAAGGGGATATCAAATCATCATTCGTGTGTACAACGGGCTATCACCTCGCGAACTGATGTTTTTTCCCATCACCGCCTTTCAAGGATAGATATAATGTTGTATTTAACGATTATATATTATATTTATGATATTATTATAACTATAGTATTATAATAAAACATATAAATTCTTACCTAACAACCCTTTCGAAAAAAATAACGTCACTCGTGTGTATGGAGGACTACCATCTCACGAACCGATGTGATATGTTTTTCCATTTCCATTTTACTTGGACGGTAAAAAGGATAGATTAAATGAAAATATATCATATTTTTAGAATAATTATAACACTATAATAAATATTTCATACATATATTATTAACTTTCATTTCATGGAGGATAGGATAACGTCATTCATGTGTACGACGGACTACCACCTCACGAAGTGATGTGATTCATTTTTCACTAAAACTTTACATGGAAGGTAATAAGGGTAAATTTAATAACTATATATGATATATATGATATTAAAATTATTATTAAAAGTTCATACATTATTTATATTTCTTTCATTTCATTCTTCAAGAAAATGGAAATAACGTTCATGCGTACGTACGACCTATCGTCTCCATGAACGATGTATATCATTTTCTATCAATAACTTTTATGTACTATTATAAATAAATATTTCATAAATATATATGATATTTATATCATTTTTAACATTTTTGGATATTATGGATCCATGATAAAATTAATAGGATCAAAAATACCAGCTAAAACATACATGAAAAAACAAAGCAGTTATTACCCGAAATAGTAATTTAACGTGGAGTTATTAATAAAAGGGTAATAAATGGTAATAAGTAAATCATATATGGTATTATATATATAAATTTTTTTATTTAATATATTTATAATAAATTTATACTTATTATAAAATATTTTTTAACATGTACGAAGGAAGTTGAGACTTATGATAAGGCTTTTCCATCTCACTTTTATTTTCTATGAGACAGATGCCATATTCACCAAATGATCCTATTATGTGGTTTATGTAGTAACCATGAATGTATTTTATAATTATTTTACTTAAAATTTTGGGTATTTACATATCCAATTGATTATATCTATTTCATGGGGTTTTTGGTTCAAACAATACCAAAACGATAAGAGATTCTTGTCTCAAATTGCATTCTTTGGGACATAAGATATATTATAAACCTATCTTCTTTTATGAGGTATATATAATTTTATTTTACATGTTATATCATAAATATCATTATTTTTTTGTATATTTAAAGTTTCATATTATGTTATTTTTTAATGGGGCCTATGGGTTTGATGTTACAATCTCATTATTTATTGGGATTGTTTATGATTATGATTTTAATGATGAAATATTATGATATATCTCTCAATAAACTCATCAATTTTATTATCCATTGGCTATGTCATGAGAATATATGTTTTCACTTCCTTTTTATTCTCTATATACACTCAATAGTTCAAAAGAATGTTTTTAAGAAAAAATTCATCTTTATTTATCTCTTGGGTCAAAAACACTTTTTCTTCCAAAACAATGTTTTCAAAAAAATATTTAGGAATTATTTTAACATTATATAAATGATTTGTTATATAAATTTTTACACATGTATTAATTTTTACAAATTTATTTGAGTGTAATCATTATATCTTTTTTCAATCTAGGCCCATTTGAATTTTATCAAAAAAATCAATGGAATATTTGTTCTAATGTGTATGTCATGAATAATTTTCTTCCACCATAACTATTATTTTTTTAAAGATTACTTTAAAAAAATTAGTCTATTTTCAAAGAAAAGTAATTTGAAAATGTTTTATGGATTTTTAGTTTTAAAGAAAATTATTTTCAAAGAAAGTATATTTTCCACTAGAAACATTCCAAGTGATTTTTATTTCATAATAATTTTCAATATAACCTAAAATAATTTGATGTTATTTATGATATACTAGGAATATGATATAAGGATATCATTCTTATTATTAATTTTAATGGTTTATTCTTATGATGTAAATATATTTACGAAACCCATTTCTCTTACACGGGTTATACCATGATAAAATTATTATGAAAAACACTTATTTTTTCATGGGTTATGCTATGATGAAATGATGAAATGATTATGAAACTTATTTATTTTCCAAAGGTAATTCAATGTGAAATGTTTATAAAACCCATTTATTTTCATGGGTTATTATATGATGAAATTTTTATGATCTTATGGCACACTTATGTATAGTTTTCATTACATGGAAGGTGGGACCTACATATCCCTCCAATGCATTGGGTAAAGCTTTATATCTCATGAGATTCTAGGTCCACTAGGTCAAATACCCTGAAAGGGGGGGTAAATCAGGGTATGAAAGATTAAAACTCCTAACCCTTTGTATCTTGTTTCGTTATTAAAAAAACACACTTTTCTCATTCTCCAATAGCAACATATGAAGAGAAATGAAGTCATGCACAAGACACAAAGATTTTACATGGTTCACCCTCACTGGGATATGTCCAAGGAGTATACAATGGCGATGTGCCAATATACTAAATCCACTTAAGCTCACTTCCAATTACAAGTTTCATGCTATATCACTTTTATGCCTAGGATCACTACCTTTACAAGATTTAGGGTTTGCTCATTACATTCCCAAAGGTCACTCCCCAGGTCTCTTTATCTGGATCACTGTCAGTGGAAAGGATCACCATCTTTCTCTTCTATTTCTCACTACTCTTGGAAGGGATCCACTCACAGTTTATGGACTTGTAGGTCCCATTATTGCATGAAAGCACACATCCTCAACTGTAGGTAGATTCTATGTTGAAGTCCCTTTTTTATGTGTAGATGAAATCCACATTTTTTGCATATTCTTAGTTAGTAGAAATTACTTTTTTGAACTATTAAAGTCCTTTCATAGACAACCTTGCTTTCTCTGTGAACTAAACTACACCATGTGTCACACATGCTTCACGAACCACCTCTCCTGCAGACTATCTTCATGTTCGTTGTCGCGTACCACCTCCGCGTTCAACCTCTATGAACCGCCTATATGGACCAATTCCACTTCTATAGAATTTCATCTTCCACGGACCTATTTCCTTTGAGAGCTTCAAATCCCCACAAAAATAATTTTGCAAACTATTCCAACGAACTACTTCACCCTTCACAGAATCCTCTCTCATGAACTACTTTCAGACATCACTGAGTTCCAAGAGAAAAGATGCTTTCTTATGAAAATCATAATCTCTTTAATAATGGGATCATCTCTCCCAATATAGGAAAATAGATCATTATAATCTGATAATTTGATATTTACCAAATCTTTGATGTAGTAATTCCTTCACCATGTACCGCTTCTACCATGAACTATTCTTCCCTATGCGGTCCGCATACTGCCTTTCTTCTTTCACGGTGGACCAAATAACAATCTCATTTTCACCAATGACAAGAAACCCCGCATACCACAAGCCTTACACATGCCTTTGACCTCCCTCAAACTTCAAGCTTCATGGTGAACTATTTTCCATTCACGATCCATGTAATGTGCTTCACAGTCTACATAGCACTGCTATATAGAAATATTCCTTTTCCAAATTTCTTCTCCATTCCACATGATACCTTTTTGGTCCACAGACTATATTTCATGGTCTGTGTACTATTCACTCCAATACAGAAAACATACCTTTTCTAGAAATAAAATCCAGATTTCGAGGCCCAAAAATTTGGAAAAAACTGGGAAACTATACAAGATTAAACACATACTTCAGTAAACACCAACCATACTCAATCATGGTCATCTGGATTTTTCAACAAACAAAAACACATCCCTGAAACAAGAGGATTCCTTGAGGGATTTTTTCCCAACAATCTCCCCCTTTGGGTTTATTTATAACTCTCTAAAAAATGATAACTCGTTAAAGCTCCTTCCTTCTTCTTACAGCATTCGCTTCTTACGATTAAGATAGCAATCAAAGATTTAATCAACACACACTCGAAAACTATATGAGAAATTCTTGGAATGATAAAAAAAGTTATAATGTAATTTTAATCAATTAATCACATTATTTAATTCCAAAAAACACTCTTTTTCTTTCATCATGATCCTCAACTATATTGATATGTATCCTTTGATCGATCATGTCTAGAATTATCAGATTTAATACTCCCCCTATTTCACTGCTACCCATATCTCATTGCCCCACCTCTCAGCATCTCCCCATGTCTTAAAAAAACATTTTATCCCATTAAATATCCACACTTTCTCCCCCTTTGTCAATGAACCTGGAGGTCACTCCTTTGATGTCTGCAACTAGGTAAAGAACACATATCAATAAATTCCGAAAAATAAACCATATCTCAGGGAGAGGTGAGGTTATAAATACAAAATTTTTCAATTTAGGGGAGTCGACTAAACTTATAGAACCAGTCTATGCCTCTCAAATACTTCTTTGGGTAATGCCTTTGTTAGAATGTATGAAACTTGTTTCTCTTTAGGCACATACTCCAACTTCACGGGCCCTTACTCCACCATCTCCTTGATAAAATGATACTTGATTTCAATTTTATTTGTCTTTGAGTGATGGATTTAATTTTTGACAAGATTTATAGCAATTTAATTATCGCAATGTATTCTTATTAGAGACTTCAATTCAACTCCCATATAATTAATTTTTTTCTTTATCCATAATAGTTTCATACGCTCTTAAGCTTCCACAATATACTCAGTTCCATGGTGATCAATGAAATGAAATATTTTTTATTTCTTAGCTAATAAATACCAAATCCACCAAGATAGAAATCACTTCATGATGTTGAATTCCTATCATCTACTGATCTGGCCCAATCTTCATTTTTATATCCCAATAACTCTTGTTGAGATTTTTAATTATACATCAAATTAAAATCCACTTTTCCTTTTATGTATCAATGTATTCTTTTTTAATGCAAGAAAATGGATTTCCTTGGGATTAAATTGATACCATGTTTATTGGAATGTGTAAAAAACAATATTAGGTCTTGTCGCTATCAAGTATAGTAGACTACTAGTTATTTACCTGTATTCTGTAACATTAACTGCTTTGCCTTCACCATCCCTTAACAGTTCCTTCTGGGTAGCCCCCAGATTCATCATCTCTATGGAATTTTTCATTCCAAATGTTATAAAAACCTTATTGGAATATTTAGATTATGAAATGTATGTTCCATTCCTTACTTTTGTTACCATTAATCCAAATACAAATGTAATTTCACCAATCATTGACATTTCAAACTCACTTTCCATGATTTTAGAAAATTTTCTACATTGTTCTTCATCTATTTCACCATAGATTTTTTCATCAACATATACCAGTACCATCATCCTTTGAATAATTTTATTGTTGAAATATATATTGTAATCAACTCCGCCACACTAAAAACTAATTTTCTTT
Organism: Viscum album; assembly: GCA_963277665.1. Taxonomy (NCBI): domain Eukaryota; kingdom Viridiplantae; phylum Streptophyta; class Magnoliopsida; order Santalales; family Viscaceae; genus Viscum; species Viscum album. The sequence continues at coordinate 179,119,488 of OY728137.1, forward strand.
AGAAACTGATCTTTCCTTGAATATCATGCTTGTGGTGCTTTCTTCAAATCATATAAAGCCTTATTCACCTGAAAAACTTTTTTCTCATCTTTATGAATAAGAAAACTGACTAGCTTCAAAATATAAACTTATTACTCTATAATCCCAGTTAGAAATTATGACTTGATGTCCACTTGGAAAAACATTAACTTCCTTTTCACTACAATGGCCGAGAATAATCTGATTGTCTCTAGCTTTCAATAGGTGAAAATATTTCCTCAACATAGATACCCTCTATCTAAGAGTACCCTTTACACACTAGTCATTCTTTGTTTCTAATAATAGCACCATATTCATTCATATTATTGTGAAAAGACCCACTCTGTACCAATAACATTCTTATCTATTGGCCTCGAAACAATCTCCCATGTCCGATTATTCTCAATTTGGCCAAGCTCTTTATTAATATTCTGAACCCAATTCTCATCTCCAGTTTCTTCATCAATACATTTAGGCTCTATATGTGATAAGTATGATTCTTGAAATTGTGTCTTCATCCTCCTTGTCTACATTGGAGATGTATGATCACCAATTATATTTTGTCTATCAATTTTGGTTCTTCTCTTCTGTCTTTTGGTAGATACTAAATTGTGCTCATCCTTTTCATTATCTAAATATTCTTCGGAATCAACCTATGAAACTATAAAATCCCATAATCTACTTGTCTCTTCATCAAAATCCTCCTAAGACTAATTATGTATTTTCTAAATATTCTTCTCATTCTCTTCTATATTTACATCATGACTTTCAACTACCTTTCCTAGCCTGTTGTTGAAGAATTTATATAATAACCAAGAAATATCTCTTTATCTCCATGGGATTCAAAGTTCCTGTATTTCCCATTGTTGAGAATGAAACGCTTACTTCTGAAGACTCAAAAGTACTTCAATGATGGATTGTTTCATTACCATAGATCATACAGGGTCTTCTCTTATTTTTTACATAACAATTCTCTATTTGAAGTGTAGACTGTTATCATCACTACTTCATTCAAAAATTACTCTAGAATGTCTTTCTCAATGAGAATTTTTTTAGAAATTTTGTTGACAATATTATTTAGTCTATCAACTACTCCACTCTGCTGTAGAGTTATCACTGCAAAATCATGATGCCTTATCCATGGTTCTCAAGATAATCCTCTACTTGGCTATTTCTGAACTTTGTTCCATTATATATTCGGATCTTATGGATTTTTTGAACTTTCATCTTTTCAATTTCTTTTCGATATCTTATAATACAATTGATCACCTTAGACTTGTGGGAAATGATTGAAACCCAATCCATTTTTCTATAATCATCAATTAATAGAACATAATATCTCCTCCCATCATGATCTATTGGTGAAATTGGTCCACACACATCAATATAAATCAAATTAAGCAATCTTGTCAACTTTTTCTCTTTTTCTTCATATGTATTTCAAATGATCTTCCCTTGTTCGCAGACATCACACATATGTGTATGATCATGTGATAATCTAGGGAGATCCCAATAAACGTCATATTTTACAAGATCATCCAAGTACATTTGGCTCATGTGGCCAAGACGTTTATGCCACAAATTATTTTATTCTTCCTTGAACAAAAAACACATATCTCATTCTCTACTCATGAGGTAGAGATTCCCTTTTGTATGATTTTCCTACAATACAACATCACCATATTTTTCTTTGATGACACATAATTTCTTGGAAAAGATTATGGAATGTCCTGAGTCACATAATTGACTTACACTTAATAATTTGTGACAAAGAACTTCAACAACCAAGATATCTACATGTCCCATGTCTTTTCCCCCCAAAATTTTCTTTCCAAAAGCAAATAATCTTCAACCATTCACCATTACCAAATCATATGATACCTTCTTTATCATACCTAATTCATGTCACCAGATCCATGTTTCTTTTCTTGTGGGGGGTGCATCCACTATCAATGATCCATATCCCAGTGCGATCTAATGCCTTAAATGCAATTTATGCGACCACTTCCTGCTCAAATATTTTCTTTTCAATCCATGTTGTTGACTTTATACCCAATATGGATTGATACTCTTGAAATTCCTTGGAATATTATGGACCAAATTCATCTTATAGGGATGAAAATCAATTTTTCATTTTCATCTCATTTGATGATAAATTTGTCTGCTACTTATAACCAACCTCGGTTATCTTTAGAACATTCCTTTTTATTGTTGATAAGAAATATCTTTCCATGTGTCTGAATTTTCTACACCTGAAGTAGTGACCATCAAATCATGACCTAGATAACTAAGCTCTGTATGACTACGTTTGTTGGTCATGTGACCTTTGGTACCTCTTTGTTATCAAACAAAAATTTTGTGAGTGTCTCATATTTCCACAAATATAGAATCTTATGTGGGGTACATTCTTGTATGGAAATATTAGAACAATAATTATCCCTTGGGTTCTCTGAATCATTTTATTCTGCTTCCTACCCAAATAAATCTTAAATCTAGGAATGGGTTCTTGTAGTCTGACTTCAACTATTACTAATTTCAGTTTTTTATCAATCCCCATACCAGAAATATCATTTGTATTTGACTGTTTCATCTATTCTTCTAGACAACTGTGCTCCACTTTCATATTTTTTATTGCATGTGTTATCTATTTTCCTGATGCTTTTCTGTGAGTTAAAATTTTTTCTTTATACTTAACACTTAGTCACAAACCAAAAATATCCTCTTCAAGTTCTTCAATATGTTTGATTTGAACTTTTCTAGTTTTATTCAAACTATATATTTCTCTTTTATATTCCTCAATTATGAGCTTGTACTCAACAAACTTATTAGAACTCTCTAGCTTTGAGGACTTCAGTTTTTCAATTTCTTAATTCATCTTAGACTTCTATTCTTTCTATTGTTTCATATAAAGATTTTCATCATGAAACACTTTTTTTGATTTCTTTGTTTTTTCTTTCCAAGCATCTATCTCTTGAAATGTATCTTCTAATTCATCTTAAAGGTCAATTGTTCCTTCAACTTCTCCTTCTCCATTGTCTATTTCATCTTTTTAAGTAATTTTTGACAACTAACACCAAATCATCCACTTTATGATCCCTATAGTCCGCAAAATCTTCTTCCTTATATTCTTTTAAAATATCATATTATTCTGAAAGAAGATTATTCTATTTGAAGAATTTTCTCTTATTACTTCTCATACCTTTCACATTATCTGAATACTTCTTTCAAGAATTTTTATCAATGTTTTTATTATCATCTTCAATATTCATAGGAAAATTTGTTGAAAAATACCCAACCTTTCTACATTAAAATCATGAAATTTGAAGTTTACATTTGTTCTTTCCCTTTCCTCCATACAAATTTGAGGAGAGAAGTGAAATGACATCATCCAAATTGTCTTCCTCTTGACTATATTCAACAGAGAGATTCTCCATGGACTTAAATGCTACTTATTTAGACTTCTCATTTTCCACTACATTATTATCATCATTTATCATTTCATATTTAGTGAGAATAATATGCATGTTATACGGTCTCAGCTCCTTCAGATATGTTTCTTCCAATACAAAAACCTTCAGATTAAACCGAGGTGGAATTTTTCTCAAGATGACCTTGAAAATATTTATATCTTCAATAATTTCTCTAAGACCACGCATGTCTTCCATGAAAAAAATCACCTAATCAAAGAATGTATCAAAAGACTCATTAGGGTTAAATCTGAGAACCTCATATTTATTCCATTGAACCAGTATCTTTTCTTATTTGACATTTGATCCACCCTTATAAATGTTCAACATCCTTTCCCACATAGCATGAGATGTTTTGCATGACATCAAATTTATATAGATTCCATTGGATATGGCTCCCCCTAAATAATTGATCCCTTTAGAATCATCATCCAATTCTCTTTTATCAGCTTCAGATAAAGCACCACTATTGATGTTGGCTTATATTTCATCCATAAATGTTGTAAAGTCATACATTCATAATGATCAAAAGAAGTTTGACATATCATTCTTCCATAATTGAAAATTTTTTCCATTAAAGATTGGAATCACTTTTTGATTGACCACTTCCATTTATTCTACTAATAGAGAACCACTAACTTTCATACATTTCCTCTGATACAAATTGTTAGGTCTACTAGGTCAAATATAATGAGAGGGTGGGTGAATCAGGGTATGATAGGTTAAAACTCATGCCCCTTCGGATCTTGTTTTATTTTTAAAGCAGACTTCTCTATTTCTCTCATAGAAATATATAAATAGAAATGAAATCATGCACATGACATAGTAATTTTACATGGTTCACCCTTAATGGGTTATGTCTAAGGAGCATACAACAATGATGTGTTGATGAACCAAATCAACTAATTCTCACTTCTAATTAAAAGGTTTAGGATAGATCACTTCTATTGACATGATCACGACCTTTATATGATTTAGGGTCTGCTCACTGAATTAACAAGGGTCACTCCCTATATCTCTTTATCTGGCTCACTAATAGTAGAAAGGATCATCATCTTCCTATTCCTTTTTTCACTACTCTTTGAAGGGATCCACTCATAGTTTATAGACTTTTCGGTTCCTTCATTTTCATGAAAGAAATTATCCTCAACTATAAGAAGATGCTCTATTGAATTCCCTTTTTCACCCATAGGTGAAATTAACTTTTCTACATACTGTGAGTTAGTGAAAATTTCTTTTGAGAACTATTTATGTCCCTTCACAAAAAACCTTGCTTTCTCTATGAAGAGATCTACACCATTTAGCACATATGCATTGCAGACCACATCTCCTGTGAACTACGTTCTCTTTCGTTGTTGTGTTCCACCTCTACGTACCACCTCTGTGAACCACCTCTACTTACCACTTCCTCTTATGTAGAATTACTTATTCCACAGACCTATTTCCTTTATGATCTTCAAATCCCCACAAAAACACTTTTGTGGACTATTCCCTTGAACTACTTCACCCTTTAAAGAATCCTCCCTTTTGAACCACTTTTGGACTTCGCCAAATTCCCGAAGCAAAGATGCTTTCTTATGAAAAAATGTCTCTCTTTAATGATGTAATTATATCTTCTAATATAGGAAAATAGATCTGCATAATCCACTGATCCTAGATTTACTAAATCTTCAATGTGGTACAACCTTCAACGCGTATCGATTCTCCTGCAAATCGTTCTACCCTATGAGGTTTGCATACTTCCTTTCTTCCTTCATGGTATCCCAGATCACCATGTAGTGTTATTTAAAAACAATCCAACCTATGTACTGCAAACCTTCCATGTACCATTGCCTTCCATTAACTGCAAGCCTCCCTGTGAATCATTTTCTATCCACGATCCATGTACTGTGCTTCACAGTCCACATAGCGCTGCTATACGGAAATCATCCTTTGCCAAATTTCTTCACCATTCTGTGTACTTCCTTTTCAGCCCACAAACTTTATTTTTTTGCCTGTGTATTGTTCACTTCTATATGAAAAAAACATTTTCTAAAATCCAACTCCCTATTTTGAGTCCCAAAAATTTGGCAAACACTGGGAAACTATGCCAGCTTAAACACCTGCTTCGATAAACACCAACCATAATCATTCACATTAATCTAATTTTTTCAACCAAAAAAATACACCTAAAACCAGTGAGAGGATGCCTTAAATGATTTTTCCCAATATGAGATAAACATGACTAGATTGGATAGTGAACCTAGATTAGTAAGGGAATTTATCCATTATGATTGTCTTGGGAGTGAACCTTGACTACTATGATGGTCAGGGGAGTGAACTCATTCCACTATGATAGTTTTAAAAATGTTCCTTAATTACCAAAAAATATATTTTCTATGATTATTTTTATTCCAAAAATCTATTCCTTCTACTAACGTTCTGTTCTCGTGGTTCATATTCTTTTATTCCCTTTTTATTCATGTATTATGAACATCCAAGAATTATTTAATTACTCAAGTTTGTGATCTATGATATATAGAGTATGGTTTTTAAATATTATTCTCATGTTCTCATTCCATTATTCTCATGATATGTTGATATCTCTATTTTTTACACTTAAATAAGATCTGATATCACCCTTTCATATGTTTCATTTCCCCAGTTTACGATGAAAGGTATTATGAATGATATGTATAAGAATGGTTATAGTTATGAAGAACATAGTGGTAGATGACATAGTTTATTAATAAACTAGTTGTTAATGTGTCTATGTTTCTAGAGGCACTCGACCTAAATTATTATGGCACAGATATTTATGGTATGTAATGTAAATTCATCTATTAAGATGTGACATTTATGTATGAGAATTTTGGGTCTTTATAAAAAAACTCTAAGACAGCCTGGACCCAGAACTAATTCATCCAAGTGTATCGCCTTAGGGAGAACCTGTTCAATTTTTATAAATAAATAGGGATTAATTCAAATATTTATTAATTACTAGGATCTGAAAATGAACACAATAAAAAATGAGTATCTTTTACCCCTTATTGATGACTTTCTTGATCAACTGCATATTTCTCAATACTTTTCCAAGATTGACCTTCATTCAAGATATCATCAACTTAGGGTCAAGAAGGAGGATATACCCAAGAAAATATTCCATACAAGACATGGAAACTCTAAATATATAGTGACTCCTTTTGGTCTTACTAATTATCCCACTATATTCATGGATTTAATTAATATAGTATTTAGAGATCACCTTGATCAGTTTGTGTTAATCTTTATAGATGATATTATTATATATTCAAAGAATAAATAATAGAATGAAGATCACTTGAGAAATTTATATAATACCCAAATAAAGGATAAATTGTATGAAAAGTTTACAATGTATGAAGTTCAACTATAAAAGTTTTTACTTTTGGGTCATATAATCTCAAACAAGGGCTATTGAACGTTGACCTAGATGAATCATAGTAACTGATATTTGAAGGTTTCATGGTTTTAATGGATATTATTGATGGTTTTTAGATAATTTCTAATGACTTTATAATCCACTCCCAAATTAAATTTTGAAAGGAGATAAGTTCTTCTGGATGCATGAATGTGATCAAAATTTCAAGGAACGAAATACAAGATTTGTTAGTACACCTTTTATTACATTACTCTACAATAGATAAGGTTTTATAATCTATATAGATGCATCCAATATGGTAATGGTATGTGTTATCATGAATAATAACATGGTTATAGCATATGAATCATGTAAATTGATGGTTCATGAGAAACATTACAGAACTTGTGATTTGGAGTTAGCTATGATAATTTTTTCATTAAAGATATGGAGGCATTACCTTTATAGAGAAAAGTGTAATATATATACCAATAATTTCTTAAAGTATATAATAATATAGAAGGAGTTGAACATGATCCTAATAATATTGTTAGTTAATATTAAATATTGAGACTTCTCAATATATTACCACCTTGAGAATGCAAAAAAATGTGTATGATGCTTTGAATCGAAAGAATCATTACAACTTTCCCATGATGAGGATCAGAAAAGATCCAATATTTATGGATTTTCAATGGATGGATCAGTGAATCATTATGTAAAGGAAAATATCATATCTTTATTAAATTATTGTTCAAACATATATACAATTGAAGATTATAGGGGAATAAAAGAAAGTTTTAGATTTTTAGAAGGAGGTGAGAAATTTTCCTGAGTTTAAATTTGATTATAATGGAATGATAAGGTTCAATAAATGTGTATGTGTTCCATCCATACCTGGATTGAAGAAGTATCTATTAGAATAGGCTTATAGTTCTTCATTCTCTATTCATCTAAGATGTAAAAATATTTATAGATATTTAAAAGAGTATTTTTGGTGGGATGGAATGAAGAGAGATGTCGTAGAGTTTGTGTCTTGGTGATTGGTATGTTAGCAAGTTAAGTTTGAGAGACGAAATTCCAATGGGATGTTACAACCCTTAACCATTATAAAATGGAAATGGGAAAACATTACCATGGATTGTTTTCATTGGAATCCCCAAAACATCTAATGGGTGTAATGTTGTATGGGTTGTATTCTATCTCTATAGAAATTCAACATACTTTATCACTATCAAAGATGATTTATCACTAGAGAAACATTCCAAAATATATAATAAGGAATTAATATGGTTTCATGGAGTACCATATTATATTGTATATGCTCGGGATTTGAGGTTTACCTTGAATTTATATATAATTCTTTAATAGGATTTGGATACATTGTTAAGTTTTAGCATAGTTCATAATCCTCAGATAGAAGGTTAGTATGGGAGAAAAAATAAAACCCTATAGGATATGTTGGGACTTATTCTATGGATTTAAAAGGGGTTTAGGATCAACACCTTCCTCTACTTGAGATTTCATATAACAACAACTTTCACTCAAGCATTCAGATGGCTCCTTTTGAATCCCCCTATGTTAATAAGTGTAGACCTCCAATGTACAAGTATAAAGTTTGGGAATGAAATATTTGAGACCTGATTTAGGTGAAAAAATTAAATAAAAGGTTATAGCTATATGAAAAAACCTAAGGGTAGCACAAAGTCAGAAAAAAAAAGTTATATTGACACTGATGTGATCAGGAATTTGAAGTTGTGATAAGGTGTTTCAAAGAATTTATCCATAGAAGAAGGTAATGATATTTGGAAATAATGAAAAAATAATCCCTAGGTATATTGTATCATTTTAAATTCATAATTTTATTTAGACCATAATTTATAACTTGGTGCTTCCTCCAAACCTCTCTCAGGTTCATGATGTGTTCTATGAATCTCTCTAGAGGAAGTACATACCAGATACATCACATGTAACAAACTCAGAGGTCATACCACTAGAGCATGATATTTCTTATGAGGAATAACTGATTGAGATTTTGGATTGTATATATAAAGTTATATGAAACTATACCACCCTCCTGGTCAATTTTTTGTGGAGAGATAACTAGTTAGAGGAAGCTATGTGGGAACCTAATGATGAAATCAGGTAGAAGTATTCTCAGTTTATTGAACCAAAGTGATGAAATTTTGAGGGAAACGTTATTTTAAGGGAGGTAGAATTTAAACCCATGAGTTTTTATGATATATATACATATATATTAAATAATTTAATATCTTTGATAGAATGCATTACACGCACCGCTAAGATTTAACAAACCACAATATAATATTATAATTATTATTTAAACATGAACATTATAACTTAGCTGTTTAACTTAGAGGCATGAATATGAATAATAAAATTTTAATAATTAACTATAATGGTTTTATATAAATATATCCCATTTCTGAAAAAAGTAATTTCTTTTTAGCAAAGCCTTTATATGTTTTGAAAATATTATTTTGTCAAATAAGATATTTTTATTTCTTTTTGTGAAAAAATGTTAAACCTAATTTTTTCCAATTTTAGAAAATTTATTTGAAATAATAAGCTTCATTTTTTAAATCTACATTTAAAAATTATTTTTTGAGTGAATTTTTGAGACTTTTATGAAATGATTAATTTTTCTGGGAATAGTGAAAATACTTATTTTTATTAAAGACATCATTTTCATTTAAAAAATTTAAAATGTTTCATATTATTTAATTTTTTTAAAAATTAATTTTTTAATTATGTTATTATTAAACCAATTTAGGAAATTGGAACCAAAATCTTGTTGAATTTTGATATTAAAACTTTTTATACATATGAAAATTTTCTCTTTGGAAAATCGCTTTATAATCATGTATGGGAGTTTAATTTTAAATTAAAATTTGATGATTATATGAATGAATTTTATAAAAATGTATTCCAAATTTTTAATCAAAATAATCAATATTATATAATAAGGTATACTTAATTTTTAGCAAAAATGAAAAGAAAAAAATAATAATTTATTATCATGGTTCGGGTTAAAATAGGTTTTCTAGGGGTTTAACTAAATAGATAAGTTGTAAAATGACCTAAATATTTATCCAACACCAATTTATGGACATATTTATACTTAATATGATATAATGTTCTATAATTATCCAATTTTTATACTTACAACTTATGAAAAACTAGGTTACACTTTATTCTTTTCAAAAATTTCATGTGTGTCCTCTCCCCCACTTATAAAAGGGAACCCCCTCTCCTCTCTTATTCAGACTTATAAAAGCTCTTATATAATTCAATACATAAATAAATTCTTTACTTACTTAACTTATCACATTATTGAGGCATTTTTTACCATTAATCCATCCTAGGAAGGCTTTTGTGTAAACCTAAGGAGGTTATTCGGAAAAAAAGTATCGTTATCAACCAAGTATTACTATTTTATTTCCTCTTCCACATCCATAAAATATTATTAAATTTTAATGATAAAATATCAATAATATATCACATATAAATATATGTTATTATATTAATTTAATAACTTATATTCACCTCCTCTTCCAGCAAATGGGAAACAAAACTTCTGATCGTTTGTACAGAGGATTGTCGCCTCGTGAACCATTGTAATTCGTTTTCCATAATCACATATCATGGGTGGATATAATGATAGATTTAAATTATATATATTATATTAATAACATAATTATACTTATTTAATTATAATATTTCATATTATTTCTTATTTTCCATTCCATGGGAAAATGATAACTTTGTTCATCTATATGGTGGAATAATGCCTCGCGAAGAGATGTGATTCATTTTTCACTTGTGCATTAAATGAAAGTTAAAAAGGATAAAATTATTTAATATATGTGATATATATAAAATATTAATGACTCTATAAAAGTGATAAAATATTTACATTTCTTTTGTTTCATCCATCAATAAAATGGAAACATCATTCATGTATACGTACGACCTACTGTCACCATGTATAATATAATTCATTTTATCTCTCTAAATTTAATAGATAAAAATAAATAAATATATAATGAATATATATTATATTCATATCATGTTTAAAATTATTTTCATTAAGGAACCATGATCAAAATAAAGTGGAAAAAATACCAAAGTAAAACATACAAGAAGAACAAAGTAGTTTTACTTGAATCATGATTTTAATAAGTAATTATTAATAAATGGTTAATAAAATGTCATAATTAAATCCTATATTGTATTATATATATAACTATATTTTTTAATATATGTATAATAACCCTGTATTTATAATATAGTAGGTTTCAATTTTTAGGAAGGAAGTTGATACTTAAGGTAAGATATTTTCTTCTCACTTTTATTTTGATGCGACACAAGCCTTATACACCACTTTTTTCATTTATGTGACATATGAATAGACCATGAATTTATTTTATGATTATTATTGTGAAAAAATTCAGATATAAATTTCCATATAATTTTTCTTCTTTCATGTGGATTTTGATTCAAAATATACCCAAGGGGTGAAGGTTTTATGTCACAATCGCATTGTTTTTTAGGATTATTTATGATTGATATTATGATGATGAAATATTATGACCTATTTATAAATATACTCATGAAATTTATTATCCTATAGTTATTTAAATAAAATACTGTTGTTTCATTTATTTTCCAACATTTTGGTACTCAATATTCTAAAATAATGCTTTTAAAGAAAAAACAAAATCTATTTATCTCTTTGGTAAAAAACTCTTTTCCTTCCATATCCGTGTTTTCTAAAAATGTTTTAATGGAAGGATTAACAATATCCAATAATTTTTTAAATACATTTATACCCATTTTTTACTTATCATTAATTTATTTTAACAAAAGTTTATTTTCATTTTCTAAATGATGTAGTTTTGACTTTTACCGAAAATGTGAAAGGAATGTTTATTTTAACGTATACAACATGAAAAAAGTTTCATGTCATGATTAATACTCTATTATTTTAAGATTAATTTAAAAAAATTCATGTTTCTTTTCAAATAAAATTATTCTACAAATATTTGGGAATTTTTTTAATTTTATATAAGTGATTTCAAATGAAAAGGATATTTTCCTTAATAATGGTTTAATGATATTTTATAGAATTTATATTCATAAATGACGAAAACCTATACTATTTCTTATATTTTACTATATATATGATCTAATGATACAATAATTGTTCATTATTTGGATGGTTTATGTTTGTGTTTATGAGAAAAAGATGTTTATGAAACCAATTTCTTTCTATGAGTTATGTTATGATACTAGGATGAAATAATGAATTGTTTATGAAACTTGTTCCCTTTCCAAGGGTTATTCTATAATGAAATAATGAAATGTTTATGAAATTTATTTATTTTAAATGGTTTATTCTATGATGAAATGATTACGTTTTTATGAAACCCATTTCTTTTAATGGTTTATGATATGAATAATGTTTTATGATTTTGTGGTATAAAAATGTATGAATTATGTTATGGGTGGGACCTATATCTCCCTCTAATCCATTGGTTATTGTTTTGTATCTCATTATATAATGATGGTAAACAAGATGATGTGCATGATCATTTGTGTGAAATAGGATGTTATGCTTGATCCACTTTGGGAAATTATTGATGATGGTTGATCTGTTATGAAATAAGAAACATGTGTCATTCATGATACACTATTATTTAATTTTCTTGGTTTTTAACCTTGATATATAAAATTTTTCAATAATTATAATGGAAAAAACGTTATATAAAATGAAATTAAAGTTAATCATTTATTTATGATGATTTATCACTCTTATAGTTTATTTATTTTGAAATGATAATGTTTTATTCCATGAATCATGTTTACAATCCATGATGGATTAGGTATGAAATTTTTTAGTAATATTTATAATATGATACCCTTATGCTTATCTTATTATTTCATATGATCATCTTTTAATATCTTTCATGTTTAACCTTACTAATCATATGGCCTCATCCTTCATTATACTTCATTTCCCTTAGGTTATGAACAAAGGTTTAGGTAGGGCGTGTCTATAAAGAGTAATAAATGGGATGATCTTTATGGGAGATTTTGAATAGCATTCATGAAATAATAATATTGCATATCTTGTCTCCAAAAACACTAAAACTTTATGGTCCTCAGGAATGTATTTATGAAAGTTATTGAATATTCATCTAAAAATATTTAATATTTACTTATGAAAATACTTGGTTGTTATATGCAGTGTGTATCTTAGACACACTACATTAGATGATGGATATGAACAAACTTGTGAAAACATCCTTCATAGAATAATTCATAGGGATATAATAAGATATTTTTTTCCTATAACTTTCATAATTGACTTCATATTATTTAATATTTCTTAAATTTATTTCAAAAAACTTTTAAAAAACATCATGTGAGTTACAATAACCAATTTACAATATGGTAATTCCCTTTAATATATAACTTTAATATTATTTGATTTCCATAAATTTAAAAAATTATATTTTATGATTTCATTCAACAAATATAAATTTATAATTCATGGTTACATCCCACAAAATACACAATCTTAACATTCTTTCATATTCACTTTCTTCTAAATTGAATTTCATTAGATCATAGAAAATATTCTTGATTCTTGTTACCACTCTTCATAAGTAATTAAAAACTCATCATATAATATTTTCTTGGTAATTTTCAGCATAAAAACTCTTCTTTGTTAATGTTAATAAATCTAATATACAACATATTTGTTTTAATAATCCCCCCTTTGTATTTTATTAACAATAAAACACATTCCATAAATACCTCTTCTTCAGGATTTATAGTGATTCATCTCTCCCCCTATGACAATAAAATGTAAAGGGTATTTCTTTATTGTTAACTTTTTTTTGAAATAATAATGAAAAGTTTATTATCATCTAGTTTCTTATTTTTTACATACCCCCAAGTTCTCATAGAATTAAAGGTTTTACTTTAAGTATATTTTACAATTTATTTTAACTCCATGGGGATCCTTTCTCATATATAATCTCCCTACTTATCCTAATTCAAGATCCTCCAAACATGGGGATTGTGTGGAATTATTATTTTGTCCCTTTTTGAAAGATATTGGGGTGTCAAGACTATTTATACTTCCCTATTAATAAAATAATTCTCACACCTAAAATTCAAGAGAAGTAAACAACTTGTAATACCAATTATAGAATATGAACATAACTTTTGAACTTATTTTATCTAGTATTCTTAGAAAATTCAACATTCATAAAACTTATACATAAACCAACTTTCACTGATAGCTCAATTCTTCTGAAAAAATTCATGTTAGTGGATTGACCACTTGTCAACAATCCAACTACAAATATTCAAAGACTAATGAGTTAGAAATTGGGGTAGGAAAAAAGAATCTTTATTAACAACAACAATGTTGTTTATATCACTCACTAAATTACATAAAAACAATTTCACAATAAGTAATAAAATTCATTCAAAAACATTATTGTGATCTCAATCATGTTCACAGAAAACATTTAATTCATAAACAGTTAAGCACAAGAGTGTGATAGATACCACATGTTGAATCAATTAATACCACATGTAAATGGGAGACTAGTGATACCACTTGATATCAATGATCTTCTATTGTTTATAGTAGTTCAATATTCTCATATGATCATTCCCACTTATAGTAACTTAGTCATTTATTGGTAAATAAATTTCTTCTTAGAAACATTTTACTATCCATAAAAACAACAATTATATGATACAGAATTGTTAGTTCATCAATATATAGAATTTATATTCCTTTATGATTATAGATTTCACGCTAATAAATTTTACATCTTCTTATTTTAGGTATGATTCCATAATTAAAATTTCAATAATGGATTGACATCATTTTAAAAAATAATATTTAGATTTAAAACCAATTACACTAACAATTAGGCTTCATTACATTTTCACATATTCATTATAAAATTAATTAACATATTCATCTTTGATTTCTTAAAATTTTAATGTATCATATAACTTACTGATCCATTATATCCTTGAACCCACTTAAAATTATTTAAATATGAATGAATATCTATATTAATTCATATTTTTCTTTCACATTTTTAGTACACTTGATATGTAAAACTAATACTCTAATGATATCACTTGTAGAAAATTATTTCTTCCTTGACATCCACTACCACTTGTAAGATATTTATCCACTCTTAATATAATCAACATCATTTTATGAACAATCAATGAATATTCATCTTCATTAATACACACATGGTTTATATTATTATTTTATCTATGAAAAAATTGTTCACATTACCCATGGATAAAATCATCCCTTTAATCCTACATTAATAAATAAAGTCAACACCTAAGGGAGAGGGTAACCTTCAACACCCTCAAGTAAAGGATTGTGGTTAACCATGATAATCCAACCATTTTCTCCCATATTCCTTTAAAGACTTCTTAGTGGTGTTACTTTTAATAAAACCACATATATATTTTTCCTAATGAAATTATTCATTCATTTAGTACTCAAGTTTGATTCAACGTTGGGGGGTGACCAGTGGTCTCTTTTTATGAATTTTCAATTTAATTAAAAAAATTTTGACTCGTTAAGATATTGATCTACTTTTCTTATTATCTATCATCCATACCCAAATATATAGAATGTAAAATTAATTAGAAATAATAATTTACAAGGTTAATCCTTGAAAACTTTATCCTTCCCATGATTAGTCCATCTCCCCATTCATTGATTCTTCCACTATTTCACATGATGCGGTTACATGACATGACCTCACACGATAATTCCAAAGAGTCCCATATTTGGATCTAGAGTCCTAATGGAGGAAATTTATACTAATTTACATAGTTTCTACCATCTTACAACTATATCACACTATCTCTCATAGGTCAATCCTTGTGATTGATCCCAATTTCCCTACATAATATTTGAATGGATATTCTATGAAAAAATGAGTTGGACTAAAACTGCTCTACTTATTTATGTTGAATACCCTTACCTTTATCTTCTTCATAATATTCCTTGTAAAACCTAAAAATAGATATTCAAACTCCAAGAATATGATCACTTAATCACTATATATGTTTTCTTTGTTTATTTTTCTCAATGATCGCCTTCAATGATAAATGTGTATCTTAGGCATCCTCCTCCTTTTAATTCTTATTTTACCTAGATAAAGTAAGTGTTCTTATGTAGGAATAATATAAATTTACTCTCATACATTTAACTAGTTGAATTTATAGAAGTAATATTAGTACCAATAGTGATATATTCTCCTTATCCTTTTATATTTATAGGTTCATGCATTTTTTTCAATAAGAATAATGGAAACTTCCTCAAGTCCTAGTAGGTAGGAAATATTCACTTTAAATTATGAAATATATTTATTGTTTGAATTTACCTTTGAAATATCTCATTATGTCAATAAATTATTACAATTTTAATTCATTTAAGACTTTGAATTATTTAATTTTTTGAAAAATCCACAAAAAATGTGGAATTTGACTCTCTAGAATTATCCACGTGTGAATAGAACTATGACGTGTCACATGTTTATTATGGCGTGAAACTCAACCATTCATCTAGATTATTCCTTGGATGTTATTCCTTTAATATTTTTATTATATCATGATCATTTGATTGATTATAATATTTTAATCCTTTAATAATAGGCTTCTAACATCATTTGATTTATTTCCCATTTCTCCTAAATATTAATTTTGGAACTCTTAGATAGTTTGTAAGGTTGATGTGTACCTTATGATGGATTGCAGAAACATTTAAATGTATTTTATTAGCATAGATAATTCACTATATCAACCTTACACACAACTGTCTCAATCTTATAGGTCGATTTTTAAGATTATCTCAACTTTATGAAAACTCTCATCAACTTTACAAGCCACTTGTCTAAACCTTATGACCAGTCTATCTAAAGCTTACAAAAATGGTTGTATCTAACCTAAAACTAAGGTGTATTAACCATATGAAGATGTTTCTATCATACTTAAAAATAAATAAAATATCCATACATTAGTCCATACTTCATCAACCAACTTCAGAACCTCTACTAATCATTAGAGGGATTACTTAAACTCACTCTAAATTACTGTTTACAATATATCTTCAAGAAAAAAATATTTGAGTTTGATTTAAATGAAGATTTAAATATCAACAACAACATTTCAATTTTTCTTTATCTTGAATATATAAAAGTAAGATATCAATATTTAAACTTAAAAAATAATTTTCCATATAACATGGTAGTAGCTCCCTCACTTTCTATAAAATACTTTGATTTTCCATCTTCACAACCTTATTGACAATAAATAGAACTAATTAATTAGAAACTTCAATCCCCCATTTTCTATTTATTATCAATACCTATTTCAATTTCAAAAAATTAAGAGTTAATATTCTCCCTTTAATTAATATAAAGAAAAATAGAATATATGTGACTTCTTCTCTTACTTGACTTCTTTTGAAATATTTTTCATCTCCCCTTTTCAAATCATAAAAACAAACTATTCCACTTAAGTAAACGATGATACCATATGATTTTCTTATCATAGTTCCTTTATTCATATAACTCTAAGTCAACATGATAAAAATGTATAACCATGATATTTTAAAATAATAGTCTTATGTTTGATAACATATTTGACACGCACCATCAAGTTTAAATGACACGAAAAATATATGACTGTAATAACCTAGCTGTTAAATTGATGTTATGAATATTTTTAAATTATTTATGGAATATATATAAAAATTTATCATTTAATATAAATGGATTGAAAATATTTTAGTAAATAATTACTCAATTTTTAGTAAATTCATTTTATTCATCAAAAATATTTTTTCTTTAAAAATGTTTTTATTGTATTTTATGAGAAAATATTATAAGTATTTTTTAGAAATTTTAGAAAATATTTTTGATAAAATGAAATTAATTTTTGAAATCATAATATCAGAATTATATTTGGTTAAAATCTTGTTATTTTTCAGAAAATATTGATTTTTTATGAATAGTGAAAAATTCTGAATTTGGTAAAAATTTCATTTTTTTCAATAAATTAAGTAATTTAAAAGTCCCATTACATTTAGAATATGATTAAATGTAATATAATTATTATTTATTTATATTTAATCCTATTAATTAAATTTTCATTTTATTTATATATTATTTTAGTATAAGTTTATTTTTTGGTTTAAAAATGTGTTTTCTCGGAAAACATTTTTAAAGTGAATAATGATTCTCCATGTCAACAAATTAAAATATTCCATAGTTAGGAATATATTAAATGAAATTTATAGATTATATATATAAAAATATTAATTTAAATTTATATAATGATTATTATTAATCATAGAATCAGTATAAAATCATCTTCTCCTTGAAAAATCCACTTATTGAAAACCCACTTTTCATCACATCAGTGAGTTTAATTTAAAATTAAATTTTTCCAGTTTTGTGAATTTAATTTGTTAAAATGGATTATGTTTTTGGAATCAACAAATTTTATGTTGTATAATAATTTTAACATAATTTATGTTCTTAATGAATAGTGAAATTAGTAAAAATATTTTATAATGATTAAGGTGAAAATGGGTTTACTAGGGTATTGAAAAGAAAATAAAACGGTTAAAATGAACTAAACACTTTTATAAATTCTATTGTATAGCCATATTTCAATATTATATCATCTAAGGATCGATAATAGTCCATTTTTAGCATTTTGGCATCATAAAAATATGGTTATCAATTATTATTTTAAAAAAATCCAAGTGTGTCATATCCCCCACTTATAAATGGACAAACCCTATTTTATCCTCTTTACAAATTCAAAGATTTTTTATTAAGAGAATATAGTATCCCAGATCCCACAATTCCATATCTTTTTTCTAAAATCATAAGCATTACATTTCTGGCATTGTTACCGAGAAAGGTTATCCAATTTGCGCTATCCAAAAATTTCAACATCAAAAGTAAATATTGGATCACTTACATTTTCAAGGACCTTTTAGGTTTAGAGTTTTACATAATTGAGAAAACACTTAACATCATGGATTAATAAAAAAAATGGATCATGAAGATGAACATCAACTCATACTATATCCATCTTTTTATATTCCATATTAGGTCATCATCATCATCCATATGAAACCCTTCTAGAAATGAATAATTCAACATCATTCTTGATAACCCAGGGAAAAGGAAACATAATAATGGTGAGATAAAATTCTCAACAAGGGTAAACATAAGTGTAAATAATTTAATCTCATCAGTGATCATAAGGGTATGATGACATAATTTCAGTGCAAGAGAAATTTATAAAAGAACTCATACCCATCAATATTTGAATCATCAATCATGAAATATGGAATAAGGATTTAAGAAAGGAAAGGGTTATAATAATCAATAATCATGATCCATGTGATATCAATATTTATCAAAGGAAATATTATAAACCCATAGTAAGCATAGAAAAAATGGTATTTTGTAATGTAATCATCATAGAACCCTTACAATACCCTTACAATTAGAATAACCATAAGACTGACTTACAATATAATTTTCAAGATAATAGAATCATTATCCAATGAATTGGAGCACTATTTGGACAAACCCATCATATAATCTATAATGGGATCACATGGTGTTGTCTGATTTCACCAATTATATATGAAATTTATAAGAACTAAAACTTCATTAAATTACATAGATATTTCATTTCATTATAAAACTCATAAAAATCATTATTCCTTTCATAACTTGAATAACCTATGGAAAATAAATTGGTTCCATAACAATCTATTTGAAATAACATAAATCTATCCAGAGAAATAATAAGAATAGTATCATTAAAAAATATTCCTTTTAGATCATAAGTAACAATAAGTGTTTTTGATGTTGATGAACGGATATACCATTAAAAGATCATTAAAAACATTTTTGAGTAAAATAACCTCTTTATTTTGAAAATAAATTTTAAGAACTAAAAATTCCCAAAATATTTTGAAAATACCCTTCTTTGAAAAAAACGTGGAATCCTAAAAAAGAATCTTTAAAAATCATTTAAAACATTTATTTATAAAAATATCCTTTTAATTATAAAAAACACTTCTTTTTAAATGATAAAACATTTTTAAATACTTTTCTTTGAAAATAAACTTGAAAATTTATAAAGGAAACTTCAAATAAAATTATGTTCATGATATTGGAAAATTATTTTCCTGTCGTACATGTTAAAACAAATATTCCTTTCACATTTTTGGTAAAAGACAAATAATAATTGTTTTTAAAATGACATGAAGATTCCTTTCTAATTTTTTTGTAAAAATTCAAATATGGGTAAACATGTATTTAATAAATAATTTGTAAAAGTTTAAAAACATTTTTGTTTGAAAACATAGTTTTGGAAGAAACCGGATTCTCGACTGAAGAGAGGAAAGAATTTTAACTTTCATAAAAGTAATTTCTCAATTATTTTAAGTACCAAAGAGGGTTAAAATGGTACTATTACTTGAAAATGTCATGAAAATAAGTAAATCAATGATTTTACATGAAAAAGTTTAAAATATAAACATCATAAATAATATAGGTTCGTGTCACAAGCATATGTCCTAAAGGAAGGAATTTGGGGTGATTAAACTTTAAAAATTCATATAACTGAATTAAGAGTTATTCAATTGATATATTATGTGTAAAAAATTTAAATCCATACCAAAAAAATATAAATATATAATAAAACAATTTATAGATAAATTTACACATAATAAATTCCTAACAGTGTCAATAAAGATGTTTTATAATCCAAAGAAAGGAAATTGAGTTATGAAACTCTTTACCACTTGGTAACATTAAAGTCAATCCCCTTGGATAACTTACATCATATTGAAACCATAAAATACCAGGATGTATGAAGTATTATTTATATTAATTATAAAATGTATATTATATAGACCATATAATAAAAACCAGTGGTGAATATGTCATATGCCTCAAAAAAGTAAAATCTATATGAGAGAACCCCTTACGTTGAGTCCAGACTTTCCATGTATGTCCTTTAACTCCTGAATAATAATCTAACATAAATTTTTTTATTTATTAAGAAAATTTTAATGTTTTTATACCTTATACTTAAATCATTTATTTTATTTCTTATTAAGGACATATTTAATTATTTAATCAGTTAAGTCCATGACATGTGTTTTCAAGATGTTCGGTTCATTGTTTCAAAACATATTTGGTGTGTTAACTGTGGTCAAATAGGTCATTATTTAAACATATCTGGAATAATAATTTTTAAATAATTACAATAATTATTTATAAATTATTATTTTAAAAAAATCATGAACGTTTTAATTAAAAATGAACTATGTTACCTTTCATGGAAACAGTAGGATGTATGTATGCATGAGTAACATTTACATTTTTCGATGATCATTTTGGAAAAAAGGTATGTATTATTTTATTTTTAAAAATTTATAATAACATATGAAATAAAATATTATTTATTTAAATATAATTATATATATTATTCTTATGATGTGATGACAAAAAAATATCCACATCGCTTCGTAAAGGCGGTAGTCCACACATACACAAACAACATCATCATTTTTCTTTGTGACAAAGAAAAAGATATATTATATTTTTAGAATGATAAATATGTCATGAATATAATTATAATTTTATTTATCTCACGTATATTCATTAAAATTATCTTTATTACCTTCCATGTAAAGAGTTAGTGAAAAATGAATCACATCATTTCACGAGATGGTAGTCCGCCATACACACGAATAATATTATCATATCCCCCATGGAATGAATAGTAAAAAAGTATATATTGACCTCACCTGTTTTGATAATCCCAATTATGCTTTCATATACTTTGATAATATCAATCTAATGTTTTTCTATATATTAATTCTTTGAATCTATTCTCAAGATGATAATAATATTAAAATAATCCTCGAGATAGTTTAATCTTTGTTAATCCATGTCTATATAAGTTCTGAAGTAATTCTAACCCATTTGGATATTTTGTGTACGAAACAGATAAGTATTTAGTCACTGGTATGCATTTAAGCTACCGGTACTCAGTCTACCGATAGACAGATTCACTGATACACTAAGTTCACTGATATGTACAGAGCTACCGACAGACAACCAGAGCTATTGATATGAGGAAGTCTTCTGATAGAACCAGTCTACCGAGATACCGATACAGAACAGACCATAGCCACTGATAGATAGAAGTCTACCGATAGAAGTCTGCTGATAGTGTAAGTCTACCAATACGTGTAAACAGCTACTGATGCAACGATATACAGATGGAGAGACAGCTACCGATAACAAGAGCTACCGATAGAACTAAAGTCACCAGTATATGAGCTGTTGATGCAAGTTAAAAAGAGCTATCGATGCAAGTTCAAAAGAGCTATCGATGGAAGGTTCTACGACAAAAGTACATCGTGCACGTATAACAATAGAACGCTACTAATTCATGACCAACCAGTCAAACCCTATATATTTATTTATTTAGATAATGGTTACATTTGATGGTTTTAATGCAGTTAATGTAATTTAATGATTTCTGTTGCATCTTAGGGAACCGTACCTAGTACCCATGCAAAAGGTGATTATTCTTTTCTGTCGAAGTTGAAAGCTACAAATTTATGGAAAGAGAACACTAGAAAGATAGTGATAGAAGAAACACATGAATATGACACTCTTGAAAAAGCACAAAGAAGATACATGAAGGGTGAAAGAGAAAGAGCTAAACAAGCATTCAAATATGGAGCATTTTTCTCTAGTCTACATCCATACTCCAAGAATCCTGAACATACATGAAGAAACGTATTCTAGAAGAGAACACAGCTGCATCTTGAGTGAAAAGCTACAATAAACATTTCATGCACTCAGGTCGTTAAGCTGGACCATGAATCAAAGAAGAAAATGATACTCTATTTTCTGAGAAGAACCTGAGAAGAACTCATAAGCTTTTCCAATAAACCAAACGAGTCCATAGCTACACTGCTAATCACTAAATCATTTTGAAACTCAATCATACATCTCTTAGTGATTCTTTCTTTACATTTTCAGCAGTGTGTTTATCCTGTTTACTTTACACACACACTATCTCCTGTGCTAAACTGGAGGATTCTTAAATCCTCACTCAAACTCTATAACTCTTTGTTTCCCACTATGGATGGTGGTAGAGGTAGAGTAAGACATGAACAGCCTGTGAGCTATTGTTTTTTTTTCATGAATAACTGTGGTAGAGGTCTTTGTACCTGTACAGTAGTGTACTGTTGTTTACCCCCGATCCAGGGTGTGGATCAATTTATATAAATTTTTGAGAGGACTAAGTCTCAACTTGAGACTGAACCTCTTGGTTATCTTTGTTGTGCTTTTATTTTAAGTCTATAAGTATTTCATATATATATTCTGTTGCTTATTACTTTTGAAATACAAAAATATTTAAAATCTACTTTGATAGTTAAATTAACAAGTGTTTATACTTATTGTAAACCAGTAAGTTTGTTTCAAAAGTTAATTTAATCTTCAAATTAAGTTAACTGAGACCTAATCAATCTTTGAGAAACTAAATGAACCTTTACACTCTGTATAGATTCACTACAGTTTAACTTTTTTTTTAAATTGGGGGATTTTAAGAGAAATATTTTTAACAGAAATTTTAATCAGAACTCAATTAACCCCCCCCCCCCCTCTTGAGTATCCACTCCGACCAACATTTGGTATCAAAGGTTTATTTTTGTTCAAGTATTTTTTTGAAATACTCTATTTTTCAACTGTGATTTTAGTTGCATATTTAAAGATCTTAAATTTATGTTATTTATAAATTTTAATCTCTTTAAAACTATTTTCTAAAATCTAGTTATGAATAACAAACTAGAGGGTGTTGCTACTAACTGGACACCTTTCTTCAATGGCACAAACTATTCCCAGTGGAAACTAAAAATGAAAATTCATTTAGAAAGTATGGGTTTTGATATTTGGACTACTATAGAGTCTCAATATAAAATTCCAGAGACTGAAAGAACAACTTGGGATGAACCTACAAAGACTGCGAACAATAATAATTCTAAAGCTATGAATGCTCTATACTGTTCTTTAGTAAATGAAAAGTTTAATAGAATTTCTTCTTGTAAAACTGCGTTTGAAATATGGGATACTTTAAGTGTTTATCATGAAGGAACAACCAATGTTAAAGAAAGGATATTGAATACTTATACTATTAAATATTAAAATTTTAAAATGAAAACTTATGAACCTATTTCTGATATGTATCTCAGGTTTAATGAGATAGTCAATATAATGAGTTCACTTGGTAAATCTATTCCAGAAAAGGAACAAATTATGAGGATACTGAGATGTCTGCCAGAACGATAGAGAGGCACATCTGTTTCAATCATAGAATCATGTGACATTGCTGCTCTACCTGTCAAAGAACTCATTGGTAAGCTTATGATGTATGAGGAATAACTCAAGGTGAATAAAGAGGAAGAGGATGAACTAAAAAGGAAATCAGTGTCTTTCAAGACTACTGCTTCAAAGAACAAAGACAAAGAAAAAGCTCAAATACAGACTGACAGTTCAACAAGTGAAATCTCATACTCTGATAGTGATGCTGAGATGGCTCAAATAGCCAAGAGATTCAAGAAGTTTTATAAGAAGAATAAATTCTTCAGGAAATCTAACTACAAGGAAAAGTATGACAACAAAGAAAGCTGACAAGAATTCTGAAATAGACTGCTATGAGTGTAAAAGGAAAGAACACATCAAGGATGATTGTACAAAGTTAAAAATCAAAAAGAAATATGATTATAAAGACAATAAGTACAAGAAATCTATGAAGGCTACCTGGAGTGCATCTGAAGACAACACAAGTGAATCTGAAGTTTCTGATTCTGAGAAGAATCATTCCAACATGTGTTTCATGACCAACACATCTGAGGTAACCTTAGATACTTCTGTTTTAAATTCTTATTATTCTGAAGATGATGCAGAATCTGATTCTGATTCAGAAAACATTACTAGTAAGGAATTATTTGAATACTAAAATATAATAGAAGAGACATGCAATGAACTTAAAGATAAATACAAATCATTAAAGAAACAGCATGCTCTCACTACTACTGTTAAAAACGAACTTACTATTTAAAAAGAGAAGAATGCTCAACTGTTAAAGGAAAATGCAGAACTGAAAATGTCAAATGAGCAACTTAAAAAAGACTTAGAGAAGTTTACAAATGGAAAATACAAACTTACTCAAATGTTAGGTAAACAAGTTACACCAAAATACACTACTGGTTTGGGATATCAACCTAGACAGAGACAGTTCACTAAAACTCGATTTATTCCTAAGTTTGGACAAAATTCGGCTTATTCTAGTTTTGGAAATTCATATGCTTTAACCAGTTATTCATATGGTTATAGGTCAAATAAAGTTTTTATTTCAAAATCTATTGATTCTATAGATTATATGAGACCCATAAAACAAATATGGGTAACTAAAGTTTTGATTGCTAACCTTTCTGGACCCATGAAGATCTGGGTACCAAAATCATTTTCTATCTAAATCTGTTTTGTAGGAAACATGATTAAAGAGTTCTCACAAGAAGGTATGGTACTTGGACAGTGGATGTTCAAGACATATATCTGAAGATTATTCATGCTTCAAATGTTTAATAATGGTTTATGGAGGACATGTCACCTTTGGTGATAATTCTGAAGGAAAGATCATCAGCCTATGCCAAATTGGTAACACTGATTCAGTTTTAATTTCTAATGATTTATTTTTTAATGGACATAAGTATAATATGTTAAGTATTTATCAATTATGTGATGATGGATTTAATGTGAAGTTTGAAAAATATTCTTACAATGTTTTTAATTCTAAAAATGTTTTAGTATTTTCAGCTTTAAGAAATGAAAATGTTTATGCAGTTGATTTAAATTCTTTAGCTAAACAAAATGTTACTTGTTTAAATGCTTTTCATAAAGAGTATTGTCTTTGGCACATAATATTAGGACACTACAACATCTATTCACTTAGAAAACTAACTAGAAAGAACTTAGTTAGAGACCTACCCAAACTTGAATTCCCAAATGACAAAGTGTGTAATCCCTGTCAAAAGGGAAAGCAACATAAAGTTTCTTTTAAATCAAAGAAAGAGGTTTCAAATTCTCAACCTCTCGAGTTGGTTCACATGGACTTGTTTGGACCATCAAGAGTTCCTAGTTTAAATGGGAAGCACTATGTCTATGTTCTAGTAGATAAATTTTCTAGATATACTTGGGTATACATCTTAGCTCACAAAAGTGAAGCCTGATCTTACTTTATTAAATACTCCAAATCTGTAGAAAATTTTAGTGGACTTAAGATTAAAAATCTAAGAAGTGATCATGGTTGTGAGTTTGAAAATCATGAATTTGAATCTTATTTCTCACACAATGGCTATAGTAACAACTTCTCTGCTCCTAGAACACCTCAGCAGAATAGTGTAGTAGAAAGAAGGAATAGAACCCTTCAATAAATATCTAGAACCATTCTTAATGAATATAACCTGCCTATTTACTTTTGGGCTGAAGCCGTGAGTACAACTTGTTATATTATTAATAGAGTCTTAATTAGACCAGTTCTTAAAGAGACCCCTTATGAGTTGTGGAATAATAGAAAACCTAAAGTTAGTTACTTTAGAGTCTTTGGCTGCAATGTTTTCATTCTTAATACAAAGGATAATCTGGACAAGTTTTCTTCTAAGAGTGATGAAGGAATTTTTCTTGGTTATTATTTAACTAGCAAAGACTATAGAGTCTTTAATAAAAGAACCAAATGTGTGGAAGAATCTGTTCACACCCAGTTTGATGAAACTGATCCACATGAACCTAAAACCACTCTTGAAAATCTTGAGGAAGATTTAATTATTTTGGACCTTAATAATAAATCTAAAGAACCTACTGTAAAAACATCCAGTTCTGAACATATTCCAGAATCTACTGCTATAGAACCCAAACCTATAGATGAACCTGAAATTTCTATTCCTACCTTTATTAGATCAACAAGGATTCTGAAGAATCATCCTTTGGATGTTGTTGTTGGTAATATAGATAGAGGGACGCAGACTAGATCTTCTCTAAGAAATCAGGTTGAACATCAAGCCTTTCTTTCACAACAAGAACCTAAAAATATCAATGATGCTATTAATGATTAATTTTAGGTAATGACTATGCAAGAACAGTTAAATCAATTTAAAAGAAACAATGTCTGGGAATTAGTTGACAGACCTAAGGACACTTTAAAAATAGGCACAAAATGGGTTTTTAGAAACAAAGTTGATGAGTCTAGAAACATAGTTAGAAACAAAGCTAGACTAGTTTCACAAGGATATAGTCAAGAAGAAGGAATAGACTATGAGGAAACTTTTGCACCTGTAGCCAGATTAGAAGCCATTAGGATCTTACTTGCATATGCTGCTCATCTGAATTTCAAGTTATATCAAATTGATGTCAAAAGTGATTTTCTAAATGGTTTTATTATTGAAGATGTTTTTGTTGAACAACCACCTGGATTTACTAATCCTCATTTTCCAAATCAATTTTTTAAACTTTTTAAATCTTTATATGTTTCAAAGCAGGCTCTAAGAGCTTGGTATGATAGACTTTGTAATTTTCTTATTTCAAAAAGATTTACTAAAGGTATTGCTGATCCAACTCTTTTTATTCAAATAATTTATAAAGATGTTTTAATAGTTCAAATCTATGTTGATGATATTATATTTGGATCTTCTAAACATTCTTTATGTATTGATTTTTCAAATAGTATGCAAAATGAATTTGAAATGAGTTTAATGGGAGAACATAAATATTTTCTTGGATTTCAAGTGTTTCAAAATGAAAATGGTATAGTTTTGAATCAAAGTAAATATAAAAAGGATCTTTTAAAACGTTTTGGTTTGGATAGTATTAAGGAAAGTGAAACTACTATGAGTACTGTTTGTAAATTGGATGGAGATGAAACTGGGAAATCAATAGATCAAACTAATTACCTAGGTATGATTAGAAACTTACATTACCTTACTGCTAGTCGACCAGATATTATGTTTAGTGTGTGTATGTGTGCAAGATTTCAGGCTAATCCAAAAGAATCACATTTACTTTCTGTTAAAAAAAATTAAATATCTTAAACATACTATAAACTTTGGTTTGTTTTACCCAAAAGGAAAACCCTTTGAGTTAATGAGTTATTCAGATGCTGACTTTGCTGGTTGTAAGTTGGATAGAAAGATAACTTCAGGAACATGTCATTTATTAGGAAAGTCATTAGTATCTTGGTGTAGTAAGAAGCAGAATTCTGTAGCATTATCCACTGCCGAATCAGAGTACATAGCTGCTGGTAGTTGCTGTGCACAAATTCTGTGGATGAAACACACTATTTTGGATAATGGATATGACTTTAGGCACGTGGAAATCAACTGTGACAATACTAGTGCAATAAATATCTCGAAGAACCCTGTGTCTCACTCTAGGACAAAACAAATTGATGTAAGGCACCATTTCTTGATAGATCATTACCAAAAGGGTGATATTACTCTTGATTTTATAGGCACTGAACATCAATTAGCCGACTTTTTCACTAAACCATTGAGTTTGGATAGGTTAAGTTACATTAGACACGAGTTAGGAATGTTTAATCTCAATCGGTAGCTAACATCATCGATGTAACCTCACCGATGTAACCTCACTGATGTAACCTCACCGATGTAACCTCACCGATGTAACCTCACCGATGTAACCTCATCGATGTAACCTCACTAATAGAAAACCTCACCGATGTAAAACCTCACTGATAGAAATTCTCACCGATGTGCGCACTATTTTAAAACTTATGTATGCCACTAGAATCTAAATCATTTACTTTATTTTATTTTTTTTATTTATTTTATAATTCCTAAAAGATAAAACTAAAGTCCGAGCTACTTCAAAATCCACCGAGTCTCAAACCTTAACCTCTAACCTTATCTCTCGAATACTTAGAGAACCTTAAATCCTTCAAACCAACGATGGAAAAAACCAAACTTCCTACCATCAGAGATGACTCTATTGAGCCGAAAACAAAGAAGCAAAGGACCGAGCAAGATGCAAGTGGTAGTGGAAGTGTTGCTAGAAATAGGTCGGGGAGATGACCAGTGAATCCTCATCTGCAAAATCGAGTTATTGTGATTGAAAAGGAACTGTGTGTAGAATGGTTGATTCCTAGCAGGTCCTTAGTGATCGATGTTCTTGAAGATCAAAAATGGGTAGAGTGTTTTTCGAATAACAATGGTCCTTACTTTCAAAAATTAGTGAAATAATTTTACAATTTTTTAACCTTTGAAGAATCAGAGAATGAAAATTGAGTAACTTCTTTTATAAATGGAAAGGAGATGTGGTACCCAACTTTTGAATGAGTTGAGTGCTTGAAAGTTCCACATGAAGGAGTATCTGGATATGTCACGAGAGTCATGCCACCTACCAGTGAAATTTTAGATTATGAGACTGCTTTGGAAGAGCTGACTGGTGATGGAAGTCAAAGACAAGTAGTTGTTGCAGAGATAGATGGAGATAACAGATTGCTGTTCAAATTTGTTCAACATTTCTTGATACCGAGAAGAGGAGACTTTTCCAATTTGGATATCAGGATATCTATCTCCTTCACCTCTTAAGACATTGTGTAAAGGTTAATTTATGCAGATTTCTGATGCTCCAGATGGAAGATATGACAAGACCGAAATCAAAAAAAATCCATATTCTTTGCTAAATTAATCTCTGTGATGATCAAGGTGAAAGGGGTTGCTAAGTCTCAAGATGAGACAGTGGTAGTGAAGAATAACTTCTGTATCAGAACCACGGTTTGTAAGTACATGAAAATAAATTGGAACCCTTGGAGAGGAGAATGGGTCAATGATGACCAGAGGATGTATGACAAGTTTAATCCTGTGACTCATACTTCAAGACCAAAGGATGTGAGGAATCCAGGTCTAGGACCTAATGAAGAGGATCCAGAATACAGTGATGATTCAGAAGAGGAAGAGTCCTCTGTTGATGAAGGAGGAGACCCTGACTTGCCTCCTAGCCCAACTCCTGAAAATCTAGTTCAACATATATCAGATAAGGAAGAAGCTGTTGAAGTGGATGCTATAGAAAATGAAGAAGATGTTTATGAGAGTGAAACATCTATGACAGCTGATTTGAGTCTGAGTCCAGTGATTGAACAAACTTTAGTACCTACTGAGGAATCAAATGAAGTTGACATACCCTTACCTAATCTAGAAGACCCTCCTGCTGCTGCAGTAATGGAATTGATAGTGGAAGATACTCCTCAGGATGAAAGACCTGCTGAGGATGCTATTGTGAATGATGTTGAGAATGCTGTTATTCTAATTGAGGATGCACCCATTGAGGGGGAGCATCAATCTAAGTTTGTAAGTGTTACAGTGGATGTTGGATTTAATGATTGGACAGAAGACCCTGGTTTTATAGTCTGTGGTTTAGAATATTCAGATTTAGATAATGAGGCATCTCACAATAGACCTAAAATTACTTATGATGTCGACTCTGAGTTATTTTCTGAAGATGTGGTCAGAATGCATGACCTGGATACTTTAAAGAAAAAGCTTAAGAAAAGTTTTGTGGAAGAGGTAAAGAAAACGGAAGTTTCTATGGTATCTTCAATTCAATCAGTTATGACTGATGATGTGGTCAGTTTAGCCTCTTAAAGAGAATATGTAGCAGTTGAACCTACTGATTTGGTTACCAAGGCTGATATGGATAGCTTAAGGGATGAGCTGAAAGAATCTTTTAGTGCCTCAGTTGCTGAGATGAAGCATAGTTTTGCTGAAAAAATGGTTATGTTGGAAAGATCTTTTGAACTATCTCTTGCCTGAAATTTATCAATATTTATGGGCGAAATAGTTGAAGAAGTTAAAGAATGTCAGGCTCAAGTTTATAGACTTGAAGTAGATATTGAATCTTTAAAGGAATCTGTTGTTTCTTTAGACTCTTACATGAGCTCCAAATCCCAAGAAGATAAGGACTTAGCTTATGTGAAGAGTGTTGTAAGTCAGATGGTTTCAGTATTTGAAGTTTTCAAAACATCTATGAAAGATCATATTAAAACCCAGGAATCCAATGTTCAAAACTTTATCAGTGGTTTGACCAAAAGCTTCAAAGAGACTATATCTTTCTCTGTTAGTTATCTTTCATCTAAACCTTCGATGGACTTGAATCAAATTCGAACTGTGATGAAAGAGGAGATTGGTTCTGCCTCAACCAGTGGCTCTGTGGACTCATCTGAACTGATCAGAGTTGTTCTCTCTACCAGAGATTCAGCCGGAGAAATTATGAAGATAGTCCAAGACTACATGAGAGAAGCCTCTACCTCTCAAAAGGAATTGAAAGAAAAGGTGGACTCTTATTTCTCTAAAATTTACACAAAGACCAAAATGACAAGTCATTTTAAGCTTCTACTTGAGAGTATGAAACTGCCTCCTATCAGTCAAGCCTTTAGAGAACAAGTTAGAAAGCTGAGAGAATTGACTCCCACTTTGGACAAGTTTATAGAGAACAAGGATGACTTCATATCTACCATGGAGAGAGGGGGACGAATCATTATGGATTTCAAGAATCTTTTGCTGCCCTTTATTCATGTTGATGTATGGCCCGTAATTGTCCATCCTAATTTGCCTGCCTCTACCTCCACTGCTTCTCCAATTCAGATGACTCCTGTTCAATCCATTCGAAGCCTCAAACCTGTGATCACACAAAGGAATCCTCAATATAGGCCTGGCATAGTGTCAGTTGCTTAGCCTCCTGTGGTCTTTTCAGGAATTCCTAAGACTTCAACAGAATCCTCACCACCTGAATCCTCTTCTGACCCCAAGGGAACATCTCACATTGAGGATGTGGATTGATCCAGTAGCTGGACTATTTGATAAGAATCCTATGTATTTTGTTTTTTGTCTTTGTACCTATTTGTCACATGTAATACAAGTGATTTTCTTCTATTCCTATTATTCCACTTCTTTTTATTATTTCTCACTTTTTGATGATCACAAAGGGGGAGACATATTAATGAAGGAAAAAAATTTATCTAAAAGCTATCATGCTTTGCCTCTTTGATACCTCTGAATTTCATTCTCTCATGTCAGTGTCTTTTATCTCATCCTCTGATATCATTTCATTTAGTTCTCTGATATTCTCTGATACATTTAAATTATATCTCTGATAGAGTATGTTTTATACCATACTGTTTTCTCAGAGAAAATTGAGCTTAATTATATATCCTCTGATGTTTTTTTAAATTGATAATATCATAAGTTGTGATTATCAAAAAGGGGGAGATTGTTGACCTCACCTGTTTTAATAATCCCAATTATGCTTTCACATACTTTGATAATCTCAATCTAATGTTTTTCTATATATTAATTCTTTCAATCTATGCTCAAGATGATAATAATATTAAAATAATCCCTGAGATAGTTTAATCTTTGTTTATCCATGTTTATATAAGTTATGAAGTAATTCTAAACCATTTGGATATGTTTTGTATGAAACATATAGGTATTTAGTCACTGATCTATGTTTAAGCTACCGGTACTCAGTCTACCGATAGAATTAGTCTACCGATAGACAGAGTCACCGATATGTACAGAGCTACCAACAGACAACTAGAGCTATTGATATGAGGAAGTCTTATGATAGAACCAGTCTACTGAGCTACCGATACAGAACAGACCATAGCCACCGATAGACAGAAGTCTACCGATAGAAGTCTGCTGATAGTGTAAGTCTACCGATACGTGCAAACAGATACTGATGCAATGAGCTATCGATGGAGAGATATCTACAAATAACAATAGCTACTAATAAAACTAAAGTCACCGGTATATGAGCTACCGATGAAAGTTAAAAAGAGCTACCGATGCAAGTTCAAAAGAGCTACCGATGGAAGGTTCTGCGACAAAAGTACACCATGCACGTCTACCAATAGAATTATACTAATGCTTGACCAACCAGTCAAACCCTATATATTTATTTATTTAGATAATAGGTACATTTGATGGTTTTAATGCAGTTAATGTTATTTAATGATTTCTGTTGCATGTTAGGGAACCGTACCTAATACCCATGCAAAAGGCGATTATTATTTTCTTCCAAAGCTGAAAGCTATAAAGTGATGGAAAGAGAACACTGGAAAGATAGTGATAGAAGAAACACATGCATATGACACTCTTGAAAAAAGAACAAAGAAGATACACGAAGGGTGAAAGAGAAAGAGCTGAACAAGCATTCAAATGTGGAGCATTTTTCTCTAGTCTACATCCATACTCTAAGAATCCTGAACATACACGAAGAAACTTATTCTAGAGGAGAACACTAGCTGCATCTTGAGTGAAGAGCTACAATAAACATTTCATGCACTCAGGCTGTTAAGATGGACCAAGAATCAAAGAAGAAAACGACACTCTATTTTCTCAGAAGATCCAGAGAAGGACTTAGAATCTTTTCTGATAAACCAAATGAGTCTAGAGCTGCACTGCTAATCACTAAAGCATTTCTTAACTAAATTATACTTCTCTTAGTGATTCTTTCATTACATTTTGAGCAGTGTGTTTATCCTTTTTACTTTACACACACACTATCTCCTATGCTAAACTCGAGGATTCTTAAATCCTCACTCAAACTCCATAACTCTTTGTTTCTCATTGTGGATGGTGGTAAAGGTCGAGTAAGACCTGAACAACATGTGATCTGTTGTTTGTTTTTCCCATGAAGAACTATGGTAGAGGTATTTGTACCTGGACAGTAGAGTACTATTGTTTACCCCCGATCCAGGGTGTGGATCAATTTATATAAATTATTGAGAGGACTAAGTCTCAGCTTGAGACTAAACCTCTTGGTTAACTTTGTTGTGATTTTATTTTAAGTCTATAAGTATTACATATATATATATTCTGCTTCTTATTACTTTTAAATACAAAACTATTTTAAAGCTACTTTGATAGTTAAATTATCAAGTGTTTATACTTATTGTAAACCAGTAAGTTAGTTTGAAAAGTTAATTTAATATTAAAATTAAGTTAACTGAGACCTAATCAATCTTTGAGAAACTA
The DNA here is from genome assembly GCA_963277665.1 of Viscum album. NCBI lineage: Eukaryota > Viridiplantae > Streptophyta > Magnoliopsida > Santalales > Viscaceae > Viscum > Viscum album. Next base: position 179,153,611 of record OY728137.1, read on the forward strand.
ATTCAACCATTACACTCTATATATATTCACTATAGTTTAACTTTGTTTTTAAATAGGGAGATTTTAAGAGAAATATTTTTAACAGAAATTTTAATTGGAACTCAATTCACCCCCCCCCCCCCTCTTGAGTATCCACTCCAACCAACAGTATATGTGATATAATAACTGCAGAAGTATAAATATGTTAAAAATATCATATATATAGATATACTTTAAATCTATAATTAATACAATCCATGAGAGATGATGATGGAAAATTAACGACATTAGTTTGTGATGTAGTATTTCACCGTACACATGAATAATGATTTTGTATTCCATTTGATGGAATATGAGATGGATTAAGGTTATGAAATTAATATAATAAAATATAATTTTATATTATATAATACTAATATCATATTAGAATATTTAAATAACATTTTAAGGAGATGTAAGAAGAGTTAGAAATTTTACCTCTTCTCAGACCACATATTTAGGATTATACCTAAATTATGTCTAGAATGGATTTATGATGAACCCAATGATTCTTGGATGAGGGTATGTAATTTTATAAGTTATTTGTGCAGTTATTTTCTAAATAAAATGGTTTTATTATGGGAAGAAGGGAGGAGAGGTGTGTCCTTTTATAAGTGAGGTGAGTGGCACACTAGTGGTTTTTAAAAAGAAAAGGGTGTGCCCAAGATTTTCACATTCAAAAAGGGTAAAAATGGATTATTACCAAGAATTATACATTATAAAGTTAAAATATGTCCATAATATATATTTTATACATGTTTTTAGGTCATTTTAACCTTTTTATTTTTTACTTCACCACCATAATAAACCCATTTTTACCTTAATCGTTGTAATTAATTTTTATTGTTTTCACTATTTATTTTTTTCAAAAATTAGGTTGACCTTAATAGATAATATAAATTTTTATGATTTAAATTATTTAATACATTTTACCAAATTAAACTCATATAATTGAAAAAAATTAATTTAAAATAAAACTTACTAATGCAATGAAAAAGCAGGTTTTCAAGAAGTGTATTTTTCAAGAAAAAAAATGATTTTTATATTAACTCCATGATTAATAATAATCATTGTAAGAATATAAATTAATATTTATTGATATATAATATATAAATTTAATTTAAAACATTCCTAATTATTTTTTTTTATTAATTAAAAAGGATAACCATTATGCACTTTAAAATAGTTTTCCGAAAAATCATGTTTTTAAACCCAATGACAACTTTATACTAAAATACATTATAAAGTTAATTCAGAAGTAATTAAGTGGATTAAATATAAATAAATAATACTTATGTTAATTTAAATAATATTCAAAATATAACAATACTTTTAATTAAATAATTTATTGAAAATAATTAACTTTTACAAAAAAATCGTTAATTTTCCCTATTCACTAAAAAACCAATATTTTCCAAAAAATTCCAAAATTTCACCCAAAGTAAATTTTGATATAATGATTTCAAAAATTAAGTTCATTTTATCAAATAAATGTTCTAAAATTCCTGAAACTTAATTATATTATTTTTTCATGAAAAGCAATAAAAATCATTTTTTAAGAAAACACATTTTTGAAGAATAAAATTACTTTACTAAAAATTGTTTGATTATTTAATAAAACATTATCAATAAATTATAATGAGTATAAAATTTATATATATATATATATATCATAAATTGGTTAATATTATTAATACCCACTAATTTAATGATTAGGTTATAACGGTTATATATATCACAGGTCATTTAAGCTTGGCGTTGCTTGTCGAATATGCTATAAAATATAGTTTTATTTTCTAAAATATTAGGATCTTACAGAACCTCAATTCCCCCAAAAATTTATTACTTAATTCCCCAAGATCTATATCCCTTGGTTTTATCAGAAATCCATCCTAATAAGGCATTTTTTGTTAACATATAATGGTTTTTAGAGGAAGTGGTATCATGCTTAATCGACTGTTTTTATTTTATTTATTCTTCAAAATACTCTAAATAATATTAAATTATAGTGATATAATAACAAAAATTTATTCCATATATTGATATATTATTGTGTTAATGAAATAAAATACTTCTATTTCGTCTTCCATCAAATGGAAAATGAAACCATCATTCGTTTGTATGAAAGACTACAGCCTCACAGATCGATGTAATTTTTTATCATCATCACCCATCATGGATTATTATAATGATGTATTTAAAAATATATGTATGATTTTATTAAAATAATTTTATTTATATAATTATTAAATCACAGGTAACTTCTTTCTTTCCATTCCGTGAGTGATATGATAACATCATTTATGTGTACAGTGGATTATCGCCTCGTGAAGTGATATGATTTTTTTCCAATAACACATTACATAGAAGGTAATAAAGATATATTTAATGAATATATTTGATATAAATTAAATAATTATCATATTCATGACATATTTATTAGTCTTAATAAATAATATATCATTTTTTTCTTATACTAAAAAATGATAATGTCTTTCGTGCGTATGTGTGGACTACCTTCTCTATGAAGCGATGTTATTCTTTTTTCATAACCAAATCAAATGGATGATATATCTAAGTATTTTAAATAAATAATATATTGTTATGATATTATTATAATTCTATAAATATAAAATATTACTTATCTTCTCCCCATAATGATCGTTGAAAAATGAAAAATGTTACTCATGCATACATACAACCTACCATATTCGTGATTGTAATATAGTTAATTTTTCATAACCATCATTCATGATTGGTTTTATAAGAAAAATTGATTTATAAAAATAATAAATATTTCATTATTATTATTTTGGAGTTGTTAAAATAATTACATCTTTGATTGTAGTCAACCCACCGAAGTCGTTTTGGACATATAAGCAAAATATTGTCAAAACACCTGACAAAATCACAATTTTTCAAGAAGTTTTATATAACATGGTAATAATGGAAATAAAAACAATAATAAACATGATAAATTTTATTAATAAATTAAATAATTAACATAGGTTTATTATTTAGGAAGAAAAATAACATAAGTGATGAATCGTACTCGAGGTAAGGGACACTTTTACATAAAACCTCATTATAAGAGTTTTTAAAATTTAATTTAAAAATATTTTTCTCATATGATCTTCTAAATTTTTATAGAAGATTATTATTTAGGTTTCAATGGATTATATTGTTCTTTTATAACTATAATTTACTTTATTTAAAATATTTATTTTTAAGGATTTATATAAGGTACACTTTAATTCTAAAACCTTGTTTTAGAATATTTTTAAGATTTATTTTCAACATATTTTTCTTCCATATCAATATTATTCAAATTATTTTATGGGTTTATTTATATGGATATTAAATAATTATAAAGGAAATTTTATAACTCTTATTAATTTCCTTTAAATGTTTTCAAAAGCAATCTTTTTATGTGTTTTAAATGGAATGTTTTGAAAAAAATACAAAAGTAATATTATATTTTGACATATACTATGAAAACTACCTTTCCCACCACCATAAAAAGTATTTGATTTATGGATTTATTTAAAAAATTCCTTGTTTTATTTAATTAGATACCATATTTACCTTTTTTGGTATTTTGTTATTGAAAATGGGTTTTTAAATGGGATAGATATTTTAATATATGGAAATGTTTTATTATAGATGGAGAAAATATTTTATGAGTGTAATACAGAAAATTAAAAGATTTTATGTGTTATGATTATGTTATAGTTCTTGGACATTATTTGTAATGATGGTTAGTTCCATTATAAACTGAATATGTGTTGTTACATTATGAACCAATGTCAGGTGGTTATAGCATGAACTAATTATGGGTGGTTGTGTTATGAACCATGGATGTGGGTTATGTTATGAACCAAATATGGGTTGTTACATTATAAAAAAGTATGGTTAGCTCCATGATAGCCCTCTAATCCATTGATTATAGAAGTTAACCATATGTTTATTCAATTTTTAAGAGTTATATAGAAAGTGATTTCCCTATCTACCTATATTTGGTTTATTCTATAATATATATAGGTTTTATGGTAATAATTTGATTACTAAAAAGGTAAGTAATGATCTATTCTTCAAAGAAATTATTTACAACTTCTTATGGGAGAAAATTATGACTTTATGAAAATGTTTTCAAGAGTATATCATCTTTTCAAATAAAACATTTTGAGTTTTTTTTACTTTATGTTTTCCTATAAAATATTTTATGAAATTATTTAGGCAAATAAGGTGACTTCTAATATATGAAAATGTTAATTTTGATCCCAAATATTACATTGAAAAGGAAAATTATTATAAGTATTGATATATTAACATGGTTTTTTCTTTTATTAGTATTCATATTTTAAATGTTTTAAATTATAAGAAAAATGGATACTGATTAGAAGTGTCCACTTTGTAAATATATGGTATTTTTATGTCTGATTTATGACATAATTATATAAAACTATAAAACTAAAAAAATATTTGGGAAGAGAAGGTGAATTCTAGTCTAAAGACACTAGAATATGTAATTTTTAAGGAAATCTCCTTATAATTGGCATCAGAGAATTTTTTTTTGATAAATTTAGAGGTTATGATGTAAGTTATAAATACTATATAACTACAAAGGTTATAATTACAAGGTGAATTACAATTATTTTGGATAAATATAAAGATTTTAATGAAGGATGGAATGTTTAAGGATATCTTAGAATTTATCATCCATACAGGATGGTTTATTATGGTTTATTTGATATACTAACACTAAATATTTTTAGTAAATGGTTGGATCCATCAAGAACCAAATTAATAATGGAGGTGAAGGAAAATGTGATGGTTTTCTAAATGAGAAACCGAACTGGATGGGAGCAATGGTGAAAAATATTGTGGTTATTCTTAACCATATTTCATGAGTAAATATTGAAAACTTGGACCTATGAGAGTTTCATAACATAATAAACTAGTGAAAAATGGACTTCAATTGAAGTTCAGGGGATACATATCAAAAAGATAAAAAGATTCAATGAAATATGTGTTAATGTAGGAATAAGCACCTAGAAAAATATCTTAAGAGAACTAGAAGATGTTTTGTATGTGGTAAAGGGGGGAATTAAGAAATAATATACCAAAAAATGAATATTTCAATTAATGTCATTAAAGGGAATAAAATTATCCCAAAGGATTCAATCGAATGTTTTAAATGTGTGGAGTTTGGTCATTTTGAAAATCAACATCCTAAGGGTAAATCTCAAGACTGTGATCAACAAGGTTGTGGAGATAAATTCATAGAAATTCCAAATACCATTATAGTTGAAGTTGAGGAAACTAAAGATGACATATGAAAGGTATGAATTATATCATGGATTATATTTTGAAATTATTGAATCTTATAAAATTATTCATATTTTTGTTTATATGAACGAAGTATTAAGGAATAAGATGGGAAAACATGGTTAATGGATTATGAAGAACATTGAGTGATTAAGGTGTATATACCAAGTTATTTAAGAGTTATGATGTAGTGGTATATTTAACGATGGTCATATTTTTAAATGAATTAATAATATTTTGATTTTTTATGTCATATGATTACTTTTAAAGGCATTTTCTGAGTTTTAGTAAAAAAATTAAGGCATATATAACCTTAATTTTATTATGTAAAAATTTTGTTTTATGGAGAATGATATTTTAATTTTGTTAACATAAGTTTAAATGTATTGAAACCTTTAGGGTTTATATGATCTTTGATGATTAAGATTGTTTTTAGGATTTTCACCATATTTTTTTTAATGTTATTAGAATTATTTTAGTATATCTTTTGGAAAAGTCCATCCAGTCACATCTAGAAAGGTCATAAGGCTTTAACCCACACTTGAAGGGAGACATGGGTGTAGTAATAACCATTGGCCTATGTTATGTTTTTTGTTAGTATGTCAACATTTTTTTACTAAAATGGTTTGAAAGATAATGATTAATTAGATTTGGGGATCATATGTTTTATCTCATAGATAACAATGGGATTGAAAAGTGAATAGTGAATAGTGGATTAATGTTATTATATAAGAAATTCATGATTTTGGGAAACTTATATGATTAAGGTAAACATAATATTATAGGATTTTATTTGAGGAATAAAGGTTGAATTTCCTTTTTTTAATATGGATTTGTGGTAATTAAAGCTATTTATAGAAATGATTAGTGTATCGTAGAGATTATATAATTATGGAATATACATTTTGGGTATGATAATTTAAAAGTGACTGGTTCACTTTGGAGATAAATATTAAATCAATATCAAAAGAATATGTGATAAAACCCTTCTGATTTTTATGTTTCAATCTTAGTCAAGAAAACTTTTAGCATATTTTTAAGATAGTTATTTATCGAATGATCTAAGCTAAACTCTGGTTGCTATTATTGAGGCCTTGGAGATTAATGTTTCATTTCATCATATAAAGGTTTATTCATTTTTGGAATTATCTTACCTTATGATAACCATTTTGTTTTTGGTTAATTTATAAAGATAGGAGGAATATGTTTTCATCATTTTATGGTTATGTGATCCTTAGAAATGTTATTTTAGTGCTTCATGCATGAAAAAATAATCTTGAATACTCGTCAATTGGAGGAAAAGATGCGATTGTGGTAGAAATTGACTAAAGTATGAAATTAAACTTATAAAGTATGTATATTTCCTTATATTATTAGTTTAGATCGTAAGTAATTCCCCAAAACAAGGAAAAATATCCTAAAAATGAAAATGTTATCCTATTACATTCATTTCTGATGAAATGATGTTCTTTTTAACACCTCTGTTGTTTATGGTTTTGTGGATGTTGACTTTCTCATGATCAATCATTTTTTATTGTGATCAATGATCTCTATCACTCTCCATTATTATTTAGACATTATGTTTTATTTTTCTATTTCTAAATCTTCACTTCCAAAAAACTTTCTCCTATTTTTAAACCTAGTATTTATTATTTTAGATGACCATCATACTTTTTTTTCTCTCTTATCAAGAGGAATTTTTATTAACCCTTTTTGAGATGTGTGAAAGGTATTTTAGAATCTAAAACCATTTATTGCTAAGATAAAGTAAAAATTATAAGGATGAAATATATTAAAGTTGGGGTGTAGGATATAACACCCCCAATATTTTAAAATAAGAACATTATGTTCGATAGCGTATTTGACACGCACAACCAAGTTTAAATGACACGCAAAATATATAACCATTATAACCTACCATTTATATTGATGCTATAAGTAAGTTTAACTAATTTAGGATATATATATATAAATATACTACTAAATATAAATTTCTTGATAATTTATTAGTAAATAATTACTCAATTTCCAGTAAATTAATTTTATTTATAAGAAATATGTTCTCTTCAAAAATGATTTTTTTTGAAAATTTAATAATTAATTTTAAGAAATCTTAGAAAATTTATTTTATAATATTAAATTAAATTTTTAAATCATTATATCAAAATTACCTTATGGTGAAGTTTTTGGATTTTTTTTTGGAAAATATTGATTTTTCAATGAATAGTGAAAATTACAGATTTTTTGTAAAAATGTCATGTCTTTTAAATAAATTAATTAATTTAAAAGTACCATTATGTTTTTACTATGATTTAAAGTAACATAAGTATTATTTAATTACATTTAATCAACTTAATTACATTTGAATCATCTTTATATTGGATTTTAATATAAGTTTATTTTTGGGTTTAAAATCAGGTTTTTTTTAAATCAATTTAAAGTGAATAATGTTTATATTTGTTAAATAATGAAAACAATAATTAATTAGGAATTATTTAAATGAAATTTATAGACTATATATAAATATATATAAATATATAATTATTAATTTAAATTCATAAAATGAATGTTACTAGTTATAGAGTTAGTATAAAATAATCTTTTTCTTAGAAATTACACTTCTTGAAAAACTGAATTTTCATCACATCAATGGGTTTAATTTTATATTAAATTTTGACACTTATATGAATAAATTTTTTAAAATTGATTAAATATTTTTAATCGAAATAATTTATATTATATATAAAATTCAAATTAATTTTTTATCTTAATGAATAGTATAAATTGTAAAAAAATTACCCCTCTTAAGGTAAAACAAGTTTATCAGGGGTTAAACTTACAAGATAATGGTTAAAATGACCTAATAACTTGTATAAATTATATTTTATGGAAATATTTAGTCCTTATATAATCTAAGTATCTATAATGGTCAATTTTTGTGCCTTTTTCATGATAAAATCATGGGTATAACATTCTCTTTTCAAAAATTCTAAGGGTGTCATATCTCGTACATATAAAAGGCCACCCACACTTTTATACTCTTCACACATTAAAAGTAATTTGGTTCAAAAACAGTACCTATCCAAATAACTTCCTTAATTTTATCCCAAATACTTATATCCCATTGTTAAATGAAAAATAAATTATATGAAGTATTTTTGAGCTAACCTAAGTAGGTTGTCCGAAGAAGAGGTATCGTGCTTAACTAAGCATTTTTGTTTTATTTTTTCTTCCAAATATTTCAAATATTATTAAATTACTATGATATAATTAAAAAATAATGTAAAATATAAATATATTTTATTATTTTAATTTTTTATTCTACATCCTTTATTCCGTAAAATGGGAAATAAAACCACCATTCGTGTATATGATGGACTATCGTCTCGTCGATCGACGTAATTAATTTTTCATCATTTCCTCTCAAAGATTGTTATAATGGTGTATTTGAAGTATATATAGGATAATTTTAACATAATTACACTTATTTAATTATTATATCACATGTACGATCTTAATTTCCAATCTATGGAGGAATGAAAACGTTTCTCGTGTGTATGACGGACTACCACCTCATGAAATGATGTGATTCATTTTCACTAATGTTTTACATGGAAAGTAATAAAGATATAGTTAATTAATATTTTTTATATAAATGAAATAAATATTATATTAATGAAATATTTATCTTTCTTAAAATAAAATATATCAATTTATTTTTTACACTGAAAAATGATAATGTCATTCATGTGTACGTACGGACTACCGACTCCACAAGATTTTGTGATTATTTTTTCATTACCAAATAACATGGATGTTATATAAAAGTATATTTAAAATAAATAATATTGTATTTATTATATTATTATAATTATTTTAAAATAAAATATTACTTACCTTCCTTCCATAATGATCGTTAAAAAATGGAAACGTTACTCAAACGCATGTATGACCTACCATCTTCATGGTCATTACATAGTTCATTTTTAATAAATATATTTCATGATTGGTTTTAAAAGAATAATTTTTGTATAAAAATTATTATTATTTTACTATTGTTATTTTTTAAATGTTAAAATAATGACCTCTTTGACCATAGTCAATCTAACAAAGTTGTTTTTTGACATATAAGCCAAATATCATCAAAACATTCGATGTAAATTTAATTGAAGAATTAATTTTATATATAATGGTAAAAATTTAAATAAAATGATTAATAAACATTAAAAAGTTTCTTAATAAGGTAAAAAATCGACATAATTTTATTATTCATTAAGATAAATAATTTATATGAGGAATCAGACTCGAGGTAAGGGGCCCTGTTACTTAAAATCTCATTTTAGAAAGTTTTAAAGTTTTAATTTATATATTTTTTTCTCCTATGTTATTCTAAATATTTCAAGAAAATATTATTTATGTTTAAATAGAGGATAAAAGTCATTATTTACGATATTTTACTTTCTTTGAAATGTTTCTTTTTGTGGTTTTACATAATAGACACTTTACATTAAAACATTTTTTTAAAATATTCTAAACATTTATATTTTATATATATTTTTACATATCTATATTCTTGAAATTGTTTTATGGGTTTATTTATATGGATATAAATGAATTATAAAGAAAATTTTATGATTATTTTGAATATCTTTCAATAGATTTCAAAAGGAATATTTTTATGTGTTTTGAAGGAAATGTTTTGATAAAATTCAAAATTAATGTTCTATTTTAACATATACGGCCACAATGAATTTTCCCACTACTATAACCATTATTTTATTTCTATATTCCTTTACAAACTTTCATATTTTCTTTAAATAAAAACCATATTTCCCTTTTTTGTGGTTTTTTGGTATTGAAAATGGAATTTTAAATGGGATGGATATTTTAATATTTGAAAATGTTTTCTTATGGTTAAAAGTAATATTTTATAAGGGTAATATTGAAAATTGAAAGATTTTATATGTTATGATTTTGTTATTGTTATTAGAAATTATTTATTATGATTGGTAGTTTTTTTATAAACCAAAGATAGGTGGTCATGTAATGAATTGATAATGAGTGGTTACACTATGAACCAATGATGAGTGTTTTTCTTATGAACCAAGTATGAGTGGTTGCGTTGTGAACCAAGGATGGGTGGTTAAATTATTAAATAATGATGGGTGGGTATCGGATATCCCGACAATATATTTATTATGGAAGTTAACCATATGGTTATTCCTTTTTTTGAGTGATATAGAAATATATATCCCAAGATACATGTATGTTTTATCTATGCTTTCTATGAGTTTTTAGGGTAATCCTATGATTTATAAAAAGGTTAGGTATGAGTTTATTTTCTAATAAAGTATTTAATATTTCTTAAGGGTGATAAGTATAACTTTTTAAAAATATTTCACGATTTCATCGTTTTTTCAATGAAAAAATTATGAGTTTTATTTTGCCTTAATGTTTTCATTAGAAATATTTTATAAAAACCTCTGGGAAGAGAATGTGAATTCTTAGGTTATAAAATGTTTATTTTGAGCCAAAATCTTACTTTGGAAAGTAAAATTTTTATAAGTATTCATGTATTAACATGTTTCTTTTATTTTATGTCCCTTACTAATATTTTTGTTCTCATACAACATTTTAATATGTTTTTAACAAGGTTTAAGGATGTTTAAGGGAAAGGATTAAGTTAAGATAAAATTCATGATAATTTGTCACTGAAATAAATCATGTATTATTTTAAACATTTTCCATTATGAAAAAAATAGATACTGATCGGATGTGTCTAATTTTTAAATATAGGGTTTTGATTTGTATGAGTTATGGACCAATTCTCTAAAACTATAAATGAAAAAGTTCTTTAGGAAAATAAAGTGAATTCTAGTCTAAAGGGACTAAAATATGTAATGTTTATAGCAGAGTCCTTATACTAACCCTTTGTAAAAAAAGAGTGCATAATAAGAGTTTTCAATGATATCCAAAAACAACCATAAATTTAATACAATGTTTAGATACCCATTATAGAAGATATATTAAATATATTTATTCAAAAAAATAAAACCCACACTCATCTAAACAAACTCTTTAAAAAGTTTAAGTGCTAAAAAAAACTTCCCGTTTTTTCTCATACTTTAATCAACCAATACTCCCCATTTTTAAATATGCTTGAAAAAAAATAAAAATAAGGGTTAAAAGTGAGATTGGAAAAAATCATTCTTCAGTCTTGTGAAACTCTCCTGAATTTCCAAATTTACTTCATGATAGATTCATCTCATATTTTCTCCCCTTCAAGGGATTCACTCAACTTCCCATTTTTATAGTAGTTGGAATACTCTATAAATAATAACTTCCTTTTATTCAGTAGTTAAAACTTAATTTTCACCATAAATTCCCCGAATGTTATCATAGATAATCAAGAATAATAGGTAATAAAGAGGGATAAACTGATATTTTAATGGTAGAAACAAGGGTGGGACTTGGGTCTTGAAAAAACCATTATTTCCTCCTATGATTTTCTTTTATATGAAACTCCCCTTTTCACATTATCCATTAAATTATAAAATTAATCTTTTGGTGATTTATTTTCATTTTTACATAACTCCCACTATTATAGTTTTTTTCAATATAGCTTTCTGGTTTATGCAAAGATTGTTCAAACTATTCATAGAATCCATCAATCATCTTCATGTTTCCATTGATTTTAATCTTTTCCTATTTATTTTTAAGAATTTCTTCAATTAAATCAATTCTATTTCTATTTATATAAATTTACTTCCCTTATTGTTTATTCTTGATTCCTTTTATATTTATATTCATGGATATCTTGTAAGGATCCATGATGTGTGATTTCCTACCATAATAAAATCATCTTCTTTTTATTGATACATCCTTGAATACTTTTTTATTGGGAGACCTTTACTCAAAATTATTATCTTCTTTCACATACTTACACCCTAAGGTGGATTCATCTTCATTTTTACTCTAATTTTGGATATAATATCTTCTTTCTCCTTTATCTATATATCTTTCTTTTGTACTTATATGATCTTCATAAATTTACATGGTTTTCCAATATCTAGTGGCCCTATTCCCAAACACTCTGTAGAACCTACTATTTCCTTTCATAAAGATTAAAACTTTCTATAATTTTTTTTTCTTATTTTTTTGGGGAAACCAACCCCCTTTTTGGCTCTTCTTGGGGGATGATTTTCTTGGATGTGTTGACATTCACCATTTATTTTGTAGTAACATTTTCACCATTTTTATCTACTAAACATTTCCTCGATTTTGATTTGAAATCAATATAATAATATAAAACAACCCTACTAAATGTTATTTCTTCTATGTACTGGGTTGCCTTATTATTAGATCATGTTTCAACTTGATTATAGGATTATCTCAAGATCTTTTTTTACATTCATAGATGTCCCTTTTGATCCTTGACTCTCAATAAACACATGTGTGGAATGTATTTTCTTTCAATAATATGGAAAGTTCTAGCTTGAAATAATTCAAAATTTCATAGTATTAACTCAATATCAAGAGACTTCATATTTAGGGAGTTATTCTCATCCTCAAATTTCTTTTTTCGATCTTCCCAATACATCTTCAATTTATTATTTTCTTCTTCATGCATTTTTTCCAATATTCATAAAAAAATTATCAAGATCCTTTATTTTTTTGATTTAACCTCCAATTAAGCATATTTAACATTGATAAAGGTTGTGTTCAGTTTTTTAATTGTATTAATGACTTCCATAAATACATTTTTAGATACCATTTTCTTAAAGAAATGCCTTTTCAATTATTCTCCAACTAGGGAAAATCTTTTATTGAAATTTTTTATCACTTATTTCTTTTATTCCATAAGGATTATGAGAAAAACACACTTTATAAACGTATTTAAAAGTGAATACCTCATTTATTTAAATTCATATTCTTCCTTTGAATTTTCATTAAGAAGTTACAAATATTACTCACTATACATTTAACCAATTCTTTGGGAACTTTCTTCATATGATATTTTATTTCATAGTTTAGGCATTAAATTATTTTTATGGAATCATATTCCTCATACTCTATAAATATTGAACATTAGTCTTCAATAAGAATTCCCAAAAACTTTTTTGGTAGAATAATTATCAATTTGAGGGACTTTATGTGTTGATAGATCCTTATTTTCAATTGTTATTTGATCAATTTTCCAACCTCTATTTTCTTCCCACTCTTTACAGTTTTGGATAAAATATCAACTTTAGATTTAATAAGGTTTTAGTATATGATATCCATCATAGGAATATCAATATGTTTATAAAAATATTATTATATATATCCAATAAAAAAACTTGAAAATTGGATCCAATAAGAGGATATTGGGTTACCTTTGATACCACTTGTAGTGCCTAGGTTCATTGGACCATTGGGGGTGAATTAGTGGTCTCTTTTAATAAATTTCAAATATATTATGACCTCTTAGACCAGTTAATATCTCAATACACTTGTCTTGGTGTCTTTCACCCGTACCCAGATATATGGAATGTAAAAGTCATAAGATACAAAAATTTATAAGGTTTTTACTTGAAATACTACTCCATGCTCTGATTGGTTAGTCCCCCAAATCTAGTAATCTTCCATTATTTTACACGAAGTGGTTTCATGGAATGGTATCACACTGAGATTCTATATAGTCACACCATTGGCTCTAGATCACCAATTTAGGGTCTTTATACTACTTCACATAGTTTCCACTATCTTTCAACTGAATCATGTTACCCTCTATATCATGATCCTCATGAATAGTCTAGACAGCCTTATATAGTCCTTTAATGGTTCTTCCATGAACTTGCAAGTAGTACTTTGACCACTCCTTCTTGCTGTGGAATATTTCAATATTGGCATTCTTCTTGATATCCTTCATCAAACCTTAGGAACAAGTCTTCAAACAAAATGAAAATAATCAACTACTCTATATTCATATCATCCTTGTTCAGTCCCCTCAATGATTACCCTTTGTGATAAAGGTTTATTTCATGATTTATTATTCAATATCCTCAATACAACATGTGTTCTTATGTAAAAATAATATTAGGTTCTTCTCATATATTTTACAAGTAGAGTTTAAATATGCAATAAAATTAATGAGAGAGTTATATTCTTCTTCTATTATTATTCTTTTATATTCATAGGATCTTGACTAATTTTTTTCATTTGAATATTTGAAACTTCTACAAGTCTCTGTTGATAAGAAATATTCACTTATAAATCTATAATATATTTATAGTTTAAATTATCTTTTAAATATCTCAAAATATCATTCTATATTATTCCATAGTAGGACTTCCTTCAATCTTGTCTTGGATCCTGATCATTTTTTTTATCATAATATTAGAATCCTTGAAAAAAAAAATTCCTAAGAATTGTCTTATTTATTGCCTATTTCTCTATAATATTAATTCTGGAACTCTTATATTATTCATAAGGTTCAAGTTTTCTATATTATTACTTATGTAAACATTAGGAATTCTTGTATAAAAATTTAAAATCCAATATCTCAAAATTTTGTAAAGTTATATCAACATTACACATATAGTTTCCATACTATCTCAACCTTGAAATGACTCACATCAACCTTGTAATCTAGTTATCAAAATATTATGGCCAATTTGTATTAACCTTATAGTGATGACTTTTTCAAACTTATGACCACTATGTATTAATATTATAGTGATGGTTATATCAACCTTATAATGATAAGACTTATCAACTTTTTATACTTTGGTTTAGAGGTCCTCAACTAGATTCAAATCCTCTAAAAATCTTTAGAGGTAATCCTTATACTCATTCTAAACTATTATAGATATCATCTCTTCAAGAGGAAAACATTCCTTTTTTATTTCCATAAAGAACAACACATTAATCTACATATTCAAATTCTATTTTTTCTTGATTATATATATGTAAAATATCAAGATATAACCTCAAAAATCCTTTTCCATATAACATTGTAGTATCTCACTCACCTTCAATAATTATTTTTCACTTTCCATATTCACAGAGTTATCATAAATAAATAAAAATAATTCATTTGGATACTTCATTTATCATACTTATTCTCCTTATATTTTTTATAATTTCCCAATGTGGTAATATTATCAATGACTCCACTAGTGAAATATTACATCCTTTTTATAAGAGGAAATCTTGTGTATAACCTGGTTTTTATTTCCTTGGTGAGAATCATCTCAAAATTATATGTCTCCTTTTTAAATTCATAATTTTTTCATTTTATTCCATGTGTCATTATCCATTTAGATTAACTCCCATAGTATTTTTCTTTGAAGTGGTATAGATGAAACCATTTATTCATACCACTAGTTTATCCTCCAAGTTAACCATGAATTAAAAATTTTATTCCTTATTTGATTTACATTTCCAATTATTCTCCTTCTAGAAAGGCAATTGTGTGTGAATAACCATTGATGCTTGGATAATTATCTATTATCTTCCTTAATTACTATTTTCAAAATCAATGAATTTATAATTGAGTGAGATATATTGTTCTAAAAACTGATTTCTTATTTTTACATTTGTCTTTATAGACTTTTTACAAATATTCATAATGTGTTCGACCCTTCCAAAACAATTGTATCGCTTAATATATCTCTTTGATAGTTGTGTAGAATAACAAATCAATGATACTTGTGGGATTATCCTTTTCCTACCCACTTTATAATCATTCAATTATATGAATCTGTTTAGGAATATAACTAATTTATCATTCTTCCATTCATCTAACACTGTTATAATAGGAATGAGGGATCTCATTTTAGAACCTCAATAATTTTTGTGGATATAGTACCTTTCCATATGACCAAAAGGAGAAACAACATAACATCTCTTTATGAAATATTCATACCTTTCAACAAACTTTTATGGATGTGATGTATCAGTATGGCTCCACTAATTTCAAGTATTCAATTCTTTTATACACATCTAATGATTCTACAAAAATAACACTTCATAAACATTTTTATTTGAGATTTTTTTCTTTCCAAATGTTAATTTTTCTTCTTATTCTATACTAAATCTTGATTTGTGTCCTTCTTTCAGTTTATAGAATTATCCATGTGCAAAACTTATCTATTTAACTTATTCTTTACAACACAAACCTCCCCATAAAGCATATAAATATTCAAATAATTCTTCTTTAGTTAGAATTAAAAAAACTAAAGCATAGAGTTATTTTCACCACATACAACCATTACTTTTTCTTTACATTTTTCTCTATATGAATACATTGAAGCTTTAAGAAAATATTATTTTTCTCTACTTTACTCTAACTCATGAACAAGTTCTTCAATTACATAAATTTTTTCCTTTATTTTATTATTAATTTTTGTATTGAAATCATTTGAATCCTCCTCCTCCTCCAATAATTTTATATTTTATTCACATAAATATACCTTGTATGTAGATTCCTTTTCACATTTATCCTTTAAGAAGCACGCTTCATTCCTCAAGGCTTGTATCTCCTCTTTTATATTACACCAACAATCTCTAAATTTACCACATTATGTGGTTTCCTCGTTTTCAATATCATATTACAAGTTTTGAGGTGAAATATAATCTAGATATTTATATTTATATATAAGGATTGTAGTATATTTAGATTTATCAAATAAAAAAGAATATATTTTTCCACCACCTTGATAATACTAAATTTATTAGCCACCTTCTTCTTTTTCTTCTTCCTTTAAGAAACATAAAATGTTTCTTCAATTGAACTCATATCTATATTTTTAACTGGTTCACATTCTATAAATTCAAAAGAAACCTCAACCTATTATTCTTCAATAATCATATATTATTCACTAAAAAACTATTCCAACTTCATCAAAATTTATTTAGAAGTATTTTACTAGGATATCTTCTTAAATATTTATTCTTTTTGAGTACTCATTAATATTTTCTTATCAATGACATAAATATCCATAATTATGTATTCCATGTCATAAACTATTCAATTATGAATTCTCAAAAATATATAATAACTAAAATATTTTGATTTATTCCAACATATACTTATAGATAATAAATAAACTCCTTTTTCCATTTGGAGAAATGATATCCATAAAATGCTAGATATTTTTCTTAGTTCACCCACACCAAGCTTCATCCAAGGATTATACACTCAATATTGTGATGGTGTACTAAAATCAAATATAAATCACTTTTTTTAATATAATATTTAGGTAATTTCACTCCTTACCAAGGCACACTACCTATACAATTTTAGGATAGTTCACTTCTCACCAATGCTCACTACTAGTATAGGTGTAGGAAATATCACTTCTTACCAATGGTCACTCCATATTCTTCTCTACTGCACACTAATTTGGTGAAGGTATCAGTTTAAAGAAGTTTTTGTCTCTTCTTAGCTTAATTACATTAAGGCCGCACAATTTTCAATACTTAAAATCTATATCATAAATTCCAGATATTGATTATTTAGTGGATACAAAGTTCTTTTCCCAATTATACCAATAGATATAGATAAATCATTGTGAGGAGTGTTGTGAATTAAATATTTAATCTGAATTTTCAAATAATAAATATTCAAGATATAATTATTTTATCAAGAGAAATATTCTTCTTTATATTGTTAAATGAAATTCATAAAAAACATAAAAATTATAGACCTGATTTTCATAATGATATTTATTATAGTCTAGTTTAGAAACCACTTCAATTTATCTAATTTAGATATTCAATAATACTCATTTTTCTGGTCTTCCTTCTTCTTACTCAGGAACACATAGTACCATGTATTCTCTACCCTCTATTATCTATATTTTTCTATACATTAAAATATGCACAACATATTCTTATTTATCCTTAAATCATTTAAATTCAAAATTCAAAATTCAAATCTAAATTAACATCTAACTTTCTATGCTTTAAATTCAACCTTTGGATAATTCACAGATATATCCCTATCATTAGAATTCAGATGAATAACTAATGGATATCCCAAAAATAAGCAAACATCCATGAGATTACCTCATCATAATTTCAATCCATACTCTTTACATTCTATCAATTAAAATTTCATAACCTTATTCATGGAATGATATATTAGATTGTATTTAAATGACTTTTATCCACCATATGGGATGAAATATGATATAAGGATTCACAATGAGATCGTCTTAAGTATTTTGAAAAACCAAAAACCCTAAGAATCATGAACTTATAGGACTTCCAAATTGAGTGATTATTGTGTGAAGCCTTCTATTAATTGAACCAATCATGAAATGGAATTACTATCATGATGAAACATTTATGAATTTTAGATTCTATAAAATATTCCAAATCCCATTTGTGATGCGAAACTCCCTAACATATAATGATAAATTAAAAATACATCCATCAAAAAATAACCTACCAACCTTCAGGGTGAAACCAAATATATCATAGAGTGGTATTCATTTATAGTAGCACTAAAAACATCAATGCATCCTTCATATAATTACATCTATTTCATGATGTGTTACCTAAAAACAAAAAATTATTCAAATTAAAATAATATCCATACACAAACATCCTTCGTGACATGATGTATAGGGTCTCAATGTGATATGTAATTTTATTATAAATTTTAGAATCAACTCTAAATACTTCAATATTTCAACATGTTTCTTCATAGGATATCAAAATAACTTTATATGACTTCCAAATACCAACTCTAAATATAATAATTCCCTAAAATCTCAAAATTTACTCTTCTATGATTTCCTTTCCTTCAAAAAATTACCCTATGTGATTTCCTTTAAGAAATATATATTTATAACTCATAGTTACCTCCTTTGAAATAAAAAATCTTCGCATTATTTCACATTAACCTTATTCATTAATTAATTGAAAAAATTATTGAACATGTTCCTGGTTCCAATCAACAATCTTCGAAAACAATTGAAAACTCCTAAAATAAAATTTTATTGGTTATTGTAACAAAAACAACTTATATTGGTTATTTTAAACAAATAAAACATAAAACCTCTTGGTTGTAACAATATCCCCAATTTAATTTTTTTAATAATCATACCCATAACATAAATCATTCTTCTTCCAAATTTATGGTGAATTCAGCACACTCTCCCTTTTCAATAAAATAAAAAGGGTCTTCATCATCATCAATAATTCTTTGAAAAATGACTGAAAAGTATCTTCTAGTCCAGATTTTTCTTTTCAAATAAACCTTATTTCTTACAAAATAATATTTTTTAATCTAATTTATCATATTTATTTCTCTAAGCATCATGGAAATCCTTTCACAACTCTACTCACCCTCTCTATAAAAATTAAATATCTTCCAAACAAAAAGATTTTATGGAATTATTAATTTAGCCCTCTTGGGAATATACCATGGTATAAACAGCATCAATAACCCCAATTTGAAAACATACTTGTTGAACTATAATTCAAGATAAATCAATATCTTTTCATACCACTTGAATAATATCAATATATGTTTTAAACTGATTTCAACCAATATCCTTGAAACTTCAAATATCATAAAATTTATAAATAAAACCAAATTAAGGGATATATCTATTATTCTCAAAAAATTTCTATAACTGAATTTAAAACATGTAAATTAGACATCATTCAATCCTGTATTCTCACTGAGTCAGAACTCAATATAGGATTTAAGAAAGTTTGTTAACAATTCAATTACTATCAATCTCTTTTACAAATTTACATAAAAACAAAGGAAATGTAAAACCGATTTCTTAATTTATTTTTATATTTTTTGTATATTTTAATGTTATGATGGGAAGAGTGTTGAGTTCGATGTTTTTTAGATGGTTACAGGATGGTTTGGATGGTTTCTAGAGGGAGAAAATCTGGTTAAATATTAAGGGAAACTATAAAGATTCCCTCGGTAACTATGTGAGATGAAATGGCTTCCTCAGGGAAGGAAAGTGGTTTATTTTTAGTTTAGGTAAAATATATTTTAACTATTTAATTTTTTAAATTTTAACATAATGACGATTCGAACAGTTGGTGAATGGTTTTCAGAAAAGTGAAACCCAATAGTGTGTTTTAATTAATTAAGTTTGATATTGGTTTTATGACCTTGTTACTCCCTATAAACCCTAGTTATTTCTTATGTGGGTAGGGATACCATTATAAAATATTCCTTTTGGTGATTTGGGGGGATTTTCTTCACTCCATATGCCTATTTTATCGGGTCTTTGGGTGTTGGACCTAGGAAATTGAAGGTAAGGGTTTTATTCCATATTATCTTTTAGAATATCCTCATTTTATTTTTCTAGTAACCCTAAACTATGGATTTATTGATCACATATGTGGTTTGGGGAATGTTATAATGGAAATTATTTAGGTTTTGTTAAAGGAAAGGGAGGAGGAACCTAGATTGATGGGGTCACAAAGCTATTCATTAAGATGAAAATGTTGGGTAGGTATATTCTCTCTCACTCTAATTTTATTATATTATGATGGATTATTTTAATGGAAATATTTGTTCACATTTATTTAGTGAAATATCTTGGAAATATCTCTTAGTTTAATGGTTTTAAATTAATTTGTTGTGGGTGATTCCAACAACATGTTTGATAAAATGATCAGTTAAGGTCTTGAATAAAGAATGGTTTTGGTGCATGATGAATTGACACGAACATGGTTAGTTTGTGTTTATACTATATATGGAAGGTTCCATGTTTGTTTCGACTCGTATTCCATGCTGAAATTGTGGAACATTGGATTGTACTACTAAGGGATAAAATTGGTCATGTGGGATGAGTATTCTACCCATGGGTTGGATAGTTTAGAGGGATCACTTTGAAGAGAGTTACATTAGGTTAGTTCATTTCATGGGTGTTTGTTTTCATGGAATGATAGTGTTTTCTATGTGATTTATTTTCACTACCTATGTATATGTATATCTTGGACAATAATTTTATACTTATCCCTCTTTTTTATATAAATTAATGGAAAAATTGTTCTTATTTCAATGGATTTTTTGTAAAGTCTTGGTTACTTCCTACTAGGTTATATACTCATCCCACACAAATTCACCTTGATTCATATGAATATTTTGTTTTCTATTATATAGGAAAGGGGAGGTCTTTCACTTTACTATAAGATCACCTTGATGCCTTGTCTTCGTTGAGGGGAGTTGGAGCATAGTGATTATCTTATACTTGATTTTGGGTAGTGAAGCATTATAAATTTGTTTTTTTTTTGTGTCTTTGGATTCTTGAATTTTTCTTTTTTGTATCTCTAATGTGACTCTTATTATACTGTTAATTAGTATTGTGAGATTCATTAGTTTTGTGTGGTGTATCATATTATTCCATCTTCATTTTCATTTGTTATAGATTGTGTATTGATAAGGGTAACCCTTCACCCAATAACATTTATACTCCTATAATTTTTTACTATCCTTTATTGTTCGGGGGATTTCACATATGGTTAGTGTTATTTTGGTATTACCTAATCCAATAGGTTAGATTTGGGTTGTTAAAAATGGTATTAGTTTGGTATGGTCCGTTAGTTGGGATGTTTAGTGTGGTGATTGGATGTGTTATAACATGAAATGTAGAGTATAATATGGTATATCTAACCTATTTTTATTGATCTTCAAGTTACCAAGGTGTTACAATAATAAAAAGTGTTGTTAAGAATTTATAGGTGTGTTGTCAATTAATTATCAAGGGTTTAACTGATTAGTGTTTTGTATCATCAGTTAGTAAAGAGTACTTCTTCTAGGATTTCAGAATAAATTTTTTTATTTCGTGACATTTGATTACAAAATTTTGATACATTTATTTTTATTATTGTAATTTAATATGATTTATAACATATGATTAAGGTATTTTGTGGTAATTGGATGGTGCTTTTCACTATGGATATATAGTATATTCCACTAGTCATGATACTTAGGAACTAACAATAAGGTAAAACTAAGAATATAGTTCCACATTAACCACATTTGAATTAAAAACTTTTCCAGAGTGTTGTAGAATAATTTAAAGCTATTGATAATGTAAATGTAACTAAGTAACCACAACATGTGAATCACTAATTAGAATTTTAGTGGTATAACCCACTGATCTTTTAGAGTGATCTGAGGAATGAGTAGGTAGAATATTGGCTTGTAAGGATGAATAAAATCTTAAATTTCCTTGGAATTCCAACTAATATTGAATTTAATCTAGTAGGTTATATGCTAGAATACTTGGAATGAATGTGGTGGGACATAACAGTACAAGATACACTCGATCAAAAGATTACTTTGGAAGGATTTTTGGAATTTTTTTTAACAAAATCTAATCACATACCTTTCGAGTATCAAGAATAAAAAATTTATTTCACCTAAATAAAGGATGGATTTAAATCACATAATATGGAGCTCGGTTTTCCTACATGACTCAGTCCACACTATAGGTCGTATAAATTGATTCATTCGAGGTGAACACGTTTGAGTCAGGTCAATAACTATATATTCTCTCTAGTTATGTCATGTTCGTCATTGGTAACTATAAAAAATGGTTAATAAGTATTTTGTGGTAGAGAAAGACATCACTAAGAAACTTAGTGGTGGGGAAATTTTAATCAACCTAGACACATGTGAAAACTATAGGGGTGGGAATAAGAACAAAATAAAAAAGTTACTCCCAAGGTATTCAGAAACTAGAGAACAAATCCATTGGACTAGTTTTATTTATAACAAGTTATAGAAATAAGTATAGTTTCTTCTAATGTGGCTCAATATTGGATAATAAGAAGGAATGTATGACACCAACTTGGTAATTTTATAACCATGGTAGAATGGTACATATCAATAAATAATTCTAAAATCATCCTTAGTAAACAGGTGGTGATTGTTTTAATATGATGTATTATTCTCAAGCCTAAATAGGAAGATCTAGTTATTGTATTTTTATCCATTAGAATCAAGGTAGTAAGGGTGATTATACAAATATCTTGACACCTTAGTAGGAATATCCTTAGCTGAGGGGAAATAATCCATCTTCAGTTATATATCAATAAATTTTTGGAGATGAAATTTTGATGCCAACTAAACAAGTAGGTCCCTTGATAGTGTGGGGTACTATTATTCTTAACTGTAATTTAATATATGTTTTATTTTGTTACAATTCCTCCCATTCATTTATTTATTATTGGTTGAAAAAATGTATGGGCTTGCCTATTGAAATGATGTCTCAATTTATGAGAATGAAGGCACATATAATGTAGTGAGAGAGTAAGGGATTTAAATGTTTGGAATGTTACATTGATATTGAATTAGTCTAGTTCTTATGAGAGTTAAGTATATTAGAAATGAAAACCTTAAATTTAATCCTAGTGGTTGATTGTATAGTAGAATTCAAAGATGGTATTGACTTCTATTCTCAGTGATTGACTTTTACATCTCCCAAAGGAGTGGTTCTGTTATTCAAAGGGGAATGTAAGGTAAATTCATGCGGATCTTGGCCTTTAGATATATTGGTTTTTATCATATTTTATCAACTATAAATGATCACTTCGGGGTATATTAATTCATTTGATCATAGATTATTTCTTGGCATAGTAGACCAACCCCCTGATGTATTTTTTGATAGTTTCTATGGACTAACATCAGAAAGTGAAGTGGAATTTTCTATAAAAATACTCCCAATAATGAACCTATTTCACCTCCATCATATATAATGGCACTAAAAAATTTAGAGTCAAATTTAATTATGGAATAATTGAGAAATTAGTGTTTTATAAGACTAAGTATGTCACTATAGGTCACCCAAATTCTATTTGTTAAGAAAGTGGATGGTACACTAAAACTTTGTGTTTATTATCATAATGTTAATCAATATATGATAAAGAATTAATATCATGTTCCTAAAAGTGATCTTCTATTTCATCATTTCAATGGTGCCAAGTGGTTCTCTAAAATTTATCTTTGATTGGGGTACCACCAACTTTGAATCAGGAAAGATGATATCACCAAGATAGTTTTTATAAGTTGTTGTGACCACTATGAATAATTTTTTATGAAATTTGTCCATACTAATTCACCAACACTCTTCATAGAATTGATAAATCACATCTTTTAATGATACATCTACTCTATCATTTTGGTAATTTTTTATGACATATTAGTATACTTTTACATGAAAATAACCATTAAAGGAACTTAGAAACTATATTAGTCACATCACAATACCACTGAATTTATATGAAATTCTCAAAGAGTGGATTTTGGATATAAGAAGCTCTTTTCCTTGGGAATTACATTTTGTAAAAGGGTATCTTGGTAAAACCTAATAAAATCAAGGTTATGATTTCTTGGAAACTGCCTAAGAATTTTTGTGAGATATGAAACTTTTTTGGATTGGTAGGGTATTATCATCATTTTTCATGTGTATAATGTCTCTCCTTTTCCTTTACTTCATTGAAATTAAGGGTATTACATTCTGATATAGTATTAATTTTTAGAAATATTTCAAGGAACTTAAGGCTTAACTTACTTCAAAACATATCCTTATCTTTCTAAAATAATGTTAGGGCCATGTTTTCTTTTGTGATGCATATGGATCTTGATTGGGTTTTGTACATATATAGATATATCATTAAATATCATATGAATCACTATAATTGTGATAACATGAAAATAATTTTACAATGAATGATTGAAAACTGGATGTAATGGTCAACGCATTAGAAACATTGGATCTCAATCCAATTAGTTAAAATTTCATCGTATTCATGGATAAAAAAAGCTTGAAGCAAATATTTTCACAATGAGACTTGAATATGAGGCATTTATGATTTATATAGTATATTTATATATTAATCATTGACTAAGTTTATACACCTAGGAAAGGAAATTCAATGGTCGATGCCTTGAGTTTGAAGTCAAATAACCAAGTTGTCAAAGAGGCTTATAACCAGTGGTACATAATAAGAGTAATTACTAACATGCATTTATATCTTATGGGATAAAATAAGGATGATTTTTTCTTTATAGTTACTCTTATTTATAAATTATTTTTCCTAGTCAAGGAGACTCAAAAATCAAACCCGGACTACCCTACCATTAGGTCAAACCTTAATGATAGATAGATCGTTGACGATTTTACAGATTATGCAAAATTGGTGTTCCACTTCAGAATCATATTATAGTTACTCCATAATTATAGGAAAACCTTCTTACTTTATATCATATTTATAAGTGGTATATCCACCTAGGAATCCAAAAAATGTATAAGGTAATGAAGACCTAAAATTTGGTCAGGTATAAGGTGAAAATTGGATGATTTTTTTATGTAATGTATCACCTTTAAAACCGGTTAAGGATGAACATTAGTATCCTAAAAAAATGTTACTATAATTACCCATACCTATATAGATTTGGTATCATATTTCCGTACACTTTTTTACCAACCTTGTATAGAATATTAAAAAGTATGATGCTATTTGGGTGATCAGGGACTAACTTACTAGGTTAGAACACTTCATTCCAATACAAGAATCGAATATGGTGTATGACTTGGAAAAAATCTACATTTGGGAAGTTGATAAATCTCATGGGGTACCAATTTCCTTTGTCTTTTACCAAGTCCCTATATTCAATTCACAATTTTTTCAATATTTACAGCTATACCTTAGAACCTAATTGATTATGAGAACTACATAGTATCCCTGTAACAGCCCAAGATTTTATAAAAAAATATTCTTTTTAATTTTATTAATGTCTTGTGTTGTACGCTACACCCAAAGGAGCTTGCACAACACACATCCTTGACTTGACTTGCATTACACGCAATCGCGACCTTCCTCGATAGCGTGTGTAGTACGCAATACCGAGTTTCACTAAACAACGATATGCTATAAAAATATTATTAAAACTAGCCGTTATGAATAGTAATAACCACTTTTTGAAATCCAGTAAATCTTATTTTTCAAAATGAACTTTATTTTTGGATTCGGAGTATCGAATTTACCCTAAGGTGAAATTTTGGTACTTTTCGGATAACTTTCATATTCTGATGAATAGTGAAAATTACTAAATTATAATTAAAAACAACTTTTTTAATCGAAATAATTAATAGTGATAAATCATTAATTTGAGTGGTTTTAAAGTATATTTAGAATATATTTTTACAATTTAATACAATTTTGGTCATTGGATGTAATTTCACATTTAAACTAGACATAAACAAGTGTCAATCTTTTGATAGATATTGTTTCTTAAAAACACGCTATTTGTTTTAACAGCGGGATTTAATTATAAAATTAATTAATTCAACTTTTATGTTATGAATTTGGTAAAATAGACTTCATTTTTGAATTCGGAATATGAAATATATCTTAGGATGAAATTTTGGCATTGTTCTGAAAAACATCAATTTTTGATGAATAGTGAAACTACTAAGTGGTAGTTAAAAAAAACTGAATTTTTCATAAAACTTAATTTTGCCGCTTCTGTGAATGGAATTTCGAAAATCCGAGAGACACGGTTAATATCAAGGACTAAAATGTGGTTCAATGAGATGAAAATAATTTTTTGGTGAATAGTAACTTTTTACTTTTTTACCGCGGTTAATAGTAAATAGGGTAACTAAGGGTAAATATGATATTAATATTACCCTAACACATGTCATAATCCTATTGGACAAGTGTATTTCGACCAAAAACAAACTTAGGAATAAAATATGACCATTTAGGCCCACTTGGATTAGATTAGGACATTTATTATTAATTTATTTAAAGAAAGGTTAAAATAGTTAAAATCAAAGTTTAATAAGTAAATCATTTTTAATATGGGGTTATACATAAGATAAATTCGATTGTAAATATTCATTAGAAATCTAAAAACATTTCCTACATAATGGTATTTTATTTGTAATTTTTAAACATCAAATAAGTTAATTTATTTATGACACAAAGATGATGCAGTAATTATCTTATTAATGAAATATTGACATAATTGATGTTATAAACACAAAACTAAATATAATTTGAGACTTTTTATGAATTCCACTAATTTTCTAGGTTACTATGACATATTAGTGTGGATTTAATCAACTTGGTTCGAACATATAATTCTGTTATGACTTTCACAAAAATCATGTATCAAATAGTGTCAAAATTGACACAAAATAGTTTTTAAATCAAATATTATATTATTAATTGTTATTTTATTCCTAAAAATCTAAGGTTCGGCCAAATGACTTAGATAAGGATATATGTATTAATAATAAACAATTTGGGGTTCGTTTGGCATGTTATAGTAAGTTTATTAACCATATAGTGAAAGAAAACAAAAAGACACGGTAAAAGTTAAATTATTTAACTTAGAGTTAAATCTAATTGATAAGGTTTAAAATAATATCCAAACATGTCTAAATTTGATTGGTTGATGAGATTACAACCCTATCTCATCTAATCTTCGAATATGAGTCATTTTTGGAGGTTTTTAAGTGGGGTTAGATTTATTATAAATTAATATTTTTAAGAATTCCTAAGGTGCCCCTCTCCTCCCCTATAAAAGGACACCTCCTCCCCCTCCTCCTCACACCAATTTGAGCACTCAAGCTCGGCCAACCCCTGCCAATTTCTCCTATCCACTTCCCTAGAAACATCCTAGAGGTTCTGGTCTTCCTCCAAGACCAATTTTAGTGCCCTAAGAGGAGGTCTCAAAGAGGCACTTCAAAGAAGAGGTAATTACCGTTACCAATTCTTTCATCTTTATTTCTTCTTCCACTTCTTCTTCTTAGGTTGTTTCATTATGAAGTAATAACATCAGTATCACTCATATACTGATATGTTATTATAAGTATGAAACAAACCTATTTCACCATCTATCCATCCTACGGAAAAAGAAATCACCGCGCGTGCGTACGTACGGAATACCGTCTCCACGCCGTGGTGTAATCTATTTTCCACCACCACCTTACATGGATGGGTATAATGGTGTAAAGAATAACTATACATAGTTATTAAAACATCATATTGATTCTGATATATTGTATAATCCACTCCAATTCAATTCAATATTTATAGAAATGATATCATCGCTCGTGCGTACGTACGGAATACCGTCTCCACGACGCGATGAGATTCATTCTCCATGTTAACCATTTAAGAATGATTATAATGTATATATAAGAAATAATAATGAAATATATGACATTATAAAGCTACTGGATTTATGTATATATATACATATGTATGTCATCTACTTACTTCCATTTCAAGACAATAAGGAAAGGAAAACAGTGTTCATGCGTACGTACGGACTACCGTCTCCATGAACGGTGTTTTTCATTTTATTTATCTACCTATTATATATATATATATACTGAATATATATGATATATAAATCATATTTTATATTCTGGAAGTAATTAAATCATGATATATGTAATAATGATGTCAAGAACAACAAGTCAAAACACCTACGATAAATGAAACGATTTTACCCAAAACGCTTCTTTAACATGGAATTTACAAAATAACGGGTAATATAATGTCATAAGTGAACCATATATGATATCATAACAATGAATATGATTCTGTAATAAGTCAATAACATGATTTAAATCATTATACAGGAGTTTCGGACAGTTACAAAGCAAGTCGGACCTAAGGTAAGGGAAATATCACAATCTCATTTTTATCCGAGATTGTTTATTTGTAAGTATTTACTGGGGTGTATTTTATCATCCACATACATGTTTACTCAATATGTAATATTATTTCCATCCACCTAAAATTGTTTAAATCCATTTTTACCCTTCAGTGAGTTTTTAGTAATACGTATGAAAGGAATCTTTTGTCGTTTTTCGTACGAGGTACTTTTTGACTTTTTCGACAAAAGTACGAAGAATGTTTTTTTTAACTTATACGGCACGAACGGATTTCTACTGTTTTATAAAGCCTTATTTTAATGAAGCTTCCTCTAAAATATTTCATGACTATTTTCAATAAAATCTCTTTCTTTTAAAATTTCATGATGTTTTGTGAAAAGAAATTGATTTTGAAGAAGAAAGGATATTTTCCTCAAGAATTCAATTCAAGTGTTTTATCAAAATTATTTTCCATCTAAGATAATAAAGGGTTCTGTTTCTATCCATATTTTTACATTGATTTGACTATGTTGAGATGGAATTATGTTTATGAATTCCTTTATCTTATATGAATTGATTTATGATGTCATGATGTTTCAAGAATCCCATTTTTGTTACATGTGTTATGCGATGATGTATGTTTTATGATTATGTGGCACACATAAGAAAGGATTCATTATAAGATGGGTGGGACCTATATCTCCCTCCAATGCATTGGGTAATGATTTTATATCTCATGAGATAGACATGGCTGAAACGGAAGGTTATTTCGGTTCAGTGATACAGGACTGAAACGAGGAGTGAACTCGGTTCAGAAAGGGACTTTGTCCACTAAGATAGTCTTGGCAATGAGTCATGACTAACAAGAAATGATTTTCCATGATTATGTGTGCATGCCACAAAGTTTCAAGTTTTATGTTATGATTATGGGGATCTCATTTTCACTTCTATGATTTATCCCATGTTATGATATTATGAGTTCTTTTGCAGGTTAAGATTTCCAAAAAAGCTATGTTCTTTTGTATATGATGTGATTGATATTTCTTTTGTTTACCCTTACTGAGCATTTGAGCTCACCCTTTTATGTTTTCTTTTCCCCAGGATATAAAGAAAGGTTTATAGGTAAAAAAAAAAGGGAAGATCTTTATGGGAGATATTGAAGATCTTTCACCACGATTAGAAGATTACGTTCCGAGTTTCCAAAGACACTAAACTATTACGATCCTTGTGTGTGTGTTTTTGTTATGTACTAAGTATT
Source organism: Viscum album (assembly GCA_963277665.1). Classification (NCBI taxonomy): domain Eukaryota; kingdom Viridiplantae; phylum Streptophyta; class Magnoliopsida; order Santalales; family Viscaceae; genus Viscum; species Viscum album. Next base: position 179,183,866 of record OY728137.1, read on the forward strand.
CCGCAAAAGTAATGTAATGTCCATGTACGATAAGATACGGGTCATTATAGTTGGTATCAGAGGAAAGGTTTAGTCAACCTTTGGAAACTAGGATGCGAGAACTTTAGTGAGATCCCTAGAGATATTTCTAAGGTATGTCTAGGGATGTCCCTAGGGATAAGTATACGTATAGGTTATAGTAATAGAATTACGCTAACGATCATAGAATTAAACCTAAGATGTTGGATATTGAAGGTACTCCCCCTTTATTATGTTGTTTTCCCTAGCATGATTTTTGCCTCTCACACTATTCTTTTGGGGTTTTAGACGATGGCTGGAACCCGAAGGAACCGTGTTAATGCAGAATGTGATGGGCAATGCAATGATTGTCCCCCTGAGCAACCAAACGATATAGGAGCTGGAATGCAAAATCTTGTAGCCATGCTCACACAACTTTCTCAAGCTATGAATCATGCAGGACTTCCAAACGAGCAAAGGAAGGAGCAACATTCTGTTGAATCCTTCATGAGGCAGCGTCCACCTTCTTTCAGTGGGTCTACTGATCCATTAGTTGCTGAACAATGGATTAGTACTACTGAAAAGATATTTTCAGTTCTTCAATGTTCTGAACATGATAAAGTCATCCTAGCAGTGTATCGTTTGGAAGGTGAAGCTGATCAATGGTGGAATCTTATCAAGAATACGAGGCCAAGAGATGAAATTGAGTCCATGGAATGGGACGAGTTCAAGAACTTGTTTTTCAGTAAGTACTTCCCTCGTATTCTTCGAACGAAGATGGAAAAGGAGTTTCTTGAGCTGAAACAGAAGGATGATGAATCTGTTGGTATATACGAAGCGAATTTTACAAGACTTGCAAGGTATGCATCTGGCATTATCATCCAACCTGAAAGTAAAGTTGATCGATTTTTCAGTGGCTTAAAACCAAGTCTTCGAAGGGCATTAGCTATAAGAGACTTCAGTAGCTATGAAGAAATTGTGCGTTGTGCTATCAAGGTAGAAATGGAAGTTGGTGTTACATATCCATCTCATGGTTTTGACAAGAAACGAAAGATGGAGTTCAAGGAGAGATCTCAGAATAATGGTGAAAAGAAGATGAATGTTTCCTTATGCACAAAGTGTGGAAAGAAGCATGGTGGAGATTGTCTTAAAGGGACTAGAAAATGTTTTAAGTGTGGAAAAGAAGGTCATCGAGCAGCTGAGTGTCGAAGTAATGGAAAAAGGGTTTCTAATGATGTGAATAAAGCAAACACTGCAGAGAACGCACCGCCAACACTTCAATGCTTCAAGTGCAAGGAAATGGGGCATTATGCTAATAATTGCCCTAATCCAAGGGTTAGTGATGATCGACATGAGCAACCGCTTAAGGCAAAGGACAAAGGGAAGTCACATGCGATCACTATTGGCAATGTTGAATATGACAACGATGTGGTGGAATGATTAAGTTTTTATGTAATGGGATTCCAAAATAATGTTGTATCATGGAATATTGGAATACTTATGTATTGGTCTAATGTGGTATTCAAAGTGATTGAGATATTATGCAACGAAAACGAGAAAATGAAATGTTTAACAGTATTCATGAGCTCATGATTGATATAAGGACTAAGTGATATCATGGTTTGAGTATATAGAATTTTGAGGATTTTGGTATGTGGAAAGTGTTAACTTTTAACTGCACTCATGTTTTCACTAAGGTATTCAAGAGAATACACGATTAAGGACATTGAATGTTTGGAATGTGACCAACAAGACATATCTTATGATATGTGGGGATCAACGACAGTATTAAATCTCTGGTAATCGATGTCACTATATTATGAGAGTGGACTGCAGTATTATGTATAAGCCTAAAGATTAGACTGGATTATGTTGGACATAAGTTAGTATTGTTTAAGGATAGAAGATTTTCGATATTATTGATGGGATGTTATAGTAACGTAGTTTTAGAAAAAGGACATCCTGCAGGACGGGCGACATCCCATCGCTTCGGACAAGGCTGTAGGAATCGAACCCACAACCGAAGTGCGACTGGCCTTTATCGCCTACCACTGACCTACAGGAAGTCCCTGTTTAGTAGAAACTAGTTTTATTATATTAAGGAGTATGATATATGAAGTATAAGTCCATTTTAGGAACCATATATGATTAATCTCACTATAGATCGATTTATGAATATAATTTTTGCTAACCTTTTGTTTGAGACAGATGGAATGACCCGTCATTCTATCACATGATCTGCTAACACTTCACGAATAACAAATTCAACTTCATTTATTTAAGAGATGAAGTTGAAATTGTTCAAGGCACGAACAACAGTGATATTGTACCAAAATAAAGTAAGTATTTATTCTATGCAAATTTTCAACTTTAGGGAAATGATCTTGAAAACCAAAAAAAATGTTGTCCTAGTGATCTTATACCTGATGAATTAGATGGTACCTTAGATCGTCACAAATCTATGGATTTGTGATTACTGGATTTTCCATAGCCATGTTCTCTACCACTCTCCATCAGAACATGATGGTTAGATTTCTCTTCCATATCCATATTTTCACCTATGTGGAAACCCAGTGATTAGTTTATTTGGGTAATCGTTACATTTCATACTTTAGTTTTTAAAGCCAAGTTTTGGTATTCCCTTTTACGATGTGGGTTTATATTAAAGAAACTTTGAAATAGTAAACCATTTATAACCCCGACGAATTTCGAGGGCGAAATTCATTTTAAGGGGGGTAGAATGTAACAGCCCAAGATTTTATAAAAAAATATTCTTTTTAATTTTATTAATGTCTTGTGTTGTACGCTACACCCAAAGGAGCTTGCACAACACACATCCTTGACTTGACTTGCATTACACGCAATCGCGACCTTCCTCGATAGCGTGTGTAGTACGCAATACCGAGTTTCACTAAACAACGATATGCTATAAAAATATTATTAAAACTAGCCGTTATGAATAGTAATAACCACTTTTTGAAATCCAGTAAATCTTATTTTTCAAAATGAACTTTATTTTTGGATTCGGAGTATCGAATTTAGCCTAAGGTGAAATTTTGGTACTTTTCGGATAACTTTCATATTCTGATGAATAGTGAAAATTACTAAATTATAATTAAAAACAACTTTTTTAATCGAAATAATTAATAGTGATAAATCATTAATTTGAGTGGTTTTAAAGTATATTTAGAATATATTTTTACAATTTAATACAATTTTGGTCATTGGATGTAATTTCACATTTAAACTAGACATAAACAAGTGTCAATCTTTTGATAGATATTGTTTCTTAAAAACACGCTATTTGTTTTAACAGCGGGATTTAATTATAAAATTAATTAATTCAACTTTTATGTTATGAATTTGGTAAAATAGACTTCATTTTTGAATTCGGAATATGAAATATAGCTTAGGATGAAATTTTGGCATTGTTCTGAAAAACATCAATTTTTGATGAATAGTGAAACTACTAAGTGGTAGTTAAAAAAAACTGAATTTTTCATAAAACTTAATTTTGCCGCTTCTGTGAATGGAATTTCGAAAATCCGAGAGACACGGTTAATATCAAGGACTAAAATGTGGTTCAATGAGATGAAAATAATTTTTTGGTGAATAGTAACTTTTTACTTTTTTACCGCGGTTAATAGTAAATAGGGTAACTAAGGGTAAATATGATATTAATATTACCCTAACACATGTCATAATCCTATTGGACAAGTGTATTTCGACCAAAAACAAACTTAGGAATAAAATATGACCATTTAGGCCCACTTGGATTAGATTAGGACATTTATTATTAATTTATTTAAAGAAAGGTTAAAATAGTTAAAATCAAAGTTTAATAAGTAAATCATTTTTAATATGGGGTTATACATAAGATAAATTCGATTGTAAATATTAATTAGAAAGCTAAAAAAATTTCCTACATAATGGTATTTTATTTGTAATTTTTAAACATCAAATAAGTTAATTTATTTATGACACAAAGATGATGCAGTAATTATCTTATTAATGAAATATTGACATAATTGATGTTATAAACACCAAACTAAATATAATTTGAGACTTTTTATGAATTCCACTAATTTTCTAGGTTACTATGACATATTAGTGTGGATTTAATCAACTTGGTTCGAACATATAATTCTGTTATGACTTTCACAAAAATCATGTATCAAATAGTGTCAAAATTGACACAAAATAGTTTTTAAATCAAATATTATATTATTAATTGTTATTTTATTCCTAAAAATCTAAGGTTCGGCCAAATGACTTAGATAAGGATATATGTATTAATAATAAACAATTTGGGGTTCGTTTGGCATGTTATAGTAAGTTTATTAACCATATAGTGAAAGAAAACAAAAAGACACGGTAAAAGTTAAATTATTTAACTTAGAGTTAAATCTAATTGATAAGGTTTAAAATAATATCCAAACATGTCTAAATTTGATTGGTTGATGAGATTACAACCCTATCTCATCTAATCTTCGAATATGAGTCATTTTTGGAGGTTTTTAAGTGGGGTTAGATTTATTATAAATTAATATTTTTAAGAATTCCTAAGGTGCCCCTCTCCTCCCCTATAAAAGGACACCTCCTCCCCCTCCTCCTCACACCAATTTGAGCACTCAAGCTCGGCCAACCCCTGCCAATTTCTCCTCTCCACTTCCCTAGAAACATCCTAGAGGTTCTGGTCTTCCTCCAAGACCAATTTTAGTGCCCTAAGAGGAGGTCTCAAAGAGGCACTTCAAAGAAGAGGTAATTACCGTTACCAATTCTTTCATCTTTATTTCTTCTTCCACTTCTTCTTCTTAGGTTGTTTCATTATGAAGTAATAACATCAGTATCACTCATATACTGATATGTTATTATAAGTATGAAACAAACCTATTTCACCATCTATCCATCCTACGGAAAAAGAAATCACCGCGCGTGCGTACGTACGGAATACCGTCTCCACGCCGTGGTGTAATCTATTTTCCACCACCACCTTACATGGATGGGTATAATGGTGTAAAGAATAACTATACATAGTTATTAAAACATCATATTGATTCTGATATATTGTATAATCCACTCCAATTCAATTCAATATTTATAGAAATGATATCATCGCTCGTGCGTACGTACGGAATACCGTCTCCACGACGCGATGAGATTCATTCTCCATGTTAACCATTTAAGAATGATTATAATGTATATATAAGAAATAATAATGAAATATATGACATTATAAAGCTACTGGATTTATGTATATATATACATATGTATGTCATCTACTTACTTCCATTTCAAGACAATAAGGAAAGGAAAACAGCGTTCATGCGTACGTACGGACTACCGTCTCCATGAACGGTGTTTTTCATTTTATTTATCTACCTATTATATATATATATATACTGAATATATATGATATATAAATCATATTTTATATTCTGGAAGTAATTAAATCATGATATATGTAATAATGATGTCAAGAACAACAAGTCAAAACACCTACGATAAATGAAACGATTTTACCCAAAACGCTTCTTTAACATGGAATTTACAAAATAACGGGTAATATAATGTCATAAGTGAACCATATATGATATCATAACAATGAATATGATTCTGTAATAAGTCAATAACATGATTTAAATCATTATACAGGAGGTTCGGACAGTTACAAAGCAAGTCGGACCTAAGGTAAGGGAAATATCACAATCTCATTTTTATCCGAGATTGTTTATTTGTAAGTATTTACTGGGGTGTATTTTATCATCCACATACATGTTTACTCAATATGTAATATTATTTCCATCCACCTAAAATTGTTTAAATCCATTTTTACCCTTCAGTGAGTTTTTAGTAATACGTATGAAAGGAATCTTTTGTCGTTTTTCGTACGAGGTACTTTTTGACTTTTTCGACAAAAGTACGAAGAATGTTTTTTTTAACTTATACGGCACGAACGGATTTCTACTGTTTTATAAAGCCTTATTTTAATGAAGCTTCCTCTAAAATATTTCATGACTATTTTCAATAAAATCTCTTTCTTTTAAAATTGCATGATGTTTTGTGAAAAGAAATTGATTTTGAAGAAGAAAGGATATTTTCCTCAAGAATTCAATTCAAGTGTTTTATCAAAATTATTTTCCATCTAAGATAATAAAGGGTTCTGTTTCTATCCATATTTTTACATTGATTTGACTATGTTGAGATGGAATTATGTTTATGAATTCCTTTATCTTATATGAATTGATTTATGATGTCATGATGTTTCAAGAATCCCATTTTTGTTACATGTGTTATGCGATGATGTATGTTTTATGATTATGTGGCACACATAAGAAAGGATTCATTATAAGATGGGTGGGACCTATATCTCCCTCCAATGCATTGGGTAATGATTTTATATCTCATGAGATAGACATGGCTGAAACGGAAGGTTATTTCGGTTCAGTGATACAGGACTGAAACGAGGAGTGAACTCGGTTCAGAAAGGGACTTTGTCCACTAAGATAGTCTTGGCAATGAGTCATGACTAACAAGAAATGATTTTCCATGATTATGTGTGCATGACAAAAAGTTTCAAGTTTTATGTTATGATTATGGGGATCTCATTTTCACTTCTATGATTTATCCCATGTTATGATATTATGAGTTCTTTTGCAGGTTAAGATTTCCAAAAAAGCTATGTTCTTTTGTATATGATGTGATTGATATTTCTTTTGTTTACCCTTACTGAGCATTTGAGCTCACCCTTTTATGTTTTCTTTTCCCCAGGATATAAAGAAAGGTTTATAGGTAAAAAAAAAGGGAAGATCTTTATGGGAGATATTGAAGATCTTTCACCACGATTAGAAGATTACGTTCCGAGTTTCCAAAGACACTAAACTATTACGATCCTTGTGTGTGTGTTTTTGTTATGTACTAAGTATTCCGCAAAAGTAATGTAATGTCCATGTACGATAAGATACGGGTCATTATAATCCCCAAATACATGGATAGTAAAAAGATACTATCCATAAATAAGAATGTATGATCACGGCCTATGTTATGTATTTTAATGGTTCAGGGAAAGATCATTTAATATTAGGGTAGTTTCCATACAACATCAGTTATCAAGAAGTAATATATATGTCCCTATTTTAATAATCTTATTGTCATCCATATCAATATCCACTTTGTTGGATGTAAAATATAGAGACATCACTAATTAGACCAACCCTCATCTATGAGACTATAGAGAAAATTCAAATGATCTGTAAATAGATGGATACAACCCAAATAATTCAAAAATCATATGTAGGACATCATCTATAAGGACCCGGCCTTAAACCTTACTTAATATTGAATTAAATGAATAATTCACATTGAGGATCTTTTCAGGTTTAGAGTTTTAGAGAATTAGGACATAACTATTACATCTCAAAAGATTACAAAGTAGACACTTCAAAATAGTTTCCTTTTTTTACAAAACATGAACTCTTAAAAAAAGAGTCATGTCTAGTTCCATGTTTAAGACATCATGACTTTTCCTTAATCCCATCCTGGACCCTATTCCACATTATTTCCTGTGAATAAAATTTCAAAAAAATATGGTTTGAGTATAAAAAGCTCAGTAAGGGGTACACAAAGAAGGAAAACTGTTAGTTTTTCAAAACAACAAGTAAACCATGAATACTTTATCAAAGTAACACTTTTCACCTTTATGATGTAGTAAATACTCCTCACTGAATAAAAGATCATTACTTACCCATTTTTAACCAAAATATTACCATAAAACCCATATAAAGAACACATAACATATAAAGGTTACTTGGGATATAAACATACTTAAATGGAATAACCGTACGGTCAAATTCCACACATATCACTAAATGGAATAGCCATACGGCCGACTTCCACTCCGAATGAATTGGAGGTTATAACGTAACCACCCATCCTAATATTCACACCACCACCCATCATTTGGTTTATCACGTAACCACCTGTCAAATGTCCAAGTACAATTATAAAATCATAACACATAAAACAATTATAAAGGAAAGAAAACATTTCCACATTTCAATCACAATATATCACTTAAATATATTGACATAACAAATCCATTTTCAATACCAAAATACATAAAAGATTATATGTTATTTTTTTACTTTTAAAAACATTACGGCTTGTTGAGTAAGCTAAAGATCAAATAAAACTCGCGGTGGAGGAATGGTCATTGTCACCGCGTACGTTAAAAAGAAACACACTTTTTGTCATTTAATAAAACACTTAGTATAGAAAAGATTCCTTTTGAATAAAAGTAAAATTCAAAGGGGTTTATACACCATATAAAATAAAGTCTTATATTAGAACAAAATATGCCTCAATGAAAGGAGATTGAGACGAAGTCCCTTACCTCATGTCCGACTTGACTCGATCACTCTTTAATCTCCTGAATAATAAACTATTGTTAATTTATACTTGCTTAAGAAACTTTTTAAATATTATTATTCCTTTTATATCAATTATTTCCATGTTCTAATCATTAAGTAATTATTTAAGTTAATAATGTTCGTTTTGTAGATATTGGGTACGTAAGTCTAAAATGGACTTCTTACAATTACATGTTGTTCATGTGGTCAAAGGTTCATTATATCCAATATGATATTCATTATTTTGATATCATATATATAATATATATCCAGCATATACACATATTTATAATAGTACATAACATTTATAGGTAAGAAATGAAATGCACCATTCATGGAGACGGTAAGCCGTATGTACACATGAATGCTACTTTCATTTCTATTTCGTATTAAAGGAATTAAAACTAAATGAGAAAAATATATTTTATAATTCCAGTATAATATATATGTTATATATTTAACATAATTTCATTAATTACATTCTTTATAAATTCCATTTTTGGCATGAACGAGTCACATCACTTGAGGGGGCGGTAGTCCACACTTCCTCAGATGAAATTATCGCATTTGCACAACATGAAAAGAATAAAGGTATGTTTTAAATATAAAATACAGAAGCATATAGAGGACATAAATATATTATATATCATATATAAATATAGTTACATCATAATTTCCACCATTAAAGGTGTTAAGATAAGATTGAACAATCATCGTTTCGTGAGGCAGTAATTCGCCATCCACAGAAACATTATGTTCTTTAACCATTAGACGGAGGTGTGTGTAAGTTTATCTCAAATAACTCTCATAAAAACATCCTCTTATATTCAATATATTGTTTTTTTTACAAAATAAAGAAATAAAAATAGTTTAGGGGGTTGGAGAAGCAAAATAAAACAAAAGGACATAAGAGAAGACATTACCTTTAAATTGGGTAACTCCCTTTAGTTTGAACCAAAAGGGTTTCTGGAAGAAATTTCTGCCTAAGGTAAGGCTTCTAGGATGAGGATAGGGATTTGTAGAGATAAAATGAACAGATTTTGGTTGATCCAAAGGCTTTAGAGGTGTGGGTAAGGGGGTAGAGGTGGGGCCTTTTATAAGAGGGAGGAGGGGCACTCTTGGAATGTTATAAAATGTTACTTTATTATAAATTTCTTTTCCTATTTTAAAGATCCAAAAAAGATATATTTCAAGGATAAGGTGATAAGGGCTCTAAATACACCCATATAATAGGTTTTTGACAAGTTTAAGTCTTATATTTTACCTTATCTTTTCATTTTATTTAAATCATTCATTAATGAGGTAATCGTTGCATCATCATGGTGTCATAAATAAATTTATTTATTTAATGTCTAAAAATTATAAAAAAAAATATCATTATGTAGGAAATAATTTTATCTTTCTAATGAATATTTATAGTCAAAAATATGACTTGTATAACCCAATGTAAAAATTGTTTTAATAAAATAATACATGTTTGTGAACTTTTTATTTTAACTTTAAATAAAAAGTTATTAATGTCATTTTCTTACCCAAGTGGCTCCATGGGGTCCACAAGTTGACCCATGGATTGTCTTGGTCGTCCATGACTCATCCAATAAGAGTAGGACATGTGTCAAGGTAATTTCATATTATTATAACATTATTTTTACCTTAAATTACACTAATTAACTTTAATCGTGATTAATAAAACATAAAAGTTACTATTCACCAAAAAATATTTTCATCTCATTTAACCATATTTTACTTACTAATGACAACCATGTATGTCGGATTTTTGAAATTCAATTCACAGAAGTGGTAAAGTTTCATTTAAAAGAAAAATCAGTTTTTTAATTACCACTTAGTGGTTTCACTATTCATCAAAAATTGAAGTTTTTCATAAAAATACCAAAAATTCATCCTAAGATATATTTGATATTCCAAATTAAAAAATGATGTTTATTTTACAAAATTAAAAACATATAAGTTGCATTAATTAATTTAATAATTAATTCCCGTTGTCAAAACAAATAGCGTGTTTTTAAGAAACAATATATATCAAAAGATTGACACTGGGTTAAGTCCAATTTCAAAGTAAAATTAACTCCAATGACCACCATTGGATTAAATGTTAAAAATATATTCTAATTTCACTTTAAAACCAATTCAAAAGATAATCTAATCATATAAATAAATTATATTAAAAAGAGTTTTTGAATTAAAATACAACATTTTTCACTTATTCATTAAAAATGAACATTATCGGAAAAATAAAAAAACATACACAATGTAAATTTTGATGTCCCGATTCTAAATAAGTATTTCATTTGATCCAATAAAATTTATAAGAGTTACAAAAACTATTTTTAAAGAGGTTTTTCCATCAGAAGGTGATAAATCAACCTTTTAGTGAATATTATAGTATTTATGCTTAAAATTGAATTCTTTTCTTATTTTAAGCCTTTATATTTCATTGGATAAATGTAAATAAATTTAACAAACATATATAATCATATTTTAGTCATTTCTATTCATTCCCGCCAATACAACAGCTACGTGTTAACTACCATTTAAAATAATATTGTTATATTATTAGTGTACAACGTAATATTTCAAAGAAACTCATTGTTGCGTATCGGGTACGCTATCGAACATAGTAACCCCTTTAAAGTAAAATAAATATTTAATTCAAAAATATTAATAAATATGAAAATTTATTATTATTTATTTACCTGGGATGTTACATCATTCCCCCCTTTTTGGGAATTGCGTCCTCACAATTTTATTCACTTATTAAAATAAGTGGGGGTATTTATACCTCATAGAATTTTCAGATTCCCACGTTGCCTCTTCAACCATATGGTTCTTCCATAAAACCTTTACTTGATAAATTAACTTATTTCACAACACTTTCTCTCTTCAGTCAAAAATCTGAACTGGTTGTTCTTCCTAAGAGATATTCTCTTCCAACTGAACTACTTATGGGATCAAAACATGAGATGGATCTGGCATATAATTTCTCAACATCGAAACATGAAAACAATTGTGTACCTGGGACAAAATTGGAGGTAATGTCACTCTGTATGCAACTAATCCAACTTTCTCAATGATTTCATAAGGTCCAATGAACCTCAGACTGAACTTTCCCTTCTTACCAAAATGCATCACACTTTTCCATGGAGAAACTTTGAGAAGGACATGATCACCAACCTCGAAAGATAGATCCTTCCTCTGGTTATCCGAATAACTTTTCTACCTGCTCTGACCTGTTCTCATGTGTTTCTGAATCAACTAAAAATTTTTCTTCCATCTCTTCTACCAATTCTGGTCCCATCAGCTTCCTTTCCCCTACTTCATCCCAAAAAGCTAGAGTTCAACACTGTTTACCATATAATGCTTCAAATGGAGCCATATGTATACTGGAATGAAAACTGTTGTTATAAGAAAATTCAACCAAAGAAAGATGTTGGTCCCAAATTCCCTAGTAATCCATCATGAAAGCACGTAACATATCCTCCATGGTTTGAATTGTTCGTTCTGACTTCCCATATGATTGCGGATGAAAAGTTGTACTAAAATTTAATATAGTACCCAACGACTTCTGAAGGCCTTTCCAAAGGTTAGAAGTAAACCTGGGATCATGATCAGATACAATGGAGAGGTGAACTCCATGAAACCTTACTATCTCTTTAACATACAACTGAGCAAGTTGATCTAGAGACAAAGTATCTCGAATAGGAAGTAAATGAGAAGATTTAGTCAATAGATCAACTATAACCCAGATTGCATTATTACCCCGAGATGTCTTTGGTAATCCCACAATGAAGTCAATTGATACATTTTCCCATTTCCACTCTGGCACTGGTAATGACTGAAGCATACCTTTCGGTAACGGTTGCTCTGCTTTAACCTGCTGACAAGCTAAACATTTCACAGTAAAATCAGCAATATCTCTTTTCATTCCATCCCACAAGTAATACTCCAACAGATCTCTGTACATCTTAGTACTGCCAGGATGAACTTAAAATGGGGAACTATGAGCCTCACATAACAACTCATTCATCAACTGTGAATCACAAGGCACACATAATCTCTTCCCAAACCTCAAAACACAATCATTATCAATGTTAAATTTAGGTAACTTACCCTTCTGAACCAGCTCTACCTTTTTCTTCAACCCACTGTCTTTCTTCTGTGCTTGCTTAATTTTGTCTGATATAGATGATCTCACTGACACCTGAAACAAAACAGAATAACTTCTTGCACCAACAACTTCTATGCCAAAGTTCATCAAATCAAAAACCAAAGGATCTCGTTCCAAACGTATCATGGTTAATGAAGCATTAATTTTTCTACTCAACGAATTATCCACTTTATTTGCTTTTCCTGAATGGTAATGAATTGTACAATCGTAATCCTTGATTAATTCCAGCCATCTCCTCTGTCTCATGTTCAATTATTTCTGAGTGAAAATATACTTTAAACTTTTTTGATCGATATATATTTCACACTTTAATCTATACAAATTATGCCTCCAAATTTTTAGAGCAAAAACAACAGCAGCTAATTCCAAATCATGTGTAGGGTAATTTAACTTATGAGTTTTCAATTGATGTGAAGCATAATAAATTACCTAATCATTCTTCATAAGGACACAACCAAGTCCCTTCAATGAAGCATCACTGTAGATAACAAACTCACCATTTCTGGAAGGAAGTGCCAAAACTGGAGTATTCACCAATCTTTTTTTTTTCAATTTTTGAAAACAATCATCACATTCTTTTGTCCAAATAAACTTAACATCTTTTCGAGTTAACTTAGTCATTAGACTAGTTAACCGTGAAAACATTTAAACAAACCTCCGGTAATAACCTCCAAACCAAGAAAACTATGGATCTCGGTTATATTTGTAGGTCTTGGCCATTATTCAACAACTTTTGTTTTAGCAGGATCAATAGTTATGCCATTTTTTGAAACAATGTGATCAAGGAAAGAAATTTATTGTGACCAAAACTCACACTTGCTGAATTTTCTATACAGTTTCTTTTATTTTAAGGTTTGAAAGAAAACCCTTAAATAACTATCATGTTCCTACTTACTTTTTGAATAAACCAAAATATCAACAATGAACAACCTCATTTATCACCAGAGTCAACTGAGCCATCACTTCAGTAAACTACTCAATTCTGATTCCGACCATCTCAAGATGCTGATTTGAAAGTTCATTTCCCTCTGTATGCCTTCCCAAAAAAGCTTCTCTCTTTCCTTTACGAAAAATCATTCTTAACAAAGAAATATCTTAGGCGAAGCAACATGGTAATATTTAAATGCTATATCATTTCAATCATAACATGAATTAATTTATGGACATAAATTTAACAATTTTTCTGACTCCTAAAGTTATCTAAACCGACCTATGATACCAACTATAAGGACCCGACCTTAAACCTTACTTAATATTGAAATAAATGAATAATTCACATTGAGGATATTTTCAGGTTTAGAGTTTTAGAGAATTAGGGCATAACTATTACATCTCAAAAGATTACAAAGTATACACTTCTACATAGTTTCCTTTTTTTTCAAAACATGAACTTTTGAAAAAAAGAGTCATGTCTAGTTCCATGTTTAAGACAGTATGACTTTTCCTTGATCTCATCCTTGACCCTATTCCACATTATTTCCTATGAAAAACTTTTCAAAAAAACTTTTGATGAGCATAATAATCGCAGTAAGGGATACACAAAGAAAGAAAATTGTTAGTTTTTCAAAACAACAAGTAAACCATGAATACTTTATCAAAGTAATACTTTTCACCTTTATGAAGTAGTAAATACTCTTCACTGGATAAAAGATCATTACTTACACATTTGTAACAAAAATATTACCATAAAACCCATATAAAGAACACATAACATATAAAGGTAACTTGGGACATAAACATACTTAAATGGTATAACCATATGGTCGACTTCTACACATATCACTAAATGGAATAGCCATACGGCCAACTTCAATACCTAATGCGTTGGAGGTTATAACGTAAACACCCATCCTGGTATTCACGGCACCACTCTTCATTTGTTTTATCACGTAACCACCCATAAAATGTCCAAGTACCATTATAAAATCATAAAACATAAAACAATTATAAAGGAAAGAAAACATTTCCACATTTCAATCACAATATATCACATAAATATATTGACATAACAAATCCAATTTCAATACCAAAATACATAAAAGAGTATATGGTATTTATTTACTTTTTAAAACATTACGGCTTGTTGAGTAAGCAAAAGATCAAATAATACTCACGGCGGTGGAAAGGTCGTTGTCACCGCGTACGTTAAAAAGAAACATAATTTTTGTCATTTAGTAAAATGATTTGTATAGAAAAGATTACTTTTGAATAAAAGTAAAAGTTAAAGTGGTTTATACACCGTATAAAATAAAGTCTTGTATTAGAACAAAATATTCCTCTATGAAAGGAGATTGAGACGAAGTCCCTTACCTCGGGTCCGACTTGACACGATCGCTCTTTAATCTCCCGAATAATAAACTAGTGTTAATTTATAATTGATTAAGAACTTTTTTCAAGATTATTATTCCTTTTATATCACTTATTTCCATGTTATAATCATTATGTAATCATTTAAGTTAATAATGTTCATTTTGTCAATATTTGGTACTTAAGTCGAAAATGGACTTCTTACAATTACATGTTGTTCATGTGGTCAAAGGTTCATTATATTCAGAAGGATATTCATGATTTGGATATCATATTTATCATATATATCTAGCTTATACATGTATTTATATTAGTACATAACATTTATAGGTAATAAATGAAATTCACCGTTCATAGAGACGGTAAGTCATACGTACGCATGAACGCTACTTTCATTTCTATTTCGTATTTAAGAAATAAAACTAAATGAGAAACATGTATATTATAATTCCAGTATAATATATATGTTATATATTTAACATAAGTTTATTAATTAAATTCTTTATAAATTCCATGTTTGGCATGAACGAGTCACATCACTTGAGGGGGCGGTAGTCCACACTTCCTCAGATGAAATTATCGCATTTGCACAACATGAAAAGCATAAAGTTGTGTTTTAAATATAAAATAAAGAAGCATAGAGAGGGAATAAATATATTATATATCATATATAAATACAGTGACATCATAATGTCCACCATGAAAGGTTTTAAGAGAAGATTGAACAATCATCATTTCGTGAGGCAGTAATTCACCATCCACAGAAATAGTATGTTATTTAACCATTAGACGGAGGTGTGTGTAAGTGTAGCTCGAATAATTCTCATAACAACATCCTAGTATATTTAATAAACTTTTTTGTTACAAAGGAAATAAATAAAAATATTTTAGGGGTTTGGAGATGCAAAATAATACAAAAGGACATAAGAGAAGACATTACCTTTAAATCGGGTTACTCCCTTTGGTTTGAACCAAAAGGGTTTCTTGAAGAGCTTTCTGCCTACAGTAAGGCCTCTAGAACGAGGAGAGGGATGTGGAGAGATGAAAATTGTATATTTTGGTTGATCCAAAGGATTTAGAGGTGTGGGTAAGGGGGTAGAGGTGGGGGCCTTTTATAAGAGGGATGAGGGGCACTCTTGGAATGTTATAAAATGTTACTTTATTATAAAATGATTTTCAGATTTTAAAGGTCCCAAAAATATATATTTCTAGGATAAGGTGATAAGGGTTCGAAATACACCTATACAATAGGTTTTTTTACAAGTTTATGTCTTATATTTTACCTTATCTTTTCATTTTATTAAAATCGTTCATTAATGAGGTAATCGTTGCATCATCATGGTGACATAAATAAATTTATTTATTTAATATCTAAAAAGTATAAAAAAAATATCATGATGTAGAAATCTTTTCAAATTTATAATGAATATTTATAGTCAAAAATATGACTTGAATAACCCCATGTAAAAATTTCTTTTTTAAAACTATACATGTTTGTGACCTTTTTATTTTAACTTTAAATAAAAAGTTATTAATGTCATTTTCTTACCCAAGTGGCTCCAGGGCATCCCCAAGTTTACTTATGTATTGTCTTGGTTGGCCATGACTCATCCAATAAGAGTAGGACATGTTTCAAGGTAATTTCATATTATTATAACATTATTTTTACCTTAAATTAGACTAATTACCTTTAATCGCGATTAATAAAACTTAAAAGTTACTATTCACCCAAAAATTATTCCCAGCCCATTGAAGCACATTTTACTTACTAATAAAAGCCATTTATGTCTGATTTTTGAAATTAAATTCACAGAATTTTTAAAGTTTCATTTAAATTAAAAATCTTTTTTTTAACTACCACTTAGTGGTTTCACTATTCATCAAAAATTGATGTTTTTCAGAAAAATACCAAAAATTCACCCTAAGCTATATTTGATATTCCGAATTCAAAAATGATTTCTATTTTAAAAAATTCAAAAACATATTAGTTTAATTAATTAATTTAATAATTAATTCCCGTTGTCAAAACAAATATCGTGTTTTTAAGAAACAATATATATCAAAAGATTGACACTAGTTTAAGTCCAATTTCAAAGTGAAATTAATTCCAATGACCACCATTGGATTAAATGGTAAAAATATATTCTAATTTCACTTTAAAACCAATTCAAAATTTAATCTAATCATATAAATAAATTATATTAAAAAGAGTTTTTTAATTAAAATACAACATTTTTCACTTATTCATTAAAAATGAACTTTATCAGAAAATTTACAATAACATACACAAAGTAAATTTTGATGTCCCGATTCTAAATAAGGACTTAATTTGGTCCAATAGAATGTATAAGAGTGACCAAAACTATTTTTAAAGAGGTTTTTCCATCAAAAGGCGATAAATCGACCTTTTAGTTAATATTAGAGTATTTATGCTTAAAATTGAATTATTTTCTTATTTTAAGCCTCTATATTTCATTGGATAAATGTAAAAACATTTAACAAACATATATAATCATATTTTAGTTATTTCTATTCATTCCCATCAATACAATGGCTACGTGTTAACTACCATTTAAAATAATATTATTATATTATTAGTGTGCAGCGTAAGATTTCAAAGAAACTCGTTGTTGCGTATCAGGTACGATATCAAACATAGAAACCCATTTAAAGTAAAATTAATATTTAATTCATAAATATAAATAAATATTAAAATTTCTTATTCTTTATTTACCTGGGATGTTTCATCATCAATAACCACTACCTTTTGAAGTAGGTGGACATTTTTTTAGAGTTACACCATGATTGGGGCATCATCATTTAGGTAAATAAGAGAATTTTTCTCCTAAATATATAAGACCACTCATGATTCTTGATATATTTTGTGTCGTTTCATATTGGATGAATTTACCACTAAGGTTTAGATTAATGCATAATGTATTTCAGGAATCTCAATTCAATAAGTACCAACCTGATTCTTACTATGTAATTATGTGGGAGAATGTTACTCTTGAACTAGAAATTATATTGATTCATTCCACAGTGTGTATTGTTGATTAGAAAGATAAAATATTATGAGGAATACATATTCCTTTGGTATGAATATTTTTGTAACATGGTCTGATTTAAGAGGTTACTGGGGAACATGAAAATTTCATAATGGAGAAATTACGAAAGCTCTTCCAAGACACCTCCAACTTCCAGCTTTCTATTGATGAAAATCCCAATGGTTCAGAGGATGCAGAACCCCTATTTAATGGTATTTCCATTTTTTATATATTTTTAAGTTACGATGTGAAAAATATTATGTTTGGGACTTTTCAGATGGTTTTAGGATTGTTTATAGGGGTTATTCATGGTTCATGGTTAGGGGAAACTATGTGGATTCCCTAGATAACCATATGAAGATAAAAGGGTTTCTCAAGGTAGTCATACATTCAGGGCATGGTTTGGGTAAACAATACAATAATTGTAAAACTTTGGAAAATTTTGGATTTTGATGATTCCCATGGTTGGTGGTTGAGTTTCAAAATTGTATAACCTAACCAAGTGACATAAATAATTAATTCAAAAAAATGGTTTAAAGACCCGTTTACTCACCCAGATCCCAAATTCTTTATCATGTGTCTAGGGATATCATTTTCTATGTTTCTTATGGTAACTTTTTGGGATTATCTTTTATCTAGTGTTTGATTTCAATATATCATTAGGAATTTGAACAAAGAAATCAAAGATAAGTGTTTTTTATTCTATTACCCATGTATCTCCACATTTTCCTTCAAAAGGAACCCTAGACATGGGATATCATGATCATATATATGTTTTGAGGAGTTTTTTGATTAAAATTATTTGGGATCAATTTATGTAAAGGTAAGAGTTACCCAGATTGGTGAGATTACAAATTTATTCTTCAAGATGAATGTGTTGAGGTAGGTGGTATCTCTCCCACCCTACTTTTCTTAGAACATGATGGCCTAGTTTTCTTAAATTCATTGGTTCATATTCTTCTGTTTAAATTTCCTAAAAATCTCTCTTGGTTCTTTTGTTTTAATATAATGTGTTGTGGGATATGCACACAACATGATTATTAAAATTTTAAACAGAGGTATTGAAAAAA
Organism: Viscum album; assembly: GCA_963277665.1. NCBI lineage: Eukaryota > Viridiplantae > Streptophyta > Magnoliopsida > Santalales > Viscaceae > Viscum > Viscum album. The sequence continues at coordinate 179,202,881 of OY728137.1, forward strand.
GAATTGTTTTGGTGTTTGAGAACATGGAATGAACATGGTTAGAATAAATTCAAACTATATATGGAAGGGGTCATATTGGTTCAGACATAGATTCCATACTTAAATTGGTTCACACAAGTTTTAAAACTATGTGAAGACTTGGGTAAGGATGGATGTGTTTTGTAGTCATGGCCTGAACTATTTAGAGGTCAAACCTTGATGGGAGTTTCACTGGGTTGGTGCATTTCATGGGTGTATGAATGGGGGTGTTTTTTAATGAGTTATTTTAACTAAATATGTATATAAACATCTTAGAAAAATGTTTTATACTTATCTCTCATGTTTTATATTAATTTTAGGATAGTATTTTATTGTCTCATTAGTGTGTGTGGGAAGTATTAGGGTTTTCCTACTTGATTGTATACTCACCCATGTATATGAAACTTGTTGCATATGTAGATTCTGCTTACTAAAATATAAAAAAGGAATAGGTATCTTACTTTACTAGAAGAGAATCTTGATGTTGTATTAGTGGTTTTAGAGAGTTAAGAATGGTGATGGTTGTGTGCTATTGTCTGTGTAGTTCCACTTTGGAACTTTCAATTCTTTGTGTCTTGGGATTTTAGATTTTTTATTTTTTACTATTACTACCATGAATATTCTTATAATATTGATTAGTATTGTGAGTTTTATTTGTTTTATATTGTGAATCATATTGTTTCTTATTCATTTTCATTTATTATAGGCAGCATTTTGAAAAGGGTAAACTATCCCCCAATAGCTTGTATACCCATGGTATTTATTGCTAGCCTTAGGTGCTAAAGGGATATCACCTAATTCTAGTGGAATTTTGGTTCTACAATAGATAATGGGTTGGGATCATGATGTTATATGTGACATGAGAAATAAAATTCACCAAACACCAAAATTTATATGATCTTAATCACATTCACAGAAAATTGTCACCACATAAAAAATTAAGCATAAGAGTGTGAGACATACCAAAAGTTGAATAAATTGATACAACTTATAAATATAAAACTAGTGAAACAACTTGATATATGTGATATTTATTTCTTGATATGAATTATCTATTATAATATGATCATTACCACTTGTAGTATCCCAAACACTTTTTTTCATAATAACTTTATTCTCAATAGTATTTAATATCCTAAAAAATAGTAATATGATGATACTACATTTTTTGTTCATAAAAAATGTTCCTCCAATATTATAGTTGTTACGTAAAAAACTATCCATATTCTTTGTCAGGTTTAGATACCATTAGTTAAAAGCTAGATATCATAATTCATTTTTCTAAAATGGTCAAAAACCATTTGAAAAACTAAACTTTATCTTTGAATCATATTTCACTCTAAATCAAAATTCATATAATCTATACTTCTTCACTCTACCATGCATAAATGGATCCAAATTTCTTTTTTAAAGGATATTACTTCATATAGGATGCTGATAAAATTTTTACATGACAACAATTGATATTCTTTAATACTATAAGAATCGCTTAATTCATTAAGATTCTTCTTTCACTTTTTCAATCCACTTGATACTTGGACCTTGGAATATGATGATATCACTTGTACAAGTAGATTTTTCCTTAAAATATAATATCACTTTTAATATTTTTTCCACTATTAAAGAAATAATATTCTTTCAGCAAACACACAATACATATTCCTTTTCATTAATCTGTTCACACAATATATTCTTCTTCTATAAATTCACACACAATTCATATTTCCCATGTATCATATCTCTCCATTAATCCTACATCATTAAACAATGTAAAAACCTCACAAATATGGGTACCTAAAATATACCCAAGTAAAATATTGTGGTTGAACATGAAAATCCAACCCTTTTCGTCCACATTCCTTGCAATCCTTTATAGCTCCATTCATTTCAATGGCACCACTACTGCATTGTTCATCCTAAAACTGTTCTTTATTATACTTTTTCTCCTTTGAATTTGTACAACTTCTCTATATGGTAATCTTAAAAATGATTCAACTAATGAAAGATTCCTTCCTTTAAATAATAAGACATCCTGGATTTTATTTTATAACTTGATATTTATTTATTAGTGAGAATCATCTCACCAGTACAAGTCTCCTTACCAAGTTTACCATAAGTGAAATCTATTTAAAGATTCTTTCTCTATGTAGGGGTAACTCCACAGGTTGTTTTCCTTATAATGTTATATATGAAACCACTTAGTCATGTCACTTTCCCATCCCCATTGTTAACCATTAAATTGAATTATTATTTCTTATTTAATTTCCAATCCCATTTATTCTCTTTTTAAGAAGGATTTTGTGAATGACTAACCATTGATTCATGGAAATATCTATTATACTCTTTCATTATGATCTTCCAAATCCATGAATCTATTATCCTATGAGATAGATTTTTCTAACTTCTAAGTTTTTATTTGAAAATTTTTATTCATTTTCTTTTAACACATATTTATAATGTTTCTAAACCTTCTACAACAAAAAACAAAACTTATTTTCTCTCTATGATGTATATTGTGAATAATACATCAAGGATACTTGAGGAATTGTAATTTCCTATCCACTTCATAATAAACAGACTTCATGGATTTTTTCTGAAGTGGAATAGATTTTTCATTCTTCCATTCATGTATACTTCTATTAATAAGAGTTAGGGATCTTATATAGTCACCTTGATTATTCTTATTTTTGCAGTACCTCTCCATGTAAAAAATATTAAAACAATCATAACATCTCCCAATGAAATATTTATACCTTTTGTAAAACTTCCAGGAATGTGATGTATCACTATTTCTTCTCTAATTTCATATATTCAATTTATTTTTACAAACATCCATTATATATCCAAATATGTAAAAAACAACACTGATTCAAAATATTACTTTGTGAGTTCTTTTACAAATATTACATCCATATTCTTCTTCTCTACTAAATAATAATTTATACTATTCATTCTATTGAATGATATATCCATGTGTATAAATTCTATGTTTAATGTTTTCATTGAAACATCAATCTCTCCTTCAAGCATCTCAATATTTGAATCCTTTTTATTTGGTTGGGCTTCTAAATTCTCAAGGTGAGAGTTATTTTTGTCATATACAACCTTTACTTTCTCTTTATATTGATATCTCTGGATAGGTATTGAAGCTTCATGGAAAATTTTCTTTTCCATGCATAACTCTAAATCTTGAACAAGTTATTAAATTACTTCACTTTTTTCCTTTATTTACTTGTTCATTTTTCTAATCAACTTATATTAAGACTTATCTTCCTTCATTAAATTTTTTTTTTCTTATTTCAACTATTCTATATAAGAATATTTCCTTTCACCTTCAGCCTTCAATAATTTTGATTCAATCCTTATGTCTTGTCAAACTATTTTATATCACATATATAATCTCTAAATATACCAAATTACGTGATTGAATCTATTTTACTATTATCTTCCAAACATTTTGGTGATAAATAACCTGAATCTTCATATTTACAAGTAAACTTTATAGCAAAGATAAAGTCATAAATAAACAAGGAATCATTCTTTTCAACATACTTGGTAATAATAAATTTCTTGGATACCTTATTCTTTTTCATTTTATTCTTCCTTCTAGACACATAACATTATTATTAAATTTATTTCATATACATATTTTCAACTAGTTAAAATTATACACATGTAGAAAAAACTAAAACTTATTTTTCTTATTTTAACATATATTATAAACCAAAAAACTCTTATAAATTCATAAAAATTTATTTATAGGTATTTCTATGGGTTATTTTATTGAATAAATATTCCTTTAGAGTTTCCCTTAATGCCTTCCTAGAATAGAAACCAATATTCACATTTATTTAATCTATGTCATATATTATTCCATGTCATATTATCAAAATAAATAAAATTACCAAAATATTACGGGTGATTTCAATATAAACTTCCAGATAAGACATACATCAAGTTTAATACCAACTATAACCTATTGGATCAAACACAACTTTTAAGAACCCAGTACACCTTGGAGGGGGGTCAGGGTGATAACAAACTTATTATTTTCTCCTTATGCTTAGTTATTTTTCATAGGATATTGCTCTATTATTATAAGGAACAATAATTGAACTTACCTTTAATATTATAAATATATCCAATAAAATTTGAATAAAAACTTTTGGAATGTAAAATCCTAGTCAAAAAAATATTTTACATGGTTCACCTGCACTAGGCTTCATCCCAGGAGAATACAGTCAACATTTTGATAGTTTACCAAAGTACACTTTGACTCACTATCTATGTAGATAAAATATTTAGGTATGGTAACTTCTCAAAAAGATTTACAACCTATACTTGATTATTCATGGTCAATCCTAACCATTTCTTATAACCTTTATAGATTTAGTTAAGTTAACTTATCACTCTAGGTCACTCCCTCTTCTTCTCCTTTGTGAACTAATTTGTTGATTGTATCAATTTATAATTTTTTTTGTCTCTTCTCAGTTTTATGACATGAATTATAACTAATTTCTATAAATAAAATAGGAATATTAAATTCAATATTTTAATTCCACATTGAATACCAAGTGTTTCTATCAATTCCCATTCCTAATATAAATAACTTTTTATAAAGTGAGTTTTGTCTTTAATCTTCAATTTCACTTTACACAACCGGAATGTTAAAAATATAACAATTCTATCATGGTAATTACTATTCTTCCTGATATTCAATGAAATAAAAAAACTTATAAATTCTAGACATGATATCAAATAATGATCATCCGTATAATCTTGTTTATCATCCACTTCAGTCTATCAAATTCAGATACAAAATAATGATCATGTTGAAAATATTCCTTCTTCTTCCTCAGAAACACAAAATTCCCTATATTACCCATCCTTTGTTCTCTATATTTTTCTATACTTCCAAATGTGAACAATGTATTATTATTTATAATTAAATCATTGAATTTTAAGTTAAAAATTCAAATCTAAATCAACTCCTAACTTCTAATCCTTTAAATCCAATATTTTGATCATTCACAAATAAATCCATATCCTTGGAATCTGAATGGATAGTTAATAGATATCCCAAAAACCAAAAAATGTTCAAGATATAACCACAAAATCATTTCTTTTTGGAATATGTACATTCCATAAATGATGATGTTATAACCTCATTTGAGGTGTGAAAGTTTATTATATCATCAAATTACATTCAACCTCTAGATGCATCACAACACGATATAGGGATTTAAAACATGGTCATATTAACAGTGTTGAATAACCAAAAATCTTAAGATTTTATCCCCTAGGATTTCCATGGTGGGTGATTGCAGAACAATACCTTCAATCAATATAACCATTCACAATATGAAATTACTATAACGGTGCTACATCCTTGAAATCAATATTTATTTAAATAATTCAAATCTCATTCATGGTGTGGAACTCACATAGAAAAAACAAGATAATCTGAATAGAGAAACTAATAAATTACCTAAAAAATTCATGGAATAGCAATATAGATCATGATATAACTTATATTTATAATATAATAAAAAACATCCATGTATCCTTCATAGAGTGACATAATTTTTGTGATGTTTATCTTAAAAACACAAATATTAAACAAATATTAAGAACAAAAATTCCCAAACACCCATCACAGCATGACGTATAGAGTCACGACATGATATGTCTTTTTTCTATAATTTTTAGAATAAACTACATATTTTTAAGATTTATTCATGTTCTTTTGCAATACTTATAAACATATACACGTGAATTATAATAAAAAACTCTTGATATGATAATTCCCTATAATCTACAAAATTAAACTTCTTTAATTTTCTTGTGAAGATCCCATATGGATCTTTTGGGGACACCAAGGAGGGGGTGAATTGGTGACCTCAAAATTTTATTGAGTTTTTAATTTCTTTTCAACATGTCCCTCTTATACTCAAACCTCTACCCTGGTTAAGAGGAATGGATATGAGATGCACTCTTAATAATAATATACACATGTAATGTAGATAATGAAAGAAACAACAATAAACAAATATTTTTACAAAGCATGATCTTGATGTGATAACCTAATCCTTTTAGTGATCAACATGTGGTGGATTTATATATTTTATTATGACTAAAATTTAAAGTGATTAAAAATTTTATTAAATTCATACACCATTTTTGGGAAGGAATCATCCACTACCCAGATATGGAGTTTTTTATATTGGTACCACCAGATCTTCCATGGAGTTCTTTATACTATCCCCACAATTAATTAACTATATCTTCCAAAAAACTTATAAAAAATATCTTTCAGTTAGGTCATGGGTTTCACCACATCAAATTGAATAAGGCCTTCTTTCTTAAATAACAGTTCTTCAACAACCAAAGTAAAGTTTAAGATGTTTCTTGATTTCTGGTCCTTCTATATCAACTCACTGTTACAATATTCAATTATTCTTGATTATAGAATACCCCCACACTATAATATTCCTCAATTTTTAAATTCTTGGTCAAATATGATAACCCTATTTCACAGATCTTCGACTTTGAATCCTTGTATATTTGATACTGGATGAATAAATCTCTCAAATGATCTTTTTTAAGAATAATATTTCTCTCCTTTTATTTTTTATTTTTTAATAACACAACATCTTCACCAGTATGTATGATTTATATTCACAATTATAATATCATGAATGTAATACTCAATATTATCATAGTAATTAACTATGAATGTGTAAATACTATGATCATTGACAATAGGAACTTTACTAATTTTAACTTGGTAATTAAATTCCAAATTATCTACTCAATTATCATATGCCTTATTTCATGTTTAATTCCCAAGAATAGTTCATCAAATTAGTACTCACTCAAAATACCAAACATATTCAAGTTTTATTCTTGTTATTCACATTTCTTACATGAATAAAATATTGTGAATAATTATTTTTTATGTATATTATGATCATATATCATGATATTATTCACTAAAAGCATGAAATGATTGCATCGTCACAAATATCCATAATTCCTCACTATCATGTGAATTATTTCATGATTGATAAAATAATAATTACTCATGAAATATCAATAAAATATAGATATTCATAACCCTATTTATTCACATGGTTTGTAATCACCACAACATTATATCACAAAGATTATTCATTTATTTTCATGTGGCATTGTGTGTAGTATATCCTTATTCATGCACATAGAAAACCATATGCATTAATATCCCATGCATAGAATTAAAAGTAATATTCCTTAGATGAAAAGAAACTAGATTATGTTGGCATTGTTATCGACATATGTATATATTTTTTACTCCTTTGTTCAGGCAGGATAAATCATCTAGGTCATATTGAACCATGTATTATGTATCATGCATCGTAGAATGTGAACAACTCAATGAAATATGGATATACTACCTTCATTTATCTCCTTAATATTTCATGCTTTAACATGTCACTTCATGTATAATTATTTCGATCGCACACCATGCATAAAATCATTTCAATCATCATTCAAATTTGTAGCTCGATCTAACATCATTTGAAGCTCTTTATACCATACATAGGTTAAATTAGATCATCCTACCATTAAGAAGTATCCTACCATCAATAGATAGCTCCTCCTACCATAAATTGGTGTCTCCTTATACCATTGAGTGGTATCACTTCTAACCATCAAAGATGATATTAGAATATCCAACATTGGTGGTAGCACCTCCTTGCAACTGGTTGTATAATATTTAGTTCTTTGGAGTATCTTTTTACTCTTAGATGATCCAGGAAGCTTATGGGTTACCCATACAAGAGCTTCATGTACTCGTATACAACCTTTAAACCCCCTTATTCAATATTTTAGATTTTTTGGCTACCCTTATGTTGCTACCTTTATGATAACCTTTTACCCTTAAAAAAGTATAAGAAACTTTTCGATACCCTGAAAATGCGATGTCGATACCCTTACATAGATACCCAGTTACCCTTAAGAAAATATCAGTTATCTTTATGCATGGGAATGTACCTTTAAGTAGAGAATATAAAGTCATTTCTATCCATATAAATCTCTATATTTACCTTTACACGTGATGAAATCTTTACTCAATGGGCCTATTACCTTTATGTTGGTAGTGAATACCCTTACATTGCAGAAATTACATTAACACAAGCATAATTATATTATGTAGGTGGATTAATACCCTTATGTAGTGTAGGTAACCCATACCTAGGTAATGAAATTACAATATACATTTATGTAAGTTCGAGTTACACTTACATAGGTAATATAATTCATTATCTCCCTCAACATAAGTAGTCAAATTGTCTCAAAATTATATCGTGACTTTCATAATCAATCTTGAAGCCTTCCACACTTCAAATAACAACTCAAAATATCAACATGAAAAGTCCAATATCCACTTTATTTTAATTTATAATTCAATTATAAATTTGAAAAGTCATTTCTAAAAATATTCTTCATGTAAAAAATTAATTATTTTTCATGAAATTCTTTATTCTTTGAATTCTTCTTCAAAAATCCTTAGATAATTCTTCACTTCTTCTCATGAAAATTTAAATTATCTTTTCGTGGTATTTAATCAAATTTTCACCCAATTAAGGGATGCCTTCACTTATCAAAAATATTGTGCACTTCTTTATATTCAATTTTCACATGTCTTAGGAAATAAACACTAGTTAGACAAACATCATATTATCATGGAGAATTTCTCACACATGATATCTAATGCCATTAAATTAGTCCATAAAAATTATCCAATCATAGCCACTTCATATTTACTCACCTAAGCATATTGACTGATTTAGAAAATGTACAACACATCCGCTAACAATCTCCCCCATTGTATTTTGTTGTCTATATCTCTTTAATTTTTAAATTCAATACATGTAATCAAACGTTCTACCCCTTATTGAAAGTTAAATGAAAGAAAATGTAATAAAGGTGTCTTATTGTCTCTTGTTATATATTTAAATGAATTTAGGATTAACTTATCATTTATATAAGATAAGGATGATACCAAATGGTTTTCAAAGAAAAAATCCTTTAGTTTTTTATCTATGTGGGCTAACCTGGTGCATAAAATAAGATAAATGAAACCATATTTTTCTATGATATCCATTAACTATCATGAAATTGATATCATGTTCAAAACTTACTTATTTTTGAAATGGGGGTTGTATAAAATAGGTTTATCAAGAAACGTATACTTCCAAAAACTTAAATAAACACATCAAAAATTTCAAGTGAAAAAATAATTTACTCTCCCTTTCTATGGGATTACTCATTAACCAAAACTCCCCTTATATGTACATATTTTATATCATAAAGAAAAGGGTAAGAATTGTATTTGGGTTACCTTAATTTTCAACTTTTTTAGAGATGACCTGTACTTAAATATATTAATGGAATAAACATTGATAGCATATCCTTTATTTTTTTTCTCCCTCTCAAGAGGTGCACTCACTTCATTTTTTCCTAGTGGATAATTTCATTAGATACTCTTAAAGATTTTCATATTGATGATCCACCATTGTAAAAAAAATCAATTATCTATAAAATATTTAATAGTTATCACATTTAGAATAAATTCCACCTTTAATTATCTATAACATAAGCACATAAATATCATATAAGAGGTAATAAAATAATGTGGAATGCTTATGAGATTCTTAATAAGAGATACAGGGATGAGTATTTTCTCTCAACCCAGATACTCTTTTTCTTTTAGATATAAAGTGTCTGGTAGTATTTAAGATTATATATCCTTTATATTTGAAATTTTGAGATATATTAGTCATCATGTAAGGACCTGAAAATTCTATGTAATTTAATTTTAATTATATGGGAATTTTACAAGTCCACGAAAATTGACGGCGCATGATTTTGAGGCCTGGAGTGCCCAAAATAAATTTTTGAACTTTTTTTAGGTACGTTCAGTAAATGTACGAGCAAGTTTATGTAACTTTTAAACCGGTGCTCGGAATTGAAATCTGAGGACAACGTTGTACTCGCAGTACTAGTATTCACCTAAAGATACCTTTACCTCAACTACAGTAGGTCGAGGGTGAAAGATAGTTTTTCACTTTTCATGGAAATAAAAATAAAATAAAATAAACTTTTATTTTATTTTTGTTGAAACCTCCCATTTGAATGTTATGGAGGTGGGGACCACCAACCCTAAACCCCTCAATTTTGAATTTAATGGCGGGGACCACCTGAACCCTCTTAATGGGGGAGAAACCTCTCAACTACCCATTAATTCATTCCTCCAATTAAATTGATCCAATTAATTGAACCAATTAGTTATGCCAACGTGGTACAATTAATTGTGCCAATAATTAATTATGCCAAAATTAAAATTGATAGAATTAATTTAAATTATATTGGTACCTCATTTCTTTGAGAGGATTGGTTGGAAAAGGAGAAGGGGGAGAGTTTGTGGAAGATCTTCTCCAATGAAGAACACACCCTTCCTGTCCAAAAAATAACTTCTCCTCCAAATGAAGAACACTATCCCCATCAAATAACATTCTTTGGAGCCAAGAAAGAGGATGATGCACAAGCACGACTTTAGAAGCATGTTGCAGAGACGACGATCATTGGCACCCTCTTCACCTTCACTATTTTCCATCTTGCAACACATCAACGAACCTCCGAGGTAGGGTAGTTGTTGTGAATTTTCCCCTTACCCATTCATGATAATTATTCATGATTTAAGAAATATGTGTGCCACTTACTACTGTTCTAATGTAGAGGGTGAAGTCCAAACGATCATGGCCCGACAACTCCACAAATATTTGTGTAATTTTTGTTGTTCTCTTCACGATGGAGGAGGATTGGCGACCTATGCCAGCGATTACCACCGGTGGGACACAAGGGCGGCGGCCGGCCATATGACGGGGACGACAGCGTCCGTCCGTGCCACCAGGTGAGGAACGGTCGTAGCTTGTGCCTCGATGACGAAGGGAGGATGGCTGGCCAAGACAACCGTCGACGAAGGTACGACGTGCGACCATGCCATGCGGAGAGGACGGTGGGCCATCCGGCTAGCCGTGGTGGACCGCTGCACTACGGCCACCCTGCCGCACACCCTACCCCACCACGGCCCCTCACCGCACCGCGGGCCACCCAGGCCAGGCCTCCCAGGACAAACTGCTAGGTCGAGCCACCTAGCACTGGCTGGGCTGGACCCAGAAAGTTAGCCCAGGTCGGTCCGACCAGGACGGACTGGAAACAAGACCAGTTTCGACCCTATATGTTCTTCTGACCATATCTTGAGCTTCGGGTGTCTGTTTGACGAACCTTCTATGGCTCTGGAAACCTTGGAGTGAGACGGTCCATCTGGAATATCCCCACTTGAGGTTTGAATAAATTTGGGGTACAGTTGAGTTGGATCAAGCACGAATCCAGCCGGGCACTCGGGACTAAAAGGCTAATAACTTACAGACCAAGTGTCTGATTGATGAACCGTCTATTACGTTGAGACCCCTATGATGTGCCAGTCCTTTGGGATACTTTTTTGTGGGAATTTGAGGCAGTTGGAGTATCAACCAGTGTCTTGAGGAGCATACCCTCCTGGAGACAAGCGAGCTTAGTGCGGGAACCCTGTAGCTGGCTATATCATGAGAAAGGGATCCTCCGTGGGTCTGTATTTGAGGATTCCACATAGATCCACTCTAGGAATCCATGTGGGACTACTCTAGGATAGTGTGTGGGTTTGCTGTACTAGGATCCTGTGTGGTTCTGATGATGTGATAGGATCCTGTGTGGGTCTACTATACTAGGATCCTATGAGGATCTGATGATGTATTAGGATCTTGTGTGGGTCTGATGTCGTACTAGGATCCTATGTGGGTCTGATGATCTACTACGATCCTCGGTGGGTCCAATGATAATTTAGGATACTACATGGGTCTGCCTATTAATGGAGTAAGATGATTTAGTAGTTATATCTAATCATCATTACTATTGTACCTAAGATGTACCTAGTGTGAGTTGAGTCCTTAACTTTGTGGTGATACATTTGTGTTATTATTCTGTGTGGTTTACCTTTGTGGTACTTACATTCATGGTATTATTTCCTTTTTGGAAAAGTTGAGCTTTGGGTTAATGAGTTTGGCCTTGTGTTTCATCATGATTGAGATGGGTTTACTTGATAACTTAGGTATATGTTTGGGAATATGCCTAAGTAAGGTTTTCTCTAGTTTACAAGCTTTGTGGTTTATCCTTTGAAGATTTTGTGAGACCTTGAGGGTATCGGGGTCTCTACCGAGTATCATTATACTCACCCCAACATGGGCTATGCCCGCACCTTGTTGTTTTTGGTGTAGATGACAGACATTGCTGACTAAGGACGAGGGTACTAGGACTGGAAGTAGCTCGGAGGTGGATCTTAGATGAGGCGTACCGCAGAGACGACCGTTCGAGAGCTGTATCTACCCTTAAAGTAGGATCCTTGGCAGGAGTTCATAAGATCTATTCCAGTTTACTTGTACTTTTTAGTTTCTTGAACTTTCCAGTTGGGATTGTATACTAGCACCTTTTTACGTATTGTACTCACTCTATTTACTATTCAGTTTACTCATGTTCATATCTTTTTGTGTGATTGGTTGTGTGTATCTATAGGATATAAAAGCAATACCTTCTCAATTTTAGGGAATATGCCTTTCGGTGCTAGTCGCCAACCCCTGTCCTATGGAAGGTGGGCTTGGGGTAGTCACGACATGGGCCCCAGGGGATGGGTCGTGACACATCATGGAATCTTTACATTCATTCACCTTCATCTTGTGTCGATTATTTATTTTTACATTTTCAAATAGTCTAGTGAATTCCTATGGTTCTTGTTTTTCTATCTTCATTATCTCTACATGAGCTTGTAGAAGATTCATACAACTTATTACATTATTCCCAGTCTATTTTCATATTCCAAATAGTTTTTTTAAATACTTGAGTTTTCATTTTTTGAAAACCTTTTATGAAATTAGTGTTCTTATTCAAATGGAAAAACATATTTTTCTTTTTCCTTTTTTTAGTATAGTTCATAATTTTTAATTTTTTTCATTTCTTTAGTAGCTTTCTCTTTATATAGAAAAGTAATTATTAATTATTTCTTAACATATTCTATATTGAATCTTCCATATGGATTCTTTAATGTTTCGGAGTTACCTTTCTTAGGTAACGTTTCAAAGTTTCCTTTAAGAAAATCTTCAATCAATCCAATATTCTTGTTTCTCTCATAGATTGATTCTTTTATTTATTTCTACTTGAATCCATTTATATTAATTTCCATGGTTCGTTAGTAGTGTTCCATGGTATGTACTCTCTTTCCATTTAAGAAACATCTTTTCTTGGTTGACATGACATTCTTGGGATCCATTTTCTCAATCTTCTTAGGAGTGGTTTGTTTATTTATTTTCATCTGTTGAACACATTCCTTCACATAATTATCTACCAAGGAAGATTTTTCTCCCTTATTTATATCATGATTCTCTCTAGGTTGTGGAACAAAATTCATCTTAATATAGTATTTATACATGGTTGGTATATATCTATAGTCTTCTTCACTATGACTACATATGTTGCATTACTCGCATAAATCTTTAAGGAATTTGAATATATTTCTAGTGTACATATTCATTCTATTATATGGAATATAATACTATTTATAAAGTTTATTCATTTCTTCACCTCTAATCCCCCTAATTTATGTCTTCTATAGTCTCAATATATTTTTATATTGGGATAATAAAGAGTATCCTGATGTCCAAACATTCCAACAACAAAAATAGTAGACAAAAATTATCCTTCTTTTTCTTATAGTACCAGTATGACTAGATTTAGTACCTTTCCATTTCTAGATTTTTATTTCATTATTTGGAGTATATTTTAGGGGTTATTTTTATTGATCTTTCCAATATCCACCTTTGGTGTTTTTTTGGATTTATCAGTATTTTTATTTATCAATATCTTCCCAGATTTTGGTTTTGAACCTGCATTATAATATGAGACTACATTAGTATAAACATTATTAATAAGGTTTTGAGTTACCTTATTCTATGATATTTTAGAAGGTTTACCAAGAGGTGATTCTGAGATATTCATTCCAAAAATACGAGTCTCTTCAGAGACATTCCAATTATAAATATTTTGTACAACAAAATCCATTTTTAGTAATTGAATTTATTTATATGTTTGGGTGGAAAAAGTTTTCACAGAAACATGGTGTAGAGACCCGAAGATTGACGTACATGGAAATTACATTACTTTTGCAGAATACTTAGTACATAACAAAAAAACACACACAAGGATCGTAATAGTTTAGTGTATTTGGAAACTCAGAATATAATCTTCTAATCATGGTGAAAGATCTTCAACATCTCCCATAAAGATCTTCCTTTTTTTTACCTAAAACCTTTCTTTATATCCTGGGGAAAAGAAAACATAAAAGGGTGAGCTCAAATTCTTAGTAAGGGTAAACAAAAGAAATATCAATCACATCATTTTCATAAGAACATAACATTTTTGAAATCTTAACCTGCAAAAGAGAGCATAATTTCATAACATGGGATAAATCATAGTAGTGAAATGAAATCCCAATAATCATAACTTAAAACATGAAACTTTGTGGCATACACACATAATCATATAGAATTATTTATTATTATTCAAGACTCATTGCCAAGACTATCTTAGTGGACAAAGTCCCTTTTTGAACCGAGTTCACTCCTCATTTCAGTCCTGTTTCACTGAACCGGTATAACCTACCGTTCCAGCCATGTCTATCTCATGAGATATAAAATCTTTACCCAATGCATTGGAGGGAGATATAGGTCCCACCCATCTTTTTATGAAACCATTCTTATGTGTGCCACAAAATCTTAAATCATACATCATTGCATAACCCATGTAATAAAAATGGGAATCTTAAACATCATGACATCATAAAACAATTCATATAAGATAAAGGAATTCATAAAAATATAACCATCACAACATAATCATATCAATGAAATAATAGGGATATAAACAGAACCCCATATTATCTTATATGGAAAATAATTTTGATAAAACACTTGAACTCCATTCTTGATGAAAATATCCTTTCTACTTCAAAAACATTTTTCCTTTCTTAACATGTCATAAAATTTTAATCTAAAAGAAGTTGATTAAAAATAAGCTTGAAAACTTGTAAAGGAATATTCTTGGAAATAATGTTTTAAAAATCCATATGTCGTATAAGTTAAAAAAACATTATTCTCGTACTTTTGTCGGAAAAGTCAAAAATAACCTCGTACGAAAAACGACGAAAGATTCCTTTCATATCTTTTACAAAAAAACTCACCGAAGGGTAAAATTGGATTTAAACAATTGCAGGTGGATAGAAATAATATTACATATTGAGGAAACATGGATGTGGATGATAAAATACACCCCAGTAAATACCAAAGTATAAACAATCCCGGATAAAAATGAGATTGTGGTATTTCCCTTACCTTAGGTCTGATTTGCTTCGTAAGTGTTCGGACCTCCTCTTCTTTGAAGTGCCTCTTTGAGTCCTCCTCTTAGGGTAGTAAAATTTGTCTTTGAGGAAGACCAGAACCTCTATGATGTTTCTAGGGAAGTGGAGAAGGGAATTTGTTAGGGGTTGTCCAATCTTGAAGGCTCAAAGTGGTGTGAGGAAGAGGGGGAGGAGGTTCCCTTTTATAAGGGAGGAGAGGGGAACCTTTGGAATAACTAAAAATATTATTTTATTATAAAGACAAGTTCGGTTTTAAATAGCTCCTAATTGAGTTATTTTGAAGATAAGGTAGGGATGGGTCTAAATCCTCTCATCCAATAGAATTTAGACAAGTTTAGGTCATTATATTAACATTATCTTTTAGTTTTAACTCTTAGTTAATTAGATTGACATTTACCATGTCACTTTGTATTTTTATATTATATAGTTAATAAACTTACCATATACATCCAAGCGACCCCCAAGTTGTGTTTTATTAATATATATAACCTTATCTAAGTAATTTGGCCAAACCATAGATTTTTAGAAATAAAATAACAATTAATAATATAATATTTGTTTTAAAAACTATTTTATGTCAATTTTGACACTATTCAATAGTTGATTTTTTTTAAAACTCATAACAGAATGATTACTTCGACCAAAGTTAATTAAATCGATCCTAACATGTCATATTAACCTAGAAAATAAGTTTAATTCATAAAAAGTCTCAAATTATACTTATTTAGGTATTTATAATATCAATTATTCTAATTTTTTACTATTATGGTAATTACTGCATTATCATTGTGTCATAAATAAATTAAATTATTTAAAGTCTAAAAATTACAAATAAAATATAATTATTTAGGAAATATTTTTAGCTTTCTAATTAATATTTATAGTCGAATTTATCTTATGTATAACCTTATATTAAAAATGATTTAGTTATTAAACTTTGATTTTAACTATTTTAACCCTTCTTTAAATAAATTAATAATAAATGTCCTAATCTAATCCAAGTGGGCCTAAATGGTCATATTTTATTCATAAGGTTGTTTTTGGTCGAATTACACTTGTCCAATAGAATTAGGACATGTGTTAGGGTAATAATAATATCATTTTTACCCTTAATTACCCTATTTACTTTTAACCGTGGTAAAAAAAAGTAAAAAGTTACTATTCACCAAAAAATTATTTTCATCTCATTGAACCACATTTTACTTACTGACATCAATTGTGTCTCTCGGATTTTCAAAATTCCACTCACAGAAGCGGTAAAATTAAGTTTTATGAAAAATTCAGTTTTTTAACTACCACTTAGTGGTTTCACTATTCATCAAAAAATGAAAGTTTCCAGAAAAATACCAAAAATTAGATCTAAGCTATATTTGATATTATGAATTCAAAAATAATGTCTATTTTATCAAATTCAAAACATATCTTCTACATTCACTAATTGAAAAATTAATTCCCGTCGTCAAAACAAATAGCGTGTTTTTAAGAGATAATAACTATCAAAAGATTGACACTTGTTTATAACTGGTTTAAATGTGAAATTACATCCAATGACCAACATTGTATTAAATTTTAAAAATATATTCCAAATATACTTTAAAACCACTCAAATTAATAATTTATCACTATTAATTATTTCGATTAAAAAAGTGGTTTTTAATTATAATTTAGTAATTTTCACTATTCATCAGAATATAAAACTTATCTGAAAAGTACCAAAATTTCACTTAGGCTAAATTCGATACTTCGAATCCAAAAATGAAGTCCATTTTGAGAGCTAAAATTTCTAAAATTTTAAAAGGTGATTATTACTATTCATAACGGCTAGTTTTAATAATATTTTAATAGCATATCGTTGTTTAGTGAAACTCGGTATTGCGTACTACACACGCTATCGAGGAAGGTCGTGATTGCGTGTAATGCAAGGCAAGTCAAGGATGCGTGTTGAGCAAGATCCTTTTGGTGTAGCGTACAACACAAGACATTAATGAAATTAAAAAGAATATTTTTTTATAAAATCTCGGGCTGTTACATTCTACCCCCCTTAAAATGAATTTTGCCCTCGAAATTCGTCGGGGTTATAAATGGTTTACTATTTGAAAGTTTTTTTAATAGAAACCCACATTGTAAAAAGGAATACCAAACCCAATATTTAAAAACAAAAGTATTAAACATAACGGTTACCCAAATAAACTAATCACTGGGTTTCCACATAGGTGAAAATATGGATATGGAAGAGAAATCTAACCATCATGTTCTGATGGAGAGTGATAGAGAACATGGCTATGGAAAAGCCAGCAATCACAAAGCCATAAATTTGTGATGATCTAAGGTACCATTTGATTCATCAGATATAAGAGCACTAGGAAAACATTTTTGGTTTTCAAGATCATTTCCCTAAAGTTGATGAAATTGGAATTAGAAGAAATACTTTCGTGATTTTGGTATAGTCTCACTGTTTGTCGTTCTTTGGACAATTTCCACTTAATCTCTTAAAGAAATGAATTTGAATTTGTAATTCGTGATGTGTTAGCAGATCATGTGATAGAATGATGGGTCATTACATCTATCACAAACAAAAGGTTACATAAGTCCATCTATAGTGAGATTAATCATATATAGTTCCTAAAATGGACTTATACTTCATATATCATACTGCTTAATATAATAAAACAACTTTCTACTAAACAGGGACTTCCTATAGGACAGTGGTAGGCGATAAAGGCTAGTCGCACTTTGGTTGTGGGTTCGATTCCCACAGACTTGTCCGACGTGATGGGTTGTCGCCCGTCCTGCAGGTTGTCCTTTTTTTCTAAAACTACATTACTATAACATCACATAAATAATATCAAAAAAAGTTCTATCCTTAAAAAATACTAACTTATGGTTAACATAATCCATTCCAATCTTTAGGATTATCTAAAATACTTTGGTCCAAGATCATAGTATAAAGAAAACGATAACTTGAAATGTCGTCAACTAAGCATGTGAATACCATCATTTATCCCCCATATATCTTGTTGGTCACATTCCAATCATGTGAATACCTTAATGATGTATTCTCTTGAAAAATGAATACCCATTAAACCTTAGTGAAAACATGAATGCTGTCAAAAGTTAACTCTTTCCACATACCAAAATCCTAAAATTCTATATACTCAAACCATGATATAACCTTCTCCTTATATCAGTCATGAGCTCATGAATACTATCAAACATTTAATTTTCTCCTTATCCCTTCATTATGCGCATATCATCTACATTCCAAAAATATCTGAATAACCTTTCATGGATACTGGTAACATTAATCATACACTTTCAAAACTCAAGGAAAGACAACAGTGTAACAATCCTTAGATGTATCTTTATTCCATAGTACCATGAGATTACTTATACAACATTACACATGATAAACATGTAATCATTCCACTACATTCTTAAACCATTGACCGAGCTTCAACAATTCTTTCATCTCACATATCATTTGTAGTCTTTTCATCATCATCCACATAAATACTACCCATACGACCATACTGATTCTCTTCATGAGACTTTCCCTTAGGGAATTGGTTTGCATCCCGTACATTCCACATTTAAAAATTACAAATAAAATATCATTATGTAGGAAATCTATTTATCTTTCTAATGAATATTTATAGTCGAATTTATCTTATGTATAACCATATATTAAAAAAGATTTAGTTATTAAACTTTGATTTTAACTATTTTAACCATTCTTTAAATAAATTAATAATAAATGTCCTAATCTAATCCAAGTGGACCTAAATGGTCATATTTTATTCCTAAGGTTGTTTTTGGTCGAATTACACTTGTCCAATAGAATTAATACATGTGTTAGGGTAATAATAATATCATTTTTACCCTTAATTACCCTATTTACTTTTAACCGTGGTAAAAGAAAAGTAAAAAAGTTACTATTCACCAAAAAATTATTTTTATCTCATTGAACCACATTTTACTTACTAACATCAACCGTGTCTCTCAGATTTTCGAAATTCCACTCAGAGAAGCGGTAAAATTAAGTTTTATGAAAAATTTAGTTTTTTTACTACCACTTAGTGGTTTCACTATTCATCAAAAAAATGAAAGTTTCTAGAAAAATACCAAAAATTAGATCTAAGCTATATT
The DNA here is from genome assembly GCA_963277665.1 of Viscum album. NCBI lineage: Eukaryota > Viridiplantae > Streptophyta > Magnoliopsida > Santalales > Viscaceae > Viscum > Viscum album. Next base: position 179,222,595 of record OY728137.1, read on the forward strand.
TGATATTATGAATTCAAAAATGATGTCTATTTTATCAAATTCAAAACATATCAGCTACATTAACTAATTTAAAAATTAATTCTCGTCGTCAAAACAAATAGCGTGTTTTTAAGAGATAATAACTATCAAAAGATTGACACTTGTTTATAACTGGTTTAAATGTGAAATTACATCCAATGACTAACATTGTATTAAATTGTAAAAATATATTCTAAATATACTTTAAAACCACTCAAATTAACAATTTATCACTATTAATTATTTCCATTAAAAAAGTTGTTTTTAATTATAATTTAGTAATTTTCACTATTCATCAAAATATGAAAGTTATCCGAAAAGTACCAAAATTTCACCTTATGCTAAATTCGATACTTCGAATCCAAAAATGAAGTCCATTTTGAGAGCTAAAATTTCTAAAATTTTAAAAGGTGGTTATTACTATTCATAACTGCTAGTTTTAATAATATTTTAATAGCATATTGTTGTTTAGTGAAACTCGGTATTGCGTACTACACACGCTATCGAGGAAGGTCGCGATTGTGTGTAATGCAAGGCAAGTCAAGGATGCATGTTGAGCAAGCTCCTTTTGGTGTAGCGTACAACACAAGACATTAATGAAATTAAAAAGAATATTTTTTTATAAAATCTCGGGCTGTTACACATGGGATGTTCCAAAATGTGTCACCTTCAGATTTCTCAATTTAACCTCTAGTTCGATGCATTTCATGTGGAGTAAAAACATATTATTTTCAACTAATTTCAATCTTCAATCCCAATCAATTTTCATTTTATTAATATGATCTTCATGTTTTATATTAACTTCATTAAAATATTTGTTAAGGTCTTGTATTATTTTGTATTTAACTTCCAATTGGGCTTCCTTGACAAGAATAATAGCTTAATGTGATTATTTAAGTGTATGGATCTTCTAAATATACTCATAATGCAATTTGGTCTTTTATTCCCACAAAACTTCATGCTTTTTGACTTTGCTAGTTTTATCCTAAATTTAATCATTTTTTAATTTCATAGAAACATTTATCAATGTTTCAAGTGATTGAATTAATTTACCAAAAAATAATAATAAAATCTCACAATCATGCCTTTTCAAATCATATTTAATGAATGAAATATTTTTCATTGCAAAGAGTCATAGATTCTTCCTTCACTTCAATGTCGTATTTTAAAGAATTTCACATTTTGAATTTATTACCTAGTGTATCCTCTAATTTTTTAATTTTCTCTTAATGATTTTCTTCATCATCAAGAATCTCCTAGAAAAACAAATTATGTATGAAACCACATTACTAGGAAAATTATATATATATATTTCAAATTGAGAGTAAAATTATTTAAAAGTTTTGATAGAATCATCTTCCAAAATCTCTTGATAACATGGTCTAATTTATTTAAAAATATCATTATCAATATATTTGATAAAATTTAATAGATCCTTATTTTATTTCTTTGATATTTTCCAAAATCTCTTTTCTTCACTCTTATTTCAATTTTATAGAATCTATGTAGAGACCTTCGTGTTTTCTTCAACAGGATTAGAGAATAATTCTTCCACTTGAGACACTTCAAAATGAAATTCAACTACTTAATTCATATAAACCTTGTATAATTAACTATGTAAAATAAACTATGTTCTCATCATAGAAATACCTTCCCTTTGATACCACTTATAGTTCCCCGAAGGATCATGCAGGGACATTGAGTGGGGGGGTGAATCAGTGCACCCAAAATTTTATCATGTTTGTACTTTCATTTCAACCAACCTCTATTATACTCAAATAACTACCCTAGTTAAGATGAATGGATCTTATATGATCTCTCAATAATCATATACACATGTAATGTAGATAATGAAAGAATAAAACACACATAGTTTTTTACAATAATGTGAGAACCTACTCCTTTCCATGATCAACCTTTAGTTTTTTCATGGATTTTATTATCACTATAATTTGATGTAATTAAATGTTCTATTCAATTCAAACACAAGTGTTGCGTAGGAATAATTAACTACCTAGATATGATGTTGTGTGTACTAGTACCACTATTTATTTAATGATTTTTTTTATACCGGCACCAATAGTTATTCAATAGATATTCCAAAATAATTCTGAAAAAGTTATTTTCATCAGCTTAATGATGTAACCACATGAATTTGAAAAAGATCTTCTTCCTCAAATAATATATCTTTGATAGTCAAAATAAATTCAAAGATGTCTCATGCTTTCCATTTCTGCTATATCAACTCACTTTTAGGATAATTAATGCATGATGAATGAAAAATACCCTACACTGACTTATTCAATTATCATAAGCTCAGGAAAATGTGATAACCTTCTTATAGAATTTCTGGGATTTTACTCCCTCTCTCTTTGATATAGGATGTAATAGTCTCTCATATGATCTTATTTTAAGAACAATAGTTATCTCTTTCAAAAAAATTAATTTTCAAAAACAAAATCATCACCTACATGTATCGTTTATATTCAAAATAATAATATCATTAATATAATCCTCATTATTATATAGTAATTATGTATAAATACGGAAATACTATGGCCATTGAAAACATATACTTTACTCATTTTATTTTTTTAATTAAATTCCAAATTATCTCCTTAATTTTTCATGCATTATTTCTTATTGAATATTCCCAAATAATTCCTCAAATAAATAATCACTCAAAATACCCTACAGGATCAGGTCTTCCTCTCATTCTTCACATGGCTTACATAAATCATATATGATAGCACATTATTTTCTACATAAATCATGATCTTATGTTGTGATATTATTTATTAAAATAGTGAAATAATTGAATCATCACAAATATACATAATTCCTCACTATCATGGGAATTATTTCTTGATTGAATCCATAATAATTACTCATGAAATATCAAATGAATTTAGATATGCATACATCTCTTTCTTCATGAGATTCTTAATCACCACTATATTATCACACATATCTTATTTATTTATTTTCATGTGGAATTCTGTGTCGAATATCCTTATTCATTTTCATGAAAGACCATATGCATGTATATCCCATTCATGGATTGAAAATTAATATTCCTTTTATGAAAAGGAACTCGATTCCACTGCAACTATTAACCATATCTGCATGTGTAACACCCCAAGTTTTTCTAAGATAAATATAAATGCATGGAACTTTGTTTTAAAAAGATATTTTAAAATTATAATTTAAAACATAACTTTTCTACTTCTATATTCTGAATTTCAAGAAACTGCCATCTACAATTGTGTTCAGTATGTTATTTAGAGTCTGATGAAACAAACTTGTTTTTTTTGTGAATATAACATACCCTTATGAATAGTAATACGAATAGTAATATGAACTCATTAATATTAAATAATAATATTAATTTATTTTCCCAAGGCAATAAGATAATGGGATCTTAATTAATTTTCCAATGTCACGTAAAACTAATTGCACTTCAATATTGTTATTTTTCGAATTAATTGTGACCTTATTTAGAAATTAAATTAATAATATTTAGAAAATTATTTTTGAAAAATGGAGTTCATTTTTGAATTCTACACATTAAAAAATGGTTGGGGTAAATTTTTGGTGTTTTTCTGAAATTCTTGAATTTTCGGTGAATAGTGAAATACGATAAAATATCGTATAATCAATTTATCAATAAAAATGCACTATTTATGACATCATAAGTGATTCAAGGCCACTTTCTTCGAACTCACATGATATTATCACTATTTAGGGAAACTTGATTTGAGATTATTCATAGTATTGATAAAAATATTATAATAATGATTAAAATAATCTAAAATTCCTCCCCTCCTCCACTATAAATACCACCCTCAATCCCCTCTTACTCCCACACCTCTCAAGCCTTGAGTATTGTCTAATTTCTGCCAAATTCCCTCCCCAATATTCTTACCCACGTCCTAGAGCTTTTGGTCTCACCAAAAGACCAAAATCAAATCCCTTAAGAAGGATCTCAAGGAGAAGAGATCAAGAGGTAAACAACCACTTTTATTTTCTCTCTTTTCTTTAATTTTATGTTATTCTCTTCCATTACCTTTTTATTTTTTTGGGATATTTCATTAAATATTCCTCCTTAATGTCCATATTTTTTTTAATGATTAGATATTCCTTTCCTCTCATCAATCTTGTTTTTATGAAATTTTAAGAAACGTCGTTAGGCTGCCGAATTTTCGTGAGAAATTTGTCAAGATTTTCTTGTATTTCATGATTCATTTTTCTTCTTTACTCACTCCCTATTATCCAAGAGGCATGAAATATCCAGAATCATGTATATTCATTATGTTCTCCTGATTATGGAAAATTCCTCATCAGTATTCTTCTCCTCTTCCACTTATTTAAAGAATCAAAAAACATTGTCCATTTGTGTCAAATTACCGACATCGTGGATGATGTATTTTCAATTTCCATTAATTCTTTCAAGTCTGGTCATGAAACCATTTATATGGTTGAACCAGGTTATAATATATTTTTTATGACTCATATATGGTTCTGGAATTCTTTTGTACTCATGGTTCTAATTTAAAAGACAAAATGACGTTGTTATTATCAAAGAACCACTCAAATGATCTAAACGAACAACATTAATGTTTTAACTTATAAGTCATTCTCATATAAATCATAAAAGTGATAAATGGTATAAATTATGGTACTATAAATATTTAAATACTACTCCATTCCAATTCTGGAGTTTTACTTCCAATCAACAAGGACGATTCATCATGAACCGATCGTGAAAATCACAAAAGAACTCACCCAAAATAATGCAAAGAACAAAATACTAACAATTAAGGGGTGAAATGAGGTTATGAAATGACCATATAAAATGTTATAAACATGAACATGTTTCTGTAAAATAATAATAACACTCTTTTAACCATTATACAGAAGTTTTTAACAAGTTTTAAGTAAGACAAGCTTAAGGTAAGGGAATTCTTAACCCGATTTCCATTCTTTGGGTTAACATTCTACTTCATTATTTATGTGGTATTTTAATTGTTTGTGTGATGACTTATGATTATAAAATGATTAATAATGTGTATTTACAGAGTATATACATATTCCATCCACTCTATTAAGTCTCAATTCAAGTATATGATGTATACAAGGGACTTTTCTTCTAAAATCCTCTTTTAAAATTCTATTTTACAAGATTCAAAAGCAAGGTTTTTATGCTATTTTTTATGTTGTATGATTATGTTTTGGTTATTGGGAATTGTTTATGATGAAGGGTGGGACCTATATTTCCCTCCAATTCATTGGGTATGAGTAAGTTGAAGGTCAGTCGTATGGTTACTCCAAGTGTAACTGCGATGGTTACACAAAGTAAGGTAGCCGTGAGGGTTACAAATTTTAAGGTAGCCAAGATGGTTACAAGATTATGTAAGTAATGCCCCAAGATACCTCTATGATTATATTTATGTTTGTTTGGATCTTTTGTAAATCTCATGTTACACGAAGTAAGTATTTATGGGTTAAAATCATGTCTTTTGTAAATATTTTCATACATTATGAGTATTCATGGACAAATGTGATTTTTCCTTCTTTTTCATACCTTACTGAGATTTTGTGCTCATTACAAGTTTTTAAATGATTTTTCACAGGTTAATGGATGGGTAATACAAGGAAGGAAGACATGTTAAATGTTGAAGAATTGTCAAGGTGTCTTTTTTTAAGTTTTAATTTTTTATATTCTGAGAAAAATGGAAACTGATTTTATGGTATCCACTATGTAACAATGTGTAATGTTATGAATGTTTTGTCTTAATTCGTTAGAGATCTAAACATGAAAAGTTCCTCAATGTAAAGGGAAGTGTTTTCTTGAATAAATTTAAGATTATGTATGTGATAAGTGTGGGTCTTTATAGTTGGTATCAGAGGATGGTTTAGATAACTTTAGGGGTTAGGGTGATTGAATACCATAAATACATTTCTCTCTATATTTAATTTGTTGTAGCATTTAATGATTACCATGTTACTTCATCTAAGAAATTTTTGTTCAGAATGGTTGTCCATGAAAGGAATAGGGATGCTGAAGAGGAGCATTAAAAATATCTAAGGGTTGTTTTACAAACAATAAAAGAAAGGAAACTATATGGAAAATTCAGAAAATGTGATTTTTGGTTACAACAGATTTCTTTTCTTGGGAACATTGTAAATAAGGATGGAATACCAGTTGATCCTGCCAAAAAAAAAGTAGTTGATGAATGACCAAGACCCACAAATGTTACAGATATTCCTAGTTTTCTGGGCTTAGCAAGTTATTACTGATGGTTTGTTAAGAACTTTGCATGGTTATCTAGCCCGATAACTAGGTTAACACGGAAAGGGGTTAAATTTGTTTGGACAGAGGAATGTGATGTTTGTTTCCAGGAACTGAAGAAGATATTGGTGAATGCTCCAGTTTTGGCCTTACCTTCCTGAAATGGTGAGTTTTTCATCTATAGTGATGCTTCTTTGAAGGGACTTGGTTGTGTTTTGATGCATAATGATCAGGTAATTGCCTATGATTTGAGACAACTTAAACCTCATGAGCTAAATTATCCCACACATGATTTGGAATTGGTAGCTGTGGTTTTTGATTTGAAAATATGGAGGCATCATATAATCAGACAGGCTCCTGAAAAGGAAGGTGCACCTTGTTGACATGAGTCATATCATTTAGTCATTTAACCCTTTATCATTTGGGGATGTTACAATCACCCCCCCCCCCTTTAGAGCACAACGCTCTCATTGTGGTCCCTACATATCAACCTAGGGAGTGCACCGCACTTAAGGCTAGGTACAAGCTCTGATACCAATTGTGACAACTGGGCCTCGGTGATAGCACAACCACCCCGCCTTAACATGGTTGTCGGGTCCTGGCCCACTAGGTACCACCAGTTGCCCCGCAGACACATGGGGCCCACCCCAGGGTCCACCCACATGCCTGAACGGGTCATCTGACTAATGATTGTCCCCACATACCAACACATTTCCTTTCCAGTGTGTTTTTTCCTCACTCACACAAATCTTGAGAAACTTCCCAGGAGGTCACCCATCCTGATCACTACTCCATTCCAAGCACGCTAAACTGTGGAGTTCTAATCAGACAGGCTTCTGAAAAGGAAGGTGCACCTTGTTGACATGATTCATATCATTTAGTCATTTAACCCTTTATCATTTGATGATGTTACAATATTCACTCAGAAGTAATTAAACATGAGGCAGAGAAGATGGCTAGAACTGATAAAGGATTATGACTGCACGATCAATTACCATCCTGGAAAAGCAAACAAAGTAGTGGATGCCTTAAGTCAGAAAAATCAAGCATCATTAACCATGCTACGTTTGGAACATGATCCCTTTATTAATGATTTGATGAATTTTGGCTTGGAAGTTGTTGGTGTAGGGAATACCTCTCTTTTGTTTCAGGTTTCAGTGCAGTCTTCGTTGTCAGACAGAATTATGAAAGCGCAGAGGGAAGACTGTGAGCTACAGAAAAAGGTAGAATTGGTTAAAATGGGTAAGTTTCCAGAATTTAATCTTGATAAAGATTGTGTTTTAAGATTTGGAAAAAGGTTGTGTGTGCCTTGTGATTCCTAGATGAAGAAATAATTGTTGTGTGAAGCTCATATTTCTCCATTTTCTGTTCATCCCGGAAGTAATAAGATCTACAAAGACCTTCGAGAGTTTTATTGGTGGAATGGGATGAAAAGATATATTGCTGATTTTACAATGAAATGTTTGACATGTCAGCAGGTTAAAGCAGAGCGGCAGTTATCGAAGGGGATGCTTCAGCCTTTGCCAGTGCCAGAGTGGAAATGGGAGAATATATCCATGGATTTTTTTGTAGGACTACCAAAGACTTCTCTAGGTAACAATGCAATTTGGGTTATTGTTGATCGGCTAACAAAGTCTGCACATTTTCTTTCAATTCGAGATAAAATGAATTTGGATCAGCTTTCTCGATTGTACCTCAAGGATATTGTCAGGTTACATGGAGTTCCTCTTTCCATTGTGTCTGAACGAGATCCCAGGTTCACTTCTAACTTTTGGAAGGGACTTCAGAAGTCGTTGGGCACAGAGTTGAATTTCAGTATAGCTTTTCATCCTCAATCAGATGGGCGGTCAGAAAGAATGATTCAGACTTTGGAGGATATGCTTCGAGCTTGTTCAATGGACTATCAAGGAAGTTGGGATCATCATCTTTCTTTAGTTGAGTTTTCTTATAATAATATTTTTCATTCCAGTATTCAAATGGAACCTTTTGAGGCCTTTTATCGGAAGCGGTGTCAGACTCCTGCGTTTTGGGATGAAGTCGGTGAAAGAAAGTTGATGGGGCCAGAATTAGTTGAAGAAGTGGCTGAGAAAGTGAGGATAATCCAGCAACACATGGGGACAGCTCAGAGCAGGCAGAAAAGTTATGCAGATAACAGAAGAAAGACTTCTCTTTCGAGGTAGGTGACCATGTTTTACTTAAAGTCTCTCCTTGGAAAATTGTGATGTGTTTTGGTAAAAAAGGAAAGATAAGTCCACGGTTCATCAGTCCTTTTGAAATCTTGGAGAAAGTTGGAACAGTTGCATACCGCTTAGCTTTGCCTCTGATCTTGTTTTAGGTACACAATGTTTTTCATGTTTCGATGTTGATAAAGTATGTGCCAGATTCATCACATGTCTTGAACCCAGAAGCAGTTCAGCTAGAAGAGAACCTTTCCTATGAAGAGAAACCAGTTCGGATTCTTGATTGAAGGGAACAGATATTGTGGAACAACGTAATCCACCAGGTAAAGGTTTTGTGGAGAAACCACATGCTTGAAGAAGAAACATGAGTGTCTGAAAAATCTATTTTCATCAGCTTAATGATGTAACCACATGAATTTGAAAAAGATCTTCTTCCTCAAATAATATATCTTTGATAGTCAAAATAAATTCAAAGATTTCTCATGGTTTCCGGTTCTGCTATATCAACTCACTGTTAGGATAATTAGTGCATGCTGAATGAAAAATACACCACACTGACTTTTTCAATTATCATAAGCTCGGGAAAATGTGATAACCTTCTTATAGAATTTCTTGGATTTGACTCCCTCTCTCTTTGATATAGGATGTAATAGTCTCTCATATAATCTTATTTTAAGAACAATAGTTATCTCTTTCAAAAAAAATTACTTTTCAAAAACAAAATCTTCACCTACATGTATCGTTTATATTCAAAATAATAATATCATGAATATAATCCTCATTATTATATAGTAATTATGCATAAATATGGAAATAATATGGCCATTGAAAACATATACTTTACTCATTTTATTTTTTTAATTAAATTCCAAATTATCTCCTTAATTTTTCATGCATTATTTCTTATTGAATATTCCCATATAATTCCTCAAATAAATAATCACTCAAAATACCCTACAGGATCAGGACTTCCTCTCATTCTTCACATGGCTTACATAAATCATATAAGATAACACATTATTTTCTACATAAATCATGATCTTATGTTGTGATATTATTTATTAAAATAGTGAAATAATCGAATCATCACAAATATACATAATTCATCACTATCATGGGATTTATTTCCTGATTTAATCCATAATAATTACTCATGAAATATCAAATGAATTTAGATATTCATACATCTGTTTCTTCATGAGGTTCGTAATCACCACTATATTATCTCACATATCTTTTTTATTTATTTTCATGTGGAATTCTGTGTCGAATATCCTTATTCATTTTCATGAAAGACCATATGCATGTATATCCCATGCATGGATTGAAAATTAATATTCCTTTTATGAAAATGAACTCGATTCCACTGCAACTATTAACCATATATGCATGTGTAACACCCCAAGTTTTTCTAAGATAAATATAAATGCATGGAACTTTTTTTTAAAAATATATTTTAAAATTAGCCTTTAAAACATATCTTTTCTACTTCTATATTCTGAATTTCAAGAAACTGTCATCTAAAATTGGGTTCAGTATGTTATTTAGAGTCTAATGAAACAAACTTGTTTTTTTTGGTGAATAGTAACATACCCTTATGAATAGTAATATGAATAGTAATATAACCTCATGAATAGTAAATAATGTTATTATTTTATTTTCTCAAGGCAATAAGATAATGGGATCTTAATTAATTTTCCAATGTCACATAAAACTAATTGCACTTCAATATTGTTATTTTTTGAATTAACTATGTCCTTATTTAGAAATTAAATTAATAATATTTAGAAAATTATTTTTGAAAAATGGAGTTCATTTTTGAATTCTACACGTCAAAAAATGTTTGGGGTAAATTTTTGGTATTTTTCTGAAACTCTTGAATTTTCGGTGAATAGTGAAATACGATAAAATACCGTATAATCAATTTATCAGTAAAAATGCACTACTTATGACATCATAAGTGATTCAAGGCCACTTGCTTCGAACTCACATGATATTATCACTATTTAGGGCCACTTGATTTGAGATTATTCATAGTCTTGATAAAAATATTATAATAATGATTAAAATAATCTAAAATACCTCCCCTCTTCCACTATAAATACCACCCTCACTCCCCTCTTCCTCCCACACCTCTCAAGCCTTGAGAATTGTCTAATTTCTACCAAATTCCCTCCCCAATCCTCTTCCCCACGTCCTAGAGCTTCTGGTCTCACCAAAAGACCAAAATCAAATCCCTTAAGAAGGATCTCAAGGAGAAGAGATCAAGAGGTAAACAACCTCTTTTATTTTCTCTCTTTTCTTTTATTTTATGTTATTCTCTTCCATTCCCTTTTTCTTTTGTTGGGATATTTCATTAAATATTCATCCTTACTGTCCATATTTTGTGTTAATGATGAGATATTCCATTCCTCTCATCAATCTTGTTTTTATGAAATTTTAAGAAACGTCGTTAGGCTGCCGAATTTTCGTGAGAAATTTGTCAAGATTTTCTTTTATTTCATGATTCATTTTTCTTCTTTACTCACTCCCTCTTATCCAAGAGGAATGAAATCTCCAGAATCATGTATATTCATTATGTTCTCATGATTATGGGAAATTCCTCATCAGTATTGTAACATCCCAAGTAAGTAATGAATAATAGATATTTTATCTATGTCTATTAATAAATTAGATAGTGTTTTAGAGGCTTAAAATGAAAATAAATCCAATCTTAAGCATGGAATACACTAATATTTTTAAAAGATTGTTTTTTTGCCTTTGATGGCAAAACATTTTTGAATCTATCTTTTGACAATTTTATAAACTATGTTTGTCAAAAATAAACTTATTCTTTATGATTGGGACATCAAAATTTACTTTGTGTGAATTTTTGGTATTTTTCTGACAATGTTCATTTTTTAATGAATAGTGAAAAATACTGCATTTTACATCAAAACTGCTTTTTAATCTAATTTATTTATATGATTAGATTATCTTTTGAATTGGTTTTGAAGTGAAATTAGAATATATTTTTACCATTTAATCCAATGGTGGTCATTGGAATCAATTTCACTTTGAAATCGGACTTAAACTGGTGTCAATCTTTTGATACTTATTGTTTCATAAAAACACGCTATTTGTCATAAAAGCGGGAATTATTTATTAAATTAATTAATGTGACTTATATGTTTTTAATTTTGTAAAATAGACTTCATTTTTGAATTCGGAATATCAAATATATCTTAGGGTGAATTTTTGGTAATTTTCTGAAAAACTTCAATTTTTGATGAATAGTGAAACCACTAAGTGGTAGTTAAAGATACTGATTTTTCGTTTAAATTAAACTTTGCCACTTTTGTGTTTTGAATTTCAAAAATCCTAAATACATGGTTGTCATTAATAAGTAAAATGTGGTTCAATGAGATTAAAATAATTTTTTGGTGAATAGTAACTTATTAAGTTTTTAATCGCGATTAGTGGTAATTGGGGTAGTTTAAGGTAAAAATAATGCTTTAATAATATGAAATGACCTAGACACATGTCCTAACCTTATTGGATGTGTTATTTCCGACCAAGACAAGCCATGGGTCAACTTTGGGACCCCATGGAGCCACTTTGGTTGGGAAATGACATAAATAACTTTTTATTTAATGTAAAAGTAAAAATGACACAAACATAATATGTTTTACGAAAACAATTTTTAAATCTGGTTATACAAGTCATATGTTTGAATATAAATATTCATTAGAAATCTAAGAAGATTTCATACATCATATTATTTTTTTTATAATTTTTGGACATTAAATAAATAAATGTATTTATGACATCATGATGATGCAGCGATGACCTCATTATTTAACGATTTAAATAAAATGGAAAGATAATGTAATATCTAAGACCTACACATGTCCAAAACCTATTGGATGAGTGGATTTAGAACCCTTATCACCTTATCCTATAATTATATTAATGTTAGACCTTTTGAATCCGAAACTCATTTTAAAATAAAGTAACTTATCTTTACTTTCCAAGAGTGCCCCTCCTCTCCTCTTATAAAAGGCCCCCACCTCTACCTCATTTCACACACTCCTCAAGCCTTTATCTCGGCCATCCCCTGACCTTTTACTCTCTCCACATCCCTCTCCTCATCCTAGAGGATTCCCTTTGGGCATAATCCTTTCAAAGGAAGCCTTTAGGCTCAAATCAAAAGGAGTTACACTTTTAAAGGTAATTCATTCTCTCATGTTAATTTGTTTTATTTTGCTTCTCCAACCCCCTAAACTGTTTTTATTTACTTCCTTTGTAACAACATGAGTATCTTCAATATACTAGGATTTTCTTATAATATTTATTCGAGATACACTCTCACACAACTACATCAAATGGTTAAAGAACATACGGTTTCCGTGGATGGCGAAATTCTGCCTTCCGAAACGATGATTGTTCAATACTCATTTAACACCTTCAAATGTGGCCATTATGATGCACTATTTTTATATATGATATATAATATGTTTATTCTTTCCTTAAGATTCTGTATTTTTCATTTATGGCAAACCATTATTGTTTCCATTATGGGTAAACACGATATCTTCATTTTAGGAAGTGCGGACTATCGCCCCCTGAAAGTGATTTGATTCGTTAATACCATATGTGGGATGTGTAAAGGATAAAGTTAATGATATTATATATGTTATTATACTTGAATTATAATATACTCTTATATCATTATGATTCCATTCCAGAAAATACGAAATAGAAATGGAAGTAGCGTTCATGCGTACGTACGGCTTACCATCTCCATGAACGGTGCATTTCATTTCTTACCTCTAAATGTGATGTAATATTATAAATACATGTATATGCTGAATATATATGATATATATGTTATCCAAATCATTAATATCATTCTGGATATAATGAACCTTTGACCAAATTAACAACATGTAAGTGTAAGAAGTCTATTTTTGACTTAAGAACCAAATACCGACAAAATGAACATTATTAACTTAAATGATTACATGATGTTCATAACATGGTATAAAAGGAATAATGAAAATGAAAAAGGTTCTTAAGAAAGTAGAGATTAACTCAAGTTTATTATTCAGGAGATTAAAGAACGGTCGGGTCAAGTCGGATACGAGGTAAGGGAACTTCTTAACCCAATTTCCATTCTTTGGGTTAATCTCCTACTTTCAAATTACGTCATGATATTATTATGTCCTATCTTGTAGTTTTACTTTCTTTATGTGTAATTATAGTGAATACACATAATAGATCTATTTTATTTAAAAAATGATCTTTGTATGGGACTTCGTCTCAATCTCCGTTCATTGAGGAATATTTTATTTTATACACAACTTTCTTTTATACGGTGTATAAACCCCTTTGACTTTTACGTTTATTCAAAATAAATCTTTTTTATACGAAGTGTTTACTAAACGAAAAAAGGGAATGTTTTGTCGTACGTATGTGGCGACAATGACTTCTCCGCCGTCGTGACCGTTATTTGAGTTTCGGCTTCCTCTGCAAGCCATACCTTCTTTTTAAAAGAAAAATAAATACCATGTTTTACTTCTCTTTTATTTTGGTATCGAAAATGGTTTTCATAATGTTTTTATATCAATGTGTTGTATTGATATCTTGTGATTTAAAGGTGGGAATGTTATGTTTCCTTTATGCATGTTTTATGTGATATGATTATGTTGAGGTTCTTGGGCATTATTATGAAAACGGGTGGTTCCGTGATAAACTAAGGGCGGGTGAACACGATATAGCTCTCCAATGCATTGGGTAACGCGAAGGAGTGAAACGTTAAGGTTTCTCCGAAGAGATTTAGGGAATATACTGTGATGGGTATTCCAAACGTAACCAAGAGGGTTACTCCCTACGTAAGAATGTTATGAATGCCTCAAGTTACCTTTATGTCTTATGATTTCTATGATTTATTCATGATTTTATGAGGTATGTTAAAGTGCTTATGTTTTATGGGTAAAGTATGATCTCATTCTTATGTATATATGTACCCATGTTTCCTTTCCATATTTTTATATCCCTTACTGAGCTTTTTATGCTCATCCCAAGTTTTTTTGAAATGTTTTTCACAAGTCAAGGGAAAGGTACATGATATGATGATAGTGTCAAGGAAGTGTCAAGAAAGAATCCATGTTTTATTTTAAATATGTTTGCATTGATGGGAATGAAGAATACTATCTTTATGTAACCACTTTGTTTATATGTGGAATGTAATGCAAGTTTTATGATCTAATTCTCTAAAACTCTAAACCCAAAAAGATCCTCAATGTGTAATCTTGTAATAACTCAAGATTAAGTAAGGTTTGAGGCTTCGGCCTTATAGTTGGTATCAGAGGTCAGTTTAGATAACTTTAGGAGTTAGAATTATATTAAATGATTATCCAAAAATATTTTTTTATGGTCAAATTGAAGTGATATAGCATTTGAAGATTACCATGTTTCTTCATCTAAGACATGTTTGTTCAGAATGGTTTTCCGCAGAGGAAATAGGGAAGCAGTACTAGAAACGCATACAGAAGGAAATAACCTTCCGAATCAGCATCCCGAGATGGTCGGAATTGGAACTGAATAGTTTGTTGCAGTGATGGCATAGTTGACTCAGGCTATAAATGGTGGTGGTATCCATGCACGAGATCAGCCAGATCAACCGCAGAGGAACATGTCAATGGTGGAACATTTCATGAGGCAACATCCCCCATCATTCAGAGGATCATCTGACCCTGTGTTAGCTTAAGGGTGGATTAAAGAACTGGAGAAGATTTTTGATGTCATGGGGTGTTCAGACAATCAAAAGGTTAGTCGTGCTATTTATCGTTTGGAGGGTGAAGCAGATCAGTGGTGGTCGATGGTTAAAAATATCAGGGATGCTGATGAGATTGATGCTCTCGACTGGGATGAATTAAAAGGTATGTTTCTTGAGAAGTATTTTCCTAAGGCTGTTCGACATAGGATGGAAAAGAAATTCTTGGAATTGAGGCAAGAGGAAGACTCAGTGGCTGCCTATGAAGAAAGGTTCACTCGATTGGCAAGGTATGCTCCAAATTTTATCCGAGACCTTGATAGTAAAATCAATCGTTTTTACTCAGGATTAAAGCCAAAATATCGAAGGGCATTAGCTTCTTGTGAGTTTAAAAGTTATGAAAATTTTGTTCGATGTGCTGAGAAGGTGGAAATGGAGTTCGCCGATGACCAACTGTTCTATAACAACCAACAGAAGAAGAGACCGAGGTGGCAGGAGAAAGGTAAGAATTCTTCAAAAAAGTCTGATGGTAAGAAAACTAAGTTTCCAGTTTGTGATAAATTTGGAAAAAGGAATGCTGGGGAATGTCTTCTGAATTCTGGAAAGTGCTACCGATGTGGTAAGATGGGACATAAGGCTCGTGATTGCACTGAAAAGGATCAAGGTGATGGTAAGACCAAATTTGATTTACAGTTAGTGAAATGTTATAAGTGCAATGAGATGAGTCACTATGCAAACGAGTGTCCAACAAAGAGCTTGAGTGATGGGAAGCAGTTATACTACAAGCAGAAAGGGGTGGTGAAATCTTTTGCGACTACTTCGGCAGACGTCGGGTCATCAAATGAAGTTGTATCAGGTACTTTGTTTGTTTTTCAGATTATGCCAGTCTGTTGTTTGATTCGGGGTCTACACATTCTTTCATCTCTGAAAACTTTTCTAGTAAAATGGTAATACCATCTCAAGAAGTGACTCTTGAACTTTTGGTAAAAACACCTGGGGGAAATGTTGAGGAAAAAAGAATTAATAAGAATCTTCCTATCCTTATCTGTGGAAAGAATCTACTTGCAAACCTTATTGTTCTACCTCTAGTAGAGTTTGATGTTATCCTGGGTATGGATTGGCTCTCTATTTACCATGCTAAGATTGACTGTAGAGCTAAAGAAGTTTCTTTTCAGAAATACTTTTAGTTTGTGTACAAGAATGAACCCTTACTGTTGATAACTTATCAAGAGGCCGAGAAACTTGTAAAATATGGAAATGAATGTTACCTTGCACACATCGTTGAAAATAAAGGAACTATTCAGATTAATGATGTGCCAGTGGTAAATGAGTATCCTGATGTTTTTCCTGATGAGTTGCCTGGAATAATACCAGATCGGGAAGTTGAGTTTACTGTTGACTTAGTTCCTAATGCTAAGCCAATTTCAAAACCCCCTTATCGAATGGATCAAATTGAACTTTTAGAGTTGAAGGAGCAATTGCAAGATTTATTAGAGAAAGGTTTCATTCGACCTAGCACATCACCATGGGGTGCTCCTATTTTATTTTTTAAAAAGAAAGATGGTTCTATGAGACTTTGCATTGATTATAGATCCTTGAATAATATCACTATTAAGAACAAATATCCTTTGCCTCATATCGATGATTTTTTTGATCAGCTCCAGGGAGCTCAGTTTTTCTCAAAGATTGACTTGAGATCGGGGTACCATCAGCTGAATGTAAAGGAGGCAGATATTCCGAAGACCGCATTCCGTACGAGATATGGCCATTATGAATTTGTAGTAATACCTTTTGGGCTAACCAATGCACCTGCTGTATTCATGGACTTAATGAATGGAATTTTCCAGGAGTTCTTGGATAAGTTTGTGGTGGTTTTCATTGATGATATTTTGGTGTTTTCTAAAAGTAAAGAGGAGCATGAAAGACATTTAAGGGTTATCTTGAAAACCTTAAAAGAAAAGAAATTGTATTGAAAATTCAGCAAGTGTGAGTTTTGGTTGCAACAAATTTCTTTCCTTGGTCATATTGTTTCTAAAGATGGAATAACTGTTGATCCTGCAAAAACAAAAGTTGTGGAAGAATGGCCAAGACCCACAAATGTAACCGAGATTCATAGCTTCCTTGGTTTGGCAGGATATTACCGAAGGTTTGTTAGAAATTTTTCATGATTATCTAGTCCAATGACTAAGCTAACTCGGAAGGGTGTTAAGTTTATCTGGACAAAAGAATGTGATGATTGTTTTCAGGAATTGAAAAGAATATTGGTGAATGCTCCAGTTTTGGCACTACCTTCCAGGAATTGTGAGTTTTTTATATACAGTGATGCTTCATTGAAAGGACTTGGTTGTGTCCTAATGCAGAGTGATCAGGTAATTGCTTATGCTTCACGATAGTTGAAAACTCATGAGGTAAATTACCATACACGTGATTTAGAATTAGCTACTGTTTTTTTTTGCTTTAAAAATTTGGAGGCATCATTTGTATGGAGTAAAGTGTGAAATATATACCGATCACAAAAGTTTAAAGTATATATTCACTCAGAAAGAGTTTAACATGAGACAAAGGAGATGGCTAAAATTAATCAAGGATTATGATTGTACAATTCATTACCATCCGTGAAAAGCAAGTAAAGTGGCTGATGCTTTGAGTCGAAAAAGTAATGCTTCATTAGCAATGTTGCATTTGGAACGTGATCCTTTGGTTAAGGAGTTGATGAACTTTGGCATAGAAGTTGTTGGTGCAGGAATTCATTCTATTTTGTTTCATGTATCAGTGAGATATTCTCTATCAGGCAGAATCAAGAAAGAACAGAAGCAAGACAGTGAGTTGCAGAAAAAGGTAGAGCTGGTTCAGAAAGGTAAGTTGCCTGAATTCAACATTGATAATGATTGTGTTTTGAGATTTGGGAAGAGATTGTGTCTGCCTTGTGATTCACAGTTGAAGAGAGATTTGTTATGTGAATCTCATAGTTCTCCGTTTTCAGTTCATCCTGGCAGTACTAAGATGTATAGAGATCTGCGGGAGTATTATTGGTGGGATGGAATGAAAAGAGATATTGCTGATTTTTCTGTGAAGTGTTTGACATGTCAACAGGTTAAAGAAGAGCGGAAGTTACCGAAAGGGATGCTTCATCCTTTACCAGTGCCAGAGTGGAAATGGGAGAATATATCCATGGACTTTTTTGTGGGATTACCGAAGACAACTCGAAGTAATAATGCAATCTGGGTTATTGTTGATCGCTTGACCAAATCTGCTCATTTCTTTGCTATATGAGATACTTTATCTCTTGATCAACTTTCCCGTTTGTATCTTAAAGAGATAGTCAGGTTACATGGAGTTCCTCTCTCCATTGTATCAGATCGTGATCTCAGGTTTACTTCTAACTTTTGGAAAGGCCTTCAGAAGTCGTTGGGTACTGAATTAAATTTTAGTACAGCTTTTCATCCTCAATCAGATGGGCAGTCAGAACGAACAATTCAGACCTTGGAGGATATGCTACGAGCTTGTTCGATGTATTATCAGGGAAGTTGGGACCAACATCTTTCTTTGGTTGAATTTTCATATAATAATAGTTTTCATTCCATTATACAGATGGCACCATTTCAGGCATTATATGGGAAGCGGTGTCGAACTCCAGCTTTCTGGGATGAAGTGGGTTAAAGGAAGTTGATGGGACCAGAATTGGTAGAAGAGTTGGCAGAAAAAGTTCAGCTGATTCAGAAGCACATGAGAACAGCTCAGAGTAGGCAGAAGAGTTATGCAGACAACAGGAGGAAGGATCTATCTTTTGAGGTAGGTGATCATGTTTTTCTCAAAGTATCACCATGGAAAAGTGTGATTCGATTTGGTAAGAAAGGAAAGCTAAGTCCAAGGTTCATTGGACCATATGAAATTCTGGAGAGATTTGGATCAGTTGCTTACCGAGTGGCTTTACCTTCGAGTTTATCTCAGGTATACAATGTTTTTCACGTTTCGATGTTGAGAAAGTACATGCCAGATCCATCTCATGTTTTGAGTCCAGAGGTAGTTCAGCTAGAAGAGAACCTATCTTATGAGGAACAACCGGTCCAGATTCTTGACCACAGGGAGCAAGTGTTACGGAATAAGGTGATTCACCAGGTAAAGGTTTTGTGGAAAAACCACATGATTTAAGAGGCAACATGGGAATCTGAAAATGCAATGAGAGATAGGTACCCCCATTTATTCGATAAGTAAATAAATTACGGGGACGCAATTTTCTAAAGGGGGGAAGGATGTAATATCCCATGTAATTAATGAATAATAGATATTTTATCTATGTCTATTAATGAATTAGATAGTGTTTTAGAGGCTTAAAATTAAAATAAATCCAATCTTAAGCATGGAATACACTAATATTTTTAAAAGATTGTTTTTCTGCCTTTGATGGAAAAACATTTTTGAATCTATCTTTTGAAAATTTTATAAACTATGTTTTTCAAAAAAAACTTATTCTTTATGATTGGGACATCAAAATTTACTTTGTGTGAATTTTTGGTATTTTTCTGACAATGTTCATTTTTTAATGAATAGTGAAAAATACTGCATTTTACATCAAAACTGCTTTTTAATCTAATTTATTTATATGATTATATTATCTTTTGAATTGGTTTTGAAGTTAAATTAGAATATATTTTTACCATTTAATCCAATGGTGGTCATTGGAATCAATTTCACTTTGAAATTGGAATTAAACTGGCGTCAATATTTTGATACTTATTGTTTCATAAAAACACGCTATTTGTCATAACAGCGGGAATTATTTATTAAATTAATTAATGTGACTTATATGTTTTGAATTTTGTAAAATAGACTTCATTTTTGAATTCGGAATATCAAATATAGCTTAGGGTGAATTTTTGGTAATTTTCTGAAAAACTTCAATTTTTGATGAATAGTGAAACCACTAAGTGGTAGTTAAAGAAACTGATTTTTCATTTAAATGAAACTTTTCCACTTTTGTGTTTTGAATTTCAAAAATCCGACATACATGGTTGTCATTAAAAAGTAAAATGTGGTTCAATGAGATTAAAATAATTTTTTGGTGAATAGTAACTTATTAAGTTTTTAATCGCGATTAGTGGTAATTAGGGTAGTTTAAGGTAAAAATAATGCTTTAATAATATGAAATGACCTAGACACATGTAATACCCTTATTGGATGTGTTATGGCCGACCAAGACAAGCCATGGGTCAACTTGGGGACCCCATGGAGCCACTTTGGTTGGGAAATGACATAAATAACTTTTTATTTAATGTAAAAGTAAAAATGACACAAACATAATATGTTTTACAAAAACAATTTTTATATGGGGTTATACAAGTCATATTTTTGACTATAAATATTCATTGGAAAGATAAAAAGATTTCCTACATCATAGTATTTGTTTTATAATTTTTTGACATTAAATAAATAAATGTATTTATGACATCATGATGATGCAGCGATGACCTCATTATTTAACGATTTAAATAAAATTGAAATATAATGTAATATATAAGACCTACACATGTCCAAAACCTATTGAATGAGTGGATTTAGAACCCTTATCACCTTAGCCTATAATTATATCAATTTGGGACCTTTTTAATCCGAAACTCATTTTAAAATAAAGTAACTTATCTTTACTTTCCAAGAGTGCCTATCCTCTCCTCTTATAAAAGGCCCCCACCACTACCTCATTTCACACACTCCTCAAGCCTTTGGCTCGGCCATCCCCTGACCATTTACTCTCTCCAAATCCCTCTACTCATCCTAGACTATTCCCTTTGGGCATAATCCTTTCAAAGGAAGCCTTTAGGCTCAAATCAAAAGGAGTTACACTTTTAAAGGTAATTCATTCTCTCATGTTCATTTGTTTTATTTTGCTTCTCCAACCCCCTAAACTCTTTTTATTTACTTCTTTTGTAACAACACCAGTATCTTAAATATACTAGGATGTTGTTATAAGATTTATTCGATCTAAACTCTCACACAACTACATAAAATGGTTAAAGAACATACGGTTTCCGTGGATGGCGAAATTCTGCCTCCCGAAATGATGATTGTTCAATACTCATTTAACACCTTCAAAGGTGGCCATTATGATGTCACTATTTTTATATATGATATATAATATGTTTATTCTTTCCTTAAGCTTCTGTATTTTTCATTTATGGCATACCATTATTGTTTCCATTATGGGTAAACACGATATCTTCATTTTAGGAAGTGCGGACTACCGCCCCCTGAAAGTGATTTGATTCGTTAATACCATATGTGGGATGTGTAAAGGATAAAGTTAATGATATTATATATGTTATTATACTTGAATTATAATATACTCTTATATCATTATGATTCCATTCCATAAAATACAAAATAGAAATGGAAGTAGCGTTCATGCGTACGTACAGCTTACCGTCTCCATGAACGGTGCATTTCATTTCTTACCTCTAAATGTGATGTAATATTATAAATACATGTATATGCTGAATATATATGATATATATGTTATACAAATCATTAATATCATTCTGGATATAACGAACCTTTGACCAAATTAACAACATGTAAGTGTAAGAAGTCTATTTTTGACTTAAGAACCAAATACCGACAAAAGGAACATTATTAACTTAAATGATTACATGATGTTCATAACATGGTATAAAAGGAATAATGAACTTGAAAAAGGTTCTTAATCAAGTAGAGATTAACTCAAGTTTATTATTCAGGAGATTAAAGAACGGTCGGGTCAAGTCGGATACGAGGTAAGGGAACTTCTTAACCCAATTTCCATTCTTTGGGTTAATCTCCTACTTTCAAATTACGTCATGATATTATTATGTATTATCTTGTAGTTTTACTTTATTTATGTGTAATTATAGTGAATACACATAATAGATCTATTTTATTTAAAAAATTATCTTTGTAAGGGACTTCGTCTCAATCTCCTTTCATTGAGGAATATTTTATTTTATACACAACTTTCTTTTATACGGTGTATAAACCCCTTTGACTTTTACGTTTATTCAAAAGGAATCTTTTTTATATGAAGCATTTACTAAATGAAAAAAGGGAATGTTTTTTCATACATATGTGGAGACAACGACTTCTCCGCCGTCATGACCGTTATTTGAGTTTCGGCTTCCTCTACAAGCCATACCTTCTTTTTAAAAGAAAAATAAATACCATGTTTTACTTTTCTTTTATTTTGGTATCGAAAATAGTTTTCATAATGTTTTTATATCAATGTGTTGTAATTATATCTTGTGATTAAAAGGTGGGAATGTTATGTTTCCTTTATGCATGTTTTATGTGATATGATTATGTTGAGGTTATTGGGCATTATTATGAAAACAGGTGGTTCCGTGATAAACTAAGGGCGGGTGAGCCCGATATAGCCCTCCAATGCATTGGGTAACGTGAAGGAGTGAAACGTTAAGGTTTCTATGAAGAGATTTAGGGAATATACTGTGATGGGTATTCCAAACGTAACCAAGAGGGTTACTCCCTATGTAAGAATGTTATGAATGCCTCATGTTACCTTTATGTCTTATGATTTCTATGATTTATTCATGATTTGATGAGGTATGTTAAAGTGCTTCTGTTTTATGGGTAAAGTATGATCTCATTCTTATGTATATATGTACCCATGTTTCCTTTCCATATTTTTATATCCATTACTGAGCTTGTTATGCTCATCCCAAGTTTTTTTGAAATGTTTTTCATAGGTCAAGGGAAAGGTACATGATATGATGATAGTGTCAAGGAAGTGTCAAGAAAGAATCCATGTTTTATTTTAAATATGTTTCCATTGATGGGAATGAAGAATACTATCTTTATGTAACCACTTTGTTTATATGTAGAATGTAATGCAAGTTTTATGATCTAATTCTCTAAAACTCTAAACCCGAAAAGATCCTCAATGTGTAATCTTGTAATAACTCAATATTAAGTAAGGTTTAAGGCTGGGGCCTTATAAGTATTCTTCTCCTATTCCACTTATTTAAAGAATCAAAAAACATTGTCCATTTATGTCAAATTACTGACATCGTGGACGATGTATTTTCAATTTCCATTAATTATTTCAAGTCTGGTCATGAAACCATATATAAGGTTGAACCAGGTTATAATATATGTTTTATGACTCATATATGGTTTTGGAATTCTTTTGTACTCATGGTTCTAATTTAAAAGACAAAATGACGTTGTTATTATCAAAGAACCACTAACATGATCTAAACAAACATCATTAATGTTTTAACTTATAAGTCATTCTCATATAAAGCATAAAAGTGATAAATGGTATAAATAATGGTACTGGAAATATGTAAATACTACTCCATTCCAATTCTGGAGTTTCACTTCCAATGAACAAGAACGATTCCTCATGAACCGATCATGAAAATCACAAAAGAACTCACCCAAAATAATGCAAGGAACAAAATACTAACAATTAAGGGGTGAAATGAGGTTAAGAAATGACCATATAAGATGTTATAAACTTGAACATGTTTCTTTAAAATACTAATAACACTCTTTTAACCATTATACAGGAGTTTTTAACAAGTTTTAAGTAATACAAGCTTAAGGTAAGGGAATTCTTAACCCGATTTCCATTCTTTGGGTTAACATTCTACTTCGTTATTTATATGGAATTTTAATTGTTTTTGTGATTACTTATGATTATAAAATGTTTAATAATGTGTATTTATAGAGTATATACATATTACATCCACTATATTAAGTCTCACTTCAAGTATATGATGTATATAAGGGACTTTTATTCTAAAATCCTCTTTTAAAATTCTTTTTACAAGATTCAAAAGCAAGGTTTTTATGCTATTATTTATGTTGTATGATTATGTTTTGGTTATTGGTCATTGTTTATGATGAAGGGTGGGAACTATATTTCCCTCCAATGAATTTGGTATGAGTAAGTTGTAGGTCGGCCGTATGGTTACTCCAAGTGTAACTGCGATGGTTACACAAAGTAAGGTAGTCGTGAGGGTTACAAATTTTAAGGTAGCCAAGATGGTTACAAGATTATGTAAGTAATGCCCCAAGATAACTCTATGATTATATTTATGTTTGTTTGGATATTTTATAAATCTCATGTTACACTAAGTAAGTATTTATGGGTGAAAAGCATGTCTTTTGAAAATGTTTTCATACGTTATGAGAATTCATGTACTAATGTGATTTTTCCTTCTTTTTCATACCTTACTGAGATTTTGTGCTCATCCAAAGTTTTTAAATGATTTTTCACAGGTTAATGGATGATTAATACAAGGAAGGAAGACATGTTAAATGTTGAATAATTGTCAAGGAGTCTTTTTTTAAGTTTTAATGTTTTATATTCTGAGAAAAATGGAAACTGATTTTATGGTATCCACTATGTAACAATGTGTAATGTTATGAATTTTTTGTCTTAATTCTCTAAATCTATAAACTTGAAAAGATCCTCAATGTAAAAGGAAGTGTTTTCTTTAATAAATTTAAGATTATGTATGTGATAAGTGCGGGTCTTTATAGTTGGTATTAGAGGATGGTTTAGATAACTTTAGGGGTTAGGGAGATTGAATACCATAAATAATTTTCACCCTATATTTAATTTGTTATAGCATTTAAATATTACCATGTTGCTTCATCTAAGAAATTTTTGTTCAGAATGGTTGTCCACAGAAGGAATAGGGATGCTGAAGAGGAGCATGAAAAATATATAATTGTTGTTTTACAAACATTAAAATAAAAGAAACTATATGGAAAATTCAGCAAATGTGATTTTTGGTTACAACAGATTTCTTTTCTTGGGAACATTATAAATAAAGATTGAATAATAGTTAATCCTGCCAAAACAAAAGTAGTTGATGAATGATCAAGACCCAAAAATGTTTTAGAGATTCGTAGTTTTCTGGGCTTATAAAGTTATTACTGACGGTTTCTTAAGAATTTTGCATGGTTATCTAGCCCGATAACTAAGTTAACACGGAAAGGGGTTAAATTTGTTTGGATAGAGGAATGTGATGTTTGATTCCAGGAACTGAAGAAGAGATTGGTGAATTCTCCAGTTTTGGCCTTACCTTCTCGGAATGGTGAGTTTGTCATCTACAGTGATGCTTCTTTGAAGGGACTTGGTTGTGTTTTGATGCAGAATGATCAGGTAATTTCCTATGCTTCGAGACAACTTAAACCTCATGAGATAAATTATCCCACACATGATTTGGAATTGGCAGCTATGGTTTTTGATTTGAAAATATGGAGGCATCATCTAATCAGACAGGCTCCCGAAAAGGAAGGTGCACCTTGTTGACATGAGTCATATCATTTAGTCATTTAACCCTTTATCATTTGGGGATGTTACAATCACCCCCCCCCCCCTTTAGGGCACAATGCCCTCATTGTGGGCCCTACATATCTACCCAGGCAGTGCACTGCACTTAAGGATGGGTACAAGCTCTGATACAAATTGTGACAACTGGGCCCCAGTGACAGCACAACCACCCTGCCTTAACATGGTCGTCGGGTCCTGGCCTACTAGGTACCACCAGTTTCCCCGCAGACACATGGGGCCCACCCCAGGGTCCACCCACATGCCTGAATGGGTCATTTGACTAGTGATTGTCCCCACATACAAACACATGTCCTTTCCAGTGTGTTTTGTCCTCACTCACACACATCTTGAGAAACTTCCCTAGAGGTCACCCATCTTGGTCACTACTCTAGGCCAAGAATGCTTAACTGTGGAGTTCTAATCAGACAGGCTCCCGAAAAAAAGGTGCACCTTGTTGACATGAGTCATATCATTTAATCATTTAACCCTTTATCATTTAGGGATGTTACAATATTCACTCAGAAGGAATTAAACATGAGGCAGAGAAGATGGCTAGAACTGATAAAGGATTATGACTGCACGATCAATTACCATCCTGTAAAAGCAAACAAAGTAGTGGATGCCTTAAGTCGGAAAAATCATGCATCATTAACCATGCTACATTTGAAACTTGATCCCTTGATTAATGATTTGATGAATTTTGGATTGGAAGTTGTTGGTGCAGGGAATACCTCTCTTTTGTTTCAGGTTTCAGTGCAGTCTTCGTTGTTAGATAGAATTATGAAAGCGCAGAGGGAAGACCGTGAGCTATAGAAAAAGGTAGAATTGGTTAAAATGGGTAAGTTTCCAGAATTTAATCTTGATAAAGATTGTGTTTTAAGATTTGGAAAAAGGTTGTGTGTGCCTTGTGATTCCCAGCTGAAGAAAGAATTGTTGTGTGAATCTCATAGTTCTCCATTTTCTGTTCATCTTGGAAGTACTAAGATGTACAGAGACCTTCGATAGTTTTATTAGTGGAATGGGATGAAAAGAGATATTATTGATTTTACAATGAAATGTTTGACATGTCAGCAGGTTAAAGCAGAGCAGCAGTTATTGAAGGGGATGCTTTAGCATTTGCCAGTGCCAGAGTGGAAATGGGAGAATATATCCATGGATTTTGTGGTAGGACTACCAAAGACTTCTCGAGGTAACAATGCGATTTGGGTTATTGTTGATTGGCTAACATAGTCTGTACATTATCTTTCAATTCCTGATACAATGACTTTGGATCAGCTTTCTAGATTGTACCTCAAGGATATTGTGAGGTTACATGGAGTTCCTCTTTCCATTGTGTCTGACCGAGATCTCAGGTTCACTTCTAACTTTTGGAAGGGACTTCAGAAGTCGTTGGGCACAGAGTTGAATTTCAGTACAGCTTTTCATCCACAATTAGATGGGCAGTCAGAACGAACGATTCAGACTTTGGAGGATATGCTTCGAGCTTGTTCAATGGACTATAAAGGAAGATGGGATCATCATCTTTCTTTAGTTGAGTTTTCTTATAATAATAGTTTTCATTCCAGTATTCAGATGTCACCTTTTGAGGACTTGTATGGGAAGCAGTGTCGGACTCCTGCGTTTTGGGATGAAGTCGGTGAAAGAAAGTTGATGGGGCCAGAATTAGTTGAAGAAGTGGCTGATAAAGTGAGGATGATCCAGCAACACATGAGGACAGCTCAAAGCAAGCAGAAACGTTATGCAGATAACAGAAGGAAAGACTTCTCTTTAGAGGTAGGTGACCATGTTTTCCTTAAAGTCACTCCTTGGAAAACTGTGATGTGTTTTGGTAAAAAAGTAAAGCTTAGTCCACAGTTCATCGGTCCTTTTGAAATCTTGGAGAAAGTTGGAACAGTTGCATACCGCATAGCTTTGCCTCCAAGCTTGTTTCAGGTACACAATGTTTTTCATGTTTCGATGTTGAGAAAGTATGTTCCAGATTCATCACATGTTTTGAACCCAGAAGCAGTTCAGCTAGAAGAGAACATTTCTTATGAAGAGAAACCAGTTCAGATTCTTGATCTAAGGGAACAAATATTGTGGAACAAGGTAATCCACCAGGTAAAGGTTTTGTAGAGAAACCACATGGTTGAAGAACCAACATGGGAGTCTGAAAAAGTTATTTTCGTCAGCTTAATGATGTAACCACATGAATTTGAAAAAGATCTTCTTCCTCAAATAATATATCTTTGATAGTCAAAATAAATTCAAAGATGTCTCGTGGTTTCCGGTTCTGCTATATCAACTCACTATTAGGATAATTAGTGCATGCTGAATGAAAAATACCCCACACTGACTTATTCAATTATCATAAGCTCAGGAAAATTTGATAACCTTCTTATAGAATTTTTGGGATTTGACTCCCTCTCTCTTTGATATAGGATGTAATAGTCTCTCATATGATCTTATTTTAAGAACAATAGTTATCTCTTTCAAAAAAAATTACTTTTCAAAAACAAAATCTTCACCTACAAGTATCATTTATATTCCAAATTATAATATCATGAAAATAATCCCCATTATTATATAGTAATTATGCATAAATATGGAAATACTATGGCCATTGAAAACATATACTTTACTCATTTTATTTTTTTAATTAAATTCCAAATTATCTCCTTAGTTTTTCATGCATTATTTCTTATTGAATATTCCCAAATAATTCCTCAAATAAATAATCACTCAAAACACCCTACAGTTCAGGTCTTCCTCTCATTCTTCAAATAGCTTACATAAATCATATAGGATAGCACATTATTTTCTACATAAATAATGATCTTATGTTGTGATATTATTTATTAAAATAGTGAAATAATCGAATCATCACAAATATACATAATTCCTCACTATCAGGGGAATTATTTCTTGATTGAATCCATTATAATTACTCATGAAATATCAAATTAATTTAGATATGCATACATCTGTTTCTTCATGAGGTTCGTAATCACCACTATATTATCTCACATATCTTCTTTATTTATTTTCATGTGGAATTTTGTGTCGAATATCCTTATTCATTTTCATGAAAGACCATATGCATGTATATCCCATGCATGGATTGAAAATTAATATTCCTTTTATGAAAAGGAACTCGATTCCACTGCAACTATTAACCATATCTGCATGTGTAACACCCCAAGTTTTTCTAAGATAAATAGAAATGCATGGAACATTGTTTTAGAAAGATATTTTAAAATTAGCCTTTAAAGCATAACTTTTCTACTTCTATATTCTGAATTTCAAGAAACCGTCATCTACAATTGCGTTCAGTATGTTATTTAGAGTCTGATGAAACAAACTTGTTTTTTTGGTGAATAGTAACATACCCTTATGAATTGTAATATGAATAGTAATATGACCTCATGAATAGTAAATAATATTATTATTTTATTTTCCCAAGGAAATAAGATAATGGGATCTTAATTAATTTTCCAATGTCACATAAAACTAATTGCACTTCAATATTGTTATTTTTCGAATTACCTGTGACCTTATTTAGAAATTAAATTAATAATATTTAGAAAATTATTTTTGAAAAATAGAGTTCATATTTGAATTCTACACGTTGAAAAATGGTTGGGGTAAATTTTTGGTATTTTTCTGAAACTCTTGAATTTTCAGTGAATAGTGAAATACGATAAAATACCGTATAATCAATTTATCAGTAAAAATGCACTATTTATGACATCATAAGTGATGAAAGGCCACTTTCTTCGAACTCACATGATATTATCACTATTTAGGGCCACTTGATTTGAGATTATTCATAGTCTTGATAAAAATATTATAATAATGATTAAAATAATCTAAAATACCTCCCCTCCTCCACTATAAATACCACCCTCACTCCCCTCTTCCTCCCACACCTCTCAAGCCTTGAGAATTGTGTAATTTCTTCCAAATTCCCTCTCCAATCTTCTTCCCCACGTCCTAGAGCTGCTGGTATCACCAAAAGACCAAAATCAAATCCCTTAAGAAGGATCTCAAGGAGAAGAGATCAAGAGGTAAACAACCTCTTTTATTTTCTCTCTTTTCTTTCATTTTATGTTATTCTCTTCCATTCCATTTTTATTTTGTTGGGATATTTCATTAAATATTCCTCCTTAATGTCCATATTTTTTATTAATGATGAGATATTCCATTCCTCTCATCAAAATATTTTTATCAAAATTTTAAGTAACGTCGTTAGGCTGCCGAATTTTCGTGAGAAATTTGTCAAGATTTTCTTTTATTTCATGATTCGTTTTTCTTCATTACTCACTCCCTATTATCCAAGAGTCATGAAATCTCCAGAATCATATATATTCATTATGTTCTCATGATTATGGAAAATTTCTCATCAGTATTCTTCTCCTCTTCCACTTATTTAAAGAATCAAAAAAACATTGTCCATTTGTGTCAAATTACCGACATCATGGACGATGTATTTTCAATTTCCATTAATTCTTTCAATTCTGGTCAGGAAACCATTTATATGGTTGAACCAGGTTATACTATATGTTTTTGGACTCATATATGGTTCTAGAATTCTTTTTTACTAATGGTTCTAATTTAAAATACAAAATGACGTTGTTATTATCAAAGAACCACTCAAATGATCTAAACGAACAACATTAATGTTTTAACTTATAAGTCATTCTCATATAAAGCATAAAAGTGATAAATGGTATAAATTATGGTATTTGAAATATGTAAATACTACTCCATTCCAATTCTGGAGTTTCACTTCCAATCAACAAGAATGATTCATCAGGAACCGATCGTCAAAATCACAAAAGAACTCACACAAAATAATGCAAAGAACAAAATACTAACAATTAAGGGGTGAAATGAGGTTATGAAATGACCATATAAGATGTTATAAAAATGAACATGTTTCTGTAAAATACTAATAACACTCTTTTAACAATTATACAGTAGTTTTTAACAAGTTTGAAGTAATAAAAGCTTATGGTAAGGGAATTCTTAACCTGATTTCCATTCTTTGGGTTAACATTCTACTTCGTTATTTATGTGGTATTTTAATTGTTTTTGTGATGAATTATGATTATAAAATGTTTAATAAAGTGTATTTACAGATTATATACATATTCCATCCACTCTATTAAGTCTCACTTCAAGTATATGATGTATATAAGGGACTTTTCTTCTAAAATCCTCTTTTAAAATTCTGTTTTACAAGATTCAAAAGAAAGGTTTTTATGCTATTATTTATGTTGTATGATTATGTTTTGGTTATTGGGAACTGTTTATGATGAAGGTTGGGACATATATTTCCCTCCAATGCATTGGGTATGAGTAAGTTGAAGGTCGGCCATATGGTTACTCCAAGTGTAACTGCGATGGTTACACAAAGTAAGGTAGCCACGAGGGTTACAAATTTTAAGGTAGCCAAGATGGTTACAAGATTATGTAAGTAATGCCACAAGATACCTCTATGATTATATTTATGTTTGTGTGGATCTTTTGTAAATCTCATGTTACACGAAGTAAGTATTTATGGATGAAAAGTATGTCTTTTGAAAATGTTTTCATACATTATGAGTATTCATGGACTAATGTGATTTTTCCTTCTTTTTCATACCTTACTGAGATTTTGTGATCATCCCAAGTTTTTAAATGATTTTTCACAGGTTAATGGATGGGTAATACAAGGAAGGAAGACATGTTAAATGTTGAATAATTGTCAAGGAGTCTTGTCTTAAGTTTTAATTTTTTATATTCTGAGAAAAATGGAAACTGATTTTATGGTATCCACTATGTAACAATGTGTAATGTTATGAATGTTTTGTCTTAATTCTCTAAATCTATAAACTTGAAAAGATCCTCAATGTAAAAGGAAGTGTTTTCTTGAATAAATTTAAGATTATGTATTTGATATGTGCGGGTCTTTATAGTTGGTATCAGAAGATGATTTAGATAACTTTAGGGGTTAGGGTGATTGAATACCACAAATAATTTTCACTCTATATTTAATTTGTTATAGCATTTAAAGATTACCATGTTGCTTCATCTAAGAAATGTTTGTTTAGAATGGTTGTCCACAGAAGGAATAGTGATGCTGAAGAGAAGCATGAAAAATATCTACGGGTTGTTTTACAAACATTAAAAGAAAAGAAACTATATGGAAAATTCAGCACATGTGATTTTTGGTTGCAACAGATTTCTTTTCTTGGGCACATTTTAAAAAGGGATGAAATAGCAGTTGATCCTGCCAAAACAAAAGTAGTTGATGAATAACCAAGACCCACAAATGTTATAGATATTCATAGTTTTCTGGGCTTAGCAAGTTATTACCGACGGTTTGTTAAGAACTTTTCGGGGTTATCTAGCCAGATAACTAAGTTAACACGGAATGGGGTTAAATTTGTTTGGACAGAGGAATGTGATGTTTGTTTCCAAGAACTGAAGAAGAGATGGGTGAATGCTCCAGTTTTGGCCTCACCTTCCTGGAATGGTGAGTTTTTCATCTACAGTGATGCTTCATTGAAGGGACTTGGTTGTGTTTTGATGCAGAATGATCAGGTAATTTCCTATGCTTCGAGACAACTTAAACCTCATGAGCTAAATTATCCCACACATGATTTGGAATTGGAAGCTATGGTTTTTGATTTTAAAATATGGAGGCATCATCTAATCAGACAGGCTCCCGAAAAGGAAGGTGCACTTTGTTGACATGAGTCATATCATTTAGTCATTTAACCCTTTATCATTTGGGGATGTTACAATCACCCCCCCCCCCACCCTTAGAGCACAACTCCCTCGTTGAGGGCCCTACATATCAACACAGGCAGTGCACCGCACTTAAGGATGGGTACAAGCTCTGATACCAATTATGACAACTGGGCCCCTGTGATAGCACAACCACCTCGCCTTAACATGGCCGTCAGGTCCCGGCCCACTAGGTACCACCAGTTGCCCCGCAGACACATGGGGCCCACCCTAGGGTCCACCCACATGCCTGAACAGGTCATCTGACAAATGATTGTCCCCACATACCAACACATGTCCTTTTCAGTGTGTTTTGTCCTCACTTACACACATCCTGAGAAACTTCCCAGGAGGTCACCCATCCTGATCACTAGTCCAGGCCAAGCACGCTTAACTGTGGAGTTCTAATCAGACAGGCTCCCGAAAAGGAAGGTGCACCTTGTTGACATGAGTCATATCATTTAGTCATTTAACCCTTTATCATTTGGGGATGTTACAATATTCACTCAGAAGGAATTAAACATGAGGCAGAGAAGATGGCTAGAACTGATAAAGGATTATGACTGCACGATCAATTACCATACTGGAAAAGCAAACAGAGTAGCATATGCCTTAAGTCAGAAAAATCATGCATCATTAACCATGCTACGTTTGGAACATGATCCCTTGATTAATGATTTGATGAATTTTTTCTTGGAAGTTGTTGGTGCAGGGAATACCTCTCTTTTGTTTCCAATTTCAGTGCAGTCTTCGTTGTCAGACAGAATTATGAAAGTACAGAGGGAAGACTGTGAGCTACAGAAAAAAGATAGAATTGGTTAAAATGGGTAAGTTTCCAGAATTTAATCTTGATAAAGATTGTGTTTTAAGATTTCGAAAAAGGTTGTGTGTGTGCCTTGTGATTCCCAGCTGAAGAAAGAATTATTGTGTGAAGCTCATAGTTCTCCATTTTCTGTTCATCCTAGAAGTACTAAGAAGTACAGAGACCTTCGAGAGTTTTATTGGTGGAATGGGATGAAAAGATATATTGCTGATTTTATAATGAAATGTTTGACATGTCAGCAGGTTAAAGAAGAGCGGCAGTTATCTAAGGTGATGCTTCAGCCTTTGCCAGTGCTAGTGTGGAAATGGGAGAATATATCCATGGATTTTGTGGTAGGACTACCAAAGACTTCTCAAGGTAACAATGCGATTTGGGTTATTTTTGATCAACTAACAAAGTCTGCACATTTTCTTTCAATTCGAGATACAATGACTTTGGATTAGCTTTCTCGATTGTACCTCAAGAAGATTGTCAGGTCACATGGAGTTCCTCTTTCCATTGTGTCTAACCGAGATCCTAGGTTCACTTCTATCTTTTGGAAGGTACTTAAGAAGTCATTGGGCACATAGTTGAATTTCAGTACATATTTTCATCCTCAATTAGATGGGCAGTCAGAACGAATTATTCAGACTTTGGAGGATATGTTTCGAGCTTGTTAAATGGACTATCAAGGAATTTGGGATCATCATCTTTCCTTAGTTGAGTTTTCTTATAATAATAGTTTTCATTCTAGTATTCATATGGCACCTTTTGAGGCCTTGTATGGGAAGCAGTGTCAGACTCCTGCATTTTGGGATGAAGTCGGTGAAAGAAAGTTGATGGGGCCAGAATTAGTTGAAGAAGTGGCTGAGAAAGTGAGGATGATCCAGCAATACATGAGGACAGCTCAGAGAAGGCAGAAAAGTTATGCAGATAACAGAAGGAAAGACTTCACTTTTGAGGTAGGTGACCATGTTTTCCTTAAAGACTCTCCTTGGAAAAGTTTGATGCGTTTTGGTAAAAAAGGAAAGCTAATTCCATGGTTCATCGGTCCTTTTGAAATCTTGGAAAAAGTTGGAACAGTTGCATACTGCGTAGCTTTGCCTCCGAGCTTGTTTCGGGTAAACAATGTTTTTCATGTTTCGATGTTGATAAAGTATGTGCCAGATTCATCACGTGCCTTGAACCCAGAAGCAGTTCAGCTAGAAGAGAACCTTTCTTATGAAGAGAAACCAGTTCAGATTCTTGATCGAAGGGAACAGATATTGTGGAACATAGTAATCCACCAGGTAAAGGTTTTGTGGAGAAACCACATGGTTGGAGAAGAAACAAGGGATTCTGAAAAAGTTATTTTCTTCAGCTTAATGATGTAACCACATGAATTTTAAAAAGATCTTCTTCCTCAAATAATATATCTTTGATAGTCAAAATAAATTCAAAGATGTCTCATGGTTTCCGGTTCTGATATATCAAATCACTATTAGGATAATTAGTGCATGCTGAATGAAAAATACCTCACACTGACTTATTCAATTATCATAAGCTCAGGAAAATGTGATAACCTTCTTATAGAATTTCTGGGATTTGACACCCTCTCTCATTGATATAGGGTGTAATAGTCTCTTATATGATCTTATTTTAAGAACAATAGTTATCTCTTTCAAAAAAATTATTTTTGTATCGTTTATATTAAAAATAATATTATCATGAATATAATCCTCATTATTATATAGTAAGTATGCATAAATATGGAAATACTATAGCCATTGAAAAAATATACATTACTCATTTTATTTTTTTAATTAAATTCCAAATTATCTCCTTAATTTTTCATGCATTATTTCTTATTGAATATTCCCAAATAATTCCTCAAATAAATAATCACTCAAAATACCCTACAGGATTAGGTCTTCCTCTCATTCTTCACATGGCTTACATAAATCATATAGGATATCAAATCATTTTCTACATAAATCATGATCTTATGTTGTGATATTATTTATTAAAATAGTGAAATAATCGAATCATCACAAATATACATAATTCCTCACTATCATGGGAAATATTTATTGATTGAATCCATAATAATTACTCAAGAAATATCAAATGAATTTAGATATGCATACATTTGTTTCTTCATGAGGTTCGTAATCACCACAATATTATCTCACATATCTTCTTTATTTATTTTCATGTGGAATTCTGTGTGGAATATCCTTATTCATTTTCATGAAATACCATACGCATGTATATCCCATGCATGGATTGAAAATTAATATTCCTTTTATGAAAAGTAACTCAATTCCACTGCAACTATTAACCATATCTGCATGTGTAACACCCAAAGTTTTTCTAAGATAAATAGAAATGCATGGAACTTTGTTTTAAAAAGATATTTTAAAATTATCCTTTAAAACGTAACTTTTCTACTTCTATATTCTGAATTTCAAGAAACTGTCATCTACAATTCTGTTCAGTATGTTATTTAGAGTCTGATAAAACAAACTTGTTTTTTTGGTGAATAGTAACATACCCTTATGAATAGTAATATGAATAGTAATATGACCTCACGAATAGTAAATAATTTTATTATTTTATTTTCCTAAGGCAATAAGACAATGGGATCTTAATTAATTTTCCAATGTCACATAAAACTAATTGCACTTCAATATTGTTATTTTTATAATTAATTGTGACCTTATTTAGAAATTAAATTAATAATATTTAGAATTTTTTTTGAAAAATGGAGTTCATTTTTTAATTCTACATGTCGAAAAATGGTTGGGGTAAATTTTTGGTATTTTTCTGAAACACTTGAATTTTCTCGGAATAGTGAAATACGATAAAATACCGTATAATCAATTTATCAGTAAAAATGCACTATTTATGACATCATAAGTGATGCAAGGCCACTTGATTCGAACTCACATGATATTATCACTATTTAGGGACACTTTATTTGAGATGATTCATAGTCTTGATAAAAATATTATAATAATGATTAAAATAATCTAAAATACCTCCCCTCCTCCACTATAAATACCACCCTCACTTCCCTCTTCCTCATACACCTCTCAAGCCTTGAGCACTGTCTAATTTCTTCCAACTTCCCTCCCCAATCTTCTTCCCCACGTCCTAGATCTGCTGGTCTCACCAAAAGACCAAAATCAAATACCTTAAGAAGGATCTCAAGGAGAAGAGATCAAGAGGTAAACAACCTCTTTTATTTTCTCTCTTTTCTTTCATTTTATGTTATTCTCTTCCATTACCTATGTCTTTTGTTGGAATATTTCATTAAATATTCCCCCTTACTATCCATATTTTGTATTAATGATGAGATATTCCATTCCTCTCATCAATATTTTTTTTATAAAATTTTAAGAAACCTCGTTGGGCTGCCGAATTTTCGGGAGAAATTTGTCAAGATTTTCTTTTATTTCATGATTTGTTTTTCTTCT
This sequence comes from Viscum album, assembly GCA_963277665.1. Lineage (NCBI taxonomy): Eukaryota > Viridiplantae > Streptophyta > Magnoliopsida > Santalales > Viscaceae > Viscum > Viscum album. Next base: position 179,259,188 of record OY728137.1, read on the forward strand.
TTACCCACTCCCTCTTATCCAAGAGGCATGAAATCTCTAGAATCATGTATATTAAGTATTTTCTCATTATTATGGAAAATTCATCATCAGTATTCTTCTCCTCTTCCACTTATTTAAAGAATCAAAAAACATTGTCCATTTGTGTCAAATTACTGACATCGTGAACGCTGCATTTTCAATTTCCATTAATTCTTTCAAGTATGGTCATGAAACCATTTATATGGTTGAACCAGGTTATAATATATGTTTTATGACTCATATCTGGTTCTATAATTCTTTTTTACTCAGGGTTCTAATTTAAAATACAAAATGACGTTGTTATTATCAAAGAACCACTAAAATGATCTAAATGAACATCATTAATGTTTTAACTTATAAGTCATTATCATATAAAGAATAAAAGTGATAAATGATATAAATTATGGTACTGTAAATATGTAAATACTACTCCATTCCAATTCTGGAGTTTCACTTCCAATCAACAAGAACGAATCATCATGAACCGATCGTGAAAATCACAAAAGAACTCACCCAAAATAATGCAAGGAACAAAATACTAACAATTAAGGGGTGAAATGAGGTTATTAAATGACCATATAAGATGTTATAAACATGAACATGTTTATTTAAAATACTAATAACACTCTTTTAAACATTATACATGAGGTTTTAACAAGTTTGAAGTAAGACAAGCTTAAGGTAAGGGAATTCTTAACCAAATTTCCATTCTTTGGGTTAACATTCTACTTCGTTAATTATGTGGTATTTTAATTGTTTATGTGATGACTTATGATTATAAAATGTTTAATAATGTGTATTTACAGAGTATATACATATTACATCCACTCTATTAAGTCTCACTTCAAGTATATGATGTATATAAGGGACTTTTCTTCTGAAATCCTCATTTAAAATTCTGTTTTACAAGATTCAAAAGAAAGGTTTTTATGCTATTATTTATGATGTATGATTATGTTTTCGTTATTTTGAATTGTTTATGATGAAGGTTGGGACCTATATTTCCCTCAAATTCATTGGGTATGAGTAAGTTGTAGGTCGGCCGTATGGTTACTCCAAGTTTAACTGTGATGGTTGCACAAAGTAAGGTAGTCGTGAGGGTTACAAATTTTAAGGTAGCCAAGATGGTTACAAGATTATGTAAGTAATGCACCAAGATACCTCTATGATTATATTTATGTTTGTATGGATCTTGTTTAAATCTCATGTTACATGAAGTAAGTATTTATGGGTGAAAAGAATGTCTTTTGAAAATGTTTTCATACGTTATGAGTATTCATGGACTAATGTGATTTTTCCTTCTTTTTCAAACCTTACTGAGCTTTTGTGCTCATCCCAAGTTTTTAAATGATTTTTCACAGTTTAATGGATGAGTAATACAAGGAATTAAGACATGTTAAATGTTGAATAATTGTCAAGGAGTCTTGTTTTATGTTTTAATGTTTTATATTCTGAGAAAAATGGAAACTGATTTTATGGTATCCACTATGTAACAATGTGTAATGTTATGAATGTTTTGTATTAATTCTCTAAAGCTATAAACATGAAAAGATCCTCAATGTAAAAGGAAGTGTTTTCTTGAATAAATTCAATATTATGTATGTGATAAGTGCGGGTCCTTATAGCATGTATTCCACACAACTCAGTTCATGCAATATGAATAATCGAGCTTATATTAAACCATGAAAGATGTTACATGAGTCACAAAAAATGAACAACTTGATAAACTATATACATGCTACCTTTAGTTATCAAATTCCTCTTTCATCTATGCATATAACACTACATACATGATTGTTTCGATCACACACCATTCATAAAATCTGTTTAATCATCATTAATTTTTTCTACTTTATTGAACCTTGTGTGATACTATTTCTACAAAGAAAAGATCACAATAGCTCATTATACTATCATGTGGTCTCCTACTATCCAGCGATAGCTTCTCTTACAGCCCAGTAGTCGCTCCTCCTACCATCAAGTGATAACACTTCCAACCATTAAGGATGATGGTAGAATATCTACCACTAATGTTAAAACCTCATCACAACTAATGGTGGAACCTCCTTAAAACTTTAGGTAACATATTTATTTCTTTTAAAATGCATCCTTTTACGCATAAATGAGTTGTGATACTTGCAGTTTACCCCCTATGAAAGCTACTTGTACCCTTACAGAACCTTCAACTAGCCTTATAGAAGATTTTATATTTATTATAGCCCCTTATGAAACTAAATTTATACTCTCTACTTACCCTTATACAAATATAAAAACCCATGGGTGCCCTTATGTAATGGAGATGATACCCAGTTACCCTTACATGAATTTCATTTTCCATTATGCATGGGTATGTACCTTTAGGAAGTGCATAATAAGTCACAACTACCCTTACACAACAGCATATGTACCTTTATACAAGAATAAATCTTTACACAATGGGATTTTTACCTTTATGTATATAGTAAATCCCCTAGCAGAGCATCATTTACCTTTACATGATTATAATAATTTCACATAACTGTCCTGGTACCCTTATGTAGTGCAGGTTACCCTTACGTTGGTAATGAAATTCCAGTTTACCTATAACATATGTGGGTTTTAACCTTAAATATGTAATATAATTCACCATTTACATTTACATAAGTATCAAAATTATCTCAAATTTACCTCAGGCCTTTTATAATCAACATTGAGGCCTTCCACACTTCAAGCAACAACTCAAAATTTAAACTAGAAATATTTCATCTCATCTTTCTTTTAATTTAAAATTTAATTATAAATTCAAAAAATCATTTCTCAAAATATTCTTCATGAAAATATTTATACATATTTTTACATGGAATTAATTATTATTCAAATTCATCTTAAAAAATCCTCAAATAAATTTCCACTTCTCCTCGTGAAAAAATAAGTTATCTTTTCATGGACTTCAATAAAATTTTCACCAAATTAAGGGATGGATTCACTTATTGTAAACATTTTAAACTTATTTAAATTTCATTTTCACATATATTAATAAATAAATACCAATTCAAGAAATTCCAGATTATAAAGGATAATTTCTCAACCATGAAATCTAATTCCATTAAATGAATCCATAAAACTTCATTGATAATCACACTTCATCTTTACCCACCTTCATATATTGACTCATTTACAATAAATTCAACATGTGTTCACAACACATTGCCTTCAAAAAAATTACTTTATGATTACCTTCAATAAAATAACATTCTTCTTACTACTTATATCCTCTAGAATAAAAAAATTTCACATTCTTTCACATTGACCTTGTTCTTAAATCAATGTCAATAGATCATAGAACAAATTCTTTATTCTTTTCCCCATTTTTAAATAACATTATACAACTCATCATACAACATTTTCTTAGTTATTTTCACCATACAACCTCATCTTGGTTATTTTAAAAAAAATAAAAATACCAAATCATGGTTGTAATAATATACCCCTTTATATTTTATTGAGAATACTATCCATATTGTAAATCCTTCTTCATCCAAATTTATGATGTATTTATATTACTCCCCCTTTTAAATAAAATGAAAATGGTCATCATCGTTTTCCCTATTCTTTGACATAATAATGAAATGGTTTTTATCATCAGTATATTTTTTCTAGATACTCTCCATTTTCATATAATTCTAGGTTTTTTTAAAGTGTTCTTCCATATTTTATTAAAATCTAAGGGGATCCTTTCTTAGATATACTCCTTGACTTTATCATAATTCAAGATCCTCTAAAAAAGGTAATTTTTGGAATTATTCTTTTATCAATTTTTTAATGATACCAAGGTATCAACATCATCAACATTCTCTCTTTGAAATAAAACTTCTTATAATATAAATTCAAGTGAAATCAATATATCAACATCAAACTTGTAGAATATCAGTAGAAATTTGAACTGATTTCATCTATACATATTTAAAACTTCAACATTATTAAAATTTATACTTAAACCCTATTTCACTAATAGATCTATTTTCCTATAAAATTTAAGTGTGTGTATTTGACACTTGGAAATGATCCATCAGTAAATCCTCTAATCCCACTATGTTATAACTTACTATGGAAAACAAGATACTTTTTTAACTACATCAATGCTATCTATATCACTAATTAATTTTTATAAAAAAACATACATCATGACAAATTTAATTCTTTCAACAAAAAAAAATATGTGATGTCAATAAAATCCACACAAAAATTTCAAATAATAAATAGTAAATCATAATAGTGTGATATATACCACATTTTGAATAAATTGATACCACTTGGAAATGTTAAACTAATGATATCACTTGATATATATGATATTATTATCTTTATAAGAATTCTCCATTATCATATGATCATTACCAAAAACATTTTTTTTCATAATAAGTTTATTCATAGAAGCATTTTAGTATCTTGGAAATAAAATAAAATGACACTAAATTGCTAGTTTATAAATATTTATGAAAAATATTCTTCCAATATTATATCTATCATGCCAATAAATAATCCACCTTCTTCTTTAGGTACTGATACCATTAGTTAAAGTCCTGTTATAATAATTTATATTTCAGAAATGTCTTGAAACTATTTGGAAAACTCATATATTTATTTGAAACCTACTTAACTCTAAATTAAGATTTATAATATATGTACTTATCCATTATAACATGAATATGTATATTCAACTTTGATTCTTCAAAAAGGACTTATTGATTAAAATCTCTAATAAAGTTTGACCTTGACCCCACTAAAAATTATTTACTTTTACACGAATCTACCAATTAATCAAGATTATTCATTAAATTTTTGAATCCACTTGATTTTTAAACCTTTGACTTTGATGATATAACTTAAAGAAATATATATCTTGTTTGGAATCCACTACCAATTTTAATATTTTTATAAACTCTTAATAAAATCACTTTATTTACAATACACAAACATTTCATATTCCTCTTCATTAATTCTCTCGTTATGAATATTCTTACTCTATAAATTTATACATGGTACATATTACCCATGCACCATATATCCCCCTTAATCCTACATCAATTGAAAATATAAAATGTTGGGGATATAGATACCTCCAATATCATCAAGTAAATGATTATGATAGATCATTAAAAGCCAACCCTTTTCTTCCATATTATATAAAATCCTTCTTAGTGGTATTCCTTTCAATTAAACCACTAATTATTTTTTCCTACTAAAATAATTATTTCTCATACATATTCTCCTTTGAATTCATACAATATATCAATGTTGTAATTTTATCTATGATTCCACAAGTGAAGGATTCATTTTTCTAATAATTGGACATCCAAAATTATTTTTGGATGACCTAGTATTTATTTACTTTGTCGGAATCATCTCTCTAATACAATTACCAATTTTTAATGTACTACCTATTCATTATATTACATGATTCCTTGTCAATGGTAGGATAACCCCACCATATTTTTTCTTTGTAGTCATATATTAGAAACCACTTAGGCATTCCCCTTGTTTATATTCCTATTAACATTGAATGAAACCTCTTCTTTCTTATTCACTTTCCTTTCCCCTTTCTTCCCTATATAGTATATATTTTGTGAGTGACTAACTTGTATGCTTAACGCAATCTATGTTTTATTACACTATTACTCTATTCTAAATCCATGAATCTATTCTCTAGTGAGATAAATTTTTATAAGTTATAAGTTTTTATTTGAACATTTTTCTTTATATCATTGTTACATACATTCATAGTGTTTAAAAACCTCCCCTAACAACTACATATCCTCTTTATTCTCAATTATGGAAAATGTGAATAATACATCAAGGATGCTTAGGGAATTATCCTTTTCCTACCCACTTCATAGTCATCTAACTCTATGAATCTATTTCTAAGTGGATAAGATTTTATATTCTTCCATTCATTTATCCTTCGTATATTATGAGTGATGGATATCATCTTGGGACCTCTATTATTATTGTTTTTATAATACCTCACCATATAACTAAGATCATAAAAAAATAACATATCCTAATGAAATACTCATACATTTCAATATAATTAGATGGATGTAATGTTTCAACATATATCCTATAATTTCATTTCTTTAATTTAATCTTACACACATCCATTATGTGTTTATAGATTCCAAAAAATAGAACATCTTCAACATTCTACTTTAATATTTTTTATTTTCAAATTGTAAATTCTAATTTTTCTTCATTAATAATAATTTTTTTATTATTCTTGAAATTGGATAAAGATTCCATATATAAAACTTATATGATTAAATTATTATTTATAACATGAAACGCTCCTTAAAAAATAAAAATCTTAGAATACATTTTCTTCAATTAGAATGATAAATTTTCAAGGTAACTGGCCTTTTATCAAGAAAAATCATCACTTTCTATTTACATTGAAGATTTATGAATTTTTTACATGCTTAAGTAAAACTCATGAATAGTTTCATGAATTATGTCTTTTTGTTCCTTTATTTTATTATTAATTTTCCCAATGAACTATTTTGAATCTGTATCTTCCTGCAACAAATTTCTATTTTATTCTTCCAAATATGCTTTGTAACTAGAGTTCTTTTCACATTTGGCCTTCAAGAATTGTGATTCAGTCCACAATGTTTATATTTTCTATTTAATATTACACAAAAAAATATCTAGATTTACAACATTATGTGGTTTCCTTAATTTTACTATCATATTCTAAGAATTAAGGTGATATATTGTCTATATATTCATATTTACAAGTTACAATTACAATAGAGTAAAATTAAAAAATAAACATGGATTCTATTTTTCCACCTCATTGGGGATACTTAATTTCTTATATCCCATCTTATTTTTATTTTTATTATTCCTTATATATAAATAACATTCATCTTTAGCAACCTTTACATCTATATTTTAAAATGTTTTACATTCTACATGTAACTTCCCCGACCCGGGAGCCACTAAACCGGTGCTCCGAGCTGGGTGGTTACATGACCTTAAGCGCACCTCCCCGTATGCCAAAGGCTGCCGACCAGCAGCAGGGGTCTACGGAGTCAAGTGGGGAGACTATACCCCCTTTTTATCAGAGTAAGACACAACAAGATTAAACCAACTATCAGAAACAATAACCAATAAGCATGGAACATGTATAACATCCATTTTTAATAATAAATAGGACATGTCATACTACAAGTGAAATAGTGGACAAAACCCCAAAATAAAGCCAACGACCAAAATCCCCAAAATGGTCCCGACTCCAAGTATGTATCCTCCACCAAGTGCTACCCATGTACACTCAACTATCTAGTAAGGACCCCTACCCTTCTCCTATCCTACAATCATGAAGTCTGCTCGGGTACCCAATGGTGGCCCGAGCAGGGTGTGAGTATAACTCATTAGGCCACCACCAACGGTGTCTACAAAATATCTAGTATAAACAAATAGTGCATGCATAGGAATATGAATGATAATTGCCTGAATGGCCCTAAGGCCTTCATTATTATTGATTTTTGATAACCCCCCTTTCAAAGGATGAGGGGGAACCCCTTACAAGGCCCGTAGGCTCAGAGATTACATGGACCGTAGGATTAGGAGATTACATGACCTGAAGGTCTTAGGGAATTCAACCAGACTATCTACAAGGAACCGCCCCTCCCCACCATCTGCATCCTGATAGTATCTCTCCACCTTTTCATGACCGTCTAGCTAGGCTTCACGTGCAAGCACAGGCTGGTACATATGGCATAGCCATACCCTCCCATTCTGACAATCCATTTGGCTCTGCTCTGGTGAGTGCACCTGCTCTGAATCCTCATCTGGGGCAGCTCCTTTTTTGTAGTGTGTCTGGGGCCTACATTCATGTGGCCTGAAGGCCTTGGGGTGGCCCTAAGGCCTTATGGTGTCCCGAAGGCCCTGAGAATCAACTGGCCAGAAGGCCTTGGGTGGCCTGAAAGCCTTGCAGGACCCGAGGACCAAACCAGTGGCCCAAAGGCCCAGATGGATGAATAGTTTTGGCTGCTATAGTACCAAACAGTGCCTGCTACAGTAATGCTATAGTGTTGCTACAGTTTAGTTCCAAGTCATTGTCACTTCCATTAACATTCATTACACACCCATTATAACCATTTACCATTTCATCACATTTCCATGGGTTAATCACATACATTATGTTACATGTGTCTAAGTCCAACAATCACATGCAAGAGGGTAAACACATCATTATACTATCTCACTAGTACTAACCCCTCATAGCAACCATAACCTCACCTCGAAGCCTAAGTCCGGGTGGATGCAACCGTTAGGATAATAGACCCTCAGTCCTCTTTCCTAACTCGTGCATTTAGGGTGGAGTTTATAACCCCAGTCTTCACTCGACCTGTGGGCGTAGATCCACAAGTCATACCCCACTCTACAAATCCATGTGCACATGCTTATATATAAGTAACCATCAACCATCCAAACCATTGCCCTTCGGTAAACACTATTCACCACAACCCACATGGGAAACCACATCATGCCTTAACCCATTAACACATTACCATTTTACATCATTGAACCATTCACCCAATTTCCATGTACTATGCCTATCTCACTAAGCATTCAACATTAAACCCATAATCTATCCCATTATGGTCTTTAATCAATTTACACATTAACCCATTTAACTCGTTCATAATTCCCATGAATCAACCATTTAACCCATTCCACTTTAACCCTTAGGTTATTGCCAAGTCTAGGTGAATCACCTAAATTCTATTCCAATTTCAACCAATCATTCCAACATATTTATCAAGGGCTCTACAATTCATTACAACAAGGTCACTTGTTTAATATCAATCCCTAAATCCGGGAAAAGTCGGCACATCCCATAGATGGCCCCAATTAGGTCAAGTCTATCCCAACACATCCCACAGGGATCATGAGGGTTCCCATTTTCCATTTTAAATACCATTATTAACAAACATGCCAAGGTTTTCCGAAATATAACCAAAGAAAAGCAAGAACACAACTAAACATGCACAAATACCCAAATAACAATGGGGTATCAATTGTAGACCACCTATCTTGATTCTGCAGTTGAACACACTCTCAATCGAGTCCTTAGATCTTGATCCAACTAACCTTTGGAGATTCAACCTAAAACTCACCCAAAAGTTAGGGTTTTAGAGCTTCGGAACGAGAGGGAGAGAAGATACAAACCCTAAAACAAAAAGAGAAGTAAGGATGGGATTAGCCTACCCGGAGCTTCGATCCGCAACCAAAGGCACCAAAAATTCCTTAGAATCAAAGTAGATCGGTCTATTGGAGCCTTTGGGTGACTTGGTTTGTGCCTAGGGTGGAGAGGGAGGAAATGAGAGGAAATCCCGAGTGGGGTTTTAAAGCCCGGAGTGGAAAGCTTGTAATTTTTCCCAACTTTAAGTGGTCGCATGGTTTGTCCGCACGGTTTGGAAAACTGTGCGCAAACCGTGCACATGCCACTATCCAAAGGAGGAGGGATCACATGATTTATCCACATGGTTTGGAAAACCGTGCGCAAACAGTGTGCATGATTCTGTCCGGAGGAGGAAGGGTTGCACGGTTTAGCCTGGGCAGGCCGCACGGTTTTCCTGGTCGTGCATAGGTCGTGCGCCCTCTCCTGTCTTTCCCAGATTTCCTTTCATCCAGGACCCAAGCCCCCGGAACACCCCCAAGGCCTCTCACACTTTCAGGAAACATCCCTTGATGCCCGAAACAAGGGATTCAACCAAAATTTAATGAAAACGTACCTTTCCAAAAAACCGGGATCTTACAACCTCCCCACCTTATAACGACTCATCCCTGAGCCGAGTTTCCAAGCATCACTGATCCACCGAAGAGAAGAGTTCGGGACACTGAGCCCTCACATCTGATTCCTGCTGCCAAGTTTCTTCCTGAACTTTCCCATGCTACTATAGTACTCGCACTAATGGCACAACCTTGCCACGCAAGTCCTTTTCAATACGATCCACCACACGAACCGGATGCTCCTCAAAGGACGCATCAACCTCAAGCTCTAAATCCTCAACATCAACCACGTGAGATGAGTCGGGATGATACCGTCGAAGATGCGACACATGAAACACATCATGCATCCCACCATACCATTGTGGAAGAGCCAACCGTTAAGCCATTAGTCCGATCCTCTCCACAATTTCAAAAGGTCCCACATACCTGGGTGCCAACTTACCCTGCTTCCAAATCCGACGGTGACCCAACCTTGGTGACACCTGAAGGAACACTTTATCACCCACCGAAAACTCAAGAGGTATACGCCTACGATATTCATATGACTTCTGCCTACTCTGTGTCGTAGCCATTCGCTTCCTGATCGACTTAACTCTCTCTGAAGTCTCCTGCACGAGACTTGGTCCCAACAACTCGGATTCACCAGCCTCTAGCCAACATAACGGAGATCTACATGGTCTCCCGTAAAGTGCCTCAAACGGTGCCATCTAAATCGTAGCTTGAAAACCTTTTTTTGTATGCAAACTCAACTAACAATAGGTGCCTCTCCCAAGAACCACCAAAGTCCAAGACACAATCTCTTAACATGTCTTCCAACACTTGGATCATACGCTCCGACTTCCCATCTGTCTGCAGGTGGAAAGCCGTACTTAGAAACACATGTGTACCAAGAGCCTTCTGCAACCCTTTCCAGAAATGCAATGTGAAATGAAGATCTCGGTCCCAAACTATGGTTCGCGGAACACCATGACACCGCACTATTTCCCAAACATACAGCTCACCCAACTGGTCGACTATATGGGTCTCCTGAATCGGTAAGAAATAAGCCACTTTCATTAACTGATCCAAAACCACCCATATTGCATCATTATTATGTGGTGTCCTAGGAAGGCCCAAGACAAAATCCATTTTCACGTCATCCCACTTCCATTACATAATGGGAAATGGATGCAACAAACCACCTGGGTGTTGATGCACGGTCTTCACCTGCTGACAGGTAAGACACTGTACCACAAAGCCTGCAACTTCCTTCTTCATTCCAGGCCACCAAAACTGCCTTCGGAGATCACGGTACATCTTGGTCAAACCAGGATGCATTGCCCACTTTGATGCATGGAACTCACGCATCAACTCTTCCCGCACACACTTTGGCACAACCACACGATCATGAACATGAACAACACCGTCCACACAGACGGCCCAACCGGAAGGCAGCTCCCCACATTTAAGCTTTTCCTTCATGATCAAACACTCAGGATCATCAAGACGAACTTCCTTAACTCGACTTAAAAGTGTCGACTCCATCACTAAGGAAGAAAGAGTGACTTGACCACTCTCCTCCTACACCTCCAGGTGCATTTTTGCAAACAAATCCATCACCTTTTACTCGGTTATGTACTCCTGAACCATCTGATTCTGAACCTTCCTGCTCAGAGAATCAGCAACACTGTTTCCCTTTACCAGAATGTACACTAACTCAAAGTAAAAATACTGGAGATATTCAACCCATCTTCGCTGCCGAAGATTCAGATCCTGCTGTGAGAAGATGTACTTTAAACTCTTATGGTTGGTAGACACGGTAAATCGTTCTCCCAACAGATAGTGCCTCCATTACTTCAAGGTGTACACTACTGTAGCCAACTCAAGGTCATGAGTGGGATAATTTCTCTCATGGGGTCTCAACTACCTTGACTCGTAAGCCACCACCCCCTCATCTTGCATCAACACAGCCCCAAGTCTGATTCCGGACGCATCACAAAACATGATGTACTTCTTACCCGGCTCAGGTAAGATCAAGATAGGTGCAGTCGTCAGCTGCTTATTCATCTCTTGGAAGGAATTCTCACAAGCCTCAGACCATTCGAACCTAATTCCTTTCTTGGTCAAGCCTAACAGTGGTGCTACCAAGTGAGATAAATCTTGAATAAACCTTTGGTAATACCCAGCCAAACCCAGAAAACTTTGAACATCAGAAACACACTTGGGTTGCTCCCAATATACAACTGCTTGCACTTTCTCTGGATCAACTGACACACCTTCCTCTGAGATGATGTGACCCAGAAAATGCACCTCACCTATCCAGAATTGACACTTTGATAGCTTGGCATATATCTGGTGCTCTCTTAGCATACCCAAGATTATGTCAAGATGTTGGACATGATCATCGTGAGTTTTCGAGTACACTAAGATATCGTCAACAAAGACAACCACATACCAATATAGATAGGGATGAAAGATCTGGTTCATCAAATCCATAAACACCACTGGTGCATTGGTCAAGCCGAAAGGCATCACCACAAACTCAATCAACCTGTACAGACTCCGGAAAGTTGTCCGCGGTATGTCGGAAGACATCACCCTCAATTGGAGATAACCTGACCTTAGATCAATCTTAGAAAACACCCACGCACCCCTAAACTAATCAAACAGGTCATTAATTCTAGGAAGAGGGTACCGATTTTTCACCTCCATCTGATAAAACTTTAGATAGTCAACACACGGCCTTAATGACCCATCAGCCTTCTTTGAAAAAAGAACGGGAGATCCCTAAGGATACGTACTAGGATGGATAAACCCCTTACGCTCCAACTCCGCAAGCTGAACCTTCAGTTCCTGGAGTTCTATCAGTGCCATTCGGTATGGAAGAATAGAAACTGGCTCCGCTCCTGGTAGCAATTCGATTGTGAACTCAACATCCCTCTCAGGGCGTATCCCTGAGAAATACTCAGGAAACACGTAATGAAACTGATCCACCACAGGTGGGAAAACATACTGATACCCTCTTGCATTATCATCAAGCATGAGACATGCCACTCGAGCCATGAGTCTACTCATATGTTGACAAAACGGACCCGCACGCCCTGCTCGAACATCCCATTCTCCATGGTGGACATAAGCATCACCCTTAAGTGACCTAAACGATACTCTGCAATAGTAACAATCTATGTACACCCGATACAACACCAACCAATCCATTCCAAGGATTAGGTCAAACCCTGACATCTCAATAATGAACAAGTCCCACATAAAATGATACCCACCAACTTCCAAGGAACATCCCTTTCACTTCTTGATATCCTCAACCCGCACCCCCAATGGAGGGTCAATTGACATCACCCCACACACCCCCTACACAGGTAAACCCAACGCTACCACAAGTTGAGAAGAGATAGAAGAGTGTGTGTAACCTGTGTCAAACAACACACTAGAAAAAGTAGAAGCTATAAGGATCATACCTCGAACAGTCGATGGTCCAGCCTCGCCATCACTAGGCACAAAATGAACTGCCTGAAGCTAACTTTCCCATCTACCCTGGGCTCCAGCCTGAACGCCATGTGCTGCACTACCCTGCTGGCATGAGCGATCTTTCCCTGGAGTTCCACGTCCACTTCCCCTGCTAGTATGGTCTGTGGAGCTCCAAATTCCTGCCCGATAAGGGGAAACTGATGCCCTTCCCGTATCTGGTACCTGCCTTCCACCATCATACTCACCCACCTATTGAGGTTTCCTGCAGAACTTCTCCACATGTCCCATCCTGTCGTAGGAACGGCACTCAAATGGAGGTCGAGGACACTGACCACGCATATTCCCTGACCAACCACACTGATAGAAAAACACCTAGTTCTCACTTTGAGAGGCCGACCCCCTCTTCCAGCCACTTTTCACACTTCCACCATGCTGTGAGATCTCATGGTGTTGCTTTCGACCTTCGGTAGTTGTTCCGCTTGTCTGTCCCACTAACACCAAAAGCCCACTACCCGAAGATCCATTCAGGTTTCCTTCCAAGATCAGTGCCTGATCTACTACCTCTTCGAAACTCTTCAAGTGGAATATGTTTACTTGAGACCTGATCTCATGTCTCAACCCATCCTGGAAGCGCCTTTCTACTGCAGCCTCATCCCCTGCTAACATTGGGACAAAGCGTCTCAAATCAGTGAAGCGAATAGCATAGTCCATCACTGACTGCGATCACTGAGTTAGGCTCATAAACTCTGTAGCCCGCTCTTTTCTCAAAGTCTCTGGATAGAAATTCTCCAGAAACTTTTCCTAGAAAACCTTCCATGACGTTCCTTCAGCCTGCTCGATTTGAGACTGAATGTCCCACCAACACCTCACCTGGCCTCGCAACATATAAACATCCAGCTTTACTCTCTTTTCAACAGGGTTCTCCAGATGGTCCAGTATTGTCTGGACAGACTCTAACCAGAACTCCATTGCCTCTGGTTCACCCTCTCTAGTGAAGGTCAGAGGCTGCTGCAGCTGGAAATCCCTGGTCAGCTCAAACATACTTGGTACAACCCACCCTAGGTCTCGATCCATCATCTGCATAAGGTGGGCCAAGTTATCCCGGAACTCGTCTTCTCCACCTTCATTGATCACCACATTTTCTTGCTCTTCTACCGGAGGAGTTTTCTCAGCAACATTCTCTCGTTTCCCAACTAGTAACCGACGTTGTGGTGGCATTTCTCTACATTGTCAGGCACAATATTTAGCACACATACCATAAACTTTCATGACTTCATCAAAAGCTCTTTGCTAGATACAAAAACCCACTTTTCATATGCTAACCCAACAACATTTTCTAACTTGTTTCAAACCATATTATTTCATTAAACATCATTTACCCACTTGTTTTATTTCATTCTTCTCATTATTTCTTGGCTTCATGAAACGCATGATGCACCCTACCTTCCTACCTCAAACACTCACCCCGTGGGTGTGCCTAATACAATTCATATCACCTATCTCCCTAGGTGCCTATAATGATGCATGAATGCCAATCCTTGTGCCATTAAGGCTATGAGCCAAATATCATAAAACAGTCACATCAAACCACATGTGCATCACCCAACGGTGAAATATCATCAACTGTAACAACACACAACCAAGAACAACATTTCCCACCCAGGGTGACTTGGGTTTTCCCTCATACATGGGTTAGCTACTCCCAAGAACAAGCTCATTACTAAGGCCTGAAATTTCTTAACCCTTGGCTACCAATCCCAAATAACAAGACCTCAGAGAAGGAAAAGAAAGACCTCCTCTGATACCACTTTGTAACATCCCCAACCTGGGAGCCACTAAACCGGTACTCCGAGCTGGGTGGTTACATGACCTTAAGCGCGCCTCCCCATACGCCAAAGGCTGCCGACTAGCAGCGGGGGTCTATGAAGTCAAGTGGGGAGACTATACCCCCTTTTTATTAGAGTAATCCACAACATGATTAAACCAAATAGCAGAAACAATAAACAATAAGCACAGAGCATGTATAACATCCATTACTAATAATAAATATTCCATGTCATACTACAAGTGAAAAAGTGGACAAAACCCCAAAATAAAGACAATGGCCAAAATCCCCAAAATGGTCCTGACACCAAGTCTGGATCCTCCACCAAGTGCTACCCATGTCCAATCAACTATCTAGAAAGGACCCTTGCCCTTATCGTCACCTGCAATCATGAACTCTGCTCAGGTACCCAACAGCGGCCCGAGAAGGGTGTGAGTACAAAACAGTAGGCCACCACCAATGGTGTCTACAAAATATCCAGTATAAACATATAGTGCATGAAAAGTAATATGAATGATAATTTCCAAGCAATTATTTAAGGTACCATCAACCAGTTTAGAGCCAAGCCATTCTCACTTCCATTACCATTCATTACACACCCATTATCACCATTTACCATTTCATCACATTTACATGGGTTAATCACATACATTATGTTACATGGGTCTAAGTCCAACAATCACATGCAAGAGGGTAAACACATCGTTATCCTATCTCACTAGGAATAACCCCTCATAGCAACCATAACCTCACCCCGAAACCTTAGTCGAGGTGGATGAAACCGTTAGGAGAATAGACCCTCAGTCCCCTTTCCTAACTCGTGCATTTAGGGTGGAGTTTAGAACCTCAGTCTTCACTCGACCTGTGGGCAAAGATCCTCAAGGCATACCCCACTCTACGAAGCCATGTGCACATGCTTATATATAATTAACCATCAACCATCCAAACCATTGCCCTTCGACAAACACTATTCACCACACCCCACATGGGAAACCACATCATGCCTTAACCCATTAACACATTACCATTTCACATCATTGAACCATTCACCCAATTTCCATGTGATATACCTATATCACTAAGCATTCAAAATTAAACCCATAATCTATCCCATTATGTTCTTTAATCAGTTTACACGTTAACCCATTTAACTCATTCATCATTCCCATGAATCAACCATTTAACCCATTCCACTTTAACCCTTAGGTTATTTCCAAGTCTAGGTGCATCACCTAACTTCTATTCCAAGTTCAACCAATCATTCCAACATATTTATCAAGGGCTCTACAATTCATTACAACAAGGTCACTTGTTTAATATCAATCCCTAAATCCGAGAAAAGCTGGCACATCCCATGGATGGCCCCAATTAGGTCAAGTATATCCCAACATACCCCACAAGGATCGTGAGGGTTCCAATTTTCCATTTTAAACACCATTATTACCAAACGTGCCAAGGTTTTCCAAAATATAACCAAAGGAAAGCAAGAACACAACTAAACATGCAAAAATACCCAAATAACTATGGGATATCACTTATAGACCACCTACCTTGAATCCACAGTTGAACGCACTATCAATCAAGTCCTTCGACCTCGATCTGACCAAACTTTGGAGATTCAACCTAAAACTCACCCAAAAGTTAGGGTTTTAGAACTTCGTAATGAGAGGGAGAGAAGATACATACCTTAAACCAAAAAGAGAAGCAAGGATGGGATTAGCCTTACCCGGAGCTTCGATCCACAACCAACGGCACCAAAAACACCTTAGAATCGAAGGAGATCGGCCTCTTGGAGCCTTTGGGCGATTTGGTTCATGCCTAGGGTGTAGAGGGAGGAAATGAGAGGAAATATCGAGTGGGGTTTTAAAGCCCAGAGTGGAAAACTTGTAATTTCTCCCAACTTTAAGTGGTCACACGATTTGTTCGCACGGTTTGGAAAACCGTGCGTGAGCCATGCACATGCCACTATTCGGAGGAGGAGGGGTCTCATGATTTAGCCGCACGTTTTGGTAAACTGTGTGCATGCTTCTATCCGGAGGAGGAAGGGTTGCACGGTTTAGCCTGGGCAGGCCACACGGTTTGCCTGGTCATGCGTAGGTCGTGCTCCCCGGCCTGTCTTGCCCAGATTTCCTTTATTCCATGCCTCGAGCCCCCAGAACACCCCCAAGGCCTCTCACACTTTCAGGAAACATACCTTTAATCCCAAAACAAGTGATTCAACCAAAACATAATGAAAACGTACCTTTCCAAAAAAAAAATCAGGATCTTACACTACACATGTGGAATAAACCTCAACAATTTCTTCTTCTTTCAACAAAGATACTTCACTAAACAACTATTACAACTTCATAAACATTTATTTAGAGGTATTTATTTGGTTTATATTCTTAAATAAATATATTTTAAGCATACCCATTAATTAATTTTCAGAAGAGGCATCTATTTCTATTTTTGTATCCATATCATAAACTATTACAGGTTGAGTACTCAAAACAAATCCAATAAACAAAATATTATTAATGATATCAACATATACTTCTAAAAAAGATATGAACTCATTTTTTCCATTTAAAAAAAATGAATTCCATAAAATATAGGGGCCTTAATTATTTAAGAAATTTCATATATAGTCTTCTTATCTTTATTATTTTAGTAGATTAGGTTGAATTCACAACAAAACCTATTGGCTCAAATACCACTTCTAGGAACCGATGAAACCTTGAGGGGGGAGGGCTATTCATAATTCAAAGTGATATAAGATTCATTTGGTAACACCTCAATATTTTATGAAATATATTTTTTTGAATATATTTATTTATTTTTTGATATCTTTCATTACACGCAATACTGAATTTTAATGAACCATAATATATTATTAATATTATTATTTAAAAAATACCATTATAACACAACCATTAAACATGGTGGTATGAATATGAGTAACCAATTTTTAAATATTATGAATAATTTTTTTATATAAATAAAATATATTAATAAAAAATACTTAATTTTTTGTAAAATATTTATATGATTTGAAAAAAATATTTTCTAAAAAAATGATTTTTATTAATTTTTGTGAAAAAAATACAAAAGTAAATTTTGAAACTTTTAGAAAATGTATTTGAAAATATAAACTTCATTTTTTATCTACATTTCCAAATTCTCTTTGAGTTATTTTTTTTAAATTTTCTAAATAGATCAATTTTTCAATTAATTGTAAAAAATAATAATTTTTATTAAAAATGGCATTTTCATTTAAATCATTTACCGGATAAATTTTATTTTAAGATGTTTTTAAAAGTAAAATATTTTTATTTATATATTTATTAATCCAATTTAGGTCATTTTAATCAATTTCATATTTAATTTTTATATTAAAACTTTCTATACTTTTAAAAAATTTCCCTTTGGAAAACCGCATTTTCATTGTGTCTACGGGTTTAGATTTAAATTAAAATTTTATAATTATGGAAATGTAATTTATAAAAAATAGAATCCATATTTAAAATAATAATAATAAATATTACATAATAATGACAACTTAATTGTTTTGTAAATATTAATAGTAAAAATAGTAAAATTTAATTACTGCAGTTAAGGTTAAAATTGGTTTACCGGGGGTTAAACTAAAAAGATAAGGGGTAAAATGACCTAGAAAATTTCTAAAAACAAATTTTAAGGATATTTTTAGATATTATAACCTATATAATTTTATAATTATTCATTTTGGATCCTTTTAGAATGTAAAAAACATGGTTACAATTTATTCTTTTAAAAAAATTTATGCACATCCTCTCCCCCACATATAAAAGGCCACCCCCTCTCCTATCCTCTTAAAACTTAGAAAACCCTATATATCAAAAAATACCTTAATTAATTACATATTAAAATCTTATATGACTAAATTTTTTTTATGAAACCCTCATTATAAGGCTTTAAGTAAAAACATAAAGGGGTTCTCTTAAGAAGAGGTAAAATTCTTAATCTTTTATTTTTTTTATTTCTTATTCCACCTCATTAAAATGATCTTAAACTATGATGATATAATAATAACTATATCTCCCATATAATTTTATTTTATTTTGAAATTTTCATGACCTAAATATTTATCCTCTTCCATCAAATGGGAAAAGAAACTGTTGATCGTTTGTACGGCAGACTACCACCTTTCAAACTAATGTTATTCGTTTTTCATAGAAACCAAACCCAATAGGATATAATGATGAATTTAATATATTTATATGATATTTATTATATAATTTTAATTTTATAATTATAATATCACATATACCTTCTATCTTTCTATTCCATTGGAATATGATAACTTCGATCGTGTGTATAGAAGACAACCGCCTCACGAAGCGAAGTAATTCATTCTTCACTTAATATTTACATGTAAGGTAATAAGGATAGTTTTAATGAAAATATGGGATAAGTTTAACATAAAATTATTATTTAAGGATAATATATTATTTAAATTTCTTTTATTTTATCCTTTGATAAAATGGAAGGAGTGTTCGTGCGCACGTAAGGCCTACCGTCTCCCTGAATGGTGTAATTCATTTTATATCTCTAAATTTTATGGATTAATATAAATAAATATAAATAAATTTATATTATATTTATATCATAGTTAAAATTGTGAATATTATGGATCTATGATGAAAATATAAGGACAAAAAATACCAAACAAAAAGATACACAAAAAACAAAGCAGTCATTACCCAAAATGTAATTTTAACATAGAATTGTTAATAAAAGAGTAACAAAAAGTTATATGTAAATTATATATAGTATGATAAATATTAGTATTTCTCATTAATATATTAATAAAAAATAATATTTATTAAATAGTACGTTCAAACATGTACAAAGAAAGTCTAGACTTATGGTATAATATTTTTTCTCAATTTTTCTTCTTTGAGACATATATTATGTTATGAAACAATATTATTTTATGAGGTTTATATAATTCCCATTTGAAATTTTATATAATTAATATCCTTCTATTAAATATATTCAATGTTTTATTTGATTCTAAGATTTATTGGGGATTACGATTCAAAAGTTACAAAGTGGTAAGGGTTTGACATTATAATCTCATTGTTTATCAGGATTGTTTATTATTATGCTTTTGAGGATGAAATATTATGATATATTTCTTAAGAAAATAATTAATATTATTTTAGTTAGGTAATTTCTTAAGAGTAAATTTTTTCCATTTGTTTTAATCTCTTTATGTACTCAATATTATATAAAAATGTTTTTTTAACTAACTTAATTTCTATCTTCGGAAAGAAACCTTTCTATTTCCATGTCCATGTTTTATAAAAATGTATTAAAATGTTTTAATGTTTCAATTTGATTGGTTAAATTAATTTTTCTTATTTTTTTAATTTTTAAAAATAATATTCTTGTAATTTTCCAAAAAATTATTGTTTGTATTTTATCAGAAATGTAAAAGAAATATTTATGTTAACTTATATGGAATGAATGGAATATCCCACCACTATGACTACTCAATATTTTAGAGATTAATTTAAAATTTTCAAACTTAATTTTCAAATAAAATAATTTTCATAATTTTTTGTAAACTTTTAATTTAAAAAATTTGATTTTCAAAGTGATAATTTTATTTTCCTCAAAAAATGTTTCAGGAGATCTTTGTAAATCATTTTACATTTAAGATGTAATATCCCAAAATTTATGGAGGTATAATGTTGTTTAAATTTTGGTTTAAATATCTTGTTTTTGTTAATTAAATTATTCATGGGTGTATGAGGGGACTCATGAGTATTCTGAGTGTTCTGGACATGAAAGGAAGGAAAAATAGGCCAATCTGGGCAATGTGCTTGGTTGGCACATGGTAAAGTAAATCGTGTGGGCTTCCCAGGTAAAACATTCAACCTCAGACAATGTAATTATAAATGGTTGGTGCATGTTTTTTAAAACACGAATTTACCCCTAGGTTACTTTTTGGTCTCACTTGTAAAGACCTGTAAATTTCAAGGAAATTTATTTCTTAATTTTATTTGGAATTTTATAAGAACGCAGTTTCTGACGGCACCTGATTCTGAGGCCCGGTGTGCCCGGAATCATTTTCCAAAAATTTGGCTCGGGTACTTTCAGTGAACGGACGAGCGGGTTTTTCTAACTTTTGAACCGGTGCCCGGAATCGAATTCTGAGGGCACCGATGAAATCGCAGTGCCGGTATTTGCTTAGAAACGCCTCTTCCGGGGTTGCGTTTGCGTGGGTGTGGTTTTTAATTTTCGGGCTTAAAGTTAAGAAATAAAATAATTGTACAACAAACTTTATTTTATTTCACTTAAGCCACTTGAAGCCACTTGAAAGCCACTTAAACTGAGTTAAAATGGATAGGATGCTATCCAGAAATATCTTACCCCCTTGGTAGGATATTTGAGAGGTGGGGCCCGCATAAGCCCCGCCGTTTCTTTCTGCTAAGTAACGCACCCGCGAAAACCCGTCATTATGAAAGTCAACGGACACGTTTTCTTTTTTTCTTAACGCACCATTTAATTGGGTGGTTTATTTCATGAATTAAATGGGCGGTTTCTTTCATTGAATTAATTCAACGAATTGATGGGTTGTTACTTACCCTTTTTCGTTTGTTGGCGTATTAATAAAATAAGACCAACACGGCTTTTGAAGGATTACACGTTGAGAGGCTTGACGAAATTCTTGAGCCCTCATCCTCCTTCGCGAAGAACGCGAAGAACGCCGACCTCCGATGAAGAACGCTGAACCCGCGGAAATCGACGACGTGACGCCGTGTGCCGCGACGCCGACGTTTCCTCTCCTGCGATGTTCTTCGGCGACGTCCCTTAATCCGCGACAAGAACCTTTGATCATCCGTTGTGGTGAGTGTTTGCGAATCTTAAAATTTCCTTTTTGTATTTTTTAACTCAAGATGGATTTAATTTTTAATTAAATCTTTTGTTCTTGAACCTCGGAGCTCGTCGACGCGACGCCCTTCCGCGACGATGCGACGCCGGATACCGCGATGACGCGACGATCCCCAATTCCGCGAAGAACCCGCGAGCGACGACTTGACGAGGTAGGGAATTATTTTGGAATTACCCCTTTTTATATTCCCATAAATGTTTCTTTAAAAAGTTAAATAACCGGATTCGTATGAACAATTTTAATTTATTAAAATTGTTGTTTTCTGTGTGGAATAAAAATTCTCCCATTGTTTATATCTAATGCGGAGGGTGCGGGCCAAACGAACACGGCCCAACAACCCTCCGTCGTTCTTCGTGATTGTGCGGATTTGATGGGCAACGACGGAACGTGACGCAAGGGAAGTTTTATGATCCCGCAGTGAAGAACGGAACCCGGGAGGAACAACGGCGCAGACGAGAAGGAAAACGGACCACCGGAGCGACTCCGGTGGCCCATGGAAGCCGGCGGCGGCACCGGCGGCTGGGGGCGGCGGCGCCCCGGTGCGCCGCCGGAAGAACCGTCGCGGCTTCAGCCGCGGCCACGCGGGTCAGGCATACGCGGGACGCGGCTGAAGCCACGTTTGGTCGTCCAGGGCGACACCCCGCGGTGCCACGGGGTTGTCACGCGGGGGTGGCGGCTCCCCCCCGCGTCGCTCGGTCGTCCAGGGCGACACCCCGCGGGTGCCGCGGGGGTGTCACGCGGGGACGGAGGATCCCCCCCCCCCCCCCCCCCCCCCGCGTCGCTCGGCCGCTCGGCCGAGCCGGGCCGGGCTGGCCGAGCTAGGCCGATCCAACCGGCCGGGCCGGACCGGGTCCGACCGGGTCGGGCCGGGCCGGACCGGGTCCGACCGGGTCGGCCCGGGCCCGGACCCCCCGTTTTCGGTCAAATGCCCGTAACTTGAGCTACGGGCCTCCGAACGACATGCCGTCAGCGGCAACGCGATCCTTGGATCGAGATGGTCATTTCGGTATATTGCACTCAAGGTTTCGGAATACTTTGTGTTTGGCTGGGTTGGTTCGTACACGAAACCAACCGAGCCTTCAGAGCGGAAACGGTCATATCTTGAGCTATGGACGTCCGATTGACGTGCCGTCGGCTTTGTTGAATCCCTCTAAGTGAGACAGATCTTTCGGCTCACTCTGCCCGAGGTTTGGATGCAGGTGGAGTACGGTCGGGTTGGTTTTGCCTTAAAAACCAACCGGGCCCCTGGGACGAAAAAGCCAATAACTCTCAGACCGGGCGTCCGATTGATGCGTCGTCTGCGACGTTGAGTTCCTGTTGACGATACGGAACTTTTGGATACATCAACTTCGGACTTTGTGTCAGTTGATGTATCAGCCTCTCGGCTCGTGGAGCGAACCCTCCCGAACGAGCTTGCTGTGTGCGGGAACCCTAGAGCTGGCTGCGACTGCTACTTCGACGGCGACGACCGTGCAGAGATCCTTAGTGGACTGCGACGACGACTGTGCAGAGATCCTCAGTGGACTGCGATGAAGACAGTGCAGAGATTCTCAGTGGACTTCGACGACTACAACACTCAGTGATCCTACGTGGATCAGTGTTACATGTCCTGTGTGGGCCCGATCCTGTGTGGGTTCGATCCTGTGTGGGTCAGCGCTCAGCGGTTCTGTGTGAGCCAGTGCCTACAGGTCCTGTGTGGGCCCGATCTTGTGTGGGTCATTGCAGGGGTTAGTTACCTATCGATCCTTTGTGGGTCCGGCGACTTAGATGGATCAGTGATCATCTTTATCGTCATACAAGAAGTATACCTGTGTGAGCTGAATCCTGTGTTACTCTCCTTGTGGATTGTGTTGAGCTATCCTGTGTGGACTTACTATTTACTCTCCTTTGTGGATTGTGTTGAGCTATCCTCTATGGATTTACTGTTTACTCTCCTTTGTGGATTGTGTTGTGCTATCCTGTGTGGGTATACGTTTTGCTTTCCTGTGTGGACTGGGTTGTGCTTGGGCTCGGACATTGGAGCCGAACGGGAATTGATGACTTAGGTATATGTATGGGCATATACCTAAGCCGTGTCAGATGTTACTTCATGATTTTATCTTTCCTTTGTGGATTTCGGGAGACCTTCGGGGGTCTCGGGGTCCCTACTGAGTAGCTTATACTCACCCCTGCACGGGCTATGCCCGCACTTCGTTGTGTTGGTTGCAGAAGACGGAAAACACTGATCGTGGTGGAGGCGTGCGGAGCAGGACGGTACCTGGAGGTGGACCACTGGGCGGGACACACTCGGAGCGGACGACTGGACCGAGGAGCTGTGGAGGCTATCTGTACCCACCCTTCAGGTGGGACTTCCAGAGGACGGCTCGACGCTACGACTTTTCTTTTCAATTGTTGTTTTTCCCTTTCAGTTTTACTTTACAGTTGGGCTTGTATTTTCGGCCCCTTTTACTTTCAGCACAGCTTGTTACAGTTTTACTTAGTGTTTACTTTTTCTCTTGCTTACTCTGTGGTGCTTGTTTCCTTTTCAAAGTCAATGCCTTCCATTTTGTTGGGATTTATGCCTTGGTGCTAGTCGCCATCCTCTGGCCTATGGAAGGCGGGCTTGGGGTAGTCACGGCACGGGCCCCGAGGACGGGTCGTGACATCACTCACCTTAGATAGTGTCTTACGCATGATTTATGCACGGTTTAGAAAACTGTGCTGGTAAACCGTACACCCCTTGAGGCTATGTGTGGACTTCCTGTGCCTGAACCAGGTGACTGTGAAGAAAAATTATCCACTACAGAGTATTTATGACCTCTTCAATCAGCTAAAGGAAGTGAGGTGGTTCTTGAATAATGACCTTAGATCAGGCTAACACCATCTTCGGGTATGGGATGGGGATGTACCAAAGACACCCTGAAGGTGCTGGTATGGACACTATGAGTTCTTGGTGATGTATTTTTGTGTGACTAATGCCCCAGTAGTGTTCATTGGACTCATTAATATGATTTTCCATCCTTACCTTTACTGTTTATTCATGGTCTTCATTGACGACATCTTGGTGTACTCAAAGTCGGAGGAGGAGTACGTTACACACATACGAATAGTCTTGGATACACTCCCAGAACACCAGCTTTAGGGTATTCTCTCTAAGTGAAAGTTCTGGATTTGGGAGGCCCACATTCTAGGACACATCATCTCAGAGGTTGGAGTTGCTGTGTATCTGGTTAAGATAGAGGCAATGCTCTCTTGGGAGCCACCTAGAATTGTGACTGAGGTGCAGAGCTTCTTTAGGATGGCTGGTTACTATCAGAGGTTCATGTCCTACTTTTCTAGATTGGTAGAACCCTTATCAGCTTTGACACATAAGGGACATCCCTTCGTGTGGATGGAGAAATTCTAGTAGAGTTTCTAGGAGCTGAGGCGGAGAATGACTTGTGCCCCCATCTTATGACTACCAGAAGAGGGCATTGGGTATGTATTCTTCTGTGACCCATTAGAGATGAGACTAGGTTGTGTCTTAATGTAGGAGTGATCATTGATCACCTACAACTCACAAAATTTTAGAAATCATGAGGATAACTACATGACCCATGACCTGGTGTTAGTATTTGTAGTCTTTTCCTTGAAGATGTGGCAACACTACTTGATGGGTGAATAGTTTACCATCTATTCTAACCACAAGAGTATGAGGTATATCTTCTCCCATAAGGACTTGATCTTGAGATAGTGTTGATGGATAGAGTTACCCCAAGGATATGTTTTTGAGATAGTCTATACTACTGGGAAGGAGAATGTGGTGGAAGATGCACTAAGAAGGAGGTCCTAGTTGTAGTTGCAGAGCAAGGTCACGGATCAGCTAGTCGTGATGCAGATATCCTTCATGGATAATGATGGAGTGGCTTACCTTCATTTGAGGACTATCACTCCCCCACACTTATAGTGAGTTGGGGAGGCACAGATCATGGATTTCTACTATGAGGCCCGATGTGCCTAGTTATCCTTGGTACATGCACCAGATTGATTTTCGATCAGTGGAGATCACGTCATCCTCTTCATATGGCACATCTTCGTACCAGTGGTGTTTTAGGAGTATTTTTTGAGGGATTTCCATACATCCACTTTGGGGGTACATCATGGAGTGGTGAATATGTACCATGACCTCCGACGTCAGTATTAGTGGCTAGGAATAAAGAATGTAGTGGCCAAGTTCTCCACATGATGCATCACTTGTCAACAAGTGAAGGCTAAGAATTAGGTTCCATAAGGCTTGTATCAGACATTGGAAGTACCGAAGTGGAAATAGGATAGTATATCGATGGACTTCATGATGTGGTTTCCACATATATCCAGAGGCCATGATTCTATCTGGGTGATCATTGATCAACTTACCATGTCGGTTCACTTCCTATCCATCTGGGAGTAGGTACTGGTAGAGGGCTTGGGATGCCCCTACATCCAGGAAATAGTGCATCCTCACAGAGTGCCTTCAATTATCGCCTCAGACCGTGATGCACGCTTTAAATCCCAGTTGTTGAAGTGATTGCATGAGTTTTTTGGGACTCATCTATGATCGATCACAATATTTCATCCCCAAATGGACAGTTAGACAGAGCGGACCATACAGACCTTGGATGACATGATTTGTGCTTGCTTCTGGGTTTTTGGTTGTAGCTGGGAGGACCACCTTCCACCGGTAGATTTTACATAAAAAAACAACTATCACTCCACTATTGGCATGACACCATTCTAGGCCTTGTATGGGTGGCCTTTTAGATCACCTCTATACTGGACAGACCTAGGGGAGTTGAGACTCATGGGTCTAGAGTTGGTATGGGCTAAAACTGAGATTGTGCAGGTCATCCAGGAGCATATGAGGACTACACAGAGTAGACATAAGTCTTATTCTAATAGAAGATGGAGACCCTTGGAGTTTGAGGAGGGATACCATGTGTTTCTTTGGGTATCACCCCGACGGGGATTGCAGAGATTTGGCCGGGGTGACAAGCTATCACCGAGGTTCATCAGATATTTTAAAATCCTGAACAGAGTTTTCAAGGTGGTGTACCACCTATCTCTTCCCCCACAGATTCACCGAGTGCATGATGTTCTCTAGAATTTATAGCTAAGGAGATACTTTCATGATCAATCACACGTCATTGACTAGGGAGAGATGGACATTGATGATGGGGAGATATTTGTAGAGTTCCCAGTGGAGATAGAGGATTAATAGGAGTGGGTCATGCGTGGGAGGTCGATTCCTCTAGTGTGCATTTTGTGGCAGCACGAGAATCTCCAGGAGAACACATGGGAGCGGGGGGGCTCAGATTCATGCTCAGTACCCCCATTTCTTTTATTATCCCTTGTTTTTGATTTCAGGGATGTAAATCCCTATATAGGGGAGAATGTAACATCTCGAAATTTCAATGTAATGTTTTAATATTATATGGAATTATTTCGAGACTACACACTCTGACGGCACGTGTTTCTGAGGCCTCGTGAGATCAGAATGGAATTCTAACCTTTTTTTAAGTTATGTTCAATAAACATGTGAGAAGGTTTTTCTAGATTCTGAACCATTGCTCAGATCGAAATTCCAAGGGTGCTGTTAAAATCAGAATGAAGGGATTTTCCTAGAAAAGTCTTAACTTCAACCAGCAAGGGCTGAACATAAAATTTAATTTTCATAAATTTTGGGGAAAAAATAACTTCAAAAAGATATCTTATTTCTTTTCCTCAAACGATAAGCAGAGACATGGTGATGCTGGAAAACTGCGACGAGGCGACGACATGCGCATTAATGGAACTCATTAATGTCTCTAAAACCTGCAGCATAACAATACTTTAATAACATGTAAAAGTGATGATGTTTAATAAATGAAATAGTGTAACGACGTGATGTCGTGGCATAACAGAAATGTTGTGACATTTTTCTTTTTAATTGTTTGATGTGTTGGTGGAATGAGGATTAAACTATGAGGATTCTCTGATTAGACTCCAATGGATTACCTCCCCAATTAAGAACCACGAATGTCGGCGAGACATCATCGACTTCAACGTACCTTGAAGAACGACTAAAGAAATTGACCTCTTGGAACCTCGAGGATGAAGTGCTACGTCAAAAAACATCAACAAGGTAGAGGTTATATTTTGAAGTATTCCTTGTACTTTATTAGTAAATAACGAATGCAGATCAACCCACAAAAAAGTTGATCTGCGGGTTGTTTGTTCTTGTGGGAGGGTACTCTTTTTGGGGTTCAACAACGTGACTAAATTATCATGGATTGAACAGCTTCTGTAAACCTCTACCTGATTTTAAAACATCTAACATAGAGGGCGCGGGCCGACATGAACAAGGTTTGAGCCTCTCTGTATGTGCACTCATTGGTAAAGGATTGTCCAAGATAGCGGAAAGGCACGTCTAAAACCATCGTGGTGACGATGACACCCTACGGAGCCTGTAGGCACAAGAGGATCAAGAAATGGACCACCGGAGAAACTTCAGTGGCCCGCAGAAGGAACTGTTGGTGCACTAGCACCGACTGCAGCCACGAGCGGTGTGAGGAGGCATTCCAATCAGCGTACTGCGACAGGTGCTGAATGTGGTTCCAGGAGGGTGTCACATAGGAGGAGAATCCCTCTCCTTGCGTGCCGTTTTCAGATAGAGGAGGGGACGCGGAGGCAGCTACCGCATCCCGGGCGCACACTGTAACATCCCCAAATGATAAAGGGTTAAATGACTAAATGATATGACTCAGGTCAACAAGGTGCACCTTCCTTTTCGGGAGCCTGTCTGATTAGAACTCCACAGTTAAGCGTGCTTGGCTTGGAGTAGTGATCAGGATGAGTGACCCTCTGGGAAGTTTCTCAGGGTGTGTGTGAGTGAGGACAAAGCGCACTGGAAAGGACAAGTGTTGGATTGTGGGGACTGTCATTAGTCAGATGACCCATTCGGGCATGTGGGTGGACCCTAGGGTGGGCCCCACGTGTCTGCGGGGGAAACTGGTGGTACCTGGTGGGCCAGGACCCGACGGCCATGTTAAGGCGGGGTGTCTGTGCTATCACCGGGACTCGGTTGTCACATTTGGTATCAGAGGAGGAACCCAGCCTTAAGTGCGGTGCACTGCCTGGGTTGAGATGTAGGGCCCACAACGAGGGTGTTGTGCCCTAAAGGGGGGTGATTGTAACATCCCCAAATGATAAAGGGTTAAATGACTAAATGATATGACTCAGGTCAACAAGGTGCACCTTCCTTTTCGGGAGCCTGTCTGATTAGAACTCCACAGTTAAGCGTGCTTGGCTTGGAGTAGTGATCAGGATGGGTGACCCTATGGGAAGTTTCTCAGGGTGTGTGTGAGTGAGGACAAAGCACACTGGAAAGGACAAGTGTTGGATTGTGGGGACTGTCATTAGTCAGATGACCCGTTCGGGCATGTGGGTGGACCCTAGGGTGGGCCCCACGTGTCTGCGGGGGCAACTGGTGGTACCTGGTGGGCCAGGACCCGACGGCCATGTTAAGGCGGGGTGTCTGTGCTATCACCGGGACCCGGTTGTCACACACACCGCCGACCGCACGTGTGGTTGGGCTATAGCTGGTGGTCCGTGCTACTAGCTAGTGTGCCAGTCCTACGCCCAATTTTCTAGACCCGACCCACACTTGTAGGCTGGACCAACGCCCTTCAGGCCAGGCAGGATGAGACCGGGTCGCCGAGAAACCTGATGGGCAACCCAACGGGCTGGACCCTCTGCCAAACTGGGCCGGGTCCAGCGAGGCCCATTGGGTCATGTCCAACGAGGCCCATTTGGCCTCACCCACTGTTCAGGCCAGACCAAACCTACCCTAACCCAAACTGGGTCCGGTTGGGTAATTCGAATGAAACCGGGATATGTGGGACCCCCAGGTTGGGTTGGTCGGGTCGGTTTGACTGGGTCAGACGAGCCCAAACGCAACCGGCCCTTGATTACAAAAATGCTAATAAAATGTAAATTAGGTGTCTGATTGATGATCCATCTACGGCGTTGGGACCCTCTAGATGAGAAAGATCCTTTGTTATTCTCTATGGAGAGTTCCAACAAATTTTATTTTCAACGTATGGCTTGGGGGAGCGGTTCTCTTGGGATCAACTGCGCAGACGAGCAGCAACCATGTGGACCTCAATGGCCCAGCAGACGAGAAGCCATGTGGTTCTCAGAGCCCCAACAAACCAGCAGCTGTGTGGACCTTAGTGGCATGGCAGAGCTGTGTGGACCTCAGTGACCCAGCAGGCGAGCAGTAGCTGTGTGGACCACAGTGACCCAGTAGACTTTAGTAACTCATCAGGGATTTTCCCCTCAATAGTACAAAATGTTATTCACTATAACTGGTGAACTTTTCCTACTCTATAATATACCTGCTGTGAGTTATCTTATTCTTTATGCTTGTTATTCGTGATTGTGCTTCGTTCTTATACTTAGTTCTTTTATTTAAGGGTTGTTTGTTGGTCTTTCCTTTGTGTTTTGGGGTCCCCTACTAAGTATTTTGTTACTCACCCCTGCACAATCTTCGCCTGCACATGTTGTGTCTAGTATAGACGATCGACACTTCGACAGAGGACTTGGTGGCCTTGGACTAGGTAGGTCCTAGTAGGATTAGGCGGATAGGATGTACTACTTTGGCTTCCAGTAGCTACACTACTCTTCTCATAAGGTGGGGTTCTCAACGGATGGCTACCCAAGTCCCATTGTACTTTCCAGTTTTCAGTTCTTTTCTTGGGTTTGTATTCCAGCCCACTTGTTTTCATTTGTACTTGTACTCAGCACTTATTTTTATATAATTTTTGTCCTATTTCATTTTTTAGGATGTGGTATGGGTGTGTGTGTGCATACAAGTACTTAGGAAAATGCCTCCCACTTTTCAGTTGATGCCTTCAGCACTAGTCGCCAGCCCCTAGCCTTCGGGAGGTGGGCCTGGGGTACTAACGACACGGGCCCCAGGGTATAGATTGTGACATTCTGAACCATCATGAAGGATATAAATAATAACCATTAATGACCTTGGTTAAGACTAAGATATTAGAGATTAAAAATAAGGTTTCCTGATATAGACATCCCATAAGTTATTTTTCAAGATTATGTGGTTCCCCCATATGATTATTGTTTCTTACACTATGATTTTTGGTTTTAATCAATGGTTGTAACTTTATGGAATCATGTTAAAACAGAGTGTGATGGAAAATTAAATGTTTTAGTCTTGAGAAACCAAATTTTATGGGATCTGGAATGCAAAATCTTATTTTTATTCTCACACAACTCTCTAAATATAAGAATCATTCTAAACTTCTAAATGAGAAAAGGAAGGAACAATTTTTGGTTGAGTCTTTCAAGAGGAGAATCCGCCATCTTTTATTGGTTTTTCTAATACACTAGTTAGTAAAAAATGGATCAGTACCATTGTAAAGATTTTTTCTATTATCAAGTGCTCGAATCATTAAAAATTCATTTGGTTGTCTATCGTTTGGAAGGAAAGGCAGATCAACTGTAGATTCTTATCAAGAATATAAGTCAATAATATGAAATTTACTTCATGTAATGGGATGATTTTAAGAAATTATTTTTTAATATATAATTTTTTCATATTCTTTGCTTGAAAATGGAGAAGGAATTCTTTGAGATAAATAAGAATGGCGATTACTTTTTTAGTACCTATGAGGAGAATTTTACAATACTTATGAGGTACGCTTCTAGTATTATCATCCAACTGAAATATAAGGTTGATCGATTCTTCAGTGGATTAAAATAGAGTATCTAAAGGTAGTTGGACATAATGGACATTGGTAGCTATAATAAAATAATTCATTATTCTATCAATGTAGAAATGGTTATTGGGATTACCCATCAATCTCAAGGTTTTGATAAGAAATGAAATATGGAAATCAAAGTGGACTCTAAAATCCATTGAGTAAAGAAGATGATATTTCCTTCATACTCAAATTGTGGAAGAAAATAAGGAGTAAATTGCCTTAATGGGAATAATAATTGTTATATGTGTGGGAAGGAAGGTTATCAAGAAATTTATTGCTAAATTTATGGGAGGAATTTAGAAAATTATTAGAATAGATAGAAATCTCTACATAACTCTAGTGTTTAAAATTCAAGGAGATTTAGAATTATTCTAACCAGTTCCCAAACTCAAATTTTAATGATGATGATTGAAATGATAAAACCTTAAAGTCAATATTCAAAGGGAAATATCATGCAATCACTATTTATGATGAGAGGCATGATAAGGATGTGGTGAAAGGTACACTTTCTGTCAATCTTGATTTTATAATGTCTGATTTTACTATCGATCCACCGACTCTTTTTTATCTGAAGAATTTTCTAAGGGCATAAAAGTACCACCCTAATGATTAGATATTTGATTATCAGTTAAAACCTATAATGGTACAATGATTACACCAAAAGTCTAGGATTCTTATTTGGTTAAATGTTTCAATAATATTCTTCTTGCAAACCATGTTATTTTTCCTCTGGTTAAATTTGATGTTATCTTAGGCATGGGTTGGATTTTTCTACATAAATATCATATCAATTTTTCAAGAATGATAGTCATGCTTGATATTCCAAGAAAACCTACGATCATCTATTAGTACGATGATTGATATTAACTCCAAATAGAGATCAAATCCAGTGTATGGGTCCTAATTCCCATTAAAAATGGTAGTTTATCTCATATGGTTGGGGTGAAACTCAATATCGATGATATGACTATTGTGTAAGATTTTGTTGATATCTTTCCAGAAGAGTTTCCTATTCTTCCAATAAAATGTGAAGTTGAATTATCAATGGAACTCATACATGGTTCCATACCTATTTCAAAGACTCTCTATATAATGAACCCAATTAAGCTATAATAATTGAATATGAAACTCCAAGAGAAACTTGAAAAGAGATTCATTCAGCTAAGTGTGTCCCCTTAGGGTGAACATTTTTATTTTTTTAAGAAGAAAGAGGGATAAATGTGACTCTTCATTGATTATTAGGAGATGAACAAGATCATAATTAATAAGAAGTATCTTCTACCTCATATTGATGACTTGTTTGATCAACTGTGGGGAACTCAATACTTTTCCAATATTAAACTTTGTTTTGGATATCATCAATTGAGGGTAAAAAAAGAGGATATAACCAAGACTGCATTCCATACAACATATGGAAATAATGAGTATATTATGATTCCATTTAGTCAAACTAATTCCCCCATTGTTCTCATGGAATTAATGAATAGAGTCATTAGAGATTACCTTGATCAGTTTTTGGTGGTCCTTATAGATGATATTCTTATCTATCCAAATATCAAGTAAGAGCATGAAGATCACTTGAGAATTATATTAAATACCCTAAGGATAAAATGTATAAATTTTTTAAAAAGAGTGAATTTCTGGAAAAAAAAAAGTTACAATTTTAGGTAATATAATCTCAAGAGAGGGTATATCTGTAGATCCATCAAATATGGAGGCTACTGAGCATTGGTCCAAACCATCCAGGATGACTATGATCCATAGTTTTCTTGGTTTTTCGGGATATTATTAATGATTTTTAGATAATTTATCATAACTGTAATACACCCACCAAGTTAGCTTAGAAGGGATCCAATTTCCATAATAGATGAATTTGAGGGAAATTTCAAGGAATAAAAGAAAAGAGTTTTCAGTGAACCTATTCTTACATTACCCTAAAGAATAGAAGGGTTTGTAATATATAGTGATGCATCTAAGAAGGGATTAGGATTCATTCTCATTCTGAAAGGAATGTTTATAAATTATGACTCATTATAATTGAAGTCTCATGATAAAAATTACCCAACACATGATTTGGAGTTAACTGTGATTTTTTTTCAATGAAGATATAGAGGCATTATCTTTATAGATAAAAGTGTTCTATATATACTGATCATACAATTATAAATTATATGTTCACAAAAATGGATTTGAACATGATCTAGAGAAGATGGTTAAATCTGATTAAATATTATTAATAATCAATATATTACCGTACTGGGAAATAGATCAAGGTGACTGATGCTTTGAGTAAAAAGGGTCATTCAAAATTATCTATGATGAGGATCATAGAAGATATAATATTTATTTATTATCAAAGTAAAAAAATCATGAAATATTGAATGAAGTGGAGAAATATTTTCTTTCTCAAATAAGTGTTCACCCATTTATCCAAATGAATATTAAAGAGGAATAGAAGTAATATATAGATCTGCAGAAGAAGGTGATAAATGTTCCTGAATTTAACCTTGATTATTGTGGAATAATAAGGTTTAGAAACTGTGTATATGTTCCATGCATGCCCGATTTGAAGGAGCTTCTAGAAGGGGCTCATGGTTCTTCATTCTCAATTAACCCTATAAGTACATATATGTATAAAGATTTGAAAGAGTATTTCTAAAGTTATGGCATGAGGAGAGATATCGTAGAGTTTGTATCTCGATTCTTGGTACGTTAGCAAGTTAAGTATAATTGAAAAATGTCTAAAGGGATGTTACAACCATTATCTATACCACAATAGAAATGGGAAAACATCACCATGGATTTTATCATCAGACTCTCGAAAACATCTAAAGGGAACAATGCTATATGAGTTGTCGTTTATTTCCTTACAAGTTTAACACACTTCATTACAATTAAATAAGATTTCTTTCTCAATCATATTTCTAGAAAATACATTAAGGGAGTGTTAATGTTTCTTGGAGTACCAAATTTAATTTTATTTAATCAAGATCCATGATTTACCTCATTGTTTTGGCGAAGCCTTCAACAAACTTTTGATACAAAATTGGGTTCTAGCACTACATATCATCCTCATACATATGGTCAATCTGAGATAACAGTTAAATCCTAGAGGATAATATAGGATCTTGATCTATATATTTCAAAGTTGTTCGTTATTAACATCTTCCAATGGCTGAGTTTTCATACAATAATAGATTTTACTCATGAATTCAGATGGATCCTTATGATTCCATCCATGGAAGGAAGTGTAAAAATAAAATGGGATTAGATGAAGTTATAGAAAGAAAGATATTGGGACCTGAGGTAGCTGAAGAAATGGTAGATAATTTTATATCCATTCAGTAACACATAATGGTAGCACAAAGTTGGCATAAAGGCTATGCTAATAATAGCCAACATTATCTGAGATTTGAATTTTGCGATAATGTGTTTCTAATAATATCTCCATGGAAGAAGGTTATGATATTTGAGGAGAATGGGATACTAAGACCTATGTTTATCAGTCCCCTAGAAATTATTGATCATATTATGACCATATATTATCACAAGGTGCTTCCACCGAACCTCCCTCAAGTCTAAGATGTGTTCCATGTATCTCTCTAGAGAAATTACATACATGTTCCTTCACATGTACTAAACTCAGAGGTCATACCACTAGAGAATGATCTTTCTTATAAGGAAAAACCTTTGGATATTTTAGATCATCGAGAGAAAGTTATATTAAATAATACCACTCACCTAGTCAATGTTTTGTGGAGAAACCACCAGTTTGAGGTTGATAAGTGGGAAATAGAGGTTATAATAATGCATAAGTATCATAAGTTATTTATACCAAAGTGATGGAATTTCAAGGGTGAAATTAATTTTAATTGGGGTATAATGTAACACTCCAAGATTTTATAAAATATTTTTTTCAAATAAAACTAATTTATTTTCATATTGTGTGTTCCAAGCAACACTGAGTTTTAACAGACCATGATATATTGTTAATTTTATTATTTAAACAAGACCATTATAACCTAGCTATTAAAATCAGTGGTATGAATTGGAAAAAATAATTTTAATTTATTAAGCATAATTTTTTTATATAAATAAAATATATTTATAAAAGAGTACTTAATTTTAACTAAAGTCCATATATGATTCAAAAATACTATTTTCTTAAAAAAATGATTGTTATTGAGATTTTTGAAAAAATATTAAAAAAATTATTTATAATTTTAGAATATGTGTTTTAAAAATTAAAATTCATTTTTTAAATTTACATGTCAAAATCATCTTTGATTAAATTTGCAATAATTTTTTAAAGAGATTAATTTTTTATAGAATAATAAAAAAATATTGATTTTTATTAAAAAGTGCCAACTAGTTTGAAGAATTTACAAAATAAATTTTATTATAATGTGGTTTTAAAATTAAAATTAGTACAATTATATGTTTATTAATCTAGTTTAGTCCATTGTAATCAATTTAATATTGAAATTTTATATTAAAACATTCTATTCTTTTGAAAAAAATCTTTGGAAAATGGCTTTTTCGCCGTTTTGAAGATTTAATTTTAAATTAATATTTTCCAATTATGTGAATGGAATTTTTAAAAATGGATAATATATTTATAATAATAATAAATATTATATAAAATTTTCAACATATTTTTAGGACAAAATGAATAGTAAAAATTGTAAAAATTAATTACCGCAATTAAGGTTAAAATAGGTTTACCGATGGGTTGAACTAAAAAGATATGGGGTAAAATGACCTGGAAACTTTTAAAATACCAATTTTATGTAAATATTTATACCTTATAAACTTTAAGGTTCTATAATTACCCATTTTGGAGCCTTTTTCATAGGACAAATTTGGGTATACTTTATTCTTTTAAAAAATTCCAAGTGTGTCCTCTCCTCCACTTATAAAAAGCTACCTCCTCTCATATCCTATTCACACTTTGAAAACCATTTCATTTTTTCAATACATATAAAACTTTATTC
This sequence comes from Viscum album, assembly GCA_963277665.1. Taxonomy (NCBI): domain Eukaryota; kingdom Viridiplantae; phylum Streptophyta; class Magnoliopsida; order Santalales; family Viscaceae; genus Viscum; species Viscum album. The sequence continues at coordinate 179,295,956 of OY728137.1, forward strand.
CTTAAATACTTAAAAATATACTATATTCCTTATTTTAATTATTAATCCCTCCTAAGGAGGATTTAGGTATACCCCTAAAGAGGTCCTCAAAGAAGAGGTAAAATTCTTAGACTTATATTTTCATTTTATTTCTTCATCCACCTCCTTAAAATATTAATAAACTATAAAAATATATTAACACAAGTATATAACATAAAATAATATTTTATTATGTAAATTTAATGACCTACATATATCACCTCTTCCATTAGAAAAACAAAATTTTCGATCGTGTGTATTGCAGACTACCGCCACACAAATCGATGTTGTTCGTTTTCCATCACCAACTCCCACTGATAGATATAATAATGGATTAAACATATATATATGATATTTATGACATAAGTATACTTCTATAATTATAATATCTCATATAACTTATTAATTTTCATTTTGTGGGAATATGAAAACATTGTGCATCTGAACGGCGAACTACCGCCTCATGAAATGAGGTGATTTATTTTTCACTTACGCTTCACATGGAAGGTAATAAGGATGTTTTAATGAAAATATGAAATATATATAAATATGAAATAAAAATTATTATATAAGGATAATATATTGTTTAAATTTCTTTCATTTCAACCTTTGAGAAAATGGAAACAGCGTTCATGCATACGTATGACATACCGTCTCTATGAATAGTGTAATTAGTTTTATATCTCTAAATTTTATGGAGTACTAAAAATAAATATATAATTAGTATATATTATATTTATATCATGGTTAAAATTCTTCATATTATGGAACAATTATCAAAATATAGGAACTCAAAATACTAAACCAAAACATACACAAAAAATAATTCATTTATTACCCAAAATGTGATTTTAACATTGAATTTATAATAAACGGGTAATAAAAAGTCATAATTAAATAATATGTGGTATTATAAATATTATTAAGGTTCATTAATACATTTATAATAAAATTATATTTATCATATAGTAATTTTGAATGTGTATGAAGGAATTTGAGACTTAAGGTAATATATTTTCATCTCATTTTTTCTTATTTGAGACATATGTTATGTTATAAAAATATATTATTTATGAGGTTTATATACTTAAAATTTATCATGTTATATCATGAATATATTTATATTCATTATATTTAAAGTTTCAATTGATTTTTTTTCTTTTTTGGGGCTTACAATTCATAAGTTACAAAAACGATAATGGTTTGATGTTATAATCTCATTATTTATCGAGATTGTTTATGATTATGTTTTCTATGATGAATTATTATGATATATTTATCCATAAAATAATTAATTTTATTATCCTTTAGTTATTTATTTAGAATAAATTTTTTATATTCATTTTCATTTCTTTATGTACTGAAGATTATATAATAATGTTTTAAAGGAAAACATACCATATTTCTATCTTCCATCAAAAATAATTTCTCTTCCATGTCTATGAGTTCTAAAAATTTATTAATGTTGCTCTATGATTTTTTAAAGTCATATTTACCCTTGTTTTATTTTTTAAAATTTTTTAAAAAGGAATCATCATGTTGTTTTCTAAACAAGGCTTGTTTGAATTTTATTGAAAATGTGAAATGAATATGTGTTCTAATGCATACGACATGAACGTAATTTCACACAATAATGACTCGTCAATGTTTTAAGGTTTCTATTATAAGTTTTAAAGGTTGTTTTCAAGGAAAATTATTTTAGTAATATTTTTTTGAACTTTAAGTTTTACAATGTGATTTTTAATTTTAAAGGTTTATTTTTCTCAAGATATGTTTCAAGTGAACTTTCAAAATCATTTTCCATATAAGATATCCTTTGTTGTTACTTAATATTTATTGGGTATATTATCCAATGATAGCATATTTATTCTTTTTCTGGATAGTTTATGTTTATGATGATAAGAGGTTTATGAAACCCATTTATTTTCCATGGGTTATTCTATGATGGAATATGTTATAATGCATATTTATTTTCACGAATTCTCATATGATAAATGTGTTATGAATCCCATTTCATTTCTTAGGTTCTTATATATTGAATGTTCTATAATCTTGTGGAACAGTAATGTGATATTTTCATTTTGTAAAGAATAGGACCTATATGTCCCTCCAATTCATTGGGTAAAAATTGAAATATCAAGATATAGACATGACTAGAATGGGGAGTTAACATATTTTAGTATGAGACTTTGTCCACAATGATATTCTAGGAAGTGAACTTTGACTACTATGATGGTTTGGGGAGTGAACCCATTCTACAATGATAGCCTTAGAAATGAGCTTTTCCTACTAATGAAATTATTTTTCATGCTTATGTGTATGTCATAAATCTATATATAATTCCAATTTTATGATATCATGGATCAACTTATTTGATTCCTTTATGATTCATGTCTTATGAACTGCCAATATTTATTCCATGAATCAAGTTTATGATCTATTATATATAGGGTATGGATTTCAAATGTTAAGATCATGTTATCATATCCTTATGCTTATATTATACTTATTTTATCATTGATATCTTTCATGTTTACGCTTAATGGTCTTATGAGGTCACACATTATTATGTTTTCTTTCCCCAATATATGAAAAATGGTATTATGTATAATATATCTAAGGGTTCTAGTTAAGGAGGACTTTGTGGGATATGGCATATCTCACTTATGAACCCATTATTTATGTTTCTAGGTTTCTAAAGGCACTAGACCTAAAATATACTAATTGGGATCATTATGTTATGTATAGAATATTCATCTACTATGATTTAATATCTGTATATGAAAAGTATGGGTCTTTATATGTACTTTTCTCCTCCTACTAAATCCTTTTTATTAGGATTTTATTCCCTTATTATAAGAAACATGTATTCAACCTATCACTTATTTTCTTACTTAATCTAATCAAATCAAAATCACATATTTGGAAATTTAAAATTCAAGGCGCACATAGATTTAAACATTTTCACCTAAACTAGACTACATCAAAGGACCATACACTCATTATTGTACAAGTGTACCAAAATCAAGTATAAATAAATGTTTGTGTACATTCAGTATTTAGGTAAGGTCAATCCGTACCAAGTATCAATTTATATAAAAATTTAGGTATGGTCACTCCTTATTAAGGCTCACTACCTATATAGGTTTAGGTAAGACCACTTCTCACCAAGGTTCACTCTATAGCAACCCGGGCCCCAGTAACCTAGAACCGGTAGTTACTTTATTAGTTTGTATTAATATATAAGTGATCAGATCACAAAGGATTTAATAGTTTAATAGTCTTGGTAATCTATATACATACTTGATTTTTTCATTACATTTGAAAACAAAAAATACAATATTTGTTTTCTAGAATATCATTATCCCCTCTAACATATCTTTTCATATCATTCATAGTATACTTCCTATATTTCTAGGAAAGAAAACAAAATAAGGGTGATCTCAAATTCTCAGTAAGAGTTATGTAAAGAGTAATCTATCATGAGTCAATAAGTATAATCAACATGGAAATTCAAATAACTAAACACACATGCTATTTAAATAATTTTACTACCATTATTAGATATGTAATAATCAATATAACAAGGTAAATATATTAACACACATTCGAATTAAAAAATAACTTTACTATCATGATTATATTAGGAATAATAAATATAGAAAAATAAATAATTGAACACACATGACATTTAAATAATTTGACTATCATGATTAGATAATGCATAAAAAATATATAATGGTAAAAAACATAACACATATGGTATATAAATAATTTGACTCTCATGATCAGATAAGGAATAATCAATATGGGAAGGTAAATTTCTAAAAACACATGACATTAAACCAATAAACTAATAATGAAACATATCCATAGATAATATCATTGTGATTATATCATGGGTAATAATAATTTAATTCTTAATGAAGGAATTATTAATTATTTGATATTAGGATCTTAGGAATCAAGATACCTGAACTATCAAGACCTTTCACAAAATAATTTAAAATTGATGGGTAGGTATACACCACAAACCTATTTAACTAAGGCTAGCCAACTGATTCTTCTCTTGACAATATCGATCCATCGAGGGGGTATCCATAATCTATCCCCACTAACATCTTCATACCAATTCATTCCTCATATATTGAATAATTTATTTAATTCATGAATAATGTTCCTTATAATCAAATATCCTTATTGAGTAATGAATATAGATTTTCAATATTTACCAAGATAATCAAATAACTATCAATGTAGAACATCATATATAGAAATGATATATGATTTTACCAATAAACATATCCATGAAAAATAATGTGGATATTTATAGGAAATTTAAAGTCTAATGATCATTAGAAAGTGAATATTTCAAGGGAATATTAATGACTACAAAAATTAATAAATAAAGTAAATGTCAATAATTTTCTTGGTCAAAATTATTATAAAACATCCATATAAAGAATAAGGATGGTATCAATACATCATATACTAGGTGGATTGTAATTAAAATAAAGGTTTGTTGTCATTTAAGAATATAAATGCCATAAAATTTCATTTAAAACATGTTGAGGAAAATATCAATTTTAGTTTGAAAATATTTTTTAAAATAAAATTTCAAAAAAATATATTTAAAAATAATTTTATTTTAATACATCCTTTAGAACTTATACAGAAATATTTATAACATTTATTGGTCATGAAAATAGTAAATTTAATACATTTTGTACATATTAAAAAATGATTCCTTTCTTATTTTCAAAAAAATCCAAATGGGACTTATTTAGAAAACAACATATTCCTTTCAAAAAAAAATTTAAAAATTCAATAATGGGTAAAAATGAACTTAATGAATAATTTGGATAATTTTAAAAATATTTTTGAAAACTTTGTTAGAAAACATGGTTTTTGAAGAAAATGGATTTTTGACCGAATAGAGAATAAATTAAGATTTTATTTAATAAATATTATCAGTCATATTAAGTACCAAAGAGTATAAAAATAGTTCTATTGCTTGATAAAATCATGAATAACTAGTGGATAATAAAATTAAAGGGGTTCATTATCCATTAATCAAATAATTTCCTTCAATGGATATTCAAGCATAAAAAATCCTTATTAAAATGAGACTGTGAAATAAACTCTTACTAAGATCATAATGTTGAAGTGAGAATTAACCAATGAATCAATTATGTGTATCATATGTAAATCCACATAAAAATGGATATAAACGTAATATAGTCTAAATCTGTTACACATATAATCTTATAATATCAAATCGATTAAAGAAGCAATACAAGATAATGAAAAGAAATTGAGTTATAGAATTCTTTAACACTTGATGAATTTTATGTAAAATACCTATAAATAATTAAGATTGAAACTTAAAATACCATGAATTATTATGGAATCGTATTATTACATGTCAAAGGGGTATTATATAAACTATATAAAAGTAATTAGGTGTATAACATTACATATGCCTCAATGAAGGTTAATTTAAACGAAGTCCCTTACCTCAAACTTTTATTTGGTTAAACATTATTTAACCATATGTATAATGGTTTTAAAAATGTTATTTTTTATAAATAAACCATATTAATATTTATAATATCATATATGGTCATCTTATAATATTTTACAACCTATTTTTTAATAATATTTCATTATATTCATTATTTCAGGTGTTAATTACATTGTTTTCTCACGCATGTTTTGTGGTGGAAGTTATAGTAATTGTGAATAGGATATAGATACATCATATCAATAATTATAATAATATTACTAATATCTTATTTTATCATTAGATAAATTTTTATAATCATTCCTGAAGTATGGACATGAAAAATATATCACATCGCTTCATTGAGGTGGTAGGTCGTACGTACGCACAAGTGGTGATATTGTTCCCTTAACAAGTGGAACGGTAAAGAAGTGGATGGTATATTAATTTTAAATAATAAATATTAGGTCATATATATCACATATATTCATTAGATTTTTCTTTATTATATTTCATGTAAAGTATAATTGAAAAATAAATCACATCACTTCATGAGGTGGTAGTCCACCGTACACACAAGTGACAATAT